>OZ029913.1:29104701-30371367 GCA_964023275.1 Norana najaformis | reverse complement strand
GTATTGTGTGATATTGTATTGAATTTTACTCCATAGTATGTTTTGTAAGAAGAATGCAACTGGTAGGCTGTTGTTACATGTGATTTTAAGCAGCCCTTAAACGGCTCTGTATAAATGTTCAAAAAAATATCTACATACAGTACTGTATTGGATTGTATTGCTTTTTACTGTGTTGCACTGTATTGTGTTTTAGTTAATTGTATTGTGTTGTGTTGCATTGTATTACATTGTATTGTATTCACAGTGATTGTATTGTATGCTGCATTGTATTGCATTGTGTGGTGTAGCATTATATTATATTGTATTGTATTTGCAGATGCAGCATGCCGTTAGCTGTGTGGCGTGGAACAGACAAGTCCAACATATTCTTGGATCGTCACACGGAAGCAACTGTGTCGTCTGGGATCTCCGGAAGAATGAACCAATCATCAAGATACGCGATAGCATGTCACGGGTCAGTGAGCAGCACTGCTACGGATCAGTGTGTAATGCTATTACCGATCATTGTGGAACACTGTTGCAGATTACTGTGTAACTCTGTTATGTCAGTGTCTAATGCTGTTACGGATCAGTGTGTAATGCTGTCATGGATCATGGGACAACACTGTTATGAATCAGTGTGTGTAATGTTGATCAATGAGAAATGCTCTTATGGATCTATGTATGATGCTGTTACAAATCAGTGGGCAATACTGTCAGTCCACAATACTTTTTCAGATTAGTATATAACACCATTATGGATCAGTGGGAAACTGTTGCAGGTTGTGAGGTGAGACAGACTCTCTCGAATCAGTGGGCAGCTGCATCAAAAGCCTGTTACAGCTTACAAGATAATGTTATAAATTTATGCTGACTTTCCAGGTTGAGTGTCACCCGATTTTTCATAATGTCTGAGCTTGATGAAAGCACGTTAATGTAGCAGATTGAGTATGACATGAGTCATTGTAACGTCAGAGCTGGATGAATGCAGATTGAGCATAACATGGTTTTCTTTTTAATGTTAGATCTTGATCAAAGCATACTAACACTTCCAATTGACTGTAACAAGATTCAACATAATTTTAGAGCTCAGTGACAGTGTATTAATGTTACAGATCGAGTGTAACATGATTTGCTGGCATCCAGACGTAGCAACGCAGCTGTGCATTGCTTCAGAGGATGATCATGCTCCAGTCATTCAGCTCTGGGATCTGCGATGTGCCACATCTCCTCTTAGGCTCCTTGAACGCCACCAGAGGTACTAAGATTACCTTCTTTTGAGAAAATTCCCCACTAGCTGCTGTCGAATGATGAATTAGGCCAGTGAAATTTAAAAAGAATAACATGCCAATGGCACTATATAAATTTGATTAATTTAAGACAAATCTCATGTTATACCTTTAAACTGATGGTATATCAGTTCACTGAAATTAAAGGCAAGCTAGTGGATCTCTGCTCAGAAAAGGCACCCTATAAATCAATTAACATGCTCTTTGTTCGTGTTGAACTGTACAGTTTTGAGTTAGTTTTGGTTTTTAGTTAGTTTTTGGTTGGTCTGTCTTGGATGTTAGTTGTGAGTTGAATTTGGTTTTGAATAGGATATCTGAGTCACCAGATGTGGAGTACAGTTGCAATGTAGAATAGTGTACATAAGATTTTTGAATGTAGTGGACGTAATGAAGTCATCTTGAGAGCTAATTAGTTTTCAAGTGGTTTTTACAATAAATTTGTGGCAAAAGCCACTAAGACTTATTTCTTTTGGAAGAAGGTCCATGTGATGAGATCCTTCTTACTACATTACCTTTGAGAGCCATGTCAGTTAGAGAATTATAGCAGAGTTGTTTTATAATATAATATTTGTAAATAATTTATTCCTATTATTAAATAATGTACCATTATGCTTTGTGAATGAAGAGGTTTTATTTAGAAAAATTTGAAATGATGACAGACATTGAGCTGAAATTGCTTCTCTCATTAGTGTGCAAAATGTGCTCACTCAAACTGATTCCAACCTTCCTTCTTCAAGATACTTTCTTTTTTATTGGACCATAAATCTGAAACAATCTTTCTCTGGAAATTTGAACTCTTCTTCCAAGCAGCTCAAGAAACATTGTTGATTTATCATGAGATGCATCTTTTTAGATCTCTTAGCTAGTTATGTGGCAGCACCTTTGTGAGGTTCTTAAAATGTGCTTTATAAGTGCTTCTATACATGTACACATCTGTGTATACATACTTACAAAAATACATACATACATACTTATACATTGTAAACCTGAATTAAATTTTGGATCTGTTCCTGTATTCGGTTGGGATCTGTACATCTAGGGGAATTGTGTCGATGGCTTGGTGTCCACATGACTCCGATCTGTTGCTGTCAAGCGGAAAGGACAATCGCATCCTCTGCTGGAACCCAAACTCTGAAGCACGATCAGGCGAGGTACCTGCAGATTGTTCAGTCGTCTATAGTAGTCGATTGCTTGCTCTTGGGTGGCCACTTAGCATTGTCAATGTTAGATCAGGAGAAAATGTCTGAACTACCTCCCTCGGATTTGTCCTATAATTATCACGATGATCGTGATGATTTTTATAGTTTATAAACTTACATGAGGTATAAATGATTTTAAACAAATATAATGCCTGGTTAATATAAAATTTTTAAGACTATTTTTACAATGTTATAAGGTTTACCCAAAGGATCAAAGCTCTAGGCAGAAACCTGCTTGATGATTTGGACCCAAGGTGGTAGTTACTCATCAAGAATGATAAATTGGAGAGGAGCTAGTGGAAGCTGATCTTTGGTAAATTATTATTACTGTTGTTAATATTAGATTTATTCTTCTGTAGGTGCTTTGTGAAGTTCCAACTAGCAATCGCTGGAGCTTTGATGTGCAGTGGTGTCCACGTAATCCAGGTATCATCTCTGGCTGTTCCTTTGACGGCCACATCTCTGTCTACTCCCTCATGGGAGGAACACCCCCGACCCAGCCATCGAGCAAGGTCACCGAGGCATTCCCCCTTGATCCTTTCTCTCAGCCGGTACCACAGCCAACTGCAGCACATGAACCGGAAGAGACGATGCTGAAGAAGGCACCGAAGTGGCTGCGGAGACCAGTGACCGCTTCCTTTGCTGTAAGTGGCTTCTGATCTAATTGTGGGGCTTCTGTAGCACCACGCTGATCTCTGATATTAAACTGATTTTCTAATTTAATCTAATGACTTCTACATTGCCACTATCAAAGTATCAATCAATGGTTGGTCACTTCAGGTGAGAATGGTTGGTCTCTTCAGGTGAGACTGTAGTTAAAAGTCACAGTCCATTCGAGAAGCCCAGTCGAAATCTGGGAACCATAAGTTAAATCATGAATTTATGGTTGTTGTGTTTTTGCTCTGCCTTTTGCTTCTGGTAATAATGTTTGACTTGTTCGAAGCAGGGTGCAATTTCGTATTATTCTTTGATGGAAGATAATCTTAACCAGTGGGAGAGAAAGATCGATGCACAGGAGCAAAATGTATGGGGATGGCACTGTAAATACAGTACATTCATCTTGGAATGTACAGTCGGTGTTGCTAAACATACTTTCTTCGTCTTACCAAACTTCTCACCTGGGAACAGTTTGTTAACCTTTGCACCTGCTTCCTCTTCTCCAGTTTGGCGGAAAGCTGATCTGCGTTGAAAATCCCAAGCCGAGCCACGGTCAGATGGTGCCCTCAGTGGTGACAATCAGCCAGGTGATAACAGAGACGGACCTGGTTGAACGGTCGAAGATTCTGGAAAATACAATCGCCTCTGGTCAGTACCTGCCGTTCTGCGATTCAAAGATCTCGGCGAGTCAAGACAAAGCAGAGAGGGAGCTATGGAGCTTCCTTAAGGTATGTAAAAGTTACGGTTTGAAGCACCATCGTCCGATGCCTGTGTGATGAAAATTGTCATTTAGAAGGCATTAGATTAGATTTGATTAAATAGGTCACTCACTTCAATGTTGACTGATTGGTAAAATGTAGGTCTTGACTGGTCTTGACTGCTGAATCTGGGATTCAAGTCCAGCTGTGTTTAGAGAACTTGATGTTACAGTCATAGTTGTGTCAATTGCCAACTGAAATGCCAATTCACATTTGCCAAATGCCAGTTCACATTTGCCATATGTCAGTTTACCATTGCAAATGCCAATTGTCAAAATGCCAACAGAATTGCCTCAGTGCTGTTGCATCAAGACATTTCGATGCTCATTGTAACAGCTGCTTCCTGCAAGAGTGTTTAACGGCTGTACCTACTCAGCCTTTTATGGTACGGTGGTCTCTGGTACGTCCTGAGTCTGTGATCCAACAATTGTGGGTTTGAATCTGAGTGGACTCTGTAGCAACCCTGGACAAGTTGTTTGTGCACAATCGTCTCACACCAGAGATCCAGATGTACTGACCTTGTGTGCGTAATAAATGAAATGAATAAAATGAATTTTTCCAGGCAAGCTTCACATCAGATCCTCGAAGCTTCTACCTAGAACTCCTCAACTACAACCAGTCAACCGTTCGTGACAAGGTATCGCGCAGCATCGCATTGACAAAACCAACGACAACCAATCATGCCTCGAAAGGCATCTCACTCAAGAATGAGAACGCAGAAGACGAGGAAGAAGAGGAAGAAGAACTGACACAGATCACAAACAAGATGACTGAACTCAATGCCTTTGCAAAGCCATTGGACAAGAACAATGCTTCACCTTTTGATGACTTCACCATTAAATCAGGTGTCTCATCATCAACGCGACTTCCGATCTCCGTCGGATCGGATTGCGATGGTCTCATGACAGAAGCGCTGTTGACAGCCAACTTTGCGGCTGCAGTTGATGTAGCGTTGCATCACAATCGTCCAGCTGAAGCGATGATTCTGGCGATTGCTGGTGGAGCAGAATTGCTTGCTTCGACACAGACTCGAGTTCTGCAGTCGATCAAGTCAGGAATTAGTCAGGTATTTCCTGTATATTTAATTTCTTTTTGTTTAATTTATTTTCGTTATATTTTTGTGATACTGTTGTTACTTCAAGCTTTAGCTAGTCATGTTGTTTAGTTTGGTAGTGTGGTAAGTTAGGTATGAAGCAAAAGCCCCAAGTCGTTTGTTAATTGCTCTGCTTGTTTCATTTAATTGACAGAGTGCCTTTGTATTACTTAGTATTTCAATATTACAATACATTTGTGTTATCATAAGGCCCAGGTGTAATGTAAACGAATAATTATATTGAATTAATAATTTATTGCATAAATTAATTGATTAATACTTAATTTATTCATTCATTCATTGCATTCACTGCACTAATTAATCAGTGTCTGTCTTTCTTTGGTGGTGAACTCAGCTGAGCTGAGTAGCTGTCAATGATGAAATGCCAATCTGCTCTGTCCTCCACCTTTCTCTATGCCACATAAAGACCAACATTTAGGTCTGTCAGATCTGTCTCCACAATGCTAGTCCATATGGTCCAATTACAGTTGTGAAGAATTAAATTATTAATAGCTTTAAATTATGTTATTCATTCAATGAAACCAACTTGTGTTTCATGTAATGTAATTAATTAATTAGTTATTTCTGTGCGTGTAGCTACTGCTGGCCATCGTGACGCGTAACTTTGAGAGCATTGTGCGAACCTGTGACCCAGCTAAATGGAAAGAGGTTTTGGCGATCGTGTTGACCTACGTTGATGGCACAGAGTTCACCTACCTATGCAGTACGTCAGATTTGAAGTTGACGAGTGGTTTAGTCTTTGCTGTTGGTAAAAATGATCTCACTGAGCGTAGTTTGAGGTTTAACAAACTTACTCTTGTGAAGAAGTTTTCGAGACTATAACATTATTGTGGTTTGAATTTAATTGCATTTACAACTTTGCTAAATAAAAAAGAAATTCATGGAAGTTGTCCGGTTGTTGGATTGCTATTGTAGTGTTTGCCAGAGTGTCTTTGAACCTCCGAGGACCTATGTTTATAAAGGCATCTAATAGATCAACAATTACCGTACATTACCTTATCTATCTTACCTTACCCTAATATATGGATTAGGAATAAACCAAATCAGCAAGCAAGTGGAACTGTAATAATAATAATAATAATAATAGCAATATTATGGTTATCATTATGACAATTATAATAATAATTGCATTAGTTCAACAATAGTTGTACTGTAAATGTGATAGTAATATTGATAATTATAATGGTTATTATTTTGGTTTAATAGTAATTGTAATATTGATTACTAATTGTGATGATAATAATAATATTTCTAATATAATTGGACAAGTGATTAATTTATGTTCATTTCTCCAGAGCATTTTGTAAATGCTATGTGATCATAATTATTTGTCTGGGATTTAAAAAAATAATAAAAAATAATTTTAAATTTGGTGCAGATTTGCTTGGTTCTCGGTTGGAATCAGAGGGCAATGGTGAGTTTTCAGCGAGTGCTCAGCTCTGTTACATTGTTGCTGGAAACATTGATCAGCTTTTGTTGAGCTGGAACCGAAAAGTGACAAATGGTAATTCACCACATGCACTACAGGTGGGTATCATTGGTGTCATTATTATTGTTATTATTATTATTATTTTCATTATTGTTATTATTATTATTATTTTCATTATTGTTATTATTATTATTATTATTATTATTATTACTGTTTTCTTATCTAATAACTTCCGTGCTATAACATCCCAGTGCCTTGAAACTAACTAACGCGCTCTTGTGGCGCAATGGCCCAAGAGGACAGGTTATAGAGTAGCCTTGGGCCAAGTCGGACTGCCAGACATGCCTTGTTAAATGACATCATATGGTGTGGTCTCACTTTAGCCGGCTTCTGTGCTAGAAAGGAGCTAGCTGGACTTGCCAGATCCGATGGGAGATGTCTTGATGGCGTGACTCTGATCCCTTGCCTGGATGCCACTGTTATTGACACCCAGGCAGAATCCACCGCGCCAGGTCTTCTGAGGCCATGAGTGCTGCTGTCGAGATGGCAGCTGAAAGAAAAATATCTAAATGTTCTGTCGTCATACTGCTTTGTGCCCTTGGCTTTTGAAACTCTGGCCCTACTAAATTAAGATGGCTTCACTTTCATCAACTGTCTTGGCTATTGCCTTGCATAGATATCAGGAGATAACAGGAAAACTACTTTCCTCCATCAGCGCTTGTCTATGACCATCCAGCGCTTCAATGCAGTTGCTGTTTGCAGCACCTTTTTTACACCTAAAAAACCATCAGCAAAGACTAGCTAGCCATCCAAAATTAATGTGTCCCCAAAGTTTTGTAATCACTTGTACCTCGATAAAAAAGTATAATAGTAATAAAAAATGCATGTAATAATAGCTAAATTCTGAAGGATCATTTCACCATTTCTGTTTCTACTTTGAATAAAAGCAATACTTGATTATTCATTAGGAATATATTTCTTTAAGTTAAAGAATAATAACAAAGAGTATTATTATTAATTATTTCTGACTATTTTATAATACTAGTGATAATTAAATTGTGAGGGGTCATTTCCTTCTTGGGTAAAAAATAATTTTTTGTTTTTTCATTAGCAATATATTTCTTTGGGCTAAAAAATTAATATAAATAAATAATAGTATTATTAAAAATAATTTTTGATGCTTTCATTTTGGACTTGCAGGACCTAGTGGAGAAGGTGATGGTGCTCCAAAAGGCTGTTGAGTCTTCCCTTGGTCAGCAGGAAATGACCAGTGCAGACTTTGCTCGCATACTGAATGAGTACGCCCATTTGTTGGCAGCCCAGGGATGCTCGCTGACTGCTCTTCAGTATCTTGGGAAATCGAATGAGGTCAGCATGAATATATTTTGCATAATATCGTGTTGGGAGTGTTTATGTGTAAGCAGCATTTTGGTTTTATGTTTGTAATCTATTGATTTGTTATTATTGCACATTTGTACTTTACAGTACAGTTTAGTGAATAAATAATAATAATAATAAACACTTAATCACTTCACTGTAATTGTAGTTGATGTAATTGTAGTTGATGTAATTGTAGTTGATGTAATTGTAGTTGATGTAATTGTAGTTGATGTAATTGTAGTTGATGTAATTGTAGTTGATGTAATTGTAGTTGATGTAATTGTAGTTGATGTAATTGTAGTTGATGTAATTGTAGTTGATAACTGTAATTGATGTAACTGGTTGTTGTAATGCTAATAATTTCGTAATTAATTTATTGCTTAAAATTAACTTATTTATGATGCTATTGTTGATTTCTGTGTGCAGCCTCTGATAGCAGTCCTTCGTGACCGTCTCTACCACTCACTTGGTCAGAATCCGGTCAACGTGAAGGCTCCTCCTCGACCTTTCAGTGTGATCGATGTGAAACCAGAGAAACCACGTCGCCCATCACAGCCCACTCAACCGGTCCAACCGCGATCAAGGACCTCAAGTGCCAACTACACGGTAGATTCTAACCACCTATCAACCTAGGACAGAGAGGAATGGACAGAGACAAACAGAGGTGCAGAGACAGGGAAGGACAAAAAGGCAGAGGCAGACAGAGAAAGAGAGAGGAAGAGAAAGGGACAGACAGAGGCAGAGTGACAGACGTGCATGGGAAAAGGATTATGTGTAGGTGTCTGGACCTAGGGCAAAAGGAACAGCTGACAGTTAGACTGATGACAAACAGACAAGGTAAAATTGTCAAACAAATGCAGATATCAATTTCATGCTTAAAATAACAAAATAGCAAGATTGCTTGTACAGTGTACCTCTGGTTCTGTATCTTTGAAATGTGTCGTAGTTACAGCCAACGAATGTTAAACGTGTGGTATGATAATGCATGGTCTGGCGCAACATCCTATAACATGTATGTATCTGAACATTTTTATAGCCTTTCTAAGAAACATGGTATGGTGTGACTTGTGGTGTGTGATATAAATATCTGCTTACGTTATAATGCAGTGATGTCTGTGTTTTATTATCAGCCAAGTGTGTCGACGAATCAGCCAAACATGTCACCGTTTCAGCCAAGTATGTATCCGGCGTCGGCATCTTCCGTTGGCCCCTACTTCCCACAGAGCAACCCTTGTGCGCCCAGTCAACCCTTCTACTCGCACCAGCCATCAAATACTTTGCCCAGCTATGCCCCTCAGGCAGGCCTTACTCCAGTGGTGCTCTCAGCAACTGGCAAGGGTAGGTGCTTCCATTCTAATCTGCCTCACCTGAAGGCAGGTAAGGTAAAGGTAACATTAAAGTAAGATAGAGGTAAAAGTAAGGTAAAGGCAAATTAAGGTAAGGAGACCAATATATTTGTCTGCTGTTTGATGTATCGTATGTCTCATTTATTTAATACCTAATATATCTGATACCAATTAAAACTGTTATGAATATGCAGCCAATATCTGTTTTGAGCCGATATCTAATTGGAACCAATATCTAATTGGAACGGGTATCTGATGTTGTAGGTCCGTTGAGCAAGTACTCAGTCCAGGCTCCAAAGCCAGTGACTCAGGCTCCACCAATTCCTTCATCCGTTGGGATGTTTGATCCTTACCAGCAACCGTCACAGCAGCAGCAGCAACCCCAGACGCTCTATGCCCCAACAGAATATCAGACCGTGCAGAGGTATGATTCCTAGTTTGGCATCTTTTAGGAACCTCTCAGAAGCACTGCACTTTTGGCTGTCTAACCGACAAACAGATGGAACTTAAGGTTGACAGTGTATGTTGAGCAGTTAAGCAAAACATTTCATTTATGCAGAAGAATTTCCAAAAGGATTGTTTCATATAGGAGAGCAACTGGTTGACTGGCTAGCTGATTGACTGAATTTCTAGCTGATTTACTGGTTAGACAACTTTCTAGTTGAAAGACTGGCTGGATGGCTTGCTAGCTGTGTGAGTGATTGGATGACTTTCTAGCTGGTAGACTGGTCATTTAGCTGACTCTGACTGGCTTGCTGATTGGCTCAATGACTTTCTGTCTGGTTGGCTAGCTGACTGTTTGGCTGGTTTTTATTGATTTTCTGTCTGGTTTGTTTATATTCAATTTTATATATATATATATATATATATGATAAATTGTTGATGTTGATGTGAATTGAGCTCTGTATAAATGCTTTAGTCTGATTACATTATAGTGTGTGTTTTGTAGCCAACCAATTGCAACCTCTCAGACGCCAGGAGCTCCACTTCCAGCTTACAACCCACCAGCTTCCTACTCCCCCTGGAATGATCCACCTCCAGTCTCCTCCAATAAAAAGGTACAGTCCGTTCTTCTGACATCATGTTACTATTATGGCGCTTTTGTGACATGCTTAAAAAGCACTACTTATTAAATGTCTTAATGCATACATAAAGACATAATTGTCATCAATTCCTGATGCCAGCCATTTGATGATGTCGGATGCATGCAGGAGGAAAAGGACACTTTCCTTGAGGAAATGGAAGCATTGATTAGAAACATCCCAAGCACGGAGCACATAGTGGTAGGAGCGGATATGAACGGACATGTGGGAATGGATACTGCGGGTTATGAGGAGTACACAGAGGACAAGGTTATGGAGAAAGAAATGAGGAGGGAGAAAGATTCCTAGAGACAGCAAAGAGATTGAATTTGGTCATTGCTAATACATACCTCAGGAAGATAGAAGAGCATCGAATAACATACCACAGTGGGAGATGTGCAAGCCAGATTGATTACCTTGTATTAGTATCATAGTTAATATTATAATTAGTATTATTAGGATTAATATGAGTATTATTAGCACTGGCTTTAATCATGTATGCATGAATTGGAAAACTGAAGGTTAAGCTGGGGTTCTGTGTTTTCCTGCATAGCCTTCGGCCGATCACCCGGGTGCACCGTCCTATGAGGGCATTCTGTATAACCCTCTTGAATACGAGGAACAGCTTCGGCAACAGCATCATGCCCTACTTGAGCAACAGCATCATCATCAGCAACCACAGGAGCATCACCATCAGGTAATGATTACACCATAAATGTTACGGGCACAACGACCAATTGCATGATGTGACAAATTGTTTTTGAGACGTGCATTATTATTATTATTAAGGCGTAGAGTCCTGTCATTACAAACTGACCTGACACAATAATAATAATAATAGTTATTATTATTATTGTTGTTATTATTATTACTTATTAAACCCAAAGGATTATATACCAAGGGTAAGATACAGATGAATTGAGAGAGACTTACTTGATTTGGAATGGCTAATCTTTCCTGATGATGGGCATGATAAAAGTGCCCTGCAAAACAACTGCATTTTTAGTATTGGATATTATTGGATTATTATTTTTTACCTGAGGAAAATGTAATCCTTCAGGTGAGAAAAGTTGCCCAAATACTATTAATGAAGCCCTGATTGGCTACATCTCATCCAGCATTATTATTATATTTAGTTGTTTTTACTGTGTTGTTTATAGAGTATCGGTCGGTGGCAATAAGCAGATGTGAACTTATATTAATGGTGTATGCAGTAATAACAATAATTAAAACATTCAGAGTCTTGCAATTTAAAGAGTTAAGAAGTTCGACTGATAAATGCTACTAATGATTTTAGCCAAACGTAGCAACTACAGTGGAGCCATTAAAGCCTGCTCCAGTTCAGGAACTCCGTGCTGCTCTTCCAGCCGAGCACCAAGTCATACAGGAGGTCTTTGACAGACTCGTGGAGCTCTGCCAAGCTAAAGCCTTCAATGTCGTAAGTTTGCGTGCATTATGCTGTGCCCGCTATCTTCATATTATTATTATTATTGTAATATAATGATTGTCGGCTAGCATACAAACGATTACGCCATATCAGAGTATCAGTCACATCAACATCTGCAGTTGACGTCAACACCTCACACTGGCAACGGCACCTCATCACATGGTCTTGTCTTTAAGCGCAGTGGTGGAGAAGCAACCCTGAATCAGTGGTCGCATAAGTCTAGAATGTTCTGCCATCATTTCTTTGATGGACCACGAGGACTTTAGTGCATTTTTATTATTATTATTATTAATACCTGATATTGAAAGGATCCCTTGGGATTTTGAAAAAGTTTATGATGTGTTGATCAGGAACGGCCAGTGTAAGCTGGTATCTTACTTTGTGATTACCATCATTATTATTGATAGTAGTAGTAGTATAGTGGAAGACACTTGACACAAAAGCTTTTAACATGAAATATCAGTTAGCACAAATAGGATGATTAGTTCGGTCCAGCATCAATGGTTTTAAATATAAGTTTGAACCTTTATCATGAAACTGAAAACGAAAATATCACTTAACATGAAACAAATTTGTCTATTCCGCAAAAGAAAATCCAGTGCAAAACCTTGGAAAAACATGAAATATTGACATAATTTTGATATCTTGCTCTGCTCATCCAATGGGAACAGTTGGTTTTGCTATCAGGTCTTGGTGTGATGATGTCTGTTAATAGTATTGGACTGATGCAGCATTGGCTTATGGCAGATGGCAAACTGGGCGTGTCTTACAGTTAGGGCAGTACGGATTTGTTTACATACAAATGCAAAATTTATCAGTTTTAAAGAATTTTTTTAAACAATCCAGTCTGAGGGTTGTAGTACATGAGCCCATACCATTCCTTACCAACCTATCGTGCTCAACTTTTCTTGAACTCGGATCATCATACCGTTTCAAGCTACTTTAAATCACATCTGTTTAGAACATTTAGGTAGTTGTGAGAAGTTCTGCTGAGAGGAACTGTATGAAGTGTCTGATAACAAACCTGTAATGAGTGATCTGCAATTTTTCTGCCAGCCTACAAAGAAGAAGTTGGATGATGTTCGTCGTAAACTAGATGCTCTCTACGAAAGACTTGGCAATGGAATGGTTAGTTGACCAGGATCTGCTTCTCTGCTTGTGAAACTGATTATGATGTGTTGATGATGATGATGACAACGATAATGACTGAAGGAAGGAATGTCATTAAAGTGTAAACATACAGTGTAAAAAGTTTAAAGGTAAGTTTAAATGATGTTAATGAGTATATTATAATAACCTCAAGATGTAATGAAATGGTGTAATAATGTAAAGGTGTAATGAGAAGATGTACCATTATAGGTGTGTAATGAATATGGTGTAACAATATAAAGCTGTGATCATATGATGGGATAACATAAAGGTGTAATTAGATGGTGTAAGAATGTAAAGATGTAATGGGTAAAGTGTAATATTACAAGTTTAGTTGGTTAGTTAGTTAGTTAGATATCTAAACATTTGATGTAGCTTCTTTTAAATACCTCACATAAGCGCTGCCTATGCTAGCCTAAATGATGTTAAATGTAATTAAAAGCGGAAAGTACATCAGCAAGCGAAGCAATGCACACTTTTGGACAGATAACTAGAAGAGTTTGGCAGGCTGATGCATACCCATGGAACCCCAACCAATGGATTCCTACCCAGAGTTAAGAGATGACACACAATGTTCAGATTTCCTGGACCAAGTTGTGTTGATAGTGTAGAGCAACAACAGGTGGTAGGGTTTGTGATCCATGATATTAAATACCACTGCCCAGCAGTCCCTTGGTGGTAGATGTCACAGCATCGAGATGTCCCTTAACCATGAAGTCTTGATAGAATAGGTATTCGTCGCCTGCCAGTCAGCAGGTCGGGAAGGCCATTCATGATTGACAGTCGAGGTTACTCCAAAGACCCTCATCACTCCTGCTCAGCCAAGAACAATAGCTAACTGAAGACACAATATATAAATCCATAAATTTGAAGCTCGACCGTACATGCAGTCACAGTGCCAAGACCATGTGCAGAAAACATTGTCCAAAATCTGCCGTGGACACGAAGATTAATTCTGACACTCAAATTTGGCAATAGCAAGCGTCCAGCGTCTCAGAAATTATGGAGCAAATTCCGCATTAAATTGAAAAAAATTCACCAAAATGATACAAAAGGCAAGTCAACAATCAGTGTGGCTGCTGACATGTGCGGACTGCCGAGTAATGTAAGATGAGGCAACATCTACTGAATGCTGGTGGAGGATACTGGCACATTTAAAAGCACTGTATTGGTTTTTGTGTTGTATCAGTTGTCTCAGACGGCGCTCAGTGGACTTCATCAGACAGTTCGTGCTGTCCAGGACTTTGACTACAACACAGCTCTGAATGTTGTGGCAGAAACTGCCAAAGTTGGCAGCTTTACGGAGATCAGCGTCTTCATGCCAGGCGTCAAGGTATTGCTGCAGACAGCAGTTCAGCTCCAAGTCTACATCCAATGATGCTGGAGCAGAAAGAATCCGCTGAGGTACGTTGTGATCAAGCAACTGGACTTGTTGTGACGATACAGATAGTGACCTTACAGGGTGTGATTGGGCGGGTTGCAAACCACAAAACAAGAACTTTTGGGCAATTATTTTTGGAGATAGGTAGTAGCTTGAAATGTGGGTTACAAATTGGATGAAGTATTACATCTGTGCTCTTAAAAGTAATGTCTGCCAACAGCACAAGCTACAACATCTGTGATGCTTGTGCAGCTGGCCACATTGTCTGTGAACCATGCACAATTAACTTGGCCTACAGCTATCGACTCCAATGGCCAATTTTCTTAAAACGCTGCATTACTGTCAGGCGGCAACAACAGTGGCTGTGCCTGAAATACTAGGCAATGTCCGTGAGCAATCCTGCCACACCAGCATCAGTTTTTTTACAGATGTTGCTTTACGAGGTCTGCTTGAGTTTTGGGGAAATTTTAATCTTTTTGGATGTCATCTTTGTGAACTTTGGTGGCTTTGACTATTTTTTCCTGTCAGCATATGCTATGAGCATCAAAGCGGTATAGAAATTTGATGTTCTTAATGATAACTTCATTTAAATCTTGAATTTATGTGCCAGCCTAAACTTATGGGTTTAAACCTCAAGAAGGATGTTGGGCTTAGTGTGAGCATTTGACTTCAAATTTAAGCATTCACACTTTTTTAACCCAATGAAAAATGAATTGTGTTGGCACTAAACTTAGGGTTTGTCATGATTTTACTAGTTCAGCAATGGTACAACCCAGATTAGTTTGTGACTCTTCTGTCATCTCATTAGGACAATTCAGACAGAAGACTGAACATGCATTGTAATAACTTTTGAGAGGATTGTAAAGGCACTATATGTATACACATATATGCGTGAAGCTGCAATTATGGCTTGTTTCCCCAGGCATCATATATAAACGTTCTGTTACAACACATACACATCCATGCAAACAAACCATACATAAAAGCTTAGGTGCTACATAGTATTAGTTGTTTAAAAAAGGCTGTATTTCATTTGTTTTATTACTTTGCATTATTAGCAGAAAAATTTTGCCATTTGGAGGACTTTTTTATAGTTTTTGTGACCGGATTGGCCCTTTCTGGAATCCACACTTTGTGATTACAGTGACAACAGATTCAGGGTGGTTTTTCCCTCTGTCCTATCATGTCCACTGTGTCAACTAATGCCAATGATTCTGTTTATCCCAGAAATATGTTACTGGACTGGACTACATGAAATGGTGTACTTGTATTCAACAATACAACTTGGCTTGTTAAAAACTACACAAATGTTTTGTTGTATGCATCAGTACATTTTGCTAGCCAATTGTGACTGCACCAGTCGTATATTTATCAGTCGTTTAGAACATCTTTGTTCAAAATCCGTTTTCTTGGGGATAATCAGTTGCGGCTTCCCGAGTGCTCATTTCTTCCTCGCTTCTTATCCCTTGATGGTGACCTTGAACCACTAAGCGACCTTGACCTGAAACATGGGAAAACGGCAAGCAGTCAACTTACAAAAGATATATTGCACATCTTTGAACACAAAATGCAGGGAACTAGCATAAACAAATCATCTCTACAAGTTTTCTTCAATTCCAGTTTTTAAAAATTTTTAACACATGTATAAGCAGGTACACACAAAGATTGAGCGTAGAAGTCATAATGGAGTGCATTAAAGATAATAAAAATAAAGTTAGCAGAAGTTGAAATCCTATGCTGAAAACATTGTCATGCTCTGAAAGAGCCCTAAAGTGCAAGATTTAAGCAACTTTTTAAAAGTTGTTATTGGGAGGGTTATCTTTAATGATGGTCAGTAAGGCATCCCACATGGTGGGGCCAGAGTGACTAAATCCCTGAGAGCCAATCTGAATTCTCAGCGGCAAACAGTTATTCAGTAACCATAAAGAGCTAATCAATGCCAGAATTAGGTTGACAGCCACAATAATAGTATTTTCCCACGATGCTGTGACCTGGCTAGGTCGTAAATGGTATAGGCCAAAATGTCACAGCACTGTAATGCATGCCTCAAACGTGATCAGCACACAAGTCCACGACAACTTGAAGCAAAATGCAATCATTTCATGTTGGATGAGCAGAACCAGATTTTGAAAGCAAAGCCAACATTTTGTGTAATCCAAGGATTTATACTGACTGATGAATTTTTTGTTAGGCAATATTTTCGTGTTATTAATTTCACGATAAAGGAACTAATTTACATTAAAACCAGCCATGCTGGAACAGACTAAGCATCCTTTTCATGTTAAACATTTTTGTGTTGTGTTTTCCAGTGTATAATGAAATGTAGTACAAATTTGTACTCTGCTTTTACATTTTACTCCGTCTCACCTAAGGTAGGCGAGATTCCATGTGAACATTAATGTATCACCTTTTAACCACATAACAAAGATGCTGGTTGAGGTTGTTGGGCAGATAAAGTAAGGCAGAATCAGTTGCTATGGTATCTGTTGAGGCAAGATGAACAAACAATTGAGAAGGCTGCGAATGGTCCAGTCTGAATTGGGCAGTACACAAATTACTATATTTCTTTGGTCAGAAAATGAACCCAAGACAAACCACCTGAAAGACAACAGATTTCAAAATGAAGATGCACAGAGATTGCGCTTACTTCCTGCTTCCATGGCGACGACGATCATATGATCTGGATCGACTCACAGAACGACTAGGCGATCTCTTTCTGTACAACGCAAGATCATATAATCACTCAACAAAATGCCAGACTTATGAAGATCCAACTTCAATGTAGGCATTTAGCCAATCTCTTCCACATTGCATTTTCCCACAGAATTTTTATATACACTACATTCAAATCTGAAATTGTTAGTTCTGATTTTTTATAACACCGTAATATAATGATGAATGAATCATTAGTTGATGGCACCAAGCAATTGTTTGCAAAGAACTTCAAAAACAACCTCGACAATACACGTTACATACCAATGCTCCCAAAGGCAATATTACAAGGACTGTACAGCGCATTAAGGTTTTACTCAACTGCAGTCACTGTCGACCGATGTCTCGTAGTCACTACGGAAACTTATAAAATACATTTGAGGCTCCCTGCTGCTCTATATTAATGGGGCATACCTGCGGAAGCTGCGACTACGGCTTCTGCTCCTATCCCTGAAAAGAAAAGATGGTAATACAATAATAATACAATTAACTAACACAAAACAGTACATAATATGGAACAATACAGGATGTATACAAAACAATGCCCATAATATATAAAAATATACAGAATATCTGTAATAAAGAATAAATATGTATAAAAAGCCTAAAAATATAAAACAATACCTATTATAAGTACATAAAACTATACCCGTAATAAAATATTTATAAAACAATATGTAAAACATACATATAAAATAACTACACGTGGGAGTGGACGTGTAGGGTTACAACAGTTGCTGTAGAAATCGTTAGCTAGTTCCAAGTGGCTGAGGAGATGTGAGTTTTCATAGCAGTTTTTGCAAGTAGAGAAAAGGGTTGAGTAATATGCCTTCCCATTTCTTCATGTTACATCCCAGAAGATGAGAGCGGCATGTCTTACCTTTCACTGCCACTGCGAGATCGTTTTCTACAAAACAAAAAAGCAACAATTAAGCGAACGGTTTTCAAAATTATTAAAAAATTACTAACCTTGTGTGTTTTAAAATGGGCAAAATTAACTTAGCAAGAGATTTAAAATGCTTCAAGTTAACCTAATGGGTTTTTAAATGGGTAAAATAAACTTCTCAGTAATTGGTTTTAAAATGTCTAGTTAATCTAATGGGTTTTTAAATTAGTAAAATTAACTTATAAGTAACAGGTTTTAAAATGGGTTAGGTTAACCTATTCTAAAATGACTTCCTGTAATGGGTTTGAGGCAAGTAAGGTTAACCTAATGGGTTAAAAATGGGTAAAGTTAACCTACCTTCTTGGACTTCTGCTGTCTGATAGATGTCCACGTCTTCGATCATAATCGTCATGGCGACTGTTGAACGGACGATCCTTCGTTCTCATCTGGCTTGGGGCTAGACAATAAATGATCCAAATACAGTGATCACTGTAACTCAGCAAAAGGGATAATCATGATCAGGGATCTTAGACACATTTTCAGATGATCACGATCACAAACACATGATCACCACAGTAAAAGTTACTTTTAACTTGTTACAATGACCACAACACCTAAAATATAAAATGACCATTCTTAACAAAAATCCAATAAAATTAGTATACAAAATAATTTAAAATCATGTTAAAACAGGAAAAAAGAAAACATTCAAGCACTCAAACTAACTAAACTGACTGCTCAGTGAAACACATAATAGAAGGATTGCAAAGGAGAAAAATAGACCTACTCTTACGATCTCCTCTGGCGAATTCCACCTCCAGCTCTCGTCCGTAGAAGCGATATCGGTCCATGTTGTACATTGCATCTTCAGCATCTCTTGCATCTTCAAACGTTTGTTAGCTAAGGATTTCAATGCTACATAAAATGCCGAAACTTGCTGGCAAATTTAGCCCAGCTAAAGAGATGCCATATTCCAATATATGCAGATTACATGCAAGTTTCTGGTGTTGCTTAGAAAAAACTTGCCGGTTCCAAAGCATGAAAATTCAGAGGGAAACTTTAGTCACGCAGGCTTATGCAAGCCACAAACAAATGTATACGCGAGTCTGCTAGATGCTTAACATTAACTACTGTGTACCAAATTAGGCTAAGACAGAACACCAGAATCAATGCCTATGTGCAGATCAGACCACTGATTTCAGCTCAAGAACTGAATACAGTGGACTGCATGCCTCCAAATTTAAATTACCAAATTTACTGTCTTGCTCGACTCCTGCCTGATTTTCTTGCTTGACTTGCATGACTCTTTAGCTTGACTTGCTTGACTCTCTTGCCTTGCTTGGCTCGACTTTACGACGTCTTGCCTGTTAGTAACTTGATGGGTGGGCTTGGTCGGCTTGTCTTGATAAAACTTGACTTGAATTTTAAGCTTGACATTCTTGGGAACTTGTGTTAGCACAGTCTATTAAATAAACAGGTAAATATAACAGGTTCTTTAACATTTTCAAAATGTATGTTAACAACAAATGCCGTGCAAGACACTCCCAAGTCTGTAACACTGCAAAACTTTAAACCTATTAGAAAAATCTTGCTACATTAAGAACAATCTTCCAATATTTATTTTGATTAAAAGCTGATTCCATATTATAAAACAAGCTCCAAACCCAGAACTCTATGGCAAAATGTCACTAACTGTCCTTCCAGTGGGCTACTACCATACCTACAGGTCATTCCAGGTCAACTCAACCAGTTTTTGGTAATGTCACCACCTCGGATTTTGAAAACTGCTGGCCCATTGGTATATAAACACAGGTCTGCACAGTTTCAGGTCCTAATTCCTAGTATTTCCTGATACGAGGCTTACAACACACCTGGCGTAGCACGATTTTCAGTGCCACAGCAAATTAGATCCTTTTACATTTTCAAGTGACTCTTTTTCAGTCGCTATGACAACACACAAGTGTGAAGCTTTCCATATAGCTTCAGCTTGTTGTCTAGTTTCAGGAAATGTAAGACACTTAGCTCTATCTGACATATTTTTAGAAATATGGCATATCAAACATTACATTATTGGGATTGATTCAACTTCATCAACGGTGACACACACTTAAGCAAGAAAATGTAAAAAAACATGTAATTTTACATAGCAATGAAAATTGCACAGGCCTAGGTTTGTTGTTAGCCTTGTATCTGAGTAACTGCTAGGTTTCACGATCTCAAACTTTGGAGACCTTCATGACACATCTCTGTCTATGCACTGACCAAATATTATCCAAATTTTAGATAGTAAGGACCATTGGCAGAATTGACACGGAATGACCCCAATACATAACCATTAATAATTCATGAATGTCTGTTATTATCACTATTATTAACAATTAAGTCCATCTTTATTAACAATACTAATTTACTCAAAATCAATTTTTTTTATAAATAATACACACGAAATATCAATGAAAGATAATGTTAATTAATTCATTTATAATTCAATGATTATATTTTTATTTCATCTTTATCCTCGGGGCTCTCATGCCAGGAGCACCCCGAGTAGCTTTCTGCAAAGGGTGCTATGTAAACTGACCAATGCAACACAATGCAAAATGGCTGTCTGGCCAAGTTCTCAGTTTTGAGCATTAGATGGCAGCATTGTACAAATTAAAGAAAATAAATCAATAAAAAACTACAATGTTATAATGACCTCTGTCAACATTTCAAGGATATTGTATGTATGCGAATCCACGCATACGACGAGTATAGTAGTCTAGCGGAACATAGACGTCTGTAATCGCACCATACTTTCCAAAAAGAGCCTTCAGTTCCTCTGGCCTGAAAAGATGGCAATATACTGTTACTTATTATGTCTGGCATTTTTATTTTTGGGACTCACGTACAAAGTTTTCATTGTTAGCATCATTTTGAGTGCAAAAGTTTCTCCACCTAAAATCAATTACACAAGTATTATTATTCTTATTCTTGTTTCAAGAAGTCGATAATGAAAGCTGTCATAAGCTATTTATAGAATGTTGTACCAAATGATAATGGAAGGTCATTCTCTAGTTGTGGCAGGAGAGGCTGAGCAGGGAGGGTCAACAGCAAGGTACCCAAGGGCAAGCAGAAAGCTTCTCAGCAAGGTCTGGGACAGAGCTCCAGCCACCAATAATATTAACCAAAGTGAGTCCTTTTCCAGCAAGTATGAATGCACAATTCTGATATTTTAGAGCACTAACTATACATGAAATGTGACAGTTTTGCAGAAATGGTCACAATATGGCCACCTCACATTGCGAGAGAAAGTATAGCACTGCACACAGGAATTATCAAATAAATAAGTAATCAGTAAGTAACAGAGTAACACAAAGGTTTTTAGAATTTTTTTGTCAGCATCAATAAATTCAGAAATTGCGTTTCTGTGATGCATAAAAGAATGTTTGAGAAAAAGTTCTCACGAAATTTGTTTTGCCAAACAAACTCCTGCAGATATGTTGGAAACGAATCATAACTTGTGCCAAATCATCTTTTCAATATGCACGCATCCACGTGTTCTCTGTGTTTTGTACATGTTTTAATGCACAGCAGAAAAATGCATGAAAATGCTGCCTTCTAAGTTCTCCAGATTGGAATAAGCACTCCATCTGTCAAATATAACAAGTTTCCACAAGAATTAAATCTAATATTATGTCTTCCAGGGTTGCAGCAGTTTGAGCAGCTACTCAAAACACAAAACATTCTCCAGATTGTCTTTCAACACCACTGAATACCCAGTGATTAATTACTTATTTATTTGACAGTCCTTCCAGTAGTATGCAGTGATCTACTTTCTCAATCTGCGGTGGCCATATTGTTTACAAGTACAGCAACCACAAGCAGCCATTTTTTTTAAAATTACCAATTCTCTATATTGTGTCCTGTAGGAGCTAACAGCAATAACAGTTTACATGACATGGTGCTAAATTTTGAATTTTCAAATATAATGAAATATGCGCTGAACATATTCTCATGACAGGAAAAGAAAAGTTAAATATTTGGTGTTAAATAAGTAAACAATCAGGCAGGTACAAAATCAGGTAAAATGCATAGAATTGGCTGCTTGCAATCGCCCTACTCAAAAAAGAATATGGCCACCACAGGTTGAGTAAAATTACAGCGATGACAATTAATAAGTAAGCGAGTCATCCATAAATAACACATTGAGAACGACAAGCGTAGCACAACAAAACCTATTTGTGAGTGTCGCAAAGCAATAAAATTTAAATAAGCCTCCAAGACTTATTAGTCCTTTTCGAACGAGTGCTTGCTCTAATCTGCATACCTCCGAAGGCGTCATTTTCACGAAAATTCTGCGGTTGTGCATGAACGCAAATTCGCTGATCCAAACAACACTGAAGTACACATAAAAAATGTGAAGAACATGTGGAGGTGTGCCAAATGGAAATTGCAACGACAATTTGTTACAAGTCTTGATTTGTTTCCAACTTATCTGCAGGAATTCATATGGCAAGGAGACTTTTCGCAAAAACTTCTTCACAAGCTTTCTCATTCTGACTAGCAGAAACTCACGTGCTTCCTTAATTTATTGACGTTTAATAATGCCTTTAGTCTGTGAGCTTTCATTTATTAACACCGTGAACAGAATTTTAAAACCGTTTTGTTTATTACACTTACCTATTTACATCCGTTAGGTGACAGTGCTTTATTTTTTCTCAATATGCGATGGCCATATTGTTTTAAGTAGGACGATTGCAAGCGGCCGATTCTACACCTTTATCCAAAGTCAAACTTAAGCGTTCTCGAAATACTTTTAATATTTGAAAACAAAAGTATTTGTGCAAATCTAACTCTTCGGGATACTCTCCTAACATACTATTCATGACATTGGCCGATTAGTTCATACTATGTAGTTTTTTTCGGGATTTTGAACGCTTGGTAGCAAAATTGTTTCACGGGAATTGGGCTTATTCTGCATTTTCATCACTTTTGAGGAATCGGTTTTCGGGTAGACTCCAGCCCACCGCCATTATATTCTAACGTGACCGCAATTTTTACACAAGAAAATCATACGTAAAGAAAAAACTACAGTAGTTTAGTCCTACCTGGCTCCGTCAGGAACATTCCTCACGTACAACGACGTATTTGGCGGCCGTGAATATCTCGACATTTCTTATTTTGTTCGACTTTTCAAATTCGCATTACAGCCGATCGTCTTCTCAACTGGTCATACAACAGATGTCGCTACAGTCCGTGTTCCTCCAATTTAATAAGTAAGATGTAACCATAATCGCGATGAAAAATCTATAAACTGACTCAAAGCCAAGGGCCAGACATCAGCTTATTCAAGGCGTCTCTAAGCTTGAGGATGCCGGATCGCGTCTCTGTCGTGGCTTATTTCAGAAATTTGGGTACCTTAAATGGCGTGGCGCCAATTTAAACGGGCAGCTGTGGTCAAGGATCTCACCTGATTAATTCATTGAAAAATGAAAGGTGTCAAGGCAATACGGTCGTTACTGAAAAACGTGTACATTTAAATTTCACTACTGTTCGTTTACTCGTGCAAAGCATTTATATAGCGTCTTTCAGAAATACCTTTTCAGAGGTGTTCCCTCCGAGATACCTACTCACAGGCACTCCCTACATGCCTAGCCCCCGGCGAAAGAGAACAGTATTTAAAGTATTTGTGAAGGTGCATGAAACGTCTCTGGTTAAAGAATGCGCAACCTAAAGGAGGTTATTCCAGGTAGATGACCCAACCACTGAAAAGGCACGGCTTTACTTTGTGGAGGTTCGCGCAAATGGAACGATTTCGCCTCGGACCTTGGTGACAAGATTTCTGCGGCCAGGCAAACAAACATGAATAGTTCCATTCAGTCTTTGACTTCGTTCAAATCTAAACTACGAGAATTCTTTCGACAGGCTTGTTTTTCCATCGAAATTGTTATCTTTAATCCCTAAAGCGATATTTTAAAGCTCTAGCGGAGTGTAATCGAAATTACACCGCCCGAAGCAAGCTAAGTCGCGGGAACCAGCTTATTCACAGGCGCTCAGTCAAAACACAATCGCTAGGCAAAAGGGTTCGGTTCCAGGTCAATCGCAAACACTTCAAGGACAAAAACTCCTCGTCTTTTAATGTATCGCATATCTACCCACTCCTCCCCATCCTACCTAACATCTCTCGTCACCCCGTGCTACTCCCTCCAGTCTAGACGAGGACTGCGTTCATCTATGTCCGGCTCTTTTGCTACCACCCGCTCAACCAGGAAGTTTGGAAACCGTGCATTCGCTCTCGCCGGAGCAACAGAATGGAGTAGGCTACCAATCGCCATCCGAACCTCACCTACGATAACTGCATTCAAAGTTGCACTTAAAACTCATCTTTTTAGACTGTATTATGATTAACTTAGTTCATGTTACGCGCTTTCGTGCAAGACTAGTTGTGTTTAAGCGCGCTATAAATGCTAGCTTACTTACTTACTAACAATCGCCCTGTTCGCATGTCCACATGGGGCCCATATAGATAGGACCGATATCCCCATATTGGACATATTAAAAGCCCAGGACATGGTGGCTGTAGATTCAAATTCGTATTTAATCGAGTCACAGTGGTTACTCTCCACATCTGTATCGCGTCTCGGCAGCAGCAATTTCATGGCCACTGTGTATGTTAGCAACTTCATTTTCTTTGATTCGGTATTTGGCCAGTACTCTCTCCCTCACTACCAGAACTTCCCACCGACAACGTGTGGTCACTCTACTCACTTTATAGGAGAGTCTTACACAGGTCACATGTCCAGCAGAAAGTTTTTTCACATATCTTGCTGTAATAGTGGGGTTTTGAAATTCCAGCATATTAATAATGCCAGATTCCTTGTAATAATGCTAACCACAATAGGAACAGATTATGGGATAAAATAATAACAATTGCAAATCTGGTAATGTTACTAGTAAACAAATAAAAAATGGACTAGTGAAAACTTGGCTCGAAATCAAGTGCTTGCAAAAACTAAAACACTGAATATGCTAATTACTCCAAACAAAAACAATAAATTAATTATTAAGACACCAGTAAGACATTAATAACAAATAAATAGTAGTAAAACGAATAATAATGTTAATAATACTTAATAAACTTAAATAATAATAATAATAATAGTAGTAGTAGTAAGAAAAAATAATAAACTGTTCAACCTATTTTATTCCTGAGGGATTCCTTCAACTAACGGTTCAACAGAAAATACACTTCTATTGATACTGCTGCAACCACTACTTCTACTACTACTACTACCAGTACCACTACTACTACTATTAATAATAATAATAATAATAATAACCTTCACCTCAGGAGAATCACGTGAGATTGCCTTTCTTTTTCAGCACCTCTCCATCTGAATTCAGCGCTATAATGCCATCGCTTTCCGGGACACGTTTCCTGATGTTGCTGAGGATGAGGCCTGATAACCCAGATACCCCTTAACAGCTCCTTGAGTAATTTTTCAGTTCCTGAGGGATTATACCTACCTCAGGCAAAAAAATTATAATAGTAATAATAGTAAATAATAACAATGATGTCATTAATAGTCTCCAGACAATTTCATTCTCGAGGCATTACATTTATTTTGGTAAAGATATAAAAAGGTAATAACACATGAATAGTAATAGTGTACTGGTAAGAAAACTGATAACAACTTGCCAAGTTCGAACAGTAAATGTACAGCAACGCCAATAAAATGTACAGCGGGAAACAAAAACACCGAAGTCTGGGCCAAAAATTCCTACAGAACCAGTCACGAAAAGAGTTCATTTCCACAGATCGAAAGAACGTAACGAAAACAACATAGATTTCACAAGAACTGACTGTCTGTATCATCAAGGTAAGGAAATGTAAAACAATCACACATTAACGTATGCCAAAGACCCTTCATAATATGCTTCGTTACAATCCAATGAAATCTATAACGCCGTTATCATAATACACTAGGCATCCATCGATGGTGAAGTAAAGCCATTGTTAGGCACAGAACTCTGTTGGAGAAACCTAATCAAAATCCAGTGGGTTAGGCAAACCAGAAGTCAGACTACAGTGGATAAATAAGTAAGTTGAAACAAAGTATCTAGCAAACATTCAAATATAACCAGATCAGGGACATGAATCCCATATTTAGTCCAGCTGCAGAAAATAACCTCATCGCAACACAACCTTGTAATTAGGTGGTTCTTAACATGAATTCCAACGGCAGCATTATTTGGAGGTTCTAGTGTAGCACAACTGTAGGGTTTCAATGATCTTTTCACCAAAGCGCAAAATAACAGCAATCTGCAACTCAAGAACATGCTAGGTTCAACAGCGAATGCACAGTTTCAAATTAGATTCAGGGCCAATATGGTGCAATAAAATTCCATAAACATCAACAATAACACTAAAACCAAATCGCAGTATATACATCTGACCAGAAGCATTATGCATATTTATTGTTATTATTTCTTATGCTTATATAGCACACTCATATGCTCAGTTGATGGCACCAAGCAGTTTTGTGCCAGGGACTTGCTCAAGGTCCATATTGTAGAGACCACCTCCGATGAACCTATATGTTCCGTGTCATAGGGCAAGTGCTTGACTGATTTGCCATTCCGTTGCATGCTACACTTTTTCTACCAAAACAACAAAAATGATTTGTAGTCTCATGATCTGAAATATTTGATTTAAAAAATTGATTAGCATGAGAACAATATCATCTGCTGTGTTGAACAAAAGATCTGACTGTCAGATTGTGCTTCCCACACCAATTAAAACAGCTCAACCAATTAACTTGATGGATGAAAATGGCCTGAATGACAATTCAGTCTATAGAAAAATCCAGTCTATCTGATTAGGAGATCAATATGAAAAATAAGTGTAGTGATACATTGCTCAATTGATCAACGATGCTTCACTAATCTGATCAATCAACTAAAAGTCTAATCATCCGATCAAATCCTAAAGCAGTGATCAAAACTATAATCTGGCAGCACAATCTGCTCCAAACAATTCGCACAAACGGTCATTAGAACAGACACAATCAGACAGCCACAGCAATCAGACGGTAGTGATCAGACATGGCGCCTTGCTTGATCCCGTGGGGTCTTCCTCCAATTCGCCATTGTTCCCACCTCGATCACTATTCCGGAACACCTGCTGCCTTCGTGCCAGCAGCATCTCTGTTTTCGTCGCATGTTTTGACCCCGAAACGTTGCGTACCATTATGCTTGAATCGTCTTCGCCCTTTCCAGAATCCACCACTGTTGGAACATAATTAAATGGTGGAATCATAGCTGAAGGGGGAGTGTGGGCTCGCGAGGGACTTGAGGACCCCAACCCACCAGGTCTTGGGGTTCCGTCCACCTGGAGAAAGCTTGGGTCAATGGCGTCATTTTCCACGGGGTTTCCTCCAGTCTCCGGTGCGCAGTCGACAGCTGTGATCTCCGTTGACAATGGCTCTTTGTTCTTGTTCTTTTTGCTAGAGTCATCTCGACGCCATAGGCTGAAGCCCTTCTTTTTCGGGGGTTCAGGTTTCACGTCACAATCAATGGTCTCTATCTTAAGATTCTCTTTCGAAGTCTCCTTTGACTTCTCCTGTGAACAATCCTTTGACTTCTTTGAACTGTCCTTTGCCTTTGAACTGTCTTTCAACTTCTCTTTACTTTTCTCCTTCGAGCTATCCTTTGAATGCCGTTTCCAGAGGCTCAGCGCAGTCTTCTTCTTTTCCTTTCCATCCGACCTCTTCTCCAGGGTGTTTGACCCACTTGTGGTTTCATGGGCACCAGATGTCACAGTTGCCTTCTCGCCCTCTTCCATTGTGTATGTTCGCCTCCAAAGATTTGCATCCTCATTATCTTCCACAACTCCAGACTCGATCTTTGCATCCTCCAATGTTCTGGACTTTTCCAGGATCTTATCATACGTGCAGCTTCGCACAATTCCTTCACCTGGCACCACAAAAGACTCTTCACCTTCAGTCTTGTCCTTTTTTCCTTTTTTCAATCTTCCAACTGGGAAGCTCCTTCGGAACGACTTGGGCGATTTTCCCGTTCCAATGGCACCAGGTTTCTTTGTGGTGTCTGTTGGATCTGCTGGCGCCTTTCCGCTTGGTGCTTTCGGTTTCTCATCACGAAGCCAAAAGCTGGAGAGCTTTCCAAAGCCCTGCTTCTTCTGCAAGATGGTTCCTTCTGTTGACAGTGCAGAATCGTCGTTTGCACTTGCCAGGGAGCTTTTTCTCTGTGCCAGTACAGTGCTAAGAATAGACGTCATGCTTGGCTGACTGTCGCTGAGGTTTTTAAATGGCATGCGTCGTTCTGATTCACTGCCAACAGAGCTGCTTTCCGCTGTCAGGGTAGTGGCCTCCGAAAGGTTGTCCTCAGTAAGGTCAGCTCTAGCGTCAGCACTGGAGGTCTTGACACTGTCCATATCTTTGATAGTATCGACAACCTCAGCTTTCGTCAATGGCATTTGATCAGTTCTGTTAAAATCAGACATCACAGTCGGCTTGGTCATGGCATCGACGTCACACTCCACTGCACTGCATTTGCCGACGCCCTCGACTCGAACTGCTTCACAGAGACTGTCTATCGATGGTAACTCTTTGGTGAAGGTTCCCTGCTTGATTGGTGGCTTTGGGCGTTCGACTATGACGGCAGTTCCTACAGCAACAGCAGTCTCTGGTTTGTCTCCTCTTCTGTGAGGCAGGTCTGGTTTGTTAGTTGTCACTTTCCGAGGGATACCTGTCATTCTAGCATTTGGTGAAACTCCGGAGGGTGAAGTTGACTGCTTTGGTACTCCTGTTCTGGTTTTCATACCTTTACCAGCAACCACGTTCAAGGGTTTAGAGAGTGGACTTGCTCCAGACTTTCCTGATTCAACAGAACCTGCTTTTGGAGATGCAGGCGATGATGAAGCGGATGACCTTGTCGAAAGCTGAGAGGAGGTCCTTGGTGGGATTTGCGGACTGACCTTTGGGCCACCCGGCTTATGGAATGCAGTCGTCACAGTTCTTGCAATATTGTTGTCAGCGACGGCAGTCACAATGACGGAGAATGGCTGTTGACGAATGCCATTTGTGCTGCTTGACCTCACTGTGGTTTGTGCCACAGGAAGAACCCTAAAGGAGGTCTGAGACCGCACTGCTGGACTCAAAGACCGTGACTTGCCTGCTGAGGACCGTCCACTTGGGGGGGTAGATGCCTTTGCTTTCACATGATCGTTCGGAGAGGATCCAGGAGTTCTGCCTCCCTGTTCCCTTGTTCGTGACGATGATGGAGAAGTCAACCGTCGTGTGGTGACCAGTTTTCCCCTTCCAGTTACTGACTTTGTCACCTCTTGAAGCCAAATTGTGTCGCGGTTGACTGGTTTCACAATGCATGCACCTTTCTGCACCTCACTCTGGTTCTGTTGCCTCGAATCTGTGCCATCACTGCCAGCAGCAGTTCCAGACTCTGGTTCTGATCCGCTGTCTGCTTCTTGGTCAAGAAGAACTGAACCATCCTCTACAAACAAGTCATCCTCACAGGTCGCAAGTGTTGAGTTTGGTGTTTTGCAGTTTGCCATTAGTTCAGACAGAACGATTTCGGCGCCTTCCTCCAGTTGGGAACAGCGTTCATCGAAAACATGGTGAAGAGAACATGAGGAGTCGAAAACGTCGGCTGAATCATTTAATGTATTATTCCCTAGAATGAAGAAGAGTAAATAACATTAATGAGATTTAATAAAACATACAAGGCAACTTAAAATAATGAAACAACACACAGTTCACCCAGAAAAGTCTATACCACAATGAACTACAGAAAGTCACATTTCCCAATGTAAATTACCAGTGTAAAAAATACCCACAGGCATTTGAAGCAACAGACCCTCGCAGAAAAGAAATTTAAAACAAATACTGGATATAGGTCACAATGGATAACTAACACTATCTCAATGAAAGTACCATTAACAAAAGCATTCTGACCCGACATATTAGCATGGCACTATATAAATAATCTGCAATGTGACACTGGAAACATTTAAATGCTTAATACAAAACTGACAATGACAGTGGAGAGTAACAGTAACAACAGTAAGTGCAGTCACAATTAATGGAGTTGCAATTAGTCAAGAAGGGCAATTCGTAGTGCATAACGATTAAAGAGGAGTTGCAATAAGTGCTGAGTTACAATAAGTGAAATGGCAATTAGTGAAGAATATGAATTAGTGAAGTGGCAATCAGTGGAAAGCGGCAATCAGTGGAGAGTAAAAATTTGTTAAGTGACTACAAGCTGAGAATGGCAACTGATGGAGAGCAAGAATTATTTGAGTGGCATATAGTGGAGAGTGGCATTCAATGTACAGTAAAAAGTAGTGGAGCGATTTTTATTTCAGGAAGGTTGACCCTTGAATGCCACCATAGAACTCTATAACCCACTCGGCATCAAATCAACAGTCGTCTCAAGTTCGGCTGAGAGCTGCTGCTGTTCTTCCAAATCATCTTCCTTCACAGCGACCTTCTCAGCATCCACAGCCTCAGGTATGTCGTTCATCGGCAGTCCACGGTAGATGACCGTGTTGTTAGCCCCGGTGCTTGGACCAGAGAGAAAAGTGTCATCTTCTGGGGTGAGGTCTGAAAGGGCCGACGAGCTGTACTCCGGGAAAGACTCCTTCATGATATCTGCTGTGGTGGTAGACAAATTGGCCAGCCGGTGAGATGAAACAGATGGGAGATTTAAAACTTCTTTTGTGGCAGTGGTGGGAGCCTGGAACTGTGCAGCCAATCGGCGACTGTCTGCAAATGAACGTGAGTTTCCAGACATCTGCACGGTGCTAGCAAAGCTTGAGATGTCCGGGTGTTTTGCTTGGACATCATTCTTAGCCTTGAATCTCGCTTCAGTTCGTTCATGTTTTCCATTAGCCCTCAGCTCTGCATGTGACGGATTTTTCAACTGTGGAATCCTTTCATCCTTTGCATCAACACAAGGGGGTTCCCGGCCAAGGCTACGTCGAACGGATGGCTTTGAACCCCTCAGGGGACTCGTCTGAGGCAGGTCGCTCTTCTTTGAACGTTTCTTGCTTTTTGGCATCGCAGCATTGATGCACTCCTCAAGCAGGGCGGCCTCAGATGGAGTCGGTTCGAAACTGAAGGACTCGAGGCTCAATGAGGACAGAGAGCTGTTGCAAGAGAAATGCGCTGGAGTGTCTTCAACACGGAAGCAGGCTCTCTGATCTGGCTCTGGTTCAGTAAAGTTTCGACTGTTAGCAGAACTGAATCGCGGCGTTGGAGAGAGGTTCCGTGAGATGTTTTCCGGTGTTCCTTCGACTGCATACTGAACAACCTGGTCCTCCTGACCTGCGATTGGCAACCTCATTTGTTTGTTGACTGGTGTGGACGTCAGATTTGCACCGCTCGAAAACATTTGAAGGCTTACACATGGAGTGCGAAGGCGGGCTACAACAGGTGACTGGAGAGAGGTTCGTCCAACTGCCTGGGTTTTCAACACCGCCCGATCTCGAGCAGCATTATCCAGAGGTCTTATCCCACTCACTCTGACTGCTCCTCCGTTGCTCCCTCCTCCCACCATTTCCTCATCTTCGCCTCCGCTGAGAGAGCTCAACGAATCGTTTCGTGAAAAGACTGCTGGTGTGTCCTCGATCCCATACGAATGCATCACATCTTCGCTCGCCAAATTCTGTGCGTGAAACGTTGGATTTCTGACTGCAACGCTTTGCTGCTTTCCAGGTGGATGTGGCCTGCTCTCAGCCGCTCGTGACTCAGTGCTCCGCACCTGGACTCGATCTTTCTCTGCTCCATCCATTGACTCAACCGTTAGATTGCTCAATGATGTTGATCTCGAAAACTCAATCGGTGTTCCCTCAATTGCATATGTCTTCACACCATCCAGCTCAGAGGTGGTGCTAAGCATGTGTGAGTAGCTGCTTGTTGATCGAATAACACCTTGAGTGTTCGGTTTGGGCAGTTGCACTGCAGAATATCGACTGACTGTATCTGGTTGAGCAGTTTTTGCACTCGATCCCTCTGATCGAGAAAGGTCGTTCTTGCCAGACGACGGTTTCCACGGTTTCTTGCTCTTGGGCATCGCTGCTTCAATCACCTCAAAGAGAAGGTCCTCATAGTTCTCGTTGCTGTCAGACAATGAACTGACATCGGAATTGTCATTTGCTGTTGGTTTCATGCCTGGTTTCTCAATGAATCGTACTGTGGCATTTACCGGATTGCTGCTGTCTGCACTCAGGTCGCCCAGTGAACCACAGTGCGAAAAGTTAAGCGGCGTGTCTTCAGTTGCATACTTTCTTGGACTGTCACACCCAGAAGCATCCGTCACCTCCGGGATGTTGTGGTACAAATTTCTTTGTTGCTCTCCGAATGATGCCGTCTTCGCATTTGGCATCGCTCCGAGTGAAGGACTAGCCACAGTTTTGCCGCAGGTCATCCCTTGTTTGGCGCTTGCATCGCCTCTGCTCCCAGTCTGCTTCTGCTTGATCAGTCCATCAGAACAGCTGTGCACTATGCGTTTTGAAGACTTACTTGGCATCGCGAGACTGATGCACTCAGCAAGCATGTTTTCCTCGCCCTCGGAAACAGACGAATTGTCGTCATCCTCAACACTTAATTCTGCTGATTTCACCACCTCACGAGCACTGTTGTTTGCGCCAGTCACTCCCTGCTTTTCTTCATGCTCCTCTTCACCCAGCGGTTTGATCCGTCGGCTCAGCTTTCCTGGTATATCCACATCGTCGTCCATTGTCAGCGCAGAAAGGCTGGTTGCACCGGAAAAGGCGCAGACCGAACCCTCATCAGCATAGACGATTGGAGATGACTGCTCCGAGAATTCACGGTTCTGTCCGCTAGCGAGGACCTGAATTCCAGATGCTGGAAGCGCCGAAGGAAGATGCAAAACCGTTTGGTTGTTATCCTCTGCAGGACTGCTGATGATTTTTCTGGAAGTGTTATCACTGGGTTTCTTCGGCTGGGGCTGTGCTCCCATCTTCTCGGTTTCTCGTGGATCGGAGGGAAACTTCGTAGCACTGGACTTGTATGATGGACTAGGGGGCATCGTGTCACAGGGTGAATCTGGAAGGTCACTTGGTGAAACAACTTCACTTGCTCGGCGACTATACTCACTGACAACAGAGCTATGAACCGAGTGAGTGTCGAAGCTGCTCAGTGACCCAAGCGAGCTGCACCGTGAAAACATTAGCGGTGTTTCCTGGATCTGAATCTGGTTGTTGTCATCGAAGGTCACAGTCTTTGTTGCGGCATGGTGACTGGATGCGGTGGACACGGCCACTGACCCAACTTCGACAGTCATCTTTGAAGTACCTGCAGTTGTTTCATCAGAGTTCATCACATCCAAAGCTGAGTTCTCGTCAATGTCTGGAAGACAGATTCCTGGCCTTGGAGTTGTGATCTGCTTCCCAGGAGAGCCTTCTTCACGGACTTCTGGAATCTGGAGACTGCTCAGCGAGCTAGAGTGTGAGATGCATGTTGGAGTGCCTTCAGTGCAGTACTCCTTTGGTTTGTCACACGGACTCGATGTGCCAGTGCTGTCCTTGTAGGAGTAGATCAAAGGGACGTGACCAGCTCGAGCAGACTGTTCCAGAAATACACTGTCCACAGTCGATACGGGTACAGCCTTCACCTCTTGCGGCTGTTTCCCAGCTACAACAGTAGATGCTGTGTTGTGGTCTGTACTCTGGCTCCCAGATATGCTCGAGCATTCAGCATCAGAATGACTCTTGGTTCGCTCAACCGTTTCGCTGCTGTTCACCTTTGCAACAGCCAGTGCCTCGACTTTCCTATGTGCTGCATTGGCTCCCCGGCATGAAAGGTCATTCATAGAGGTCGCAGTGGACAGGAAGTTCATCGGCGTGCCCTCAGTGCAAAAGGTCGTCACAGTGTCATCGTTGAAACCTGAGGTTGTGCCGTGCGCCTCTGGCAAGCTGTAGCCAACATGGCTCTGTGTTTCATGCTCAGTGTATCGAGTGCTATAGTTGATCGGTTGTTCGGTGAAGCTTGGCTCTTCGTCTTCGTCATTGCGCTCGGCAAACTGGATGCTGTAGTTTGTTGGCTGCTCCACGTCCAGTTCCGCTTTTCCATACCCAGAGAAGCCCGCCATAATCCTTCCCTGCATGTGTTGATGGCCATTCCGGGCATACATGGCCTTGCATGCAAATCCTACAGCGTTAATGCCTGCAGCAGAATTCGGCACCAGCACAGGCTTGATGTTGCCCTGTGGTCGAGGAGGTGCCATCAGCCCAGGCACAACCGGTGCAGTGGAACGTCCGGCTGTGACCGGTACAGCAGGACATCCAGCTGCTACAGCAGACACTGATCGTCCAAGTGTGACTAGTGGAGCAGACCGTCCAGCAGTGACTTGAGGCATCGATCGTCCTGGAAGTACGGTAAACGCTTGTGGGTTGGGCAGCTGGACACTGCCTCGGACGTCCTGTAGTGGAGCCATTTTGCGTTGCCCCTGCATCAACTGGGTGGTCGCTGACTGGATACCAGTACCTCGGGCAGGATGTTTTGAGGGTTTACCCAGTTGCGGCGCCGGCGGTTCATCGGTTGGGTCCTGTGGGACTTCAACATACTTGGTGCTGAAGTTGATCGGCTCATCCTGGTCCTGGTCTAGTTCCGGCATGGTTAGGTGGAGGTTCTCCATGCATGGCGAGAGGTGCGTGAAGCTCATCGCTTCATTGGGAGAGGACAGGCATGTAACACGCTTCCCAGGATTGTTGTACCGTTCGGCTCCTTCCTGCCATCTGCGGTGGCTTGCAGGTGAACTCTCAAGGGAATGCGGGCCTTTGGCAAGACATCCGTCACGGACGTAATCTGCCAGTTGCAGTCCCGCATGGATTTTGGCCTCATGCATCATTTGCATGAGTCGACCAAGCTTCTGGCCATTAGCCGAAGTGTCTAAGCCCAGTCTGTTCTTCTCATCCACCATCTGCCTCTCTGGGCCTTCCACAGATGTCTCCAGTGGACGCGGTTTTTTGATAAGCTGTGATGGCATTCGTGTGCGGTCATGAGATATGTCAGAATGTGTGCTGCCAACACTGTCCTGGCTCTCTGAACGACCGACATTTGATCTCATCTCAGGCTGAGCCGCAGATTCACAGACTGTCTGATTGAACGACGACACGACACGCATCGAATCCCCATCAACGGGGACACGGGACAGCTTTGCAGCAACATGTGAATCCTGCAACCGAGATCGCGTTGGGCGACTCTGAAAGCCTTCAATGTTCTCACACGTTTCTGTGAGTTCCTGGGCTTCGAGTTCTGCCTCGAGTGCCCGCTGGCGACGTACGTGAAGTCCAGGCGACATGGCAGTGAGCAGTCGATCGTCGTTGGCTCCATTCATCTCCATCCGGGTGGAGAGGAGGTTCTTGAGCGCAGCCGCACTTCCCATTGAGATCATCTTGTGCTTCGAGTGGATGAGGTTGCGCAGCTTGTTGATGGCACCGAGGTCCCACAGTGTCTGTTGGTCTTCGGCACACCTTGCAGAAAGGTTCCAGAGTGTTCCACAGGCATTGCTCACAATTGTGAGACTTGATGATTCAAGGTGATGCAACAGAATCTGGAGGCAGCCATGTTGTCGGAGGACTACACGATAGCCCTCACATACTGCTATGTGGCTCGAAATGTTGCGCAGGATCCCTCCACCATTCTCCACCACTGCCAGAGTCTTTGATGGACTCTGGTAGGTCAGTGTGCCAACGAGGAACTTCAGAGCTCCATCCACCGCACAGATGTCCTCCTTGTTCTCGCTGCAGTGAGCCGAAAGGTTCCACAGCGCGCTCAGAATGCTCTTGAGCGTTGACTCCTTCTCCACCACCATCGCCGCCTTCATCAATGCCACTACTGACCCAACCTCCTGAAGAATCTTCTTGCTAGCGAGATCTGCACGCCACGAAAGGTTTCGAAGGACGCTAGCAGCAACCTGGCACAGGTCTTCATTTAGTGAGCGAAGCTGAGCGACCAGTGCATGAGTGGCCGCCTTGTAGGAGCAGAGGAGCGCCTTGTTTGTGCCATCGCCGAATGTGAGATTGGTGAGAGCCATGCAGGCATAGCGGCGCATCGTAATGTTGTACTGTTCCATCGTGTTTCCATTCACTTCTTCATCCAGCTGCAGCAGTTCCGCGATTGCCTGAAGGCCACCTGGAAGTCAGAAAACATTTCAAGATTTCAAGGCTACTGTTGGCTGCAGATATAAATATATGTGTATGCGAACAGACACTTTGCCATCTAAGTACCTCACAAAGTGCTACCTATGCCACTCTTCCTTTGCTTGCCAGTTTTCAAACTACCCAATCAATCCAGTAGCAAGCCTCAAAATTTAGGTCTCTGAATAGGCCAACTAAACATTAAAGCAGCTGCCTTCGTCACGGGCAAGTGGCTTCAGCCCTATCAAGTACAGCATAATACAAATGTAAACAATAAACCCGTGTAAACTAGCCTACTACCGCATCGGCGATAGGCCTAGAACGAACTACCTCACAAAATACTCCTCAGATTTGAGGGCAACATTTGGGTGAAGGCTAGCAGTAAGATTTACCTGAAAGATAAAAGGAGGTCAACATCAATGGTCCTGGCTGCCATAAAATGTCGTTAAACAGTAGACAGTACTAATGTCGTTTCTGTCACCTTTAAAACGTCTTCATTTGATGCTGTATATACTGTATTTATAATCAGATTAAATTTGTTTCCATATTACTGGTTATTCGGTAAGGTAGATCAACAATAACAGACCTGGCAGCCATAAGATGATTCTCAAAAGGTGTATCTGAATACTTACATAGTACCTTTTCAGAATCTCTCAAAGAAATCATTGCAGCACTGCTGAAAGGTCCCTAGAGGTCACTGTATTAAGTGTCTTGATACACACATAAATACAAACAAAATCTGGATACTACTGCTCCTCAATGCAACGCAGACCAGGAATATGAACACACATGGTCAACTGTCAATTCTGGATGGAAATCCACTGATTGGGCTCTGCACGTGCGCAAGATCTTACCAGTGGAGACGTTTCTAGTTATCTGTGCATTCATTGTTTGATCACTTTCGGTGCTACATTGCGTATCAAGATACAAACATACTACTGAGTAAGAAATCAAGCAACTGGTACTCTTAAGAAAAATACCGAGATTGCAGATGGCATGTCTGTGTTCCTCATCGAAGGACAGCTTCATGAGCGCTGCAATGGCTGGACCAGGATGATGGTGGTCGATATCAGCAGAACCTAAACTCAATTAGCAGTCAATCAGAAATCACCCACTGATCAACGGTCAATTAGCACTTTCAAAACTGACTGGGTTAGTCTATTGGCGCTATATAAGTATACAAAAATATATAATAATAAATAAATAACTACTTGTTAAATAATTAAATAAATACTGTGGCATGTGGCTCAACAGTTTGGTGTAACTGCTTTCCTCATCCAGCATTTGTATAAATAAAGGGAATAAATACAATACACGTGGAGAATAAATAAAAATCTATGGAGGAAATATGCAAATACTGTGTCTAACCAGGTCGATCCAACTGTTTCTCCCCTTCCTCATCAGAGGGTGACCGGAGTTGGTCGCAGTGCGCTCGGATCTGCTCCAGAAGCCGCAGAACCCTTGCTTCACGCCTTGCGCTCTTGTTGTCAGGATTTGAGTGCACGATATTGTGAAGCGCCGTGGCAGCACGTGCCCTTGCCTCCCTGGTGCCACGTGTGTTGCCAAGGAGATGCATGTCCTTGTTGTTGCCATGGAGAAGCTGAATCAAGAGCGGAAGGCAGCCTGGATGTGGAAAAGAATATGACAATCGTTTGCACAGGAGATAACATACAGACGACCTGATGATGGTATATCTGACGTCCAGCACTGCACAGCATTCGTCCGTGAATCGACTACTGAATTAATTTTAGAAAGGTAAATACACCTATTTATATAATTATATGCTTCCTTTGCTCCTCTTTGTGCAATAAATTCAGTGGGTCAATGGCTGGGTATTAAAAGACCTAAGAATGATTAAGGAAAGAGTCTGACCAATCCTTTTAAATTCTTAAGTTATGTGCATTCATCACTGCCTAGTCTCTGCCTTTGTCGGCATGTCTTTCTATCTCATTCTGCCTCACTCTCACTTTCGCTGGTTCAAAGTTGTATGGCCTAATAATGCCACTGCATATGCATGTGTCAAGACACACACAAACTACACCATGCTCTCAACCACCAGGAAACACACCTGAAACACTACTCACATCTGAAACCCCCAGTATCTCCAGAACTGAACTACTGACCGGACTGCCTCATTGCAATGCAGCTATCCTGTGAGCTCGACATCGCAAGCAATGTTCGACTCATGTCGTCTTTGTCATGCGTTCCAAGCATTGAGAGCAGTGAGTAGACCATCTCCACCTGAATAGAAGCGAAAGCCATTGTCATCATCATTATCCTCATTATCAACATTCTAGCCATCATAATCGTCATTCTTATCATTTAAATCATCTTCAGTCATCAATGTCCTCATCACTGATCACCATAAATCACCTTCATCATCACCTTCATGCTAATCATTATCATTGATCATCATTAATAATAACAATCAGCCTCATCATTCTTACCATCATAAATCATCCTCCTCCTTCTCACCATCATTATAGTCCTCCTCATCATCATCATCTTCCTCCTCCTCTGACTGATCACCCTGTTCATCAGTAACCTCCTCCTATTCATCAGGACCCCAAAAGCTGAGATACCTTGGAGCCAAGCTGGTGATGCTGAACCCTGTAAGAGGTGGACGAGGAGACATTGCTCGAAGTAAAACTCATGACGCTTGCTGTGTCCTGGCGAACAACTGGATTCAGACTCCCATCACACTGGCTCCCTGTCCATGAACAACAGGCCACAAACAGTAGGTAACAAGGTAAGGGTAAATACTGCTACTAATAATATTTACTAATAACAATTAACAGAAATACAGTATGAATAATAATAAGAATAGTATTAATAATAGATAATAGTAAATCTCCCACGTTCCATAGTGGAGCACATGGGAGGCACTCAATTCCTGATCATTGGCCCTTGAGCTGGTAGCTGGTAAAGGACAACTCCCAAGGTCCTGGACACAGATGGGGCCAGTGCATCGCAGGACCTACCATGTAATAATAGTAATGCATAAATATAATAACAGACAATAAAACTAAACATCCTAAAAAATACTACTAATAATAATAACTAATAATACTAATGAAATACTAATAAAAATAACAACCTTCTCAACCAACAAAACTCCAGTGAACAGCCACTCCAAGACAACACTACCCTAATTTTTGTAATCCTGAGGGATCATACGTACCTCGGGTAAAAATAATTTTAAAAATAATAATATTATTATTAATAGCTAACCATTTTCCAGGGGCCATCCGCCATGGTACAGTGCCAACAGATTCTGACTGCCTGGTGACTGGTGCCAGTCATTGCTGTCCTGAACCAATGGAGCAGAACTAGGAAGATAAACATCACTTGTCTGTGTTGCTATGGTTACCAGCTTTGCTGAGCCCAGTTGTCCTTCAAGGCCACATTGGTTGACTGTCGATGCAACACTAACTTCCTGAAAGGACAAAGAAAGAACATAATGTCAGCTGCATACACTCTCACAAAATAACTGCTGACAGCAGCATTTAATAAGATAATTATTACCTTAATTTACCTTTTCTCACCTTAATTTATCTTACTGGAAATTACCTAACCTTATCACACCTAACTTACCTTAAGTCACTTTAATTTACCTTACCTTACTGCACTTAAAGTACCTTATTTACTTTACCATGCCATACCTTAATGTATCATAATTTTACCTTACCTTACCAAAAACATACCTTACATCAATTTACCTTACCTAACCTAACCTTACAGGTAATATAAAAAAACTCGAGTTGGTCAGCAACTGTTTAGTCATGTGCCATGCAGAGCAACTGCAAGAGATGGATATAAAGGAGGTACATAAATGTTCAGAAACATATGTCAATACACATCAATGTACCCACATACGTACACACATACTGACACACATATGTAAATACAAATGTACAAAACAAGCAAACATACAAAACTGTTTACAAACATAAAGGTAACACACTTGTTTAGAAAGGTAAATGTAATATGTTACTAGTTTACACAAATTTATCTCTCCTCTCAAGCAGTCCAAAAGCAGGTGAAACTTGGTTCAACAGGAGTCCTATTGTATTGCTACGGTCGTCTATGCACCTCAGCCAAAAGATCCTTTGAACCTGGACAAAGCTTCTGAGGAGTTTCTTTGGATAGAAGTGTATAAATAAGCAAGTAACATTTACCTTTATAAACAAGTATGTTACTTTAACCGTAAACATTTGCACTTTGTAAACAAAAGCATTACCATTACCCTGCAACCAAGCCTCATACCTCATACATTTACTTTCATAAACAAGCATGTTACTTTTACCTTTGTAAACAAATGCATTACCGTTACCCTTACAAACAAGCACACTACCTTCACCCCACTAACCTGCAGAGAACTCAAATCATAAAATCATATCCAACGGTGTAACAACAGCGCAAGAGTATCTCACCGACGTCCTAAACCTCCCCAATGACCACGAAAACAAACGGGAAGCGCTCCCTCGCGCCCCCATCAACTCACAACCCCCATTTGCCGCAACCTACCTACCTAAATATCTCCCGGCTAAAGGAAAGGTCTGGAAAATCCACGTCGTTCTTCGTCAAAGCGAATCCATTCAAACGGCTCCTAATCGAGTTGAGTCGCGAACGACCCGAAAGAATTACTTCAACTGCGATTGCACACACAAACACCCCTCAACCACCCACCACCCATTCACCCATTCACCCTCCAACTCTAAACACACAAGAAAGGCCGGGCAAGACGGGCGCGAAGACCAAAGAAACTGCCACTGAGTCAAACACATAGACAAAGACTAATAGAAGCAGAGTAAAGGAGACATACAGAGATACAGAGAAACAGAGATACAGACAGACAGAGCTTCAAACGAACAGTACGCAGTCAGTCAGTCAGTCAGTCAGTCAGTCAAAAGAGAGAGAGAGAGAGAGAGAGAGAGAGAGAGAGAGAGAGAGAGAGAGAGAGAGAGAGAGAGAGAGAGAGAGAGAGAGAGAGAGAGAGAGAGAGAGAGAGAGAGCGAGCCAAATAAATAAAGGCACAGGTCTCGGGAGACATTATTATTATTAATACTAATTAATTATTTAATTAATTAAGAACCAATAACGCACTGGTGTCTAATGCACAAGGAATCAACCGATGGCGCACCAAAACCAAGCCGCAAGTAGAAAATCAATCTACTAAGACATAGAGGTAGCCTACAGTGGATAAGCAATTCGAAAAAGGTAAGTTTAACGTCGAGACAGAGAGGAAAACGAAGAGGAGACACTAGTCGAAAACACAGCCACACAGAGATCAAAAGAAACATCCAAAGAAACGTCAAAAGAGCCGAAGAGACCGGGCCAAAGCACAAGGCAAAGGCCCAAGAAAAATCCAGGTGAAGACCGAAACGACTGAAGAAATACCACACAGACAAAGAGAAGGATTCAGCTGGGGCGGCGGAGGGGGGAGCAAGAGAGAGGGAGGGCTACGGACGTGTTGGCTTCTGCTCAGCCAAGCGGCAAGCGAAAAGACGGGCGGCATGAGATCAAAGGAGGCGCCGCCGGCCACAAGACCGTCATTTGCCACCTGGGTAGGAAACGCCAGCCGACAGGGAAGCACCCCCACTCACTACCCAACTCCAGCCGAACCCAGCCCACGGCCAGAACCAGTCACTGTGTCGAACACGGCAGGAAGAGAAGCAGGAGCACGAGGAGATGCAGGAAGCGGAGGAGCAGAAGGAAAAGAGGGAAAATTTGAGGGTGCAAGAAGGAAAGAGGAAGAAGAAGAGGAGGTGAAGGAAGATGAGGAAGAAAAGAGGGAGAAGGAGGAGTGGAACAAACAGCAGGAGGAAAGAGGAAGAACAGAAAGACGACAGGAGACGTAAGAAGTGTACGGTCAAAGTGCTCATTTATAGCCGAATTCGCTACAGGCATAAGTCGAACAAGTTTCAAGAATCCGTTTTTCTGTTATGGCCTTGAAGGAAGTTAACTACTGGTTATTGGTTTAAGAAACCTAAGTTACTCATAGATCTATAGTGGCCTTTAAAAGACTTAATTACCGGTAGGTCTGTCATGGTCTTAAAGAGACTTGGTTACCGGTAGGTCTGTCATGGGTTTTAAAGAGACTTGGTTACCGGTAGGTCTGTCATGGTCTTAAAGAGACTTGGTTACCGGTAGGTCTGTCATGGTCTTAAAGAGACTTAGTTACCTGTAGGTTTGTGGTGCCTTAAAGAGATTTAGTTACTGATCGGTATGCCACGGCCTATATAGAAGACGTAGCTACCGTTAGGTCTGTCATGGGCTTGAGTTTATCTTTATAAAAATAGAGGAGCCGCAAGTCTAGTGGGAGCCCGCGAGAAGGGTGGCAAGTGAAATCTGCGCCGTTGTTGCTGGCTGACCAGCCATGTCTAATGATAGGTAACGGCGAGCAGGGAACCAGTCAAGCCGAAAGAACAGGAAAAAAGAACCGGACAGTGGATGCAGACATAAGCAAGACAGGCGAAATGACTAATGTCGACCAAAACCGACAGACAGTTTTAAGCTTACTCTGTCTGTCTGTCAGTGGGTCTGCGCAGCTATCTGCATGCAGATTAAATATAATATAGAAAGAAAGCACAAGACAGAAGACAGACTGTAATATCATATCACAATTATACATTGTGCATATAAACTCATGCATCTGTGCATTTTATAGCGCATTTTCACAACTGGGGGATTGGGTAGAGGAGAAGGAGGAAAGAAAGACAACTGAAGAAAGAAAGATGGAGGAGAGAAGAAAGCATTAAAGAGAGAGGACAGAACAGAAAAGGAGAGGCAAGAAAAAGGGTAGACAGAGGAGGTGAGGAAGAGGAAAGACAAGACAGGACAGGAATGGAGAGGAAGAGGAATGGTGAGTATACACAGGAGTGAGGATAACAGAAGGGAAAGAAGCGGAAAAGGGAGCAGCGGAGCGAAGGCGAGACAAGAAGAGCGGACTCAAAGAGAGGAAATAAAAGGAGATGAGTAAGGAAAAGATATCATTTGAAAAGGAGGACAATTAAGGAAGCGTATGATAATGATTATGATGATTATGATGATGACTATGATGAATAGAAGGATACGGAGCCGAGGACGAAAACGAGTGGCGAACGAGAAATAAAAAGACGGGTTTCGTATGAGAGCAAATCATTTGCGCAATAAAGCCACGTCCAAATATATTACCCGGTAATAATACGGTACATCACCTGCCTCCCTGGGGAGGGAATGGGTGGCAAGGAGAATTAACAGACGCGTTGCAAGCCCTGGAGGGGGTTTCGTAAGCAGAAGCGACCCAGGTCGAGGCTTCCGCGTCCTCGCCATTGTCTCCGCCCTTTGTCATTCGTCTGTCTGTGTCTGCCTGCCTGCTTGTACCTCTGTCTGTCCGTATGCCTGTAGATGCCTGCTACTGTCAGTAGGCAAGAGACTGCAAACTAGTCGGTCGGTCACTGTCAGTTTGTCAGGCTGGCTGTAGATCAGAGAGAAGTTAAGAGTAGATGATTGCCGAGGCCAAGAAAGACTGATGCTGACAATTCACAACCAAAGAGTTCGCTTAAGGGACTGCTCATCTTCTAGGGTAGATGATCTACAAGAAAATATGGCAGATTAGATCATAGGTCTATTAAGATGGGATTGTTGACTAGATACAATAAGATTAACTAGATTAGATTCGAAGAATAACATACCGCGTTGTCTTCGGCAGACTTTCCATCCGTCTGTGTGAACACGAGGTGCTCATCTCCACCAACGCTTGGCTCAGTCACCACCACTCTACAAGATCCAACCAGCCAACTATAGCTCCACCCCAACACCCACCCACCCACCCTTGTAAAACTCCTGAACAGTCATCACTTGTCTAATACCGACAACACACGCACTCTTTTCACGCACACACACACGCACACACAACACACACAGTAAAAAGTTGTCTTGTAACAGCTGGCACTAATGTGGCCAGAAATCAAATGTCTGGTAATAAAGTACAGTCACTGCGGCCTACAAGCAATGGAGGGAAATATCAGCCATTAATCTCCAACAAAACATAGTCACCGAGGCCTATACATGCTTAAAAGTAATGTCTGGAAACAGCAGACATTAACCTGTTCCCCACCGGAAGTAAATCTCTAGACAGTTAATACAGCGCCGTTTAGGGTTACCTTACAAACAAAGGTTACCAAAAGCACACGATGTGGCTGTATATTTGTACAGTGCCCTTTGGGAGCCTCTCAGAGGTTGGCTGGTTGGCTGTGTGCGGCTTTTCTACCAGAAGTAGTCTGATTGAAAGCCACGGTGTATATTAAAAATACGGGATGATTACTGGACTGGTTTCACTTGTGTATGGTGCTATCAAACACAGAATTTGCTTTTGCTGTGTGTGTGTGTGTGTGAGAGAGAGACAGAGAGAGACAGACAGACAGACAGACAGACAGAGACAGATAGACAGAGAGATGCCCATGGGCGACTGAGACTGTGCCAACAAACCAAGCCTAGAACACTACTACCTTAAGGGGAAGAACATGTGACAAAATATCATGACAAAAAGGAGGAGGAAGGCAAGGAGGACAGAGACTGGAATTGTGAGGGTAGAAGAAAACGAGGCAGAAGAGCAGAAAGGATGAGGAGGAGAAGGGAGAGGAGGGGCAAAGAGGAGAAAGGAAAAGGAAGATGCAAAGAATGAAGAGTAGGAGAGGGAAGATGAAGCAGGGAAGAAAGAGGATGGACATGGTGGGTGAAGAAAAGGAGGAAGAAGACTGACTATCCTCATCGTCATCATCATTATCATCATCACCAGCAGCAGCAGCAACAGCATCATCATCATCATCATATCACGGTCAGTGGAAGCCAAACCAGCAAGTCTTGTAATCAATACCCGCCAGTCAGTCCGTCGTGACTCCCGTCTCACCAGCGACACCTAGTGACTGCCAGAGTGACTCATTGTAATAATGACCCAGATAGGCGGCCATCTTGTGACTGTGACCCACTTTGGCGCCTTGACACAGGCAAACATCCCAGAATACCGTCGATATTATAATCGGCAAAGCAGCTCGCTGAGCAATCGCCAAGCCAAGCGGGACAGGAATTAGCTGAAATCATACACCACCCAATTAGCTGAAAACCCTTCATATGAACCCGTGACGCGTTACATGACTCAATTACCCGTGACCCTATTACATGACCCGTATTTAGTCTTGACCCCATTATATTACCCAATTTGCCGGGACCATATTACATGGCCAAGCTAAGTATGCACCCGGGCCTCTGAAGGCGTTTCTGAGACGCTTAGAAAAAGCGCTACGGAAGCGGTAGAATTAGTTACACTGCAGTTTGGTAAGGAGAGTTAATTATAAGATCATGCAATCACATGCTAAGATCACGAAGCTAAGGTAACTGTAATTCACGGTAACTGTAAGGTACGGTAATTGTAAATCTGCGTATTGCAAATGAAGTCGATGCAACTGTAATGTAAGGAATTGTCAAGTGATGTAAAGTAATTGTGAACCGTCGCATGGTCGAGATAAAGACAAGCACTTGCAGCGCCGCTATCATAATGCACAAGGCATCAATCGATGGTCGTTTCAAGTGAAACCGTAGCCAAAAATCGTAATCCGTCCGAGAAATCCGGGCAAAAAATCTACGCTTACTAGGGAGGTCCATTCCTACGGCTGGTCCAATTACGGCGTCGGCAAACATCAAAGAACGCGGCGAAGCAAAGGAACCGCTGTACAAGACCTACATCCCTCTATATGCCAGCCACACAGAGAACGCGATCCCCGTATAACCTAGCAAGCTGGAGTAGGGAGACGTCCATAGTTAAGTGCAGAAAGGATGGAAGAAGAAAAGAGAAGGTGCGGGAGGGAGGATAAAAAGCAGAAGGCAAAGAGGAGAGAGGCAGAGAAGGAGAAAGCGGAAAAGCAGGGAGAGGATGGAGAGGAGCAAGCAGAGCAAAGAAAGAGCAAAGAGGATACCGATGAGGAGGACTGTGGGAGGGATCTTGCGCAGAAGCGGTCCATAGCAAAGGGCAGAAAGGATGGAAGAAGAAAACAGAAAGACAGACGAGGAAACGGGGCTTGAGCAGTGGATTAGACGAAGGAAGAAGCGCAGTGGGAGAGACAGGAGGAGGGAAAGAAGATGTGAAGAGACGGAAAACGAGAAATAGACGGACAGGAGGAAAGCAGCATGACGAGGTGATGTACGGGAACGGGAGCAGGATCAGATGGAGGATTTGGAAGGTGTAACAAGATTAGGGAGGTTAGGAGGAGGAAGAGGAGGAGGACTGTGAAAGCGACGATAAAGAACAGGGATGAAAAGATGGACAGAAGAAAAATATGTGGAAAGGGGATGGAAAGGAAAATAGGTGCATGATGATGATCATGAAGAGGAAAATGAAGAAGACGAATATAAGCAAGAAAATGAGAACCAAGAGGAGAAACAGGAGGATGAAGATAAGAACGAGGATGAGGAGATAAAAAAGACGAGGAAATCGAGAAAGTGAGACGAATGGGAGAGGGAGCAAACTTCAAAGAAGCTAATAAGAGAAGGAGACTGGCGGGAACGAAATAGAAGGAGGAGGATAATAAGAAGAAGGAATAAATCTCCGCAGCACAGGCACCCAGCTCCGCCTGAGTGGAGTACGAAAACGGCGGGAGGGAGGAAGGGAGAGAGCGAGGGAGGAAGGGAGGCAGGAACGACGGATACCTGAGCGTCCGTGCCAGGTGAGTGTCTTTCACACATGCATCCGATCAGAACCACCTGTATGCAAGGTCACCGGGTCTCAAGTCGACGTAAACAGTGCGAGGAAAACGGGCTTCAGCGACTGAGCGAATTGATGATGATCTGGATAATGATGATGATGGCGAATGAATGAAATATAGGGTTAGACAGACAGACAGACAGACAGACAGACAGACAGACAGACAGACAGAGAAGAGACAGTCACAGAGACATAGATACTTGTGGAATAGACAGAGAGAGGAACAAAGACAGTAATCTGAGACATAATTATGCACATAACCTGTCCACAGACCAAGCGCCAAAGCGAGCAAATAAGGGCCTAAAGTTGGGCCTTGCCAAACTTGACAGTGCAGTTACACAGGAATGTTGCGATCCCTTAATTATAGCTTCACCAAACAAGGTCATGCATTTTGCGCCCTGCCTAGAGTCAGTCGCTAGGCCTCTGGTCGACTCTTCTGCCGTAAACAAGCAGTGATTTTAAGCCTGTAAGATATATATGAGAAGATCGGCTCCCGTTGAACTGCACCGTGTTTCTCGAATATACATACGCCTCTCAACCACTGCAGTCAGTATCTCCGGCCGCCCTCTACCAGGGATCGGCCGGCCTCTGGTCAAGCAGTGGCGACAACTGGAATGGCCGCTCCTCACATCAAACGACCCCCCCTCTTACACAACCAGGCAAATGCTTCTCATGACGATAATGATGATTGCAATGACACCGAAAATGTTGCTCAAGATGATGATGATGATGAATTATATACAAGAGGCAGGTGTAAACACCTGTTGAATGCAACAATGAAAGTGATTCTCAGTATGACGATGAAAGTGATGCTTAGATAGATGATGTTGCTGATGATGCTAACTGTGATGATAATGACATATTCCGCTTATCTTAAGATGCATATTTTTACATCTGTTAGATAGCCGGGGTTCAGCCCCTTCCAAGTTTCCTACAAGGTGCTATATAAATGTTCAGATACACACATACGCAACGATGATGCTAATTGTTAGTATGTGTGCATGTACGTCTCTGAGCATTTATATCACGCCACTTAGATCCTCCTAAAAGCGCTGATAATGATAATGCTGATTGAGATACATGAGGGATATCTAAACACCTGTCACACTCAATGAATAAAGTGAAACTGCAGCTGTTGATGATGATGAAAACGCTGCTCTTAATAACAAGGCCAAGAGGTGGATGATGAGCAGGATGATGACGGTGATGTTCATGATGACTGCGGTAATGATGACCTGAGTGTATCTGGTACGCGTTGAATACAATGATGACAGAGAAGCAGCTGCAGCAGGTGATGACGAAAATGATGCTAATCATCATACTGATAATGATTGTGGATATTCATATTGCGCCTTTTAGGAGCCGCTCAACCGTGCACCTAAGACGTGATGATAATTCAATAAAACAGTTGTACAACAACCTTAGCCAAAATTCCCAGTTGCACAGTAAAACGTACTGCATGATCAGAATTACTTCAGACACAAAGACGATAACGTTCAAAACGTTTATGAAGCGCCCGTATGTGGTCTCTAATGCATTTGGATATGGATAGCACGAGTGAACGAATGAAATGATCAACGAAGGAAAATCAATGGATGGCGGGAACACTGCAATGGCCTTCTTTCACCTACCTATACTCGGAGTATCACTCTGTCTGTATTTATGTCTGGCTGCCGCTCTTCCCTTCTTCCAGCTACCAATTACCTTACTTGCTCCTCCAACTGCTTGTATCAAACAGACAAGCTGGTAGGCAGACAGACAAACAGACAGACATACACACAGACAGACAGGTAGACGAGTAAGTCCGTCTGTCTGTCAGTGTTTATACCTCTCTTAATGCTTCTTTTTCTAACTGCTTCTCTGTCTGTCTCTCTCCTTTTTCTAACTCCTTATCTTCCAGTCTGCATGTATGTCTGCGTATCTGTCTGTCTGTGTGCCCGTCAGTCTGCTTCAATTTATGTTAATATCCTTTTCACGTTCTGTCTCTTATTAGACAAATGTCTCTGTCTCTGTCTTCTCTCGTCTCACTCTGTCCGTCGCATTGTCCCTGTCCATCTGCGTATCGCTCTGAACAGACGAAATGGTCTCGGGAGAGCAACTGAGCAACGGTTGGGCTTCGTACGGCGAACGGCCCGCGGCCATCGCCAGCCGCGCCCATCTGCAGCGCCCGACCAGCCTTCGTCCAGGAATGGCCATAAGGCAGAGGGAGGATCAATAACTGGGACGAATGGACGGATAAAGGGTTTATTGGGTGGATGGACGGATGGTGGATAGAAGGATGGACGGATTACTAGATGAATGGACGGATGGAGTGAGGGATGGATTGATGAAGGACGGACGAATGGAAGCAAGGATAGATAATGGATAGAGAGATGTTAACGGGAGCAGAGGCATCGACAGCCTTAGGGGATTATGTCGTCATCAATATATCTTTCAATCCGTCTATGTATCCATCTGCCAGTCCTTCTCTGTATGTGTTGCTGTCTGTCGCCCCTCGCTTTCTTTCTCCCTGTCTGCCTCGTGGCCTCTGTCTGTATTTCTCTGTCTCTTTGTGTCAATGTTTCTTCTTGCTTTTATATCGGATCGCATAAATATCATCTATCCAGCCACCAATCTATGTCTCTGCTTGCCCGCCTGTCTCTCTTGGTCCCTCTCAATCAACCACCCAACCTGGCAACCACCCATACCATCACCCATAAATCGATTGAATTAACACATAACCACCGCCCAACCAACAAACCACTCACCTAACCACCGATCTCAATCTAACCTATCTAACCATGATGGTTGGTTGGCCGTAAAGAACGCGTGTGTGTGCTATTGATTGATGCGTGCATGTATGTATGTCTGCCTGAATGCGTGTTTGTATGTGTGTATCTTAACCCCCGAAGTTTGCTTTGACTGATTTATCCAAATTCTCATTTTACTCAAATCGTCACTTCATCGGAATCCCTGATTTAACTAAATCCTTATTTCAACCAAATCCTCAATTCAGCCAAATCTTAGTTTCTACCAAATTCTCACTTTATCAGAATCCTTGCTTTAACTAACTCTTGCTTTAATTAAATCCTCATTTAACAAAATCCTCACTTTATCAGAACTAGAGGTGTCAAAAGTTTGGTAAAATACTGCCCAGGTGCCCAAGTCGATTCTGAGCAGGTACCCGACTACCCACCACTTCATCACTGATAAGAAATCAGTCGTTCAATGAGCCGCATGAAAGTCATTGTAAGCACTTAATCCTAATTCAAAGTTAGTCAAGCAGTCACTTAACCCACGAGGCCACGATATCTTTCAGTCCACAATTATGACACTGCACTATCTCTAGACTGAAGAAATTTTTTAATCTATATGCTTCACTGATTCAGTCTCGGTTGCAACCTGCATCCCACGGTTGAACAGGCCACAGACAACTGCACGTTATTAAGTCATGAGCCCGTGATTGATCCACAATCTGCTTAAAATAATCATTATGCTTCCTTTGGTGGGGTTTTGGGTTATACAATTCACGGCCCGGGTGCAACACTTCGGGTTGATACCTGGGCCTAATCAGAATCCTTCCTTTAACCAAATCCTCATTTTATCAGAACTTGTTTTTAACTAAATCCTTGTTGATCAAAATCAAATCCTCATTTTAATTACAAAGATTTGGGAAGACTGAGAAGCCCAGAGTGCTTGACCACAACAGACCTTGAGTCTTGCAACAAGGACGCAGAGACCGATAGGTGCTTCTGGTTGGATCGAGGACCAGAAGATTCTGTTCGATGACTGGGTTCAGAGGCAAAGGAAGAAGCCACAAAACATCCACTTCCATTCGGTGCCAACTGCGCCCAGTTTTCATCTTCTTGGTACTCATCTGAAACAGTAAAGGGATAATGAAAACATAAAGGTAACAACAGTGAGATAACAAAGTAAGGTTAAAGGAAAGGTAATGGAAAAGATAATGGTAAACAGTAATGCAAGGGTAAAGGTAAATGTAAGGGCAAAGGTAATGGTAAAGGCTAAGGAAATGGCAACAGTAACGGTAAAATAAGGGTAATTGTAAGGGTATAGATATAGGTAAAAAATGATGTCCTGTTGTCAGATTTCTTTGGATGTGTTTAGACCTCAGCTGAATCACCCTAAGCCTGCTGGTGATGCTTCTGAGAAGTTTTTTACAGGTGTCTACAAAGGTGCATTATTGAATTCTGGGGAGCTTCAAAATAGCACTGTAAACAAGTGCGTTGCTTAAAATTACCTTTAAGATTGTGAGGAGTTTCTACAGAGGCATGAAAACAAGTCTGTTCCCTTTTTCAACTTTAAGGGTAAATATAAGGGTGAAGTTAAGAGGAAAAATAAAGAATAACGGAAAGGATAAAGTTAAGAATACAGTTTAGGATAAAAGCAACAAGGTAAGGATAAAGTCAAGGATAAACATAAGGTCAAAAGTAAGAATAGCTAAGTATAAAGGTACTGGTAAGTGCATAAGTAGGGTAAAGATTTGAGGAAAGAGGGTAGCTAAGGTGAAAGTAAGGGTAAAGACAACAGAAAATTAAGAGGAAAGGTTACAGATTGGTATTTCTTGTATTCAGTCATCACATTCAATACTAGCACAACCTTAAACCCTTTAAGGATGAAGAGCAGAGTTGGTGCAAGGCAAACTGTCATTCCAGAGACAGCACTCATCCTAGAACTAACCGTGCTCATGCTGCTTAATGTCACAGTGCTTCATATCACGGTATTCACTGCACCATGCCCACCTCATCCAGGCTGACCCGGCAGTCAACAAGATAAATCAAAAACCGGATATCGGAAAAGGTTGGCTAAAAAAACGCAGGCCAGTCCCAGAACAATTGGCAAAACACCGACTTCAGCAGAATAAATATTTTCCATATTTGACGAATGGCTTTTCCAACTCTACTGGGAGTCAATGAACGGAGGGACAAAAGAGATGCACGGTGTGAGTGGTCGAACGCTTGCCTTGTAACACAGCACCCGGGTTCAAACCTCCTTTGAGACGGTCACTGAACATAGGTGTGCAAGTATGTGCATACATTCAAGTATGTATGCAAGTGTGTGTATGTGTATGTACATATGTATATATTATGTATACATGTTTGCATGTACGAGTGAATGTATATAAACACTTAATATAGCATCTTTTTGCACCTCACAAAGCTCTGCCTATGCTAGCCTAAGTGATGTTTAAGTTCTTAAGAACAAAAACTTCCTCTTAAGAGCACATAATGCTCAAATAATTTTAAGTGTTACTACTGGCAGACCCCTGCACACACATACAGCCTAACCAATGGAGTTCCATCTAGAGTTGACAGCTGACACCATGTTCAGAGTATGTATGTATGTATGTTTTTATTTATATGTATGTACACTATATATTAAAGTTTATGCATCTGTAAGTGTATATGTGTGTGTATGCAACTGTCTTACCTTCCTCCAAGATCGTGAACATCATTCTACACAAGATCAACCTGAGATGCACGTAAATCCAATAAATCCGAGATTGTAACACGAGATTGTATCCTTAAAACACACGTTAACCATCGTCCCCAGCTATATGTGATAGGATTTTGCTTTATGCTACACACATAAGCTCATACATATATGCATAACGTATGTATACGCACATGTATGCAAGTAACTATATATAAATGTACATATAGACGCGTTTCTATCGACGGTGTGGCCTCGACACTTTTTCTGTGAATTGATCCGGTGAAATCCTTCATCACCGCTGCCCGTTTGAATGGGTGCCACCTCATTTCAGGTCTCCGTTTATGGACCGTGCTAGCCCGAGATTCAGATCCCTGAAATGCGCCAGAATGCCATGGAGGCTCATTTAAGAGATCTGACTATGTATATATACACATGTATCTACATGAATGTTAACAGACCAAACTAGGTAAATAATTCCAGTTCTTCTAATCCAGTTCTGGCTGCCCCATTTCCCACTTTCGTCCACCTTCCCGATCACTCTTTTCGTCAACATCTGTCCGACCGTCCGTCCGTCCGTGTCTGTCTGTTTACCACTGTACATCTGTCTGAAGTTGTCTGGGTCTCTGTCTCTGCTGACTCCTCCCCCAGTTTGTCTGTCTGCCTCTTTCTGGTTCTCTCACCATCTGGCTCTTTTCCCTGTCTCTCCAGCTCTCTGCCCTTCTCTGCCTCTTCCCCCTCAATCTCCTGCTCTTTCCCTTCCCGGCCGCCGTACAAATGCTGTCATCCTATAACCGCCCGCACTACTCCTCCTCCTTCTCCTTTTCCCGGCAACACAAGCTTCAGCAGCCAGCGTCACAGCATGGCCAGTCGTTGTATGGATGGACAGAATGACGGACGGACGGACGGACGGAAGCACGCACCTGCAGACGTGCAATGGTCGTTGAGCCAAGACAATATATAACGATGCTAAACACATTCATATGTAAATAAAAAGCTCCGAAATTTCTCAGCGCCACATAAAAACCCGCGCAAGGGCCTGGTTTGCTCAGTTTCGGTGCCAGGTTAGAATCCCGAGGGTCAAGCCGGGAGACAGCATGGTGCTACGGCGGAAATGGTCATAAGATAGTGCAAAAGCAGAAGCAGGAGAGGATAGCTTGAAGAGTTCGGTTTTCAGTCTTGAGTGAAAAGCTGCGGGAGAGATGGCGAGCACAGCAGTGTTGTATTGACAGACCATCTCGGGGGGGGGGGGGGGGGTATTGGCGCCCATTCTATAGTTAAGCCGGGATAGTTCTACTCTGTGGCCTACAGACAAAGCAGTTGTCTTTTACCTCTGAGCAAGAATACGATTCCCAGAATGTGTGTATGTATGTATGGATATGTGTATGCATGTATGTAGTATATGTACTTTTATGTGGGCATTTGTACAGCATCATTTTAAATTGACAAGGTCGTCCAGTTGTTGTACCTGTATTGTTGTGTTTGCGCTTCAGCCAAAATATCCTTCAACCCCAGGACAATGCCTCTGATTAATGCTGGTTAAATGTAAACGTACATGGTTACATAGCGACCGTATGACTTAACCATTCTTTAGCTTACCTTACCTTTATTACCATACCTTCCTCACCTCATCTTACCTTCCAAACCATATCTTACCCTACTTTCCTTACCACACCTTACAAGGTCCTATAAAAATCCAAAATCACAAAAGAAAAAGGGAACTACTGAGAAACGCAGGCTTCATATTCTACAATGAGTGCTGACACCTGGCGAATGGGCGCATACTTCACTACCAGCATATTCACCAGATGGCATACAATGTTAAGTGATGCAGATGATGTCAACAGTGAAATAAATGCATCAAAATGCAATTACATTACAGAACAATACACACTGGAATATCATCTGTGCATCTGTGTACTGTTGCATTTTAATGTTCAGCATAGATTTTCAACCTACCATATAATGCACTGGTTTAGATAGCCACCTATGCAGTGCTTATGACAGATAATTACAGACTGCCTTCTGAGGCTTACTTAAGGAACTGATGTCCCTTAAGTTAGTCCAAAAAGGCAGCCATGTAACCCAAGTAAGCCACCCAACTGAACAGATGTAAGGCATTCAAATTTACAGAGTCGCTGGCATGTATCTAGGCGAAGAAATACCATTTTAGAAGGATTCAGAAGTTTATTACTAACCACCCAAGATTCAACATCATCAAAAACAGAAGCAAGTAGTCTGAGGGCACGATTAGACGTGGTAGTATCAAATGAAAAGAAGTTTGATATTATCAGCATAAAATTGGTAGTCAAGAGAGCTATTAGTAAGTAGTGAACCGAGTGGAGTGGTATATAACGTAAACAGGAGCGGACACAGTACACAACCTTGTTGAGCACTGCATTTCAAAACATTGGGCTTAGAAGTGAGTTGATTTGTACGAACTGATTGAGTACGAGGAAGTTGGCAAGATGCAAACCAACTGAGAGCAGAACCAAAGACGCTGAACCAGTATTTAAGCTGGTGAAGGAGTAAATCAACGGTAATAATAATGATCACTGGTATCAAATGAAGCAGGCAGGTCAAAATGAAATGAAGGCAGATATGTCCAAAGGTTTGAGCCAAGTTTTATTAAAAGTGTGAATATCCACCGGATGATCCAAGAGGTAATTTTGAAGAGAAGGATATTTATTTGATAAGACTGATGTTAATTTAAGGTGGCAGAAATTTATGGTTTCAAGATGGCAAGCTCCGGGGTTTAGCTCAGTCACCAGAAGGAAGCAGAAGGTAAACTAATCACAAGCAACTCTGATGAGTTTTTGAATCAAACGTACATTTTGAAAAATGGAAGGACAATGAAGAAACAGACTAGACTACAAAAAACGTGTGGGTATTTTAGACATGGCCAGTTGGATAAGATAAAAGGAGTAGACATCAGAAGGATGGTGAAATAAATAGGTGAGTTTCTTCCAAAAACAACATGAGGCGATGGCTGCAGAGACTGTTCCAAGAGGTAATTTTGAAGAGAAGGATATTTATTTGACAGTGAACAGCAAAGCAGGACAACGATAAAGATTACAGTCTACATGGTACCGGTATATATAAACTATAAATGCTCCACACTAAAAGTATTTTCCCATGATTCTCGTGAGGTTATAAATAGTATAGGCCAAAGTGTAATGAAAATCTCAACCATCACAAATGCACAGGTCCAAAAGTGCAACTTCAAACAAAATATGACCATTTCACTTTGGATGAGTGTTGAAAATACATGTAAATCAAAATTTTATGTTATCCATGGTTTTTTAATGAAATGTAGTTTTTTTACAGATTTGAAAAGATGCCATGTAACATACGCTTCACTGCTGATATGTTGTCAGTAAATAGCATAGCTACAAAAAGTTAAATTAACAATCTCTATAACATACCAGAAGAGTTAGAATTTCGATCCAGTCGATCACTTGACTGATGAGTCGCTGTCGCTCCAAACTCCTCAACACTTTCCTCCATAGCAAAGTTGACCATAGCGTCACCTGCTGCAGGGACCATTGCGGCCACTGCTCTACTGCCGTCGACCGCATTATGGAGGTGGTGTGCAAGGCGATCCTTCATTGTTGATGCATCGATCTCCAACTTTGTCAGGTGACTACAATTGTCACGAATCTCACGACGAAGGTGAGTGTTCTCCATCTTGAGACACAAAAGACGTTTGATGACCTCTTCATAAGATGACCTTGACATCATTTATGAAGTTTAACACCTGCAACGTAAAGGCAAGGTAAGGTAAATGAAAATACGTCAGATGAAATACGTATGTATGTCTCAAGATATTTAACAAAGTGCTTTTTAATTACCGTGCTGCATGGATTTAATTCCCTGTAAATCTTGACATTTAATACCTGCAATGTAAAGGTAAGGTAAATCCTTAAATCCTTGCATTGGCTTCCTATTCAGCAAAGAATTTCTTTTAAATGGGGGTTTATAGTTTACAAAACACTGAACTCTGGCCAAACACAATACTTAAAACGTAGTGGTTCCGTTAATGCCCGGGACGTTAGCGGAAACTCAGAAACTAGATTCACGCCTGTCACGCTATTTGCTAAAGCATGTCACGTGAGTTTTGCACTTCCATTGTTATTTTGGTCACTTCCGGATGGATTTCTAGATTTTGAAATGGCGGCCATCAGGCTGCATTAGTTTAGCTAGCTTTCCATCAATTTATCTTATAAAGATAATGTCATAATTCCATACTCTGATCGCTACTTCATGCATTTTAATTACAAGTACGAAAGGTCACGTTGTGCCAACAAAAATGCATTAAAATGGGCTATGAAGCAATAAACTTTTATTTTCCCAAAAAGAAATGTATTTGTGGGTTTGTTGGACAGAAAATGTTTTTAGAGAATCCCCGTTTCTTGTTTGTTTGCAATTGCCTAATAGGCAATTATGCAGGTTCTCATAACAACATCCAGTTATTAATATACAGATATTTATCAGAAAGGGGTCCAAATTAGGTCATTTTTGCTGCAGTCCTTTCCTAACTTCCTAACTTACAACACATGTTACGCTTTACAATATTCAGGCGTGAGAGGATCTGCGACCAATTCGGTCACACCAGGCGGACGTGAACGCATCCTCGACAACTTCAATCACGCCCGTCAGCCCCGTTCACATGCACAAAATCACGTGCTATGCATTGACCAATTGCGTAGTGGGCGTTGTTCGAGTCCCGTGTATAGGCTAACGTCGGGCGTTACGGTATCCACGACCGACTAAAATCAGTCCTCACTCCTCAAACTCATCATTATTCAACCAGGTCATCTGAACGCCTTTCTCTTGTTACTAGAACTGTTCCTGGTAAGCTAGCTTTATCAACTGCTGGACCGAAATTTTGGAATTCTCTTCCAGCATTTGTATGTTATGCTGTTACGTCCAGTCTCTTAAATCATTTCGTTCTCAACTTAAGACTTACCTTTTCCAGTTGGTTTTTCCACAATAGGCTGGCTCTCTGTCTTAGTGCACTGATCTTCTGGATATTGACCTGAATGTGGCTTAAATTTGATGCACCATCAGTTGATGCCTTGTGCATTAGAAACCTGCACTCAATAAGTTTCTTGATGATGATGATGATGAGGAGGAGGAGGAGGAGGAGGAGGAGGAGGAGGAGGAGGAGGAGGAGGAGGAGGAGGAGGAGGAGGAGGAGGAGGCATAGCTACGTAACTGATCTAAACAAATACGTTTTAAGGTAGGCAGAATATGCATACTCTCTTGACAACCTGGTCAGAGTCCAATTGGGTTCTCCTATTTACACCAAAATTCAAGCTACTGACTGACAGCTGCTGAAATACCGGCGTTCAATAATGTGCTAAATACAAAAATAAACTACCAAAGAACCTGTCCTTATAAACAACAATGAACAACTACGAATCTGCATAGCCCCTTTAACAGGCTATAAAACAGTCTCTCATTAGAATTTCTTGATTTTACATTATTTAATTATTATCACCACAAAGCAAGTTCTCTGTTATTGTAGGAAGATTACTCAGCATAGTTAATATCTAATATTAACTATGCTAATATTAACTAATATTTAATAATAATTAATAGTTCTTCACATTCTAAAATCATAAATTATTCCCACCGCGATCTGTCGGATGTTCCTGTTGTATTGTTATCATCATTTCTTATTTTTTTAAATATGCACATATTGTAAGCTTCTTGTGACTACACAAATAAACGCGCTTCAAAATCGTCCGACTGAATTGGGATCCAAAGACAACGTTGGGTAATTCCTACAGCACTCACCTAGAAACACGCATCTATTTACTTTAACCTTTAACGTGGTAAGAGAAGACTATTCCGAAACCGTCCATTTTCTGATACGCAGAACACGCATTTTTTTAAAACTCGAAAACCGACCAATTTCTCTCCGTTTTGTCTGTTTTTTATTATTATCGCTCAGCACAGATGTCGCCGGTGATCCGCTCGTCTCAAATCACGGAGAGTCCAGTTTCTACAGAGTCAACACTCGAATGTATCATGAGAGCAATCATGAAGTGCCATCGTTTGACTTTGGAAAGTACAGTAACTAACGATCTAACAAAGAATGATTACATCATCCGGGAAAATCGTTGTTGCAAAGACGAAAATTATATGTCGGTTCCGCTTTGCCTAGAGGTCATTAAGGCCACCAACTTTAATATACTCCATAGCTATAGCTGCTCCACCCCTCTGAAATAAATTCCCACCAAAATTACGATAATTTTGATTCATCTTACGAACTCTCCAACACTTCACCCCTTGTAATCTGCGCGCAGGTCTTCCACTCGAAACTGAAAACACTCCTCTTCTGCAGATCCTATCCTGATTCATTTTTCACTTATCTATCTTGTCGTCCAAATTCCAGACATCATCAACCGTAGCTGTTTGCCCGTCTGCCTGCCTGCCTGTTGGATCTTGACCTGGAACCGTTGCAAACCCTACTGACTAATTTTGTTTTGACTGAGCGCCTATGAATAAGGTGGTTCTCACGACTTAGCTTTTGTTGGGCGCTGTAGAAATCTCGGGTGTACGACGACGCTAGGGTTGAGACGGCTTAATGTAGATTGACGCATGCTGCTGGTGTTAGACGCCGAGCGGCGGTTCTGTGCATGTAACCTACGCTAGTGGTCGACTTCATTTCGTTTGAATATAGATATATCTTATTTAGATATATATGTGACGCCGGCCAAGAAAAGGAACCACTTGTCGCTTTCTAGAAGAGCTAGAAAACGCCGTTTTAGCTAAGAGCATGAATATTCATAGAATTTCGGTTTTTGTATCCAATGAATGCGTCTGCATTTCAGCTTCATTTTACTATACCTGGTATTACTGCGCCTGCTATTTTAAAACCAGAATCTGCAGTTAAAGACATGGGTACAGACAGGGTAAAAAAGGGCCCACTTGTCGCCCAGCATGTTGCCAAGCGTTTGAATCTACTTCGGTATTTTCGGATTTATATAAATCACATATTTATTAATTTTAACTTTAATGAATATTTCTGTTAAATATAATTTTTAAAAATGGAATTAGGTAAATTTTCATAGACAGATAAAACTTGCGTCTTTTATAATTACAAATTTTCAAGCGAGGAACTATTTTCTTAGCAAACATATACCGAGGTCGCAGAGTGGCCGTTACGCGAAAGTTTAAAGGGAAATAATGGCGGTCAACGCTGACAAAACTTTTCTAGAAATTGCGAATTTGTTGAATTTAAAATTATCTACAGAGGAAGTTTCTAATGTGTTGCAAGATTATTTCACTACAGCGAAAGATTGTGACAGTGAAGAATCTTGTGATGAGCATTCTGAGGTCGAAACGGCTGCTGAATCACAAGTCAGTGAGGTAAATTTTAGTAGCTAGCATACAACTACATGTTAATAGAAAGTAAATGTTCACCCTGACCTAATCTAATCAAATCTCAGCACTTCTATAGCGCCGCTGTAATAAAGCATCACGCATCAATCGACAGCACTTCAAATCAAAATCGCAATTCTCCTACACTGAGATTAACCAGTTGCCGTCCTTGAACTTAAAGGCCAATTTCTTCTAACATAAATTTTATTTCCATTGTCAGTCTCTTTTAATTTTAAGACGGTTCAATCACTTACATTTACATTAAAGACGGTAGGTCATCGGGGCAGCATCATGCCCTTTCTGTTGCGGGGCCTACTCTGAGGAATGGGTTGGGAGGGCCTCTGAGCAGGCCTCCTTGAAGGGGTGCTATATAGATTCCTTGAATGTATGAATGAATGAATGAAGACAACAATTATAAAAGAATTTCTAACTTTTTTCATGCATTGATTTTATTCCTCATTTTGTTTCTTAGAATAGTCCAACCGAAGAAGTGCTGCAAGATGAACCAGATGCAGATCCTGTTCCAGTCTTCCGGGATGAAGAGAAAACTTCATACATTGCTGCAGCATTTGATGCCCAATTACCAGATATAAATAAGATTGAAGCATTTTTGACAAAAGGATGTCAGTGTCAGCATGGTCCCAACAAATCCATGTGTACGACACAGCTTAATGCAAGTATGGTTTTTGAGCATCAGTTGCAGATTGCAGAACTTGATTATTTCAACGAGCTACATCAAAATCCTTTGAACGATCTAATCGTTGGTCAGCTGCGATCTTTCTGTGCCACTGGTGAGAATGTTCTGCGGACGCACAAGAAGAAAACACACCGTTGTATGACACATTCAGTGTTTAGGTTTGATGGGTTAAGTGTGTGCAAAGCTGTCTACTTTTTCCTGTATAATATGGGTGAAAAGAGGTACAAGAGATTGAAACGCAGACTGAAGGAAGCTGGATTATCTCCTGTTTATCATGGCAACACAGGAAAGAAACAGCATCATGTTATGAGTAAAGAACAGTGTTCTGAGGTTGTTCACTTTCTGATTAAATTTGGAGAAAACCACGGACTGGTTCTTCCAGGTCGAGTTCCAGCTTTCAGGTCACCGGATCTTATTTTATTGCCTAGTCATTTCAGTATCCAGGGTATGTACAGACAGTATGCAGAAGCTTGCAAGTTGACCGAAAGAAGACCAACGTCATGCAAATCATTCCGTAAAATATGGAAGGAAGCACTGCCAAATCTTATGTTGCAAAGACCAAGATCTGATTTATGTGGAACTTGTCACTCGCTAATAACATCAGTTGCCAGCATGTCAAACATGAGTGAGGAAGAAAAGAAGAAACGAACCGCTAAAATCAGTAGTCATTTGGATTCTGTGACCATATCCAGAGCTGATTATAGGCAAAGGGTGTTTACGTCTTAACAGAACATTAAAGATCACCCTACAAAAGAACTTGGAAGAAACAATCCCTGCTCTTTCAAAAAAATGCTGCAGATCGGTTTTGATTATGCACAACAAATTCATATTCCTCAGGATCCTCAGCAACCAGATATTCTTTGCCCTAGGCCCTATGATGATGCCATAACTCAAACAACATCAGCTGATCATGAAAGAACTGTAGGGACTTTAGAGAACTTGCAAACATTGTCAGAAGCATCCTTGGTGATGGCTCGTCGGGCACCACCTACTTGTGGATTTTGCAAGGAGACTGGGCATATTAACAGAAAAAACAAAAACGGATTATTTATGTGCCCTAAACGTAGAGCTCAAGAAAATAATGATTAGGTGTGACTTCCAATAAAATCTATTGATTCCGGTAGCTGAACGTTTTAGAAATGCATAGCGTCTTTTCAGTTGTAAAATATTAACGTTGCTCGGCTTCAAGAAACTAACCATAATTTGTTCAAATTTGTTCATATTTGGCTGAAATTTGGTGTTTCTGTAGTTTTTGTATAACTGAATTAGATCTGTAAATAAAAATACTAACATGCAAACAATCTTTAAGTTAGGTGTATGTCAATTTTCAAACGCAATTTGCAGAAAATTGATATTTTACAATGTTGAAAGTGAAAATGAAAATAGATGCATGAATTTTGGACCAATGAGCCTGAAACTTTTACCCTGACTTCCTTATAGTATCAGCTTATAGAAACTGGTGATAAGTCCATTTGAGACAAGTGGTCCCTTTTCTTGGCCGGCGTCACATATTATACTTATGTACACTAGTCGTCGTCTTCATTTCGTTTGGATATAGGTATATCTTATTTAGATATATATTATATTTATGTACACTAGTCGTCGAATTGATATCGTTTGGATATATATACACATATATACACATATACATACAGATAATATATATATCCAAACGATATAAAGTCGACGACTAATGTACATGCAGGAGCGTAATATATATATATCTATATATAATATATATATATATATAACATTCTTGTGCTGGGTGACAACGTGTAACAGTCAGTAAGTTCTCATGTTAATTCAAGAAATACTGTATGTAATCCGACAACAGGGTGTCCGTGCAAAAGCCGAATCTGGAGTTTACAATTGCGATCAATAAGGGCACAATAGGTCGATAGGACCAACTCAAACTTCGACATGACCATCTCATACTTCGACATGACCATCTCAAACTTCGACATGACCATCTCATACTTCGATATGACCATCTCAAACTTCGACATGACCATCTCATACTTCGATATGACCATCTCATACTTCGATATGACCATCTCAAACTGAAAAACCTATTTTTACTTAAGGAATATTTGGGTCTTCGAGATTTGACAGAAAAAGCATGAAATTCCTGCTAAGCAAGAAAATCTATAAACCAGCCATTTAAAAACAAGACAATTAAAATGTAAAAAATAACAATGAAATGTAAATTTGCAATAAATTAATAATTGCAAGACTTCATTTTTCAGCACTTATTATTTCTTTGCGATTAACTTCAATGAATGAATGCTCAGAACAAAATTTAAAAACCAAATCACTCATTTACATCACTTACATTTACATCATAACTAATAAATTAAATCATTTACATCATAACTATTCAAATCTAATCTAATCCATGTCAAAGCAATTCAATACAACAGCTTGCAATAACAACACACACACTGATTAGGATACACATATAATGTAATGCAATGTAAATGTAAACCAATGTAGGTGCTAAATGGAAAGCCTTGTTACTAGTTCTGTAATCATAACAAGAGGTTATTGTTACTAATTATAATTATTACATGTATTATTTATCATAATTTATCTACTCAGGGTACTTATAAGCTATCAAGAACCAAAAATTAATGTCAGAGCCAGAAAGATATCTGGAACCCCAATGAGCTATCACAATTATGAATGAGATATAACCATAATTTTTATTAATTATAATAATTACTATGCATTATAACTGAAAAGAATTATAATTAATATTAATTATAATTAACCAACTGTCCTCTACCCCACTGAGATATCATAATTATTTACACGATAATTATAACTAATAATTAATATTAATTACTATTCAGCAGTCTGGAAAATTACAATTCGTCTCAGAAGCTTTTCAATCCACTTCAACAAATACGTGGCTGACGCAAAACAATACAGCACGAAGTATATATCGAAGCGCAACAGCAGCTCAACATTACTTTAGGGTATAAAATATACAGATCATGTACAATATCATTGGTGCTCTCAAACCAGTAAATCCCAAAATTTATTTAGTATCTATATGTGAGAAAAATCAGAACAATGGAAATCCATCATGAGCCCCGTAAACTTTGCAGAGTGACATGAAACTTTTGTTTGAGAGCACATAAGAAATCAATTTTGTGAGCATGTTTTCCAATGATGATTCAGCATGTTTTAAGCATATTTTACGGGAAGTTTCTGTGACGTCATGCCGATCAGTCATCAGGTTGTTGCCGTGTCGGTGATTGATAATAGATGATGTTCAATTACTGGTGTCATTGAACTTTTCAGTTATATAATTTTATATATATATAAAAATCAAAACTGGGTGTCCTTTCTCAAGTTAACACGATGCTACACACGAGGCAAGGCAATAATTCAAAGCTGGATCGAGTGACATTTCGAAAGATTGTCAAAATATATATTATCAAATGGAATTACAAAATCAGTATTCAGGCGAGTTTACGTCGGCTGAAACTAGTTTAAACTAATCAGAACCAATTTCAACTAGGAACACAAACATCAACCAGTTAAAACAGGTTTCAACCTGTCCGACAATTTCAGCTGCTTGTGTCAGCAAGTCTGAACCTGCTCCATTTCCAACCAACTAAAACAAGTTCCAAACAGTGAGTGGGCCAAATTTTCTGCCTGTTTAAACCAGTATACACTGGTGAAAACAACTTCAAACTGGTCTGATCCAGTTTCAACAGGTCAGAACCAGTTTTAGGCAGGTAGCATGGGTGGATCTGGGTCATCAAGCTCTGTGTCATTTTCTCGATCAACTAGGAGTGTGTGTTGACCATAACGTTCCCGGTTACGCCGGTATTTGTGGATGACAATGATGAGTATTGCAACGATGATGACAGCCACAGAAACAGTGACTGCAACGATGATCCAAACATCTGCAAACGTAAACATTACGAACATTAATACCAGTTATTCTATCGTGATTGCAGATTGCTTACAAGTCTTGCATAGTGGCAGATTTCTAATGTGTTTGCCTTCCATCTGCGAGTCCGGGCTTGGTACTGACGCCCTTGAGCCAAAGGCTAGCTTTGTGAGTAGGTTCAAGTGTATATCAGTGGCTTTAGGAGGTTTCTGATGGAAGCTAAATAAATATATGTAAATATATGGTTATTTATATGGTGCCAATTTAAAAACCTCACATACGTGCTAAAACATGGCTATCTAACAGTTCCATAAAGATGTGATTTAATAAATGAAAATTTTTCTTGAGCTGTTTCTTTTCGGAAAAGTACACATTTCAGAAGAAGACTTTTCCAAAAGGACATTCCAATACACGAGAAAGCACGAAGTGCCCACCTTGTCTTACCAGACCGCAGGACTAACAAGCCCTCATGGGTCACTGAACGCAATGATCATTGATCTCGCCAGTTACAGCCTGGAACATATAGCTCCCTGGTGTATTCTAGAGCTATGCCAACTAACAAATTTCGTACCATGAAAAGAATCTGGATTGTGATCCTGTTCTTGACCAGACACATACATACAGACACATACATACAGAAACACACATACAGACATACACATCCATAGGCACATACATACACAATTGATGCCATCAAAGTTATTTTCAAAGATTCGCCTGCAAACCTGATTTAGATGATGTCGAGGCCTCTGGCTTTGTAATGTTGTTGCACTGTTGAATGTCTGCATGCCAGAACAGTCCTGTAATGCAAGCACAGCGTCCGGAACTGGTGCACATCTGCTGCTCACCTTCACAGCCCTTTCCCACTGAAAGCTGCATGCAGGTTGCACCTGTAGAACAATCAATACAGGCAAGACAGGCAAACAGCTAAATCCTGTATGAGTACTTAACATTATTAATGTTATTAATAATTTTTTATATTATTATTGCTATTATTATTATTATTATTTTATACTCCTATAAGCATGACCAATGAGTGATCTATCACTGATTTACTATTTTATTATTATTATTAAGATTATTAATATTAATATTATTATTACAATTTTTTGGATTTTTTGCCCAAGGTAAATGTATCATAATTATTGGTATAATTAATGTATTGTAGATATTAGTATCTTTAAAATTTTTAACCTGAAGTACAATAGCAGAAATATCCAAACGGAGTAATTCAAAAATTATCCTGGCCTACCTGATAGGTATGTCTACCTGAACAGATTGACCTACCTGTCCACTCGAAGGCTGGTGTCTCTGAGGTTGCTAGCGGTTCACTGAACACGCTCGGTGTACCAGAACAATATGGAAAAGGAAGAGTGACCCTTGGAATCATGACAAAATTCCTGATAATGGATCCTGAAATTGTTCCTGAAATTGTTATGGTGACATTTGTCTGAAAGAGAAAAAATGACACACATAATTAAAAGTCCATGATCTCGCATTGTCACAAATGTGAACACCTTAGTGGAATTTTCTTGAAGAGGAGCTTCATAAATGTGCAGTAATAATGCAATACAATACAATAAAATACAATTCTTAGCACACCACTTACACCTAGAGTTACACCAACGTTACTTTACAGATATATTACAAACACAGATATCTTAAGCCCACACTTGAACACCCTTTAAAGTCAGTTGCTGAGCGCATTGGTTACAATGTTTATGCAATGAACATAATGTTTAGTAATGACTAGAACGTTGAAGTAATTTTACATAATGATTACAATGTTTACACACTGATTAGTGTTTGTTGAATGATTACGATGTCTAAGTAATAATTACAATGTTTACACAATGATTACAATGTTTATACAATGATTTCAATGTTTATGCAATGATTACGATATGCTATGTAATGATTATGATAAGTTACGTGATGATTATGGTACACGTTTACAAAATAGGTCATAAGGTCTAAGTTACGGGTCATACCTCAATGGTGATGAGTTGTAGACCATCCCTGGAAATGGCAGAAATGAGGAGAATCGTGAGATTGGTTTCCACTGTCACCCCATTCAACTTCCTCGTTCCTCCTTCAACAAAAAACATCGTGAAAATATAACACACACTGAGCAGCACTTTCTACTGATTCTTAAGGCGCTATATTAATGTCCAGAGACAAGCTTCTACTTCAGTATCTATTTATCCATCTCAGCATTTTATAGCTCCTTTAAGATCTTCTCAAAGGTTCTTATACAGACAGGAATAACAGAATTACATCACAAAAGATGAAAGAAAACACACATAGATGAGGCGTCACATAAATTAAACAAATGAATAAAGTTACAAATGAATTACTGATGGAACAGCCGATTAACCAAATGAATAACAGAAACAACGCATAACTGAACACATAAACAAGTTTTAAAATGTGTGCATGAATGAACAAGTTAAAACATGCATGCTCATGAACGAATGAATTAATGAAACATTCATGACCAAGTTAACAGATGAACCATCCATGAATGAACCATCCCTCTGCCTATGAACGAATGATAGAACAAATCATCCTCCACTGATTAATTAAATATTGGATTAATAAATGGGTGGATAAATTCACCATCCCCTACCAATGAGTGAATGAATGAATGAATATATCAGCCCTTCACCTGGAACAGGTATAGACTGACTGATCATCTGATTCTTGCCAACTTCCAGTGTAAAATTAAATGGAAAGTTAGGCACATCAGCAACAACTTCTAATTTCAACGGATCCGTACATGGAAGGAGTGACAAGCCAAAGCGCAAATTTTCCTGAAGACTGCCCTACAAAATTTAACTACAGCTTTTTCCACAGAAAACTTAAAGTAAGTTTTTAAAATAAAAATTAGTCAACTTTATGTAGAGAAAAATTTACGTGACAACTTTAACAGAAAACTTACTCGTTTTTGCAAAACATTTAGTTAATTCTTCTCACTGAAAACTTAGTTTTAGGAACTGTGTTTACAGAACATTTAATAAACGCTTTTACATAACACTTGATGAACTATTTCATAAACATTTTAACATATTTTTCACAGAAAATTTAATTTATAGTTGCATGCACCTGACAGTTCTGCACATCATGGGACTCACACCCCAGATGCAAAGATCAAACATAAAAACATGCATACAGCTATTTCAAAAATTCCATTGCACTCGAAGCCAGTGCAGGACGGATTGGCAGCGCATGTGACATTTAGATGTTCAAGGTGTGTCACGAGGTCAGTCAAGTTTTTCCACGCTTGACACTCTGCAGCAAATGGAAATTGATTGTTCGTCCCTAAACAAACAAGTTAGGAAGAAATTCAGTAATTTATTTTTTATTGCTCCTATTACGTGCATAGGGTTAGAAAATCTGTACCCTAGGTGTGAGAAAAGCATGCACAAACAAATTCTTCTCGTTTGTTACGTGGAATCTGCTCAGCAAGATCAAATATGCGATCGCTGCATTACAGACCCAATGTACTATGAAACAGACAATCAATGCCGCCCAATGTACTGCAGCTGAACATGGAACTTCTTGCCACCTCAGTATGGAACTAACTCAGTAGAACCGCAACAGTTAACCTGGACTAATTAACTTCGAACTATTTGCAACCTCAGCAAAATAAAATTTAGTTAAACCTGGAACTACTCGAACAAACAAGTAAGGAACTACTTCAGTTAAACCTGGAACTATTTAAACAATAAGTAAGGAACTAATTCAGTTTAACCTGGAACAATTTGCAAAGGTGCAACCTCAATAAGGAACTAACTCAGTTAAAACCTGAAACAGTTAACCTGGAACTATTTGCGACCTCAGTAATGATGGATGGATGGCCCTATCTATTCTAAAAACTTCTATAGCACCACTGTAATAATGCTCGAGGCATCAGTCGATGGTCACTGCTAAAAAAAATCACTGTTCAGGCCAAAGAAATCAAACCGCACTCACGTGGGGCTATAGGGCCCCACGTGAGTGTGGAAGGGCCACACAGACGAGAATATAGAGTTGCTAACAAAAATCTCTTTAAAATGAAACAATGAAACTGTGACAATGAAACTGAACAGCCCCGTGCAATTCTTGGATGGAGGCAAGAGGAATGGGTGGGAAGATCTGTGGGCAGTAGGACTAACGGGCACTGTCTGGGCCTCTTCCATGCTACAAATCGCGCCTTAAAAGTGAGGGCGAACGAGATCAAAATTTGAGGCGTGGAAACTCATATTACGGTAGAAAACTATAGACCTGAAGGTTGCAAGGATTTGGCTGCAGCAACTGAAAAAATATGGAAATATTCTTCAGACTGATGTCACCGTGATCGTAAGCGTAATTCCGAGATTTCTACAGCGTCCAACGAAAGCCGCGCCGCGGGTACCAGCTTATTCACAGGCGCTCAGTCAAAACAAAATCGATAGGCAAAAGGGTTCGGTTCCAGGTCAAGATCCAAGTCAGACGGAGAAACACCGTGGCAGCCACAGGGGTGGGGTGATGTTTGGGGTTGGAGAGCAGAGAGAGATAAGAGGAAGAAGGGGTGTCAGGACAGGATCTGTGAAAGAGGAATGTGATAGTCGTGACGCGGAAGTTGTGAAATGCGTAATACCCTCCTGTGCAGTCAACAGAGTCAAACATACAAGAATTTAATTCGCTACTTAATCCAAAGAAATCCGCGACAGCGCAAGAATTCAGTTCAGACCTTCTACTGTCGGGTTTAGGAATGCACATACGGTGAAAAATGTCACAACGCCTGTTTTCTGATGCATTGTATATTGTCCAAATTGTAACAATTTCTCGAAAATTAAAACACCAGCAGGTATGTTTACCATAGATTATGCATGACTTTAAAGATGCACTTCAAAGTGATGTCAACTTCACATCTACCCTGCAGCGTCATCTCACTCATTCTCTGGTGACAAATTCCCCTCACCATAAAAGTGTCCACGATGTGATGCAAATCGCTTCTGTCCTCAGCTTTCGGTTGCGCACTGGCCACAAGGTTATAAATGTAGGTTTTATGAATAATTTTATAATATTATTTAAATAATAGAAGAATTTTTAATAACTTGATATTTAAGTTGTTTCGTTTGCTTTAGTTTCTCATTTGTTAACGATTTTTGCTTTAATTCAATTTAAAATAGGTTATGTCTAATCTAATCTAATGTAATCTAATATAAGTACTTCTATAACGCCACTGTAATAATGCTCTAGGCATCAGTCAATGGTCGCTGCTAAGCAAAATCATTGTCCAAGCCAAAGTCCGGGTCGAAAAGCCAGAGAGGAGTCCAGAAGTCACAGAGACAGCCTACGGAGGAAATGAGTTCATGAAAAGACAAGTTTTCAGTCGAGATCTGAAGGCAGAAACAGAATTTGCCGAGCGAACATTTGCCGGAAGAGAGTTCCAAGAGTCTAGGGCCAGAAACAGAGAAGGCACGCCTGCCACGAGCTGTTCTTGTCCACGGAATAGTCAGATTTATTTTGTCCATATTTGAATTTCAACATCCCCGCTGTGTAATGAATAACCAGTGCACTCCGAGTCACAACCGAAAGTTCCGAAACAATCGTCTGGTTCTGGCTGGCTCCGCTGATCCGACTGTTGTAAGATTGGGACATGGTCTAAGCCTGATAGGGGAAAGAGAGGAGGTTGTGCGGAACTCGGTCCCGTTCTGGATAAATGAATAACAGGTCTGCAAACCACGAGGGGTAACGTTAAGGAGACTTACCCCAGCGGTCCAGTTCAAAAACAATTCTGCCTAATCGCTGGTAAAGGACCGGCTGGTAAGTGTGATCCCGGGAAAGTCACTGTCGAAGCGTCGGCTTACATATTTTCATATTCAGAAACCGGTAAGGATCCGATTTTATGATTTGGGCCCAGTCCCTTGCAAGATCGGGAGATGGACTGATTCCAGATGGCGAAAAAGCAAGAGGTGTGCGAAACTCGGGGGGGGGGGGGGGAGTTATATTAACTGTGTTGGCAAAAATTGCCAATACAGAGTCCCGTTACGAGAACTTACTTCGTAAGTTGTGGTGCATGACACCTATACGTGTGAGACTGGAAGTTCTACACACGGAAATGGAGTGAGAGACGTGTGACAGCGAGAAGATGAGTTGTTCAATAAAGATGTACCTAGGGCGAAAAGACACAGATTAGGGGCCTAGATGTGGATAAGACGTCGGCGGTATTCTTGAAGACTTCACCAAATGCACACTTATACGACGCTACAACTGAATTTCTTTATTTTGAAGAGAATTATTATTTATTTTCACATGGGCCCCAACAGCAGTGACAGATTTCAGAGCACCTTCTCGATTCGGCCACTCTTTCTTCGTCAGAGTCTTGTCTTCGTCTCGGGTCCTCTGCTTATCGGTCAGTGTCGTCTAACAGATGCGGACTCCTCCATAGTATTACCTTTTTGTCAAATAGGGGACTTATAGACAGCGTGTCTCCGCCTATCAGCGTGAGACCGTGGCGTGACTTAATAGATCATACGGTTTCAGCCTTCAAGCTCAGCGCGTGACTTTGTAGGTCACAGCGTGTCCCAGTCTACAGAGGGGCGTTGCCATCCGCTGCGCCAGCCTGAGCGTCTTAGTCAGTAGGCAGTCTGTCAAACCCTTCAAAAAATTGTAGCCGAAGATTCGGCAACGTACGTCTGGTAAGTTACGTTAGGTAAGGTTACGATAGATACTGATAATCGCTCATTTACTGTACACTTCTTTCAACAATTGTCGGTGCGGATTGAGGATTTTTCGTAATTTATCGCCATGCAACAGATTTTAGACAGCACCTCGCACATTGTTGCTCTTTTTATTTAGCGTAACTTTAGAAATAAGCAGCAACAAGACGAATGATAGTGTGGGGAATGTTTTATAGCGCTTTGCAAAGATATTTACATTGAGAAGAGCTGTAGTTGTTAAGTTCAAATTCACAAAAACATTGCATCATCTATAATTATAATTACAAAAGTTCAGGACCCCATAGCAGTAATCAATATACAAACAACGTGTGATTTGATGACAAAATCGGGTATTAATTGATTACCGCTTTTTTTACAAATTCATTGATGTGATAAAGGTAATTGGCTCCAGGTAATTACGCTGCGACGGCATCCACCACTCCTCCATGATTAGTTGAATTTAGTTCCTCGAAAGTTCCTTCCCTCATTTCTTCCTTTGTGTCCCTTTCTTTCTCTTTGTCATTCATTCCTACTTTCTTTCTTGCTTCCCTGCCTCCAGTCTGTCTTTCGATCATCCATTCTTCCGTTCTACCCTCCCTGCATGCTTCCTTCCTTCGTATTCTTTCCCTCATTTCTTTCCTCCCGTCTCCTTCCTTCCTTTCGTAGTTCCTTCCAGAAGCTGCCTCATCCGTAGTTGCTTAGCGACGGCAGCGAGATGGTCTGTCTCAGCAGGAGGCTGAGCTGTTTCTCGAGTCGCTGAATCGTGCGATCGCGGGTTTGAATCTCGTCTCTTAGGCGTCGAATCAACTGTCGCTGTTCAACGAATTCAGATAGCAGCTGAAGCACGGAGAACAGAAAAAAACAAATAAAAACGAAGGCACAAGCAAAGAATTATTTTCTATCTGAGTGATCATTTCTACCTCGGGTAAAAAATAAACAAATACATAAATTATTACCAAAATGGAATTTTGCAGATATAAGTTCTGATTGATTGCTTGATTGATGGATGGATGGGTGGATGTATGTATGAATAAATGGATGGATGGATGAATGAATTGATAGACACTGGTGGATGGACGGATGAGTGGACGGATGAATGGACCAATGGATGAATCGAAGGATGAATGGACGGGCTGATGGATGAATGGATGGCTGGGTGGATGGATGGATGAATTGATGGATGGACTGATTGATTGATCGATCGATCAATTGATTGACTGAATGACAGATGGATTGAGCTGATACCTCTTTGTAATCGGTCGGCGGCTTTTCGTCGCAGCATCCTGGTCTTTGTTCATATGTTCTTATTTCAGTTCTTCCTGGTTCCAGTCCGTTCAACGGAGTCTCCTTTCGGTTTCGGTTTCTAACCTCCTCCTCCTCCTCCTCTCCCTCCTTTTTCTTAGCGCCACTGTACAAAGTCTTATCCTGAGTTGAGTCGTTTTCGCTGCTCGATCTCGGCGTCATTTTGACTTCATGTGACGCAGTCGTGATGCGGTCCGTCGTCATGATGACGTTCTCTTGTGACTTGGGAGTCATGCTCAAGTCATTGTGCTCACTGTTCGCTCCTCCGACCAATCGTTCGTAATGAAGTTTCCAGCGTTCCATACTCGCGCTGCGGAACCTCATCGACTCGCGAGAATCCAGGGTTCCAGTAACGGTTCCTTGAACGGTTTCAGGAAGAGTGTAAGGGATTGTTCCAGAAATGCTTGTAAGATAGGTTCCAGAGTTGGAGAAGGAAATTCCAGGCGTGTTTCCTGGAAAATTGCCGGATGCCGGTCTAGAATCTGTCCCCGAGTTTATTCCTGACACGGAGGCTGAACCTGACGCCGTTCCAAACAAAGTTCCATCTTGAAACGAAGGCAACGTTGACTGGAACCGATGTTGATCAACATCGTTCCTAGAAGCACTTGGAGGAAATTTCCTCTTCTTCTCCTCCACCTCCATCATCCATGACCTTTGACCTTCCGTCATCTTGACCATTTCTTTACCAGCCACATCTCCAGTCTTAGAACTATCGCGTAGGTTCTGCACAGGCTTCCCATTCTCGAAACCTGACAACGTCTTGCCGGTCGCCAGTCGACCGCTTTCCCTTCTTACCCCGAAGAACCTTGTGCTCGGCTCCCTGAGAGACGCGACCCTCCTTAGGGCTCGGCCGCCGGTCTCGCCCGTTTCTTTCTCATGTCGCCGGGTACGCATCGAGGTACGAAGAACGGAGGGCTTGATAAGCGTATCATCCGGCGCCTCCGTCGAAATGAAGTCAATCATCCCAGCCACGTACTCTTCCTCCTCCACTTTCGGTCCAGCCGAGGATCTCACCGTCGAAAACAAGTGTCTGGAACGAACTGGGAGCTCTGACTTTGACCGCAGTAGTCTCGATCCGGCGCAGAACTCGTTCGTCGGGGTCCGAATCGGCGACCTGAGCGCTGCGGTGGTCGATGGGTTCCACGTTTCGAAGGGGACAAGTTCTGTGCCGTTCTCTTGGGAACAATTCCTTTCTGGAGAACCGTTCCGGTGGTTTCTGGCATCATACTCTTCTTGCATGGTAGCATAGAAGGATGCTGAGGAACGGTGGTCCTTCTGCGGACCCTGATAATTATTCGATGATGACGATGAAAATGGCAACGATGATGACGAAATATGTCGTAGCTGAACGGGAGAAGAGGAAGTGACGCCGTCGGCGAAATCCTTCTCCGGTTCGTTCATCTTAAACGCAACGACACAAACTAGAAAGTGTAATTGCGTTTACATAACATTGTATTGTAATGCAAAATTTATACAGCGACTCTCGTTTGGAAACGCTACTTATGTGGAGTATCGCCATGACGATGACAACTATTATAATATACTGTCTTTGATGATGATGATGATGATGATGATGATGATGATGATGATGATGATGATGATGATCATAAAGATGATGACGACGATGATGATGATGGTAACGATGATGACTTTAGACGACTTTCGAAGTGTCAAATGATCGGGCTTCTACCCGTCGACTCGTCCCTGTCGCAGCTTGGTGTTTACTCGAGTAACGACACAATCTTTGAATTTTTAAAATAAAATTAAGCGAACAGTTCAATCAATTGTCACAGTTTACAAACGCAAGAATCTATCAGCGACATTTGGAACTCGAACTTCCAACTTAGCACACGACAGACCAGTGCTACAAATCCTCGCAGTGCATTTACGTCCGATTATATATGCCCTTTCCCGCCAAATCATTATACCAGTACAAACTGGTTTACATCGGCCTCCCGTTATTGCGCCATCGTGGGTTTTTGAAAAACCCGCTGACATCACAAGACAGGCCTGACGATTTCTCGCGCGAGTCCCGATGTGATAAAAATCACGTCGGCAATAATCACTGCTGACGTTAGCCCGCCAGCCCTTCGGACGCCTCCAGCCAATCACACCACCCCATCACATGTTCGATGCTTGCCAGCCAGCACTTGATCCGCGCGTACACAAACAAATCAATAACTCGATGATACATGGAAATTTTGTAAGCAAAAGCTCGCTTAAAACTTGCTGACTAAGCAGCGCAATATTACATTCACATTACAAATATGAATATGATAATGACGATGATGATGTCTACGATGACGCTGCTGAATGACTGTTAATAAGACATGAATACGATGACGCTGACGACGAAGATGATTATGGCGATGATAATGACGACAACAATAACGATGCAGTCGATGCCTACTTTAACTGGTTTGAGTTCGTTTTGAGTCGGATTGACTCCGTTCGAAACCGATATCCTGAGTTGATATGAGCTCGTCTTAAGTTCTGTCCCTTCAGAGGCTTTCTGGAAAAGCCTCGGGGTCTCCGTGGCCCAGGGTCTCTGGAGCAGGACGTGCTTCGAGGTCTCCTGATCAAACTTTCCTATGTTCAACCTCACCATTCCTCTCTGGAAACTGAAGAGAAACAGCTAAGTCACATCATCGTTATCAGCATCATCATTCATCATCATCATCGTCATCACCATCGTCGTAGCCAACTTGCTCTATCACTGATTGACAGACAGACACACACACAGAAAGACAGGCTGAGTGACGGACGGATTGATTTATTGTTTGAGTGACTGATTAATTGATTGATTGGTTGATTGATTTATTCATCCCTCCGTCTTTCCATCCATCTATCCTTCCTTCCCTCCCTTCCTCTCTGCATCCATTACCATCCTGCATCTTCATCGTCTGAATTTTTCGCGCCATCTTCCCTGGCGTCCCCTTGTGTCGGATGATGGTAGTTTCCGTTCGCTTGTGGTTCAGACTGCCAGATGTCGCTCTTGAAGGCATCGTCCGCTTTGGATAGATCACCGGAACTCCCTTCCGTCTGCTCTCCGGGGAAGAGGATCGACATGGTTTTCCCAATGTCCTATAAATGGCAATACATCCAGATAACAGCGACAAGCAGGAGACAGACCGACAGATATACATGCGTACATGAAGACATACATACAGTGCCAGGAAGACAGGCAGACAGAGACAGACATACAGATAGATATAAAGAGAGACAGACGGTAAGTCAGTCTGCATAGGTACAAAGACAGACAGTGAGCTAGGCAGTGCAAAGAAGACCGTCCTTAAAGACAGACATACATAACCAAACAGACCGGAGTTGAAAGTCGATTAGAACTGACCTTCATGGAGACCTTCTTTGGTTCAGCGTTGTGACCTTGAAGCCATTCTTCGGCCTCGAGCGCTGGTTCAGGAGAAGAGGTCGGTGGAAAGATGTCATCCTGGAATCTCTCCGACTGGAAAAGACAGAATGCCATCGGGTTTCGAACTGGCACAAGAAAAATTCAGGCCTTGTGACGACAACTACGATGATGCTGTTGATAAATTATGGGCTATGATAATGACTTTTTGTATGAGGATGATGATGATGATTTTGGTCATACAATGATAATAATAATAATAATAATAATAATAATAATAATAATAATAATAATAATAATAATAATAATAATAATAATAATAATAATAATAATAGGTCTACCACTAAAACTAACAATAATAACAAAATTGATTGATGAAAACTATAGCGATGATTGTGGTGAGGCGTTGCATTGCTGATGTCGGTGATGGTGCTAACGATAATGATCGTAATGATCATATCGATCATATTGTTCATTATGATTATTATGATGGTAATGATCAAGCTGATCATTATAATCTCTGACCTTTCGAGGAGCTATCATCGAGATCGGTTCGCATATGTCCTTTGTCGAGTGGAGCTTGTAGAAACGAACCAATTCACACTTGTAGGGATTCACTCCACATTTGGGCATCATCCCTGCCAAACGACGCCATCAGGCCAGGTCAGGTTAAACGAGGTCAGGTCAAGAACGACAACGTAAAGTTAGAACAGCTTAAATGTGGTCAGGTCAAATAAGGTCTGGTCAAATAAAATCAGGTCAAAAGAACTCAGATAAGGTCAGGCTAAATAAGGCCAGATCAAACACAGAAAGGCAAAGTTAGGGCAGGTCAAACAGTTCAGGTGATTTCAGATCAGGCACTGAAGTAAGGTCAGGTCAGGTCACATAAGACCAGGTCAAGTCAGGTTATATATGGTCATATAAAGTACAGCAAGGCCAAGCAAGTTTAGAGAAGGTAGGGTCTGCAACTTAAAGTATGGACAGATTAGGTCAAGTTATAATAAGTATCGGTAAGGTGTAATAACTCATTTATATGCACTCCTGCTAAAAATAAATAAATAGAAACACAAATAAATAACTAAATAAACTGACAACATTTAATGCACGTATTCTCACCTAATCCACACTGCGGAGAGTTGGAAAGGAATTGCCCCAGGTAAACAATATGCGGTGGATCTGACACTATCTCGTAATACCGAATATTGCCATCACCCTGCAAAGAAGTGGATTGATTGACTGGTTGATTGACGGTTTATTGAATGATTAGATGATTGAATGAATGGTTGAGGGAAATGATTTAATGATTGGCTGATTGATGTGTGATTGATGGATAGATCTATTGATCGACTGATCGTTTGCTGGATGGATAGACTGATTGCTTCGTTGATTGATTTATTGATGACTGATTAATCGATCAAACACCTGAATAATTGATTGATTAGTTGATCGATTGGCCTATTTATCGATTGATGGATGGTTTGATCGACTGATTCATTGATTCATTTATTGATGACTTATCGATTGATTGACTGAATGGTTGAACGATTGATCGATTGTTCGATAGGTCCTACCTTTCCAGCCAGGTACATTATACTTGTGTCTGGATCAAAGAATGGAATGAGAATTCCGCTGGAAGAGTCGACGTCCTCCACTCGGATTGGACGACTCAGGTCATCCTGGAAACAGTCCACAATCCAAATAACCCATTCCACATTCCACAATGTCTATTTCATATTCCGTAATCAATAATCCACAATCCGTATTTCATATTCCACATTTACACTCCACAATCCACAGTCTACACATTCCACAGTTACAATCCATATTCCACAATCCACAATCCTATTCCACATTCCACACACACTCCACAATCTATAATCCACATTTCGCATTCTACACTCCACAACCCACATTTCACAATCCACAATCATATTCCACATTCCACACACACACTCCACAATCTATAATCCACATTTCGCATTCTACACTCCACAACCCACATTTCACAATCCACAATCCTATTCCACATTCCACACACACACTCCACAATGTATAATCCACATTTCGCATTCTACACTCCACAACCCACATTTCACAATCCACAATCCTATTCCACATTCCACACACACACTCCACAATCTATAATCCACATTTCGCATTCTACACTCCATAATCCACATTTCACAATCCACAATCCTGTTCCACATTTCACACACACTCCACAAACTATAATCCACATTTCGCATTTTACACTCCACAATCACATTTCAAATTCCACCCACCAGCCTTCACTTCTCTCCGTCTTTATGTGCATCAGTCTGTCTGGTTGTCCGTTAATTGTCTGTTGTCGGGACCCTCGGTCTGTCCGTCTGTCTGTCCGTCCGTCTGTCTGTCCTAAGGATTAAATGTCGTTAGGTATCTTAGCACGAGAAGGTAAGCTTATAGGTATGGTTTTTATGACGGTAGGTTCCGATAAAGGTAAGATGAGGTAAGACTGGAACTAAGACTTACGGCGTCCCATAACGCCATCTGGCGTTCGCTTCCATGGGAGTATCCGGTCGTGAAGATCCAATTCCAGTTGCGGAGGAAGACGACCCTCGAAGCTTTTGACCCATCGTGACCTTCGCCCTCCTAAGCAACCAGAACATATTATCCAGAATAGTGGTAACAGTAGCAGCAGAAGCAGTAGCATTAATAATAATAGCAATAATAATTTACCTCGGGTAAAAAATAATAGTAATAAATAATAATAATAATGCTAATAATAGTAGTAATGTGGCGGACCGGTTACAAGGCTTGTCTATGGATAGGAATTATATACAATAATAATCTTATTCCAATGATGCACGAATTATAGAATAGTTTGATGTGTAATTTGTTTCGTTCACTTCAGTTTGCTTCTGACATTGTTACTGTTTCACTTTATTAATTGAATTTAATAAATAAGGCCTTCAGTTTACCCCCTCACCTGTCCAGTTATTAACGGCCCCTAGAACGCCGCTCGATGAAAGGGACGCCGGTGCCGCTTTGGGCCAGTAGCCTAAGTTTAGGGGGTCGAGAACCTGTGTTCGCTGGAGAATCCAGTCCGGGTACGAGCACTTACTCAACAGGATGTGGTGCATGACACCTATACGTGTGAGACTGGAAGTCCTACATACGGAAATGGAGCGAGAGACGAGCTGGATTGTCGGACGACGTGCTGCCCCATGTAGATGTGTCTAGGGCGAAAAGACGCAGATCTATGCTTCATAAGACTTCTCTGTCCCAGAAACTAAAAGAGCGACTGGTGTCTCAGATTAATGCCGGTGTTTCAGAGTTTCAAGGTGTAGTAAAATGGTGTGCAGACAAAGCCCGCAGTGAAGATGGCAAATAGAAAGGGAACGATTACTGCCGGTAAAGGAAGGAACCCTGTTCTGAGAAAACGCCATCCTCAGGACGATGTCCATACGGCGAACTCGGAAGAGGCAAAGTCGATACCGAGACAAAGCTTCATAGTGTTATCTTGTTTAAATTAAGGAAGCGGCGAATCATGAATCTTCCTTGGAGTGAACGGACACTGGGGCAGAGATGGCACGGAACAGTAATTTTACGTCAAATGGAGAAGGGGCAGTGATTTGGGTGACTCTGAGCGTAGAACTGGGCTGGAGTCACCCCAACCCCGCCAAGTTATATTTATATGTATGATTGACATTATTTAATGATAGTATGCTTAAGAGATAATTACTGTATAGTAATGCTTAATAAATAAATCATTGCTAATAGTAATAATAATGTAATCAATAGCAGGCATTAATTATTTGCTTTGATTAATACATACTGATATAACCGTGATAATTCCAGTGAGTATGATGTAAGTAAATTCTTGCAGAATATTATTCTACGTAGTCAACCTCGACATCATAGAAGTTAGCATTAGTCAGGCTTTTAGGAAGCGTGTATGATAATGGCAGAAGTACCATCTGATTTCCACCTATCACGAGTTTCAGCATCGAGGGGACCTTGGCGTGGGGAGCTAATTTAGTAGGCGGCAGAAATAGTCAGAGAAGGTACAGTAGCGAGATGAGATACGACTTCAAGAAGCGCCGCCCAGCCTAGGAATAGAGATCAGCCTAATTAAGAGGTGAGTGACTTATACCTGATGGCACCAGAAGACACTTAGTGTAATAACTACGCCTACTCAGTAAGTAGCTTATCATTCAAGACTGATAGACGGGGTTAGCCTAGGGAGAGGATAGGAAGAGGAGGAGCATAAGTTTAGACAGACTCTTTAGGGAAATCATAGGTAAGGCCAAAAGATAAAAGATAAGCATCAGATCAGAATTCTGAATGTAGTATCACTTAAAAACCCAGCAGAAAATAATAAATTTAACGGAATGTAATCAGAAGTGAACGGGCATGAGAGAGAGAGAGAGAGAGAAACAGAGAGAGAGAGAGAGAGAGAGAGAGAGAGAGAGAGAGAGAGAGAGAGAGAGAAGAGAGAGAGAGAACTCAGTCAAGATGATGTAGACAGGATAGTGTCTGGTGTCTACTGACACTGCAGTCAATCGTTGTGCGTAGAATTAGATTTAAGTTCGTCGTGGGCTAACGTCCTCGCTCGCACAGTGAATGTAGCTCAGTGAATCTAACATGTATTCGGAATTACTGTCGCGTTTGACAGACATTCATATTGGAAAGACATTCATATGCTGAAAGACAATTAAACTGCAGAAAACCATCTCCGTCAGACGACTCAGAAGAACCTTGTTACACTAATATAAAATGACTGCCAATAAATAACGCTACACAAGACACAACCAGATTAGACCATACCCAATCGGATCAGACCAGACCGAATTTGACAAAACTAACTTCTAGATAACTACAATCTAACCCGTTCAAACTAGACTACGCTGGTCCAAACTGAACTAGATGAGTTTTGGCCACTCACGGTAACAACGGTTCCCTGTCGTGGATCGATGACCCGGATGCGGCGGTCTCTGCATGTGCTGGCGAACAGGGATCCAGTTCGATTCCAGGAAATGGACAAAATGACATCCGGATGGAGGCTGATGGAACGGACAACGGCGGCTGACTCCGTGTTCCAAATGATGCACTGAAAACAAATCCATAAGCATCCAGTTCATTGACAGTCTGCTGACTTGACGTTAAATAATCTAAATAAATCGCTTGCGGATGCATTGTTGAGAAAGCGCGAAGAAGATTTTTAGCTCTATTTTGTCGTGTGTTCAGTTTATTGTTTGAGTAACAAGTATCGTTAATAGATTCGTGTGTTTAGACACTAAATGTCAACGTTCAAATTGCTGTCGTCATTTAACCGTTCATCTACTTAATCATAATTACGCAAATCAGGCTGTTTGTCTAATCTCCCAGATAAACACCACTGTCCTAAAAAGCTACCTATGATGTTCGAGATTGCGTGGCCTATCTCTATATCAGACATACAACTGTTTTCCTTTTCTCTTCGTAGGAAAATCTATCGACTCAAAGAAACATCTGTCATCTATCAACGGTCACCACTCGCCACTAGGCCGACCAGAACGAACTACTACCGTCTAACTTTAAATCTATATACGGACATATACACTGAACCCGATCGATTGGCAACTTCGAAAGATCATCATCATCATCATCATCATCATCATCATCATCATCATCATCATCACCACCACCACCATCATCATCATCGTCATTTAAAAAATTATCTAAAATGATCCAAGAATATGATCTAAAAAATGTATATGCCATGCATAGGCATGATTTGCATGTATACAAAAAATCTGATGTATAGCATAATTATTAATCAGTTGAATGATTGTAGGCCTACACGTATTGCTTTATTCCTTGGAGATATATCATATACAAATAAGTTCTGCAGTTCGACTATGCATACGATGGTCGATTTTTTCGTCTATAGGCATGTTATTATGTGCTTATTTTATCTCTCAGCTAACTATAGCCTATCTACAATCATGTCACAATGGAGGTAGGTAGGCAGAGTTCACCTGAGGCCTATATTTTGAAACTACGGCCTTTCTGCTACAGCCAATACACCTGGGTAGGTGTACTAATGAGCTGTTTGCTTTATCTGCAGGTAGACACTGGCGCCGAGGGAGAGGTTTAAGATTCACCTACATATTAAATCAAGCCTGGCTTAAATCAAGCCTGGCTCTTCACCAACTGTTGCAGATTGCTAAGGAGTTTGCCTTTGACTTCTGCGTTCGTGGTTTGAATCCCGGTGCATCTTGACGTGAAACGGACAGTTCCTTGTAGCAAAGGTTGTCCGGTCGTTGTATTGCTGTGGCCATGTTTGCGCTTCAGCCAAAATATCCTTCAACTTCAGGGCCACGTTTCCGAGGGCTATTCTTTAATGAGGAGAACAGGGTTGGATTTGCATGCGTTTGAGGTCTCTGAGTAATCTGCCTGTATGATCAGCCTAGCTGTTTGATCAGCCGACCTATTTGATCAGCCTACCTGTCTACCTGTTTGATCAGCCTACCTGTTTGTTCAGCTCACCTGTAGGTCAGTGCTGGCGCTGAGGATGATGTTCCTCGCGGTGGGATGCCACTCGATGTGCGTGACTCTCTTTGAGTGACCTCTGAGATCAACGAAGCACCGACTGAGGTCAGAGTGAAGGCCATCGAAATGCAGACGCCACAGCTTCACCTTCCATCAGCGAATATATCAGTCAAATACGAACACTTATGTGCTGCTGCTGCTGCTGCTAATGATCATGATCCTGATGATGATGGCGATGCAATTTGTAATTTTAATTTGTAATTTGCAATCGCAAATTTATATAGCACCCATTAAAGAGAAATTCATCTTAGACGCTCACTGTAATTGTAATTGGAAATTTATATATCGCCGCTTCAATCAAGACTAATCAGATGCGTTCTCACTCTAGCTTAAATGCTTTTAAATTTAATTAAGAAAAGCAGTTAACAGACAACGTTAACTAGAATACCCACCAGTGTCAAAGTTATGATGACGATGATGATAATGAGGAGGAAGAGGAGGAGAAGGAGGAGTAGAGGAGATGCAAGTGGATGACTATTACGACGCTACATTAGGCTACTTAATAAGGCGCTATATTAACTGTCTCCCTCCATCCCTCCGTCCCTTCCACTCTACCTACCTACCTACCTACCTAAAACGCATACATACATACATACACACACATACATACATATGCAAATAGAAACATTCATGTGCATACATAAATGCATACATACAGATACACATATGCACATATATACATACATGCATGCATACATACATACATATATACATACATATAACATGCAAATAGATACACTCATAGGCACATACATGCGGATAAATACCAATAAGAAGTTTAAAAATAATAATAATAATTTAAAATTCCTTAATTATTTATTTGATTTGATTAATGAATCAAGTTTTTTACTGTGCAGTCTTCTGAGCTGGAGGCAATGATCCAGGGGTCAAATGGGTTCCACTTGAGGTCTGTGATTGGTCCTGAATGACCTCTGACCCTTGGGTAACCAGTAGCCACTCGGCCTCTCTGAAAGAAGAAGAACAGGACTGCGTCAAGATTAGGACAATCGCAAAAAGGAGTAAGCTGATTGTTAGTCTGATCTGAGCTGATCTGAATTATGACTATGATTCAGGTAAGAAGAGATTTTAATAAATCAGATCAGGTGAGATTTGATCTTATAAGATTTGATCAGATCATTTCAAGCCAGATCAGTTAAGATCAGATCAGATAAGTAGAGATGAGACAAGGTCAAGTAATAGCAAATTATCATATCACATGAGATTAGATCAGCTCAGTTAAAATCAGATCAAATCAAATCATCAGATCAAATTAGATCAAAATAAATCCAAATCAGTTCAAATCAAATCATCAAATTAGATCAAAATAAGTCCAAATCAGTTCTAATCAAATCAGCAGATCAGAGGGTATTAGACCAGGTATGTTACACTCAGATTAAGCCAATTCATCAGTTCAGTCCCAATAAGATCACATCAAAAATCATCAGATCATATCAGTTTTCGATCATATCACATCAGATCAGATCACCTTCTTGACAGGAATGACGATGAACGCCCCTCCCCCCGAGGATTCAACGGCCATGGCAACGAACCAGGGGTTGACAGCGCAGAGACTGGGGTCGTGGGCGTTTCTTGCGACCCGGAAGCCCTCGTAGCAGAGGTCCTTCTTCGTTGGAAGACCAAAGACGTGGCGGAACTTGGAATTTCGCACGAACATCTGGAATGACGATAACAGAGGACGCGTTTTTCTAATCATCACGAGTCGTCGTTAGCATCATCAGCAACAACGTCGTCATTAACGTCGTCATCATCATCATCATCATCATCATCACCACCACCACCACCGTTATCATCATCATCATCATCATCATTATGATCATCATCATCACCACCACCGTTATCATAATCGTCATCATCACCATTCTTAATAATCAATCATTGAACTTACCTCTTTCCTGAGGTACATACCTTTGTAATTTGATTGTTTTGATTGATGTGAAGGTTGATCTAAGCGATTATGGTTCGTTAGAATCACTGGTGAATCGTTGCTGAATCTCTTCTTAATCACGGCTGAATCACAAACGAATCGTCGCTGAATTTCCACAGAATCACTATAGAATCACTGCTGATATATCGCCGATGAATCGCTGCCTGCTGAATCACACCTGAATCGTCGATTTTTTATCTGCGCTAATCCCCTCACATTCTGCTCTCGCTTACCTGCGTTTCCTGGGACACTCATCCGCACTTTCTGGCAAGTTTTGTTGGCTAGACTGTGTAGCGTCAGTAACGATGAGAACTGTTCTAGTTCCTTCGACTGTGGCGCACATCTCTCTTCCGCTTTCATGAACGCAGTAGACGCTGGCCTGTCCCACACATTGAAGCTACTACGTCTGGCTTCAGTCGCTCAATGTGTATTTAAAACTTAGTAAACTATTTAAATTAAATCCGTTTTCTGCAGCGAAATAATCCAAGTTCTGAACGGATGCTCGATAGTGTAGTGGTTGGCGTGATGGACCATCAATAGAGAGCCCGGGGTTCAAATCGCCGCCTGGGAAGAAAGATGTTACGAGACGTAGGGCCTACTTACACTGTCGGTGGAAAGATCAGACGGCGAGGGAAACTAAGCTGGTCGAATCGAAATGATTGCCGCTGCTAGCACTTTATACCCATGGCTACATATCGAAATCGACTAAACCACTGTTCTTCTTTTGTTTAAGAAACGCTTTCTCGTCTTGCGATGAGCGTCGAAACATGTAGGCCTATCGTCCAGCGGTCGAGTCCGACGCAATTCGTTGAGGGTCAACTCATCGTCGTCATCATCTGTCGATGTTCTTTGCTCTGTGGGCAAGATAAGAGCGCGGCAATATGTCGCCTTGATGGCAAGACCGCAAGGGACGGTGGCAATTGCTGTCAACTCAAGAAGTCATAGCGCTCTGCTGTCCGGCCCTCGCTCGCTCGTCTTTGCTCGACCGGTTGATGGCATTCGGACTTCCGAGTAATGAGAATTGGACAAGAAATCCATAAACAACGGCTTTTTAATTAACAAATGATGTTTAAATAACACTGGAACAATGACTAAAGATTTAACGATAAGACATTTATACAATAAGTAATTGTAATCGTAGTCGTGAACTTGAAAATAATACACAAAAATACACGAATACTTTGCATGTGCATATAGATACATCCATAGTTACGACTATGCATACGTACATGCATGCATACATATATACATAAATGATGATATAATACATACATATATGCATACACATTAACATTTAGCACAATAACAATAAGTAAATGTTATAACCCTACAGCAGCACTACGTAAGCTTTTACCTACTGTATAATACTTTTCAGTAAATTTGCGTTCAACTGAGTCAGTACAGAAGTCCACATTGCAGATGTGTGTCGTTTTCGCGCCCAATGCCATTACACAGAAGTTGATGGATGGCCAAGTAGGACGCGGCTGTGCAGGGTGACATTTTAGACACACAAACCGACACGGATACAAACACGCAGACAGACAGACCAGCAGACATCAGAACGTACAAGCATACGTCGAATTCCGACAGTGTTCAAGTGTTAACGGATGACAGACAGAAGTACACCTATTACGGCCCTACCTACCCAAGTACGCGTGTATCGCAGCATTTATATAGCGCTTTCATAAACTCTCAATGAACTTCTGTATCTACAACAACACACTTCAATCTTCCCAACCCTCCTACTGTATCTTCGTCAGTTATTTACAATACAACCGCTTCGCTCAACCCGCTCCTCTTCTGCCCTAACACTTCTCCGCCCTCCCGTCGCCTCATCATTAAAATTTGGTAATTGCTCCACAGCAATAGCTGCCCCACCACTCTGGAATAATCTTCCCCAGAACTGCGACAGTTTTCTGACCCATCATACAAACTCATCGATGCTCTACCGCTTGCAATTTCTGCTTCGGCCTTTCACTCAAGACTGAAAACATTCCTCTTTCACAGACCCTACCATGACACCCCTTCTTCCTCTTATCTCTCCCTCCTTTCCAACCCCAAGCACCATCCCCAATAGCTGCCACGCTGTCTCTCCGTCTGCCTACAGCAATTCAGTATTTCATAAAATCATTTCATTGATTAATTTGTTTATTCAGTCGTTAATTTGTTTACTCAGTAATTCATTAGTTCATAAGTTCAGGAATTAGTTAGTTAGTTAGGGGTCTTCCAACTCTAAAGGCTAGCCATCGGCTTAATCATACTGAATGAATGAATTAAGTGTTTAACTAACTAACTATTTAACTAATTCGTTCAACCATATTTTGTTCAACTAATTTGTTCAACTATGAGCAGCATTGAACGTTGGGATCTTTAATACGGTGGTATTAAAGATGCCAAAGTTCAATTACGTCGTATAATCCGCAGCAAACAAGGCGAAGAGTATGCGATAAATCAAATAATTCGATGGGTGGATAGCAATAGAGCCGATGAGCTCATCAGAGAGATTAGCCAACAGCTGCACTTGAGGTCTGTACGCTGCAGCAATTAATCACAGATAGACTACTTCAAAGTAGAGATAGCCGCTGGGATCATTCTCTGATCAGCGTCTACGTCGATAGACAATGTCATCGGCTCATGGTGTTGTGAAGAGTCGATGCTTCATATACTTAATTAATCTGGATGCATTTACCCAAGACCTCCTTACCACTGAAGGCCTTCAAATAGCTCTACGCCTCAATCTTCTCCTGAACCTGAGCAAGCCTTTTCACCCTACGAATCTACAGTGAAAGATCTCCTGAACTGTCACCTCCTCTACGCACCAACAACTTATGGACAAGAGCAAGATGCCCATGGTTTGATGAAGAATGGCTTCTAAAGTCTCAACCTCAGATCTCTGCCATTATCCCAGCTTTCCTTATTAACTTCTCTCTGTCTCTCTCTGTCTCTCTCTCTCTGTCTCTCTCTCTCTGTCTCTCTCTTTCTCTGATTCTCTCTCTCTCTCTCTTTCTATTGACATTCTTCATTCCTTTCAGAAGATTTGCTCTAATTATAGCCTATCTCTAATGTTTCTTTCCTATCTAAGATGACAGACAGAGTGGTTCATACTCAGTTCAATTCTTCCCTCTCTGTAAACAACCTACTCCCTCATCTCCAAGCAGGTTTCAGGCGATTCCATTCCACGGAAACAGTCATCCTGAAAGTCTGTAATGACTCGTCCTTGCTGTCGACAAGGGATAAGTAACTGCCGTAATGTTTCTTGATACCTCTGCTGCTTTTTGACTGTGTAGGTCACTGCATTCTACTCAGTCTTGCAACAGTGCTTTGGAATCTCTTGTATATTCCTTAAATGGTTTTTCTCCTACCTCTCTAATCTTATTTAGTATGTTCCCATGTTCCCATTGGTTCTCTCATGTCATACATCACTGCTGTGTTCTTTGGTGTCGCACAAGGTTCAGTCTTAGGCCCCCTGCTGTTTATCCTCTACATCTCTGCACTGTCAGCCACTGCTTCTCGTCATGGCGTAGAAATCCACCTTTTCATGCCGACGACACCTAACTCTGTGTACAACTCAGGCTAAATAAGGTCGCAGATGCTACCAAGAGATTTCGTGCCTGCATGGGTAACATGGCACTATGGAGTTTGTCTATGAACCTCAGACTTAACCTTGATAAATCTGAGTTAATCTGATTTGACCGTTCCTCTAAGCCACTGCAGTGCACTGGCCTCTCACTCTGCTTCCCGCTCTCTACTTTCCTCATCGTTTACTCTTCAGGATCTTGGAGTCACGCTCGACTCAACAATTTCTTGAAAACTCCAGAGCTGAAACTTCTTGTTTCATCTCAGAAGGATCCGACAGATTCACTATACTCTATAGATTCAGTATCGCTATATATATACACGGATGCAGAGCCTTATTCTGAAAAGACTCGACTACTGTAACTCTTTACTCAGTGGCCTCCCTGACTGCACACTGCTTTCTCAATCTAGAGTCATGCTCCTGGCTGCAGGACTGTGTTTTGAACTCTGTCACCAAATCACAACCGCTCTTCATTCTTTACATTTGCTTCCAGTGAACCTCCTAAACCGGAAGTCGACATAGGCCCACACTGAAACAGTAACTAAACTCCCGAGTGCTGACAATGAAGTATATTTCAAGCACGTCTCGTATGGTATCAGTCTTACCATACTTTACATAACCTTACCTTCAGACCACATTAACAACTCGTCTACCGTCCTACGGACAACCTAGGTTCGACTCTTCAACCTAACGACCGCCTTCCTACGCTCTTGACCATAAGTACACATGTATCTTGGACTGATTGGGTGGAGGAACCTTCGAGGCTCATAACAGTTTTGAGGACCGTCGTCGCGACTGGACTAATTTCGAAGGGGACCTCTGGATGGGCCAGGCTGTAAATTTCTCGAAGGCCCTTGAAAAGAGGTCGATGACGGGTGGGGATGGAGTGAAGCAGCGAGTCGGGAGGGCTGCTCAGAACGGTAAACAGGTGCTGGTGGTGGTGGTGGTTAGGAAGTTATAGTTGTGTGTGACAGGGTGTGTGGGTGTAATAAAGAGCAGGCTTAAGTATGTGCTCATTTACGACGATTGTTTTTTAATTGCTGATGATGATTGATAATGATGATGACGACCAAACGATGATGACAATGATTATTATAACGACGATGATTGTCACAACAGGTGACGACGATGTTGTTCTTGCTGCCGCTCAATCATAAAGAAGACAATTTTGATTATGGCGACGACGACGATGATCACGACGACGATAATAATAAGGACAATAACGACGACGATTACCATGCAGCTGATTCTTCTGCTGCTGATGCTGATGACAATGACTATGGAGTGGATGACGATGATGACTACAAAGCCGCTGATAAGAACATCAAGGCAACTCCACCACAGGGCAGAAGACGCAATCATACCTTCAAAAAGTTCTTAAAATGCGTTATATAAACGATCAGATACAAAAATACATAATTGCACAATCCCTTCGTGCAGGACAACCAGTCAGTCATTCCAACTCCATCTTTGCTGTTACTCACCTAAAACCTCGTCATACGGTCATTATCCAGGCGCCCGAAAAGAACTTCGCCTCACTCGCCTCCGAAACCTCTGTTCATCCTCTCCTGTCTTCTACCTCTGTGCTTTCTAATCCTCTCTTCATAATCCTTTTCTTCTTCTCTAGCATCTTACCCTCTTCTATACTACTTCTACCCTCATTATAATCTTCTCCTCCGCCTATCCTTCGGCTCCTTTCCTCCTATTCCTCGTCTTTCTGTTCTTCCACATCCTGTTCTTTCACTTGGTTTACCTCTTGCTCCACCTTTCTTCTTCCTCTCCTCTGCTCTTCGTCCTCCTTTCTTTATAATCCTCCTATCCTCCTTCTGTTCCTCCTATCATTCTCCTTTCTTTCTGTTCCTGCTTATTTCATCATCTACTTCCTCCTCCTTCTCTCGACGCCCTCCTTAATACTCCTTAGCGCTGGGAAAACGTCCTAATTCACGCAGCACTACATTCATTCCGTTCACCGAACGACATTCACTCTACGAAAACTGGAAACAACTGCTTAACACGGCCTACACGTCGTCCTGATTATGCCAGAAAGAGAATGAGAAGGGGGAAGACAAAAAAGAGGGAAACAAAGTGATAGACAATGACAGAAACAGAGTGAGAGCCAAGGGGTGACAGAGCTAACTAAAACTAGAGCGAGAGAGAGAGAGGGAAACAGAGAGAGGGACAGTGAAAGAGAGACGGGAGAGACACCAGCAAACAGCTAGAGCAAACAAGCAAGAGATAGGTGGGTGAGAGACAGCACAGACAGACAGATACAGAGAGAAGTAGACAGAAAGAAAGTGATAGGGACAGAGAGAGAGAGAGAGAGAGAGAGAGAGAGAAAGAGAGAGAGAGAGACCGCAGCCAGACAAACAGACATACACGAGTGGGACCCGACCGAGGCCGGGCTGAGCCTGGCCACCTGGCGTGCCCCTGGACGATCGGCAGTCTGCGGTTGCTGCAGTTCGGCTAATTAAAAACGGCCAAGAGGGGTGAATGGCTATCGATTCCTACATGGGATCGATAGATCGCGTGATTGACGAGTCGAAGGCTCCCGCCGGTGACTGGCTAATGACGCCTGAGTAATGCTACCTCCAGGCTTCTGTAGCGCCACGAACAGAGCAGTTAATTGGTCTCGTTGTATGACGTCGGCTCCGCAGAGACGAACTGGTGATTGGTTGATCGCCCCACTCACCCTGGCCTCACAGGCTAACCTCACAGGCCTGTCACATCATCATCATTGTCTTCATAGCATCATCGTCGTCATCATCGTCGTTGTGTCGTTGGCATGATGATGATTATTACAAACATGGATCCACAGATGGCGCCGTCCTTAAAACGATCCTTATTATTCTTATAGTCGTTTCTGTATCGTTATCACTATCATCACCATCGTAATCAACCACAACATATGTAATCGCCATTATGACCACAATCCTCACCGCCATCATCATATGCATCATCACCATCATGACTATCCTGCTCCTCCTCGTCGTCCTCCTCCTTCTCGTCGTCCTCCTCCTCCTCCTCATCAACAGTGAACAAAGTCCAGTAATAAAATCAAAACTTCATCTATTTATTAGATTTATAAATTGCCTCATAGACGAACATAGACTAATGGCAATCCAAATCAAATCTAATGCATCAAACCATCTCATAATCGTATTAATCAAATCAAGTCAGATTATTCATAATGAGACAACTCTACGTCAGTTTACAAAACAACTAAGTCTCAGCAACTAACCTGATCTGATATCTCGCCAAAACAATAGCATGCATTAACCTCCTGAACAGTTGTACAGCACCCTTTAAGAATCTCACAAATGTCAATACACATCGGAATTCGATCTCCGGACGCAAAGCTCAGAGTCAGACGTTTTATCAGCAATCACATTGATCGGTGGATAAATTCATCTCATTGCTGGCGTCACTTAACAAATAACTAACTCAACAAGCAGTCCATCTAAGAACTTCTACAGAGCCCCTACTTTCAATACAAATTGTCCAATTACCAAACCTAAGTTACTATGACGTTTCAACGTAGACAGACAGACAGATAGACAGACAGACAGACAATGCAAGACAATGGATCAGCGGCGCTCCAAATTACAGTAACTACTTAGTGGTTAATTGGATTAATCACGTCAACGTTCAGTCATAGGCCTATTTGGGGCGGCAAAGTCAGGTCGCCCACGAAGAGGCGAGGTTCACAGGTGAGCGATTATTGACAACACAGCAGCTAAGAGCGGAACATCGCAAAGGAGCTATTTTTATTGGAGGTAAATCTAATTCCAACCTCTACAAAATAACGTCAGCAGAGATTAATGTGTAGAAGCCTAGCAACATCCGGTTCAACCCTTTCACTGAAAGGGGATCCGACAACTTAGGGCCGCATCTGCAAATTATTTTCCCGAGCATTAAACTGGATTAAACTAACGGGCCCCAAAAGGAATAAGAGGTACGCCTGGTATTATAACCACATCAGTGCCTATTATCACCAGAAATTACAATATAATTGTCCAAAGCCTTCATCCAAATATATTAGTAGCATTTAACATCTTGTGGCAGACAAGGCCGTCCACGTCGAACTCACCTCACAAATTAACTAGCCTATATTTCTTATTGCGCGACTCATACACATAACCAAACAATAGTTAGTACATTCGAGACATTGTGGCTGCCAGGGCATCGAACGTCGACCTTACCCCACATTACAACAGAAAATTCAAAAATGTACTATATATATCCACATCGTGACGATTTTTATTATTCTGGTAAACCTAATCAGCTTCAGAAAAATCACAAAGTGATCATTGACTTTTCAGACACATTTCGAAGAGTTGGCGACATAGAGAGGGGTATATGGAACTCGGGAACACATCAAACGGCAGATCATATTTTTCTGGGTTTTTCCACTCTAAAACTTATACACAAAAAACAGCTGAACTGGGGAGGTAGAATGAATTTCTTTAAGCTGGTCTAGATCACAGAGAAATCCCACCTCCCTCATCCTGCTGAGGAGAGACCAGAGTAGGGTAGTTGGCTCGTAGCACTTCATAAAAGCTAGTGGATGACAATGATTGTCAAGAAACCATAAACTCTTTAATGGTAAATATGTTTAGAGGCAAACTAACATTTAATATCACGTACGTTGTGTAAGGGAGCCATCATTTTGGTCATAATTGTTCCCCAAATTTCAATAAACAACATGAGAAAGGTATATAAAATTATCAGAAATTACTTTTGACATACACTAAGCGAGAAAGCATGACCCCTAGCGATCAGTAGCCACACTATTCTCTACTATTACCAGACACAAATGCTACACGCATAGGGTGGAGTAGTGGGAAGTCTAACAGAGTGCCACGCCTTATCAGAGCTTCGAGACTTCAGTCCAGACGATAACGTTGGCATGTGACGTCACTTCCTGCCACTCGCACTGCAAGTGGCGCCGTCTGGCATCGAGGACGACAACGGCTTCGCTAGAGGGCGACATCAGAAAGTCGCTGAACACTCCGCCGGCAACGATGACCCGCTTGACTCGGCTCCACGGCCACTCCTCACCATGAGGCGCCTCACCCACACCTCAAGGAAAAAGCAGGCAAAATGATACCGACAGCAGTCTAATATAAGATAATTTATCCTAAAAATTTCAATGTAATTTATTTTAAAAGAAAAGAATTTAATTCATTCTATTCAAATATAAACTAATTTAACAGAATTAAATCTAAACTGAACTAAAGGAATGAAACTAACTGATCTGATCAGAAAGAATCTAATTTAACAAAATATAATCTAATAATATAACCTAATCTAATAGGGTCAGAACTAATCTTAAACATCCAATTGAATAAATTCAATAATTCAACTGTAATAATGATAACGTCAAAGAGACTAATCTAATCTAATGAATCCAATTTAAAAGAAGCTAATGAAGACTACAAAAAACCTAATCTAAAAGAATTTTATCTGACAACTTCATATTGCTACCATAACCGAGCACTAGAAATCAATCTATGACAAATGATGATGATAATGACGACTGTGATGACGACGATAATGATTGTAATTGTAACTGCAATTTGAGATTTATAAAGCGCCTCTTAGAGGATAAACTCAACAGAGGTGCTTCCAACCTGAAAAAGTAAAATCCCTGTTAAACAGTACAGTCTTCAGGCCCCTGCGGAACACTGAGAAGGGAACAGAAAGGAGATGATGATGATGATGATGACTGTACTATAGTAGTGTTTCTTCCACCTTCAATGGTTTCGACCAGTCCAGTTGTGAGGTCGATGTAGAGAATGCTGTTCTTGTCGGAGGAACTGGCAAAGAAATCGTAGCCAGTGTCTGAGGCCAGGAAGGCCACATCGCTCACCACGAGCTCAGGGTTCAGGTCCAAACTATGCTCCACAGCACCTGCCAATAATGCAGACAGGATGTGCAAGGCAACCCTTAAAACTGTCTAAAGGGCAAGGCAAGACACAGTAGAATTACATTCACATTTATTTACATTTATCGATTTATGTAGGTACAGATTTGCACCTCAGATTCATGTATCTATGTACACATTGCAAATTTTCTTCATAATAATAAAAATAAAAATAATAATAATAATACAAAGAAGAAGAAGAACAACAACAACAACATTAATAATAATAACAATAATAAGAAGGTAAGGCAAGGTCAGTCACTATTGTGTAAAGCACGGCAGGATAAAGAAGAAAGGCAAAGCAAGGCATGGCAAGACAAAGTAAGGAAAGGTAAGGTAAAATCAGTCATTACTGTAAGAGCCAGAAAGGGCAAGGTGAGTTAAGGTAAGACGACTTAGGTAAGAAATATAAAGTCAGACAAGGCAACACAAGGCAAGGTTTAGTCACTTGTGGAAAGGAAGGGAAGGGAAAGAAAGGCAAAGCAACTCAAGACAAGGCAAGAGAAGGCATGTGAAGGGAAGAGAAAAAGCACTACATAAATTGAAAGTTAAATCAAAACCGAAACTGAGACTGATATTTCCCACCAGGTTAACATACCTTCATTGGTGACTCTGTAAACGGAGATTTTCTGACGCGTGTTGTCAACCATGACAAGAAATCGTGAATCTGGTGAGACATAAGGGTCACCTGTGACGTTCGGCATCTCAAAGACTTCATCTGTCAGGTAGTCCAGGATTAAGACTGCAGAAGACTGGCTGCCACAATTGATGACCACTTTACCACCTGTAAAAAGAAATAACAGATATAGAATCCATCCGTCCGTCCGTCCGTCCGTCCGTCCGTCCATCCATCCATCCATCATCCATCCATCCATCCATCATCATCCATCCATCCACCCATCCATCCATCCACCCACCCACCCACCCACCCATCCATCCATCATCATCATCATTATTATATTCAAAAACTTTGAATGCCATTCTGTTTGACTGAGGTCTTTTGTTATCAGGTCAGGAGCAGCATCCTCGCAACAGCAGCACGATCAGATGCTAAAAGTACTTCCTTTGCCCAACCAAAAGCCTCAAGGAGGGTTTCCGCAAGACGATTACTGCCCGGCTCCCCTCCGTTTCCTTCCTTGTTGACAGAAGTGAGATCCCTTTGCCAATTTGAGCCATAGCAGCTTTTGGAGGAGGACTCACTCCACATTTCGTCAGGCAGGCACTTAAATGCTAGGGCTGGGACCACAATCTGATCAACTTCATCCTTACAGCCTTGCTTTCTTCTGATTTATCAGCTTCACGAGTCCTGTCTAACCTTTCTTTACATACCTTGTCTTGCTTTCCTCACATTATCTTACTCTCCTTACCTTACATTTTTACTGTACCAAACTTTCCTTACCTTACCTTCCTTATCTTACCTTACATATACTGTATCTTCACAAGAATAAAAATCATATCTTCATGAGAAAAAGATCAAATTCGTAAGTAAAACAGACCCAAGGCAATGAATGCCATGGAGACAGGGTTACAGGCGAGGTTGACCTTGTGGGCAACCTTCATGGTAACCAGGTCAACCTTGTAAGTCGTCGTGGCAGTGCTGTCAACCACAAAGCCGTAGCGGAAGTGGTGATTCAGTGCACTGTTTGGCGGAAGAAACATGGCGCTGAACTACAAAACGCAAAGTGGCAAAATGTAGTGCACTGCAGTGTAACGCAGGGTAATGCAGTTTAATGCAATGTAGAGTAGTGTAATGTAGTAAAAAAAAAAAAAGTAGAGGGACAGTGCATCACACTACATTACATTACAGACTAATGTACACTTTCTCTTGATCTTGTCCTTCCCACTGACCTTAACCTTCCCTTGACCCTTACTTTCACCAAACCTTGACCCGATTTCTCACCGGCATGAAGGAGTTTCGTAGGGGCTGCATGTGGATCGTGTTATGCTGGATGACGGAGCTGGCCTGGCGGATGATGAGGCTCGTCTTGGAGGCACTGTCTCTTTGACCTTCGTTCCAGCATACGACCAAGACCTCGTCCAGGTGATCAATGTAGTCCAACTGCACTGGCTTCTGCTCCATAGGAATAATCTATGAAACAATGCCTCTCCAAACTTAAAGATAGTAATGCCAACGATAATAATTAACGATGATGATGATATGCTGAAGATGATGTTGTGATGGCAAAGATTATGGTGGAAATGAAGACGATGAAAACGATGATGACTATGATAATGATGAAAATGATGATGATGTTAATAATGATGATGTTAAATGATCATAATCATGATACCATTAAAATCTGAATCAAAAGAAATTTGGCTAATTCCTTGAACCTAACCACCAATAGACCTTACCTCGACTGGATTGAATCGATCATGGACCTCAATCACCACAATCCGATTAAGAACGGGCTGCGAGACATAGATAAATTTGTTGCGGACGTTGACTGCATCACCCCATGAGCAAGTCCGGTTCAGTTCACAGAGACTTTGGACCAGGTCATGCATCACAAAATCTGGGTGAAACTTGAAGGCATCAAATGTTCCAGTGACAATATGCTGGATGTGACAGTGACTGGGTTCATGGACGCTGTATCCATTGTCATGGAAGACTAGAAAAAGCTCATATGGATCCTGCACTAAAATATAATAATAAAAATAAAGACATAAATAACAATGATAATAATGACAATGGTGGTGATATTGATGACGACAACGATGATAACCGAAGTAAGAGTCCTGGTGATCTCGCCCTAATTCCACGGCTTTCAAGCTTCAGTCTAATCTGCAACATCACAGTCACAGATTCCGTGGCAACCTCTCCACCTGTCCACTACCTCTGTGTCGGGCGGTGGAGCTACTGAACTTCCAGCTGTGAGAAAATGCGCAAAATACAGCTCGATGATATACACAAATCATTTTGTTCAACTGGCCTACACGACGCTTGGCCCATTCAACAACAGTGGCCTAACATTTCTCATGGACCTTCATTCCGTTACTCTTGTTGAGTCATTTCTGTCACACCATGTTGCAGTCATCTCAAAATTCGACTTCCTGTTTAAACTGCCTCCAAATTACAAAACCGTTAAATTTCGCCCTTGGCATAAAACTGATTTCAAAAAGCTAAAGTATGACATCTTGGCATCTACATTAAGGTTAGCTCCTGCACAAACAGCTAATGAGCGGCCTATGCAGTTCAACCGATCTTCTTGACAGGCAAATTCCAAATAACCAATCTAAACTATATTTGGCCACATAATGCGGCTGTTGTTTGATGATGTCACTGTGCAAAACGACTACATCACCAAATCTCCCAATGTACACTTAAAAGACATGCGTTTACACTAATCAATCAAACAAAATATTTAGCCACATAATTCGGCCGTCATGCTACGTTTTCACTGCACAAAAAGACGACCCTCTGCAATTTCACGCCCTCAAAATCTGCGTTCATACTCAACTGTAACTCATTCAGAATGTGAAATTTTTATAACAAGGTATTCGATAAAACGTGGTGCGCATATGTACTCCCGAGTTCCATGCTACAACGGGTTGATGGTGTAGCGGAGTATGTAAGGGTAGGGTGATGCAATGAACCAGATGAACGTACCTCTTCCATACTTGGGTACATCAGAGTTCTCGATGAATACGGTGGCTATGTCCTGTGAGGTACCAACTGTGTTGTGCGCTTTGCACTTGAAAGCGCCAGTGTCCCTCAGGTACTGCGAGTTCTTGATCAGCAAGGTGTGGTTGTGGTCTGCACAGGTGCAAAAGCAATCAAGGTACACAGTCCAGATGGAAAGCTATCAAGGCACAGTCCATATGGAAAACAATTAAGCAATTATAGCACGCAGTACAGGTGGAAAGCAATCAAGGTATAGTGCAGGTAGAAAGCAATCAAATAGAGAAAATAAGGAAAAGTACGATTAATATTATTATTATTATTATTATTTGAAACTATAAAAACAACATTACTAATCATATTGCATAATACTTAATAATGATAATATCATCATTATCATTATTTACAACTGCGACAAGAACATTACTTAATACTTAAACATCATTTAGCATTATAATCACATTATTATTATTTACAACTATAACAAGAACATCACTAATAATATTATTTAGTACTTTGCATTATTTAGCCCAGCACAAGGAGCTCCTCTGATTACTTTATCTTGAAGCTGTGCTACACAATTCCATTTACAGTTGCTAGTAACTTTATTAATACTAGTATTGTGTTCAAATTTTCTTAATATTGTTGCTTATTAGTTTATTGCTTAGTACTTTTTATTATTATGATTTATTACAAAGTTTACAGGTTAGATTAGATTAGATTATGCTGGAGAAGATTACATTAGATTAATAGATTTGATTAAATTAGATTAGTCTAGATAATACCAGATTATACTGCAGTAGATTAGATTAGATTACTCACGTAGCAAGAGATAGTGGTCTGGTTGGTTTGGAATTGGAGACTCATTGAAGTCCCAGGACAGTTCGGGACATGGAACACCCTCGGAGTGGCATCGGAGGGTGCTTGTGCTGCCAGAACTGTGGAACTGGGTCAGAGGACTCACCCTCACGATAGGAAGAACTGATGAAGAAAACAAAAAAATTGCCAATTTATGGAATTTGTTTCTAAATGTACTTCATAAATAAATTGCTTTTATTGCATTTTCTTGTCTGAACCAAAATTAAACACAACACATCCTAGCGGCTCCTCTCCCCTTCTCTCTCTGGTCTTATGGCAACCGGAATTGGTTCTTGACATGGAATCTTTGGATAACCCCACAGACTTGACGCAGTGCTTGTGAATAAGCTGGTGCCATGCGCTTAGCTTTTAAGTAGCGCTTTAGATTACAATTATTAACTTAGATGAAGAACCAAAGTTCAAAGAAGAAGAGCAATCCCTCAAGCTAGCTCCAAGAGGTAGCCATGGGTACATGTTAGCGACTTCATTTCTCTTATCCACACCATCTGAGGGCTCCCATAAGCTAACCTTGAGGGGCAGCCATGGGTGTGAAGTGTTATTGGCTTCATTTATTATTTCTTAGCATCTGCATGTGAAGTTTACCATAAGTTATGCCAAAGACACAGCCACGGGTATACTGTAAAGTTTCTTAGCTTCTGCAAACGAGGGCAGGTGGCCAGTCCTCACCCTCACCACCTGATCCTCCCGTTGACAGTGTATGCTCACAGTACTCATTTTATAGCCAAGTTCGCCAGTGGGCACAAGTAGAACAGAAATCTCAAAACACATTTCTATCTTAGGGATTTGAACCCTTGACCTCAGAGTTGACAGTCCAGCACACTATCACACACAAAGAAGCTGGCTAAAACTGAGAAATTTTGTCTCACGACTGTCTGTCTGTGTGTCTGTCTGTCAGCGTGTCATTGCATCTATCTGTCAGTGTGTCTGTGCATCTGTCTGGCTATGTTCTAGGCTGCTGCCTTTCTGCCTTTCTGGATGCCTGTCCTTTGTCTCTCCATCTACCTCTCTGTTTGTCTGTTTGCATATATGCCTGTCTGCACATTTGCCTGGCAATTTGTTGCCTCTTTGTCTGACCTTGAACTTGGACCATGTGACTTCGAATGACGTCACGGCTGATATGATCGACGCAGGAATAGTTTCCAATGTGACTAAGTGTTACATCATGGATGTACAGGGACCCATCGTCCAAGACCTAACACACAATCCAATCTTATAAAAAGTAAGGTGAGGCGATGAAAGGTAGCTAGGTCAAGTAGGAAACGTTAAGATGAGGTGTAATGTGTATTGAGATACTTTAAGGTAAAGTAAAAATACGGAAGGCAAATAATGGAGGGCAGTTAAGATAAGGTAAGTAGAGATAAGGTCAGGTCATGTCAGGTAAGGTAAAGTAAGGGAACACAAGAAAGGCAGTGGAAGGTAACGGTAATGAAAGATATAGAAAGTAGGTAGGTAATGTAGGTCAGGAAAGGTTAGGTAAAATACGACACTGCCTCTTACATATTATAAATGGGTTAAGATAAAGTTAGATAAAATACAGTAAGGTAGTCCAGTAGCATTGATTAATTAATTTACCTTGATTGATGATTGAAGAATTAATTGACTGGTCGATTTATTTAGTTAATTATTAATGAGTTAGTTATTAAATTAATTGGCCTTGATTGATTGACAAATGAATAAACTATTTATTAAATAGCTATAGTCAGTTGAATGACGAAATGAATTGATTGATTAGCTAATGGGCTGCTGGGTTGATTGATCATGAGAAGCAATTACTTTGATTTCATTGTTGTAGATGTCTCCCAGAGTTCTTCCGTTTCGTTTCCAGATAATTCTAGTTCTGTCCAAGATTTCGCACTTGAGTTCCAAGCTGGTTCCAGCAACAACAATTGTCTTTGATACCTGAACTCCTTCTTCCAACAAGCCTACAAAAACAAATACAAAAAATAACATAAAGCCAGTAAAAGCAAACAGCTTACTAAAAAAACAAGTGAGAGCATATCAGCCGTTAATAAGCAGCTCATAACCATTAACTCATTATCATTATTATTACCAAAACTGCTGTTAAAAATGGCTTATCATAATCATAACATAAACAGTTCATTATAAATGGTTAATTATGAATAGCTCATTATAAAGTTAATTAGGAACTGCTCGTTATAAATAATCAACACACTAGGAACATACGAAGCTGTTAAAAATGGCAAATAAATAATGAACAGCTAACAAAAAACGGTCTGCTGACCAACCAAAGTGAAACATCCTAAGCAAGACTAAGCAACAGCGCTCATCAATTTCTTGTGTCAATTTAGCCCACCAGTCATTTACTCCCGAGAGCCCGATTTATGAGGCACCTGGTTTTCTTGCAAGAAAATACAGGGATCAATGGATTTAAGGACGGATGGGTGGATGGATGGATGTGTTGTTCTGGTTTTAAATTCTCCTGATTAAAAAGGGCCTTTACACACGTTTTTACTTTAACCTGTCTCAGGAGTCAAATCCACCTACTTGTCTCGTCTGGTCTATGAAAGCTACTCTTCTCCAAGGTTATTTTTGTGGCAGTGAACAGGATCCTCCGACAGTGACAAATTAATCTAATACTGAGTTCCTCATTACGCTCTTTCATTGCTGACAGGTTCCAACAATTCTTTTCTAATAATATCTTGACCCCAAGACTTAAGTTTTCCAATGTTCCATCCTTCGACGGCCTATCATATCCTAAATTTCCATCACCAGTTCTCAGACTTATCCAACCAACAGCTCTGACTGATATTCGTAATCTCATTTTTTCATCTCCTGATAAACAATGTGCCTTGGACAACAGCCCTTTTAAGAGAATACTTCAATGTCTTCAGTCCAATCATCATATTCATCGTCAACTTCTCTCAAGCTGAAGGCTGCTTCTCTGCGAGTTTCGCTCATGACAAGGCTTACTCTCATTGCACTGGCTGTATATTTCAAAATCTCCCTTATAGTTCACAGAGTACTATATTTAAATCCGCCAACCTATCCACGTTCCATGCTCACCCCTCAGACTAACAGATATTGCATTCGATCAATGAACACCAGATATTGCTGCTGTGTCCCATACCCGAACCGTGTTCGGCTCTCGGGTCTTCTCCGTAGCTGGTCTGAAGCTTTGAAATTCACAGCCCAGTTCATATCGTTCTGTCAATTCTGTGATGTCATTCAGGTCTAAACTAAAGACTCATCTCTCAACTTGCCTACCCCCCGCAGCTTGGCTTCTGGTTTTTCTGACCTGTCGGAATTCAACCTAGCTTCTCCAACAGATTATGATTTCCGATTGCGAATGATGCCTTGGGCATTATGATAACAGCGTTTTAGATTATGTTAAATTAGATTATGGATGGATGGATGATTAGATAGGTAGCCGATAGAATGTATAACTTAGCAAAAGAATGAAAGAAAGAGTTAATGAATTAGTTTAACAAAATTCACATTTACTAATTAACAAATAATTTATTTCTTTACTGAGTGAGTGAATGAATGAATGAACGAATTAATTCATTATTGGAAAACTTATAAAGTAAACAAATAAGTAACTAACCATAACAGTGAGCATGTAAGAAATTACTTGGTTAATGAACTAATTAGTTAGTCAGTAAGTCAATCAATCAATCAATCAGTCAGTCAATCAGTCAGTTAACCGCTGGGTTTACCAAGGGCAGAGTAAAACTCCGAGAGGGAGAGGAGGGCGTCCTGGTTCACATCGTAGAAGGTGATCAAGTCCTGGAGACGACAGACCCTCGACAGCAGACGGATGTCGTCACCGGCAAGCTGCTCAAACGTATTGAGCTCGAGCAACTCAAGGCTGACGTCAGAGTTGAAGTCGATGTCAGTGAAGAGGTCACTGGCCGCCGACTGCCGCCCTGTAATGCAATGTGATGTAATGTGATGTAATGTGATGCAATGTGATGTGCCTCAGATTCAGATTCTGCTTGTAATAAATGCAACTTATTATTAGTAATTTAATAAAATGCAAGGTAATGCAATATATATATTTTTGTACAATAATATAGCAAATTTAAGAACATCTCGATGGCTCTCCTCACCAGTCTAAACGATTTAATGTAATCTACTTTCATATAATGCAGTTTTTTGAAGGGACGATTCTGTAGCTGAAGAGCATTGTTGAAGAGGTGGGCAAAGAGTTGAAGCAGTAGATGTCATATGGTCAGTTGTTATATCAAGTTACAAATATCGCTGATAAATTCATATGCTTAGAACTGTATATTCGACGTATGAAATACTACTGTGATTGAACTGTTCGTTTTCCTAACTATATTAATAATCCATATCCTCCGACATATTTGACTGTTACTACATGTATATCTAAATGTGCACAGAGTGTCATATGGTGTTTGACGTTACAAGCCTTTGATCTCAAAGTGAGCTACCGTAGGGGTAAATTGAAAGCCGTGGCAGATTGATTCTCAGGTTTGTAATTGATTGCTTCATAGCAAAGGTTGTTTCGTTTTTTAACATTGCATCTTACAGTTGATTGTACAATATTACATTATGTTCCTTTTAAAAATCATCTGAAATTGATTTGCAAACTTCAGAAGGCTATGAAGGTACTGTCAGCGTGATTTCCCATCCAACATTCAGCATGTTTTATGCGCGCATTTGTACTGGAAGTTTCTATGACGTCAAGCTGATGAGTCACCAGTTGTTCTTTGATAGGCTAGCAAGCGCGCCGTGCAATTTCCACGAAATCGCAGGGCGCGTAGTTTACCATGTGGGCGCTCGCACTAGAAATGGACCAGTCTAACCTAGTCTGACTTAGTATGCCGTCGTGTTGGGAAATTGCCTATAAAACAGAAACAAATGCACTGTCGAGGAGGGCGCGAAGATTTGGAAGCAGCAGACTGTCGCGTGTTGAATTATTTCTAGTTACAAATGTCGTCGAAAGAGGAGCGTGTTAGGAACTGTATATTCGACGTCTGAAGCACTGCTGTCACTGAACTGTTCGTCTTCATAATTATTTTAGGAAAATCAAGGATTGTACGTCTTCCGGGTTAACGCTACTCTACAAATCAGGCGAGCTGACAGTTCAAAGCAAGATCGACTGACACTTCGAAAGATCGTCGAGATACTTATTTACTTAATGACCGACTTACTCACCGACTTACTCACTGACAGTCGGACTGAATGAACGAACGAATGAATGTGTGAACGAACGAGCTGCTTTTACTGAAACGTAACATACTAACATTCAGTGCCATTATCGCAGTCCTCGTTTCCCATTCGGATGCACTGTCGCCTCATCATTCCTGTCACTATCTTCTCCACACCTTCCTTCGTACATGCCGACCAGTTTTCTTCCACGTTTCCCGTCTTCCACTCCCGGTTTCGTCCAGAGTGTTCCACATGCTTCCCCTTCTCTTCTTGCAGGTTCGCTAATCTCGAAGAATCGACATGCTTCATCGCCAGATCCTTCTTGACGGACAGATGGAAATTGTCCCGCCTCTGAGACGATGCCGGTTTCACGCGAGTGTGACCTCGTTTTGCGGTCGACTTGTCTTCGACGGCGTGTGGGTGGTCTTTCGTTACGGATGAGTGGCTGTTAGAGGAAGATGATGGAGGATGATGCTCATCTGTATCCAAAAGAGAGCACAATCCACTGAGCTCGTCAAGAATTCGGGGCTTATGCTTAGGGAACAGAACAAGTACGAATGAACTTCTTCGTTTATTGCCTTGCCTGTGTTGCCTTAACTTATGTCACCTGCTCCTGCCTTCACTAATCTTACGTATCATAACATAACGTAGCTTCAAAAGAAAACGGGTTTTAAGTTTGTTTAGAATACTTTTCATCTGTTTTAGAACCATTAACTTACCTTACACTACCTATCATAAACGACCTTAACCTACGCTCCCATACCCTATTTAACCATACTCTCCCTACCTTACACTACCGTCCCATACTCTACTTTACCCCGCCCTTCCATACTCTACCTATCTTACCTTAACTTACCTATCTCACCTACCTTACCTTACCCTACATTACCCCTTACCATACATTACCTTACCTTAGCAATATGCACATAGCTGCGCAGCACACGAGGTGGTGATTACACCTTTGGAAGGAGCAGAGGCTAATACCCAAGCTCAATGGTTCCAGCTAAAGCAAACACTGTTAAATCCGTTGTACAAACACAAACAAAGATTCGCACACAGCCCTTAGCAACGGTCGAGTCCGTTAGGTTTATAAACCGCACAAGTCCTAGCAACAGTCCGAAATCAGAAGTCATAAAGAATTGATTGAGCGGAAGCTCATCAGTATTCCGAGCAGAAGACGACCCTAGCGACGGCCAGACCCAACCGTAAAAAGCGACCTGATGCGAGTGGAATAAGCAACTTCCGGTTTCCTCCTGCATCTTCTGTTCTCGTCGCATCGGCATTTTTCAAAGTTGTCTCATAAGCGAATAATATTTGAACCATATCAAAGGAATACTTAAACCAATCCGATGTTTATTAACCAAATCCAATAAATATTTAAACAGGCCATGTAATCTAACAAATATTTAATCAAAATCAAAGGAATACTTAAACTTAGGCAAAGGAATAACTTGAACCAAATCCACGAAATATTTAACCCCAAACCAACAAATTTTTAAATACAATCCAAAAACTTCTTACATCAGATCCATAATGTAGCATTTGAACTTCAATGATATTAAACTATACTTTTAAACTAAGCTCCTAAATTACTTGGTTGAATGAAACAAAATATTGCACATATTGACAGACTGAAAAAAATTAACCTATTTTGTCTGTCCACGTGATATAGTCTAGTTAAACAAAATTTTGTAACATCTGAAAAATTAACCTATTTCGTCTTATAACACAGTCTGTTTAAACAAAACCTTGCAGATCTGGTGTCTTCTACGAATGACCGTCTCCTCAACAACGTTCAGCCCGTAAAACAACGAGAAACACATTTTCTAATGAATCCAAGCGACACGAATAATCCTCCGCATTTATCGTTAATCTCGTTCGACCGAACTCCGTTGCTTTCCGTTCACTAAACCGGAAATCGGCGACGGTTTTCCAGCCGACCGATCTGGCTTCGTCCATTATTCATCGGGGCACTGATGCATCTTCTTCTGTCAATTGCAGTCTCCTGATCAACATTTCTTCATTATGATGCATCCGTTTTCTTAATACGTCTCCCTGCGCCTCACGCTCCTCTAATCCCATCTTCTAAATCATCCCCATTTGTCTCCCTCTACCCTACATTTACCAGAGAACCGCAAAAGGCGCCACATAAATATTTCACTAGAAATAACACTTCTAAGCAAAGAACTCACTCTTAAAATCAACGAACGGCAGTGGCAAATTGAATGTGGTTAGAACGCTCAAAGGCATCAGCAGTCTGGTAAACAAACACGGGTTTTGCGGCCTCTATATCAAGACATTATTTTGACATTGTGTATAGTTTGATAAAAACGTCTAGCACAAGCCGAAATTTATTTACATACCTACCCCTACCTGTTCACTTATCAACATCCCTTTACCTACCTAACCCCTAATACATACTTACCTACAACCTACCTACTTACCTACCTACTTTCTAACTTCCTGTCTACCCACGTATACCTATCAACGGTAGCCGATTAGGTAAAGCGCTCCGCTTGTAACGCGAAGAGTACGAGGTAGAAACGCTTAACGTGTAGAGACCTTGACGACGAACTTCACTCACAATTGCTCGATTAATGCCTAGTCATTACACAGTGGCGCTTAATAAATGCAGAAATAATAATGACCTACTTGCCGACCTAACCCTTACCACCAATTTAACTACCTATTTACCTACCCACTCCCTACTATCTACCTGTCAACCTATCTACACTACATACCTACCTATTACCAACCCCTATCTACCTACCTATCTACCTACTAACCTACTACTCCCTACCCACCTACCTACCTACCTACCTATTCAATTACGCAGCGTATGCATAGGACAATGTGTTTACGTAGTCATCAGATCAACACGAATTTCACGATAAGACGCAGTTACGAGGTCTTGTCATCAATTCGATTAGCGCCAGCAACCACGCCGACGACCTTGCGTGATCCCGGACGACCTTAAGTGACACCAGATGACCTTAAGTGACCTCTGCGCATCAGGAGCTTTCGGTCGATACCCCGTGCAATGCATGCGTAAGTACTGAAGAAGGGAAAGGAGAAGGAAGAGGAGGACAAGGAGAAAAAGGAGGTAACGGATGCAGAGGAAGGAAAGAATCCGAGAAAGAGGAGGAAGAGGAAAACAGAGGAAGACGAAGAGGACAAAGAAGAGGAGAGGGAAGTGAAGGAAGACGAAAAGAATGAAGAAGCTGAAGATGAGAGAATGATTCAGGATGATGATAATGAGGGAAAAGATGAGAAGATTAGAGGAGGGAAAGAAGTAGGAGAAAGAGTAGAAGAAAGAGGAGTAGAAGCATCACGAGGATGAAAAGGATTAGAGAAAGGAAATAGGGGAGCAGTGAGAAGAAACCAAAGCGAAGAAGGAAGAAAAGTAATAGACAGAGGGTGAAAGAGCTACTATAGGACTAAGCTGTAAGTAATTTTGAAAAGATATATGAAGAGGAGCGCTATATATTCTCTGAACGAATGAAAAAGGAGGCAGATGACGATGAGGAGGGATGATGAGGAAGATGGGGTGTTAGATACTCGTGGAGAGGAAGACAGCATCGCCAGGCAACGACGCCGTACGAGCAAGCATCCAAATCCACCTCGTTTGATAAATGAATCGCAAAGGACGGACGGTGCGACGGACGGTAGCAGGGAAGGAGGAAGGGAAAGAAAAAAGTGTGCAGAAAAGGGTGGGTGGAAGGAATGAAGGAATGAAGTCCGGTTTGAAGGATGGAAGGAATGAGGGAAGGAGGGAGGGAAATGAGGGAAGGAGGGACGGACGGCGGGAAGAATGGAAGGAAAGAAGGACGGTGTGACCGATAAAAGAAAGGACAGAGGGAGAGAAAAGAAGGAAGACGGAGGGAAAGATGGAACGAAGGCCACGCTAAAGGAAGGATGGTAGGATGGAGGGAAGGATGGACGAGAAGAAGAACGGTGCGAATGATGGAAGTAAATAATGCATTGTTAACACGCCATATGTCCATCGACTGAGCAAGGAAACGTAGGCAGAAGTGACAGTGGTAAGGATGGAACAAAAGATGAGGTAAGCGTGACAGAATGGACAAAAGGAGAGAAGAAGGGTGAGAAGGATAGAAGAAAGGAATGGATGGGAAGGAAGAACGGACGGAGGTAAGGATGGAGAAAACAACGAGAGAAGGATGCAAGAAAAGACGGTGGAAGAAGGTAGGTATGAATTATGGCAGGAAGGACGAACGATGCCCAGGACGGAAGCAAGGACGGAGGGATGGTTGGAAGGAATTAATGACGATGCAAAAGATGGAAAGAAGGACGGTGTGAAGGACGGAAGGACGGAGTGAAGGATGGAAGGACGATGGAAAGGAAGGATATATGGAAAGGAAGGACAGATGGAAAGGAAGGACGGACGGAGGAAATAATGGGAGAACGGAGGTAAAGGATGGATGCAGGGCCGTTTTAAGGTCGTCGTAGGCCCTAGGCACTCTCGCATTCGTAGGCCCCAGCTGCCAACTCTGCAACAGAGCTAAACACATTATTTCTTGACGTCTATCTTCCCTTGAACTATTTTCAATTGAAAACGATTTAATGCGGAAATGACATTTGATGACATTATACGTGATTCTGCTAATGCAAAGAGCCGCAAAGTTAACATAATGCAGCACAGCTTAACTAAAACTGTTTCAGTACAAACTTTAAGGTTATTAAATTTGTATTTCCTTTTTCTATTTTCGGGTCAATCAATAATTTTTTTTCAATATCTCATTTTTGACTTTCGTAGGGCCCTATAAAGTTCGTAGGTCCTAGGCACAGTGCCTACTGTGCCTAATGGATTAAACGGCTCTGGATGGATGGAGTAAAGGATGCACTGAACGACGGAGGGAAGAATGAAAGAAATGACGGGAGAAAGATGGAAGGACGGTGCGAAGGATGGAAAGTATGAAGGATGGTGTCCAACATTTCTCTTCACTCAGCTCTGTCCTCCTTATAATCTTGTTTTCTACCCCTCCGTCTCTGCCTGCCTTCCTCCCTTTATCCCTCCATCCTACCTCCGTCGTTCCTTCATTCCCTTCCCTCTCGGTCTTCAACCCTCTCTCCAACTCCATCTGATTCCACATCATTTCCATTGTTTCAATATCGGATCCTCTCCTCATCTCTTTCAAACTTCTACCTTCATCTAACTCCCAATTTTCTTTTCCTCCCTCTCCCTCCATCCCTTGCTCTCTGCCTCCATCTCCCCGCTTCCTCCCTCCATTTTACTTCCCTCCCTCCGTCCTTTCTCTAATGAACAGTCACACGCAATATGAAATATTCAGAGACCAAATGATGTACGTGTCGGCCAACGCCAACAAGAACGCCAAGTGATAACAACACTCGAAGCGTGATGTCTGGAAACAGCACACACTAATTGTAATGACAAGTAACTATAAATTTTATAGCGCCCCCTAGGCACTTCTCAAAGACGCTACCCGCCAGTCGCAATGACGTTACAGTTCTACACACGACGAGACGCTTTGCGCTTTCATAGAAAACGTTTCTGTTTTGAGAAGAACAGTCCCTACAGCTAATCCCGAGAGTCAGCCAAAGGCATGACTTGGCCTTTTAATTTTTCATAGTCTCGGTTCATTAGGGCCGTTGGCCAGTCCTCTCCATAGCAGGCCAATCTTCCCACCGACAGTGTGCGGTCAGTGTATTCAGTTTATAGCTTAGCTCGCTAGGGGGCGCAGATGGAGCCGGCACTGTGCAACATCTTTCCGCCCTGGCGGGATCTGAACCCCTAACCTCTCGGTTGAGTCAAGGAGGCTAACCACCTTCCAATCTGTTTCAAAACGGTGCCTAAAATTGTCAGAGTACTTCTGAAACGGCCTTTAGTCACACCAGTCCATTAGGCACAGTAGGCACTGTGCCTAGAGCCTACGAACTTTATAGGGGCCTACAAAAGTCAAAAATGAGATACTGAAAAAAAATTAATTTATTGATTGACCCGAAAACAGAAAAAGGAAATACAGATGTAATAACTTTAAAGTTTGTACTGAAACAGTTTAAGTTAAGCTGCGCTACATTATGTTAACTTTGCGGCTCTTTGCATTAGCAGAATCACATATAATGTCCTCAAATGTCATTTCCCGCATTAAGTCGTTCTCGATTGATAGTACGTAGTGCAAAGGAAGATAGACGTCAAGAAATAACGTGAATGTGTTTAGCTCTAATAGAGCTGGCAGTTGGGGCCTACGAATGCGAGAGTGCCTAGGGCCTACGGCGACCTTTAAACGGCCCTGACACCAGTATTTGCTACTACCAGACAATAGGTCGAGTGTCTAAAACTGTCATCTACAAAATAGTAGTAGTAATCAGTTTTAACACCGAATGGCTGCCATGGCCGTCGACGTCCGCGTTACCTTACTTTACCTTAAGAGTCCGCAGCGAAAAAGACACTACTAGCACATCTACAAACGACATTTCACTCTCTGTTTGTTACATTCCCCTATTCTCTTGTCACTCCCCTTCTAAAACGATACTTCAACAAAGAAAACCTCTCCAACTACCATCCTATCTCCAATATTTCTTTATAATCTAAGCTAACTAAATGCAATGATCTTGCCCAGGTGAATGTAACACCCTTCTTCCAAATCAATTCTCAATCCCTACCAATCTGGATTCACTGAACAACACTCCACTGAAACTCTGCTTGTCTCTCTAAACAATAAATTAATCTCTGCCATTAGTCATCAGCAAGTCTGTTTTCTCTGCTTTCTCGACGTCTCTGCTGCCTCTGACACCAATGATCATGATTTACCTCAACAACTATCTTTCTGGTTTGGCATCTCTGAAATTCCCCTTCTTTTGTTCCAGTCCTACTTGTCTTGCGGCTCCTTTTCTGTAAAGCTGCAAGTCACTGTTCGTAACCCCTCCCACTCTCTTGTGGTGTCCCTCAGGATTCCGTCCTAGGATCAATTCTCCTCATACTGAGCCGTCTCAAAGAATCCATTTCTGTCGACAACTATCTTTACGGGCCATAATATCATTATAGAATGATGTGGTTGGAGGCCGTTAATGGTACGGTTTCCCAAAAGTAATTTCCAATAAAGTCGAGATATTTCAAAAACAGACTAAGCTTGCTACAAGAAATCCTTCCTCTTCTAGTCGGTGCGATCCCGGCCAGTCATTACCTTACCTTACATTACACTGCCTCACATTACCAAACCTCACCTACCGTGCATTTAGTCGTTTATATAGCGCAGTGACAATAAGCTCAGAGGCAGAACCTGGACGAGGAGGAGACTTGCCGTCGTCATTCGCCGGTTGCCTCTGACATACTCGTTCATCACGAACGGCTCGAATCTGCACATCCTTCAGACATGCCTGACGATGCAACTCGCAGTGGTTGTCATAGAAACGGCCGTCCGATCCACAGACCTTCCTCTTCCGGTGCTGGCGCTGGCAGTGTCGCTCGTCTGGGCATCTGCACGATGCCCCAAGGCCATTGGCAAGGTCGGCGGAACAGATGCGACCGGGAGGGCAGTGCACGTGATGGCAGGCCTCTGAAACGATGATCACAGTAGTTAAACCTTTTTACAAACTATTTTCAGGTAATACATAATTGTTATTGTAACCGCAAATTTATAGAGCGCCATTTAAAAGGAAGGTAATGTACTGTGAGGTCTCCAAAAGGTTATAGCATTTAAGATTAGATCAACGTTTGGGTCAAAAATTCCTAAAGTGGGGCCGACGATGTGGGCCAGGGAAGCGTCGCGGTTCTGGGGCCGGACCCCTCCCCGAGGCAAAGACCATCACTCCTGAGATTTCGTGTAGATCCCGAAGAATGCTTTAGGTCCCCCATCCCGTATTCTCCCGCAATCTGCTTTCAAGAACTCAATTCCTAGCCTGTTTAATTTTGGCGCTGAATGACACAGTAAGCCTACGATGCCATCTGTGTCAATATTCCCAAAGTAGACCCAGAATTGAACCCAAGTCCCAGTTCAAAAGGCGATGTATTAATATAACCATACCAACTTTGTGGCATCTTTTACAGACCTAAGCCTCACTCAGTCTTTCTCCCTGATCTTGTTTCTGATCTTTCTTAACCAGATGTTACCAGTGATAGGGTGAAAAGGTGAAAATGAACTTAGATACTAATGTTGGTGAGTTCCAAATGTCTACTCGGAGTATGAACCGAGTGTACCAACAATATCTTATGACTGTAGTTGATTTTTGAACTCATGTACAGCGCCCTTTTCTTCGGCCTCGGCTGTGCTACGCCGCTATATAAATTGTCTTACTACTACTACCACTATTACTACCACTACTACTACTACCATTACAAATTAATAATACTCCGAGGGAGTCAAATACACTTTCTTTTCTAGTCGCTAAAAGTATATTCAAAGGCAACCCGGTGAATACCGTGAATATACTATTCGGAGTGGAAACGGAACTCATACTCATTAAGTACCCCTCCACCGCCACAGGTCGGACGATTTCAGACCATCTGACACGCGACAACTCAACGCTGTAATTAATCAACGGCACGCTGGTTCAGCGATGCTTCACTTTCCTCGTTGCTTCACATGGAACAGATCCTCCTCCTCCTCCTCCTCCTCCTCCTCCTTCTCCTCCTCCTCCTCCTCCTCCTTAATCAGCTCCCATTTGCATCGGACATTACCAATTCAGCTACGCGAAATAATCTAGACTAGGCCCCGCACGCACATATTTCAAATGGGGGCCTCCGCTGATATTCGCGATCCCGTGTTCGAGGGTATGATCTACGAAAAGGACCTGGAAATATATAATGCGTTGGGCGCAATTCAACCAAAAGGCCTTAGTCACCCGACAACAAACGTGGAATCTATAGGGAAAAGAAGTCGATGAATTATTAAGATGGCTGGTTCGAAGGACGACCTTGGTTCGAATGCAGCAAATTCCGTGATGAAGCCAGGTGGTTTTACTGTCGGCTCTTCAAGCACTTGTTAAAGATAGTATAAGTTTTTTTAAATTAGTTTTAATTACTTTTTTATTCGACCTAAACACATCTATTACCCCAGCGACTAATAAATAAAGCAGTGATATTAAAGTCTATATATTCCTGAAGAGTTTCAAAAATGAGCTGGCTTGTTTCACCGTACCATCTACTCCATACAATAAGCCGTAACGATGTGATGCGAGAGATAGTCATCAACTCGGGTCTGTTGTAGATGAAATTAGATCAATCACCTGTATCTGTATTTGTTGTAATTGTAATTGTAAACGAACAATTATAAAGCGCCACTTAGGAAACAGTGGCGCTCCCGACTTGAACAAACAAAAAGGATTTCAGGCGTTTGCGAGACTGGGTAGGAGAGAGACTAAGTAACTGAAGCCGCAGGTCAAGAGGAAGGGAGTTCCAGCTGGAAGGGCCAACAAAGGCAAAGCTCCTGGACTGAGCAGTCGTAGTGTGGACGCGAGGGACTACCAAGAGACCACTGGTAGCTGAGGGAAGGGAGGCATGGGCAGGCAACGAGGAAACCGGAACAGAACCTCACTCCATGCAGCCTCGTTTGAATTATAAACTTTAAGCTAAAAATTCCGCTTAGAATTTAAAACAATATCCAATAGAATGATCTGTTAGTATTGCATATCACGTTAGTATAGTCATCCTTGTTACCTACATATGTCCGAAAACAAACGGTACAAACATGTAGCCCAGTTATGCTCAATTTCACATCAGATGCTTCGAAATGCTTTGGATTTCAGGGCTGCGCCTCGGACCCCTTGGGGTAGCTCACGACGCTCCCCCAAAGCCCTTAATCGTTATGGGCTTAGCGCCTCTGGCGCTCGATATCCCAGACCCTCCCAATTTTCATCCTGGTACTGGCGTACTGGACCCCTCTGGCCAAAAACCCCGTATGCCGCTGGTCGCAAAGACACGTTAAGGACATCGTGTCAAGGAGAACCACCACCCAATGGTCGTTCTAAGCAGTCACGGATGGGTTTGTGGTCGACTCAGGTCGTATACCGTTAAGACTTTTGGGCGCACAGCAAGCAGTCTGGGAAGCTGCGTGACGCAGATGATAACAGAGGCGCGAAGACAGGAGTACAGAAGGGCGTGGGAGGCGGAAATCCGCAACGGGTAAACGACATCGAGTGAGGTATGAATCTCATAGTGTGTCCGGACAACTGCATATCGCCTTAAGAGCCTCTCAGTGTTGACAGGAATGTGTATACTGTTCATCTACCGTTGACACAACCCTAGGCTTACTAAAACCGCCAACCAAACATTAAAACCAACTGTCTAACCCTAACATCATCGATCCGTTACAGAATCCTTAGACTAACCCTAAAACAACAAAACCCACCTGCTTTCCATCAAACTCGAATCAAAAAAGCACAAGCTCTGCCTAAAATCAATCAACCAACCTAAAGTTGAACCCAACCCTAACAGCATGAACCAACTCAACACCATTAACTCTACCCTCAAAATCTCAATCCAACCCTGTAGAATAATCAACTAAACCCTGAATTCTACACTCTCATCATAAGCCTAACCTAAAACACTGACCATAGTCCCAGACCCGATGCAGTTGTACACTGACTCTATAAATTGGCGGGTTTTATTGGGCTTCCGACAGATAATGGCCAAGTAAGCTGTCCATCACGCAATGGCGCCAAACAGGCATTGTGTCAACAAGGCAAGGTTCCGAAAGCCAGCATGGCCCAGAAATCATGCGAAATTGTGCCCGAGACCGGAACAGTGCCCAAGATGGATGGTGCCAAAAGACGCAAGGTGCCAAAAACCGGCATTGTACCAAAGGCTGTCAAAGAGTCTAAAAGGGGAATTGTGCCAAACAGTAATTGTGTCAAAAATTAATTCTGTCAAAGAGGCAAGGTGCTGATAAAGCCATGTGCCAAAGACTTTATAAAATTAGGCCTACTCAAACGAGTCTCATTCACTTTCGCTGGTCGCAGAATTCCAAAATCCCGCTGCACGCCAAAAACTCCAGGACGATATCGATCAACGTCAAATGGCAACACAAAAACGGACAACCGACAGCAAATGACAAGAAGCAACAGAGGACAACGAATGGCCGGCAAATCTTTGTCAACCAGCGAAGACCAACAGAATCGAAGGAAGGAAGGAATTAAACTCGGCCAGAAGTGAGAAAACGAACACCACCAGATTTTGCTGGGAATTGAACGCCAACTGAAAGTCAAAGAGAACACCATCGTTGTTCAGGCACCAAACACAGTGAAACATGCTTTGGCATTTATTTAGCGCCTTAGGTTTATATAGCGCAAGGGTTTGAGCGCCACGTAATAAGTGTGCGTGTACCGATTCGGCCTCTGACGTATACGAGACCAGAGTTTGGTCTTACTACTCGTAATGTAATGCAGAGCAATTCAAAGCCTTTTAAAAAGAAAATTAACTGCAAAGCAATGCAATACAACACACTGAAATATAATAAAATACAACACAATATACAGCATACAAATTACAATACAATGAAACAATACATTACAGTAAATGCAACAAAATATATCAGAATGAAATACAATAAAATCCTACAGCAATTACTTTACATTACAACTCAACCTTACAGTGTAGTGTAAAACCAAATGCTTTCCACATGCGCCACTTTTAATATCGCAGTCCTCCTTTCCTCACCCCCTTCCATTCGTTCCCAATGACAACCGCATCAGCAACTAACGTGCCTTAATTTCATTATTACTTCCCTGCACTTATTATCGACCCTCGGGCTAGGTTGAAGCCCAAGCGCAAGTGAAACGGAGGCAGGGAAGGAGGAAAGAGAAGGGAGACTGACCCTTCCCCCCCCCCCCCCCCCGTAACTCCATCTTGTGACGTCCACCCGTGAACATCAGCCAGCGAATCCAAGCATAACATCTGCTCAACATTCCCTTAAAAGTAATGTTTGGAAACAACAGACAATTGTGTGGTTGCTATGAGCCATTATGGCTCATCTTTCAGCCTCCTACATCAAACTGTAGTTTCTGATAATTACAGACACCTTTTAAAATACGTAAGGTTCACTATAAGAGCCTAAAAAGTTAATTTCTTCAAAGGGAATTGTTTCTCTGTTGGTGGTAAGTCTAAGTCGACGTCTACCGACCTGAACGCCATAAAGGTAAGCAACCGCATCTTGAAGCAAGAGGCGGGAAAGATTGTCTAAACATACATACATACACAGCCTACATACCTACATATATACATACATACATACACATACATACATACACATATTATACATACATACACATACATACATACACATACATACATACACATATTATACTCACAAAATAATGAAAAAGAAATAAATTGCTAAAAATTAAATTTTGGAAATCAACGAAACAAGCAGAGGAAACAGTCGACATAGGGCGCTCCTGGCAAACGACCTTTTGACCTTTCGGGCTGTACACGGAAAATGGGACAAAATCTCATCTCGACCGGCAGGGAGGAATGGTCCTATCGGAATCCAACCCTGCGTCGTGGGTCACCGATTTCCATCAGAGCCTCGAGTTAATTCCACGGCAGACGACGACGACGCAAGACGACGCACGACGACGCAGGCCGCTTGGAACGGAAAAGGGAAAGGTGGGAGGACAGGTCGACGGAAACGGTGAAGCGAAGGGACAGGAAGGAAAAGATTGTACAAATGGAAAAGTTGAAGGTAAAGCACTGTATCAGAAATGAAGAGAAGAGAATGGAAGGCAATGGAGGGCAGGGCAAAGGAAAGCAAGGTAAGGGAAGGCAGGGAATTTGAGAGAGCAAGAAACAAAGGAAAGATGGATTAAAGTAGCATGGTGAAAAAGGATGGAATGAATAGGATGGGAAAGGGGGCAGGAAAGGAGAGCAGAAGGGTAAAGGGAGAAGGGGAGACAGGGAATGGAAGGTAAGAGGGAAGGATGAATGAAAGAAAGAATGGAGACAGGCAGGAAGCCAATGGACGAGAAAAGGGGCGACAGGGTTGAGGAAGGGTGGAAGGGGGTTAGGAGGAGGGAAAGATTCAACAATTCCGACAAGATGGAAAAACAGATTGAGTCGATCAAAACAGGAAATAATCGATCTGGACTGGAATTTGGAAAGCCTTCAGTCCAGCGGAGCGAGGGAAGGATGGAGGAGAGCCATCAGACGATGGATAGCTCGAACGAGCAAATCTGTCAAGACGCCAGCCCCAAAGAAGCCACATCCTTACAGTAATGTCTGATATTAGCAGGGACTAGCATGACTAGCCACACTGAAAACCCCACAGATCTAAACAAAGACGAGATTACACAGGAGACGAAAGAGGAGGAAGGGACAAGAGCAGTCTGCTATACAACTCTTGTAAAGTGGCCATTTCCTCTATAAACAGAAGAGGAAAACGGCACACTGAGGTCTTTGTACTCATTTCATAGCCGACTTCACTGTTCACTGGGGAGTCAATGAAGCAGAAATTTCCAAGTATCTTCTGTCTTCTGTCTTGGTGTGGACTGACTTATTGTTTGACAGTCCAGCCTACTTACCCCTATACCACCGTGCACACCCGATTAGACAAGACAAAATTAAATAAGACTGCATCTGTGACATTTATTAGATCAGGTCAGGTCAGGTCAAGTCAGATTAAATTAGGTATTACAATTATAAAACATTAAGTCAAGTGACTGATGAATAATTAATTAATAAAGCAGTTTAAATTTTAGCTAAATAAATTTTACAACATTAGCTATGACTAACTAATTAAGAAATTAGTTAACCATCATTTAAATCTCACCATTTTGTGGGGGCACATTTTCCTTTTCTGAAACAGAGATGGATTGTTCCAAAGTCTTTTCAATACCAGCCTGTGCATGCTTCCCAGGGGGAATGTCATCTTCTCTGGAGACCAACCCCAAAGCCCCGTGGGAGGGCGTCAAGTGGACATCCTGCAAAAGGATCAACGAGTTCAATGGTGAATAATACCAGGGAAAGAAGGTCAGGGTAAAGAGGTTGCCTTCAAGAAATAAAGGTCTGTGTTCAGTTTGAATTTAGCATCTTAGAAGTAGAAATACCCTACTCCTATACTACATCATCATAATCTTCTTATTCTTCTTCCCCACCTCTTTCTCCACTTCATCCTGTTCCTTTGTCATCGTCATCATCTTTGTCATCATCAATTATCCACATCCATGTTCTCATTAACACTTTGTTGCCCTTCTCGCCATAATTTCAAGTAATGTTGACGATGAACACAATTATGAATGATGATGACGATGACGACAACGACGATGATGACGACGACAACGATGACGAATTTTATGATAATGCAGTCGATGACAATCACGCCTATGTAAATACGCTGTACCGGCAACATTTATGTAGCGCAGCTCTTTCTACAGTGTCTAAAATTCAGCAAATTATTTCAAACCTTCTCATGATGATGGTGATGACTACGATGCTGGCGATGTTCTTGGTCCCTAGATTCGCCAGAACTCAGCGAACAGGACAGGACGAGACCAACGATGAACAACACTGCCTTTCTGGAACACGGAAAGGTTTTCCACCACCCGATTTCCATTTTCCCACTCTACAGAAGCTCACCTGGAAGTATTGCAGTAGGTCTACAATCCCTACTCCCAAGTTACAGGTGAGCGCAGTTCAGAAAATCCTTCCAGAAACCTAACCAGACAAGCCTTTACCAACCACAGAATGCATACCAAATCAGTTCAATCTCGTTCAAATATACTGTACTTTTAAGACGAGATTTTTGAATCTAATAAAATTGCGATTTATTATATAAAATGAAACTCGAACATTTCGCCCGCACAACAATACAACGTCCAATCACCAAACGCTGGAGTGCTCACCTAAACAGCAAGGACCACTGTTGCAAAGGACTCAAAACTTAGAATTGAACGTCGTGTGACGTGTTGAAACGCCTTTGCACTGCAGCGTCCCTGGCGACTGGAAATCATCACAAGTTATTTGCAGTTTAAATGAAAATTGACGAATTATTATATTTTAAGAGTAAAAAATTGCAAGTGGAAAGTAAAACAGTATATTCTATATATGCTGTAGTGTCTGCTTTACAAGTTAAAGAACATTCGAGTTAATTTTGAAGCTATTTAATTTTGCAATGTGCAATCATGCGGGAAACCTTAAAACAAATTTAATCTTAGTTATGAAATAGCTGGGATTAATGAGAATTAAGATAGACTGTTGCAATTCGTTTGCCTTCTTGACAGTCCACAGAATCTACCGTAGACACTTAATTTCAAATGCGTTAATTCATACCTCTTCATATTTCTTTATGGTCCAGCTCTCACAGCCTTACTGTGCCACTGGACATACAAGAGCTCTCAGAAGTGTTATATTTGTTGCAAGCAATATGAGGTGACTTTTCTAATTTCCATGGATTTTTTTATTGCTGTCAACACATTGTCCTTTTGCCAGGCTTGACCGAATCTCTTTACTGATTTCAAAGTCTTCGGTAATTAATTAGTCAAGATATGGAAATGTGTCAACCTGCTCCAGTTGATACCTTGTAGGCCTACTCTGCCAGTCTAATGCTGCAGGTTGTACCATTTGTTGCCATGATCTTGGTTTTGTCCACATTATTCAACAAGACCCTGGTTGATGCTTGCCCGGTCAAGACGATCCACTATCTTCTGTAGCTCTACTTCCGAGGTTCCAAGATAACAATGTCATCGGCATATCACATGTTTGCAACTATAATTAATATCAACAAAGCACAATTTTCCGCGCGTTTGAGCAAGTTAGTTTACTTACTATGTAAGCTTTGAGAAATTATTTTAAATTTAAGTGAACCTCGCTTAAGCACCACCAGGTCCTGTTACAAGCTTCTGAACCAATTACCCATGTAAATCTAGATCTCCTAAATTTCTCAGCGTTGCCCAGAAGTCGCGTCAAGGAGATAAGCTTATTCATCGGGGCTATATCATATTAAGCTCTCACGAGCCAGGTTGTTTGGTCAGTTTCGGTGCCAGGTCTGAATCCGGGGAGGGATCAAGCGTGGGAGACAACACTTTGCTATGATGGAAATCGTTAGTGATGCTGGCATGGGTTGATGCAGAAGCAGAAGCAGGATAGGATAGCTTGAAACCCGTGTTGGGTACTAGTTGAATAGTAAATATTATTTAAATAGTATTTAAATAGTTCATAACTATTTACTTCACTATTTAAAATAGTTACGTAAAAGTACCTATAGTGAAAGAGAATTTAAATAGTAGGTGTCTATTTACTATCTATTACAATGTAAATAGTAAACAACCAGTCTGCAGGGAATAAGAGACGTTACTTCTATGGTTACTTACTTATTATTATTAACTTTACATTCTTTTACTGTAGTTAAGGTATATAACATCTATGTTTATGAAACTCTATTGATCTCTATGGTATGTTAATAGAACATCATTCGAATATGGCAACGGCGTGGAATCTTGAATCGTAATCGTAATCGTAATCTCGAGATTTCTATAGCGCTCAACAAATCTAAGTCGCGGGAACCAGCTTATTCACAGGCGCTCAGTCAAAACAAAATCGATAGGCAAAAGGGTTCGGTTCCAGGTCAAGATCCAGGAGTCAGGCACTCAGACAGTCGGACAGATACGGTGGATGATGTTTGAAATTGAATAGTCTGCTGGGAATGTCTATGCGTCTATAATGATGTCTATGCGTGGAATAGTAAAGGAATTGATCTCTGTTTATAGTAACATGGACATTAGTGGTAAAGGAACTTTCCAGTTTTTTAAAAATATTTTGGATCAGTAGACATTTAGAGAGTTGACAGAGATAAGAAGTTCGGTTCACTACTTACTGATAGCTCTCTTGACTACAGCTTGTACGCTGATTATACTCAGCTATTCCTCTCATTCAGCATTGCACATCTGATCCTGCTCTCCAACTACTGGCCTCAGTTTTTAATGATATTCAGTCTTGGATGGCTAGCAATAAACTTCTTTTGAATCCTTCAAAAACTGAATTTCTTCCTCTGGGGACAAGCCAACAACTTCGTAAATTTGATTACGTTACATTTATTCAGTTTATTTATTCGAATTTTTTTTAGATGAGTTGGTGTTATGGACAAGGGAGTTGGAGTAGTGATGTTTTGAGTGATCATGGTGCATGACACAATCATACCCATGTGAGGCTGGGAGACCTACACACGGAGATGGAGAGAGGGATACAGGTGATAGTGGGAAGATGCGTTGCCCGATATCCATGTGCCCAGGGCGAAAGGACGCAGAGATTTGTCAGAAGACTCTCCGGTCTTAGGAACCATGAAGCCGACTGGTGTCCGAAATTACTGGCGTTAGATCTAAGGTGACGAGATGTAGAATGGGGATGACCAGAAAGCCCGTAGTAAAGAAGGCACTTAGAAAGGGAACGGCTGCTGCCGGTAAAAGAAAGAAACTCGTTCTGAGAAAAGGCCATCCTCAGGACATAGCCCAACCGGCGACCGCGGAAGAGGCAGATTCGGACCCCGAGAGAGGACTTTACAGTACTGACTCCCGTACGGAAGCGGCCGATTCTGAACCTGCCCTAGAAAGAACAGACTATAGGCAGAGACATTACAGAACTGCCGTTTTACGCCAGGAGTAGAAGAGACAGCGAGGCGGTTGGCTCCGAGCTGGGCTGGATTGACTCGCGCTCCACGAAGTTATGTCGACACAGTGAATCCCACAGTAAAATAGTGAGGTGAAAGACTGCTTGGTATTACCTAAATGAAGTTATTTCAAGATTAATTAATAGATAATAAATCAATTGAGTTACTTTTCACTGTTTTGTATGCATTTTTGTTTTAAAGTGTGGGCAGTTGTCTCGTGCTAACAACGATTGCCTATTTACGCAGAAAAGATTGAATTGTTTTCGGCGAATTTTGTACTAGGACTCGTAATCGTAATCTCGAGAATTCTGCAGCACCCAAAGAAAGCTAGGGTGCTGGAATCAGCTTATTCGTAGGCGCTAAATCAAACAAAATCGATGGGGAGGAAGGGTCAGATTTGCTTCCTGGTCAGGCAGGCAGGCGAGCAGGCGGCTACGCAAGTACGCAGGATAGTTTTTGGAACTGGAGGGGTGAGATTGATAAGGGAAGAGGAGGAATAGCACTTGCTAAAGAGGAGTGTTTTGAGGCAGATTCGAATCCGCGACCTACATGTATAGAGACGGTGAAAAAGCTCGGAGAGAAGGAGATGAAGAGAATTTGGAAGTGGGCTGGAGGAGTGCCGATGGAGGAGTTGGTTTTTGATTTCCAGAAAGAAGGCGAGGGCGCATGGATCTCGAATGAACTAATAAGGAGTAAAATCTGGTTTTAGCCGTAGCTAGAAGGTGATAGCATTATTTGTTGCAGTTTTTTTACTAGTGAACCGGAGTTAATCTTCGTTTTAACGTTTTATCTTTACTAAAATGTTCGAACTAGCCACCAATTTCCTACGCCAGCCATCGTTATGCGATAATAAATTACAAGTTACAATGCCGATTATGTCCATTTTTTCGAGATTTGGACTTTTGGATCTCGCGCTAGCACGGTCCGTACGCGGGGACCTTAAATGGTAATCGTAATCGTAATGTCGAGATGTCTACAGCGCCCAACGAAAGCTAAGTCGCGGGAATCAGCTTATTCACAGGCGCTCAGTCAAAACAAAATCGACAGGCAAAAGGGTTCGGTTCCAGGTCAAGATCCAGAAGTCAGGCAGTCAGACAGTCGGACGGCTACGGTGGATGGTTTTTGAAATTGAAGCGAGAAGAGACAAAGAGAAGAGGAAGAATCGGGATAAGATTTATGGAAAGGAAATGTTTTCAGTCTTGAGTGAAAGACCAGCGCAGAAACTGAAAGAGGCGAAGACTGTTGGTGAGTTCGTATGATGAATCAGATAATTGTCGTAATTCTGGCGGGGCGAAGAAGTGTTAGGACAGACGAGGAGCGGGTTGAACGGAGTGGTTGGATTGTAAATAATTGACGAAGACAGGAGGGTTGAGAGGATTGAAGTGTGTTGTAGGTAAGGAATAAAACTGTACTTTGGCACCCATTCGAAACGTCAGCGCTGGTGAAGATCTCATCCGAAAAAATTTCATTGAAAAATGAGCAGGGTTGAGGCCTTACTGTCGCTTTAGAAAACCGTGTACATTTACATCTTACGTTATAGGAAACCGTGTACATTTACAAATTTTACGTTAGCGATTAACACCACTCAGCCATCGTCCTGATTTACTTACTTTCTAATGTTCATTAGTCAGCGCCAATGATATGTACTCTATGTAAGTATATGTAAGATATGTAAGTAGTATAACCTCTTTGGTCAGCGCAGCTAAAATCCGCATTAAGTGGTTAATTTTAGGTAAAAGTGAAACTTGCACAAATTTTGTTTTTGTTTTTAGAAGCTGATCAGTAAATACATTATTGGTTGCAGTTTTTTACTAGTGATTGTATGGAGGTTTGTGTTGAACGCGTTATTTTGTTGAAATTAGGCAGATTTTTGTAGAACAGTGAGCAACCATCGGTACACCAAAGAACATTGCAATGGCCTCGTTATGATGTAAATTCTGACAGGTTCGAGGTCGCTCTTCATGTAGCGCTACTCTTTGACTTCGACTCTTGCGAATTATTCGACCATTATGGCAAACTGATTGGCCCTTTTTTGGCCATTTGCTGATTGTCATAGGTAATTCTTGAGAGGCGGCCGCTTGCGGTCTCTCAGCTTGTAAATATGATTGAAAGTAGAGCTATGCACGCTTCTGTCTGGAAGGTCTATAGAATAAATAGTAAGTAATTAATCTTTGGGTAATCGGCGGTGTTGAAACACAATCCGGAAAATGTTTTGTGATTCCAGTGGCAGATCAGACTGCCACAACCTATCCTTACTCCCTTTCTTCGTATTCTGTCTCCCCTTCCTATTCTGACTCCCCTTCTTCCTGTTATCTCTCTTTCCGCTCCAAACACCACCCACCATGCTGTCTCTCTGCCAGACTTTTGGATCTTGACCTGGAACCGAACCTCATTGTCTATCAATTTTGTTTTGACTGAACGCCTGTGAATAAGCTAGTCCCCGTGACATGGCTTTCATTGGGCGCTGTAGAAATCTTAAGATTACAAACCCTGGAAGGCACATTTTTCTGGAAACTTGTATCATATCCGATGGATGGAATGCTTATTCCAGTCTGGAGAACTTAGAAGGAGGCAATTTCATGGATTTTGTTGTTATGCATTAATGCAACTTTGTAGATCTGAATGACACAAAACATGGGGAACATGTAGATGCATGCCAAACGCAAATGAAAAGACATTTTGGCACAAATAACGATTTGTTTCCAACTTATCTGCAGGAGTTTGTCTGGCAAAACGCAGTTCATGAGAACTTTTTCTAACAAATTCGTACTTATATGCATCACAGAAACTTACCCGATTTCTTAATTTATTGATACCAATACAAGCATTTTGGAACTCTTTGTGTTACTCAGTTACTTAATGATTAATTATTTATTTATTCAATAGTCCTTCCGATAGTGTGTACTCTAATTTCTCTGGCAATCTGGGGTGGCCATATTGTATACTAGTAGGGCGACCACAAGCGGAGTTTTTCAAGAATTGCCTTTATCGTTTTACTATCGCAATTCATTGCACCCATGATAGACGCTGAAACTGGGTGTTTGGTGGGTGTGAGTGGAAGAGTCGGAGTGTTTTCTGGTAGAACTTCCTGATCAATGAAAAGGTACACTGGAGGAGCTCATTTTCAGCATGATGTGCCAAAAGCGCTTGTTACCTGTGATGAATCATGGATGGGGGTGTTTGCGATTATCGATAATATAATTTGTGATGCTAAAATGCTAAATTTCAAGTGGTGTACTGATTGAACTTGATTAGTCACAATCATGATTTTTGAATTTGGTGCATACTTTACAACGTTTTTGCAGTTTCGATTACTTTTGCTAGTCGTAGTCGTAGTCATTCTTTTTCAACAGTTTGTACAATCTGATGGTCAAAATCTGTGTAGCAAGTCTTCAGGAAAATGTTGCAAAGAATGTACTGACTTTCTCCTCAATTACAAAAATCCAAATAGGAAGTGAGTTTGATATTAAAATTGTTCTTTGGCATCTTTTAAACAATTTCTTTTTCAGTTCCTGTTTTATGGCGGGTGCATTTGAGAAAGTTTACAGGTATTTTGCTCCTGCATCAAAGTGAGTTTCTAAAGGCAGAATGAAGCTGTTTATGTGGTTCTGCATAAACCTTGCTTCAGTTTAGCTTCTGCTTTGCTTCTTTCATTCAAGTGTAATTTTCTCAACATTTGTATCTTGTCAAATTTAGTTGGCAGATTCAGGCCCTTTGAAAATTTCATTGGTGGTGTAAGTCACTATGCAAAAATCTCTAAATCATCCCATCTGATCTGATCTGGAAATCTCTGTTTAGTACCTTAGAGTAATGTAGATAATGCTTGTTGTGCTTAGAGTAACCTAGTTCAATTTGGTTGGTTCTTATAGTACCTTTGATCAGCTTGGTTGCTCCTTAGAGTATCTGAAATAACTTCGGTTGGTTTCCTATGCTTCACCTCATAATTACACAACACTGTACTTGATACGGATCCCAAAGATGACCTTAGTACAAGTTTCTGATATACATACATTAGGGTGGTCCTAATATTCTCATTTTCGAAATTTGTAACTCTCACCCTCTCAGATGGTTTCAAAGAAGATGGCAATACATTCGCAAGATTACCTAATTAACCCTACAGAAGGGATAGACACAACCATCTCTAACACTGGCCGACTATCAGGTGCCTGCATCATTCTGGAGCAGCAATTGGGCCGGCCTCTTCTACACTTTGGCTGTCGATACCATATCGTGGAACTTGTGTTGGCTGCCACGTTTGGACTATTCGTCGACAAAGAAAGATACGATGATGCCTTTTCTGATGATTTTACCTCATGTGCGCTCATCAATGTCCGAGATGAAGTCATTGTATTCTGTGAGCAGCTGCTGCGGGATCAGCTACCCTGTGAGGACTACCACAGACTATTCTAACTAATGCTTGTCTTTTTGGGAAGAACGCCAAATCATGGGTCAAACTTCCGAGCCCCTGGGCCGATGCATCAAACTCGTTGGATGTGACAAGGAATATACAGTATCAAAGTTTGGCTCTTCAGGTCACAGTTCAAACTGTCGGTAAGAGAATCTCAGGTTCTGCTATGTGTAAACATATATCTTGCAAAACTTTACATTTAGTACTGGTTCCTGGCACCTGTGGCTTCCAAAGCAGCTAAGAATGACCTGCTCTTCCTGCAGCAACTTGATGTTTATCCTAATCGCTATACCAGTGCAGCTACTTCACGCAAGCTAGCCGGTCACCTGTGGTACCTTTCCGAGGATTTGATCCTTCTCAGCCTCCTTGATCCGGAGGTGGACTTGACCACAAAACAGGCGACAGTACCACAGAAGACTCTTATTGATTTCATGACAATATGATGCAGAAAGGTATTTTGAACGCTGGACTTGCCATTTGGATTTCTAACCGAAGACCCATATATTTGGAACGGTATGGATGAGTTCAAGGCTGCACAGGCAGTCATCAGCACACTAGCAGTCACCAACGATCAAGCAGAGCGAGATGTCGCCATGATCCAAAACACGGCGCAGGCAGAGCGCTTTCAGAGTGAAGAACAGTTGCAGTATCTGCTTCAAGTTATCGAACAGAGTTGGGAAAACCTTCCCAATGCGAGAAAATTAATTCTACTTAAGAAACCATAAAAGCATACTGTATACTATACATTCAATATACAGTAGTTTGACTTTAAACATTGTTCTGTATTAGTTCGAGACTGTTAAATAAACATTAAAATAGCAGTTTTCATTGCAGCTTGATTTCTTGCATTTCCATTGTTCTTGTTTGCCGGGTTATTCCATGTCATATCAACCAGAGGTGTACACCACACTATCTTGAACTAGATTAAATTTGGCACACATGTTCTACTACCAGATGTAAGGAATTTCTGAAAATTGTACTTGATTATCGCAAAATATGTTGGAATTACAGAATTTTTAACTTTGTTGTCATTTCGTGACTTCGTGAAAAATTGAATGATTGGCGAATTTTGACTTGCTGTAAATCTGGAAATAATAAAGATAGAAGCCTGAAATTTCGGCTTTTTATTATTTTTTTGTATTGATTATAAAATTGCTATTATCATCAGGGTATCTCCCACCCTTTCAAATATATGGACAGGCAAACATTACTCGAAAGCTAATTATCGCAGTTTTTTGGTGAGCTACCAGCCAGGGTTGGTGATGATATACAAACTTGTTTGTACTAGCATGGTTCCGTGCCATATGAGTTCTGACCTATGAAAAAGAGAGTTGTTGAATAAGTTCAGTAGATCTAACTTGGTGATGCATTTTGTAGCCCGTTCTAGCCCGTTTTAGGGTATTTTGTAACATCAAAAATGTCAATGTTGACAGTAAATGACGTAGTTGAATTTTGATAAATGAATTTATGATTTGATATGGAATGACCCGGCAAACATTTTTAACTTGTGCTATTTACACTACACGGTTAAATATTAGGGTCGTTCAGCGAGCTGAAAATTTTAAAATTTTTGCTCAAATTTGCAAGTAATATTTTTTGTAATAAAGAATCTCTTAAAAGGGTGAGACTTACTGTTGGTTTGCAATTAATTTTTGCCTTATAAATAATGGCCAGCCTAACGTACATGAAGCAAACAGTTGACTTATGAGGTCACTGCAAAGACAGCTGGGCAAAACAGCGAAGTGTTATTGGGGAGATTTATAACTGGCTGCAGTAAAAAGTATTTATGGCTGAAGATTGTTATCTAGTGGGCCACAGCCATGTATTCTGCATTGCCCATCATTGTTTCACCCACTTTTTCCACCACTTGGCAAACTATCACTTTTAAGCCCAGGGTGCTACTATTGTGGAATAAGGTTCGTTTATCATTAATAAGGGCTGTTTATAAATCTCTAATTATCTATAATTGCGTAAATTGTTTTAGTATAATTACACCTGGACCTCCTTATTATATGCTTCATTGCAGCACAATTGTTTTAATAAAAATGGATTGCAAATTTAGTTCAGTTTTAGAAGAAGATGTTAAAGAAGGGGAGGAACAGTCCCTTGCACATCTCTTTAAGTCTGTCATTTGCCCTATAAATAGTAAGAAGAGCAGTTCCTCAAGCCTTAACCTTGGAGAGGCAAACACCGAGTATGAAGTGTTTGTGATTTCATTTTTCTATCCTCTGCATGAGAGGGTGAGTGGCCAGTCATATCCCTTGTTGCCTTTCTTTCCACCAACAGTTTTATATTTGTGTTTGGTAAATTTACTGATATTAATTACCCACAAATTTCAGCTTGTTACCATCATTAAAAAATTTGTAATTTTCCACAGAAATTTCTGATATCTGTTGCTTACAAATTTCAAACAGTAAATGAATTAAGAAATAATTAATTTCCATAGTTCTATTGAATTTAATTTGAATGTGTTTTTTCTTGCAGAAATCAAGAAATGGCTTCAACAGATGTTGCTGGTGGTGATAGTGTGGATGAAGTTGATTTTTTTGAGGAGTTCGTACTTTAGACATTTGGCTTGATTATATCATCATGAGCATCTTCATTTTCATCGTCAACATTTTCATCATCAACATCTTCGTCATCATCATTTTTATTGTTTATCAAACTTCCATGCAGTTTGGAAAAATCGCTACTTGTTATTATATTCTTTTACATTACATTACTTTACATTGCATTACATCACAGTGCATTGCTTTACATTATCTTACATTAATTTATATTACTTTACTGTCACCTTACTCCACACTAACTTACATTGCCTTATATTATTTTACAGTGATGCTCTCGAGGGCGAAAAGTTCGTCTACAGCATGAGCAACCCAAAGCGTGGAATGTTCATCATCATAAACAACCGGACCTTCTATCCGGCAACAGGAATGCAGGAACGGTCAGGCACAGACAAGGATGCGGCCAGTCTGTACGAGATCTTCCGGAAGTTTGGCTTTGAAGTCTCATTGCACCAGAACCTCACCAAGGATCAGATGATGAGGACAATGTTAGATGGTAAATATGATCTATGATATGGATGGTTGAAGGTAACTATGATCAAAGATGGCTATGATCAGTGTTATGATTAATCAGAAATAACTATGATTGATGTCATGAATGACTGATAGTATGGATGGTTGAAGGTAACTATAACAATGATCGATGTTATGGATGATTTAAGGTAACTATGATCAAAGAAAGTGGTGATCATTGGTATGAATGATTGAAGGCATGAATGGTGAAGGTAACTATGATCAAAGGTAACCATGACTGATGGTAAGGATGATCGATGATATGGATGGTTGAAGGGTGCTGTAGTGAAGGTACAGGTGACTGATGGAGGATGAGTATGAATGACAGTAATGAAGATCAGTGGTTTCAGTGATTGAAGGCAACTGTTATTGAAGGTAATTATGACTGAAGGTTATGACTCTGTGTTATGATGCAAGCTGTTCCAGATAATAAGTGTTATAATAAAAATAGTATTACTTGTTACTATTATTATTGCTTATTACAGCTGCAAGGGAGGACCACTCAAAATGTGATTGTTTTGGCATTGCTGTTCTCTCACATGGTGATAATGACGTCATTTACGGAGTTGACACTATCATCACCATTGACAACTTTGTCAGTCCGATCAAGTCGTGTCGCACCCTGATCGGAAAGCCAAAGCTTTTCTTCTTCCAGGTAAGGACACCGGTTGTTCAGCCTACTGCCTGTTTTCAAATCCTGAGAAGGAGCATTGGGTAATCGCATTTGTAACTGCAACACCTTTTCAGTGGTTGGGCCTTCAACCAGGAATACCCTTGTTCTGGATCGGCATGTATTTCTGGCCAGGGACACTCTAGGTGTATTTTTATTGCTGTTATTATGGTTGTTATTATTATTATTATTACTACTACTGCTGTTATTATTATTATTATTATTATTATTATTATTATTATTATTATTAAGACAACTTATGGTGCTGTAAGGCAAAAGATTGAGACAAGGTGCCTACATTTCCTTACTTTACCACAATAAATTACCATATTTTACCACACATTGCCTTACTTCACCGCTCAGTCAGTTGAACTTCAAATTCTAAATCCTACCTATGATATCTTTTGATATCTCTAGATCACAACACAAACACAGTTTCTCTTTGATTTGTATTAAATCCCTATTTGAAAGAGCACCTTTTGTCACCTATCAACGGTCACCACTATGAAGGACTAACTACTACAAACAGAACGTATATAATTAAATACGCACATTGCACTCAAGCCCATGCTCCTCGCCTGATTGAACACATCAACGAACGAGTGTCCGAGCCACACGTATGCTCATCTCTCCCCACACCATCCGCTACAGCTCAACTGTAACAAATAATGCTTTACCCTACAAACGTCTACAGCCAAAATAGCTGTTGTTTTTGCCTTTTGTTTCATTTTAGTTTGTGATTTGGGCCCTGCATGTGTGTGAGAGCCTTCCAGTGGTGACTCTTCTAGTTACCTTCATTTATGTGTTTGTGCTTAGGAGTGTGATTGCTGACCTCTGTGATTTTTGCAGGTTTTCTCCAGTTTGGTGAATTGTGTGACCTTGCAGAATTCATTTGCCGAATTTATTAAGTTACTCAGACTTTCAGCCATTGTCTGGTTTGGCTCTATAAGTTCAGTTTGTCACTTTATTTGAATTTTAATTGTTTTTTGCTGGTGGGGGCATTGCGCATAGGTTGGCGCAGGAGAAGTGTTTTTGTGAGGTACTAAAATGTTATATTACCGGTAAGTGTTTAGGTACTTACCAGCATACATACCTTGCATTACCACACTTTACCTTATTTTTCTTACATTACCATACTGTACAGTACCCTATTTTGTTTGTTTCCAGGCATGTCGTGGAAGCGATCTGGACAGTGGTATTCAGTCAGATGCGGTCGGAGAGACAGGTCGTCCAAGTGCAAGTATTACAATCCCACTTGAGGCAGACTGCCTTTATGCCTACTCCACAGTCCCTGGTAAGTGTGTTTCATGTTTTTTATGCAACAAGACACTGTAGAAACGATCAGAGACTCATGTACTTACATACATACAGATGTGCTTGAATACTTGTGGAAAGTTTCCACACCCAATCTGCCAGCTACTGATGAATGCCTGTCCTGCACAGACCTGTTCACCTGGCCAGGTGCTGCATCTTCTGCCAGCTGCGAGGAATGCCAGTCAGTGAGCTTAAGCGTGTGTTGTGGACTTCATCCAGCTGTCATTATTCCTCATCCATATTGCAGCATGGACCAGTAACTCTGAATGTGGTGTCAATTGTCCATGTCAACTGTTGACTCCAGATTAGGTCTGTCAGCAGGCATGTGTAGACCTGGTTACCGCCCAAAGGATGTCTACCTGGAACTCAAATGCAATAACTGATACTTGGCCATTTCTAGACATTGCTTTTAAGTGTGATGAGCTAGCAGCCAATGGTCTTGGATACCAGCTCGCAGCTTGTGCTGCCATTGCTCATATAGCAGCTCAGCACAGGCTGGAGTCACCACAGACTTACCACTACTTGGCTAAGCCACCTGCAGCTGCAGCAGGCAGGAAACGCAATTACTTTAATTTATCTTGGCGATACTCGTGAATGTACATCTCATCCATTCATCATGTTTGGGGGCATTATTTTGCTGCTATGGTAAGTTCATCTGTTTGGAGCAGCCATGCCTGATGCAGTACTTCAAGCCAGCTGCAGCCAATCACCATGTGATGTACTCAGGTAGCTGTATGCAGTTGATGCTGATGCTGAGTATGGTTGATACAGTTTTTTCTACAATGACATGATGTTATTATTTAAATTTATATGAAACACTGTATTTCAATTAAAATAAACCCATAAATTATAAACTAAACTTTATTAACTTGTTTTATTGTGGCTCTGTGTATAGCATGTTTGTATAGATTGTATCTTTGGTTAGTCTGGATGGGATATATAATAGTACAATGGCACTGTCAAAAATACAGTGGAAAGCGATTAGCATGAAAATGTTTAACAAGAAAATATTGGTTAGCATGAAAAGGATGCTTAGTCTGTTCCAGAATCAATGATTTCTAATGTAAATTAGTTCCTTTATCATGAAAGCGATAGCACCAAAACATTGCTTAACACAAAAATTTCTGTCCCATTGAAGAAAATGCAATACAAAATCTTGCATAGCACAGAATGCTGCTGATTTATTTTCCAAATCTGGCTTCATTCATACAGTAAGAAATGATTGTATTTTGTTTCAAGTTGCACTTTCAAGCCTTTGCACTTGTGGCGGTTGAGAAGTTCATCACAGCGCTGTGACAATTTGTCCTTTACCATTTATAACCGCATCATGATAAATACTTAAGTGTAGAAGAGGATATAACATGTAGAATTTATAACTTATACATACTGCATGGACTGTTATGGTGACGTCAACTGACACTGGACTTCAAAGTAATCTTACCCTGTGTGAATTATCTTTTGAAGCATGACAATGTTATCAGTGTAGGATTTGAACTTTTATTAACTTTGATTCTTAAGTCTTTAATTGTTTCACAAGTTTATCATTTATTAGCTTGTACATTAATTGCACTTATGGTAGAATTAAATGAATTTTGAATTTATGTAGTCTTGTGCAGTCAGTTTTGATGTGTGTACTTCATGACATGTGCTACTGGTCTGCTCAGTAATCACGGTATATACAGGACAGTACCTTCTTACATTAAAAATTTTAAAAACTGAAATTTGTTTAGCATTAATTGCTCACAACAGTTCCTTACATTTCGTTTTAAACTATTTGCACTGTGCCTAATTAGGCATTAAACAAGTGTTGCTAATATTTAATTTAGAAAGTGCAAAATTTGTTATTTCAACCAAATTCTAGTAAATAGAAATGTACTAAGAATTATACAGGTGATTTTGCCTTTGCTAACAAATGTATTAATTAATTTTCCCACCTGAAATAAGCATGTTGGAGGGCGACATTAAATTATAATATTCATCCAATTATTAATTATTTATCCAGTGATGGTGTGATAGGTAGTTGGATACCCGCTCAGAATGGATTTGGGTGCCCAGCTCTATTTTACTACTGTTTTGACACCTGCTCTCGATTGGACTCCATTTATTGGGCTCTACGTGTATGCTAGAGCCCTCTAGTATTGATTTCTGGTAATGTGAGCATTAATTACTTACAGATGAACTTGTTTTTTAATTAACTTTAGTACCACTTAAGCTGACAAGTGCCGCACTTTTTAAGAGATATTTAAAAAGTGTGCTATATTAAGTATCTAGGCACACACATACTGGACCTACATGCATACAAACAAATTACGTGATTGTTTCTGTGTGTTTTCAAGGCTACTTTTCATGGCGAAATTCTTCAAAGGGCTCGTGGTTTATCCAGGCATTGACCCAGGTCCTCAAGAAACCAGATTGTGGAAAGATGGACCTGGTGCGTGTTCTGACCCGCGTCAGCCATGCTGTTGCCTACCAGTTTGAGTCGAACGCCTCAAGGCCAGAAATGAACCGCAAGAAACAGGTTCCCTCAATCGTTTCAATGCTCACGAAAGACCTGTTCCTGTTTCCAAAGTAGGCGCCATGCCGGAAAGTGCCACTTGGGAACCAAGGTTTTCCTGCATGTAGCTGTGGCCATCGATGGCTGAGGAATTTTCATTTCTTAATTCTCCTGCTTCTATGCCTGCCATACTGTGTCATATGCATCAAAATTTGAAACACAAGCACTTCTTGAAGTGTTGTTTGGAATGGCAGACACTGATATAGCTGAAATGCTTAAAGACTTCAACTGCTAGTAGTAAGACCTTCCTTCCTTCCCTTAAGTCCACAGACTCACTGACCGTTGATTTCTTTGACTATCTGGCTGTTCTCTGTCCTGTGTATTATTTCATCAGCATCTATCCACATTTCATCATTTCCCACCGCATCTTGCCATGTGCCGCAAGAGCCAAGTCAACTTTCTAGGCCGCAATAATGCCTATAGCCAGAAATTTCTGTGGCCTTTTGATGTAATTAGACAACTGTCTGGTGGCAGGTGATGGTGTATTGTGGTCTGACACCAGGTAGTTGACGTTTGTGAGCATTTCAGCTGCATCAGTGTCTGTGCTTAGCAAACATTGCTCTCTGTGCTTAGCAAACATTGCTGTAAAGAGTGTACGTGGCAGTGTGTATTTTGCTCTCTGTGTAATTTTACTTGTGTCTCAGGTAGCTGGTTGCTTTTTGGGTTGAAACTTTGTACTTTTGGGTGGCTACCTAAGCCAGAGACTCCCCAATTTTGAACCACGTGAATATTCTTGAGATTTTAGGCACCTATATGCCGGAGAAACTTCAAAATTTTTAAAGTCTTTGCTACAAACTATACCAGGTTGTTTGGCATAATGCCTGTGAAACTGGATTTGCTCTTCTGTGACTTCTTTTTTGCTCTCCATTAGAATTTCATACTTTCGTCGTGGATAAAAATGACAAAATTTTCTCCATGAACTATAATGGTTTGAAATTTGAAAAGTCTTCAGCTTTTGCAATTTAAATTGGAAGACATAAAATTTATGGATGATGTTTGAGTCCATTATGACTTTATTCCTTAACGAAGCAGTCTTATATTGCCTTTAAGAGCACTCATTTTAAATTCAAATGCTTGATTTATCAAGGCAAGTTTAATAAAAGACATAGGCCAGAAAAATAATTTCTTTGGCCTAATATTGAGTGTCATTGAGTGCCTTTGGCTGAAATGACCACCTTTGAGAGAATCCTAAAATAATCTATATAAATGTCCAGATTCATTTTTAATACAGCTTAAGTCTTACCATTAGAGGTTTGTTTATTGACCATATTTCACTGCATTTGAGATGTTCTTATTTAGAAACAGTGAATGACATTCTCATGACAGGTTTCACTTGATTCAAGTATACTGTAATAGTAATCCAGAATTTTGATATTTGTTTGCAAGATACATAGAAGGCACGATATAAATGCTTAGATGGATATAAAACTAATGCTAATGGTTTCATCAATTTTCCATAACAAGTTTTGCTCTTTTCAGACTTACTTTAAACATAACCTAGTCCAAAAGTAAGTGTTGATAGATTTTGAGACCATGACATTTTTCAGTGTCAGTCTGGGTTATGTAAGTGTTTCAGTTGAAGTGGCCAATACAAATTTGTGATTATAATTACAACTGGCTCCATATTTGTTGGGGCCAGGGCCAAATTACCTATCTGGCCCCATCTGGGCCTGCAAATGGCAGGAAAACTTTGTGTTGCACTTGGAGAATTGGATATTTGTTTTGCTGCAGTTTGGATGTTTAAAGTCATGCTAATTCAGTTGTATAACAGTTAGTTAAGTAAACTTTTTGTGTTCCTCTGTTGTGTTGTACTGCATTCTGTGTATACCTATTCTTTCAATACCAGTACCACACAAAAGTACTATAGAATTATTAACAGAGTTTAAGAACACTGCTGCATATGTTGTTTGTGTTGTTTGGAGCATAGGTGTATGAAAATTAAAATGCAGATTTAATTCTCTCTTGTTTATTCTTCTATGAGCCCAGGTGTTTTAATTAAAAAATGAATTTGGATGTTGTTCTGTTTCTACTTAAATTTGGGATAGTTTTCTTTTGTAATTGGATGTCTGTTGTGAACTGGGGGCAAGATGACAGTGATATTAGTTTTAACGTAAGTATAGATTTATTATATACCTTACGTGAACTATATCCATTTATTTCAACTTGTTTGAACTACAGTGTGCTGTATATTATTAATATGTATCACTATTGGCGACATAGTTAATTTGCTCATGACGGTCATGAGATGAGCCTCAGAAAGGGAGACGGGAGACGTCTATCATCGACGCGGGTCATAACAGGAGACCGAAGTTGGAGACATGAACGTTAGACAGGGATTTATTGATTGGATTGTGGATGGGGCGGAGATAGCTGATTGACAAGGCGGAGGTAAAAGACGAGAGGGGAATGAAAGAAGCTATAGAGGGCGAAGTTGGAGAGAAGGGAATTCGCTTATGTGGCGGCCAAGTGGGCAATATCCGAAGTTAAGTAACACATGCATCTCATAAACAGATTGACCACACATAGCCACTGACCAAAGTGAATCACGCACTCTTCATGCTGTTTTGTCAAGGTTGCGGTAAATACTTTTCACATATTTCATTAATATACGTAACACAAAAAGTGCATCCCATTATCTTCGGACAATTCACAACCCACTCACAGGCCCAAGTCCCCAAAGATTAAGCTCCTGTAGTCTAGCACCATCTGTGTTCATCTACGGACTTCCTTTTGTCAATGCAGGAGAGCACAACAACAATCTTCCAGTACAATATCTATGAAGGCAGTAAGAATAATAATAATCCACTTCTATTGCACCACTGTAATAAAGCACAAAGGCCACTGTCGATGGTTGCGACTGTAGGGTGAGCCCGATCGGTGTGTACAAATTTCCAGGGTGAGCCCGGTCAAAAGCCAAGAGGGAAATCTGAGAAGACACAGAAACAGAAATAGATGTAGAAATAGTCAAGATTTAAAGGCCAAGACATACTCTGCAAAGCAAACGTTTGCTGGAAGAGAGTTCCAAAGTCTGGGTCCAGCAATAGGGGAGGCATGCCAAGAGCTGTCCTTGTCCACGGAATAGTCAGATTAAGACAGTCAGAAGACAAGTAGAGACAAGTCTTGGGAGTCGGTACAGAGTGAAGGTAGCGAGGGTTGGCAGAATTGCAGAGTCTTGTGTACAGTTAACTCAGTCTTGAAAATATTTTCTATGGGTAGCCAATGCAGTGATTTTAGGATCGGTGATATAATTATGTTCTTATAAGCTTTAAGAGCTTTCCTTGTCCACAGAATAATCAAATTAAGACAGTATTTTAGAGTTTTAGTGATAGCTTTTCTTGCCAATGTATTTTAAACTCTTGAAGCTTAATCAAGTTAGCTTTTGACATGTCAGTAAAAAGCAAATTGCAGTAGTCAAGACAGCTGGAGATGAGGGCATTAGCCAAACAAACCAGGGAAGAAACAGGAACATGATGGCTAATCCTTCACTTATCACAGATGTGGTAATGGGCAGATCTAAATACAGTATAGAATTACTGTGTTCACTGAATGATAGGTTGGAGTTAAACATAACACCCAAATTGCAGGCTGAACAGCTGTGTTGTATGACAGAGATGCCTATATAGACGCTTGTTGGAACAAGATAACATGGTTGACAGTGTCGAATGCAAAAGGTAGGTCAAAAATGCAGTAACTTTACCATTGTCCATATCTTATCTAATCTAATGACTTCAAAAGTCTAGTGTTACTATAATGCCCAAGGCATCAACCGATGGTTGCTTCCAGTGAAATCATAATCAAAATCATAATTTGATTGAAGAAGTGAGGTCTAATTCCTATAGGTCACAGAAACCAGAAGTTAGGCTATGGTGGATAAGCAAGTTGAAGCAGCTGAGTCTTAAGTTTAGATCTGAATGGCAACAAAGAACTGAAAGAACAATATGAACTTGGCAGCGAATTCCAAAGCTGTGGACCAGCAACCGAGAATGCTCTAGAAACCAACACTGTTCAGGTACGAGGGACAACACAAGTCCATTGATCAACTATCTCAGATTTGTTAAGAGAATCTCAGAAAAACTAAGAATAACATGTATACAATTCAACTGGCAATCAAGTGGTGTAATTAAAAAGTGTATTATCTACCACTTAAACCGAATAAAGTGAAAGAGTGAAGAAGAGGAAGCCTGATGTGTTTTGATAACGGTGCTTCCGAATTTTACAATGTAGATAAAATACATAGGTGACCCAATTAAAGTGTTTGACCCAATTTTTACCAGACTTTCCTAGGATATCTATGGTTCAAAGGCTAATACGACGGTGACGTCATATCATAACAAGCTCTTAAAGAAGAAGACAAGATGTCGCTTAATACAGCTCACGCGAATGGCGGAGTTCTCATCTACAATACGGAAAGGTAGGGCAAAATCCGTCAAGTTAATGTCTGGACGGCGTAAAATATTCGAACGACATCGGCTTAAGAGCGTTTCGGTATTTTCAAACGGTGACGAAACGAATCGTTCTATAATGTACGATGTTCTATGTACTGCGTATTTTTGGCTGATAAGATCGAAAGCAGGATCGACTGTTACGAATGATCGAATGATGTCCGCAGATACAGATTGAGAACGAGATCGGGCGAAGATTTAGGTTGTGTCTAATTGTAATTTATTGACAATGGTGTGCCAGTTTTGGGTTACAAGTAACGGTTCCAGTGGTGACAAATTGTGGAAATATTGAACTCCAAACTGACATGAACTGCCGTCTAAATAAAATTACGAGCTTGTCACATGATTGGTGCGATTTTTTTGTATTTATTTCATTGTATAAATTTCGTTTTTGTCGTATGTACTGTACGTTTACCGATGCGTCGTGCTTGTGCTTTAAATATTGATGTTTCGTTAAATTATTGGTCATTTCACTTTTTAGATCTGCTAAATAGCCATGTTTCAGCGTCGTTGAGAAGCTACATAAATGTACGGAAGTAAGCATACATAAATATGCAAATTTGAAGATCAGTCTTGCGCTAACCGTGAGACCCAACTGGTTTGACAGTTGATTAGGATGAATGCTGAAGCAATTTTTTGTCGTTTCTGCAGGATTCTTATCTACTATGATGGAGTGGAGATGGGTTTTGACATGCCAGGAAGCATGCCACAGTTCAAGGGCAACAAGAAAGGTCGAGTGTATCTTACCACCCACAGAGTGAGTCTCAGAAAAGCCAGGTGTATCTTACACCATTTGGGTGTATGTAAGAAACTATGGGTGATTCTGACCACAAAGTCAAAATTTTATTATACTGATTATATCTGTTTCATTAAATTCATTGATTTATGTTTTATTATTGATTTTATTCGATCTTTTAAACTTATTGGTTAATTACAGACTTATTATTTCTACTTTGACTTAAGGAGGTGAGGTAGGTAGTAGGTTGTTTTTTTTACACACCTCTGTCAATATTGGGCCATGCTTTGGTCCTGGTGTTGCACCATAAATACATGACTTATTTATTTTTTGTAGGTTATTTTCAACAACAAGGACTTAAAGGACACACTTCAGTCATTCAGCATGCCCTTCTACACCCTCAAAGAGGTGGAACTGGAGCAGCCAGTTTTTGGGGCCAACTACATCAAGGGCAAGGTCAAGGCAGAGTCATCAGGTAGGGAGACAGGCCAAGCAGCGTTAGAATCTGTAGCTGGACATTTATATAGAACCTTTTTAGGGCAAGGTCAAAGCTGAGTCCTCGGCAGGCAAACAAGTCGATCTGTATAAATTTCCAGTCTGTAGCTGGACATTTATATAGAGCCTTTTGTGAACCTCTGATTATTCTCCATGGTTAATTTGTAAGTATGGTAATCATTTATTAAACTTGCTTTTTTCTAAATAGTATTACTATTACTTCTTGGGCTAAATCAATCAGCATTTGTCAGGATCATTAATTGAACATTTTTATGAAGCACTACTTGAAGGACGTTCATCCATGTTTTTTGCTTCTAACATAGGTAACTGGAGTGGTGAAGGCAAGTTCAAGATGTGGTTCAACCATGGAGGAGCTATCGAATTCGGTCAAGCGATGCTGCATGCTGGAAGACTAGGTAACTAGGTTGACTGTTTCATGGTTGGTTGATTACAGGTGAGAGTTCAATAAAGGCTGGGTTAGAAGACCAATTGCTGAAAACTTGATAAGAATTGTGTGTTTTGCATTTGTTGATTTCTGTGCAGGTAAGAGTTGAAATAGGGTAGTGAGGCCAAGGACTGGCCACCCACCCACCACTGTATTTCGAAGCAAAGAAATTGAACATGCCAAAACTTTGTAATAATATTAATGCCATGATGTTCTTCCTGCTGTCCTAGGTTATCTATTGGCTAAATAGAGCACAGGGCCATCGGTAGGTAAGGATAAGTTGTCGGTGTGGGCTGTCATCAGGAACCCTATTGTTAAGGCTAGGTGGCTGCTGCCTTCTTTTCTCACTCTGGTAATTGGCTTTTGCAATCCCTTGTTGAGACCTCTGTGTAGATAATGAGATGGTGCAGGTAGAAGTGGGTCTTTGTTTAGGCCTTGACTTCTGACGCCCCATAAATGTTGCTGCGGAGATGCTGTTGGCCCAGACATTCACCACGGGCTAGTTTGTGAACTCTCCAAGGGATGCTTCATTTGCCATGATGCCATAAATAATGCATGGCACTCACTGCAGAGTGCAGATTTTTACCAGGCACAAAGGAGCCACTGGGTCTTCCACGGACCATTGGCAAGCAGATCAATTGCTCTATACTGATTTCTTGTGCTTCTGATAAATATGTGGCCTGGGATGCCGCAGTGGTCCATACTTGTTCCACTTCCTTCCTGTCACAAGCAGCAGTTTGAGCAGGTTCTGTGGCTGAACAGGCAGCAGTTCATAAGTCTGCAAACTGTGCTCTATCTGTGTTTCTATTGCCCTTGAAACTCTTGGCCCTATAAATGCCAAGAGTGCAGAATTTGTCTCTGAGTTGGGCATTACATTTCAACTGATTCTGGAGATGGTTGGGATACTTGCTTTCTTTTCCAACCTCTTTCCGTCTGTGTCCAGCACTGCAATGACTTTGCATTCAGAGGTCAGTTATTTTCTACTGCCAGTTTTTCATTCCTGAGGAATCATTTCTACTCAGAAAAAATAATAAATAATAACAACAACAAGCAGTAACGAACAGATGTAATACTACTAATAATAACAGTAGAATGTTTGATGTTATTGTTGCCATACCTTGCCTTATGGACACAGTGTTTATTTTTAGCATCGCGGTATTTCCCACCTCAACCGCCTGTCTACACACCGCCAACTGGCAATTACTACCAGGCGCCGCCTCCGGCTTATGCTCCGCCTACTGGACCTGTCTATGGCTTTGTTCCTTATCAGACATTCCCAACACCGCCACCGCGTGAGTAACTATGTAATTGGAGCTCCACCTGGGGACTGTTGCATGAAGATATTGTGAACTTTGACAAGGAACAACTAAAGTTAGGTCCGGATGATTAAAACTTTGTTAGATGTAGTGAATGAGGATAGTGATTATAGACATGATTTTGGAAACAGGTTAGATTATGTTACACATTACAAGTATGTGCTTTTCCAGTAAAAAACAATCCAAGAAACATTTTCATCTGCACCCATTACAATCTGTTAGACCTTCTTAGATTAAAGTTAGATCAGTTAGATAGGCATGTTGTAGCATCTTAGAGAGGTTTCTGTGCAAATAGCCTAATATGTGATTACTGAGTTCGTTTTGATATAAGTGCGTATACAGTAAAGCTTCACTTGGAACGTCTGGAAATGGCAGACACCAGTGTGGCCAGAACATTTATTTGGATATTCTCATCAGTAGTAGTAGTAGTTCCAGTGTTTAACGACATCTTGTGGCATCAAAGGCTGTTGACGTCGCCTTTCTCCTTCATCCAGGCTTGGGATTGGCACTACCCGACTAAAGGCGGAAGTGAAGTTACTCTTCAGTTGTCTGGTTTCAAAGAAAAGTCCCTGTGGTCAAGATTATATCTTGCAATAAGCCAGATATAACTGTAGCCTTTTGTAATAATTAGATAAATTGTCTACCAGTACAGGCTAAATGAATGTGTTTTGATGCCAGTTTATAGCTGCAGGTGTTCTAGCCACACTAGTGTCTGCTTCCAGCAGACATTACTTCGTAAGCCTAATCCTAGTATTTCTGTAAAGCAGCTATAATATTGCCCTAGGCATCAGTTGACGGCACTAAAAAGCAGATCCTCACTGGTCAATTCGAGGGTCAATCTGATTGGACAGAAAAGCCATGCTGTCAAGAGCAGTACGTGTATTCACTATAAGCATGGTAAGAGGAGACCATTCAGAGGACCTAGTGGAGGAATGATAGGTTTGAGCAATAAGAATATAAGTCTAAAGCTACACTCTACACATGAGGTGTTTTATGCTTTAGGTCTAATATGTTTTAAAAATGTGTAAAATTATCAAAAGATTATGTTTGATGATGTAAGCATGATCCCCATTGTCTTCTATTACCACATTCTTTTTTACGTATGCTAAATTTTAATAATTTTCTTGTAGAGAATAGCGTGTACATGTATGAGGCTCCTCCACCCTATCCAGGCATCGACCCCAATCTGACCCCATACCCGGGTCCAGCAGCTGGTGCGTATGGCCAACCACAGCCTCCGTACCCGGGTCAGGCACAGGCACAGGCTCCGTACCCAGGACCTTTCACTAATGGTCATCCTCAGTCTGCTTCTGCGGGTATGTTTTCTGGAAGACATAAAATGATGCTATGTACTGTTTGTGTGTAGGTTACCTGAACATTTATATAGCGCTGTTTAGGAACCTCACAAATGTACTGTGTAAATGTCCAAATGTATTTGTGATGTATAAACATTATATAGTGCCTTTTAAGACCATTACAAATAAGCTATAACAAATGTCCAACTATGGTATGTATTATTATTTCTGCATTTTAAGCGCCAGTGTCTAATGATTGATCATTAATCGATGGTGCTGAGCTTTGTGATTGAAGGCCAAGGTCCTCACACAGTTACTGTCTCAGGAGAAGGTCGAACCCTGCTTAAGCTGAGTGCTTTATGTACGTATGTATATGTGTAGTTGCTGGCCATGTATTTTGAGTAAATAATTTGAATTTCATGTTCATGGTTTGGGTGCACTCCTTGCAGTGCAAACTGTGCAGGTTTGAGTTTTCCCTAAACAGTTACTGTCTAAGGTACCTTGAGCAAGTCTGGCACACTTATTTGCTCAGTGTCATCGATTGATGCTTTGTTGTCAGGTATTGGTGCTTAATAACTACAGAAATAATGAATAATAATGAGCACTTACAAAGTGCCTTACCTGGTACGTATCTGTCCAGGTATGTATGTGTGTACCTGAACATAAATAGACCATTTTGGAAGCTCTCGGTAGTTTTATAAAATGGGGAGGCTGTAAGTGGAGACAGGAGCTTCCTAGGAGTCCACAACAATTTTTGGTTTATGACAAATTCCATTAGCAGATTAAAATGTAAAGAAGTGGCCTACAATTTTGTGGGGAAGCACCTGGGAAGGTGATGTTGGGTGGGCCCTGGCCCATGGCCGCCCGTATAGAGCCACCACTGCCTGCAAGAATATTGTCTAATGACTTGTGTCGCACCATTATAATGCAGAAGGCATCAACTGATGGTCACATTAAGCCTTGGACTAAATTTGTATGTAATCTGTCGGAAAATGTGGTCAAAATCTGTCAGGGAAACCAGAAGTCAAACTATGGTGGGTAAGATGGAACAGAAAAAAATAGAAGTAAAGCTATGGAGAGTAAGCTAGTTGAAATCCTATAGATCAAGAAGAGCAAAAGTGGGTGAGAAATCTGATAGTTTAGGAGAAGCTGAAGTCAGGGTAAAGTGTGTAAGCAATTTGATGGATATATTATGAATGTAGCTTTTTGTGAACAGTTGAGAAAACAATCTGTTGTTTAATTTTTATCTTTGACAGCTGCAAAAGAGGCGGAGGCCAATGCGAGCAGCGACGCTTACTACAACCCAACTAACCCGCACAACGTCTATATGCCCTACTCTTATCCGCCACCTCCTGGAGCCCAGCAAGCGTCTGCCCCACCACCATCATACTCTGAGGCCACGAAGAAGAACGACTGAGCAAAACAGGAAACCCTCATCTCAAACCATATGACGGTTGACAGAGGAGGACTTTCAAAAAATGTTTTAGTCAGCAGTGTCAGTGAAACTTGAATGAACACGGTGTTAGATGTGACATTAATTATGTGCATATTTGAAAAACATTAATTATGTGCATATTTGATAAGCGTCTTGTGCATATTTGAAAACAATTCATTATGCACATATTTGAAGAACATTAAATATGTGCAAATCTGTAAAAAGCACTTCTGTGCATGTTTTAGAAACAAATGCGATATTTGCTGCTCTGCTTGTGTATATGTGAATCCTAGTGTGGCTGGAGCTATAGTAATAAAAGGCTACAGATGTGAAATAGCCAGAAAGTTTGCTTTCTCTGATGGCCGAAGTTTGATCTAGGAAAATGTTAAAAGAAGCCTCCTAGGCAGGCATTATGCAGGAGATTTGACAGATTGACCATAAAGGATGTTTGCAAAGAGGGAAGGAGGGAGGGGTCACCCAAATGTGGAGAAGGGGAAGTGGGGGTTATTCCCAATGCGGACGTCCGCATGTAATTTGTTACATCCAGCTAGTTCAGTAAAGCCTGTGCCTTAAACGCCAACTTAGTCAGACAGCAGGTGGCCTGTACTGGTTTGGATCTAATTAGTGTATTTGCTGGAATGGCAGTATTGATGTACTTCACCCTGCAGCGCAGTTAGCATTGCAAGATCTAATCTAGGCGTTAGTGCTCCGTTGGAGCGTGGACGTCGGCAAAGATGGATGGGAAGGGTAATGCCAAATGCGGACAAGGAGAGGGAGGGGTCGAAAGTAGGCTAATATGTTGCAGGTGGCCAATCCTTTTCCTTGCCCTAATGTTCCTACCGACAGTGGTGTATTCATTTAATAGCCGAGTTCCATATGTGGAGCAGAACTCTTGATGATGATGATGATGATAATAATAATAGGACGATTTATTGAGCACTGTAGTATGGCCAAGGTTGGAAAAGGGCTCTGTACATGTACAGTTATTTCTTGAAACATCTTTCGGCATGGTGGGATTTGAACTCCCAGTCTTTGGTTGACACTTCAGCATGCTCACCAATATTAGACTCACAAATTCCAGAAACTGCCTTTAAACGGCCTATATGCATACATAAACATGTACATATTTGTTGGTAACCGGCCGGATATTTCAAATTTGCAATTTATATAACATGCGATATTCAAACTGTATCTTAGAAATTCCATCCACTCAGCTCGATCAAGTGATCTAAGACTGGATTATTTAGCGCTGGCTCCGCTGACGTCATACATAATTATTAACTAGGAAATTGCTAATCGCTGACCCCACCAAGCACGAGGTCTGAAGATTTCCAGGGCAGCGGACACACGGTTTGTTTCGCCTTTGAGAGGGCCGCTCGACCTGGTGATTGTTATTATTATTATATTATTATTACTACTACTATTGCATTTATTACATGCGCAACGTCAGTAAATCTGAATCTGAGGTGTTGAGCAATTGTGAGTGAAAGACTTGCTGAAAGTTCCTACACATTAATTGTCTAAGGGAGGCTTGAACCTGTACTCTCTGTGTTACTAGCTGAGTGATCTATACTGTCTGTACATGTAGTCTTAACTAACTTTGCCTTACCTCACCTTAACTAATGTTAGTCTTGATTAACCAAAGCTTACCTTAGACTGACCAACAGTGGAGAAAAAAACAAAAATGTTGAGAAATATTGGTTAGCATGAAAAGAATGCTTAGTCCGTTTCTGTATCAATGGTTTATAGACTGGTAACAACTTACAATTTGTTTCCCATGTACATGTATCTGGTTTGTATAGCGCAGCAAATTTTGTAACAAAAACATTCATGAACTTTCTGTTATACATGTTACCAACTTACGACTTTTAATATTTGGAAAACGCTCTTGTTACACTTGTGCTACCAATTATTTAATCATTACTTAACGTGCTCGTTTCTTGTTGGATAACTTTGGGCAGGCCTACAGCACTCTATCCCTAGAACACTCTAGGGCAACTATATTGTTTCCATGTTCTGTATGAGGAATTAGCAGACCTCAAACGAAATTTTAACCTCATCCTTTATCTTTTAAATTAATTACCACATAGGGAAGAATTAATGAATCCATGTAGTCTTGTGTAGCTTGCTTGACCTCGTGTCTATCACGACTGCTGCACCCAACGATATTTGTGTATGCAGTACAGATACTTATACATCCATTAAAAATTTTCAAAAACTAATTGGAAAAAAAGTCCAGACGAAAATCGGTTAACGTGAATTCCTCACACTTGTCCTCTGCATTTCATGTTGTAAAGAAATCGTACTATGATAAGTGTGGCATGTTTCTGTTTTTAGGATGATCTGAGTTGCTACATGTACCTTGTCCCAAATTTTAAAGAATTGGATAATCGAAGAATTACTTATGAACCGAGGATAACTGATTAATTAAAACTGATTAAGAACTGTAAATAGCTTTGCAGACATGTGTCTTAGGACCTCACTGTGAAAAGATTTGATAATATGCTCAGCCTTCGTTTCGATCAGTTGTCGTGTTCTATTGTAGTACTGTATTGTTTTATTGCCAACTCTGCTATGAAGGATAACGCAAACAAAACAGGTTTAAGTAAACTTTATATTTTGAAACTGCTTCCAAGAACACCAGTTCCTGCAAGCTATCAAATTAAATTTTCAACTACTGACAGCCATTTCAGAGACCGGCGTACATTTAGCACACTGCATCTGCAGAGTACTACAGTTTTTCTATCACATTTGTGCCATATGTTCTACAGACTACAAAGTATGAACACGATAGCGCCACCTCACTTCATGAAAGTATTCGAGCATTTATACAGCACCACTACAAGAAACTAGTATCAGTTACATTGTGTATCACATCACAACGTTCTTCAGACCTTCCATAAATTCCACAAGTTCCTGGTTCCAAAACTTGTATGACTGACTGGTTAAAACAGTTCCAACATGAAGCTTCCTTGCGACGACCACTTAACAAAACAAAACATTATGGAAAAAATTGCTTTGGTGGAAACCGGTTGCAAACAGTTCACGAAGACTTCGTTCTTCATTCTTCCGTGCTGGACTACAGTGGTAAGAATTCGATTCTGTTTACGAGTGAAGAGAGATCAATAAGAGAGACTCTAACACGAACGAAAGCGAACAACAAAATAAAGATGTTTTTCGGAGAGACAGAAAATTGATAGACGACCACAGTAGAACAGATACCTAAAACAAAGACAAAATATTTTAATTAATAAATTGTAATGCAATGTGATATAACATAGTCAATATACCAGTAGTGTGATTTGTGGGAGAGACATGTGGGCAGAAGCATTACACATTTTCCCCACAACTAACAGCAAGGCAGATTTGCTGAGCACCCTCCTACAAACTGCATCTGCACTCTGATAGACATCTCTAACACAGCACTGATTTAAGGAAAGTTGTGATGTATTATGCAAAAAAACATTGCTAAACTTGTTTTAAAAGAAATTTCAATTAAAATGCTGAAATGGCAATACTTGTTGAACATAACAGTTTTGAGCATCAAATAACATATACATGTTCCTAACTGTCTTGAATAAATTGAAACATTTTCCAAACCTTATTTTGACTTTGTGGAACTGCTTGCAACATTTCCGTTTATCTCTTCCGCCTCTCCACAGTGATGGATAAGATCTGAAAGTTCCACCCTCCGAATTTTTGGTGGTTCGGGACTTGCCTCGTGTACTACATTGGCAACTGACGAAAAGATGTTCCTCATGACACCGTCCATTCGATTAAGGTCAACTCCAGTCACCTTGCCTGTGACTTCCTCAACTTCACCCTGCACAGTTGAATCTTCTGCCTCAGCATCCTGATCGTCGAAGTTTTCAGTCTCAGATGATGCAGAGTCATGTCGTAGAAAGAATCCTGGTTCCTTGTCATCAGGTGACGGCACATCGTCGTCATGCAGACGGGCCTCGTGAGTAACGTGCGAACCGGTCTCAACAACGTCTTGCCCGCTGAACTCAATCACTTCAACAAGCTCTTTAAAAGTCGCATGCTTTCCCACTGTCGGTGAGTGCTGCTCACATGACGGCGTTGGATCAGTCTGCGACTTTTTGAGGATTGTGTGGCCGCTTGTGACGTATGGCAGTGGCCGGTTTAACAGTTCGTCTTGCGACTTTCGGTAGTGCTCTTCAAGGAAGCTCTGAGAATAACGACAAACCACATGAGGGTTGTCATCAATCATTTCTGGGGCACGCGCCTCGGCATCGCGAACGACTCGAATGAATCGCCGGCGTGGAACAGCCCCTGCGCCTGTTGGGGAAGGCGAAGCACTCCGATGCTTTGAGCGTGATTTAAAGTGTGATTTAAAGTGTGATTTTGTGGGAGATGCTGGCTTAACAGTCGGATCGGACTTGGATCTGAAGAGGTTGAGAACTTTGGCGAGTGTTGCGGACATTGAACTATGATGTGGCTCGGAGTTGTTGTGCCGCATTTTCAAATCAAAACATCCAACTGCACTAAAATGAACAAAAACACAAACCAATTGTTGTATTGTGCCAGTTGTCAGTCACTGTGTAAACAGTGCACAAGGGGTCTTTCACTGTATACTTACTAGTGACACATTCAAGTTATAATGTGCATAACTCTGATCTCTCCATCAGAAAAAAACAATGAAACAATTTCAACTTTCTGCAGTTTGTAATACTGTGTACAAGTGTAGTAAGCAGACTGTGAACCTAGCTTGAAGGAAGCCAAAACATAAGATTTCAGACATACCTCAAATTTTGTGAAACTTTAAATATGATTTTTTAAGGTATACCAGAGGTTTCTACAATTCTCAGTGACAAATTTGTACATGAAAAAAAAATTGGTTATCTTAGTTGTATTCTAATCAAAACACACAGTGCAAGCCTATCCTCATGAAAACTTACTATAGTTTAAATGAGCTATCATATCTATCTTCAAGAGGTAAAAACACTTTATCTCCATGAGGCAGACAAAGAAAACAAAAATACAAAAAACAGAGGTCACTGTCAGTTGTCAAACCTTTTATCGATTTTATCTTTCTTATTTTTAGCGCAAAAGACAAAAACTGGTTAGAACACAGAATTTCAACAACAGTAATAAAAAAAATCCGTTATTTTCACAAATTTTTAATTTCTGCACATTTGTACCAAATTGGCCGTGTTTTGCCAAAGTTGGCAGTATCTTCATCTTGAGTGCATTTATCTGAGCATTGGTTGATGACTTGTGAATTTTCTCTTTTGATGACATTTAACATCGTTTAGGCTAGCATGGACAGTGCCTTCAAATAAGTTTACATAAAGCAGCGCTGTATAAATTTCTCATTACAATTACAATGTATGCAAAGTTTATCAGTTGTAATGAGAAATCTGTATAGTACCTATTCGAGAGAAACTAATCAAAGATGCTCTCTGTGCTAGCTTTAACGATGTTGAATGTCTTTAATAACAGAACATTCATCCATTAGCAAACTTTGCTCAAATAACTAGGAAAGTCACCAGTTGTGTACCCAAGCAAAGCCCTACCAACAGATTCCCAACTAGAGTTGAAAGACAACAGCATGTTCAGGGTTCCTGAAGCATGTAGCATTGATGACAAGGGCACAGTTCTGATTCTGGCGACTTACCAAATCTCATATTTTACCTAATGATAGCTATGAACAAAAGCAGTCAAGTGTGCCTATTTTCCTCCTCTGGAACCAACCTGGGAATTTTCTATGAATTTTTTCAAAGTTTCAACTTTACTCAATAGAAAACGGTCTATCACCATGTGTATAAACAAATTCTGGATGTAATCATACACAAATGTCTCCCAGGATGTTCACCTAAGGAAATGTTGAAGTTTCGTAGCGCAGTTACAAACAAGCTGTCAATGTAAATTATTGTAATAATATGTAATTCATCACCATAATCATATTAATAAAATGAAAAAGTGTTCTAAGTTTTAAATAGCAAGATTTTTATAAATGGTAAAGTATGTACAGATAATATGAGATTATATTAATAGTGATAAAATAATGTGTCATTAATTCCAAATTGTAATTATAAAAATCTAACTGTCCAATATGAGTTTTAATAAATCAGGGGTGCAACAAGTAAGTTGATAAGTTCTAGTTTTTTAAACCTGAACACATACAAACATTCCAAATTAAGTATATTTTGGTTTTTGGTAGAAATGAAAAAGGGATATGGGCTGGGTTTTGGACTTTTACTAGATCTCAAGCTTCCTAGTGATAGGCAGGGTCTCAAGAAGGCTAAAGTTTCATTCCCATCTTCCGGAAATGATGCAGGAATGTTCTAAGATTTTCAAAATTTAAACTTAACTCGGTGGACAACGGGTTTTTCTGCATATGTTTTCCACATTCCAGAGGTGGTCTTATGCAATGGCGTACCTAGGGATCTTGGGGTCCAGACAATCAAAAACATTACTTATAACTTATATTCCTGAAAATGGAATCGGCGCGTTCGAGTACTTGTGCCCATAGCTGTCACCTGGTAAATGAGATTCGGTCACAGTCCCCAAAACCAAACCCGTGCCATGATGAACGACGTGGTGAATATTATCGATTTCAACTTTCTTTTTCTGTTGAGCAGACTACGAAGCCCACTTATGACTAAATTACAGCAACAATAACAAATCATAAGCATAATTCATTTAACATACACCTTTCCCCTCCTTCTGTGGCCTAGTTGTCCACGTGCACAACAATCAGCGCTCCTGTTAATCATCGCCGTCGTCACGGCAACGGCGTGCCGTCCACGTGAACCCGTTGGCGTCCAGGCCACGATCAAGCCCTGCCCACCTTCTGCCTGCTAGACGGCCTCCCACACAAAGCACGCACCGAGCGCGTGACTCAAGGTCATCACCAGCCAATCACAACGCAGTCCCAATATCGGTTCGATGACCGATGTCAATGGAGTTCGTAAATTTCGCGGGTTTTTGGAGGGCAAAATACGCGAATGCAACAAAATTGTACGAAACTGTTCTAAACCTACACCGAAAGTCACTCTAAATTCTACCTTTGCTGCACTTTGACCTGGTGCCGAATCTGACTCAATTTTGGTTCACTGCAGTGATTCATCCAACGCCGACGAAAATGGTTGGATTTCTTCTTCATGATTCTGCCCTTAGGCAGATCCAAAAATCCAACGATGCCACTCTGTTCTGTGCCCTTTCCTTGATTTCTTTGTTGCCCTGTCTTCTTCCTTTATCCATCATCCAGTCCAACAGCATGTTCCTTTAAATCCACGCCACCTCATTCAAAATTCTTAAATTCTGTTTGCCTACACCCAAACTCGACTTAGTAAAAACCATTTGTCAGAATTTTGATAACCATTTATATTTATAAAAAAATCAACGCTAAACCCAATTTTTTCATGTAAAAATCTAGTACTAAAATACTCTACAAATTCCAATAAACTGCTAATGAGGTAGGCGCGACATTCTGTTTTTAAAATAATCCCCTAATAATTATAAAAGACGGTTCAGGTTTTGGAGGCTGTTACCGAATCTCATCAAAATTTTATTGGTTAAAAGAAGCACCTCAAGGAGCCTAACGTGATTATTCCTATCCTCCGGAACCGACCGGGAATTTCTTCGAATTTTAAAAATTCAACTTAACAGAAACCAGTCTAATACCGCAGATGTCTCCAAGAATGTTGAACTCCTGGAATTATTTAGCAATTTGTAAACATATTTATCACACCGTAGCTTGCTACTGTGGTAGTTATATGCTTTCTGTTTACTGTAGGCCGACATTAAAACAGTAACAAAACTGCCGAGTGCCGATAATAAAATGCACTTTGAGGAATGTCTGGGCCTCGGTTTCGTCTAGGGGGTCACACGTCTCGGGGTCTCGTCTAGATAACCGTAGGTCCTGGTCTCAGTCTAGTCTCGGAGATCCAATGTCTCAGACTTGGTATCATCTCATACTGCTAGACGAACGTTTAGGTCTTGCCTTGGTATCACTCCCTGGCATTCATACATATGTATGAATGCCGGGGAGTATTGTATATAAATATTGTATTGAGAGTGTATTGTTTAACATAGGAATTATTATTAACATAACTAGCATAGCAATACATCATCATAAATATGATTCTTACTAATTTATGTTAACTGCAATATGCAACATAATTAGGATAACACATACTAATTAACAACATCATATATTTAACATGACAAATTAACCCAATTAACATTTTATACTGCTGAAATTGTATTAAAAAAATTATGCTACAACATATCGATAATACTAAATGATAATGATGATAGTAAATAACATAAATTATAATAATTTTATAAAATTATGAAACAATAAACAACTACCATAACACAACAATTGAAATTATTAAAATAATTAATTATTACAATATTAATCATTACTCTATGAACATGACAATTAAACAGCTAATACAGCACAGCCAGCTTCAACATATTAAATCGTTAAAAGTCACATAAGTATGGTTATTCGCAGAATTTATTACAGCAACATAATTTAATGAAATTCTAATTTGTTATTTACAATCATTATCATTTAGTATTATTGATATGCCATAACACCATTTGTAAATACAATTTCAGCAGTATATTACAGGCTTATTTGACATAACTGAAAATAATTATTACAATACAATTATTGAAATAATTATAATAAAATATACATTTACTTAATTAATTAATAATACTGTTTTGGATTTTATTATAATTTATATTAGTTTGCATTATATAATTAACATATTGTAATTACTGGCATGTTTATCAGTCAGTATTAATTAGCAATCTCAGTCTGACTATCGTAATCTTTTTCATTATATTAATAAACTCAAGGAGATGAATTATATATTAAAATAAAATGATTCACCTGTTTTTAATTGCGCTACAAAATTTAAATAATTCCTGGAGTTTAACATCCTTGGCGCTTTCTGCATATGACCCTTCAGAATTAGTGTACACACGTGATATTGGACCGGTTTCTATTTAGCTAGGCTGAATTTCTGAAAATTCATAGCAAATTCCTGGATCGGTTCCGGGGATGGGAATAAGCGCGTTTGATTACGTATGTTCATGACTATCGTAAGCTACAATTTGATGAGATTCGGCAACAGTTCTCAAAACCAGACCGGAGCCTAGGTTTCGTTTAAGAAATTGCTTACGGAGAAATATGGCCTTCGCTGATGGTCTTGGCAATGGCGACGTCGTTTTCCTTGTCGTTTTCGGGCTTTCTGCGTTTCGAAGGCGTTAGATTCATCCTCAGATCGTTTTCGAACTGGTCCTTAGACTTGATCCACAAGAGAGAGACAGGCAACTAACCGGTACGCTCCCTACGGCGAGTCTGCCTCAGCTGGCCACGCGCTCATTATCGGTGCGCTCACACGCCGCGCACGAGAACCTTGCGCAAGGCATTTCCATTTGTTCACGTGCTAACCGACCTTGACCGACCTCTTATCGGCCAATCACCGACGCACTTCTCAAGGAGGCTTCCGGCCAATCACGCGTCGGTTCTTAACACCCGATGAGATCCACGCTCACGCACGCAGACGATGAAAACGACATAAGCATATAAATGAACAGATTCGCACATGCAAATAAACGTACCTACGGAGACTGATACACGTCCACAGAGTGTTGTTTCGAATAGTGTTGTTTTGAAGAAGTAATTTCGTAATATGAACACTGGCCGCGTGGTTATGCCGCTGTTATTGTGTGAAGCCAACATTGAAACTACGTCAGAAGTGAACCTATGACTAACTTGCCGCGTGGTATGAATAGGTTAATTTTCTTACTCATTATCACTGTGCCTTCTTTTGTTACGATTTAAAACCTGATGAATATTTCTAAGTTTTAAATAGCAAAACTTTTAAGTTTGAAGTTAGGCCGTTTAGGAAGTAACTTGAAACTTACGAAGCCTATTAATAAAAATCTGAGAACTTATGTAGCGCCTGGGTTATTGCTCAGTACATCAGTTGATGATCGCTAGTAAGCAGGATTGTTGTGCAAGCCAGATTCCTGGGTGAATACGATTCGAAGACACTAAGGGAATCCAAGAAGCAGTGATGTAGTCGAGTCCACCTAAGACGAGTCCAAAGGTGTCCGAGTCGAGTCCAAGTCATCCAATACTCGTCATCCCAGTCAGAGTCGAGTCACTGAAAATCGAGTCCGAGTCCATCAACATCAAAATACAATAAAATACGCAATTCAAAGGCATTGAATAAATAACATCACTATTTATGCGGGAAGAATTGTATTGTAATTTGTCCAAACAACACTTTAAAAAGAATAAAGTAGATAAAGTTTTGTTTGTTTTAGCAGAATGACCTATTTCGGATGCGTAATTATTAAGCAAGCCTACAAGTCATATTCCTAACACGAGATCAAAATCGAGACTCTGAAACCGAGTTAGCGAGTCAAATTAGAGTCCAGGGGCTTCGAGTCTGAGTCCATGTCATGACAGCCAAAGTCTGAGTCCGAATCCACAAAAAACGGACTGGAGCCCTTAGCCAGACTTGAGTACTACCATACTACCAAGAAGACACAGAAACAGCCTACGGAGCAAATGAATCCAGAAAGAGATGAGTTTTTAGTCGAGGTCTCTAGGACTAAACATACTTTGCAGTGAACATTTGCCGGAAGACAGTTCCAGTTTCTGGGTCAGCGACAGAAAAACCACCCCAGTCGAGAGCTGTCCTTGACCATAAAATAGTCAGATTAAGACAGTGAGAAGACAAGTAGAGACAAGCCCTGGGAGTCGGTACAGAGTGAAGATAGCGAGGGTTGGCTGAAATGTAGAGTCTTGTATACAGTTAACTCAGTCTTGAAAATTATTTGCTTTTCTTTGGGCAGCCAATCCTATGATTTTAGAATCGGTGACATAATTATGTTCGTATAAGCCACCCCTGCCGAGAGCTTTCCTTGTCCACAGAATAATCAGATTAAGACAGTATTTTAGAGTTTCAGCGATAGCTTTTCTTGCCAATGCATTTCGAACTCTTGAAGCACCATCAATTTAGCTTTTGAAATATCAGTAAGCAGCTAGCTGCAGTGGTTAAGATGGCTGGAGACGAGGGCATTAGCCAAACAAACGAGGGCAGAAAATGGAACGTCGCGCCTAATCCTACAGATGCCACGGATGTGTTAATGGGCATACGTGTGCATTTAGAATTAACGTGTTCACTGAATGACACGTTGGAGTTAAACCTAACAACCAGATTGCGGGCCAAACAGCTGCGTTGTATGACAAAGATGCCTATATGGACTGAAGTCAAAGAGGTAAATTTATTCAGTTGCTGTGAAGTTCTAAAAGGAGAAACTCAGTTTTGGTTTAAAAGCAATCCATTTTCTGCCATCCAAGACTGAACTTGGTTAAAGACATCAGATAATTAAGTGAGAGAGCTTGAAGAAGAAGAATTATTAAAGGACATGAAGAGTTGAGTATCATCAGCGTGAAGATGATGCTTCAGACCACTTTGACTCAATAAAGTACTTAATGGAGTGGCACAGATAGAGAAAAGCAAGGAACTAAGAAGTGAGCATTGAGGGACGCCACAGATGAATTGTTTGATATTGAACCACTGATGTACACAGATTTAGTACACCAAGTAAGATATTAATAGAAGCAGATTAGGGTCAGACCTGATACTCCAAACCAGTGCTGGTTTAAAAGAAGGTGATGGAGCCTAATATCATGGTTGGCAGTGTTGAAGGCAGCAGACAGATCAAGAACTGCAAGTGCAGTTGCTTTGCCATTATCGTATTGCCCAAGGCATCAGTCGATGGTCGCTTCAAGTGAAATACGTAGTAACCGAAATCATAATCCATTGGAGAAGCCAGTTCGAATTCACATAAGTCAGAGAAAGAAGAAGTTAAGCTATGGTGGGTAAGCAAACAGATGAATCTTAAATTTACACCTGAATGACATCACAGAACTGACAGAATGAATAGAACTTGGCAGCGAATTCCAAAGCCGTGCACCAGCCACCGAGAATGATGTAGAACTAAACATTGTCCTGATATGAGACACAACAAGTCTTAGTGTCTACTGATCGAGTGCAATATTTGTTGCTGTGGCGGTTGAACATGGAAAAGAGATAGGTTGGCTGATTTATTCAACCGCCTTTGTAAATTGTAAATTGTACACGTTTTTCTATAGCGACCATATGGCCTCGACCCTATCGGGTGAGAACCTTCACCGCCGCTACACGCCATTTAAGATCCACGTGCACGAACCATACTAGCCCGAGATTCAAATCTCTGAAATAAGCCACGACCTGGACGCGAACCGGGGATCCTCGCGCACAAAGGCTTCCTTGGCGTACGCCCTTGCCGATGTAGCTAACTAGGCCAGCGCTATGTGCTTTCTTACTGGGTCGTTCGGACAACGCTTATTGCCTTCCGCACTACTTAATTGGACCTGAAATAAAATGTTTATTGTTTACAAATCCTATCTATAGGATTTGTCTTATGGCCGATACACCACACATACGTCGATATAGGGCTATGTATACACTTATGCGTAAACACGACATACACCGTGTGTATGTACTGGGCCACGGGAGCTTGGCCTCAGTAAAATAGGCCATAAGGCGTGTTTTGGCGAGATTCCAGGCCTGCCGTGTAGACCACTGTTGTTGCATCGATGTTACAGAGACGCCAATGTTACAAGGATAAATAGTCGAGGCCATCAGGCTCACTGTATCATAACGAAGGCTGACGATACCCCTACTTATTGGGTGAACGACCGTGGCTTTCACTACTTACTATATGCGATGCCCTTCAAACTTCTCAACCCTCATACATTTGCCAGCGTTTCACGATCCGACCGCCCAGACCACGTTCTTCCTCATATCTTTATATCGACTCCTCTCAAATACTGCAATCGCTCCTTGATGTACGCGGCGCCAGCTACTTGGAACGAACTCCCGAAATTCCTCCCCTTCAGTCCGCTCATCTCCCTCCTCGCCTATCGATGCAAGTATCCCTCCGGCCGCCCTCTCTCTTGCAGATTTTCACTCAAGACTGAAAACCGAACTTCTTACGCTGTGCTATGGTGCTTCCCCTCTGCACCATCCCATGACCACCATCGCCGACAACAATCACCACCGTAGCACTATAGACCTATTGTCTCCTCGCCTGACTCCGGATTCCGACCCGCCACCGAAACTGACCAAACAACCTAGCTCTTGCGGCCTTGATCGGATAAATGTAAAATGTAATTGTACACGTTTTTCTATAAAGACCGTATGGCTTCGACCCTGCTCTTTTTTCAATGAATTAATCGGGTGAGATCTTTCATCACAGTAGCCCGTTTGAAATGAGCGTCACGCCATTTAAGGCCCCCGTGCACGGATATACAGTATATGTTTATTACTCTATGATCCTATTACCAAACGAATACTACTACAATGTTTATAAATGTGTGATAGTATGATCAAACGAGTATTTGCAAACCGTTTACAACCCCACGATCTTATTATGATCGTATTATCTGTCTTCTCGCTTCAATTTCAAACACCATCCACCGTAGCCGTCTGACTCCTGGATCCTGGAATCGAACCCTTTTGCCTATCGATTTTGTTTTGTCTGAACCCCTGTGCATAAGCTGGTTCCCGCGACTTAGCTTTATTGGGCGCTGTTGAAATCTCGAGATTACGATTACAAGTACTTGCTCACTGTTTAAATCTATGATTTCAAGATCAAGTGAATGTATACTCACAAATGGGCTCTATAATCTTGTTCTCAGTGGAGTACTGTGCTGTTCAAACTATGATCATATGATCATGATCTATGATCTTGCGACCAATCCACTATTACTGTAGTGCTTAAAATATCTAGGCAAACGAGTAGGGGGCCTTCTTGACTTCCACCCGCCAACGTGACCTCGTTTGTTTACGCAGCGAACGCTCCATATAAACAGGGCACCTGTTTTCAATTGCCAATGTCAATAATATTTTCCTAAAGCCTATAAACAGATACTGACCTAGTTCCGACTCAATCTAATTACATATGCACAGCCTCTACCCATATAATGAACGTTTAATAATAACGATTTTTACTATTATTAATGTATTATTAATAATATATAATAATATTCTTATAAATAATAATTGTACATTAATAATATATAATAGTATTATTAGTAGTATTACAATTATTAATATTACATTTATAAAGGCGTTCGGATCCATTAATCTTGGTGTAGTCCTGCTTTAGACTCAGAGGCATCACTTGGCCTGGATACGGACGCTACGTAAACTAAATGGCCGAAATGGCACTACATGAATAGTCACTTCTACTCAACGGTGACGACGCGAAGCTCCTTCTTGTAGGAGCGATATACAATGTCCTGATTACATTACTTTACCACGCTATCAAATGTATGATTGTAGTGGCATGAAATTTCCAAGAATGCGCCACAAAATGACCCATTTACACTTACTTTACATTTAGGCAGCGCTACTTTAAAATTTACCGCACCACGCAGTGCCGTTCAGGTAATGTAATGCACTGGGTAAATGTCTCATTGTAACGTAGTATATGGTAAGTTGTAACCGCTAATATGTAAACTACGTTAAATGCGTGGTAGAAATCCAGGTCAAGTCAGGGAGTGTGCCTGAACCAATTAAATCAAGTGGCTGGCGCCACCTGTCGAATGTAATTCGAAACGTCCACCTACCGAGAGACTACGGAACAGTTGAATAATATTTTTTGTTTGTGTGTGTTTTAGTCAGTTATCTAGAAATTTAATATAGCACCTCTACGCTAGTCTAAATTATGTTAAAGGTAGATAACTAGAAGAGTCTCCAATGGCGGGCTCACGCACACACGTGGGACCAAACCAACGGATTCCTATCCAGAGTTGACAGAGAACAAGATGTTCAGAGTTTCTGGGCCAAGTCGCGTCGATGGTGTAGAGCAACGACAGGCGGTAGGATCCGCGGTACGTGATAACACCGCCGCCCATCAGTCCGTCATTGGTGGTAGATGTCCCTGCGTCCAGACATCCTTCGAACCATCGGGTCTGAGTCAAACAGGTGTTCGTCGCCAGTCGGTCAATAGGTCAAAGGCCCCCGTGATTGACGGTCGGGGCTACTTCAAAGACCCTCGTCGCTCCTCCTCCGCCGAGACCATTTGCCCGGGTGAAGACTGTACTTTAAGTAGGTACATGTAGATTTGAGGCAGGACCGTACACCAGGATGCCGATACGTCCTCTTAAGCAGTCACACATACAAAGATGACGAGCAGAAAACACCGCCCAAAATATTCTAACTCTGCAGTGGAAACGAAGATTAAATCCGACGCGCAAAAGTAGGGCCTTCCAACAGCAAACGTCCACAGATGTAAGAAATTATCGAGCAAGTTCCACATTGAGATGATCAATCCGCCAAATGACCCAGAAGGCGAATCTACAACCGACGTGGTTGATGACGTGCGCGGACAGTTATGTGGTGGTGGTGGTGGTGGTGTGGGTGTGTGTGTGTGTGGGTGGGTGGGTGGGTGGGTGGGCGGGCGGGCGGGCGGATGGGCGGGTGGGTGGGCGGGTGGGTGGGTGGGCGGGTGGATGGGTGAGACTGGAGGCCGAGACAGAGAAAGGTGTGAGGAAGAACGAATAGATCTAGACGGCTGGATAGTAAATAACTGACGAAAATAGGGTGATTGAGAAGTTTGAAGGACACTAGGTATGAGTGTACAGTTTTACAGTGGATGTGGTGAGGGACCGTAAGCCAGTTAACGGATATGTGAACTGAGTTATGAGGTGGATATCGGGACTTTTAATGACTGCACGGACAAGAGCGTTCTAGATTGTTTTAAGACGTTTTTTCAGACGAATTGATGTCATAGAAGAGGGAGTTGCAGTAGTCAAGTGTGTCGTCAGCACAGAGGTGACGATTGACAGAGGATAAGGAAATGAGTTTGTTGAATGAGGAAGCGTAAAGATTAAAGAGGAGGAAATCGAGAATAGAACCTTGAGGAACGCCAGAGGTGAGACTAGATGTGTGTCCGGCAGCATTAGGAGTGAAAGAACAGGAGGAAAGCTATGTCTTGATCCAAGTTATAGAACAGTACCAGAGATTTCGAATAGAGAGAAGAGCCGTATGAAGCAATGAGAATTCTAACACAATAAAAAGACTTAAGAACCAATGAGGTACAACCAAATATAAAAACAATGCACATTTTAAGCTAGTCTACGCATTATAATGACAACAACTACAAGAGCAAAAATACAAAGGCGAAACAGAGATAACTAATTCCTGTATTGAATGCATCTAATGATGGGGCTTCAGCCGCAGATGGAGGTAGTTGGTTCCACCAATTAACAATACGGCTACAGAGGTTGGCCTAATATTTCTGGACATCACTGTGTAACTTAGCTTTCCTAACTTTGACGGTGGGGGCCACGCGTGCACTGGTACCGGGAGTACAGGAGCATATCGGTATTATCAACCTCCATGGCACCTCAAGTAAATTTGAAGCAGATGATCTTAAGGTCAAAGTTTAGGCGTCTTGCCTACAGAGACTCTTGAAGTTCCAGAAGAAGCAAGCTTTGGGCATAAGCTCTAATGATTATTCCAGCAATGCCCTTTATATAAACTTTATTCCGTAATCATAATTCCGAGATTTCTACAGCGCCCAACGAAAGCCGCGCCGCGGGGACCAGCTTATTCACAGGCGCTCAGTCAAAACAAAATCGATAGCCAAAAGGGTTCAGTTCCAGGTCATGATCCAAAAGTCAGACGGAGAGACGGCGTGGAGCTACGGGGGTGGTGGTTTTGGGGTTGGAGAGGGGAGAGAGATAAGAGGAAGAAGGGGAGTCAGGATAGGGTCTGTGAAAGAAGAATGGGTGGCACAAAAATAAATTCATAATCGTAGAGTCTGTTAGGCGCCTAATCATAGATTCTAAACTATAAACGTCTGATGTTTAGGCCCTACGTAAAGAAATGTAGAAATCTCGAGATTACGATTACTTCAGTCATCCCAGATCTCTTATTTTCTTCAGTTAGGCCTATCTTATATTCTCACCGCCTGACGCTTGGATCTGACCTAGAAGCAAATCTGACCCTTCCTGCCTATCAGTTTTGTTTTTGCTTAATGCCTGTGAATAATCTGGTTCCTGCAACTTAGCTTTCTGTGGGCGCTGTATCAATCTCGAGTTTACGATCACCATAATGGCAGCAGATGCGTCTGGCGACTAATGTAGCGCCACCTACCGAACAGTTGAATTCGTAGTGGTAATCGTAAACTCTACATTTCTGCTATATAGCTTTTTGCAAATCGTAAGCGCTGCATTTCTTTAAGTAAACATCATGAGAGTCCATATCGTGGGTTTGCGAATGAAGAACGTGGAAATCCCAGGTCGTTTGCTGCTACTCGATCCAAAACATGGCGACACAAAAAAATCGTAGGCGTAGATGAAGTCATCTAAAGCCAGCGATTGACTCAGTAAGCACAACTTAAGCGGACTGGGACGCAAAATATCTCCGAATTCAATAGATATTTCCGAATAAACGGATTAAACCCCAACAAAATGCACATTTCTTCAGAAATAAACTTGGAGGGCAGTCAGCTATGATGCGAGCGATACCTAAGCAAGTTTCTACATAAGCAACCGTTTGTTTGTAAGGCGTTGCTGAAGTTACAAAATGAAGCATAATTTAACTATTCCCAAACAGACAATAAATCTAAACAAAAACAAGTGGCAGTATTTCCTATAAGAGCCTTTAGCTGGTCGTAAAGTTTGAGAATAGGATTTTCTCGCTGAGTGCTGACAAAAAGCCTCTGTTTGCACTTTGTCGCTTTACGCCTGTGAAGCACTTGCAAAGAACAACTGTGTGAAATTTACGACCTTGTTTTTATCAGAGCGTTGCCACATATCTGTCGGATTCGAGTTGCCATATATATATATATCGGATTCGAGAAGCTTTTCTTGCTTCAGATGTTTTTCTGTACGTATCTCGACTATATACAATATATCAGCAACACTCGCAAACTCATATGGCCTCTGTTCTACTCCGTTTCTGTCTATATATAGGTGTTGCGCAAACTACTTGTGACGCTGGCAGTGCTTTATGCCGTCCAGACACTGCATTGTAAATACGTTGGTGATGCTGTAGGAACAGCGCATCAGTAAGTGGGTTTGCTGTAAGCTAGCTCCTCTTCAGTTATACTGAAATATTCAGTGTCTACACCACAATCAAATCACCTTAAACAATTAGTCAAACACCAGTTAATCTATGTACCAATCGTCAGGCCTTACTTAAGCCATCGCCAGATTTATATATATATATATATATATATATATATATATATATATATATATATATATATATATATATATATATATATATATATATATATATATATATATATATATCGTTTGAATGGACGCCACTCCATTTAAGGTCCTCGTGTGCGGACCGAGAATAGCCCGTTATTAAAATCTGAAAATAATATAGCAACTATCGGTATGCGAACCGGCATCCTCACACACACGCGCGCGCACACACACAGGCTCCTTGAAGTCGGCTTTAACCAATGTAACTGACCAGGCCAGATAAAGGCATGCTTTACAATGTCCAACATTGAACGTGCCGCCATTTTCAGGTCAACTGTGTCCTAATTATCACCAAGTAACTTCTTGAGCCTACATCTATAAAGTCACGTGGGTCACGTGAACGCTTAATGATGCACGTCAACTTATATAGCTCCAACATGTGCGGATTCCAGACGTAGGGGTTCGAAATGTGTCGCCGGGTATCACGTGGGCTACGAATGGAATGTCAACATCAACGGACCTGGGTGCAACAAGCTGTAGCCTGCCGGTAAACACTGCACAAAAGTATTAGTTATTTTAAGGTACAAACAGTAATAAATCGATTACCTTTAGCTTAAAATAAGAATACATCCTTTTAAATAATAATAAAATTAAAATCTTGAGGGATCATTTTTATCTCAAGTTGAAATAGTACTACTATTGCTGCTACTGCTACTTCTATTACCACTATTACTACTACCACCACCACCGCTACCACTATTGCTAATAATAATTGTAGCAGTAGTAATGGTGATGGTGGTGATAGTAGTAGTAGCACTGTGCAGCGGGGCTATAAAGGAGGAGAAGGAAGAGGAGAAAGAGGAATAGTAGGATGAAGAAGAGGAGGATGAGGAAGTGGCTGGAAAAGAGAAAGAAGAGAAAGCGGAGGACGAGGAGGAAGAGAAGAAGGAATATGATGAGGGATAGGAGGATGAGGAAGAGGACAAGAGGAGGAAAAGGATGATGATGATGAGAAAACTTGCCTTCGAGGCGAGTAAATTAAAATGATAGTACTTGCAATTAGCGGCGCCTTCATTTGCTCGGCCTTGGTGGGCACTTCTCCGATAGCAATTCGTGTCCACCGTCAAGAGGTTAACTAATGACTTTTCGTGACGTCACCGGAAGTCCATTGTCGGCACCGGAAGTCAATACTCCACTTCCGGTGGACGCCCGGAAACGATTCAGAGCGGAGAAAGACAGAGAGATAGAGATACACAGGCAAATAAACGGACAGGAACGTATACCAGAGAAACAGCCAGACAGACGCAAAGACGTACGCGCGTACATACTGTAGCAATCAGCGAAGCACGCACTGGCGCCATCTAGCGAGGGATTTCGACCACCGAAGAGAATCAAGGGGCGGGTGCCAGAGACAGACAGACAGACAGAGACAGACGAACAAAGACAAACAAACAGAGACATAAAAAGACAGATCCAGCGAGAAAATATAGAAAAACAGACAAAGGCAGACAAGCAAACGGAGATGACTGGAGGGGAGAACGAAGGAGCCCTATAGGGAAACGGATAGAGAGACACAGAGAGAAAAAGAGGGCTGAAAAATATTGCCTCTGCGATTCGCTCATATTTAAGCCACCGTTGTACGCTATGATGGAACTATAGCATACTGAGCAGCTGCTATTTGTCCAAATGCACGCTGCCACTAGCAGTCGGCCACCAGTACCGACCAAACTCGTTCTTCTACGATAGTACTTGCAATTAGCGGCGCCTTCATTTGCTCGGCCTTGGCGAGCACTTCTCCTGCGATAGCAGTTCTCCTGCTACTTATCGAATTTGAACGCAGAATATCTTCTCGCCTTTGTTCTGTTACTCAATCAGCGGTTACGTGACTTTTTAGCCAGAGGTCAGGTACCTGGAGGAAAATTGATGGGTCTGGGATAATATGCCTCCTAACGACTAATGGGTGTGGGGCACCGTCGTAAGCTCCCCGAAAGCATTTTGAGGCATTTAGTATGAGATAGAGCTCATTTGGGTTACATATTTGTGCGCCTTTTTCTATCCAGTGGGTCCTGTATCTGGATGAAAATTGAAGAGGTCTTAAAAAGCGAGCAACGTTGATGAGAAGCCCCTGACGAATTGGGGTCTGAGAAGATCGTAAGCTATCCCAGCGGGGTCTGGGGCTCCGCACCGGAAGCAAACGCATTTTGCAGAAAGGAAATAAGCTATAGGAATAGAATAGGCCAACGCAAAATCGACCTGGAAAATACTCCGTTGTAAGACTCTGGTATCCGTCAACAGAGTATAGAGTCATCGATTTCTGGGATAAATAATCTCATCGGATCCACACGAATTCCAGGGTTTGTGGTCTCTTGGCCTCGGGGAGGGGGTGGTCCGGATCCCAAGAATCTTCTGCCAGGTATGCCACTCTCCTCAATGTCCTCATATTCCTCTTCTCGCTCTGCTCGTATCCACAAGTGAGTCTTATTCCTCGTCCTTCGATTTTCAATCCCTGTCCTCCTAATCTTGACCCACCTCAAACTCCGCTTGATCCGTGCACTCTTATTCATCTTCCTGTTAATCCTATTCTTCCTTTTATCTTACTCCTAATTTCCTCATTCTCATATTTCTCCGTTGTTTGTCTCTGCTTCTCCTCTCAATCCTCATTTTCTTAATCATCCGCCTTTTCTCCTCTTCTTCGTTTTTCTCTTCTTCCTCTTAATCCTTTCTCATCTTCCCTCTTCTTCCTCCTCCTCGTAATCCTCATCATTCTCCTCTTAATCTTCTTCCTCCTCTACCTTTTCCTCCTCTTAATCCTACTCTTTCCTGGCATCGGTAGGAATGCCATTAGACGTCGTAATGGATTCTCGGTTGGGCGACGAACCAGAAAATATATACATCGACAGCACACATGAACACGCACTCCAACCCCACCCCGTATACCCAATCCCCATGCTTCCAATCCCCCACCCGGATGAATACGACCACATACGACCATGTCATCACGCAATTCGCTCCGTTACAGGCCACCGTAAAAAACTAATACGCATACTCGGCTTAATGAAAGGTTCTTCAAAGGCGCTATATAACTGCTCCGATACATACTTGCTTAGACAGTTACTTTTTTGTGTTCTCAGGCGGCGAATGCATATGATGAGTCTCTCTTGAAGTGGCGCTATATAAATTTACGAATATTACAATTGTAATAACTGAGACACGCATACATGATGCATACATGCATAACTACACAGTACATACATATAAATGCATACACACGCGCATATATGCATATACATAAATAAACGTACATACATAAATAGTGCATATAACATACATACACAGATGGAAATTTATATACATATACATACATACACACATATATAGTACACACAAATACATACATACATACATATATTACATGCATATATACATACATAGTATATACATATAAATACACACGTGCATATATATACATATACATATAAGCATATATACATACATACACGCATACATACATACATAGTATATACCTATGAATACCATACACACACGCATATATATATGCATATACATATATATGCATACATATATAATACATATGAATACATTCATACATACATGTGCTTAAATATACACATAGATTAGGGTGGCCCTAATTTTCTCATTTTCGAAATTTGTAACTCTCACCATTTCAAATGGATTCATATTAGTAAGACACATTTTGTGTAAAATTTGAAGCAGATTGATCTGCATTTAGAGGTCGCTCATAGGGTAAAAGTTTACCATGTAATCAGCTTGGTATGAACTTTTATGAACTCTTATGCACAGTGCACACGGCTATTTCGCACGAGGTTCTTTGCACACGAATCTTTTCACAATGCACAGTTGGCGACGGTACCAGAGAAGACTCTTACTGATTTCGTGACAGTATGACTCTGAAAACTCTGATACATGGAACATTATGGATGAGTTCAAGGCTGCGGAGGCAATCGTCAGCTCACTAGCAGTCACCAAAGGTCATGCAGAGCGAGATGTCGCCATGATCCAAAACACGGCGCAGACAGGGCGCTTTCAGAGTGAAGAACAGTTGCAGTATCTGCTTCAAGTTATCGAACACAGTTGCGAAAACCTTCCCAATGCGAGAAAATTAACTCTACTTATGAAACCGTAAAAGCATACTGTATGCTACACATTCAGTACACAGCAGTTTGATTTTAAAATCTGTTCTGTATCGGTTCGAGACTGTTAAATAAACGGTAAAACGGTAGTTTCCATTGCAGCTTGATTTCTTGCATGGCTCAGTCAAACTGATGGCAAAAATTGACTTCTACCATTTACACTAAATGGCTAAACATTAGGGTCGTTGAGCGACCTGTAAATATTAAAATTTTTCGTTCAAAATTTGTACATAATATTTTTTATAATAAGGAATATCTTGAAAGTATGAGACTTAATATTGCTTTTCAATGAATTTTTGCCATATAAATAAGGGCCACCCTAACATACATTCAAACATACAGATACAAAAACACTGTAACGAGACTTATAACGAGGTCACATTACGAAGCTGAATTCAATTGGACAACAATCACAATCATGGTGTTGGCTGTTTCCAAATATTTCTCTTAAATGAATCCCGTGTTGATGTTCTATATCCAGTGTTTAACGACAACTTATGCTGCCTGGGTCGTTGACATCGACAAAGTACTCTAATGGTGAAGAAGAGGTGTCTAACGTAAGAGCAGACAATCGATACCTAAGAACGTTCCGTCCCCGTTAGCGTCTGCTGTTTGCAGACATTACTTTAGGCGTTTCAATTTCGGGATGATTTACGGCCGGAGGCCTAGACAGCCCAAATGCCTATCCCGCCTCAGCAACCGAGAGGAAAGCGGCAGATGCGGAGTAGAGAATAAGGAAGATGACAATTAGCAAGAGGAGATGGACGAGAAACAGGCAAAGAAGAGAGACGAAGAGGGAAAGGATGACAAGGAATAGGAGGAGGAAAAGAAAGAGAAAAACGAGGAAGACAGGAAGGAGAAAGAGTAAGAGGAACAGAAAAAGGAGGAAGCTGAAAAAGACAAGCATGGATGGAAGGAAGGAGTAGTTGGAGAAAGAGGAGAAAGCGAAAGAAAAACATGAAGAGAAAAAGCTAAGCAAATACAGGAGAAGAAGGAAGAAGAGGGGAATGAAGAAGAGAAAAAGGAAAAGGCAGAAGAGAAAGGCGAGGAGAGGAGGGAAGAATGGAGAAGAAGCAGGAGAAGTGAAGGAGGAAAAGTAAGAGGAGACCAGGAAGGAGGAGTAGGAGGAGAAGGAATAGAAGTAGGAGGATAAGGATGAAAAGGACGAAGAGGATTAAGAGAAGGACGATGAGGGTAGCGTAAACGCAGTGGTCAGTCGGTATCTTGGGTCCACTTAAGCACCATTTATCGTCGTCTCCATTAGCAACGACCAGTGACGTCGTAAATTTGTGGCAGGAACGACCTTTGCTCGCGAGGCGCTCTCGCAGAGGCAGACGGTCGCCTGCTGCATTGGGCCATAACGTCCAGGGTTCGAATCACAGTCAGGCGGTTGGTTTGTGTTACCCAGTGGACGAATTATGTTCAACGACGACTACAAAACATCATTAACAACAAGATGATGATGATGCTTGTACCAGGTCTTTCACAAAACTAAAAACACTTCTCTTCAACAGATCGTATCCTGATTCCTCTTCTTTCCCTTGCCCCAACTTCAAACACCACACACTGTAGCCGCCTGACTGCCTGCCTGCCTGACTCTTGGATCTTGACCTGGAACCGTTTCTGACTCATCTGCCTAACGATTGTGTTTTGACTGAGCGCCTGTGAATAAACTAGTTCCGCTATTTAGCTTTCATTGGACGCTGTAAAAATCTCGAGTTTACGATTAGGATTACTATCGTTATTACTACTACTACTTCCCCACTATTACTATCACCATTACTACCCTACTACACCTACTACTACTACTACTACTACTACTACCACCACCACCACCACCGCCGCCGCTGCCGCTGCTACTACTGCTACTACTACTAATAATAATATATAGAGGCAGCATGGACTGGGGCCATGAGAACCATCTACAGGTCAGCATATTTAGTACTCAGCTGCTCATCGGTTGCTGTTGCTAATGATGCTCTCGACTAATTGATGAGCAGGGCTTTCTTTACACTCCAATGCCGTTTGTCATGCCTCGTCCATCCCGTCCAAACCCTTCCCACGCCGTTCTCCCCACCCATCATTCCGCCCCAACTTCCTCCACCCATGCTTTCACCATTCGCTGTTATAACCGCGCAGAGATACAACGGAAGAAATCGATATAATTTCCCCTTCGCAATCGTAAGTCTCCATCGCAATCAACGCCGTTAGTGTCGCCACAACAAATATCATCATCGCAGTCGGTGTCGTCGTCGTCATCGTCATCATCTCCCTGAGACTTAATATTAATCGTCGTTTTAGCTAATTGTAATCGTAATTAACACCTACAGCTTCATCATCGTCGTTGTCATCATCGTCGTCTTTGTGATCTTCATCATCATCTTTTTCTTCATCTTCATCATTGGCAACAGCATCCTTCCACCTATTCGTCTGTCCATCCACCCAGCCATTTATCCGTCTGTAAACCCGTCCATTCACCTACCCATTTATCCATCCATTTATCCACATACCCATTCATTCATGCATCTATCACCGAGCTGGAACACAGGGTCTAGGCTACACATCCATCGATTCACTCATCCATTCATCCAATCATCCTTCCATCCATCCATCCATTCATCCATTTGTCCATCCATTCATCCATCCATTCACCTATCCATTCATCCACCCACTTATCCATCCACCCATTTATCAAAAATCTATCCATTCATCCGTCCATCCATCCACTCATTCATCCATCCATTCATCTTTCCATCCATTCATCCGTGAAAATCGATCGATCGATCGACTAACGCATCCATCCAGCCATTCATCCATCCATCAACTCATCTTCCATCTATCCATTTAGCTATCTATTTGTACATCCACATCCATTCATCCACCCACTCATTCTCCTATCCATCTATCCATCCATTTATCCATCCATCCATCCATTCATCTATCCATTCGTCCACCCACATCCATCCACCCACTTATCCAAACATCCATCCATTCATTCATCCATTCATTCATCCGTCCATCCATCCACCCATTCATCTTTCCATCCATTCATCCATGAAAATCGATCGATCGATCGATCGAATGATGCATCCATCCAGCCATTTATTCATCCATCAATCCGTCTTCCATCTATTCATTCAGCTATCCATCTATTCGTACATCCACATGCATTCATCCACCTATCCATCCATCCACCCATCCATCCATCTATCCGCACATCCACTGCTTTAGATACCAACCCCGAATGACCTTCGTCGATTCCTCTACACGGCATCCATTCACAAACGAAGCGCCGCAGACAGACAAACAGACACACAGACATAGAGACACGTACACAAACATCCCAAAGCAGCCGGTTGTCCGATGCGTGGCCGCCGCTGTATTCACGGCGGTTATAAAGTGGACGAACGAAGGCAGTCGTTCGTTTGTCCTTCTGCTGGACAACACAGGACTAATCGAACGGACGAAAACAGCGTCTACAGCTATGCGTCTGAGCCAAGAATTCTTCAGCGGCGGAAAGAAAAACACGGCAGAAGAGTTGAGCAGGACACCCGAAGGTAATACGAGCCGACGGCAGACGGCTTAATTTGCTTTCCCATCATCATCGTCGTCGTTGTCGTCGTCGTGATCTTCAATGTCGATGTCGTTATCGTCATCGCATCATCATCATCATCGTCATCATCATCATCATCATCATCTGTTCTCTTTCGCGGAGGCTGGGCCGGGTGCGTTTTTGAGCAGATATCTTCAAGAGGTATATGTAAATTCTTTGAATGGAGAAAATGGCCACAAAATGACCGGGAAAGGAGAAAAAACAACAAGAACGAAGTCATTTTTCGCTGGCGTAGCATATGCGCCAAGCTATCATACAGTAGATATCAAGTGAAGAGGCGCGGCTGCCAAATCCCCTGGGAAGATTGACATTCCCATAACATACTTTGGTCAGCTCTTAACCACTGAAATGATGCAGGTGCTCACGCAGAAACGAACAAAATGCAATATAGTGTAGGCAGCCTTCAGCACTACTACTGAGGCCACAGAACGACATGTAGGAATTCTGATCAGGATGAGAAAATGGTTCAGATGCCTTGTTGCAGGATGTAGGCCGACTGGTATGCTGAGCTCTGTTAGAATACCATTGCTGGTTCATGAGTCGCAAGGGATTTGAAGATCTTGGCCGCTACATTAAATGTCAACCTCGCGAGATGCGGCTGTGACCTGCTTTTGAAGATTCAATCACTGCAGCTGGAAAGTCTGAGAAAGCATTGTCTGCTTGTTGTTGGAAAAAGTAGGCAGTCATTAGACGAGAAACAGAAACGTTGGGGCTTCATGGTCATTGCCAGGATATGGGCTTGTACAGGATTCACGCATGATTACACGGTATATCAGGACTGTGCTTCAGAGCTAGCAGAGTCAAGGAGTATGGGTTTCAGCTTTCTCATCCTATTGTGCAAGACCCTCTACAGGAAGAACCATATCGTGTACTCTGACAACTGGTTCGGTTTTCTCGAGCTCTAGATGAGGCTAAACAAGCAACCCTTCGTTCGGATAGGCTTCGAGATTGCAATCTGAAGTCTGAATCTGATTTGCGCAAGGCAGGCTGTCGATCCTGACAGCTAGGATGATGCAAACTCTGGATTTCGCGTCATCCGATGGTATGACAATTGATCTTTTTAGATGTGTTACCAAGGTTTTGCAGCAAAACTGATTGTAGCAAACAAGCCAGGTGCTCCTTTGTTTCGAAAACGAGGCTGTCCTGAAGAACTTATCTTATGACTGTGGAAAACTAAGGCAAGGGGATTGAATATTGAAGGGAGAAAAGGAGAGTGAGAAATGACCCACTACTTGAAATACGTTTTGACAACATCGGGCACGTGCATGTTCATAAACTGGACGGGGGGGGGGGGGTTGTTGGCACTTCAAGGAGTTCACCAACCACACCATATGTGCTAAGTGTGTTGCCTACCTGTTCCTGATTTCTTGAAGAAACTTTTACCCAAACAATCACACTAAGCCATAAATTAGCATGGAAGCAGTAGACATGCTTTTGGCATATATTTCTTATACCAAAATATACCAAAAATTCCATACGTTCCTAATATTGCCAAAGAGCAACAATAATTAATTTTAATTAGCCATACCTTATAGACAAAACATGCTATGCAGCACAATATATGTCTCTTCGAAATAAAGCACTTCAAAAATTGTTTATTGTTCGAGAAAAATGCTGGCACTGAAGTTTTAAGGGACTGTTCAACTCTTGTATGGTGTAGCTCGGATAAGCCACGATTGAATGAGGCCGGTTTAGATCAGCTGTTTTAATATAGGCTAATATCAGTCGAATTGATGAGGACCTAGCGGTCGAGGAACAGGAATGAGTTGGGCTTTGCTGTGAAAGCTGCACCCAATTTCGGAAATTAATCGTAATTTTCCGTCATCTTTCGCAATCATTATAACCATCAATATCATTTGACATTATCATTACGAAGCTCTAATTTTCATCATCGTCGTCGTCATCATCATCAGCAGCAACATTTTAAAATACAATACAAACGCACATTACAATACAAATTAAATGCGATAATGCCCCTTAAAAATTCAAATTTGCATATTGAAGCCAGGAAAATGTATGAACCATAAATATACTGGAAGAGGTCAGCTTTCAGACTGAAACGAAAAGTAGTATCGGGAATATTTGTTCTAGTGACGTCTAGAGTAATCGTTTGAGATCGGCTGATCCGCCTTCCCCCTCCCATTCCTCTCCTACTCCAAAAGCAACCGCGGATTCGTGGTCTTTTCCCTCTTTCTAAGCCCTCGTGGGGATGAGGATGGAACAGACTCTAATCCTCGGACGATGCGTCCGTCCATTAGTGACTGGAAAGGTCGGTGAAACCATCGACCGACACAGAACACCAGGTGGCCTCTTTTTCTGCATCCTCCTCTTTCTCTTCCTCCTCTTGCTCTTCCTCCTAGTCTTCCTCCGCTGCCTCGGCATCCTTATCCTCCTTTTCCTTCTCATTTCCTCAATTCCTCCTCTTGCTCTTCATCCTCTCCTTCTCTTCCTGACCGTCCTCTTCCTTCTCTTCCTATTACTCATCCTTCTCGTCCTTCTAGACGGTCATATTTGTATGATGCTAGAAATGATGATGCTGATGATGGTTATGATGATGAGTGATGGTGGTGATGACGATGATGATGATGATGGTGGTGATGATGATAAGTATGTAGTAGCTAGGTACATTGACTGACGCAGGAACTCCGTGATCGATGACAGCGCTTGTTAGTTCTCAGCTCCTCTTTCTTTGGAATTAGACATTGGAGCATGAAGAGAGCGATAATGCCGACGATGATTACAATAACGATCACCATGATGATGATGATTTTGATGATGGTGGTCGTTGGATGGTAGTGGTGATGATACCGCTGAAAATTCTGCTGATGATGACGACGACGATGATGATGAAAATTAGAGCATCATAATGATAATGGCAAATGATAATGATGGTTATGATGATTGCGAAGGATGACGGGAAATTATGATGCCGACTGTGGTGATGATGATGGCTTCTTTTGGACAGATGACGTCGAACCGTAATAGCCTCCCAGTCCTTCTCTTCCTCCTTTGATCCTCTTCCCAGCCGTTCACTGCCTTCCTCACCTCTTCCTCGGCTACCCCCTCAGTCTCATCCTCTTCCGAATTCTCTTATTTATCCTCTGCATTCGTCTTCCTCCCACTTTCCAACTCTTCCTTTCATCCTCCCCTCCTGGTCTTTCCAACTCGGCATCCTCATGGGAAAGTGCGATTCGAACCTGACTTGTCGGTCATGTGCTGGTGGCGCATCCTGTTCCGCTGAGCTGAGAACTAACAAGTGTTGTCATCGATCGTGGAGGGCGTGCGTCAGTCAGTGCACTAAGATACTCCTCGTCAGCTTCAATTTCGTCTTCCTGGTAACAAACCGTCTATATATATTGCTGTATTTATTTCTAGTTTTTGCTTATTGGTATTTTATTTCTTGATAGGGTTCTATTCGTTCCTTTGTTTTGTGTCTGTTTTGTGTTTTTTTCTTCATTTCTTTTTAAAATTTTTATTGTTTTTTTTTTTTTATTTATTGGGTGGGTATCGTTATTCAAAGATTTGTTTGCTCATTTGTTTATTTAATTATTTATATATTGTCCTGTATTCGGTTATTTGATTCGTTCGTCCATCCATCTATCCATCCACCCACCCAAACCCACCCACCCATCCATCCACCCATCCATCCATCCATTCAGTCAATCGTCAAATCCATCGACCGCCCGTCAGCGATCGTGTTTCAAGAAGACAACAACCTAAGCAGAAATCACAAAAGCCTCTGAGAAACTCTAACAAAACCGCCCTCTCTCAATCTTCTACCCCAAGTTCCACCCTCCATCTGAAAGCTGTTACCCTCCTCTCGGTTGCCCACGCCGCAACGACCTCCCAGTGCCACTCTCTCCGTTCTTCCTCTCAACCTCCCTTCTTTGCAATCAACACTCCCTCCTCCAAAAAATCTGGTCGCAATCAATAGCGTCATCGTCCAGGACAAGGAAATGTTGGCCTTTTAGTCTTCACTGGGTGAAAGACGACTGCATCGGTTGCCGTGAGATTCTACATCCTTCAAGTTCATTCTGACAAAATGAGGATCCTCAAATATGTCTACAGCAGTAACTCCAGAAAATAGCGAATAGTGTAATATTATTTCATCTGTTAGATACGTCGGGAAAATGTTAGATACGGAAAATGGCTGCTGACAAAGTGATGAGTCGATATTATAATTATGTATGTATGTATGTATGTATGTATGTGTGTACATGTATGTATGTATGTATGTATGTATGTATGTAGACTCTTACCACAGCCCCTTTATAGAACCTCACAAAAGCGCTTACTGCGCTAGTCTAAATGAAGTTAAAGTCATCAAGAACAAAAATTTAATCTATAACTCAGATAATAAGAAGAGTCACCACTGGCGGGCCCCGGCAGACACGCAGAGCCCAACTCTGACGGATTCCCGTCCAGTCAATAGGACAGCATGTTCAGAGTTCCTAAATCACGCAGCGTCGAAGAAGAACGACTACAGGTGACCAGGCTCGCAACACACGAACCCCAACGCTAAGCAGTCCCTCACAGATATTAAAGATCCCTCAGTCACCAGGTCTTTGAAGAACGAGATCCTTCAGCAGCTGGCTAATTAGTCGTAGAGTTTATCTGCAGTAGAACGGTCAGCACCACTCCAAGAACTCTCTTGGCGTTCCCAACTGGTGCTCGACAGTACCCAGCTATTAACCTGAAGTCCCTCATGGCGGACGAGTCGAATAGCGGCGCACGAGACTTCGATAGCAAGCGTTCGAACTTCTTCCACAACACTGAGAAACGACGGATAAAAGTTAAATAACTCCAGTAACGGTTGCCAGAAGACTAGAGAGAAGGGGCAGAGGAGCTGTTATGTGGGTTGTGTTTGATCTTAGAGAAATGCTATGTATGTATGTATGCATGCATATATGTATGTATGTATGTATGCTTGTGAACAATTATAGAGCGCAACTTTGGCAGCAGCGGAGCCAGATGGGTCAATTCGGCCATGTCTTAATTGCATTTTGGAGAGGAGGATCCCACGGAATAGGTCAACCCAATTACTTTTGGGAGAAGGTTGATACTAAACAGAGGTCATAAAAATCATGGAATAATGAAAGGTAATAAAATGCGGAAAACTGTTAGTATTATGTGTAACATATTATAGGCCTACACAGTCTAGGAAATATATGGTACAGCTACCAAGAACTGAACTCTCTCAAGTGAATTATATATCATTTCCGGCATGCTTGCTATCATGATTAGTTGTTGTTTTTTTTCAATAAAACAGAGTTCTTAATCCTCCTATTCTGGATTTATCAGTAAATTCCAATTAGAAAAGCAAGTGTTGAAAACTCTTTAAAAATCCTGATGATTTTGAAAAAATTCCCGAAAAGCCCTAAAAATCCTGATAATCCTGAAAAGACCTGATAAAGTAAGACAGAATAACCAAGCAAGATCATAAAATTGTCCTGAACTAGAGAAGGAGGCCCAATAGCACACTTACTGGAGTTATGGTGTTGGAATTTAAACCCACACAAATCCGATGTATATAAATAATAACAAAATTGAGAATCGGTTTATTTAAGCAACTACTCATCATAACGGCGAACATGCCGGAAGTAATATGTAGTTCACAGAAGATAGTTCAGGTTTTCCTAACGCCACTGTTTGCCTAATTGTGTACACTATATTACACAAGTTTCTTGCAGTTGTAAACCGGACAAATCTCTGACTGACTGAACTCCCATTACTTTGCGGAAACGACTCCACTAACGTTGTCGTGCTCTGGCGATTTGCATCCGCGCACGAACACAAATATAGTCCGGCGCCATTCTTCAATCTAATCTCGCAATTTCGTACGAGAAACCGCGAGATCTCCGCTAGCTGGATGATGAACGGCGGGAAGGACAGCTCTGCTTTTAGCAAGTGAAGAATCGCAGTCCACCTAGCGGCGAGGGTCGAAAGCACCTAAAGAGAGATGGACAGCAGGGGAAGAACAGCTTGGCAGAAACAAATAGGAATCTGACGCCCCATAGCGCGCGGTAGATGCAACGAGATGACGCGGTGTCTTGTTAATAATTAATTGTGGCGAACTACTAGTCAGAGCCTGATGAGCAGACAGACAGACAGACAGACAGACAGACAGACAGACAGACAGACAGACAGACAGACAGACAGACAGACAGACAGACAGACAGACAGACAGACAGACAGACAGACAGACAGACAGACAGACAGACAGACAGACAGACAGACAGACAGACAGACAGACAGACAGACAGACAGACAGACAGACAGACAGACAGACAGACAGACAGACAGACAGACAGACAGACAGACAGACAGACAGACAGACAGACAGACAGACAGACAGACAGACAGACAGACAGAGTTTACAATAAATAAATCATAAAAGAATAATAACTTAAAGACATATACACATTAGAATAAATAAAATAAATAAATAATAAAAATGAATGAATGTATGAATGGCTGGGGAAAATGTATATGGCCTAAAGAAACCATAACAGTTTTCCTATAAAATTAATCAAATCTGATCAAATAACATCCGAATTGCTACGGAAACCAATAAACCGCAACTGAAACACCGAACATTATGTCATCTCAACGACTGAGTAAGTTCGTAAATAGATTCTTTTAGCAAATGTAGTCTGCAAAAACCCTCCATCGATCACGATCAAGCCCACCTGCCGGTGCAGCCTAACCCGCAAAGACCACCTTAAGTCAGTCTCCTTCGCTAATTAGATGCGGGTGAGGAGGTACGGGAGTGCCCACAACATCTGAGCGGCCTTAAGACTCCCGTTGCAAGTGTTCTTGCTTCGCGATATTGCCAAATGCGATGTCCCTCCTGAGAACGCCGAAATCCACTGGTTTTATCCACCTCATCCACGCTTTCATCTGGCCGGCCTCGTTTTTGTCCGCGCAGCCTCGTTGTTTACCAGTCTTGTCTCGCTTATTTAAGCTTCGTTTGCTTTATCAGCCATGCCTTTCATTTTATCAACACTACCTTACTTTGGTCAGGCTTGTTTCTTAGCATCTTTCGCCACCTGTCAAGCAAACATTTCTGCCCAATCCATCCTTAGGTATTAGGCGTGGAGGACGATCCGTCCTCGCGCCCCTCTTGTATGCCGAGGCGCCACTCTGGAAATGCTCTTGATCCCCCACGGTCTTGATCCCCCATGCAAGCAATCCCAGAGCAGCCACTGGCGCTGCCTGTACATATAACCTGAAGTTTTGTGCCTGACATTTCGTGCATTAGAGACCGTGCTACGTATAAAAATGGCATAGATGGCGCTCTGGCTGAGTTTCGTTAAGCGATGGAGACTTATACGTCATCGGCGGAGGTTCATCTTCGTCACGATCGCTACTCACCGACCGACCGACCGACCGATCGACCGACTGACGGAAGTTCTGTGTGAATACAAATTGGTTGTTGGTCAGGGGGTTGAGGACGAGGGGTACGGACCTGGGAGGCGATGGATGGGATGACTGTGTTGGAAGAGGCAGATTGAAAGACCCTATGAGAGAATGGGAGAAACGAGGGAAAGATGGGCCGGTTCAGATGCTACACTGTAGGGAGCGCGGAAGGGAGGAAGGGAGAAATGGAATAGGGGATGGGAGGATGGTCCGGGAAGAGGGAGAGATATAGAGTGGGAGGCAGCAAGAAAGGTGTGAAGTATAGGGAGCGTTGTGAGAGAAAGGGAGTGAAAAGATGGGCAGGTGCAGAGGTTAGGGATGGAAGGAGGGAGAGCAATCGTGGAAGAGGGAGATATTGAGGAAGGAAAGAAGAACGGTTTTAGGAGGAAAGGTGAGAGATGAGCACGAGAGAGAGGTAGGTGCTGAGGTTAGAGATGGAGGGAAACAGGAAGGGAGGAAGGGAACGACGAATGGAGGGGTGTTGTGAACGGGAACAGATGAAAGGATATAGAGAGGAATTGAAGAAGGGAGGGACGGAGGTTGGTCGAATCTGGGAGTAAGGAACAAGGGCAAAGGGTGAAGGAGAAAATGCGAGAACCAGACAGGCAGAAAGACACGTACAGAGACGGAGATATAGACACAGAGACACACAAAGACATAGACAAACAGGGATGCAGATCGTCCGCTTAGAGATGCTGATAGTGACCGGGATCGATGAATTTTCGACATCATCTGCAGCAGCAGACACCATCGCATGGTCTTCAAGACCAGAAAACTAGAACGACTTAACCCACGCAGTAATTATTACATGTAACTGTATCCACTCGTTTAACTATCCAACTACCCATCTGTTAACCTAGTAAGCTCTTGATAGGTCCACCTGTTTAGTTATCTGCCTATTCGCCTATTAAGCTATCCATCTATCCACCTATTTAGCTACCCATGTGCCAACCTATACCGAGCTATTCGCCGATCCAAATGTTAACCTGTTAAGCCATCCATGTGGCCATCTGGCAACCTGCTCAGTTATTCATACGCTCATCCATTAAGCTACTTGCCTTTTCACCTACTAAGCTATCCATCTGCCCATCGATTTTTGTATTAAGCTATTAAGCTACCTACTTAGTAAGCTATCCTTCTAAGAATCCAGTAAGCTTTAAACTTATCAGTCATGGCCCCTTTTAAAGTTCGTCTATCAGTTCTCCAGCTAAATATAGCCATGAAAGTAAACATAGCCATAAAATTAGTTAACTAATTAATTCCCTCTGCGTCTGTATATCTCTATCTCTGCTTCACTCATCTTTTTCTGTGTTTGTTGTTTCTGCCCTCCCTCTCTCCGTCTGTGTGCGCCTGTATGTCTGTGTGCCTGTGTCTGTCTGTGTGTCTGTCTCTCTCTGTGTCTGTCTGTCCTTCCTACGCAGTTTCTGGCACTACGGATGCGAGTAAATATCAGCTGTATTGTTCTGCATTGTTCTGCATTGTATTTACGCATTGCGCTATACTGGACTGTACCATAATTACTGGAATGCACTGTACCTCATAACATTGGATTATATTACACTGTATTGTCTTACACTGTATTGTCTTACACTGTATTGTATTACACTGTATTGTATTACAGTGTATTGTATTCCAACTTTTGCATTGCAGTGGGTTGCATTGTATTGTATCGTATTGTATTCTATCGTATTCCATATAAACCAATTTCTAACCGATGGAGCTGCTGCTGCAGGCGATAGGAGTGTCCCTGGTGGTGCTGGGATTCTGGATGTATGCCGACCAGCGCTCCTTCATCTACACGGAGATGCTCTACAGCTTGCCTGCTGCTGGACCACTGTTCGTCTTCGACAAGCTGCCCATTGTCTTCATCTGCTCTGGCGGATTCATCACACTTCTTAGCTTCCTCGGCTGCTGCGGCGCCTGCTCCGAAAGCGTCTGCTTCCTCAGCCTGGTCAGTCTCTAATTTAATCTGATCTAATCTAATCTAATCTGGTCTGATCGAATCTGGTCTAATCTAATCTGGTCTAATGTGTTCGAATTTAACTAGTTAATTAGCTAACTAGAAGTTCTTTAGACACTTAATGCAGCGCCTTTAAGTACCTTACAAAAGCACTGCCTACGCTAGCCTACATGATGGCTAAAGATTATTTAGAACAAAAAGTTAATTAGTAAGCAGACGGTGCTCAGGTAACTAGAAGTCACCACTGGCGCGCTCCCACACACACGCAGAGCCCAACCAAGGATTTCGATTTAGAGTTGACAGTTGACACCGTGTTTAAACTTCTTGTTATGCATTGCATCAAGAATGAGGTACAACGACAGCCAATAAGGTCCGCGGAACACAATCTTACCATCGTCCAACACTCCCTTGCAGATGACAGAAGACACAGTGTTCGAATACCCATCGAACCAACTAGTCTTTGCAGGACAGACATTCATCGCCACCCCACAAATTGGTCTCCAAAGACTCTCGTCGCAATCCTTTCACCAAATCAAAGATTTATCGGTTGCAGATGGCGTGCGTATAGGTCTGTAGTTCTGAACTTCGGCAGTCCAGCGTACAATGTATACAGCCAATCTGGTCGAATCTAATCCGGCTTGATCTAATCTTAACTGATCTAATCTTAACTAATCTAACCTTAACTGATCTAACCTTAACTGATCTAACCTAAACTAATCCACTCAACCCCGATTTTATACGATCTAATCTAATTGCATTATATCGTAATGCTATTGGATGAGGTCAGTGCAGTTAGATGCTAATATAATATGATCTAATTGGGCCTTATCTAATATGATCTCGTCTTACTTCATCTCGTAGGCGACCTAATCCTACCTAATCTGACCTAATCTAATCTGACCTAATCTAATCTGACCTAATCCTCCTTAACTGACTTTTATCTAATCCAACTTAATCCAACCCTAATTTGGCCTAATCGAATTCTAGCTAATCCTATCCAATATAATCCACCCAATCCTATGTAATCTAATCCTACCTAATATAATCCTACCAAATCCTATCTAATCTAATCCTACCTAATCTAATGCTACACAATCCTATCTGATATAATCTTACCTAATCTGATCTAATATAATCCAGGTTAATCTGATTAACGTATTTATTACATGCAATGTGTGTCTGTCTGGCCAGTATTCCGTTCTGTTGTTTCTCATCCTCTCAACGGAGATCGTCATCAGCATCCTCGTTGCTGTCTTCCAGAACAAGGTAAGTCGCTTCATTAACAGTCCTACACCCAACGGTAAGGTAAGTTATGGTAGGGTAAGGTGAGGTAATGAAAAGAAGTTATGCCAAGGAGGGTAAGTTTCTGAAGGGTAACGTAAAACATGTTAGAGTAGTTAAAGTGAGGTGGGGCAGATAAGGCAAAGTAGCCTAGAGTACAAACCTTAACGTGGATAAGAATAGGTAAAGTAAGGTAAGGTAAGGAAATGTCAGGAAGAAGGTAACGTAATATAAGGTAATGTAACGTGAGGTAAGGTTAGGTTAGGAAAAATAGGGTAAGGTAGGGTCGTGGAGGGTAGGGTAATGTAAAGTCAGGTAAAGTGGCGTCGGGTGCATCATGAATCTTGAAAGCATGAAACTAATGAGCTGATGATGACGATAATTATTACGACGAAGATAACGGTGATAATGATGATGGTGATGACGATGAAGCTGATGATGTTGACGATTATGGAGATGACAACATTAAAACCATTTAGATGACAGTGATGTTGATGGTGTTAATGATAACGACTAAGATGATGCTAGATAATGATGTTGATGATGATGAAGATAATGCTTAATTACTGAAAATTAGCTCCTGCTGAGCCTTGAGAGATCAATGCAACATCAGATCACCTATGAATACAACAAGACAGCCAGTCTCATTAACGAAACGAGAACAAGGACCAACCACATCACAACTGCGTGGGACATACTCCAAATCAAGGTCTCAGTAATAATAATAATAATAATAATAATAGTAGTAGTAGTAGTAGTAGTAGTAGTAGTAGTACTACTACAACTACTACTACCACTAGTAGTAGTGGTGCTAGTAGTAGTAGTAGTAATAATAATAATAATAATAATAATAATAATAATAATAATAATAATAATAATAATAATAATAATAATCTTGCCCAGATTACGGGAAGACAACAGGGAAACCAGTTCTCTCTGCCAACGTTTATCTATGGCCATCCAGCGTTTCAACGCAATCGCTTTTCACAGCACTTTTGACAGAGAGCACGACACCATCGAAGACTAGCCATCTCAGAACAATGCAATCCCTAATTTCTGAAATCATGAGGGATCATAAGTACCTCGGGTAAAAAATAATAGTAATAATAATGTTGTTTCTGATGTATTACACTTAACCTCTGGTAAAAAATAATAATACCTCAAAACATCAGCAAAGACTAGTTAGCCATTTCGGAAACACACTCATCTAGTTTTTTAAATACTGAGTGTTCATATTCCCTCGTCATCCTGTTTCTCTTTTCTACTCTACCTTCCAGTTTTTCTATCTAATTCTTCTGCATCCTGCTTCTTTTAAAACCATACTCTTGCTTCTCCTCCTCGTTTTCTTCTTCGTCCTCCTCATACTATTCCTCTTTCTTCCTATTCTTCCTCCTCATCCGATTCCTCCTCTTCTTCTATATCGTCTGTTCTTTCACCTGCTCCTTTTCCTCATCTTCCTCCTCCTATTCTTCGTCCTTTTAACTCTTATCGGTTAGCCTACTTTGTGATGTAGTTAAACTGCTGTGGAGCGAGGAGCTACCGTGACTACAAGTTCAGCACTTGGTTTAACCACACGAGGGATCGCGAGGGCCGGTTCGTGCCCCCGTCCTGCTGTGTTCTCCTCAACGACGATCCTCGTGATCCGTGGATCAGAGATGAGGATGCATGTCAGATCGATGCGATCCTCTTTAAGGAGGAAGAGGGACCCGTCAGCAGCAAGTCTCTCAAATCCCAGGTTCGAAGCCCGTTTGAATTATGTATGTATATATATATAATACATAGGCCTATATTTCGAGGAATCATTGATATCGATCAGCCGACGAATCAATAGATCAACCGATCTATCGACCTTTCGATCGATCTATCGATATGTCGATTTATCACTCAATCGATCAGTCAATCTATCGACCACTCGATCAACTTATCGATCGTCTGATGAACCACAGATTGAATAACTGACTGATCGACCAAACCATCAGTCATGTCGATCGATCAATCAATCAGTCAATCGATTTATCAATCTTACACAACCTTGTGCTTATCAATATCATTCCTTTACCTGTGCTAACCCATACCAGCGCATACACTTACCCGTGCTTACCCTTGCTCTGAATAGGGCTGCCAGAGATCAGTGATTCGATGGCTTCGTGCTCGCATTCTCATCATAATTGCGGTCGTCTCAACTGGTGCAGTCGTACAGGTAAGTATACGACCCATCTGCGTATCCGCTCAGCAGGTAACTTCTATTGTGCAAGCAACGAGCTGAAGCCAATTCAAGTCCATAAATCTATATGCATGTATTTGCGTGTATGTATGTATGTATGTACGTATGTATGTATACAATGGAAGCCACCAGTTGCGAACCGCGGCAGCGTGCGCGCCCCCCGTGAGCCTATAGAAAACGGTTGTCTGGACTCCGAACTTTAGCCTCAATAGACTCTATTATGATGGATGTTTCTAGGTAAAGCGATCTAAACCTCTCTTCGTGCACTAACTCATCGCTGTATCATATTATTCAGTCAACAGTGGAAGAAGTCTTTCATTTTCATAACACAGTCGATGCAATCAGTAGACCAATATCACAATCACACTTATAGCATATAATGTAGGCTACTTGACTGGATAGCTCTACAGGTTTCGACTCTATATTTACCAGTTTGCAATAAATATATGTCAAAACGAAAATTATATGTATATATATATATATATATATATATATATCGAGACATAGGCCTATTGCCGTCATTGGTTGCAGAGCAAACCGTTTTGCTAAAGGAAGTTTTTACATAAGCTTATCGTGACAATTCCGAAGGCATTGGTTGCAATACCTGAGCGAAAGCCAGCGCTCGTGGCGATTTTATCACTGGTAAAGGATGGCACAAATCTAAGTTGAATTATTTAAGCAACACCTGACACACATAATTCATGTCGATTTCGTCACGAAAAGCGATAAAAAACGGATAAGGGGAAGGGGTTATGCCTAATGCATCTAGATTTGGTACGTACACAAGTGTATTCATTTCAGTATAGCGTGTGCATTGACACCAACTTCAGTCAGAGAGCAGACACTACTGCGTTGGATCTAATAATTAGGGTCCCGTGTTCAGGACGCGGCAGCATCAAACAACCTACCTCGTAATGCAGTTAGCCATGCACATCACCAGGGTAGCTGAAGCTAGACCTCAGTACACCACTGGCGGGCGACGTCCGCAAAGGGGATGGGAGGAGGATAAAGCCAAATGCTGACAAGAGGAGGATTCAACATAGGTCAATTTTTGCGAACGTTCTTTATAACACATGACTCCAAAGACAAACTAGAGGGGGGCATGTCCCAAATGTTACTGCCCACGCGGAAAGCCAGTAAAAAACAGAGGAAACATTGCTGTCTTAGACATTAAATTTTCCTTGTAACTGAAAGACTTTGATTTAGCAGCGGATCAAGTTGCTGTGGATTCTGAACTTACCTCTCTAGCCAAACAGACTATATCACCAACATCGTCAATCGATGTAAATTAGGCAGCCTGTATACAAACCATTAGAGTAATTACACAGGCATTATGTATGTATGTGCATGTGTATATATGTATATATATGTAAGAACGGATGTATATATGTAGGCCTATATGCATGTGTGCATACATGTATGTATGTATATAAGTACGTATTAAAACATTTATATAACGCCTTTAATAGCCTGTCAAAAGCTTTCAAGGAAGCCAATCAGATCTAATTTAAAATCTAATCAAATCTCATCTTTAATCTAATCTGTACTACAGGCAAAGTTTTTAATGTAGCCTATCTGAATATTTATATAGCGTTTTTTTAGAACCTCAAGCACGCGATGGCATATGTCTGTGATGTGATGTCTGTGATGTTCTGTCTGGCGTCTCTTCTTTGCAGGTCCTGCATTTCATCTTCGCCTGCGTTCTTCTCGCCTCGGTCAGGAGAAGCCACGCCGACCTACAGTGGTACCAGGACGACTGTGGATGAGAAAGATGCATCCATTTCATGTCTACCTTTCATTAACTCTGTCTGCCTGAGTGTGTTGTCTGTTCAGGGTTGGCCTTAGCCTCCCCCTAACAATTTGCCGGCCCCGTCCCTTCCTTTCTTCCTACTCCTCCCTTTCCTCCATTCCATCCCACAAAGGTTACGTCACTCGTGTCTGAACAAACGAGTAAGTAAGCAAACAAGTGTCATTTCGACCCCATTAGCGTCGTGCATCATAATAAATTGGTTGTTTATTTCCACTTACTGGTGGGGAATTTAGCGGTGGTGAAGGACCTCACCCTCCGATAAACTCATTTCAAAATGATCAGGGTCGAGGACATACGGTCGCTATAGAAAACATCTACATTTACATTTAATGGGCCCCAATCGGGAGTGGGTTAATAACTATGGTGGGCAGCAGCAGCAGCAGCCATTCTTGACAATTTCAATTTGATTTTAAAAAACCGGAGCCAAGACTTCGGTGGCCCTTGAAATTGCAGTCCTGTTCGGTTGGACACTGGAAAAGGCCTAAGACCGGCCCCCTGTGTCTATCTTTCATTATGTCTTTCCACCTGAGATGGTCTGAATGTCTGTCTGCGTCTTTAATTCTGAGTTTATCTGTCTTTTTCATTGTCTATCTCCCTGCATCTCTTGGCTACTCATCTCTGTGCCTCTCACTTTTACACACGCTTTCTATCACCCCCTTCTCACTGTTTGTGTCTATCTGTCAGTCTGTCTTCCTTTGTCTGTCTGTCCGTCTGTACCTCTGGCACTCGAGCGAAGACCCAGTCGGGGAGAAACCAATTTTTTTGAGATTATGCAGACAAAACTGGGAACACTCGAATAGGCCTACCAACTGGACGTGACCATTGTTACGCAAATTAAATCAGTTTATTTTAATAAAACTTATAGTTTTCATGACGGTCTGTATTTTATAGTTTTCTTTATCAGGATGATGTCCCTAAAATCAGCACTTAGTAAACTTTAAACGAACGGTTGACAGTAGTATATGGGTTGCGGTCCTGGACCAGATTCCATCATCCGAAGAGAGGCCGGTCATGTACCAGTACCGCTCTGATTAATATATATATATATTAATCAGAACGGTACTGGTACATATATATATAATTATATATATACATCTATCTATTAATCAGAGCGGTACTGGCACATAATTCCAGCCAGGAGAGATAGGCAAATATAACACATATATATGTATATATAAGTACATAATGTTAATGTAAACTATTTATATATGTAGCAGATCTATGTATGCATGTATATATGTATAAACTTCCGCCAGAATTACGACAATTATCTGATCCATCACACAAACTCACCATCGCTTCACCCCTTGCAATCTCTGTGTATGTCTTCCACTCAAAACACTCTTCTTCCGCGTATCCTATCTTGATTCTTCTTCTTTCCCCTTATCTATCCTGCAGATCCAATCCCAAACACCGCCCACCGTAGCCATCTGACTGCCTGCCTTCCTGACTCTTGGACCTCGACCTGGAGCCGAACCCTTCCTTCCTATCGACTTTGTTTTGACTGCGCGTCTGTGAGCAATCTGGTTCCCGCGACTTAGCTTTCATTTCAGGCGCTGTAGAAATCTAAAATTTACGATTATGGTATATAGGCATCCATGTGTGTACATGTGTATATGTAGGCCTATATATAAATAAATATATTGTATATGATTATATTGATCTATGTATTCGTAGGTGTATGTATGTGTGTAAATGCACGTGTATATATATGGGTACGTGGAAGTGTATGTATGTGTGTCAGTCCGACGCCGCCGAAGGAACCCTTTGTACACGTAAGTATCTACACCTTCCGATACATGAGACACATACACATTAGCATCACTAAGGAGTTCTACACAGACCACAAATCGTTCAAGTCTCCCGCCAGAGCCATAACAGACTCCTAAATATCTGCATATTAAGCCAATATTACATTCCTTGCACGGGCTGCCCACCGAACATATTCTCACTCCTCACACTAATAGATATCGCACTAGATCAATCGTAATCCCGAGATTTCTACAGAGCCCAACAAAAGCCAAGTCACTGGGACCAGCTTATTCACAGGCGCTCAGTCAAAACAATATCGATTTGCTAAAGTGTTCGGTTCCAGGTCAAGATCCAAGTCATACAGAGACAGCGTTGCTGCTATGGTGGATGATGTATGGGATTGGAGCGGAAATAGGGATAAGAGGAAGAAGGGGAGTCATGATAGGATCTGTGAAAGAGGAGTTTTCAGTTTTGATTAAAGGCCAGTGCAGAAATTGCAAGCGGTGGAGCATAGGTGAGTTTGCATGATGAGTCAGATAATGGATACTGTTACTCTAGCTGTTCCCCGACCCCAAACAGCGTTGAGCTCCTGAACCTTCTCGGTAGCTGGTCCAAAGTTTTGGAATTAACAGCCCAGTCCAGGTATAAACTAAAGACGCATCTTTTTTAACTGCTTGCCCACCATAGTCTGGCTTCTGGTTTCCCTGACCTTTCAGAATTCTACCTGGCTTCCCCAATGGATTATGATTCAGGATTGCGATTTTGACTTGAAGCGACCATTGACTGATGCCTTGGGCAACAATATAATGGCGCTATAGAAGTCTTTACAATGGATTCGATCTGCTGACAAGGGGATGGAGAGGTCCAAAGCAGGTTATTTTTACGGACGTCCTTTATGGACGACCCCTAAGTACCTTACAGAATCTCTGCCCATGCTAGCCTAAGTGGTGTTAAGGTGCACTAAGAAAGGAAGCAAACGGTGCTCATATAACTAGAAAAGTAAGCACTCGTGGGCAGCCACACACATGCAGAACCCAAACAACAGTTTCCTGTCCAGAGCTGACAGTTGACTCCATCATCAGTTCTTAGTCCATTCTGTCTGATGCATTACGACCACGTGGTGGCTGCAGAAGCTTCCAGAAGGAATCAGAATCAGAATGAGGAGTTTCCATGAAAAATTTCTGTTTGTTTATATTACGTTTTATTATTTTACCATGTCAATATCATTGCTATTATTATTGTTATTACTATTATTATTATTATTTATATATTCTAAACCCAAAGGAATATGTCACAAGGGTAAGATTAAACAAATTATGTCTGAGACACTTGTTTGATCTGGAACTTGATCTTAATAATAATAATGATAACGATAATAATAATAATATAATTATTATCATCATTAATGTTATCATTATCATTATTATACAAATCTGCAAGTACAATTAAGCAATGGATAAGACCTTATAATTATTACTATACAAATGTGCGAATACAACTGTTACATGTTCGAAAGTAAATCATCAAACAAGTTCTGAACTTAAGTTTGCCCCATTACTCTTCACCCCATTCGTTGCCACCAGATCACCAGAATCCCTGTCACGGTGGATCAGTGACACAAGGCACGTGACAGAAATGGAAGCCAGACCAAGAAGTGCTGCACATGAAATGAAGATCAACCGATTTCCATGCCGGAATGTATCATCATGCAGGCACATCAGAATGATGCATGCAATCAGGTTGAGCGGAACTCGGAACCAGCTGTTGACCGCGGAATGTGTTGCCTGCGGAACAACCCGTGCGCGCACAACTGTCATTGCTCGAAAGTAGATGCCGACCGAAAACTCGATAACGATGAACGCTATGAAGGCAAGAGTATACAGCACGTCGTCTGGCCTTGCTGCAACTGCGGCGAGGATGTTCCCAAGTCCGGCAAGAACAACTGATGAGGCCAGAAGCACGGGGACCGACGTGCCACGACGGCAGAGGAAATTGAAAGTTTCAGCTCCAATCACGGCGCTTGCCATGAAGCTGGCGAAGACAAAACCGAGTGGAGCATGCGACTTATCGAGCACTGGTGTCCAGATGAAGACAAAGATGTACATTGTGCTCTCAAAAAGTGACTGGACTATTCCAGTGAGGAAAACCTTTGGATCTCGGCCAATGTCGCGCAATCCATCCATGCACGATTTCCGGACATGAACACGAACAGTGCTACAATTTTCTGTCCATTGCGTTGAAATGAGGACTCCAACAATGAAGAGGACCAGGACTGCAATTATGAATGGAGAGACTGGTCCTAGGTTTAGCCATTCAGCCGAAACGTTAGCCACGATGCCAGCAATGATGGCTAAGATGCCATTCCAGAAGTCGGCCTTCCTGAACGTCTCCTAGAGTGAAAAGTTTAAACAAATTTAAAATGGAATAAATTTTTAGCATTAGGAAGATTGAGCTGGGCAGGAAAGGTAGCATGTGCACTTGGATACCATGGCAAGTGACATCTATAGGTAAGTATATTAAGACTGTTTAAGTGCTTGTGAAATAGACAACATTTAATAATAGTAACAACGAAATAATAGTAATAACAGTTAAACTACATTCCTCTATCATCACTTATCCATATGCAAGTGCAAGTGCTTTCCTCAGCATTTTTGCCACAAAGCACAACTGCAAAGACTGGCCATTCCAGAAAAAATGCTGTCTCCAATTTTGTAACCTGTAGGAACAAATGTACTTCAGGTAAATAAGAATAAATATACTGATAGTAATAATAAAAATATGTGCTGGCAGCATGTCAATGACATAATATGAAGAGTGTTGGGCAGGGCAAACACCCCAGCTAAACGGAACCATTTGGCCTCAATAGAGAAGATGGCAAATGGCCAGACAGTGTGATGCTTATCCCACAGTCACCCAGAAGGGTCTCATGTGGGAAGTGATGGTTTGACACCTACGCCACGTCACCGAGGATTCACATTAACTGGAATAGGTGAGCCTGCAAATTAGGCAGCCTCATCAAAAAGGTCAAAATAAGCCATTAGGACTGAGACCAGCAGTGCATGAGCTGGAAGGGTTGGCTTTTCTCACAGACTTGGAACAAAGTAGAGCTTATGCAATCCACAATCCCTTGTATACCAGTTACTTGTTTCAAGACTCTTGGTGGCTCTCCAATGTGGGAACACCATATGCTTCTCTGGGACCATACCATGCAAACTGTTCTAAACACTGTACTGACATTTAATAAAACAATAATAATGATAGTAACAGCAATAAGAATACTAATATTAATAATAATAACAATAATAATAACAATAACGATAATACAGACATTTAACATTAAAGACTGATTTCCATGAGGGTGATAACCTGACCTGGATCCATTCCTTTGGGAAGTCGTGAGTCTCAACGTGCTCATGCAAGTACCATGACTCAAATGCTGAGAAGAGCAGCGAAGTTGCAACTCCCCCGAGCACTCGTCCTACGATGAGCACAAAGTAGTTGCTCGACAGCTTAATGAGCGATGCCACCGAGTAGATGACTGTGAAAACAATGCAGAGCTTCTTCCTACCAAATCGGTCGGCAGCGACTGGTGCCCACGATCCAAGCACAACCGTTGACGCGAAGCCACACACGTACAGAATGGCTATCTGGTCCTCTTCGAAACCGTAATGGCTGTAGAGCTTGTACTGGTAAGGACTCTGGAGCCAGTCGGCAAAAAGTGCAGTCAGGTATGCGATGAAGTAGATGTTCTGAAATGTGGCAAAGTTTGGGTTCGTTTTTGCAGGAGTGGCATTTGTTTTACGTGAGAGATGAAGAACTGAAAGGCACACGACAAAGATCACAATGAAGAATACGTATATCATCATTGTGGCAAGCAGAGGAGGAGTCGAGGGGAAATGGTGTTGACAGCGTTTGACTGTGAACCAGTTTTAGGTTAGTTAAGGATCAGCACTTTCAGCACTTGAGAAGGTGGAACTGGTTTGAGTTTAGCTCACAGGAATTCTTTGACGAGCTGAAGGCAAGGTTTGATTTTGTTCTTCACAATTTTTGGTAAAAAAATCATCTCGTTTTTGGACAATAGGGTCTACAGCAAACGCCAGAGGACTGCAAACTGTTGAGTGTAGAAACATCAGCAGTTTATGACTTCGAATGCAAATCCAGTGTTGAAATTCATAATCTGGGGTCAAGAACTGTGACACGCTACAACATAAAGTAACATATCCAAACATTTATACAGCACATTTTAAGTACTGTCAAAACTGTTCCTTCTGATGATGAAATGCAAACGATACATTTCACACATTTATTCTTCCACGATATGAATAACAATAGGAATCAACCTATAAATAACAGTAGGAATCGACCATAGAAACTCAAAGTATTTATTTATTTTATTTTATTTATTTAAAGCATTTAATAGGCGCGCAAAGTCAGTACACCTGAATCTAAGGCGCCATCCTAACATAAAGTAGTTAAATGCATAATATGAATTTCCTTTGCAATCACTGAGCTCCTTACTTATGGCCCCAAACCGCTACTTCTCTACACAAGTAAGAAAGTACTTTCCCTAACTAATCGAATACATTGGTATCTGTAATAAATTTCTTCGGCCTGTAGTCTAATCTAATGACTTCCATAGTGCCGTCATCATAATGCACTCGGCAAAAATCGATGGTTGCTTCTAGTCAAACAATAGTCAAACACCAAAATCCGAGAACCCTATTGAAATCCGATCGGTCAGGGAAACAGCATGACAGGTTACGGTAGGCAATAATAACAATAACAATAAAAATAACAATAACACTAATAATAATAACTAGTATTGCCAACACGGCGAAGTCAGTCAAGCAGATCGAAGACTAAAAGTTACGAAAGACCCATTACTCATGAGACTACGAAGTAACAATAATTACAAATAAACATTAAAATCAACCTCTCTCTCCTAATGCACCTATAAATTCACAATATACTATCGCTAAACATTTAAGTTAAAACCAATCTGCCATAAACGTAGGCATATATATTTTACATATAAACACACGTTTTCCTTGCGAACCCGTATGCAAGTAAGTGCGTGTTTCTAGCACAGACATATTGCTCGATCGTAATACTAATATTCTGTGGTTTATATAGCGCTATACGTTTTCCTATATACGTTACGCTATCAAACAATCCAAGAGTTAGGGTGAGTGAGTATATCAATCGACTGTTACATTAAAAAGTAAAACCTGTCCCAATTCAAGGCACGAAAGCTTGTCAGACTCTGATGTCAGGCTAATTGCAATATCTTATATATCTTATAATTCATATAATCCAAGAACTTCTATAGCGCCGATGTTATAATGCCAAAAGCATCAGTCGATGGTTGCGACTAAGCAAAGTCGGTGTGCATACAAATTTCCAAAGTGAGTCTGGTCAAAAGTCAAGAGGAAAATCCAAGCAGGCACAGAAGCAGAGTACGGAGGGAATGAGTCCAGGAAAAGACGGGTTATTAACCTTTTAGTCAAGATCTAAAGGCCAATACAGACTACAGAACGAATGATTGTGGGAGGAGAGTTTCAAAGTCTGGGGCCAGCAACGGAAAAGGCCATCCACTAAAAGCTGTCCTTGTCAGAGTGAGACATTCATACGACCTCAGTTGTTGAGTATTGTCAAGTCTAGGAAGTCAGCATGAGACGAAGACAGTGAGGTCGGCTAAAATACAGAAATTATAGACAATTAGCCCGGTGTTGAAAACTGTTCTCTTTTCTTTGGGTAGCCTGTGTAACGATTTCAGACCTGTAGATATATGTTGATAAAATATCCTGTGTAGGCTTCCACAAGAGGAAACATTTGTCATTATAATCCCATGTTTCAGTTATTGAACCTGGTATTGTTCCTAATGTGCAAATTAAATAATTAAAGGTTTACAATCGCTTTCCATATGCAAACAGCCAAAAGTAGCGTGAAACTCTCGAGCTAAAGGTAATTATAGCGCTAAATAAATTAATATTTCATCTACCGAGAAATAAACTCGTTATATCTCCAGCAGGCATGAGAATGTCGAAACTTTTAATTAGTGTGAGTTTCTGTCTTTCTATTACCAACTTATTTATTTTAGACATTTTTGGCCATTCAGCGAAGATTGTTGTTGACTTTTGCTATATCTGTTTGCAAGGAGGGCTAAATTATTAAGGGTTTCCGCAGCAGGCGCACGGACTTGTTTTTGTGTATAGGCGCTACAGAAGTTAGAATAGATCAGATTTGTGTGCTCTTATTGACGAGCTGCAATAAGATAAGTTTACATGATATGTTATTTGCTATTGTGAAGTTATTTGGATGAATTCCAACCTTCGAGGCATACGTCGGATGGTTGGGTGTGGGGCATAACGGGAGAAGAATCGGAAAAATTCGGTCGGCTAGGTTTATGGCGGACTGTCGGTTTATTACACAACAGGGTCTGATTAATGGGGCATAGTGATGTAACTGATAGTTGTTTGTAAAGTTCTCCAAAAGGCGCCGTATAAATAGCCAGACACATTCATACATACTTTTTTTGTAGTGTACATTACTGAAAACCCAGAAGGATCACTGTGATTTTATTGTTTTTACTATTCTGATTAACCCAAGAAATAGTGACACAGTGTTGCATTTACTGGTGTTTTTCTTATCTACACTACGGCATAGTCTACACCCTTAAATATATCAGCATGGCGTCATCTGTAAAGGACGTCCGCAAAGAGGGAGGGAGGGTCGCCCAAGTGCAGACAAGGGGAAGGGATTGTGCCCAATGTGGATGCCGGCATCTAAATTTGGTACATACAGTAGTTTTAGTACAGGCTGTGCGTTAAACACCAACTTCAGTTAGACAGCAAACTGTCTGTATGGCATTGGATCGTATTAGAGTCCCCAAGACAAGGCGGTGTCAGAATACCCCACCTTATAGCACAGTTAACCCTACAAGATCAACAGGATAGCCTAATCTAGGCCTTAGTGCTCCGCTGGAGTGCTTACATCTGCAGAAAGGATTGGAGAGGGTAATGCCAAATGGGGACAAGAAGGATGGGTCCAAAGTAGGTAATTTTTGTGGATGTCCTTTGTGGAAGACCCCAACATACTAACAGATTGCCACAGATACAGGGCTACACTGGCACTGTGTAAATGTTTAATTGTAATCAAAGTAGAATTGATTTACTTTATTTCTTTTGTTTATTTTAAAATTTATTTTGTGAATCCAAATCAAGATCCGTTTTATTGAATATCTGCATAAATAAGGTTATAACTAAACAACATTGGATTTCTTAACGAAGTCGGAATAATAATTTTCAAGATCTAATATGAAGCATTATTATTTCTTTAGCACAAATATCTGGCAAAGAGAAGAATCTCAGATGAGCTTATCATGCCTGTGCCAGTACAAATTAAACTTAATACTTTTATTGAAGTAGAGTTTATTGACAGTATTTATTTTGATGGGACTTTTGTGGATAATTTGGTCTTAGGTGCATTGCTGTTGTCGATTCGGTCGGTCGTTCTCCTCCAAAGCAAATGATTTTGTTTACAGCCTCGAACAAAACCTGATTCGTCCGGCCTTCAAGGCCAACACGGTTAGTTTCAACAAATTGGTTCAGCTTGTGCTGGTAGAGTGTTAGGCAAGGATGTAGACTCGGTCTTGAGACGTACCTAACATCTCATCTCTTTCTTCTCTCATACATTTCGCCAAAGTTTCTGCCTTGACTTGGTTTCGGGGCAGGACATCTTGGGTCATCTCCAGGTTTTGCCTGTTGAGGTCTCGTAGGGAAGTTCCGAGACTTAGTGTTTATGACAAATTTAAAAGTGGCAGTACTACCATTTGCTTCTACCACACATAGAACATGTACAAGTGGAAAATGTTTACCACATGCAGTGCTGTTATAAAGATGATTTTGTTCATCAGTGCTTGACTGTAGTTCATCATTTGAAGTACCTTGTTACATACTGGGGCCAGTAATTAGATCTTCCTTGGACTCATTTTCTGGGTCAGAAACATCAGCATCTGGAATAACTACCAGCTGATTCAAGTGCCAGCCATAATGTGACATTTTGATTTCTAAATTGGCATCCATAATTTTGCATAATAGTCAAAAACAAGGACACTGATTATCCAAAATGGTTAAACCAAATTCTAAGTCTTTATTATCATTTAGGATAGCATAGTCTGCGCTTTTGTGAGGTACTTAAAAGATGTGCTTTTGTGAGGTACTTAAAAGATACTATGTTGTATGTCTGGATGCATTACATAACATAGTACTTTATGTCTGATGTTTTGTTACAGGTTCCAGAGTCTGTTTTGGCTCTAAATCTTCAGAGTGACCTTGTCAGCTTATTGCACATGAAGTCGTCACTGGAAGTCACACGCTGGGAATGCAGGTCACTGTTTGAAGGTCAGAAGTCTCGTCGCTTTGATACCCTACACATACAAGAAGCTGTAAGTATCAATGTCGGGAAGTTCCTTTTTAAAATATAAGTCAGAAGTGACAATGACTTTGTAAATAATGTGATGAAGATGGTGAGGAGGAGGAGGATTTTTCAAAGATATGAAGGTGAAATGATGATGATGATTTAGTAAATAATGTGATGAAGGATGATGACAAGGATGATTATGAGCATATGACAATGACGATAAATGTAGCATAAATTGACAGTATTATATTGGTAATTAATATGATGATGACGATGATGATGGGGAGAAGAAGGAAAAAGGGAGTAGGGTACAGTTATAATGATGATTTTATTTATGATGATAGTGATGTGGAGGAGGAAGAGGATGATGATGTTAATTATGCTGAAGATTTTACTGATGATGATGATGATGATGACGACGACGATGACGACGAGTAGAAGGGGAGGGGATGCTGTCTGTGAGAAAGATGTTACTTATGATGATTGCTTCATGAGTTTCCTATTTCATAGGGCTTTTTCTATACTTGTCAAAGGCATTGAAACATGGCAATCTAACAATTCTAAAGAGTTGTGACTGAGGCTACGTTGAAAGTGTTTGACAATGATGTTATGTATTTGATTCTTACATGTTTTAAGGTGTACGACATTGTGAAGACGTTGCCAAGGGCTGAATTGTATCTCATGGAAGATGTTCCTTTAGTTATGGGCCAGATCTCAAAAGTTTCCACAGTGATCTCTCAAGTCCGAATCGAGACCACTCTCGTGACCCTACTTAACCACCTTTTGCGTCGTCATGGCAACAGCCACGAAGGCTTTGAGTCTTGCGTCTATTGGTTGAAGCCATCCCAGATTAGTCGATTCTTTGAAGTCTACATTAGTGGACAGAGGACTCAGTGTTCACCGATTGTTCAGTCCATCATCGAAGGCCGTTGCGAGGTCGCGAAGGGCGTGTACATTCCGTATCTTCCGGCCGAGACATTTCGCCAGATGGAGAACAAGAAAAGTCGTGAGCAGATGGCATACTGTCTTCTCCAGGCTGTCTTCTTCTATAAGCAGCTGGAGAGGCATGGCAGACGGTCATTGAAATTACATAACCCGGCCGATGCCCATGAGAAGACTGTTTCTGAGGAGGGAGTTGTTGGCCAGTCTTGAGAATATAAATAAATAATATTTTATTTATTCTCTGGAGTTATAAGTCCTGAAAAAAATAACAATATGGTCTTGGGATGAAGCCTAATTTTCCAGAATATAATGTTAGCTATAATTTAAGGGATAATATAATAATAATAAGATAATTTATGTAGTGCTGTAATATAGCCAAAGAAAATGAAGATGTAACCTTGTATTTGATTTTTTACACGATATATATAAGCACTAAAAGACACTGCTGTATCACTGTATATAATAAATGGTAACTTCTATGGTGGCAATGTGAAATGCACAAATGAATGCACACTGTGAAATGCACATCAAGCGATTGTGCTTCAAATTAAAAATTTGGGTTAGTTTCTTCAGATGCATTGTACATATGTGATAATATAGTAATAATAGTTGTGGCAGTAGTAGTGATAGATGGTTTTACTTAACGACTGATAACTGTACGTACTTTCAATCAAATTCATTCTGTGGGTAGTATTTACACATTACAATTTACATATGTTTATTTTGTCTTGTGCCTTTGAGCGGAGGCACAAGCGAGTTCCACCAGATGGAAGTAGCTACTTAGTGTATGTAAGATGTAATTAGCTATTTGCTTTTGCAATACCTGCATGGACTGCATATGATGAATCTTAGATTTGGAATTGGGAAAACTCAACCAGCACACTCTGTTGGGCCAATGTAGGCCAACGTTTGGCCCGTGTTGGCCAACGCGGGGTCATCATTAATAATTGGCCCAACATGGGTGTGCTGGCTGGACAGAAATGTGCAAAATATAATTTTTTAAATTAGATACAACCATTGATCATCAGCCTTTCTCTGTCGAATGGCGCTGGCCTTGTACTTTTCAAAAATTTGGTTGGTATCCACTTACCAAAAAACGTCTCAAGGCGAGGAAATCCTCTCTAGGTACTGTCGAATTTCAGATCCCTCAATCTTTTGAAAACTGGGAATGAGTCGTCCTCTCTCGCCTTGCTGGCTATCATACCTCTGACAACCTCTTTAATGACTGGGGTATGCTTTGAGTCAAAAGTGCGCCATCAAGAAATTAATTTCAGGTTATGGGTGACTAGCATAAATTAATTTGTCATTAAACTACCTTTCTTGAGACTTCTTTAATTTTATAGTGTTCATGATCTATTTATTAACAATAGTAATTATAGTGAATTATTCTAGTAACTAAATATCAATGATGGTGGCTCGGCACATAGCGCCTGGTCTGCTCTTGCCCACATGTAGCGGCGTGCCTGATGGAGGCTGGTCACCAGTCTACAGTGGCGCTTGCATGCGTGATGTGAATTTAAACGGCTTCTGGTCTTTGAACCAGGATGTACAATTAGCTAGTTATTATGAGCTAGTTTTCCTGCTATGTAGCAGTTCTGTAGACAGCCTGACCATGATGTCCGGTTCTTTGTAGCATAGCTCAAAATAAACTAGTTTGCTGCCAGCGATTAAGTCAGTCGAGCCCTGCCCCTACACGGGAAACTGGCGTCTTTCGCCCGTTGGTATTGCGCTATAAAAATCGACGGTTAAGGAGTTTAGTTGGAATTTATACGATATCGAAGCTGTGAGATTTACTCAAGGCATCTGCGTAATAGTACAAAAAGGCGCTATTAAAACAATTCGGAGTCCGGGAATGGTAGTGCTAGAAAACTTATACGGAGCCTTGGATTGTTCGCGGCCGATTGAGGCGCTGTAGAAGTTTTGAGGCGTTGCAGATCTGCCATGGTCGTCTTCCGATCGGATGTGTGAGTCAGTTGCTCCGGTCCGTCTCCAGGGGGTCCTGGAAAAGAGGGGAAAGTTCACTGGAGTCTTTTTGACGCGGAAATGCCACTGCACCCTCGAAAATGGTCACCTAACGTATCGCAAAGACGGCGAGAAGGTACCATGCTTACTTGACTGTTTCTTACACTACGCGTGTAACGTGTGAAGTATAATATTTGGAGCGCAGTGACCGAGAACTAGGCCAAGCCGTGCAAAGGCGCCAGTTTCTACGCAGGTGTAGGGCAGGAATTTAGTTTAGGAGAATTACTGTTTGCTTTTCTCTGATTTGGGGGAAAAAGGGCTGATGACAAATGAAGAATCAAAATTATGGTCGTTGCCGCGGTCATCATTATCGTCGTAGTCATCATCATCATCATTCGTTATTGTTAAATATTACTAATGATGCATTGTCATTGTAGTAATATTATTTATTAATAGCTATCATAATAAATAATACAAATATTATATTAATGTAAGTATGTGATGTAATACATTAATGTGAATACAAACTAAACAAATGATTTTATAATGGTTTCTTGTTGATTGCAGGAGAAGGGCCTTGACATGGTCCATGTCCAGTACATTCGTCCTGGAAAAGATTGCTCGTTTGAAATTGTCACGCGATCGTCTACTCACATTTTTGTAAGTACTAGCTGAACAACCACAGTTTGCTGTATCTTATCTAAAGGGAACATCTGAACTAAAGGAAACCAAAGTGGTTTACTAATACTACTGCTTATAATTTTGAAGTCCTAAGTGATCATTTCTACCTCAAATAAATAATAACAATAAAATTAATAGTAATAGCTGTAATAGCTGCACTGTGGGATTGAAGAAATTCTGAAATTTCACAATAAACTGCAGACTTTTGTTGTGGAATGATCTCTTTTAACCTTTAGATTGCTGTTTCTGTGAGCGAGAGAGATGACTGGGTGAGAGCACTGAGGGAGTCCATGAGAACGACTTCCTTTCGACTGCTGCCAAGTTCCACCAAATTCCTTCCGTAAGTAGTATTAGGAAGAGATTCTAGCTTTTCTAGGAGTGGCTCTGGTTGGATAGAGTGATTCAGAAAAGGTGGATAGGGTAAATCTGGGATGGCTGTGAGGTTGAAGGATATTTTGGCTGAGGCACAAACACAGCAATCCAACCTTTAACCTCCCAACCTGGTATAATTTTACATTAGTTAACAGCAGCCCTGTTATTTTTTAGCTCCTGTATAATATGTATATATTATATATTTATATACATATATAAATATATATATATATATCTGCTTGAAAACATTTGCTGTAGCACAGTTTTCTGAAGCAGGCTGTGGTTTTTCTGCAGTGACAGTACTGCCCCTTATGGGTAATTGTATGTTACTTAACAGCACCTGCTGATTTTTGTAGCTCCTGCTTTACATGTCTGTTGGAAATATTCATTTTCAGAACAGGTGCATTTGCAGTGACTAAAAAACTGTTTTACTTTCATTAACAGGCCAAGGTCTTATAGTGAAGACAGTGCTGCCTTCTATGAAACAATCCCTGATTCTCCAAAACTTGCGACAAAGTCTCCACGTAGTCAGACGTTGAGTACTTCGGCAAAGAACAAGTCACAAAAGTGGCTTTCGGTTGCTCCGTACGAAACTGTGAACGACCCGCCAGATGTTGTCCCATCGATACGTATTCCAGATTTACCGGCAAAGATTTCAAAGGACAGCAGAGATTTGGTGTCGCCAGTGGCAGTGTGCCACCTTTACGAGAGTGTTGACGAAGAGGAGAAATGTTTGGTTATGTATGAAGATGATTTGGAAGGAGTTTCCTCCCCTAGCAACCTGCCCGTCTCAGACGAACCTGCTGTTGAGTCTGATCTGTACGCATACGCTCGTGCAGAGGATGTTCGAAAAGTAGTTTTAAAAGACAAACCGAAACTCTGCTGTGAGTATTCAACTGTTCATGATAGACGTGGCTCAGAACTACTCTACTCTGAGGTTGGCGTGTGGGACAAAGCGGAGGAGCAAGCGGGCAGTGACAGCGTTAAAGCGGTTTGTAGTTTGGCGACAGGGGTTGAATTGACTGATGGGTTGAAGCCAGACGATGGCAGTTTCGGAATCTACCAGTTGGCCAACGATCCAGATGAGGATATGACCAACAATCAGTCACTACTGCCTGATGGAGATTGCTGTTCAGATATCAAGGTGTCTGGTGAGGAAATAACAAGGGTCTTTCCCCAGTCATTGGGACATCCTCAATCTCCAAAAGTGTCTGCTTCGATGGCTGTGCTTTCAAAATCATCACTGAATGTCACAGAAAGCAATTCCAAGAAAGCATTAGATTGTAATGCACTTGAATCAAGCAACAGTCAACACAAAGCGGTTTGTTTGAACGCTCCGGTCAGTCCTAAAGATTTTTCGGTGCTATACAGCAAAGGGCTCAAGCCCCAGTGTGTCCCTTATCCCTCAGCGTCATTTCCATCCCCTCCACTTATGGATAGCAGCACAGTTCTAGCATCTTCTGAACTGTACAACCAAGTGGTTAAACCAGCTCCTGATTTGTACAGCAAAGTGGTAAGCCAATTATCAAATGAATCTGCCTCCATTTCTCATTCTCCTTCTGCAGCTCTTTCATTCGCTCCACTTGCGGGTAACAGTACCACTTTTCACGAAAGTTCCATCTTACCATGTGACATCCCCGACGTTTACAGCAAGGTGGTAAAATCATCATCGAACGAATCTTGCACCATTTCACATTCTCCTACTGCATTGCTTCCATCCACTCCTCTTGCAGGTGGTAGCCCTGAAAGTGGCACTTTTGACATATACACCAAGGTGGAAAAACCAGAAACAAGTGATTCTACCCTGTCCAAGTCAACTGAGGGAAGTTCGTGCCTGGAGAGGATTCCTAGACTTCCAAACCCAAGGATTTCGTCGAAGTATCAGTCACCCTTTGACAAAATTCGAAGGGTAATGGGAGAAACCTGGGAAGATGGGCAGTTGGACGAGTTGCAGAGTCAAATGGTGCCAAAAGGAGCGAATGCAGTGGATGACTTGAGGCTGTTCCTTCAGAAACTGGATAAATGATTTCCGGGTTTAAGATCAACAAACTGGTCATTATATTCCAAAACCTTGACAAGTGCTTTTTGGTTAGGTGCTATTAAAAATTGAACTGTTGTAATAACAATATTATATTTTTGGCCCTAGTTTATTATTTATTTTTCATACATTATTATCTAACTGCATTTGTCTACATCAGTTAGATAGCCATGTGTGCATGGCATTTGATAAGTGCTTAAAGGTACCACCAAAGGCTGACTTCAGGAACTGATGGTGATGAACTGATTTAATTAATTATTAGTGGTAATGTTAATAGCACATTTTATGTGTGGGTTGAAAAATGGCTATACTCGCTCAGATGGCTGGACAGATGGTGATTCTGGAGTTGATGTCGATGATTATGAATTGTGTGCAATAATTTCTTTGATACAATTCTGAGATTGTTTCTCTGCAGTTGTTGATCCAGCATAGTTAGCGTTTTAATACGAATGCACACTAATAATTGTAGTAGTAATTTTAATGGTGGTGGTGGTAGTGGTAGTAGTGGTAGTAGTATTAGTAGTAGTAGTAGTAGTAGTAATGTGTCTGGTCTATTGACAGAATTCTGTCCCTTCCTTTAGAATCCTGGGCCTTCAAGTCTACAACTTGCTACCTTAGGACGTCTGCACCCAAATCGTATTATAGTCTAGCCTAGTTGTATTTCTCCCTTCATGGCAAATCACTTTCCCTGAAGAATCAGAAGCTTTGGTGGGGTGGATGGCCTTATCGCTGTGTAGCACCTTCTTTGGATTCTGGAAGGGTGCTATATGAATGTCAAGGTACTCACACAATGGGGTAATGCCGTACTCTTTGGTACTTTGTTATGGGATAATGCCATACTCTTTGGTACTTTGTTATGGGATAATGCCATACTCTTTGGTACTTTGTTATGGGATAATGCCATACTCTTTGGTACTTTGTTATGGGATAATGCCATACTCTTTGGTACTTTGTTATGGGATAATGCCATACTCTTTGGTACTTTGTTATGGGATAATGCCATACTCTTTGGTACTTTGTTATGGGATAATGCCATACTCTTTGGTACTTTGTTATGGGATAATGCCGTACTCTTTGGTACTTTGTTATGGGATAATGCCATACTCTTTGGTACTTTGTTATGGGATAATGCCATACTCTTTGGTACTTTGTTATGGGATAATGCCATACTCTTTGGTACTTTGTTGTGGAACGGCTTAGCAGCTGGTCAGTCAGGATTACAACTTTTGGACATTTTCTTGCTTTTGTTTTTATGTGAAGGTGCTATATAATTGTCTAGTTCGATTTTTTGTTGCTTTTGGGTTTAGAGCATCTCAGACAAGTTTTTTTTGCATAGGTTTGATTACCTGTAGATGATGTTGCTATTAACCATTTGTATGATTCTGGATTAATGCATTCTTGTCAACTCTTTGACCAATATTTATATGTGTTGTAGTTGCATAAATATTATGTTTTATTAACTAATTACAATTAATAAGGGGAAAAAGAAAAATTATTTAACTAAGTGGTTGTTGTATTCAGTCTTCTAAACTTTCATTGTATGCCTTAATGCGGTTTCGACTTTCTACATGCGTAAAAGTAATTTTCACAGCAGCAGACACCAGTTTGGTAAAGAAGGCTCATAGGCAAGACTGTGTGGTGTCGCCATTTGCCCTGTTATCCCTTTTAAGTCTCTCTGCCTGTCGGACCAGCCTTTGGAATTTATCAGATCACAAGTCTGTTTTTGCATTCTTTTCATTGAAACCTATAGTGCATTATTATAATTGCGTTGTAGAAGTTCTAAGACTAGATAATTTACTACAAAAGGCCGCAGTGTTGTCTGACTGTCGGCCACATGCAGTTAATTGTGTAGCGCCTTGTAAAAGGAAATTCTGAAGCGCTTCTTTAGCGCACATTTCGGACGACTATCTTCGACATCTTTAGCGGATGTGATGCGTTATCTCCCCCTAAGACACTGGCCGATAATAACAAGGGCGGTGAGGTAACTATTGGGGGAGGCAGGATGGGAGAGGCCCGGTAAGTGTTCAGTCATTTGGCTATATTTAGCAGACTTCCCAGCGAAATGAATTCCCCTCCGATGGGGAGAAAAAGTGGGTCATGTGTAATTGTTAGATACGTTCAGACGTAATTGTGCGAGACCGCTTTGTGTTGCTAGTTGTGTCTCTGGGCATCTGGCAGCGGGACTTGGTTCTTGACAGGGCATCTTTGGACAACCCCACGGACTTGACGCAGCGCTCGTGAATAAGCTGGTGCCTTGCGCTTACTTTTAAGTAGGGCTTTAGTAATTTCGAGTTTACGATTACGAGATAACGCTGTCGGAAATTCATAAAGCTCTTGATTCACTGACATTGAATGGCGTGCAAAGTATGAAGATTCAAATAAGTACAAAGATTCTAAACTCTGTCTGTGTCGGAGTTTTTGTCCTGCTCAGTCATAACCAATACTACACTACTCAGTCCAATAATATCCACACGAACCCATCCTATCCCATGACCCCATCCCATGACCCCATCCCATGACCCCATCCCATGACCCCATCCCATGACCCCATCCCATGACCCCATCCCATGACCCCATCCCATGACCCCATTCCATGACCCCATCCCATGACCCCATCCCATGACCCCATCCCATGACCCCATCCATTGCCATCATTTGATGAAAAACTGTTTACACTGTAAAGCAAACTGGAAACGTATACAGATTACAAGATTAGGCCTAATTTTCACATTATATACATGTATATGTGTGCATCTAATATCAGTAGGTCAAGTGTGTCTCTACATGCATTGAATTTTATACATAGGACAACGAAGTATATAAATAAGCATTTGTTAATACGCTGTGTCCATCAGCAGATCGAGGAATCACAGGCGGAATCAACTGGCGCTATTTAGATATTATATTATGTTGGATGGAGGGATATATTGGATACAGGGATATACACTAAAAGGAGAGATTAGGCACTAAAACCCAAAAGGCCTATAGCTTACGTAGCCTTGTAACTGAAGCTGTAGGCCTACATGTAAATTATACAGTGTTCTTTACCGGATACTTGGCCTTCCCTTCGGACAAGTGCCTCTGGTAAATATGTTGATTTATTACTAGGATGTCAGTTCATCAGATATATATATATATATTATGTGCATATATATGAATATATGAGTATATACATGTATATGTTAAACAAACAGCGGTTATTTTATAGTTAATGCATAGCTAATTATTCACACCGAATAAAATACCGATATACACAAATAGCCTACATGTGTATATAATCAGATGTAGATACAGTGTGTATGTACATGTATGCATATACGTATATACAGTATGTATGTATATAGTTCTATTTACTGTACAACTCATTTTCTATATGGAGGAGAATGCTGGACAGTGAGAAAGCAAGATGAGAAATGATCATGACAAGAGGAATGGTGCTGGCTACGGAAAATTGCAGGAATCTCACGGCTACAAAAAGTAGAAACGATGAAATACGACATTCGTTGGATATGCAGACAACTCTATCAGATCGGAGGAAGAAGTTCGGTGAAGAAGGCTTCGATGGTTTTTTCATGTGGAAAGAATGCCAACTGACCGAATTCCGATCAGTGCATTACAGCCAAAGGAAGGACTACGCTCGATAGGCAGCTTAAACAAGGACATAACACACTTAGACTAAACCTTAGAAAAAGAACGTAATCATATCTCCTCCTCCTCCTCCTCCTCCTATTCCTCCTCCTCTTCTTCCTCCTCCTCTTCCCCTCCTCCTCTTCTTCCTCTTCCCCTCCTCCTCTTTCTCCTCCTCCTTCTCCTCCTCCTCCTCCTCCTCATCATCATCATCATATCATCATCTGTGGCTTTCCGAGTATGGACGTAACTTCCCATGCAGGACGGCGGTGATTTCGGTCCAGTTCTACGCTCAGAGCCACTCGCCTCACTGCTCCTACTTTCTCTATGTAAGATGGCCGTATCGCCCCTGCCCTTAGTGTCCGTTCTCTCCGAGGAAGGTTGAGGAGTGACCACTTCTTCAAGGGAGTCAATACTGTAAAGTTTTGTCTCGGGATCCGACTCTGCCTCTTCTGCAGTCGCAGGATGGGCAACGCCCAGAGGATGGCCTTTTCCCACAACAGGGTTCGTTCCTATAGCGGCAATAGTCGTTCCCTTTCTAAGTGCCTTCTTTATCACTGGCTTTTTCGTCACCACCATTCTACATTTCGTAACTTTCACACTACAGCCAATAAAATGAGACATCAGCCGTCCTCTTGGTTCCTGAAACAGGGGTATCTTATGACTGGTCTCTACGTCTTTCCGCCCTAGGCTCATGGATATCGGGCAACGTATCTTCCCACCAACACGCGTCTCTCGCTCCATTTCCGTGTGTACAACGCCCCGCCTCTTATGCATATGTGTCATGCACCACAACTAATGGAGTAAGTTTTCGCAAAGGCTCTCTGTGTTGGCTATTACTGACCAACAAAGTTGGTAATAATTCTGCTTTGTGAGATGGGATATCTCTCCGAAAATCTCTGACTGCGAAGGTCCTTATTCTATTCTTATTTGCACACAGACCTTCGTCCAGACCTTTGCACGAGGGGCCCTTCCCCCACTTCATTCAGTTCTCTGAGCTGTGTGTTGTGACAACCATATATGTAGTCAACGGTTTTCGCTCCCATTGTACCTGGGTAACCCGATAGGGTCTCTGACGTATCGGTTCTTCTCTTCGTCTGATTTAATCTCTCGTTTATCTGGTCACGTTTGGGTGTTGGCTCTCTTAGTCTTCACCTTGGCACTCTGACCCGCTGTGTCTTCTCGTTATATCTTCCCGCCGTCTGAATTTCGACGAGGAGGAATGCGGGCGTGTCTTTCTCCGACTTTCGCACAACCTCTCCTCGCTATATAGAATCAGTCCCCGTCCCATGACCTCGTAACAGGTTGGGCCTAAAGCCTGAAATCGGTTCCTTGGCAAGAGTCGGATCCCGAGACAGAACTTGACAGTATTGACTCCCTTGAAGAAGCGGTCAATCCTCAACCTTCCTCGGAGAGAACGGACACCAAGGGCGGAGGTGATAAGGAGAGGCCATTTTACATAGAGAAAGTAGAAAGGGCAGTGAGGCGGGTGGCTCTAGTGTAGAACTGGACCGAAGTCACCTCCGCCATGGGAAATTATGTCCATACTCGGAACGCCACAGATGATGATATGATAATGATGATGATAGTGATGATGATATGTATGTATATATGTACGTGCATATATAATGTATATAATTATGTGCATAAACACACACCCAGCAGTGTTGAAGGATCTCACCCGATAAATTCATTGAAAAATGAACAGGGTCGAGGTCTTACGGTCGCTGTATAAAAGCATGTACATTTATATTTCCATTTACAAATGCACAATTGTGCATGCCCTATTTGATATAGTACACTTGCTTCTGCTTATCCATGTGTCCTTAAGAAGCCCACATCTATACTGTGTTACATATAATAGCATATCCACATAAACGCATACGCAGTTATACATATTATATGTGTGTATATATATATATATACATTAAGTAGCAAGACTCAGATACAGCCTTAAGTATATACGTATACATACATATAAATGTATGTGTGTGTGTGTGTGTTTATGTAGATATGTAGAGTTAAGCTGCATAAACCTCGGCTGCATCCTATGCGAGAAACCGCAGCCATTGAACAAAGCTTTATGTTATAGACTGTTTTCCTCCGCTTGTGTCTGCCTGTCTGTCTCTCCGTCCATGTGTATCTGTCTGCATATGTGTATATCGCTTTCAACCTCTCACTGCCTTCCCTTCCTCCCTCCCTCCCGCTTGCTGAGGCTGAGATCCATCCGCCCGAAGTCAACATTCCTCAACCAACGTGTGTACTGGATTTACATGGGCGATGGTTAAGCCCTATATGGGGTCCCCTCCCTCGCTCTCTGCCTCCCATGCAGCTCTCTGTCTGTCTGTCTGTCTGCCTCTTTCTTTTTTCTGCCTGCGTTTCTGTCTGTCTTTCTGTGTCTCTCTTGCACTCTCTGTCTCTCCCTGTCTCTCTGTCTCTCTCCCTCTCTGTCTCTGTCTCTCTCTCCCCCTCTCTCCCTCTCTCTCTGTTTTTTTGTTCTTTCCGTCCTTGTGTCCGCGTTGCTTCTACGTCTCTCCTTCCTCTCTGCTTTTCTTCTGTCTCCACCTTGCCTTGCATATAACTCTGTCATTCTGTATGTCTGCATGTCCGTTTGTCTGTCTGTTTTTCTGTTTCTTTCAATCTACGTCGCTACCTGCTCCTCTACCTTTCTGACACTTTTTTCTGTGTGTCTGTCTGTCTGTCTAACCCTGACTCTCTTCCATAGCATAAATATCCTGCGTATCCCTTCTGCCAGCTCTTCCACCCATATAGCCCTCAATAGCCCAGCTATAGGCGGAGGCCTCTGTATGCATCTACTAGCCGAAGCTTCCCACCGACTCTAGTATTAATCGACTCGACTCTTGATCGCGTTTAACGGTACTGTACCTCAAAGCGGCGCTACATAAAGTTCTTTTGTGCAAACAACGAAGAGTAGGGGCTAACTCTACATGGATTTACTTTACAAGGCCTACATCTACTTTTGGATTACAAGATTACGCGTACGAAGTCATTACAGCTGACCAAACATACGATAATGTATGTAATTTACACTACAGAAGTAATATTTACAGCAGACCCCAGTTTAATGTTTACAGTTTACTATTTACGTTTTATTGTTCCCATTTTATAGTTCAAATGTTACTGCAAAATGCAGCTTATTATTTTCATAATTGATGTCGTTGTTTACGAAGCTAGGAAGAATTAAGTCACTGATACCTGTATACCAGTGGCTGACTCACGGGATTACCTCAAGAGACTCTCTTCTTCTCCTCGTCCGTCCCCTCACCCTCCTCCATCTTCTATTCTTCTTCTCCTTCCTCTCACCCTCCTTCTTCTTCTGTTTTTCTTCCCCTCCTCCTTCCCATGACCCTCCTTATTCTGTTCTTCTTCTCCTTCTTCTCACCCTCCTTCATCTGTTTTTCTTCTCCTTTCTCTCACCCTCCTTCTCCTCCTGTTTGTCTTCTTCTTCTTCTCCTCCTTATCACCCTCCTGTTTTTCTTCTCCTTCGTCTCATTTTCCTTCTTCATCTGTTTTTCTTCTCCTTCCTTTCCTCCTCCTTAACCTGGTGTTTTTCTTCTCCTTTCCCTCACCCTCCTTCTTCTGTTTTCTTCTCCTTCCTTTCATCCTCTTCCAGAAATCGCTTCCAGATGATGTAAGAAATATGATGACTATTAGTCAGGGTAAAACGAGGTTAAAGAAATAATTGATTAGTCTGTATTAGCGTGTTCATATGTAATTAATTATTATAAATGTCTTTTTTTGGATTGTGTTGAAAGTAATTACTCGATTTGTAATAATGGAGTTTTTCTGTGTAATCTGTGTAATCTCTATAATCGCCATATGTTAACATTGTAAATGGACCAACCGAGTTTTAAGAGGGTCTGTCTGAGCCTTTTCGGTTGACCCATTGACCTGCACCAGCAATGTACATATGCTATGGCTTACTTCTATTCGATGTTATACTTTCTTGTATGATGGTCCTCTAATGTCAATAAAATTTCAATCACTCAAAAATAAGAAATCATTTTGCATCTGTTTTTCTTCTCCTTCCTCTCGTCCTCCTTCTTCTTCTGTTTTTCTTCTCCTTCCTCTCGTCCTCCTTCTTCTTCTGTTTTTCTTCTCCTTCCTCTCGTCCTCCTTCTTCTTCTGTTTTTCTTCTCCTTCCTCTCGTCCTCCTCCTTCTGTTTTTCTTCTCCTTCCTCTCGTCCTCCTTCTTCTTCTGTTTTTCTTCTCCTTCCTCTCGTCCTCCTTCTTCTTCTGTTTTTCTTCTCCTTCCTCTCGTCCTCCTTCTTCTTCTGTTTTTCTTCTTCCTCTCGTCCTCCTTCTTCTTCTGTTTTTCTTCTCCTTCCCTTCACACTCCTTTTTCTTGTTCTTCTCCGCCTCCTTCTACTCTTTACCTAACTTGTTACAGATTACAGATTGCAGTTTACAGTCGTTTGACGAGTTCTAACGGCTTCACGTTCGAGACTCTTCCGTTTCGAGTTTCGAGTGCCTGGCCTTGAAAATGAACAGGAAGCCAGTGCAACGATTCCGAGGCTAGATCGAAGGATCTAAGGATCTACATAATACTAGTGGAAGACATCAGGTCCATCTGACCTCCAGAATCGAGCTCGGCTGGACGCGTAGTAAAGATACACGAGCATGGACAGTGGAGTATTACGATAGCGGCGCTATAGAAGTCTTTTCTTGGCTTTAATTCGGTAGAGGGTGATGTCGGCTGAAATCGAAGTAGCGCCTTCCCCTTCAGCGGCCCAACAGGGGTCAGGAGGAGGTCAGCAGTTCGAGGCAAAGGTCACCAAAGTTCAATCGATTAAAGAAGGGTAAGAAATAGCCTGCCTGACTGACTGACTGACTGACAGACTGACTAAGCAGCCGACCAGCCAGAAGGAGAGATATACAAAAACAGGCATGCACACACAGACAGACACACGCAGACAGACACACAGCCACCCAGAAAGGCGAAGACATACAGATATCAATTGAGCCATTTTGCAACCAGCCAGCCAGCCAGACAGACAGACAGCCAGACAGACAGGCAGAAAGACAGCCAGCAGACAAAGACAGACAGACAGGCAGATACGTAGACGAGACTTCTGTCAGAGCCTCATCTGTTTTCTCTCAAGTCCTCGAATCGGCTAAACATTTCTGACATTTCGAGGTAGACATCGCGAAATTTACACAGCACTTTTCGAAAATAATTTTTATTGATAATATTCATAAAAATAAATATTATTTGTCATTTGACATCACAATTGGGAATGCTTTTAAAAGTATATTTAGAGTACGTTTTAAGTACTTTTAACAGTAAATCCTAAGTACTTTTGAGAGTAATTAGGGAAGCACTTTAAAAGTACAGTTGAAAGTACTTGCGAGAGTACTTTTTGAAGTGCTCTCAAGAGTACCTTTAACTGTATCTTTATGTCTGTCCAACTCCAGCGAGATACGCCACAGCAATCCATTCCTTGCCGATGGAGTGCTCAGTCGAAAGGCCGACTACATACTTACCCACTCGACCATCACGCGTACTGAACTGCACATCGCCGACCCTGACCTCGTCCAAACTGAAGCGGAAGTGACGTCACACAAGTCTCCCGAAGTCCACACGGAAACCGAGGTCGAGAGGTCAACTAGCGAGCGCCCGCCGCAGGTCGAGGTCGAGGTCGATGTGAAGCAGACGACTGTTGACTCACCCATTCGCCAGAGGGCCGAGGAGGTGAAGCTTGGCGAAAAGAAAAAGTGCAAGTGTTGCGTAGTACTGTAAAAGGACGATTGATTGGCTGGGGTTGGATGGTTAATCGATTAAACGATCGATCATGATTGATTGAGTGAACGATCTATTACAATTGATTGAATAAGTCATTGAATGGTTAGTTGGTTGCTTGACTCAACGATTGATCTGTGTTACTGATAATTGGTTGGTAGATGTATTGGTTGGTTGATTGGTTGACTGAGTGAATCATGCAGGGATCGATCTGTTCATCGGTTGTTCACTAAAAGAACAAAGGAATAATCGATATAATGATCGATCGATCGATTGATCGATCGGGTGAAAGAATAAAGAAAGGAAAGAATGAAAGATGTCAAACGATGTAAAAATGAATGAATGAACGAATGAATGAACGAATGAATGAACGAATGAATGAATGAATGAATGAATGATGAAATAACGAATGTTTACTATGAAATATCGCATGCATATTTTAGAGCAGTGTTGTTGTGAAAGAACGTAGCAATTGTAGCTTACTGATCGAAATTGAAACTAGTAATATCTATTAATAGAAATGTAAAGCGAAACTACGTAACTATGCTGTAGAAGAAACTTAGTCGCGACCTGTAGGTAAATTAAGAAACCGAAACTGCAATGGAGAAACCAACTGCATAAGAGTGACTCATTGCGAATGAAAGCGAAGCTAGTAGGAATTTTAGTCATTTCGTAATGTAGTTCTTCGTACAATTTAGTAATGTTTATGTTATTTACGCTATTACTTATCACAGTTCGGCTTTGCCTACATTGTTAGCGTAAATGTAACTAACGGACGAGCAAGATAACACAGTATAAATAACAAATATAGAAGGAGGGAGAGGGGGATGCGTAGACACAGAGGCAGAAGCAAAGAGAGACAGAGAGACAGAATGAGAGGCAGAGAGAGTAATTAATTAATAACTTCTATCTCGCCGGTGTCTAATGCACAAGGCATCCACCGAAAGTGCACCAAACTGAAGCCGAAATCTGGTCAGTTTCCAGAAGATTAGTCCACTACGACAGAACGGCAGCCTACGGTGGATAAGCAATTTTAAAAAAAAAATAAATTTTAAGTCAAGAACGAAGTAACACAAACGACTGAGCAGAACTAGTAGATGCAGGAAGAGAGTTCCAACATTTAGGTCCAGCAACCGGAATAACCCATTCACCAAGAACAGTTCTAGTCCTAGGTATGGCCAAAGAAAAGCAAATCAGAGGACCTGGTTGAATAACGATAAGTCTGGGGAATGAGGACTGATTTTAAGTATTGTGGTTGGCCAGAGTTCAATGTTGTACAAACTATAAGCCCCAATTTGAAACAAATCCTTTGTTGAGCAGGAAGCCATTGTAGAGATTTAAATACAAAAGTTACACTCTCGTGTTTTGACGTGTTAATTATAACTCTAATCAGAATTCTGAACTCTTGACTATCTGCAAGTCTGACTTTGCGATACCAGTTCAAAGCGAGTAAGGAAATGATTTTAAAGGTAGTCTACATTTAGAATACGCTTAAGTAGGCCTACTTTTGATTTCCACAAATCCTCCTCTTTCCCTTATCTGTCTTGCCGCTTCAGTACTAAACACCATCAACCTTTGCATCTTGACCTGGAACCAGACACGACCCTTACTGCCTATCGATTTTGTTTTGACTGAGAGTCTGTGAAGAAACAGGTTCCCGCGACTTAGCTCTCTAGGTTACTATAACGATTGCGATAGCTTAGTTCGCTAGAGGACGCTATTGACCCAGAATCATGATGTAGTTTTCTGCCTTGGCCATGTTAGCCTTTTGCCTATTGATTTTGTTTTGACTGAGCGCCTGTGAATAAGCTGGTCCCTAAGGCGCGGCTTTCGTTGGGAGCTGTAGAAATCTCGGAATTACGATTACGATTGCGATTACGATGTGCTTTCATCTGTCGAGCAGTGGTAGAAGGCTTTGCTTCGTCCAGTGGCGTAGCCCCATCTGGCGAATGAGTGACAAACTAAATAATCAGGCCAGGGAAACTCAGCCCACAGGAAGCCTGCTCCCGAAGCGTCTACGAAATCCAGGGAGCTCATCTGTGCTATTCCTTGGAATTTTGTAGGAACTTAAGATCAACTTACCTGCCAGCTTTCAGCTTCAAACTCAAAATAGCTAGTAAGTAATTTTAATTGCCCGTTCGTCTGTCCCGAGTCCTTATTCTATCCTTCTGTCCGTTTGTCATATTCTGTCCTTAGTCCTAAGCCCGTCTGTCCTTCTGTCCGTCCGGCTGTCCTCTGTGTTTAGTTCGTCCATCCTGCTGTTCGTTAGTCCTTCCATCCGCTTCTTCATCCATTCTTCTGTCTATTCTTAGTCCACCTCTTTTTCCTTCTGTATGTCCGTCTGTGCTTAGTCCATATGTCCTTCTTCCTTAGTGCGTCTGTCCTTACTCTGTCCGTCCGCCCGTCCGTCCGTCTGTCCGCGCATCTGCTTCGAGGTCGTAACTACCTGGTTATTAGCGAAATGGTCGTGAATTGAGCGGCAGAATGGTTGTCTGATTGTCAAGCGAAGACCACACGATTCCAGCTCTCATTCTCCTCTCCGAAGTTGCAGCGGGAACGGGCAGCGAAGGGAAGAAAGGAAGAGAGACAGACAGACTGACAGGCACAACGTCAGACAGACAGATAAGGACAGAGAGAAAGGCGTAGATATTTCAAGAAAGACAATGTCAGAATGATATAAAGAGTTAGAGAGATTTAAAGACAGAGATTCATTTAAAGATTTATTTAGACAGTCAAAGTCAAAGAGATTTAGACAGACAGGCAGCAACGCAGACAAACAGAAAGATAGACAGGCAGAAAGACAGATATACCTAATGACAGAGAAAGAAACGCATACTTGGACATGCACTTAGACAGAAAATAGACAGTCACAGAAACAAAGAGATGGGAGCGGAGAAAGGAGGCATCAGGGTGGGGCGTGAGTCAAAAGTCAAAGCCACTAAGTTTAAATTTTACAAAGAATCTTTGATCAGTGAATCCAATCCAGATCATGCAGAAATTGAAGACCCAACACAGACAGAAGCTGCAGAATTTCTTAACATCATCAAAAGAGGCGGTCTTGAAAGCCCTCAGAATTTTACATTTATGCTGCTTGCCATGCATCGCTGGCGAGTATTTGAGACGTTACGCTGCCATGCAGACCTAATGGCAAATGTCCTAAATTCTTCAGCTCAACAATTACAGTTAGTGAAAGTTATGGATCGTGCAAAATACAAAGAGTGGCTTCTTTATTTGTTGTTTGGAACCGGCTTATGTCCAAATGATAATAACCTAAAGGAACAAATCATTGGCAGATTCTTTAACTTTGTGGCAAAAACCTTGTCAAGGATCTTACCATAAAAGCCAATCAGAAACATGAACCACAGGCAAAGAAAAGAAATATCGCCAAGCTGTCAACTGCTCTCCGGTGAAGTTTGTCATGGTGTCGTCTTACAGTGGAGTCTCTGCTGGCTTGTTTTTACCTGGGATAACTAACTTACTGGCATAATTATTTCTGTTTTAGTTCCTTCCCTTTTATACTCTATTCCTATTCTACTCGTGTGAATGCACACATTCATACAAGTAAGGTTTGGCATGTTTAGACTGCTAATAGCCTTAACCATTGCAGTTATCGTAACAGTCTTGGAACTTTTGAAAGGCGCTACATAAATGTCCAGATATGTGAATGTCTAGATATATGAATGTATGAATTTTAATTTTATCTTGCTTATTTCATATTTAAAAATTAAATTAGTGTGGCTTTGTAACCACTGTACAAGCCCCACTCTGCAGCGCCTGTCCCTGCAGCAGTCAGCCTCGTACGGCCAACTACGGTGTGGTGCGAGATCGGTTCCTGGACGAAAGCAGTTCCGAAAAATATTGTGATTGGTTCACGTGACCGATGACGTCAGGTAACAATTTGTTGCCCCTTCGCTCGTCCAAATAATGTGTTGTCCTAATTACGACTGCATAAGTACAGATTGCTTGGGTGAATGCTTGAGCTTCTATTTTTCCACCTACTGTCATACTGTTTTGCAATAAATTTCGCTATCAAGACAACAGAATACTTCAAATTAGCTTTTGCGACAAAAACGGGCCGAGTCGGAACCGTTGTCTCCCCGGAACCGTTGTCTCCCCGGAACCGTTGTCTCCCCGGAACCGTTGTCTCCCCGGAACCGTTGTCTCCCCGGAACCGTTGTCTCCCCGGAACCGTTGTCTCCCCGGAACCGTTCTCGCACTACACCCGGTGGCACTTAGCTTTCCATCGTAGATCCAGTCCTCCTTGGGTCGACCGAGCAACCGACCGTCAGTGGGGCCGATGGGCCATTAAGGGTAATTCACGATTTCGACGCGCGCTCTATGCAGCGCCAATAAATTTGCTGCTGTTTTCGCTTACGGCCTTTGTGAGGGACCGAGGGACAGCGAGGGAGGGATCTAGGGAGAGGAGGAATTAGGGGGTGGCGTTGGATTGGGCGACGGACGAACGTAGCGTGACGAGGGCCAATAAGTCAACGGGTGACATCGGACGGATGCAGGGAAGAAATGACAGCCAGGGAGAGGGAAGGCAGAAGGGAGAGGGAGAGAGCAACGGAGTGGGAGAGGCAGAGAGAACAGGCGCGGGAGAAGGTCAGGAAATAGGAGATGGAGAGGGACAGAGAAAGGTATAGAGAATAGGAGAGGGACATGGACAGACAAAGAGACAGGGGGAGCCACAGGCAATAGGAGAGGGAGGAGAGAGGCAGAGTATAGAAGATGAAGAAAGACAGGAAACAGGAGAGTGAGACAGGAAGGAAATGAGACAGGGAATAGGAGACTACAACTAGCATCTTCCAAGTCTCCGTATACGCATACATATAAAACTATATACAACCCTCAGCTTCAAAGCCTTGGTACGTTAATTAAAGGGCGCAATAAAAATGTCCTTGTCCTTGTATATGCATACATGCCTTTTGACTCATCTTCATAAACGTCATGCAGTCACAGAGATATGATGAACATGCGCGTATATATACACACTTATTCATATAAATATATATTCTTATATATGTATGGTTTCTAAATTGACACTTAGTTTACGGTTGACGTGACATGACGTTTATGCAGGACGAGAGATGACACGTCGCACCAAGCAACGCCTGGATGCGCCCTCTAATTGATGCAGGCGCTGATTAACTTCAGCACTTCCATGCATCCATGCATCCATGCATCCATGCATCCATGCATCCATGCATCCATGCATCCATCCATCCATCCATCCATGCATCCATCCATCCATCCATCCATCCATCCATCCATCCATCCATCCATCCATCCATCCATCCATCCATACCCCTTGTCTGTCTCTGTTATTCCCTATGTCCCTCTGTTTGTCCTCTATATATCTCTGGCTCTCTTCATTTTCTATATGCCGACCGACCGACCGACCGACCGACCGACCGACCGACCGACCGACCGACCGACCGACCGACCGACCGACCGACCGACCGACCGACCGACCGACCGACCGACCGACCGACCGACCGACCGACCGACCGACCGACCGACCGACCGACCGACCGACCGACCGACCGACCGACCGACCGACCGACCGACCGACCGACCGACCGACCGACCGACCGACCGACCGACCGACCGACCGACCGACCGACCGACCGACCGACCGACCGACCGACCGACCGACCGACCGACCGACCGACCGACCGACCGACCGACCGACCGACCGACCGACCGACCGACCGACCGACCGACCGACCGACCGACCGACCGACCGACCGACCGACCGACCGACCGACCGACCGACCGACTGCTCTCCTCTCGTCGAGGCTTCTGAAGGAAGTAACATCGAACGACGACATAGATTCCCGTCAGGACTTTCGCTTCCGGGTCTGCAGCCGACGCACTCACGCTTCTATGCCAGTCTTCTCCATCAGCGCCTCATCTTCAGTGTACGGTCTGCGTACTCATTTATAGCCGAGTTCGCTAGGTGGAGCAAGTGACACAGAAATAACCCGGTCACTAACGTCCAAGTGGCCAACTAGTGTCGTCCGTGCTTCATAAGCCCTCCAACCCCCTCTCGAGACGCCTAACCCCCTCGGGACAGCGTAATCCAAAGCCCCGACTGACACGCCCCGGCCAGTCGCCGTCCGATGACCCTGCTGCGTAGAGAGGGGTGGCATAATGGACCTTTCAACCCCCCCTCGTTTCGGGGCACGTGACGGTCAGTGCAGAAACTGTTTCGATGGTCGGTGACAACGTTTTTATTAATAATATCAATGGCTCTAAAACACAGGTGCGCTGCGACGCACGTGTCCTACTGTCTCCGCTCGGCATTTAATAGCCCGCCGGAGGGAGGGAAGGGAAGAGCAGGGGAGCGGTGGGTTGACGAGGGGTAGAAGCAAGGACGGTCCGCCCTGCCCTGCCCCGCCCCGCCCAAGGGTATGATGTGAGACTAATTCGTGCCTGGCACGCGATGACAGACTCACTGCCGGCGCATCCGTGTCGCTTTGTTTGTCTGTCGCGTCATCAAATCGTAGTCTTTGCCATCGTCGTCGTCGCCGTCGTCATTATCATCGTTTTCTTTGTCGTCATGAATGAACGAGTAAATCAATCAATGAAAGAATCAATCATTCATTCACTGATCCAATGCATCATTCACTCTATCAACCGGTCATTCATATACTAAATAAAACAAAATAATCAATCAATGATTTAATGAATAAATGAATCAATCAGTTAATCAGTCGATCGATCAACAGATCAATAGATCGGCAGAAGAACAAATCAGCCAATCAACCACTGAAACCAGTCAAGCGCTGGCCACCTGTTGTAGCTATACCTGTGCGCCCCGCAGTCACCCAACACACTCAAGTGCGACTGATAGGCCAATATATGCATTATGGGTACCGCTAAAACCTCACTTACTCTCCAACTAGAATCTTCACTCCGCACACTCTTTCTTATTCCTCACATTCTCCTCTACGCAAGCCCAACGTTTTCGAGCTTCATCCAAACTTCCACCCTCCAACACCAAGAGTGTTCTACTTATGCAAAACAATCTCCCGCCATAAACACGCACCTGCAGGCTAGCTTCATCGTCATAATCCTCAACGCACAGCGGGACGACCATAATTATTAAATTTCAACCGGCGATAACATCGAGCTCGTCTCCAAATAAATTAAAAACAGACTCGCTCGCAATAATAAAAAACTTCGAGAAATTTCGACACCTTTATTTGCGGAGGCCCGACTGCAATAAATCCTTCGCGAATCAAATGCAATGAAATTATGCGTCGACAGTTTCGCGTTGTTTATGACGATGAATTTATTGGCTGACCTGTAGATGGCGTTGCCTGGCCGCGCTGTGGAGTGAGTAAGCGCGTCGAGAGGGGGAACATGCAGCGAAAGACGACGTCATTAGATGGCGACACATACTTCGACGTGTATTCGGCCGGATATATCGAATTATTATTAAAACTGGTGACACTCTCCACCATCCTTCTTCTCACCTGAGAGGAGGTGTGGTGAAATAGAGCGGAGAAGAAGCTGACGGAGGGAAGGCAGGAAGAAGGGATGGATGGAAGGAAATGTAGGATGGAATTAAAAACAATATGGAGGATAGCAGGAAGGAATGGAAGTGGAGAGTGGAGGAAATAAAGAAGTAGGATGAGGAAGAGGTGTAGAGTAATGGGTAATGAGGAATTGTAAGGAAGAGGGGCAGAGTAAGGAGGAAAAGGAGTATAGTGAAGAGGAATAGTAGTAGAACGATGCGAAAAAGGAAGAGTAGGTAGGATGAGAAAAATTAAGAGGACTAGACAGAGGAGGAAGAAAGGAAGAGAATAAGATAATGAGTAGGAGGAAGAACAAGAGGACGAGAAAACGGAGGACGATGAGAAACAAAATGAAGAGAAAACGGAGGACGATGAGAAACAGAATGAAGAGAAAACGGAGGACGATGAGAAACAGAATGAAGAGGAAAGAAGAAAAGGAGGACTAAAAGGAAGAGGCGCCGAGAATGAGGAGGGCAAATAGCAGCAGCAGCAGCAGCCAGGGAGACGGAATTCTTTCTGTGATTTTCATATTCATGCTTGTGACGATGGCATTTGCAGCTATCTCGATCCTAAATCATCTTCGAAGGACTCCACGGAAACCAATTCCCTCCCTCCCTCCCTTCCCTCCCTCCTTCTCCTCGCTTCATCCCTCCCTCCTTTCCTTTCTCTCTCCCTTCCTCCCTCTCCGCATGTATGTACGTCTTTCCTATCTCCGAGCAATCTCTTGCCTCCAAAGGCAGCATCTACTTGAAAACACACACTGTAAACGGACAGAATTTCCAGCACTTCTGAATCCGAAGAATACCACACTCGATTAACTAAACTGCGTTGAGAAAATGATTGTTAAACCCAACATCTATTAAGAAAGCGAGAAGCGCCCTCTCCTCAGTGTAATTACACTAACCTCTTGTAAAAGTAAGTAAATAAATGAATAAAGAAACAATGAGTGAATGCAAGAAAAAATATAGATAGAGAAAAAGAAAGCATAAAGAAAAAAAGAAAGTAAGAGAGAAAGAAGCAGAAGAAACGAAAGAAAGACAAAAAATCAAAAATAATAGAACAAGGAGCAAAGAGAAATAAAAAAAAATTCACAGACAGTATTGTCTTGGTGACGAAGCCATCACCTGACAATCTCTACCTCCGTGTCTTACCGCCACACCTATCTAAGGAATTTTTGGGTGGGTGGGTGACCGGGGAAGGGGAAGGAAGGGTCGGACGAGGGGCGTGGGCCTCCCTGCGGCTATCGGCATTCCGTAGGAAATTAACCGGACCAGGGGGCCTCTCCGTCTTCGCCTCATTAAGCGCCATCTAGCGAGCCGTTTCTAATCGGCGTTCGTTGCCATGGCAATGCATCCGGGTCTTGGAAAGAGAAGATCGCACGTGGTGCAGTAAGATTACGGTTGGCAAGCTGGAATTGGCTAGGTTCGATGGCTCTTCGCTAAATGTATGTAAGTATGCATGTATGAATTTACGTAGACACTTTTTACAGCGTCGTAGTATATTACAAAAGCGCTGTTTAGTTAAATTATCTGGACATTTATGTAGCGCCTTTTCAGGAAATATTTGAAGCTGGTATAGCGTGTATTTATAGTGATTCGGTTGTTTGGTGTTAACTAATACTACTGTTGGTTAGCTGTACAGATATTTATATAGCGCCTGCTAATCGCTACATAAATCAGGTTATCAGGCGTGTGTTAGAGTGAGGATGTTGGTGATGTGTAAAGAAGACAGACAGTAGTTGAATTTTCTGCCCTTGGCGCCATGTAAATAGCAGATAACTCTGCTGCATAGCAAAACGTTATAGATCATATCAACGTCGTATTACGTTGTATGAGTGAAACTTCTTAATACAGTTATTTTCATTGTAAAAATCGTCAAACAATGTGAATGTTAAAGTAAAAGTCGCTTTAAGAAATTATGAGATGTTTGTCTGTGATGGAATTTGTTGGCGAATCAAAAACGGTTTCAGTGATCGCCTCCGATTCAGATTTGATGTCTGGCAATTTATCTCTGATCATCGAAATTCGGTGAACGTGACTTCTGCTGAGCTGGTCCCGTGGTCCTGCCCCTGCAGACTTCCTACGTGTAGCCCAACAGGAAACGACTGACACTAGCAGAGTGCTTAAGCGCTGCCTTAAATTAAGACGTGTGCTTGTTCGGATTGATCTACCGACTGACTTTGTAGCGTGCCGTTGGTCGCTGTCCTAGAAGAATCCACGGCTGCTACGCTTCTTACTGCACGCGGTGCTGTTTAGTTTTCCTCCGTATAAGCGGTGCGAAAGAAGAAGAGGACCCGCCCCAGAGCATCCCTCCCATCAAATCTCGTTAGCACGCGCCGGTTGCCTCTAGGTGTCGCTTCGTTCGGCATTTCCGTCACTGGTGCTCTTCCGGCGGAAGTAAAGTTTCGGCGAGATGGAACTGATGTTGGATCAACAAAGGAGCTCATTACGCGCATGCGCAGACTCTTCTCCCGGATCTTTTTCGTTTCTTTATTTGGGGATTGTTGGGGGGAGGTTGGGGGATGTTGGACAGAAAGGAGGGACAGTGTTAGTTGTACGAAGGATTGGCTTGACAATTGTTATTACTTGTTGGCGTGAGTGACTGCATGAATGGAGGAATGAATGGATGGCTGAATGGATGAGTAAATGAATGGTTGAATGGATGGATGAACAAGTAAGCAAACGAAGTGAATAAATGACGGAAAGAAATGAAGAAGGAAAGAAAGATGGAATGACTTGTGATGGACACAAGAAAGCGGAGATGGGGCAAGAGGTGTGTGATAGTGAGAAGATGCATTTCCCGATGTAAATATTTATTCAAAGACTTCCCTGTCTAAGGACTAAGAGAACGACTGGCGACTCAGATTAATGGCGGTAGTTCCGGGATAAAGAGATGTACAGTGGTACTTAGGAGAAAAGTCCATAATGAAGAAGGCACACACAAATGGACGACTGTTGCCGATAAAGGAACGAACCCAGTTCTGAGAAAAGGCCATCCAGAGAACGTTGCCCATCTGGCGACCGCGCAAAGGGCAGAGTCGATCCCGAGACAGAGCTTTGCAGTTGTGCATCTCCAGGAAGCTGTCTGTCCATCCTGAACCTCCCTTGGACAGAACGGACACTAAGTTAGGGCCACCCTGCGTTGAAGCAGATCCCATCATCTAAAGAGGATTTCACAGCCAAGTCCAAAAATCCGACTGGGCCGGAGTTACACCCACCGCCACAAAATGAATGAAATAAACGCATCAGTGCAAGTTGTTTGCGAATGAATGAATGAATGGATGCAAAACTTTAAAAGGAGTAAGATGTATATCCATAAAATCTGTTTATATATATACATATATATATATATATATATATATATATATATATATATATATATATATATATATATATATATATATATATATATATATAATATATATATATAATATATATATATATATATATGCAATCGGTCCACGTATAGGCCTACACTTAATGAATCTTGAAATTAGGTTTAATCTTTGCTCTGGATTTGCTTTTTAACCCCTTGCTGGCCGTTTATATTTATGGTTTATCTCTCTCCGTCATCAACGCAATTATTCAATCAGCCACGAGGTGGCGCGATGTCGCCCATTTATGTAGCTCCAAGCTGCCAATTAGCAACAGCTTTAATTGGCCGCGTAGTTAAATGGCTTACTTAACCTTAGGTGGCGATGTCGTCGCCTTCTTGTTGCCGGTTCTTCGACGTCGTTTCCGGTTGAACTGCTAATGCGATTTGACGGCCCAGAGGACAGAGTGTGCAGCCGACAACGTTAGAGGATCGCTTCTCTAAATCCTCCTGAGACTCTTCCTCTTCTTCCTTCTCTTCGTCGTTCTAATCCTCTTACTTATCCTATACTCGTTTTCTACTTCTGCACCTTTCTGTCTTTCTTCGTCCTTTTACTTATCCTCCTCTTCTTTCTTCTTTCTCCTCCTTCTACTCTCCACCTCCTCGCGCTCTTCTTCCTTTTTCTCTTCCTCCTCCTTCCTTCTCCTCTGCTTCGTCCTTTTCCGTCTCTTGCCGCTCTACTTAATTTTCCTATTTTATTCCTCCTCCTCCTTCTCCTCCTCCTCCCTTCCTTCTCTTCCTCCTTTTCTCCTCCTCTTCCTTGTCATATTTTTTCCTACTCCTCTGTCCTCTTCGCACTTCTCATTTGCCTACTTGCGACTCTTCCTCCGCTTTCTCATCTTTAGCCTCCTCTTTCTCTTCTCTCCATTCAACTATAATTTTGCACAATCATGGCTTATTCGGCTTCTTACCTCAACCGATGCGGTTCGTTTCTGCTAAATGTCGAACGAAACCCAATGCGGTTTATCCTATGTCTGCTTCTCTTGGGTGGGGAAGGAGGCGAGGGGAGCAGATCGAAACTGTCGCTTGAGGCGCCACTGTGAATACAAAGAAGGCGAAGACGTGGGCGATAATAGGAGGAGGGCTCATTAGCGACGTCGGAGGACTGCAACTAATTCATTAAGTCATTTTAGCGACGCTAGATTTTAGTACGGACGGTCGCGCGGGGGGTGGGTGGGGTGGGGTGGGGTGAGAAGAACTGCGGTCGGTCATGGCAGGAACGGAGGAAAATAGGTAAGGAGGGTAAGAGGGAGGCAGAGAAAGAGAGAAGGGCAGAGGGGAGGGAGGAATGGAGGTACGGTAGCGAGAACAGACAGACAGACAGTCAGTCAGACAGACAGACAGACAGACAGACAGACATTAAAAAGTCGTTTCGTACAAGATATAGAAGTCTTTATTTACGGATCATATTTCAGGCAGAAGATGCTTTATTAAAATCAAATTATGAAATAAATACAGAAATTAATCATGAGGCAAGCAAATAAATAACTGACTGACATCACACACATAGAATAATGACACGATTATTCAGTCGGACCCGGCTGTATGTTGGATTTCAATAAACACTTCATATTAAATTAAATTACATGGGTTTTATTTGTAAATATTTACACAAATTCTTGACGAACTGCGTTTGAATAACAACTGAAAGTATTACCAATTCATTGAAATTGACACAGAAAAGCCACCGTGGCCCCAACCAGACATGCTGTGTTATTCTGTTGTGAGTTTTGCGAGGTTCCTGGAAAACGCTATTTAAATGAACAAGGTCGAGGCCACATGGTCGCTATAGAAAACCGTGCTAATTTACAATTTTACAATTTAAATGTTTAGCTACATACATACATACGTACATACATAAATACATACATACATACATACGTATACATACATGCACATACATACCTACATACATAAATAAATACATAAATAAATACATACATACATACATGCATACATGCATACATACATACATACATGCACACATACATACATACATACATACATACACACATAAATACATACATACATACATATACATACATGCACACATACATACATGCATACATACATACATAAATAAATACATAAATACATACATACATACATGCATACATGCATGCATACATACATACATACACAAATACATACATACATACATACATAAATAAATACATACATACATGCATACATACATGCATAAATACATACATACATACATACATACATACGTACATATACATACATATACATACATGCACATACATACACACATACATACATACATAGATGCATCCACACAACTATAGATACATGCATATGTACATATACACAGACATATCTATAGCTACGTATAGTATCTAAGGAATTTTCTTTGTAAAGGTGGAATGAAAAATTACGATGACGATTACAGTTTCGATTGTCATGGGTTTTAAAGTCAATTTGGCAGCGGCAGACACTAATGTAGCCAGACAGAAGTTGTCTCATGTGTTCTTATTGTACAGTTCCTGTCTAGGAGCCTTTAAAGCCATGCAGATTTATTTCCAGGCATTATTCGAAAAGTTCATTAGCCTGCTGACCATATTAGTAGCTAATCGTGTTTAAGGGGGTCATAAAAAGCAAACGCAGTTTTAAAAAATGATCATTCGATTCTCAATAAGCCAGTTGAACATCCCATATTTAGTCTGCTCTGTATTAATGATAACAGTAATAGTAACAGTAATAGTAGCAGTAATAATAATAATATTAATAATAATAATAATAATAATAATAATAATAATAATAATAATAATAATAATAATCATAATCATAATCATAATCGCCATATAGGGCTCTTGATTCTTACAGAATCCAGACATTGAAAAAAATAAGTCAAATTATAATCAGTCACAATCGTTTAAAACAATTTTTAAAAAATGGATTTCGAAATTAACGCCGGCGCTCCAAACGCTGGCAGATATCAGTATCGCATACGACACGGCCGCCGAAAGCCGTTACAATGCATGCTTACAAGCAAAGATTATATATAGTAAGAGAAAGGTAGAACACTCACGCAAATTTTACTCGATCATCAGGAAACTGGGTCAACTAGTCAACGATTAGTCAGTGAATGTTTGGTCTGCGGTGGTACAATTCTTTGATTGGTTGTCTTTAAATATGACAGTCAGTTGCTATGGTAACCAGTCCTACAGTTGGACCAGAATGCCTGAACGAGTTGACGGTGATTGGTTGGATTACAGCGGAGTAATCCCTTGATTATTTGATTTTAAATATGAAAACAGGCTGCTATATTTAGGACTACTATTTCTATTTTTGAAACAATAAAATAGCCGTGACCCAGTTTCATACTCTGTGACACAGTTTCCTCCTTTGTTACCCAATTGTCGGCTTTCCGACCCAGTTTCCTGTTTTCTGATTGGTGAGCGATCTCCTTCCCGCTTCATATTATCTGCTTAACGCATAGCCCCTCAGGAGTAGGCGTAGGGTCCGATGTGCGACGGATGGTGCGGCATGGCTGGATTGGGGAGGTTGTGGTAGAAGGACGGGGGACCAGCCGGACTGGACCAGTATCCGGGCGGAGATGTGAAGAACGGCGAGGCAGATGATGACATGGAGTGATGATGATGGTGGTGGTGGTGGTGGCCCTTCATGAAGTTCAGATGGTTGGCGGCAGCGTTGTGGTGGTAACCGGAGAGGAAAAGGTCCGGCTGGCGGTACTTATAGGCGCCGGGGTCCGTCGCTGAGGCCGGCTGCATGGCCTGGGCGAGCCCGGCGAAGTCGAACTTGTAGGCGTATCGTTTGCCGTGGACCTTCGTCATAATGTTCTTGTCGTAGTAGTAGCGCAGGGCGCGGCTCAGCTTGTCGTAGTTCATGTTCGGCTTGCTCTTGCGCTCGCCCCACCGTCGGGCGACCTCGTCCGGGTCGACGAGTTTGAACTCGCCGTTGGCGCCCTCCCAAGAGATGCAGTTGATGTTCCCGTTGTCAGAAAGAAGCTCGAGGAGGAACTGCCACAGCTGGATCTGGCCACTCCCTGCGCAACGAAGGAAACAAATGCGCTGTCATATGATGTAATGTAATATATTTATTCGATCTGGGTCGATTTCTATGTCGATCTTCCTTAACCTTAGAATGTTCTGGATCGAATTCTACTAAAGGACATTGTCCGCGGACTGTAGCGAGTGTTTAAATACCACAGATTGGTGGAGTGTTTACATACCATAGATAGTAGCGAGTGTTTAAAGACATCTTATGACCGCCAGGGTCGTTGATGTCGACCTTATTTATTTCATATAGGTCTTATGTCTACTAAGTTGATTAAATATAATTTAATTGACGAAAGTGGTGTCTTTCATGTGGAATTAGGCCTACAATTAATCTGCTATATTAAGAATAACAATGACATTATTAAAACAATATTTATGTTGAAATTTGCGAAACGATATTAAATGAACGAACTTGAAATTCTTTACATCTGAGCACATCTTGAATTAGAGCTTACATTTGCTCGTAAATCAACTAATTAGTAACATTTGATTCCCATGCGGCGCCAAATAACTTCCCACGTTCAGCGCAAAGCCTTTAATTAATATAGATGTAATATATAATATTACAATGTAAACGCAGTTATACGCATTATATTGTAAGGTAATGCAGACCATGCAATCCAATGTATTGTAAGTTAAAGCCATACACTGCAATACAATGCAATGCAAGGTAATGTAACGAATATTGCACAATGTGAAAATGGACAGAAAATATAAATCTGTGCATTACGATAACGACGCCATAGAAGTCATTAGATTAAACCAGCTCAGATCAGATGAAAAATCGAACCAAGTCCGCTTGGGTGAAATTTCGATGCCTCAGCCACTCGACGCTGCCACCCAAGTGGAGTAGGCCGTCAAATGAGGCGCAATCTTAGCCGCGGAGCCGCGCAGCAGAGCGATCGTCACCGGCCCTTGCTAAGCCTTCGCGGTCACGGGTGTTGATAATCGCAAGACGGTGGGACGTCCAACGGCGGCGCTCGGGAGCTCAGCGGTCGATCCAGAAATGTCCAATAAAGCCGTCTTGCGGATACTTAATGAATTTCACTTTCCTCGTCGACGTCAGTCGGACCCTGTCCGTAATAACGACACGACCCGGGTCTGATTAAGTCCAGTCCTGATTTGTTTATGAAGTCCGCCGGCGTCAAATCGACAACGCTCTGCGTCCCAAGTCCGGCGCTAGGATCGACGGCGATCCGTCCTTAATGGACGGCGGAAGGCGCCGATATCCCATCAGGAAGTCGCGAACAAAATATATTGAGCCACAGGGCTTAGTGATCGGGATTTACTGGGCGCTGTTCGCGTCTTTAGGTCCGCCCGAGTGGAGAGTGGGGGGAAGAGAGGGGGCGCTCGAGGTGCAAGAAAAATCGTCCGATTTACGCTCTCGGAAACCGAGCGGCAAATTGTAAAAAATGCAGACACCCGCGCGATCCGCCGGAAATGTTTCCTCCCAACCGGAAGTCGGGCGTCGCGGGAACGTTATGACTTTCGGTCAGTGACAGCGCCTCGTGCGGAAGGAAGCATCTTCGGTTCTGATATTGCGAAGAAGACTAACCTCGATACAATATTCTAGCGCATTTATAACATTCTTGCGTATTTCACTTGCGGAGGTTACTCTCGCAAAACGACCACCTCTTACCATGATGCATTTTTGAGCAATTAATCCACCTTGGTTTTAACGCTGTTTAATGTAATTAGCCATACCTTACCCCGGGGTATATCTGCGATTTTTAGCCAAGCTTAACCATAACGTATTTTTACGTATTTGTGGGCTGTTGTGTCTGCGCTCGCAAATAACAACAACTCGCCTCCCTATACTTCTGCGTACTCACCCAACTGGCACAGGTAAACTAATTTCACGGTGCTTTTCCTCCATAATCTGCTCCCAGTTGAGTGAAATTTACGGCATTTTACAAATGTAGCCTAGGATTTTATAGGCGAACATTAATCGTGAGCCATACTCTCGACGCAAATGCATGCAGGTCGTCTATTATCTCGATGTTTTATTTCGGACCAATACCTGACTCCGCCATCATAAAGAATAATCGCCTAGGGCTCGGTGAGAGCCAGACTGGCAGAAAGACAGGCAGGCAGGCAGGCAGAAAGACAGGCAGACAGTCGAACGAACACATATATGAACGGTGATGGAAGGAGGCACATGTCATGTCATCACAGACACAAGGCGGCAAAGACAGACCCAGCTTCATCAGGGAGACACACAGAGACATAAGCATAAATATAGAGGCAGAAATATACAGAGAGAGAGAGAGAGAGAGAGAGAGAGAGAGAGAGAGAGAGAGAGAGAGAGAGAGAGAGAGAGAGAGAGAGAGAGAGGTCGGGGCAGCTGCAGCGAGGGTACAACGAAGACACAAACTTACGAAGAGATACAGAGAGACAGACAGAGAGACACACAAAGAGACAGATAGGCAGGCATATGAATAACAAGTCTCGTTGGCGAAGAAAATTACAGCGTTCCAAAATTTTGTATCACCATCATCATCGTCATCATCATGATGTCATAACATCATCGTCGTCGTCATCTTCTTCACCGTCATGATTGTTGTCATCGTGGTCGTCACCATAATTGTCATCGTCTTCTTTACCGTCATATTCTTCATCATCGTTGTCGTTTGCAACCCAAAGCATCCTCGCCAATCCAGCCTCAGTGAGCAATCAGCATAAACTACCAAACCTCGTCGAAGGGGGAAAAGTACAGCGTTTGTCAGTACTACGGCACCGTCATCATCTTCATCATCATCATCGTCATCATCATTATCGTCATCGTCGTCCGCATCCCACAACAACATCACCCCGCCAACGGAGCCTCAGCAGCTAGCAGCGTAAACACGGCAATTATGTCGACGGCGCATTTCTAGGACTGCGCGAGACAGGATGCAATCCATCACGACTGTCTTCTGCGCAGCGCCGACTGGCGAGCTCAAACTGAACTACATACACGTGACTCCGCGGAAATCACGTCCGCAGTCGAACCCTCCACGCCGCCCCACCCCTCCTTCGCTGAAGAAGTCCCTACGACATCCAACCACCCCAGTACACTATACCCCCTCCAAAAACAAAGAAAATTACTGTACGTGCAATGATGACATATATCGTCGTATAAATATACATATATATGCATACACGGAATATGCACATATACGACAGTCATGGATATATATATATACACAGATGTAGATATATACGAAGGCAAATGTGTGCATGCATATATAAACTTTCGTATATCTTTAACATGAATATATATATATCCTTTATATAGAAGATATATAGATCTATACCAGCAAATATATATGTACATATATGACAGTCATGGATATTTTCGTGTATAAATATATTCGAGATATATGGCACAGGATGAATTTCGTATATAAATATATATGTACTTATATATCCGGGAAAAAGCATCGTCGCTATCGACTTACCCGACTTACCGCAGTATTAGATAATTGCTCAAGCCCAATAATAGCCCAAGCAATGGTCGGCCGAATCAACAATAAATCTCCGTATATATATACATGTGGCAAAAGATATATATTATATAGAAGTATACTGAATATATATCTATATATGCATGCATAAGAGATGCAGTCAGTCGTTTCTTGGAAAGATGTGCAGTGCCTAAATTGCTGCCTGGAAGTCACGCGAAGTCTCCCATTGTTTTCCAAGTCTCGAGTTTCACCTGCTTTAACGGCGCACAGTGACTCTAGGGGTAAACAAATCGCAGAGGGGAAGGAGGCAGGGCCGGCAGACAAGCAGGGAGACCAGGTTCTTACCCGACCGACCGTCCGTCCGTCCGTCTCTCGAACTCTCTTCCCGCCATCTTCGACGGCGCGGGAAAAAGGCGCCCCCTTGCGAGAGTCAGCGTCGCTTAATGCGTCGCAGCCGGAAGTGACGAAACAATACGAGCCAGTCGACCGATCTCCAAAAGCCATTAGTCGAGGCGACGGGTATCGCCCGGTGTTTTTCCGCCGTGCTTTTCTGTCCCCCATATCGTCCACGTTTCTTGATGGGGCGTGAGTGGACAGGCAGTCAGGCAGGCAGGCAGACACACAAATACACATTGAGAAACACACAGGCAGAGACGCGGACAGACATACAGAAATTCACATAGTCACAAAGAAAGACACCCAGACACGTCATACCTCGCGATAAACTATCCGGCTACAGGGAGGGGGTCAGGGAGGCAGAGGATGGTAGGGCTTTTGCTGCTGCTGAGAGGGAGCTGTAAATGTCCCCTTGGGAAGGGAGTAAGAGGAGGAAGGAAATGGATGGAGTGACGGAAGGAGTTATGAAAACCGGTGGAAGGAAGTAAAGCAAAGAACGAAAAGACTCGAGTGCTTTATCTGTTCGGATATCAGACAGACAGACAGACAGACAGACAGACAGACAGACAGACAGACAGACAGACAGACAGACAGACAGACAGACAGACAGACAGACAGACAGACAGACAGACAGACAGACAGACAGACAGACAGACAGACAGACAGACAGACAGACAGACAGACAGACAGACAGACAGACAGACAGACAGACAGACAGACAGACAGACAGACAGACAGACAGACAGACAGACAGACAGACAGACAGACAGACAGACAGACAGAGATCTAAGTACAGGTGAATCTGCTAACTGACTGACTGACTGACTGATTCATTTATTCATTGACTCATTTATGGATTGATTGATTCAGTCATTTATTCATTCATGCATAGATTAAGTTTTAACTGATGCGTGCGTTCAGTCAGCTGCTAACAGATATTGAAATATATAAGTAAATACCTAAGTGAATGAATGAATGAATGAATGAATGAATGAATGAATGAATGAATGAATGAATGAATGAATGAATGAATGAATGAACGAATGAATACCTTGTGGTCGCCAGTGCGTAAAAGCGCTCTCAACGCCGGGTTTTGTGACACTTTGTAACGACTTCGCCGTATAACCTTTCAGGAAAAAACAGAAAAGCTGGTCAAGCACAACTGGTATGGTATGATACCATGGCATGGCTTTCATGGTATGGTATATAGAATGATAGAATTCTCTGTTTATTACACATAGCTTTCAACAACAGTCCTCCGAGTCGCAGTTTCACCTTAATTTACCATACTTTACCTCGTCTTACAATACTTTGCTTTACCAAACCTGCGTACCTTATCTTACCTTACCTTACAATGTCTTACCTTAACGTTCATCCGTCCAGCTATCCATCCATCCATCCATCCATGAATCCGATCCGTCTATCCGTCCATCCATTCGTCAGTCCTTCTTTCCCTCTCTCCTCTACTCCGTCCGTCCATTCATCCGGCCGTCCACCCGTCTTTCCGTCCATCCGTCCATCCACTCGCTATTCCATCCGTCCGCGCATCAGTGCCAATATCCTTCCTTCCTCCGCCTTTCCCTCCGTCCCTCCGTCGGTCGGTCGGTCGGTCGGTCGGTCGGTCGGTCGGTCGTCAAGCCTTGCTGTCGGCGCTGTCACCAAAACGCAATTAACACAATCATCAATCCGTGCTCCGAGGGCCAATTTATCTCGCGGCGTCCACTTCTCCCTCCGTCCCTCCCTCCGTCCGTCCGTCCATCGGTTCCCCTCAGTCCGTCCGTCCGTCCGTCGGCCGGGATCGAGTAACCTAATCGCCGGTGACAGCCAACGTATGGCCGGCCGAGCGCAGTACAAACACACGGCCGACCACCGCTCCTCCTCCTCCTCCTCCCTCTCCTCCCCACGTTCTCCTCTTCCTCCTCCTCCTCCTCTATATATATCTCCTTTTTATCTATCTCCCTATCTATGCATCTATATTTTATATATATATATAAATGATTACAGTATATATACAATGATCATGTATATAAATTAGATTATATATATATAAGCACACAAACACACACACCAACACACCTACATACACACCTACACACTACAATACCTCATGTATATATACATTATATTCTCTGCATATGCCTTTAATACCCCATGTCTATAAATATCGTGAAGGCCTACAATTGTTATATATACTTATATGCATGTACTTATATTTGGATGGTGAGAAAATGTTTGTATATATATATATACATAAAGAAGATTGGTGCAGAATTGGATATGTATATAAATAATTATTATATATATATATATGTATATATATATATCCAGTCTTTTGGCTTAGTGCATCTACAGGAGCTGGAGAGGTTGCTGGTCTATTAGACAGAAAGTGAGTGACAGAGAGAGAGAGAGAGAGAGAAGTGAGAGAGTACTGTAAGTATTACATAAATACATATGTATATATATATATATAAAATATCTAGATAAAGAGGGCCTTTGGCGTAGTTCTTTAAGGCCAGGTTGCCACCAGACAGGGTATACTCTCCAACGCCCTCTGTCCACGATCCAGACGATCTTAATCTAATGTGTTAAAGGCAATAAAGTTGACCGGGGCGACTCCGCATTAAGTACTACTTGACAGACTCACGCATCTATATCTTATATATATATATATATATATATATATATATATATATATATATATATATATATATATATATATATATATATATATATATATATATATATATATATATATATATATGGTCCAGAACACACGCTTCATATATTACATATATATTATAGATATTATATGTTTATATAATGCACAGATTTCCACTTGTGTGTTTGCCTAAGCATATATCATTTATATTGTCCGATAATATTCGTCATCTTGTCCACATCCACAGTAACCATGAAGTGCCTATCTCTGGCAGCCATAGAGAACGACCGTTATGCCTCGCACACACACACACACACACACACACACACACACACACACACACACACACACACACACGCACGCGCGCACGCGCGCGCATATGAATATATAGATATACGCGATGTCTATGTGCTATGGAGTATGTCTATAAACATGTATTTGCTGTTATAGATATATTACGAAGCGCTATATGTACTTTCTGGAGTAAACTTTGCAGAACAAGCGCTCTCTCTCTCTCTCTTTATATATATATATATATAATATATATATATATATAAGATACGTATACATATATATTCCTGGATTTAATACATTTGCTCTGTCTGTCTGTCTGTCTGTCTGTCTGTCTGTCTGTCTGTCTGTCTGTCTGTCTCTTTACATATGCATGTACAGAGTATAAAAATCTTTGCATATGATATATATATATATACAGATATATATATACATATGATCGTGTAATAGCTTTGGGCATTTGTCACGTGTCAATGGCGGCTGTCGAGCGGTCGTTAAGAGGTATCAAGGGAGAAATTAAAGAGCCATGAAGTAAGTAAGTAAGTAAATAAATAAGTAAGTAAGTAAGTAAGTAACTCAGTCAGTCAATCAATCAATCAGTCAGTCAGTTAGTCAGTCAGTCAGTGAATCAGTCAGTCTAAATAACTCTTCTTTAAACGCCTTCTCTTTTCCTAATGATCTATATCAAACTATCGCCCGATCTCGACTTTCAGTTTCATTAAAAAGATTTTGGAAGAAGTAGTTGTCACTGATCTGAGTAATCATCTTTCGTCGCACAACCCGTAGCTTTCCTTCCAATCTGCCTACCGCAAATACCATTCTACTGAAACCACACTAGTTACCATTCACAATCGCATAATCAGCTCCATGGATAAGGGAAAAGTAACTGCCTTCATTCTCATTGATCTATACCTGCTGCTTTTGATACCGCTGATCACGATTTACTCTTTCATTGGCTTAACTACTGGTTCAGTCTATTTGGTTCTGCATGCTCTCGGTTTGCGTCTTACCTATGCATCCTCGTACTCAGTCAATTCGTACAAATCAACTCGCTTCTAAGCCCATTGCTTTGAATTACAGTGTTCAACAAGGTTCTGTGCTGGGCCCACTCCTGTTTACATTATATACCATTTCACTTGGTTCTCTACTTACTGATATTTTTCTCGACTAACATCTGTATGCTGATGATAACCAATGTTGATAGTTCCACATCTAATCCTGCTCTCCAATTACTTGCTTCTGTGTTTTTACAATGTTCAGTCTTGGATGGCTAGTAATAAACTTCTTCTGAATCCTTCTATAAAACCGAATTTATTCTCCTAGGTACAGGCCAAAAACTCTGCAAATTTGATTTCCTACATCTGTTCAGTTGGGTGGCTTACTTATTAACCTACTAACTAGGTATGCAGTTTGGGCGTCGCTTTGATTCCATCATGTAATTTTCTAACCATGTTCAGACCATGTACAGATCAGCTCGATTTCACATACAAGATATTCATAGAATCAGAACTCTTTTGCCTCAAACTGTCTTAATCCAACTATATAGCTAGTGCATTGGCGTCCAGCAGATTTGCCTACTTTACCTAACTTTTTACTGGTATAACTAAGGGAGGTCTGCACAAACTACAAATCGTTCAAAACTCTCTTGCAAGAGCCATAACAAAGACCCCTAACTATTATCATGTTAAGCCAATATCACATTCATTGCACTGGCTGCCCATTCAGCAAAGAATTCATTTCAAACTCTGATTAATGATTTATAAAGTAGTAAAGTTAGATCAGCCGACGAATCTGCGTTTCATGCTCAACTCTCACACTAATATACATTGCACTTGAGCAATGGACACTGTGACTCTTGCTGTGCCCCATAAAAACTATTTGCCCCATACCCGAAAAGTGTTGGGCTCTGGCCCTCGGCCCTTCTTGGTAGCCGGTCCAAAGCTTTGGAATTCACTGCCCAGTTCGGTTCATTCTTTCGATTCTTTGATATCATTCAGATTTAAACTAACGGTGACTGAGTTTTATTACGGAAATATCGGTGACTACATTTGTTACTGCTTGAGATTAGTTCTAAGTAAGTTACTAAGTAAGAAACTAAGTAAGTAAGCATGTGAATAAGTAAGTAAATAGCCTTTATTAGCTTCTGACAAGCGCACAAATGCACTGCATTTTATAGATCAGTATCTATAAGCTACATATTTAAACTAGATAATAATACGGACAAATACACAAGACAGACATGCACGATTATAACTGAAGATGAACCGAATCACAAAACTACTTGTATATACAGTTTAGATTTGGAAATAGGTATCATGAAAGTTAAGAACGCATTACTGGCCTTAGTTCTATTATAAGAGCGCATTGATGACATTAGTCTTAAGATCCTATAAAGAAGACATTAGTTATAATACTGCATTAAATACATTAATATAAAGATGGCATTACATTATATATGAGCTCTACACTTTATGGTAGCTTCGTCACAGTTGGTCGTTCAGTCTGGAATATCTCTTTTAACCAACAGCTGCAAACTGAGCTTATTTCTCTGCCTCCGTTTCGCCAGCCGTTAAAAACCATACTATTTGACCGTGTGTATGTATGTATGTATGTATAAATGTATGTATGTATGTATGTATATATGTATGTATATATGTATGTATGCATGTATGTATGAATATATGTATGTAAGATATGGAGGCCCTTTATGTATGTATATATGTAAGTGAGTATGTTTGTATGTATGTACGTATAAATGTGTGACCAATATGTATGTATGTGTGTCTGTATTTATACATGTATATATGCGTGCGTTTGTATGTATGTAGGCGTGTATGCATGTATGTATTTGTCTGGGTATTCATATAGCGCCGTTTAAGAATCTGCAAAGGCGCTAAAGCATGGCAATCAAACGGATGTAAAAAGGTGCACCTAAGACAACCAAAACCGTTTCACGAGCTGTTGCTTGCTGTAGATAGGTGAAGAATTCGGAGTTGTAATCTTGGGTTCTCAGGTCGGAAGCACCTCTGAGGTTACGACTATGATTACGATTCCCTGTCCATCCTATTGTCCTCGTCACTCGGCTTAGCCGATCGCGTCACCTCAATCAACCAATTAAGCGCACCTGTTCGCAATTACCAGCCGGCGCGCGAGCACCTGGCTTCTGCAGGCGCTGAATTCCGTCTCTGTGTATTGCGGGAGTTCAGTTATGCGCTCAGTCACAGCGTCTCGAATTTGATTCCCTGTCTAACTGGTAACTAATTGACGATCATGTGCTTGTGGATTGTGCTTGAATCATAGTACCAAATGTACCTTATCTTAACTTACCTCACTTTACCTTACCTTAGAGGTTCAACCTGGTCTTGATGGACAGATAGAAAAGTGGGTGGGAGGATGGTTGGATGGATGGATCTGTGGATAGATGGATGAATGAATGAATGAAATGCCTTACCTTGGCATGGTGGACTATGCTGAGGTGACCAGGGACTTTTACTGTACGGTTCTGAAAAGTAAACGAATAAATAATAAATAAACAAATAAAACATTTAATTAATAAATAAACTAATACTAATGTATGTGTGTATGTATGTATGCATATATATGTCCATGTAAGTACGTATGTACAATTGTGATAATTAATTTATTGCTTTATTTAATTTTCTTTTCCATATTTAACAATGCAGTTGGCTCACTAAAAATTGACTGGAAAACTCTTCTCCATAAGTGACTTATACTCAGCTGACTACGCATCGGACAGTCCACTCGTCCAACGAATGACCGGCCACTGACCACTGGCTACTGACCATTGGCCAAAATGACCACGCCCAATGCTCAGCGGATTAAGTAATCGAAAGATGCGCATGCGCATTACGCTTTCCGGCCAAGTTAGTCGCGCATGCGTAATTGCGAGATGCATTCTGGGAAAGACGATGATCGAATGAGTGGATCTAATCGATCTGATCTGTTCTAGCCTAATCGCCGTTTTCTGTAGCGCAGAGGGCATCAATCGATGGCCGCTTTTATAGACAGAACCGATTCAGTCCAGAGGTTCGTTGGATAGAACCCGTCGACAACCACGAGGCCCCAGAGACCGAAACCCTGGCAGAAGAGGGTCAGCACTAAGCAAACAGGATTGTGATGCTGCTGGTCCTGCTGGTGATGATGACGATGACGATGATGGTGATTGTATATGTTTGTATGTATCTGAGTATTTATGTAGCACCTTTGAAGAACCTCTAAAAGACACTGATAATGATGATATATTATCTTATCTCATCTTACTTTATTTTATCTTATCTTGTCTGCTGGAGAGTTAATAGAATGAATGAGTGAACGAACGAGTGAATGGTTGATTAATTGCTTGCTTAATTGATTGAATTATTGATGTAAATATCCAGTTGCACATATATATGAGCTAAATACGATGCGAGCACATGCTTTGTTTTGTTATTGATGAATTGATTACATCTTAAACTAATTTTGATTTAATTAATTAAGTTGAATTCCCAAGAAAACCAACGCAGTGCTAAGGTAATGCGAGATATGCAGAGTAAGACAAGGTATGACGTATTATAGTATTATAATAAGCTAAGGTATGATATAAAAATTTAAGGTATGAAAGGTGAGTCCCGTCCTGGTCGTCCAACCTGTTGTCTAGATGCGGCGATTTACTGTAGGGTCAGGGTATTCATTGTTCATTTCGTATACACCTCTATCGACAGAGGGTTTGGTCCTGGGTTGAAGAAACTTTCGGCTGAAGCGCAGACATGACCTCCAATAACCGGACAACCTTGTCTTAAGGGTTAAATGCGGCTTTGTTAGGCAGCTGCATCTTTAGTAGGGGATGCGATTGTGGTTGGAACGAGAGAGGAGAAAGACCTCTTACTGGAGAAAATGGAAAGGGGTTGGCCTGACCCAGTAATCTAGAAGCTTTCCTTCCAATTACAAATTGCGCTTCGGTCTCAATCCAGCGCTTAAACATGCAAACATCAATCGTTTGCAGTATGTAGAGGAATGGAATGCAATTTACCCGCATGAAATTTTGTAAATGAGCTGAATACGATTTAGGTTACATACCGACAGATGTAAAGTTATTAAATATGATTTAGCCAACCCGGCGACAGGTGTAAGGGAGTGGAATAGGTGCTTCTATGAACGAAGGTACAGTAACTCTAAACGAATTTACCTTCATACAGGTATGTAACTTAATCGAAAGCGATTTAACTCATTCGTTAGCAGGTGCAAAGTAACTGAATATGATTTACCTGGAGTGAACATCCCAGGTAGCTGGAACGAACATGGCGTCCGGTAGAAATCCAGGTGAGAGGTTTTGGACGCGATGCCATGCATCGGCGATTTCACGGATCTCCAATCCAGCTTTGTGGATTATCCCGATCCAGATGGAATGATCGCGGAAGGAGGGAAGGAGCAAGGGGAAGGGGTGGAAGTGGATCTCTCGGTTCGATTTGGGTCTTGAGATCGAGGAATCGAATTCGGTCGATCCGTATCAGCTTTGCACTTCTTTTTGCACTTCGTTGGATTGTTGGTTCGTCCCTTTGTTCCTTCTTGTTTCTTTTCTTCCTTCCTGTTCTCTTCCTTCCTTTTGTTGTTCCTTCCTTCCTTAGTCTATTCCTTCTCTCTTTCTTTCGTCCCTTTCTTTTTTCCTCGTTTATTCACTCCTTCTTTCCTTCCTGTCTTCTTTTCTTTCTTCTTTCTTCCTTTCTTCGATTCTAGAAAGAACACAATCGAAGCTCAAATTCCTACGCTCGCCCCCGCACTACTTTCCACGACGTATTCAACCGAGCGAAATCCTCTTCAGGCGCAGCAAAACATAGGCCGTCGGCGCGCCTCCTTATCCTTCCGCCGTTCTTCTTCCGGTAATCCGGTCCCGCAGCGGAAGCAGTTCCTGTAATGATCGTCGGCGCTGCGTCGGAACTCGGACGTTGTAACGGTTACTTCTTCGCCTGAACCGTATTCATCGACTTCCTGGGCTTTCGCTCACCTGTATGCCCGGATTTATACGCCGGGGTGCCTTTGCCGGCGCATCCGCTTTCCCATAGGCCGGTTCCGGCGCTTCCTTCCGCCCCCAGAATCCAATCCACTGTTCCCGGACTCCCCCGCTCGTCTGCCATTGGCTGCCCATCCGTCCGTCCGTCCATCCGCATCTCGCCTGCTGCAGCAGCCGAGACGTTGCGCGTCGTCGACGAGGCTTGATGCGGAGAATGTATGTCGCGTCGGGAATTAATCGTGAGCGATGGGAAGTCTGGAGGAGGGAAACAGGAAGCGAATGGCCTTCTGGGTATTTCGGAGGATGCTGGCTTAAATCTAGTATCTATATCAATACAAGGAGTGTGTGAATCTTGTACACATATGCAGATTTATACACAAAATGTTGTGTGTAATTTGTACAGAAATCTGATGTATACATAAATGATGCGTGAACACGCACTCACACACATTCATATGTATATACACATGTTCAGTAGGGTTATGCCAGGTATGGGTAAGGTAACGATAATGAAGGTAGACTTAAGGTAAGTTTCAGTTAGGTATGTAGGGATGAGGCAAGTTAAGACAAGTAAAGGCAATGTACGTTGAGGTAAGGCAAGGCTAGTTAATCTAAGATAAGGTAATATATAAGATAAGGTAATATAAGACAAGGTAATAAAAGATAAGGAAATATAAGGTAAGGTCTTCTAGAATAAAGCAATATTAGTTAAGGTAATGTAAGACAAGGTAAATACAGGTAATGACTCGATAATCCAAGATGCAAAAGGTCAACGTTTGTCCTCGCTCCCTCTCTCGTCTCGTACGACCTTTCGGATGAAGCGCAGTTACGACAGCGGCAATTCACACACTGTAAACGGGGTAAAGAACAGGGACAAGGACAGGGACAAGGACAAGGACAGAGACAAGGACACGGACATAAGCAGGGACAACCCAGACAAGGACAGGGACAGGGACAGGAATAGAGATAGATAAAGGTACAAAGACAGGGTCCGAACGTAGCGTAAAGACCGCAGTCCCTAGAGCGACTGCTGTAGCGCCTTTAACCAGCGCGTATCAAAGACGGCGATTATGTAACAATGACGTCACTCTGTTGCGACAGAGAATTTCTTCAAAGGTTCCGTAAATGGTCGGCTGATGGCGATCGCAATTTCTCGTCCATTCGGAGCAGTTCGTGCGAAATGATTTGACCCACGGGGGCCTTGGAGGCCCGGCCAGCCGGCCTGCCCTCCCCAACCAACCCCCTCCCTTACACGCTAAATGAACCGTAATTTCTGACCGTTGCGTTCAGTCGAATCGCTTCCATTAATCCATTACTGGTTGCTGAGTCAAAGAAGAGGATTTGCGCCGACGGCTGCGTGGATTTGGCGCCATCTAGGTGTCCGTCTCGGTGACTGTGTTCGTGTTTCTGACTGTCTGTCTTGATGACTGTGTCTGTCTGTCTGTCTGTCCATCTCGGTTTCTGTATGCTTAGTAGTCTATCTGACTGATATCTGTGCTTGTCTGTCTCGATGCCCGTGTGCTTGTCTGACTGGATCTGTGTGTCTGTCTCAAAGTCTGTGTGCATGTGATTCATGCGTTCTTTCTTTCGTTCGTTCATTCATTCATTCATTCAGTCAGTCAGTCAGTGACTTGGTAATTCAGTCGCTCATAGTCTGTCTGTCTGCATGTTTGCCTACCTGTCTGTGTGCTTGTCTGTCTGTCTGTCTGTCTGCCTGCCTGTCTGTCTGCCTGTCTGCCTGTCTGTCTGCCTGCCTGCCTGCCTGCCTGGCTGCCTGGCTGCCTGTCTCTGTTTCTCTTCTAATTAGATGTCTTTGACTTGGCTTCGCCCTCTGGCGTTCAGTCCAGTCATTTCATCTATTATCGCAGAGTAATTCCATTGATATAGCGCCAATCTGTGTGACTCTGAAATTCAGCTCGACTTAAAAGTCGCACTAACTGTCGTCTGATCGAATTATTTATGTAACGCTAGACATATAGATTCGTGACTTCATTTGTATAGCGCCTTTACGTTTTTATGTAGCTGTTTCTCACAGTAAAAACTAGTGGACTACCTGTCTAAAATCTATTCTAATCTAATCTAACCTAACCTAATCTTATATGATTTAGAATCTAACCTAACTTATTCCATTCCATTCCATTACATGTATGGATGCATGTATGGATGTAACTAGCTAAACGCTTCCTATAGCGCCTTTTAATACCTCAAAATGCGCTGAATTCTGTTCGCTGAAGCTATTTTATTCTATTTCTATTCTATTCTGTTTTAATACATCTTTCCTTGTGCATTTGAAAGTCTGCTGTCTGTCTGTCTGTCTGCCTGTCTGTCTGTCTGTCTGCCTGTCTGTCTGTCTGTCTGTCTGTCTGTCTGTTCGTCTCATTGGAAAATCACAGCACGTGGCTCCAGTCATCGTCGCCGCTGTACTGACACGTGACCGCGCAATGCATGACGGTCCACTAATGGCGGTCGTTTCCGCTTTGTCAGCGGAAGTCCCAGCGGCCGAACTTATGGCACGCGTCTGCACCAAAGGGCACAAGATTGATCGGTTCACGGGGTCATAGGTCACCAATTCGGGTAGAGTCGGTCAGGTGTGACGGGGCAGCGGCGAAAAAGGGTAAAGCGCACCACGTAGGGTAAGGCAACTGTAATGTATTGTATGTGCAAATCTCCGAAATTTCTCAGCGTCACTGAAAAGCCGCGTCTAGGAGACCACTTATTCACCGGCGCTCAGATAGAATGAAGTAACAGCTTAGTCCATCGAGCAATATGTGGAGGGATCACTAAAAGGCTCTATATAAATGTTTATCGGCAAGGAAGGATGAAACCGTAACTCGGTTATCTACACACCTATGTATCACCTATGTATCACCTATGTATCACCTATGTATCACCTATGTATCACCTATGTATCACCTATGTATCACCTATGTATCACCTATGTATCACCTATGTATCACCTATGTATCACCTATGTATCACCTATGTATCACCTATGTATCACCTATGTATCACCTATGTATCACCTATGTATCACCTATGTATCACCTATGTATCACCTATGTATCACCTATGTATCACCTATGTATCACCTATGTATCACCTATGTATCACCTATGTATCACCTATGTATCACCTATGTATCACCTATGTATCACCTATGTATCACCTATGTATCACCTATGTATCACCTATGTATCACCTATGTATCACCTATGTATCACCTATGTATCACCTATGTATCACCTATGTATCACCTATGTATCCGAAAAAACTGTGCAGACACATGCAGTTGAGTACAATACAATGCAGATGTTACGATTGCGGGATTTTAGACAATTGATATAAAAGAGGAGTAGAGGTGAGTCTGCCCTTGCAGAAACTGTTGTTGAAGTCTGTTGCGAAAGATTAGTCGTTAGATGAAGAAAATGATCAGTCATGTGTATACATAGAGTGAGTTGGTGACAGTCTGAACGTCGTTTACGTTCGTTCCTCTTCTCAAGGCCGATGCCTGTCTTCAGCCAAAGAACGAACTCTGCTGTCGGCTGACTTCAGTTCAAGTTGCTTAACAAATACAACTAAGATTTGATGATGTCCTCTTACACCAGTTCAGAAATTCCCATTAAATAACTATAAATTATCCAAGAACTTCTATAGCGCCACTTTAATAACGCTGAAGGCATCGGTAGATGTTCGCTACTCAGAAAAATCGGCGTGCATACGAATTTCTGGGGTATCATTTGTCAGAAGTGAAAAGAGAAATCTGAGAAGACGCAGAAACAACCTACAGAGGAAATGAATTCAGGTAAAACTGAGTTTTAAGAAGATGTGTCTTTGGATTTGTGTGTTTACATGTGTGTGTGTGTGTGTGTGTGTGTGTGTGTGTGTGTGTGTGTGTGTGTGTGTGTGTGTGTGTGTGTGTGTATCAAAGATCTTCCGACGTTGTCAAGCGATCGGATTTCGAAGCGCCGACTTCCCGATTCGTAGCATAGCGTTAACACGGGTATGTAGACAAGCAGTCTTTGATTTTCGAAATTATATGGATTAATGAATCGAACTGTTCAATCAAAAACAGTACCTCAATCGTTATGCCTCTGGTGCGAGACAGTTTTGTCTACATACTTCAGAAGGCCACAATAATTTCTCAGTGATTGTGCTTGATTGCAAGACAATTGATGCATCATTCAAGTTACACTAGTTTCTACTGTTTCCAGACATTATTATAAAAGACAAATGACCATGTACGATTGTTTCGTCTGACACAACTAAACCAGACAATCGATGTCCATTAATCTACTGGCTTAATCGGGCATTTTCATGGCAAGCCTTTCTAAGGAAGCCTTCGTTCGATGAATTGGTGATTGATGAGTCGGTGGATGGATGGATGGATGGAAGGATAGATAGATGGATGGATGGATAGATGGATAGACAGATGGATGGATGGATGGGTGGGTGGGTGGGTGGGTGGGTGGGTGGGTGGGTGGGTGGATGGATGGATGGATGGTTGGATGAAAGGGTTGGTGGTTGAGTGGATGGACGGACATGATGGATTCGTACAATTGCTCTATCTCCTCCTCCTCCTCCTCCTCCTCCTCCTCCTCCTCCTCCTCCTCCTCCTCCTCCTCCTCCTCCCACTCCCTGTAATTGCCTCCCCTCTCACAGAGAACGGCCAGCATCGTAAATAATCGGATAACCAGAAAAATATTACATCGAAATCGCAGGCAGGTGTCCTAATCGATATCAAGGTATTGATTCGATATATATCTATCTGTATATACACCTACAGTAATATATCTCTATTACTATTAATGCGTGAGTATGTATTACTATAGGTGTAGATTAGTCTATATATATATATATATATGCATTACTATGCGTATAAACTAGTGTGTATAGATACATAAAAAATATTTTGCTTAAATATATGTATTTGTATATATATAGTTGAAAGTCAGATTAAAAGCACGTATGTTATATACATGTATGCGCAAATGCCATTCAGATATAATCAGTATATGTAAGAAGATATATATTCATAGGCAATAAAGATATATATATATATTTGTATGTGCGCTGTTCACGTAAATAAATGCCTTTTGTTGGCAGAACTATAATTATGATTAGATTGTTGAATATAATAGGGCAATTTGTTACATGTTAATTACATATGTTGGTATCAAATACATGATGGGCCTGAATTTATTACAAAATTACTTCTAAGCATAAATTATTTGTAGCTGGTGCAGAGGGTCTGTATATCAACCTCTTCCGATCAACGTCTCTTGCATTTGTGTAACGCCAGTATTTACTCTACAAGGCATCGATCGTTGCGCTATAGAAGGTGTTGTGCTTGATTAATGTATTAATTTATGATGTAGGCTATATAAATATTATATAATACCTATACACAAAGGTTGTTTTGAGAAAGACTCGCCATTCATTTATTCATTTATCCATCCATCCGTCCGTCCGTCCGTCCGTCCGTCCGTCCGTCCGTCCGTCCGTCCGTCCGTCCGTCCGTCCATCCGTCCGTCCATTCCTCTATCCATTTTCTTTTCAACTACTTCTCTGTTCTGTGTGTATTTGAAAGGTGAGATACACCTTAATTGGCAGGTGCGTTCTCTATACTTGTTGAGCTATAGGGCCAACATACGCAGAGTTATATGCACGAGAGCATATCTGTATATATATATATATACATATAAGAGGAGAAAGGAAGCAAAAGCATATATATACATTATATATATATATATATATACATATATATATATATATATATATATATATATATATATATATATAGACGAAAGAAAGCTGGAGTGTATAGTCCGATAGTAGCCTCTAGGCTTGAGGATAAGAGATCGTCACCATTCTGCCAATAATGGATAAATGGTGTTCCATCCATACTCTTTAGTGCTTATGTTATACAGCCAATCGAAACACAGCAATAGTGTATTATGTATATGTGTGTGTATATATATAAAGGTACGCCAATCCTTGTATACATATTCAGTCATATATATTTGTATATATGTATACATGCGTCATTATTAAAACGCGTAAGGTTGATGGTTATCAAGATAATTATTGAAAAACTCGTTGAGACGAAGGTCAACGGCCCTGGGAGCCACGAGATGTCGCTAAATACTGGAATTCTACTACCTGCGATTTTGAGATATTCAAGAAAGGAGCCACAGAATATGCAAAGCAATGTGATATAAAGGATGGATGGATGGATGGAGAGTAAAGTAAAGCTCCCACGCCCCATAGTGGAACATAGGTAAGGCACTCATTTTCTTCTCTTCGGCCCTTGAGCCGGCGGTGGATGAATCCCAGTGTCCTGGACATGGCACCAACGCATCGTAGGACTCGCCGTTTACAGCCTAGCAAACTCCAGATCGTGATACATTCGGGCCTATAATGTGACACATTCGGGATTTATTATACGCTGAAATAATTACATTCCATCTGCATTCGGCTATAGACGTCTCCACTTTTATTTCCACTCCAATATCATTGCCATAAACGTGAGTCGGTCTTCTTTTGACGTATTTCCTAGTTTTCCTAAATGCTAGTGTCATACAACATCTATAGCAGCAATACAAGAGCTACTTCGCTATTTCCGGGTTTCGATCTGTCAACTTTTTCATGCAACAATCACTTCACCACATCGTCCGTCCGTCCGTCCGTCCGTCCGTCCGTCCGTCCGTCCGTCCGTCCGTCCGTCCGTCCGTCCGTCCGTCCGTCCGTCCGTCAGTCCGTCCGTCCGTCCGTCCGTCCGTCCGTCCGTTCGTCCGTCCGTCCGTCCGTCCGTCCGTCCGTCCGTCCGTCCGTCCGTCCGTCCGTCCGTCCGTCCGTCCGTCCGTCCGTCCGTCAGGCCATCCACACCTCTGTCCGTTTCTGGATCCCAATACTCCCTTCGTGTGTGTCTCCCTGCCTTCGCTCCTGCCTGTATCCGTTTGTCCGTTCCTTCCTCTCTCTCCGTCGTCCATCCCTCCCTCATTCACTCCCTGCCTCCCTCACTCCGTCCGTCTCTCCCTTCCTGCCCCCTCCCTCCTTTAGACTCGTTTCATCCGCAACGAAAGTATGTTTCGATATAACTGTGCTATATAAATTTGTCGTCGTCGGCTTGATGCATTGGACTTCCGGGTTCGGTTGACGGCGGGCGAGATGAATGCGGTGCACCGTGGCATAAAAATTATATAGCGCCCGCCTGAGGTAATCAATTGAATTGCGTTCGAAGTCGTTGCTATCCGATCCTGAGCGGAAGCTCGATGCATTATGGGGCATCCGGGAGATCGGAGCGTAATTGTGCTTTGTCGCCGTAAATTCCATGCGGTACCGAATTAATTTAAGACTTAAGAGAAGTTTTAGAAGAATGCGGCGCTCATGTTTCATAGACTCCCTCTCCCTCCCTCCCTCCTTCCTCTCTCTCTTCCACTCTCTCTTACTTCTCTCTCTCCCTCCCAACCCTCTTTGCCTCCTCCTTCCCTCCCTCCCTCGATTTCAAAACATTCCACTCCTTTTAATCGCTCCATCTTCTTTCTTGGCCTGCAAAGATAATCTCCCTCTTCCTACCCTTTTATTGTATTCTTTTTTATTGTACCCCATCCCCCGTTGATACAAAAACCCTCGTTTTCTCGTCGTTGTATCCTTCCCCGATCTATCCTCCCTCTTATCCTATTCTCATTTTCCAATTTCCTCAGTAATATGATACAGTCCAGCTGAAATTTTAGACTATGTTCCATCACAATTTGTCTTGGGTAGCTAGCTATTCCTGCTCATACTGCCATGCATCTCCCCATCTCATTATCTCGATCGCTGCACACCTCCCAAACTCTTCATCTCCAATTGTTACTATTTTTCCATTTCTTGTTTCATCATCATCATTTGTCTATTTTCCTAGCTCCCCCTCTTCTCAATTCCCTTTTTACAATCTCACCAATTTCCCACTTCCCTGTCTTCCCATTGCCCATTTTCTCAATATACCAAAACAGCTCAATCTCCCCATTTCTCAATCTCCCATTTTCCAATCTCTCCATCTTCCCATCTCCCCAGTTCTCAATCTCTCAGTTTCCATTCTCCCCATCTTCCCATCTCCCCAGTTCTCAATCTTTCCATCCCCTCTCTTATTCCAGATTCACGGGCGATCGTGCTGTCATCTAGCGGTGGTTCGTCGAGTCGACGATGGCATTGACCGTCGCATTCGCCGCTCACAATCACTCGAAAAATTTCCTTCTCTATGGGACGCCGTTCTTTGTGCTGCTGCGCTCCGTTCGTGACTGGCAACTTTTGATGGGGCGCCGTTTCGATCAATGACATCGGAATATGAATGGAGCGCCGTATCGCTTTAAATGTTATGATTTCGCCGGGACAATTTGCATAAATTTTCCGTCGGTCGCTTTTGTGGCCAGCGATTCGTCATCGCAACTCACCGACCGCCAACGAAAATTGGCGACCGAATCAATTATACGCTCCTCCTGCTCCTCCAGTTCCTCCTTATCCTCACCCTCTTTCTCTTTTTCCTCTTCCGCCTGCGCCTTCTACTATTTCTACTCCTCCTACTTCTCCTACTCCTGTTGTTCCCTATAAGCTGCACTCGAGCGCGCGCGCACGACTTTTGAGGATAGCGCACAAAACCATTTCCTGCTTGTGCACAAATTTTATGAGTGTTCTTGGTATTTCAAAGTTTAATTCAGCTTTTGTTACAGCTGCTGACATATCTTGCCTGCTATGCTCAGAAGGCCAAAACAAGGTTTCCATGCCCATGCCGCGAAACCATACGGCATATGAGTCTAGGTCGTGAAGTGTCCACCGAGACGTACCACCACATTCATTTGGCCCACATAATACATGGAGATACTGAACTTGTTACCAGTTCCCACCGGTATGTGTGCGCTATGAGCCTTATGAACGCAGCTTCCTGAACTCAGACTTTTAGCCTCCTTGTGATGAATACTCCGTGATGCAGCTTGACTGCTCACTCGACTAATAGCGTACTGCGTGAGTATTGTAATCAACATGTGATTGTAGACAACTAGCGTACAAGTATTGTTGGAAGCGTTTACCAAATCTTCAGTAACATGTTGCACTAAATCTTCTAAACGCCGTTTTTGAGGAATTAGCTGACCTCTGTAAAATTTTCCAGAAATCTGTTTGACGACGATCGAAGTAGATCAGTTAGCGAAAGCAACAAATGCCAAGTTGGGCTATCAGTACTTCGAAGAATGCATGTACTGGAACGATGACATTGAATAGCAGCTATTAAGCAAATACGAAGAACTTGACACAACAGCTTTAGTCCATTGAGCGACCCTACAATCACTTGGATTGCAGATTTCCAGAAGAGGAGTTGCTGGAACAAGAGATGCTAGAGTTACGCGCATTGGCAAAAGACGCCAACAGATACACGAGGCTTGACAACCAGCAACTGCAGCCGGATTAGCAGCAGAGTATTTTAAGCAACTTGATCAAACTGACGACTAACACCATAATCAGGATTGCAAACAGAATTTTAATTGTATATGCATTACGATCTAGAAATGTAAGGCAGGAAGGGCATGATTTTATAGCCTTTCAGTTGAGGCCAAATAGATGTACAATCTTGCACTGACTAGAGCGGTGGTCCCTAGCGTTACTGTCCACGCGGTTCGCCAGTGGGCGCACGGCGAAGAAAAATCAGTGGAAACATTGCGCACTCCTCCTTCGCATTGATCTTCCTCCTCCTCCTCCTTCTCCTTTATCCTCCGCCTCCTGTAGACTCCTGTTCTTCAATCCTCCTCGTTCTCGGATGAATCCTGGATGCGGCAAAATGCAACACATACTCGCTTCGCTGGGTGGCTCCATGCTTTTTCTTCCTCCTCGATCGTAGTCCTCGTATTCTTCCTCCTCGTCCTCTGTTACATTCTTCCTCTGTTACTAGCTCGAGCTTCTGGCTATCACCATCCTATACGTTCTCCTCCTCACATTCTCCTTCTCATATTCATTTTCCTCTTCCTTCTCCTCCTCATCTTTCTCCGTCTCATCTTGCTCGGTCCACTTCCTGTCCATCTCTTACCATCATCCTCAACCTCTTCGTCCTCCTCTTCCTTGTTATCCTCCTTCTCTGTATTCCTCGTTCTCTTCCTCCTTTCCGCCTGTTACTCATCCTCTCCTCTTCTTCCACCTCAACTTCTTTTTATCTCGGTCCACTTCCTCATTTTGTTCCTCCTCCTCCTCCTTATCCTGCTTCTCCTCTCCTCCTATATTCCTTCTTCGTCTTTTTCTCTTCCTCTGAGGTGCAGATAGATGGCGTGGGCGGAGCTATTGTTACAGATCGGGTGATTTCGTGATTAAGTTGAAAGAGACAGAGACAGAGAGAGGGAGGGAGAGGTAGAGGGAGAGAGAGAACAGATAGAGATAGAGAGACAGAGATAGAAATAGACAGAGTCTGATTCAAAGTCAGAGAGAGACAGAAAGGAAAGCCAGTCACAGAGATAGATAGATAGATAGATAGATAGATAGATAGATAGATAGATAGATAGATAGATAGATAGATAGATAGATAGATAGATAGATAGATAGATAGATAGATAGATAGATAGATAGATAGATAGATAGATAGATAGATAGATAGATAGATAGATAGATAGATAGATAGATAGATAGATAGATAGATAGATAGATAGATAGATAGATAGATAGATAGATAGATAGATAGATAGATAGATAGATAGATAGATAGATAGATAGATAGATAGATAGATAGATAGACGGACGGACGGACAGACGGACGGATGGACAGACAGACAGATAGATAGATAGATAAAGTGTGTGTATGTGTGTAGATGTGTGTGTAGGTGTGTATGTGCTTTTACCGATGTTTCCCACATTACAAGAAACAATTGTACTTTAGAATGATGATCGGAGTGGGAGGAAGAGTGCAAATGAATGAGAGTTTAGGAAGAAAAAAATAAATGATTGAATGAACTGAGTGATTGACTGAGTGATTGACTGAATGAATGAATGAATGAATAAATGAATGCCTAAATGAGTATAGCGAGGGAACCCTTGAACGAAGATGACTCCAGCTAGGAAAAGAGGAAAGCAGGGAAAAGACGAATGAAGCTAATGAAAAAGGAGTGAAGTTAGGGCTGAAATGATGTAACAGGGAAGAAAAGAGGGATGGAGAGAGATAGAGAGAGGGTTAGAGTGAGAGACACAGAGGCAAAGTGAGACAAAGGCAGAGGTCGTGACAGAGACAGAGAGACAGAAAGAGACAGAGAGAGATATTGAGAGAGACAGAGGGACAGAAGCTTAGAGAGTTGGAGACACAGACAGAGGCAGAGAAACAGAAACAGAAAGAGATAGAGAGACAGAGTAGGTAGAGAGAAAGAGAGATGGATAGGGGGAATGAAGCGAGAGGTGGACTTAAGTGGGGCGGGTGGATTGGTCGTGGGGTTGTTTCCGTGTCGCTGCTGACACCGTCCGATCCATTACTTCCGTTTCTCGAACATCCGGTTGGCCATTAAACTCGTCGCCAAAAATCAATGGATAGACTCGTGTCGCCATGACAACCGACCCGTCAAAGCGGAACCGCCCAAAATATGCCCAACGCCAAGCACTGCACGGACGGACGAACAGACAGACAGACAGACAGAGAGTCAGATAGACAGACAGACAGACAGACGAAAAGATGCTGTGCGTTGGTTGACCGTATTTTCTGTAGTTTGTTAGCGATTGAAAGAATTGTTGTTCTTTTGATGATTCATTGATTAACTGATTCAGTGAAGATCAGCTGATTCATCTCACTGAATCACTGTCTGTAACTGACCAATGCGTTCATTCGTTCTTGATTTCGTTCCTTTTTCCATTCGTTCCTTCACTCAGTGGTTCAGTCGTTTCTTCGTCCTTCAGTCCTTCCGTCCTTCTGTCCGTCCTTTCAATTGTTTCTTCTTGAAGCCAGTCAGTCGGTCAGCCAGGCATTCGAGTGAAAGGTCATTTTGAAGTCGCATTTTGCAAAGTGCCTAAAGGTACCCGCATTAATTCGTAGTGCCGTTTCGTTTACGGTTGCGTTGCATCGACCTGTCTGGTGCCATGGCACCTGGACAACTTGCCGTCGGCACCTTCTACTGCTAGGTTCTTCGCATCCGGTGCCAAGAGCGAAATTACCCAATCCTTCAAACGCTCCATTACCCTAGACTTCTCCTCCTCCTCGTCCTTCCCTCATCTTTGGTGTCGTTGCATTTTCTTGCGGACGTCATAATCAGTCCGTCGTGATAATCGTTCCGCCGACATAATCGTTCCTCCGTCGCTAATATCATATTCTGGCGACACCTAGCGACGCCGGATAATTCCTTCCGACTCTTTTCTTTGGCCGGCTCTCCGATATCAACGGCTGGGAACGGTCGAAATGACTTCCTTCCGGTCGAGGGTTCGATTTGCGACGAGGAGGCGGCTTTTCGCGGCGCTACGGTAAATTGCAAAGTAATTACTATAATAACGGTCATTGTCGCCATTGTAGACTCAATCCATGCATCTACCGCTGGCCACCTTCACTCCCCACCAAACGTAGCCTCCACTCCCAAGCATTGGTCGACCTTCGCGCGCTTTACCACCACCACCACCATCACCACCACCATCATCATCACCACCACCACCACCAACAACAACAACAATAATAGTAATCGCTGCTTCATAACAATAATATTAATAATCAGGCGAGGTCTAATTTTCCTGATATTTTGCTCCCATGCAATTTTTTGTACCTAAGTGATTACATAATAATAATAATAATAATAATAATAATAATAATAATAATAAATAGTACTAATAATAATATATAGTAATAATGATTATAAATATAGATAATTCTGTTTTCAAGTCGATCACTACTAATTTAATTAATTTAATTTAATTAATCTTAATTGATCTTGTCTAAATACCTTGTTTTACCTCCTTTGACTTACCTTATTTACCTTTTATTTTCTACCTATTACTCATACCTCAAAATTCACAACTCGATTATATTTTACCTATTTTAAAATCTCTTTCTAAGTCGTTACCTTTTCCAAAGAAGTAAACAAGTCAACATCTGAGATATTTGCAGAGTTAATATCTGTCACTTGCCAGATAATCTCCGCGTTTCGTTAAGCGTTGCTTTAAACCTGCCTTTTGATGATCACATCGCTCAGTTATCTCTCGCCTGCTACACGGACATTCGTAACATCCGCCGATTTCGCCCATGCCTGGTTATAAAGCCACCGGCACAATAACCACCTCAATTGTTCACTCCAAACTTGCTTATTACAACTCTCTTTTGTATAGCACTGACTCGTCTCAAGAAAAGCGTCTTCAAAAAGTCCAGAACGCTCTCGCCCGTGCAGTCGCCAAAACTCCCAAACATCAACACATAACCCCAGTTCTCCAGTCACTTCATTGGCCCTGATATTGTAGTTCGTCATTTCGTCTTAAAGTTCGTCTCAAAACGAGATTTGTTCAATGGTTCTGTCGTGTTCTGACTGCTGCTGTTATTGATTTGGCGTTTCGGAGATATTTACTCAAGTTTGCTGTGGATTTTCAGTTTTCGGACGGTTTCCTGTTCGTGATTAATGGCCTTTTGACCTTGGAATGGCTCGTCATCTTTCCTCAAGGGGATGAGAGGTTCCAGATGGATGGTCACGGCTCACACCTTCAGAACTATCTATGCCGTCTGATGGCGAAGAGAGGTTTTGGAATTGTATCGACCGTCTACCAGAAATGGGTTTTACAATCAAGCGAATGGCTGTCCGTCACAGATCGAGCAATGTCCGGAAGCCGTGCTTCTACCACCTACGAGGGATTGCGTTGGACAGTGGTGCTACCATGTGCCGTAGACACTATCGCCCGTCGTCGTCTAGGTCTTCGACGCCACTCGGTCCAGGGACCCTGAACACGGTGTCATCTTTCAAATCAAGATAGGAACCAGTTGATCGGGCTCAGCGTGTGTGGCAGTACCTGCTACTGGTAACATTTCTAGTTATATGAGCACTGTTCGCTAAATGGTGAACATTTTGTTGTTCTTAATGAGATTTAACAGCATTTCTGCCAGCGTAGAGAGCGCCTGTCATTAGTTTCTTTTGAAGCGGCGACATATAAATGACGAATTGCAAATGTTGTTACAATTACAGTTAGCTCAAGGTTCATCAGAGCATACACTACAAAATTATCTCTTATCTAAGTGCCCTTCAAGCGTCTCAACCCTCTTACATTCGCTAGCTCTTTGCTGTCCAACCGTTCAGGTCTGCTCAGAATTCCTCAAATCTTTCTCTGTTTCGGCCTTCAGTCTCAGGACTCCTCTATCAAATTCTGCAACCGCTCCTTATTCCACGCGGTGCCATCTCTTTGGATCGAACTCACGAAAGACCTCCGTCAGTTCGCCTATCCCCTTTTCTCGTCTGTCAGTCGGAGAACTATTTCGCTTGCCCTTTCTCTCTCTCAAACTTTGCAAGCTATCCTATCCCACTGATGCCTTTGTTCCATCCTCTGACCACAAACAACGACGATTCCAACGTATCACAATGATGTATCCCAGGTTTGATCTTCTCCACCGGATTCTAACCTGATATTGAAACCGTCCAACCAAACTGGCTCTTGCGGACTTGATTTTATATTGCGCCAGTGTTAACCTGGTCTCCCCTACGGGGATTTTGCGTGGCGCTGAGAAAACGTTGGAGAGTCAGTGCTAAACTCTGCTGCCTGTCTCATCTATGGTCGGACACCATTCAATCACGTCACTGATCTGCTGCGCGACAACCTGCACTGGTTGCGTATTCCTCAGCGGATCACCTACAAACTGTGCCTAATTACATACAAGGCTCTTAATGGTCTTCTACCAGACTATATATCCGACTTCTGTATTCGAACAGCCGACAACCAGAACACATATCAGCTACGGTCCTCATCCAGGAATCAACAGCATGTTCTTCCACGAAGTTCGGCGAACGTTCCTTCACTTCGCCGGACCCACTGCGTGGAACAGTCTTCCTGACAATGTGACGAATGCCCCATCCCTGGACACATTCAAGTCACGACTCAAGACACATCTTTTTAGGATATCTTATGACTGCAGTTGATTTTTGAACCCTTGTACAGCGCCCTTTTCTTCGGCCTCGGCTGTCCTACGGCGCTATATAAATTGTCTTATTATTATTATTATTATTTGGATCTACAGGATTTAGTTACAACTATTTGATTCGCAAGGTGGCGCCATGTTAGCGCTTGTTTAAACGAAAGCATCGCAGATTCCATTAGCTTGGGGCGCCACATCCAACTTGAGAGTTTCTACAGTTTAAAGAATAAATCTTATTGGCATACAGCAACCAAGCTCTGAAGTGATCTGATGTAATGTAAAGTAAATTTGAGATATTTCTCAGCACGACATAATACCCTCCTACTTTGCGTGATTTATCTAGTCTAGGAAATAATAAAATAATTTATTTAAACTTAAATAAAATACAATTTTCACAGTTCTGACCTCGTAAGATCTAATAGTTTGTAACCTTTGTTCTATTCTGGTCCATTCTAGTCTGTTCTAGACGATTAGATCAAATCTTTTGGTTGGTGTATTCAAATCTGTTATCGTCTGTTAAAGCCCAGTCAATTCTTGGGTCTATTCGAATCTATTCTAGTATCTTAAATCCTATTCGAATATATTAAAACCTATAAAGGTGTCCGTGAAAGCGACAGAAATCATGCGATCCCATGGTTTGGGGATCATATGATTTCACGCCTTGCACGCCGCGCCATACCCAGTGTCAGTGTTTACAAGTGCTCACTATGTCACCCATCATCACGAAAGTAGCAAATCTATATTTCTGTTATCGCCGTCACGTATTTCATGAGGTGGCTGACTAGTTTAACACTCACTGACCTGCCTATAAGGCAGGCGCAAAAACTGACACTAGGTGTCGCCAGCATATAAAGATTTTCAAACTATACAGATCTTACTATTTCACGCACAGTCTTCTATTCTTTCAGTCTTTTAATGGCCGTTCTAAATTCTGTTCTAGCCTATTATTTTATATTATACTGTTTTATCCATTCAAGCCAAAGCATTCGCTGCAGCTCGAAATGCTTCTAAATAACGATAATTACGATTAATTTAACTCACAGCCAAAACTGAGTCGCAAGCAAGGTTTTTGAATCTTTAACATCTGCATATACTATAGAGAAAACCATCCATAAACATTGCTCTGCTGTTCGCTAGATGGCCACGACGACTCAGCTAATGAGTTTGAATCCATTCGCTAGATGGCAGATCCGTTCAACGGCAACGTCTTCAAGGCGATGCTTGATTGAAATTGAGAAAGTTTGGCTGAAGGTTAACAATAACATAATACAACCCTTTTTATAATAACCTTTTTGGCGCCTAGTAAACAGCAGTCATTTATGCTGAACCAAAGTACGTGGCGTTACGAGCTCGATTCTCAGTATGGAGTTTGTGTGGTTCAGAAAAGGAGCTATATAATATATAATGAGCTTGATACATTTGTGCTACAAAACTGATGAAATGCTATTGTCGTCTGCTTAATTATCTTACAACTCTATAATTTCTACCTATATTTTACCTTACCTTACCTTGAATTACCTCACCTTACCATGTCTTAATTTACCTTGCAAAGCAATGTAAGGTAAGGTCGTTTTTGAACGTCTTATCTTGCCTTATCTTACCTTGACTTGCAAGGTAAAGTAAGGTAAGGTAAGGCAGGCAGGATAAGAGGTTTAACGTGAAGGTAAGGTTGGCAAAGTGGTATTCAGCGTCATCCCTGTCTTTGGCTTGGATACCTGAGGCTATGTAACCTTACGATACCTTACCTTTACTCAATACTAAAATTTTGACTTACCTCTTTACCTTATTTTAACTAACCTGCGCTACTTTTCCTTCGTGGGCGCCCGCACGTTGGGGTGAGGGGGCACTTGCCCTCCTGAATTTTCAATAAATCAAACAATGAATTTTAAATAATTGAAATAGGTTACACCAACGTCTGATTTGCTTGCTTACTTGCAATACCGTCGCGGAGCTTACCTGTGCACGATTGCTGTGCTATTTGGTTTTGCCCCTCTTGCAAAAATTTCTGCTGGCGCCCATCCTTGCCTTGCCTTATCTAACCATGCCTTGCCTTGCCTTGTCTTGCCTTATCTAACCATGCCTTGCCTTGCCTTGTCTTGCCTTATCTAACCATGCCTTGCCTTACAGTGCCTTTCCTAAGTTAAGTTGCCTTACTTTAAAGGAATATATTATTGTCGCGAGCAGCTTTTAAGAATTATTGAAGATATGATGTTAATAAACTAAGAAAAACTTCACATTTTTGCTGAGAAATGCTAAACAGACATTTCAGGGCATGAAGTAGTGAATGAACGAATGAAGGAGCGAATGAATGGACGAATGGACGATTGGACGAGTGAGTGAACGAAGGAACGAACGAACGAAAGAATGAATGAACGATTGAACGAATGCATTAATGAGCATTTAAATCTGTTGGTGGGTGCATTTTAAGAAGTCTGAAGCCGAGATTAATTGTTTTGTTCGAATTCTTTCAAGTTTGAGTCCTTCATTCATAGTGCAGAGTTCTGAATCCCACAGAGGACTGTGTTGTCAGGTTTCGAATCCAAGTCTCAGCAAGCTTTGTGACGTATGGTTACGTATGTATGACATGTGCATTGTGCTATACGTTATCACCGACGTCAGCTATCAGTTGATTGGCAGGTCGCCCGTCCTTATCAGATCTCCGTCCAGCTGTCAATCACAAGACTGGACGGGTAAGTGACAAGGCGAGGCAATCCACAAGTGTCGCAGGTAGAGAGTCGATGCCAGCAAGGACCCTGGTGGCCTTAAGATGTTGTTAAACACCCTGGGTGCTTCTATAACATGTAAAACAAAACGCAATATGCTAAGACGCCTTTAAAACCTTTTCATCTGATGCTGTGATCACTGTAGTCACCAGTCGCGTTCAATCGCCACATTAGTTCACAGTACGTGCTCCGTAGACTCCAGTAAGGTGTGCGGTTGACGTGAACCGCTCAGCGCCAGCCACAAGATGTCGTTACACAATGACTATGTACTGCTGCTGCAGACCTGTGTCTCTTTCTTTTTTCTTTTCTTTCTTTCTTCTTCTTTTCCTCTCTTTGTCTTTTCCATCTCAGTTTCGGTCTCTCTAACTGTCTCACTGTGTATCTGTATTCTCTCTCTCTCTCTATCTGTCTCTCTCTCTCTCTGTCTCACTCTGTCTCTGTCTCTGTCTCTGTCTCTGTCTCGTCTCTCTCTCTCTCTCTCTCTCTCTCTCTCTCTCTCTCTCTCTCTCTCTCTCTCTCTCTCTCTCTCTGTTTCTCACGTGCACACACATTCTCTCTCGCACTAGGTCTCTCTAGCTCGCTGTCTCGCTCTCTCTGTCCGACTCTATCTTTGTCTCTCGGCCTCTATCTGTCTTTGTCTGTCTCTGTCTGTCTCTTTCTCTCTCTAAGTATCATTGTTGATTTCATGGTAGTAAAATTAAAAGGAGGCTGAAAAAGCACCAGAAGAATCAAGCATTAAATACCTCCATCTATCGGTCATTTTAGCTGCACAATCAACCAAGGTCGAGCAAACGATGTCGGTCACGTCACGCGCGCCTCGGACAACGTGAGGCATCATGAGAGGAGAGGAAGTGGAGGGGAGGGAAGGACGTTGGGGCGTCAAGAGGGGAGGGCTTCGTGACGGAGTACTGGCTGGCGCCGAGAGCCCCACATGGGACCGATTCGCCGCCTATTTTGTCGAGTTTCCCGGCGACATGCTCTGGGTGGATTATCGCCCCAGCAGGTGGTTCGTTTGTTCCTCTCCGCCTGTCTGTCTGTCTGTCTGCCCATGTGTCTGTCTATCTGTATGTCTGTCTGTTTACCCCTATCCCCGCGGGGAGGGGTACGTGCGACGCTTTGCCCCACCCCAAACTCCATCGTCCGTCCCGCGTGCGAGAAAACACGGACTGTGGAGGTGTCCGATGATGATAATGGTAATGATGATGATGATGATGATGATGAGCGAATAGCGTGATGAGGAAGGCTTCTGTCTGCCCCAGCAACTTAGCCCAGCGACCGATGCAAAAGCGCATTGTTTGAAAGCCAATTTCTAGCAAGGACCGACACCAGCATGTGCAGCAACTGTGTAGCCTAGCTGTATTCTCTAGAGGGCGCTATACAAATCTACTAATACAATGCAGTTCAAGTCAGTAGGATACAACACACTATGTTACAATACGGTACAATAGAACACAATAGAGTACAATAGAACACAAAACAGAACACAATAGAACACAAAACAGAACACAGTGGAATTCAATACAATGCAAAAGTGTGTTACCTTTACCTTTACCTTTATCTTTATGCTTTTGTTGAGTTTCTAACAACGTATTAACAAATGTATTACCTTCACCTGTCTTACCTTTATCGTACTGGACACACTGTGACTGCAGGGCAAGAAGTACAACTGCAGAGAGTGAGTAATGTCTGGCAGTGTACACCTGTCTCTTACAGCACACGAAGGACCATATGTACACAGTGAAAATATACACCTAAGTAGGGCCTACATGTTAAACAGCCCTATACCTGTATGTGTGTATATGCTATCGACTCTTTTTTACCTTGATGATTTGATCCCTGGGATAGGGATGCGACAACTGCTGCTGAAGCTGCTCATCGGTTCGTTGAGGGCGAGATGCGAATCTGAGAATCTAAGAGCCTTCTTTTTAGGAGGCACGCTGTAACTCGCACCTCCGTAGCAAACACACAAACACACACACAAAAGACGCTAAAAGGCACGAATTTCTCGTTTCAGAATTTCAGAGACACTAGCAGAAAGACAGACAGACTGACAGACAGACCGACAGACAGACAGACAGACCGACAGACAGACAGACCGACAGACAGACAGACCGACAGACAGACCGACCGACCGACCGACAGACAGACAGACAGACAGTGATAGAAGCAGACAGAAAGACTCACGTAAACCCAGAGATAGATGCGTTTCTTTTTCAATGGGCTGCTATTCGCTTACTCATTCACTCGCTTACTAAGTCTTACTCATTTACTTGTTCACTCATTTACATGCTCACTCATTCATTCATTCTCTCAATCATTGACTTTGTAGGCTAACTGGCTGACTGACTCGCTCACTCATTCGCTCAATAACTCACTAACCCAATCATTTATTCAATCATCAATCAATCAATGACTGGTTGACTGACTGGCTAGCTAACTAACTAACTGACTGCTTGCTCACTCAGAGAAGCAAATGCTTACTTGGTCTTGTAGTCTTGAACTGCGACAGTGCCAGTTCCGTCTCTCTGCATTGTTCCAGTCTGCGACGGTCGCAGAATCGCAGGACACAGCATCATCATCCACGTCAACAGCAGTTTTTGCTTCACCCATCCATCCGTCCCTCCGTCCATCCGTCCATCCGTTCGTCGGTCGGTTTGGATACGTGCCTGAGTGCGTGCGAGGGAGAGGCGCAGGGTGTGGAGGGGGTGGCGATCGGCCATCAGGAAACGGCGCATGCGCGTGGAGAGTGGATGTGGCGCTGACAGATGGCGCCAGTGTATCATAAACAAAATGAACGAAGCACGCCATTGGTCGGCACTGAGTATATACACATATATACGTGCAAACACACATAATATGAGGATCTCTATATATATATATATATTATATATATATATATATATATATATATATATATATATATATATATATATATATATATATATATATATATATATATATATATATATATATATATATATATATATATGTTCAGTGTCACTTATATGTGCGTTTGTTGACTGAATGTTTAAGTGTGTGTGTGTGTGTGTGTGTGTGTGTGTGTGTTCGTGCGCGTGACGGGTTTCAGCCTGTGACGGAATGATGGCAGAGTGAATGCTCAGTTACTTGTCTTAACCTGTTGCTATAGGTAACCAGTTGCTAGGTGACCAGTTAGTAGGTAACCCATTACACTGTGATGGGCTGTAATATTTGTCATAGATACTAATATCGACTTATTTGAATTATAGTGCCGCTACAGAAGTTCTTGGATTAAGGTGGTTAATGCGTATTTCTTACAAATCCTGGTCCAAACCAATCTAATCTAATCTGAAACTTTGATATGCGTAATACACTACTAATGTTATGCAATAATATTATAACGATATGTACAAAATATGACGCAGAAATATATAGTTACATACAATGCTATATATATTGATGTATATCGATATATAATACAAAAGGAGAATATATGCAGACATGCATATGCATAAATATACATACAAATAGTATATACATATATATATCATAGAATATATTTTGTAAATGATACATACATATATATCTTCTTAGCAATATGATGTGCATATAACGGGAAAGGGAAAAGGTAAATATGATATATTCTCAGTTGTTATGTCCTTCATGTATACCAATATACACATAATTGTATTTCAGATACATATACTTAGTGTATATAGGCCTAATATATACAGCTATACATGGGTGGGAAGGGTGTGGTGATTTGGGTGGATTATGGTTGAAGGGGGTTTATAGCAAAGAACGAACACACGGTAAACAGGTGGTCGAACTTCTGGCTGTCACATTCTCTCTTTGTCTGTCTGTCTGTCTGTCTGTCTGTCTGTCTGTCTCTCTCTCTCAGTCTGTCTTTTTCTTTGCATATCTCTGGTAATTAGGCAGTGGTGGTAGTGGTGGTGGCCGTTGTCGTTTGGGAGTGTTGGAAGTGGTAAACCACTGGTGGGTGCAGATGGAGGTGATGAAAGTTGTAGTGGTGGTGATGATGATGGCGGTAAACCAGGTGGTGGTCATGGGGTGGTGATAGTGGTGGTAGAGGTTTGGTGATGATATACTAGTAGTGGTTCTGTGGTGATGGTTGTTGTGGTAAAACAGAATAATGCCAAAAATACTAATTAATATCCATAACTTCTCCTTTTCATCGCCTCACCCATCCACCACCACCACCACCACCACCACCACCACCACCACCACCACCACCACCACCACCACCACCACCACCACCACCACCACCACCACCACCACCACCGAATCGCCTCAAAAGCGCCATCTCGCGTACAATACGCCTGGGCGATAATGGAGGAATTTCCAACATTCGGACGAAAACGCGCCGCTCGGTCGAGCGTATAACCTTGCACCGCTTCGCATAATAGGGCCGACGGAAAACGCGCCCAGAATTCTTCTCGAAAATTCGCTCAATGCTGCGGAGAACTGCCACCGAAATTTCGAATGTTCACGAACACGGTCGAACGGCGCCGAGCGAGTGTGAATAGACGCAGATAAGGAACGTGAATGGAAGAGATGTTCTCCTCCTTCCGCCACCAGATAGCGCCGCGTGTCAGGCGCACGAAACGACGAACGGACGGGAAACCAGCGCAGCGGAAGAAATCGGCCAGGATCTCGTCGCAAATCTCGTCCAGTTTCGTCGTTCGCTGTGAGCGGAGAAGGAGAAACCGCACGGGGTGCAGTACGTTTTAGTTAGGACCAGCGTCTGGTAGGTGTTCTACAGGTTATAGTAGTGTAGTGCATTGCATCGTAGTGTAGTGCATCGTAGAATGAATGAATTAATGATTGATTGAATGAATTAATGATTGAATGAATGAATGAATGAATATTAAGAGAATGAATTAAAGCAATGAATTAATGAATTAAATGAACTAAGAGATTAATGTGCCAAGCATAAAAAATTTGAATCAGAGGCACGGGCAGTCGCTCAGAGGGAGACAGCCAGTAGCAAAGGAGGAAAAATTATGTGATTTGTGAGTTAACAAAATCAAAAGTAGAGTATTACACTGTATTGTATCACCGTTTAGGGCATTGTATCGTTATTTACAGTAGTATATTTAATTACTTTGTACTGTAATGTACCACGGTGTAAGTTATGTAGAGTAGGCCTAATATTGTAATTAACAATGCCTTAAAAACTGCTCATTATTGCCCGGTCGCTATCGCTTTTTAAAGTCGGTATCGGTTTCAGTATTTTTCGTTTTTTCAAATGTTTCGATTTTTCTAAAATTCACGATATCGGTATCGATTTTTCAGGTGTTCTCTGTGCTTGAAGTTTATAGTTCCACTTAGTTGTTGTGCAGCGTAGGCCTACACTCTGCAAATGGCGTGCGGTGCTGTTCTGCGCCACAAGACTTCAAGCGTAGAATTTAACGATTGATATAATCCTCGTAATAACATTGCGCCTCAAATTTGTATTTGTGTTACCTTGCGCACGCTAAAAAACTTCGTTATAATAATAATAATAATAATAATAATAATAATAATAATAATAATAATAATAATAATAATAATAATAATAATAATAATAATAATAATGATAATAACAATAATAATAATAATAATAATAATAATTTCTTCATTCTCCGGAGTATTTTTTATATCCTGAGGGATCATATAAAATATTTATCTCAATGATGCACTAATTATAAAAAAGTTTATATTTAAGGTGTTCGGTAGGTTTTAGTTTATTTCTCATATGTCATCATCGATGCAACTTGGTTAAGGAACTCTGAACATCGCATCATCTGTCAACTCTGGCTGGATCGGAATCCGTAGGTTAGGTTCCACGTGTGTGCGTGAGCTCGCCACTGGCGACTCTTCTGTAGTTATCTGGAGGCCAGTTCTCCTGCTGTGTCTCGAGTTCAGTCCGCGGATTACGGCTCCCGTGGTCTGTCAGAAAACGAGTCAACAAACGAGTCGACGGATATTTAGATACATTGGATACCTTGGATATATTGAATACCTTAGATACAGTGGATATCTTAGATATACTAGATACATTAAATACATTGGCTGCGCTATATATACTGTATACCTTAGATACATTGGATACCTTAGATATATTGCCTCATAAAAATTAGATAATTGCGCCGAAGGACCGGGCCTTAGCGGGTCACATCGACAAGCTGACGTAGCCAAAGATTAGAGGCATTGTTACGTCAGAGTGGGGATATACGGTTAGAATCTGTGCATTGTTCCGCTTGCTAACGTACTTTCCCTTCTTAATTAATGACACTTTACATCATTTAGGCAGCGGTTTGGTGAGGTGCTTAAAAGGCGCTATATCAAATGTCTATATAACTAACTAACTAACTATTTATGCTTTACTTTCAATTTAATAATCAAGTCCTTGTTTTCTCTGCAATAACTCCCCACTGTCCAATAATTGCCGACGCTCGATTAAAGCCGAGCCGGTCGTCGTTAACATTTAGGGCTTCCATACAAATGAACGAACGATCGTTGGCCTAGGTGTTTCTCACATTAAGCGTTAGCACGGAAGACAATAAGCGCCGTACAAGCCGCACCATAGGGTACAGACGGTTGAACATAGGCTGCCGCATGGTGTGCTGCTTAAGACGTAGAGCGGCGACGCAGGCGATTCAAGGCAACCCGATATCGTTTGGTTAGAAACATAGGCATTTATGTGAAGTCGAGAGGCCTTGGAGACTGTAAGAACGCGTTTCCTCTTCCTCTGGGAAGGGCCACGTCTTTTCCAGTACTTACACTGATATCTGGCTGACAAGCACAAAATTCCGCCATTGTGTTTCCTTATTTTCTCAGTATATAATAATCTTAGCGAATAAGCTAGGTACAATCAAAAGACATAATTATGCAGAAAGGTGTTTCTAACTTAGACAGTTCTATCCAGATTCTAGAATACTGAGATGACGCGTTTCTGCCTCTGTCGGGCTTGCTATCATTCTGGTTGCGGAAGGAAGCTAACGAAGCGACATTAATCAGGATGGCTGCTTCTAGCTTCCCCCTCGAAGTTCCGTCCGGTTGGTTAGCACGCTTTGTTTTCAGGAGGCTTAGGCCTACGAGAAGAAGACTATCGTCCAGTGTCCAACGTTTACTGTTCGCAGCAAACTAGTTGTTTGTGAACAAGACCCAATAATAAAAAGTTGCTACATATTAATACGCAAACACACAAAATTTAGATCGCCAGATGACGCAATGGGTGGCTTTTATTTAGCGCCAAATGTAACGGGTGCGGGGACCCGTTACAGGCCGACTATTATTTTCACAATATAGCCTAATATTAATTACATAAGACATCGCTATTTTGAGTGGCCGGACACAAATACCAGTCGCCATCAAAACTTTCAAGTGCTATGGATGATTGATTGTTCAGTGAACAAAAAATAATATTCATCAGGAATACTAATATTTTGATATTTGCATTCTGTGTATACTAACTTTTAGGTTTCATCTATTTTTCTTCGGATTTCGGTATTTTTTGGTTTTTCGAATACCGAGTTCGGTATCTACTGTATTTCGGTTTTCTGAATTTTGCGATATCTGTTAAACCGACCCACCACTAATGCTCGACTCAGTAGCCGCACAGGCTGTTGAGCAGCCTGTGGATGGTGGACAATGATTCTTACCGTATCGGGTGCAAGTATCTCTTTTTTCAGCTAGACGAATTCTCTCGCGTGATGAGTAGCGGAATGATATCGAATCTAAATGGCTTTTATATATGCGTCGCCACGTGTGTATATAAACTATAAATACATACATTGGATTTTATTTATATATGCATGTACACGCATGTATGTATATATATATACGTATATGTACATCTGTCAGCGAAGGGAAGTGTGGCATATGCATCGCCATAATGTATATAACATATAATAAATTATGATATAAAAAGATTAATATAATATTATATACCACACGAATATATGTTGATCGAAGACATCTTCCATCGGAAATTGTCTGAACCAGCGGGAGGAGAAAAGACTTATGGACTGTAGCGATTTATATATACACCTAGCTTCAGTGGGAGTGCCAGTATGAAAAGTTCAACTTCAACGGGAGATAGTCTCAATCCCGTAGGTGGAAAGACCCAAGCGCTGGACCGATATTTATGGGGTAAAATATCTTCAACGAACCGGTGGGAGGAGAGGCGGATGTTAGTTTCCCCATTCCCATACAAATCGCACACGCACACTGGCGACAGACCCGTTTTGACGAGACCTTACTTTCGCCAACACGAGTACCACCCTCGCGCGACAATTTGCTAATGGCCTTTTAGAAATTATCCGCCAGAACTTATATTGTCCGGACGACCGACCGCAGCGCAGCCTCTTCGTCTGTTCGTGGCCGCCGAGGCGCAGCACACGTACGCGTATTCCTGCGCCTCGGGGTCGCATAGTCCCAGATCGTCTGCGAAATTTGTTGACCACAACGCCGAAACGCTCGACCCAATCAACGGGGTGGGGTTGAAAGGGTCGCTGGAAGGATGGGGTGGGGCAGGGTGTGGGTGTGTGGTGAGGGAGGATGGGTTGGAAGGTGGAGAGCGACGTGTAGGTCACGTGAAAGTGTCGACGCGTCTTTGTTAATATTCATGTACAGACAGACAGACGGACAGACAGACAGACAGACAGACAGCAACTTGTAGGTTAGAGAGATATTCATCGAGGCAGAGATCACCTAGACAGACAGAGACAGGCAGACAGACAGACAAGCAAACAAACAAGAGACCTAAACATATAGAGAGTCATAGTTAATAACTTAATACAGAAACAGATGCGGGACGTGGCCTGAGCGTTAAGAGTGTCGGGCAAAAGGAACAGCAAGAAGTCGTAAGCGATTGTAAACGCACCTTCGTCCGCGCGTAGTGATACGTTGAAGTGATGCGGCTGTATCCCTGGCCGTCATACGCGCAACGCGTACAGGAAGCAGAATATTAGCATGCATCGACTTTACACGTCAGCTTCCCATCACAGTTTAATGACATCACACATCGACGATAGCGCAAATGTAAATAGGAATGCAGTCTTTTATTCCCATACTCTCACCCAAGTCTTCGAACCCAAACCCAGCTACAAGTAAGTAAGCTAGCATTTATAGCGCGCTTAAACAAAACTAGTCTTGCACGAAAGCGCGTAACATGAACTAAGTTAATAACATGAACTAAGTTAGAAGGTTACCCCTCCCATACTGCCGCCCATGCTAGAGGGTAACCATCCCATACTCCCATCAAGCTAGGAGTAGAAGGCAACCCCTCCCCGTAACCAACCCCAAATAGGAAGAAGGCAACCCCTCAAACGTCTTCTTCCCACAGGAAATGCTGTATCCCCAACGATAAAGGAAAACGTCTTAATTCGTAGTTATCTGACAACACGATTAAACCATTTTACCTGTGGTATAAACAGGATGTAGTATACGATATGGTATAAACGAGGTTCTTCTAGCGTATGCTGTTCGTGCCCATCCAGTTGCAAGCGTCGCCAGCGAGATATAAACGAGGTGCGATTTAGGCAAAAGCTGCGGTGGGAGACCTATAGGAAGGAGCAAAATTTATGGGGAATTGCAGCTTTAGTGGCGTAGTCGGAACCAGGGCTGGAGTTTCATCCCAACCCTTTTAAATTGAGTATATTATAGGTATAATATGAATAGATGTCAGAAGTATCACAAGTATATGTGCCAGCATGTTTTCCAGCTGGTGGGGTAACATATTGCAACAGATCCACAGTCGACATGGTGTGCATTTCGTAGCATATGATATCGTATAAAAAGTTATAAATGCGTTAAGCCTATGATATAACTAGGTATAAATATATTGTGTTACATCTGGTATGGTATAAACCTGGTATGGCACGTGGTATGGCATGGCATATGGTAAAGTAATGTAAAAATATAATGTTGATATTGTGTTGCATTTTTATAACGGACATTGGTATATGTATTACAACAGACCTATTTGGTATGATATAAACAGGGTACAGCACGATATAAACTTGGTATGGTGTGGTATGACACAAGCCTGATATGCTATGCATATACATAGTACGAGAAATCTGGTATCTTATGGTATAAACATGGTATGCTGGTACTGTATAGTATAAACATATATGGTATAAACCTGGTATAGTATAGCATAGGGTATATCTGAATACGGTATTGCATAAACGTGGTATAGCATAAACATGGTATGGTATAAACCAATATTTGTTTCTTTTTGTTGTGCACTGTTGTGGCGAAAATGAAGGTGTTCATATACATGGTATGCTGTGGCATAAGCATCTCATGGAACATGGTGTGGTATAAACGGGGCATGGTATGAAGTGCCTGGTACAAAGCACGGTGTTTGCTTTCATCCGAGTACATCCGTTATCGTCTGGTCACCGCGGGAAATTAGGAACTGATCCGGCGAAGGGAGGGGAAGATGGATGGAATGGAAGGCGGAAGGGCAGGAATGGGGAGGGGAAGCACTGGGAGGGTCTGGGTTGCGTCTCCCATTTGGTACACAGTGTTTGGATTGTCAACGGTTCCTCAGTCCAGAGGGACTTGGCGAAAGCGAGGAGAGAGGGAAGAGCAGTGAGATGGGGACAAGGAGGAAGGCAAGATAAAGATAGGTGAAAGAGGAGGGATGGGGAAGAGGAGATGGATAGGAAGAAGGGTACAGGATTAGCGAGAGGAAGGGAACACGCAGGGAAGGGACAAGAAAAGGCAAAGGGAAGTTGCCTAGGAGTGGGTTGGAATGGAATACAACAGGAGGAATAGGGGAGGGAGCAGGACGAAGAGTAGAGGAGGTCCTGATGGTCAGAGGAAGAAGAGGAGGAGGGAGAGGGAGGCGTAGAGATGGCAGGATGATTGGAAAAAGAAATGGGACGAACAAGCAGGCGAGGAAGAGAAGAGGAAAAATAGGAAATTGAGGATGAGGAGGAAGTATAAGAGGACGGAAGAGAGAAAGCGGCAGACCGTCAGAGAGCCAAATTATCTGCCGGACTCTGTTAGATCGCAACGGACACGGACAAGTCTCGTCTTTCTGTATGTCTGCCTGTCTGTTTGCCCTGTCAGTCTGTGTCTGTATACAAAGACCTATCTGTCTGTTTGTCTCGTGTATGTATGTAATTGTCTGCCTGTCTATTTGCTTGTCTGTCTGCGTGTTTCCATACCCGTTTGCTTAAAGTTGGAAGAAGATGAAGATGATGACGATGGCAGTAGTAATGATCTGAATGGTATTGATGATAATGACGACAGTTATGATGCCGATGAAAGGGAAATGGCAACTGTGTGCGTGGTTATTAAGGTGCAAATCTATTATTGATAATAAACGCAACATTACTTTCAGTTCATGTTAAGCAGGGTGACCGGTCTACGATGGCCGTTTGCCTGTTGCTCTGGCTCCCTCTTCAGCTGTTTGCCTGTATGGCTTTTTGTCTGTGGGCGTGTCTGTCTGTCTGCGTGTGTGCGAGTCATCAACGTTGTCGTAGTCTTCATCGTCATATTCAGCATCAGCAGCAGAAGCATCAGATAACTAGAACATCATTCATTCTAGCGAAAAGCGCTTTCGAAAGGTTCCTAAAATCCTCAGCATACGTATCCAGATACATACCTACATAGATAAATAGATGGATATACACATACATACAAAAAGACAGACAGACAGACAGACAGGTAGAGACATAAAGACCGACCACTCTGACTTGCGACAGTCGGACAGACAGAGACAGACACGATGTCAGTAAAAGCGAGAGACATGCAACAGTCTTCGGCAGCCAGCCAGCCAGCCAGCCAGCCAGCCAGCCAGCCAGCCAGCCAGCCAGCCAGCCAGCCAGCCAGCCAGAATGCAGTAGATACAGATGGGACGAGATAATCTTGAGCCGCGGTCGGCAACTGCGGCACCTAATCGAATCGAAGGCTTCAATAATTCACCGGCTAAGCAGCGAGCGAGCGACGACGACGACGTGGCAGTCGTCGCAATGATAGTTATGATGGCAGTACTGATGGTAGTCATTGGCGGTAATGGTAGTTATGGGTAAGGTTGTAATGTGTGGTAGTAGTGGCAACGGTAGACATCGGTGGTGGTGGTAATGCGTCGTACTGATGAGTTGTGGTACTGGTGGCAGTAATGGCAGTCGTCTCTGTCTGTCGGCATCTCGTACCAAATCCGCAGTGGTCTAAAAGTAGGCTACGTTATGATCACGATTTATCCTGCTGATGATATCTGTCCGTCCGTCCGTCCGTCTGTCTGTCTGATTTTCTGTCTGCTCACCCTCATTTTCTATGTCTCTACGAGCATCTTGATCTTTATGGAAAGCACATTATATATTAACAACAATAATAAAAATATGTAATATTATGATTATGATTATAATATTAAATATATTATTATTATGAACATAAACATAAAAAGGTCATGGTGGCAATAAATTATAATATTATTACCATTATTAGTTTTAGATCCCGTGGGAGTGAGAAAATTTCTAGAGATTTTGAACAGCAGTTGCTTGTCTGGTTCTGGCATAGCTGTTGGTGTTATTAATTGGAATAAAAGAAATGAACATAATAATTTTAAAAATATTATATTTTTGCATTCATCATAAAATAATAATAAAAATATGCAAAAGCAACATTCAACTACTTTGATGAAACTAATTTTCAGGAAACTGCTTTCCCAAACTACTTTTGATGAAATAGTTTTAAGATATTACTTTCCAGACGCTCTTTTCACAAAAACACTATTCTGGAACTACTTTCTGAAGAAGACATATTTCCTTAGAACAAGTTTTTCTTTGCTGAATCGGTCACCTGACCATCGCGCTGCTTGTCCAGAGGCAATGTAGAAACGGCGGCCTGAAGTTTTGACCCTGGGAAGAGGTTGAGCACCTTTTCACGGTCGAGCGCCCAAGTGTAGAAGACTTGTTCCCACGATGACAACGTATTGCTGCCTCCGGATCCAGGTCCTTCGACACCGGCTCCAAGCCTGTACACTCCCTAACATGACATAATTAGCAGCAAACATTAACCACACGACAGACGGACAGACAGACAGACACACACACAAACAGACAGTGACATGCTTATCCACAACGATCGACGTGGACACACGCATACACACAGACACACACACAGAAAGACAATGATAGACACAGACACCACTGAGCATACATATTATGTACAGTGTATATATATTACATGAATATACAATACATATGCTTTAATATGACTATATAAATATGTATATATATATATACACATAGTATATAGCCAGAAGATAAATCCATTTACAGAGTCAGCCAGGACAGATAGATGTAGGCAGTGGATGGAGACACGTCTATTGCCGGAAATCTTTCCAGTTTCTGATTTCCTTGCATCGCCAACACTTAAGGTAATGCTGTGCTTAGAAAGCTAAGAGCAAATGAAAAGGCCCACAGTCAATTTATCCTTGACTGACCAATATTAATATTAATAACTTTTTAAACCTCCTAGGTTCATTATTTGTTGCTACTTTAGGGAAAACAATACAAAATTAAAAAATAATAATATTTAAATAATAATAAAAATAATAATAATAATAATAACAATAAAAAATTAATGATGACAATACATCAAGTTTTACAATCTTTGACCAAGAATTAAAGAAATCTGTAAACTAATGTAATATGCAATAATGAAATGTAGTGTAATATATGTATTTATTTAGTGGTTTAGAAAACTCCTCTCTAAATTTTACAGTAGTGCAAATCAAGGATTCGAACCCCAGACGACACCACCAATTTCTCGTAACACCTCTTTTGTCTGTCCGGCTTTCTTCATTCCATCTGGCCCTCTTTTCTTGTCCTGCCTTGACCTTGAATAGGTTCTGTCGCGTTGCTCTGATGAAGGCCTTGAACCAGCACGACCTTTCTTTGCCTGTAACAAAAACCAAAATAGGTAATTAATTAAACACTTATCTATTTATTTATTCATAAGTGCACATATATGAACATTTATCTAGCGCTTGTAACAACCTGACAAATAGTGCATCTTAAGAAGAACTGAAAATGTTTCTTAAGCTGTTTGTGGCAATGGAGTTTGACATTTCAGATGATTGTTTCAGAAGCCATTAAGTTCAAAATTGCAAATACATTTGTGTATTAATTAGTGTAATTATAGCTATGTGCTATTACAATAGCATATCCTTATGAAGCTACCTCAATAACCTCATTATGGGGTTGTGCTCTCTAGCTGCATTAATATAGATAAATGTTAGTGACTTTCATAGGGCAAATCTTATAAAAATGAACGCTATTAGGATGTCAACTTAACTTATTACTTAGCTCACTATTTATTGCTTAAATTATGACTAACTCTACTACTCAGTACTTAACTTTTTACTTATTGTTTAACTATTAATAAAGTTATTACAAAACATGCTGCTTAATTTATCACTTATGTTATTAATTTATTAATTAACTTATTTCTAAACTTACTTATTACTTAAAGTATTACTTATTGCTTAACTTGTTATGAAACTGAATACTTAACTTAGTACTCATTACTCAACCACTTACTGTTCAACTTCGTAATCAGCTTATTTCCAATTGCTGAACTTACTACTTATTACTTAACCTATTACTTAACACAGTGCTTGCCTCTTTCTTTGCCAGTTCAGTAAGGTGCAGTGGTACCCATTTCTCTTCCAGTCTTTTCCGTACGTACTTCTCCAGTTCATAGATGCTGGCTTCCTCAAGGACACCCTGAGGGTCCTCAACCACCTGCATTCCACCAGTCAGCTCGACGATCTGCAACATCGACACCCAATCACTGGTAGCATCAGGTTTTTCAACAAGAGGGAGGCAACGGAAGGACAGACGCTTCCAATCCGGAGAAGCTCGCTCAAAATCCAACAGGGTTAGGGAAACCATAAGTCAGGCTACAGTGGGTAAGAAAGTTGTGTCGAAAAACTTGTATAGCGCTTTTTAAGTAACTCACAAAAGGTCTACAGCATGGCCACTTAGAGGTCTCTAAAAAGGTGCGTCTTAAGGCTGGCAAAGAATGTTTCCCAGACTGTTGAAGAGGTGAGAGATGGTATATCCAATGGCAAACTGTTCTAGTGAGACGGTCCAACATCGGAGAAAGTGTGGGCCTCCTTATACAAGAGTGCGGGACAGTAAGCTGACCCTATGTCACCAGTCGCAATCTTTGTCGACCCGGCTGACTCACAACCGGCATGAGAAGCTCCCTGATATAATCCGTAGCTGAACCGGCATTCAAGACCATGTCTATGAGAAGAATTTTAAACTGAATTCTCCTCTCGACAGGAAGCCAATGGAGAATTTCGGGCATGTAGGTTGAAATGTGCGAGAACCTGGACAGGTTGGTGACGACCCGGGTTGCACAAATGAGAACAGACTGAAGCTGGCGGATACAGAACTTAAGCAGGCCTACAAGAACCGAGCTACAGTAGTCCAGCTGTGTCATGATAAGGGAATGGGCAAGACTAATGGCTGCATCATGTGCCGCCATCGATAGTTCCTGGTTGAAACAGTGTTTGGAGCTCACTGGCATTAAAGAAATGACATAACAAACAGAACTGGGCAGTGAAGTCCAAAGTTTTGGACCAGCCACATTGAACACTCAAGAACCCAATACTGCCCTGGTGCGAGGCACGGCAAGAGTCAGCTTACAACAGGTGAGCAAGGTTGAATTCAACTTCGCTAAAAAATTTCTGACAACTTTTTTCTAGTTAGTTATCATGGTTTAGGTGTCTGTATTCTGTTTCTATGCTACTAAACTTTTTTGACGTCTTATATTTAGTTGTCAACGCATTTTATCTTACCTTACCTTACCCGTATGCCTTCTCACCTTGTCCTGTCCTTCTTTATCCGCCGGGCTGTTCGGTCCAAAGAGGTACTTCTCATTGTAGTACTTCCATTTGATATCCATCGCCTTTGCAACAACCTTTGTTTCTTGTGACCTTGGGATCCGTCGATAGAGCTCAATGTCACGCAGGCACTGGAGGTCATTGCCAGCAAAGTTGTCAGCCAGGAACTTCCGAAAACCACCTAACTTTGTTACGCGACGTCTGACGTCATCGAGGGTGAGGTTGCGCAGCTCCGAAGGAAGTCGTTCACGCCGGGTTTTCGAGTAGACGATTTTTCGCCTGCTACGGACCACTGGCTCCTGCAGTTTCTGTTTAGAATAATCAATCAATTGATCCAATGATCACTGAATCAATCAGTGGGTTGGTCAATCAGTCAAGTGCTCAATCAATAATTCACTTAAACAGAATAAATCTTTAATAAATAATAGGCAAAGTAAGTAATCGGAATCAATCTTTAATAAATAATATGCTATGTATGAAATCAGATACAATTTGTAATAAATAATAAATCAAAGTAAATCTGACTGAATAAATCAGTCGGTCAAACATTCAGGCAGTCATTTGGCCACCAAGCGAGGCATTCATTCAATAAATCAATCTGGAATTTTTATTCAGTAACACGTTTCAGTCTCATCATTTTAATTTGGTAAAATTCTGGTAAATTCAGAGGTAAATTTAGAGCAATTTTTTGGCAAATTTACAGGTAAATTTCAGGTAAATTTCAAGGTAAATCTCAGTTAACCCACAGAAACATTTAGGTATATAGTAGTCAAGTCTTGGTAAACTTGTACAAACCTTCCTAATGAGTCCCCTCTTTTGAACATACTGCACATACTTCGATCCCTTATCGAGTGTTTGGATCATGTAGATCTTCTTGATCTGAATGGACACAGTGACATAAGCAGAGTCTAATACAACGTAGAACTGTGTAATGCAATGTAATGCAAAACTTTGTAGTGTAATTTAACATCATCTCATGTAATCCTATGTTACATAAAGCAGCATAGTAAGTTTAAACCTAATCCAATTCTCTGTAAACTAACCCAAATCTATTCTAATTCAATGAAACCTATTCTAGCTCAATTCTAATATAATCCAATCTTTCTAACCCAATCTAATTTCATCTTATTATCCAATCTAATCTTATCTAAATGAACCCAATCTAATCCGATCTGACCTAATCCAATCTAATTTAATTCAATTTTGTCAAAATCAAATCAAATCATATCTAAACATTATTACTACAATAGATTAGCAACATCCAAGCAAACCAGCTGACCGCGTCAAAGGTCACGAGGTCGCGTTCGATGACGTGCATCCAAGCAGCAAAAAGCAGAGTCAAGGCATACTTTTCAGCTTCATCGAACAGCTCATCATTTGGGTGGTTGAGGCCAAAGAAGATGTTATCCCGCATTGACTTGGTGCACTGGATGCTGAAAGGTCCACCAGAGCCGATGAATTCAGCAAACATTTGCTGGAAAGAAGTCAGAGACAAAAAAGCATCTCATGTCGACACAGGTTTGAGCTTGCTGAGAGGACTCTGCATAACAATCCTGGATAAGTTGTTCATGCACGCTTGTTTTGCGCCTCTGATTAAAATTTACTAACCTTGTGAACATAATAATTGCAGGCACTTTTGTAATGAAAAAATCCCCACTCTCTGAAAAGTACTGTATGGAAATAACAGACATCAAAGTAGCCAGAGCACTTGTAGACATAAACTTTAATTGTAATTTGTCTGGTAACAAAGGTGTTCCTCAATCTGTTGGTCTCCCTCTTGCTGGCTCTCTCATCTGTGTCTCTTGGTATCTCTCTCTCTCTCTCTGTCTCTGTCTGTGTCTCTCTTTCTCTCTCTCCCCGTCCGTCAGTCCGTCCGTCCCTCCTTCAATCTCTGTCTGTCTGTCTGTCTGTCTCTGTCTGAAGCTCTCTCCCTCCAATGTGACCCAATCACTGACCTTAGCCTTCTTTTCTAATAATGAGAGGTCGCTGGGTGAACTGAAGATCTCTTCATGATATGCCTGAAGATCTTTCCAGAACATCAAGGCATTAAGCCAAAGCTGAAATCAAACAGTGTACAGAAATCATGTAAAGAAATGTAATTCAGTTACAAGCTGTAACAAAGTATGTAACTATGGAAAAATTGGTGTTACATATTAGTAAATATGAGCAATATTACATATTAGTACAAGTAAATATTAGTAATCAAATAAATGGTACAAAATTTACATTACACTGTACGAAATTCAAATTACACGCTGCAACAAAAATCTGTACTACACAGCAGGCCCTATGAACAGTATCAGCCAACTTAACAAGTGAGTCACCCAGTTTCAAGCATTTAAGCCATTCAAACTTCTTAAGTTGCTGTGGAGTGGCAAAATACGGTAGTAGAAATTCAGTTTTTGATGGGTTATGGAGGAGTTTATTAGCTACCATCCAAGACTGCACCTCCTTTGAGGTATCAGGCAACAGCTGCACAGACAGTGATAAGTGGCATGCAGACATCATTCTGCATGCCACGCATCTACCATTCAGAGGTAAAAGTTTCCTGTTGGACAGACCTATTCGTCCTCACGTGTGTCCTAAAAAGAGATATTTCTATACTATACTATTGTACGATTCCTCTTTTTCAGTGGGGTTATGTTCCCAGGTATAGATTAATCAACCATCCAGCTGGATATCCTATACCCCCTTTGATGAAGGAAAGGCGGAGAGTCTTTGGAGTGACGTCAACTCTCAGCCACAGTGAGATTCTGCTGCTAATCGCAGGTCTGTTATGCACAGACCTGCTGGCTTGAGAGATGTCTGGATGATGCATCATTACCAACTGCTAGGGACCATTGGATAACCATGTGCAACCATGTGCCCCAAGCAGCAAAAAGCATCACCTGTCTTCGTTCCTCACCTTCAAGGAACTGTGAAAATCATGTTTTCTGTCAACTCTGGATAGGAATCCATTGGTTGGGCTCTGCATGCATTTGGAAGCCTGCCACTAGTGACTTTTCTAGTAATCTGAGCACTCCTTGCTAAATTACTAGTTATTAATTTTATTTAAAACACTTGTTACGTGCACAATGTCAGCACATCTGACTGAATCTGAGGCACGGATGTATGTTCGAACTTTCTGTTCTTAACGGCATTAACTTCAGTTAGGCTAGTTTAGCAAACACCTCTGATTAGTTTCCCTTTAACCAGTGCTACTGTATAATAATTTCCAGTTACAATTACACTTGCTGTGGGAAATTTACACCTCACATCTCTACACTGTATGAAATCTGCAGCATGTTACACACCATAGGCAATTAATTAGGTTATGCTAAAACCAATTTACATAATGGAATGTAGAAGACCTGGTTTCCATATTTTTCTAGTTCCTTGAGGAAGAAAGCTCCAGCTTCATTGTCCGAGTCGAGAGCCTGAAGCAGTCCCTCCATGCGCTCTCCACCACAGAAATCCGACGAATAATCCATCGCTAGTGAAGCATCACTCGTCTTGTGCGCAGCTGACAGGATCACTGGAACATCTCTTTGGCCCAGTATCACTTCTTTGCTAAGAACTCCAGCAGTGGATTTATGTAGAGTAGGGCAGGCAAAGTAAGGCAAGGTAATGTAGGTAAGATGAGGTTATTAAAGTAAACTGAGTTAAAGAAAGGTAAATTAAAGTAAGTTAATGTTCAGTAAGATAAAATAGAGCAGGTAAGTTAAGGTAAGCTAAGGCAAGGATTACAGAACATCCCTATGGACGATGGTGACTCCTTTGCTAAGATACAACAGTACGGAAATCAGATGATTGGATATATGTAGCAAAAGGGTAGGTAAAGTAAGGTAAGAGATGGCAGGCAAAAGGGTAAATTAAGTTAAATAACTGTGTAATCATAATGGTGATCTCCAGATTTCTCAGGAAGCAAAAAAAACTAAGTTTTGGTAACCAGCTTATTCAAAAAGCAAAACGTTAAGGTTAGGTAAGTTAAATTAAGGTAAGGTAAGACACGGTAAGTTAGGTAAGGTACATACACATACACACACGCGCATACCTACACACACACACACATACAGAACATCTCATACACACATACACCTCTCAGTGAAACATATATACACAAAAACATATACACACACATACATCTCTTAGTCTCATCCATTCCTGACCACAGACCCCTTTGTTATGGTGTGCAAGGTCCCCGACCGTCCCACCGGCTTGAACTTCCACAATGCCGCATAGAAGCTTCGCCATGGTTGGTAAAACTTTCTGGAACAAGTTGCCTTGCAACCCAGGACACGAACACCTTGGTGCTTCTTCACCTCTATTCTTTAAGCACTTGAAAACCTTTTGTTCAACTGTAGTTTTCAGTTGCCAGGAAGGGAGTGCCTCTGATGAGTCTCTTTTGAAGACGCACTATATAAATCAGTGACTAGAATTACAGTTACATAAGTCTCCAGTTTACGGGTCAGACCTCTGATCTCTTACCGGATGTGGTTCTCGTTAAACTCTCCAACAGAAGACAGCCGCTTGCGGATGAAAGACTTCCTGGTGCAGGAGGATGACCGCCTGGAGTACCACCCAGCTTCCTGTTCCTCGAGGACCTCTCTCCAGTGCTTCCTTCGACTGACCTGCAAGGACCAACGACGCTCCGGAAGAACATAGCTTCGGCGGCTGGTTGCAGATGGTGTTAAGAGAATCTCATCCTCAGGGATGCTCGGTTCATACAACTGTCAACAAGATCAACCAAGAAAACCAGGTTAGAAACATCGACGAAGTCAATTGGTAACTAGGTATGCAAGTATGTATGTGTATATGTCAGTATGTATGTATGTATGCATACATGTATGTATGCATGTAGGTATGCATAAAGACACTTAATACAGCGCCTTTTAGAACCTGACAAAAGCACTCTAGACATGACTATCCAAGTGATCTACACACACAAGTTTTGAGGTAGCTAATGTACAGAGCAACCATGTAAATCACATCAATAAAGGTCAGCAGGCAACCATGGCAACAGATCAAACATAACAACCACAGCAACAGTGTCAATAAGGCCAACCAAATATCAACATAATGAAATTACTTGCCAAAAGTCTAAAATTATTAAATTTCTAATATATTTCCAATCCAATTTACTCAATTCTGATACTATTTTTTCATCCAAGTTAACATTTAATCCAAGCCAATTTAGTTTCCTAACAACTCATCTACTGGAGTTTGACACAATAGATTTTGACTGAACTTCTCCCACAGATCATGATTTTCCACTACAGTTTCACCTGATGCAACCATTATTAATAATCAATAATAACCCAAGAACTTCTATAGCTTCTATAGCACCAATGCAATACCGCTAAAGGCATCAGTCAATGGTCGCTGTTAAGAGGAGGGTGTACACACCAATTTCCAGTGCGAGTCCAATCAACACAGAAACAGCGTACTGAAGAAACAAGTCCAGGAATAGATGGGTTTTAGTTGAGATCTAAAGGTCAAAACAGACCCTGCGGAGCAAACGTTTGTGGTAAGAGAGTTTCAGAGTCCGCGGCCAGCAACGGAGAAGGCACGCTCATCAAGAGTTGTCCTTGTCCTCGATAGAGTCAAAGTGAGACATTCAGAGGACCTGGTCAAGTAGCTGCAAGTCTTGGGAGGCAACAGCGAGTTTGGCCGAAATGTAGAACCTTCTAGACAGTTAGCCTGGTCTTGAAATTATTCACTTATCTGTGGGTAGCCAGTGCAACAATTTTAGGACTGGAGATATTTGTGGATACTTTGAAGTTTTGGTGATAGCTCTGGTGTTTTGGGCCCTTTGAAGCTTCGTCAGAGTAGCATTTTGAAGTGCCGATAAAAAGCAAGTTACAGTAGTGAAGACAGCTGGAGACCAGGGCATTTGCTACACAAAGGCAGAAAAATTAATGCCTTGTGCACTACAAAAGCACTACAGAAGTCTCAAAATAAGAACAGATTACACTAAGATAGATTAGATTAGGTAATCAAATACAATGTTCTCTGTTGTTTTTCAATATTCTGTGTAAATTCTACTCTCTGTAATAATTAATCATGATATAACTAATAAATAAAATAATAATAATAGATTATAAATAATAGCATACACATAAATAGTACGGTGCACTGGAAAAGGCTTTTGGCTTCTATAGCACCTCAAAAAAATCCACAATATGCCGATTATGATTACCAAAGCCATGCTGGACCGTTCGGCGGTCTCTGATCGGTCAACCGCGCCGACAGCCTCCTCTAACGAAGCGGTTGCTGAAGTCTGATGTAAACAGCGCGGAAGGCAGTCTTGTGGGCGGAATGGAAGCGGCGGCAGAGTCCTCTGGTGAGGATAGGACTCTGGGGGTGGGTCCAGTCGTCGTAGCTCCTCAAGGCCACAAAACATCTTGACTTGAGATTCCAACTTCCGCTGTACTAAGAAAGCCGGAACCCTAAACATTTTAACATTTGAAAATTCAGCTGGGTAATTGTAACTGTAACATATGTAGATCAAGTGGAGTAATCATAATTGTGACACTTGTAAATCCAGCCAAGTAATTGTAAAATTGTAACTCAAATCAATTAATTATATTTGTAACAGTTGCAAATCTAGCGAAGTAATTGTAACATGTAAATCCAGTGCATTAATCATAACTGTTACATCTGTAAATCCAGCCAAGTAACTGTAACTGGAACCTTTGTAAATCCAGCTGAATAAATGTAACTGTAAGAATCTTTTAGAAGTGCACTATACGGAGCTATCCATTAGACGGGAAAAGGTGTCTTTCATTCCACCCGCAAGCAGGGTAACCAATTTTTTCCAGGCTGACTTAACTGAAGAAATTGCTCCACATAAATTCCATAAGTTTTCCTGCCATTTTCGGTGTGTCTTCTCTGCGTCAACAGTCTGCATCCAATGCGTTATTCTAAACCATTATATAAATGCCCAGGAGCACACTCATCTAGCAGTTAGCATGTTCGACCACCAACCCAGCAGTAAGGGGTTCAAATCCCTAAGAGAGCAGGATATTTTGAGATTTCTGTTCCACTAGTGCCCCACTTGCATCTCTTACCAGTATAATAAAAGTGGTTCCACCAGTTTTTCCTGGATGGAAAGTAGTCTATTCATTTGCCAGTTAGTTGGATCCTGCAATCCTAGCTCCTCTCTTGTCTCTGGTGAAAGTTCATACAGCCCTCCATTCCGACCATAGCAATCTTTCATGTACGCAATGTGTCTGGAAGCAACATCAAAGACTTCTTAGAATCCAAATCGTGTCACTAACTCTTAAGCTATATCAAATAATTGAGGCAAATGGCTTGAAACAGTGTCTGAGACTTCTTAAATCAAATTTACTATGAAATAACAAAGGCAAAATTGCCTGCAGTACTGTCAAAGACTTTTAAAGTAACAAAGCAGGTAGACGACTATTTAATTTCTTAGTTCAGGATTACAAAAACTCATCTTAAAGCGGTGTAACTAACCAAAAGGTCAGCAAAGATTACCTACTATAATCTGATAACTTCTAAAGCGACACTATAATAATGATCAAGGCAATGGTTGATAGCTATTGCTAAGAAAAATCAGGATGCATGCCAAAATGCAGGACGAGTCTGGTCAAAATCCAAGAGAGAGCCCAGGAAGAGTTTTTCAGATGATGTCTGAAGGCCAACACTGATTCTGCACAGCAAACGTTTGCACAAATTTCCAGAGTTTGCAGTCTCCAACAGAAAAGGCATGCCCACTGAGAGCTGTCCTTGTCCACTTGCTCCCTGTTCACTTACCGATCGAAAAGCCTTTGATCCTTGATCAACTTCGCTTTCTCAATGTCCAGCCACAGGTTCCATCTCTTCTCCCCAGGAAGTCCACAAAGTGAAGCCTTGAACTGTTCCACTCCCTTTAGGCGCTTCAGGGCATAAGACTTAGGTTCCAGAGAACGTATAGAACCTTGGTCTGTCACGGAAATGTTGTCATCGTACAAGTCATCATGACTGATGTCACGCATAATACAGTGACACTCCTCGGTATCTTTCTGGACGACTGACTGCCCCTGACCCCTTTGAAACAATATCAACCCTCAGTAACCCATCAAATAGTCAATAATCCAAACAATAACCCAACCAGTCAATAACCCAATCAACCTGTCAATATGATGATCAACCAGTCAATAACCCAATCAACCAGTCAATATGATGATCAACCAGTCAGTAATGTAAGCAACTGCTCAATAGCCCAACCAAACAATAACCAAATCTGTCAAAATCTCAATCACCAGACAATAAATAACCCAACCAATCACTCCATAATGCAATCAATCAATAACTCAACCAGCTAATAACCTAATCAGTCAATAACCAATTAACCAGTTAAAATCCCATCAATCAATCGATAACATTATCAACCCAACCAAATACTTCTAAGATCATGAACAACTTACCTATCCTCTGAACATCTTGTTATCTCGGTGCCTTCGGAGATTCTTTTTGCATCAACTCCCCGTTTCATCCTCAGCTTCTCCTCATCTTTCTCTTCTTCCTCATCCTTTTTCTCCTCTTCCTCTTCAAAGTCATGCCACTGGCCTTCCCCAAACTTCCCCCATGACTCCTCATTTTCACTCAGCTCTTCTTCCTCCTCAGTCTTATCTTTGATCCTCCCAAATAGTACCTTCTTGTATCTTGCGCTCTGCACCTCATCGACCAAGTCCTTGAACTGTTTGACAGTCACCACACCTGGTCTTCCATCAACCTCAAAACTTCTCAGCTCCAAATAACCTCTTGCAACCTCCTCCCTCAGAATCTCCTCCTCCCCTTCACCTTCTTCTTCTAGTTCTTTCTCCAAATCTACTTCCTGTTCTTGTTCGTGTTCTCCTCCGGATGAAAACTTCTCCTCATCTTCCTCTTGTGCCGAAACACTGGACGAAGAACGATACTCCTCTTCGTCCTCAACCTCTTCCTCCTCATCCTCATCTCCGTCTTTCTGCGTATCCTCTGGATGTTTGTCAAGGATTGAAACAATGTTAAGAGCACACTTCAGTGCATTTGTAACTATGTTTCTGGCTTCTATGACGACTGTTTCCGAGGGAACAGCTTCGGCTGGCATGACGTCCTGATTTGAAAGAAGAGCTAATTTCAATTCAATTCACATTTACAATGCCATTTATTGAAACACAAACAACAGTACATGGCACATCCTAAACATGAAGTTTAACAGTTGATGTGAGTGTTCAATGGGTCACACAAAAAGGAAAAGTCCCACTGCAGCTGGGTTACTTTGTTACTATAAACACATTTCAGGTGGCTTTTGTGATAACAGATGGCATATCTTCATAAGCTATGACATATTTTTGATAAACAACAAATTTTAAAACAGTGAATATTGCTGGTGCAAAAGTGCTAGAAGAAAGACAGAAGAAAACAACAGTAGTTTCTGAGAATTTAACAGATTATGTTTCAAGGTCTTTTTAAATAGACTGAGGGTTCGTATCTTGGTCAAGTCAGATGGAAGACTATTCTGTAAAGCTAGTTCTGCGCAATTCACTGAAAAAAGCAAAACTATTTAACCTTCAAAACAGCTATATCAGTTCAATAGATGATCACGATTACAAGAAGCTTTTACGGCACAGTCGTTTGTTACCATCATTTTCTTCTCGTTGATTTCTTCCAGTTTAGTCGAATATTCAATTTTCATCGTAACAAGGTCATCTTCGTCCTCAACCACCTCTTCCACCTGCACCATAAGACTTGCCAGGCGGTACTCCATGTAGACCTTGCTTTCTAGGAACAACGGCAAACGATTCCGTCGGATCCAGTCCATTCCGCTTTCCCTTTCCAGGGTCTGTGTCCATAAAAAACAATTGTTTTATGCAGGCGCTTTATAAATGTTTTGCTACATTACATTACAACTGACATTGCCTGTTGTGTATGTGTGAGCATACTATGTATGTGTGTATGTATATAGGTGTGTACGTATGTATCTAACTATTTCACTGCCGGTAAACACCTAAGTGGCGAAGTTCATCAAGACCAAAACGAGTATCCGTAAGCAAGCAATGCTCAGATAACTGGAAAAGTCACATACAGACCCCAGCTTACTAACTGAATCTAGTGTAATGCATTGAAAAGTAACGAAGGCAATGTAATTTAATGTAATGTAGTGTACGGTTAAGGTAGCATCACATAATGTTGCAAAATGCCATACCTTATCATACCTTACCTATAAACCTTCACCTAACCTTACCTAGCCTTACCTTGTTTTCTCTTCTCTTACTGAATCTTACATCACCTTACTTATTTTTACCTTACCTAATCTTGCATTCTCTTCTTTTATCATACCTTACCTAGCATTATCTTACTTTATCTTAGCTAACTTCACCTTACCTTCACCAAGTTTTGCCTGACCTTACCCTGCCTTCTCTTCTCTTACCTAACCTTCTCTTACCTACCTTATCTAACCTTAACAGTTAAGAGTGTAACTGACTACCTCAACTGCAAAACAGACGTCGAAAGGGGGCTGATCTTCACTTGACTTTTTCTCTTCACTTTTTCCCAAACCATATTTTCCGATAGAGTCAAAAAGTGGTCGGCGGCGATTTCTGTGCTCTGCAATGACATAGCGCTTGATTTTTCTAGCAAGTTCCTTTGGAACGTCCGTCAGAACCTCAAACAATCCAGTCTTCCTGTTGTACACCAATGGCTCGATAAAGCTCTGCATGCAACAAATTTCCAAAATTTCCTAAACTCTGGCAAAATTTCCTAAAATGTGCTAAGATTCTCAAAAATGTCTGAAAATCCCGGAAATTGCATGGAATTTCTGCAATTTCCTGAATTTCAAAATTTTCTATGTTTCTGCAGAAGCAAGTTTGTAAATTTACAAAAATTTCATAAATAGTATGCAAGATGCAAATTTTCTCAAGTTGCAAAATTTTTTAAATACTTAGCAAGATGCTAATTTTCTATATTTTCAAAATTCTCCTTAATAGTTCGCAAAATGCAAATTTGTATATCTTGTAAACATACCCAAATATTTTGCATGCAACAAAATTCCAACCTTTAGTTTACCTACCGGTAACTCCACGGGCTGATCCAAAGGCCTCTCCAGCCAAAGCCCCAACTCATGTGGGAGCATGAAGGGGTGCTCCTGAACCAGTCTTTTGCCTTATCTTTATTACCTTATCTAACAACAATTCAAGCTCTGGAGACAGATTGACTGACAGCACTTGACACGATAGAAGTGGAGGGATTAGCAAGGATTAGGTAGCCTGACATGTCCTTGTCTTACCTTAACTTAACTTCCTTGACCTTACATCAATTTACTTTCCTTGACTTGATCTGAAGCTATCTTCCGTTACCTGACTTGTCGTGACCTGAATTTGCCACCTTTGACCTGACCTGGACTACCTACTAACATTACCTGACCTGAATTTACCTTCCTTTACTTGTCCTGACCTTATTTATTTTGAAGCAGATATTGAACTAAGCTACGTACAGGAAGTCTAAGAAATGCATTGAAATAGTCGCAGAACAGTTCATCTGTATTAAGAAGATCAACCTATAAGAAACGGACAAAACAAGTTACAAAAATATGTTAAGAGTAGACATATTTTTCTTGTTCTTCTACTTTTATTATTTAATGTTGTTATTTTTCTACCTGAGGCAAAAATGATCCCTCAGAAACACGCACAAAATTATGTTAGGAGTAGAAAATGATTGATGTCTGAGAAATCAGACCTTGTCGCAGTAGTGTGCACAACCATCTGAAAATGTGCCTCTGAAGGCAGTGGCAATGTGGTGTAGGACACGGATGGAAAGATTTGGAAAAGTGAAGTGAGTCTCACATCCATTTCCAGAGACAGCTGAAATATGATGCCCCAACTCTGAGACAAATTCTGCACCTTCAGCATATATGGGGCCAAGGGTTTCAAAAGAAATTGTTACAGATATGTGGGTTGTAGGCATAAAAACATATATGGCAGACTTACGAAGTGTTGAGTGTTCAGCTGCAGAACGTGCTGAGATTGCTATCTCCAACAGGTAGGAAGCAGAACGAATATGGTCACCCCAGGTCATATATTTACAAGCAGCCCAAGAAACAAGTGTAGCACTGGTGGGCCGCTAGCCATCAGTCCGCCGTTTATGCCAAAAGGTGAATTGAGCGTCCCTGAGATAGCCCGTGGTGACCATATGGGCCAACAGCATCTCCACATCAACATGTATGGGCAGCAGATGTCAAAGACCAAACAAAGATCGACTGCTGCTTGCATTGCCGCATTATCAAAACAGAGGCCACAAGAAGAGATTGGGAGAGCAGTTAGCCAACTGCCAGAGTGAGGAAATCATGCGGCAACCAGCCTAGCCTGATCTACTGGGTTTCTGACGGCGGCACAAATCGACGGCTATCCTTCTTTACTGACAGCCTGCCCCATGCACTCACTATAGCCGGTAGAGAAGCTGGGACAGCTGGAAGAGTGGCATGCCACCATTATTTCCTCGAAGTTGGTGCTGGGGATAATGGTGTGTTTGGTCAGCAGCTGAACTTTTCGAGTGGTCGCAGCTGAGGCCAAATAGGCTGAGGAAACACACAGTCCACCAACTCAAATGGGAGTGTGGCCTACATCCATTGGTGGCTGTTCAAACTGGTGCTGAGAAAGCCCTCCTTTGTTATTTGGTCCAACGTCCCCCACAGGATGACCTTGACAAAAAGAACAGCAGAGGACATGGTTACGCTTAAGGGCACCAAAGGCTAAATCCATTATTATTTCCGAATAAATTAGGTTAGAGTGAAGTCCGAGTTTTGTTTGACACGGTGGTATGTTCAGGTTGTGCCTGCTGCTGTGGACTCCATGCAACGACCCTTAGGACAAGAGAGCATTACTTACTTTGTTTATCACAGTGATTAGAAGGACGTGTGTGCCCATTATCAATAATTTCGTGGATCTTTTTTGTTATACTTGCTAGGTGGCAACAATGCACATCAAATGCCGTTGTTTTGCATTAATTAACACTAATACAGAGCTCTAGATAAGTATTGTTGCTGTTGTTTAGCAATGAAAAAGTAAATTGTGATAAGCGATAACACAAAATGTTTTATTATGCCACTTTTATACACTTATACTTCAAACTAATATGCATATAAACTAGTCCTGCAGTCCATGTGCACATATCCTAGTACAAATACATACACTGAGTGTACAGGACATGCGGTGTAGCTAGTTTAGGTTGAGACAGACAGACAGACAGACAGACAGACAGACAGACAGACAGACAGACAGACAGACAGACAGGCAGGCAGGCAGGCAGGCAGACAGACAGACAGACAGACAGACAGACAGACAGACAGGCAGACAGACAGACAGACAGACAGACAGACAAAGGCAGTAACCTGAGATATAATAATGCGCATGATATGCCCGGTTGGCCCTATGTTCATCCTATTTTGAATGCTATTAGCACAATGGAGGGTGTACAACATAATATTCCACGTAGTTTTCCTCATCAACAGCGTATCATACACGCTGCATTTCGCTGATACAGCATTCAACATAGGGCGAACATTCATGGTTTTTGTGACATTGGATATACATTGGCCCTATGTGGGTATGTCGGGTGAGATCTGGCACTGGCCCAGCATTGGTACCATGCATGTAATGTGACAATATTTACATTATAAATACAAAGAATAATACGGAATTAAGTTTTTATGTACGTGCACCATTAACAAGAAAAAGTATACGTGGAATATACATCATACACCTTGTATTATGCTAAATGCAATTAGTGGATGATGCTAATCTTGATTTGGCGATGTTCACTTGCTTTGTGCAGGAACAGCAGAAAGGCATTCTGATCTCTAATCGTCTTATAGCTATGAAAGTGGAAAAATTCGACCATGAGCATAATGGCAAATCTAGCAACTTTAATGTGAGTTCAGATTGGAAGGAAGATGAGTGGATGTCGTTTTGAAGTAAACACAGTTTTTCTAGATCTGGTATCCCTCATTCTAAAGCACAATTTGAAATTAAGTGTAATTTTCTGGCCAGCTTTAAAAGTCAAATGACACCCGTGGTGAGTACATGCAGTTTGTGGGCTGGTTTTTTGTGGCAATACCATGTTTAAATCCTTCTGTAGGCCTAATACAACCGGCAAATACACAGCTACAGAGATCTTGTCACAACATACCATTTCAGTTTAACGTGACTCTTGCCACAGCGTGGTACTTAACATGGATCCCAAATTCCACTTTATTGTGAGGGTGCAGTGTATCATTATTACTGTTCTTCAAACTTAATTTATTATAAGACAAATACTTTCAGATACACTTCTTGCCCTGAAAAATTTCTTGCGTTTATAAATTTTATACCTCTGGAAGTAGAAATAACAACATAACATAAGTAGGGTTTCAAGTGTTTCAGAAGACATAAATCTGTGTTAAAACCAAAAAGAACTACCCATACAAATAAGAACAATAAGAAACTTATTAGTGATTGAGTTGGCCAACTTACAAAATTCTCTTCTGTAACAGGTGGCAAATCTGAAAATTAGAAATATTTACACTTTTTGACACATCTCAGGAAATGTGAACATAAAGAATTTTTTAGAACATCGTGATTGTCTTGGAAAACCAAGATCCGAAGATACAGCAGTTCTAGGGTGAATGCATGATCATTGGTAAACTAGTCTCATTCGTTTTGGCCTAGTTAATTACCATTCTCTCCCATTCCAAAACCTGCACTCCCATGGCTCTGCCATCTCTTACCATCTTTCCCACAACTTCATGTGTGGCTCCTTAGTTTCAATGCATTTGCCAGTGAGGTTTGTAAAAGGAGCTATTTAAATATTCAGATACATACAGACAAGCAAACATACATACATAATCAGTTGTACATACATAATCAATCAGTGAATTGATGAAAGGATCAGGGTCATAAAACATGGAATAAAACAGGGTCATAAAACGCCGAAATTACTGGTGAAGGCCTGAGCATTTAGCTGAAAGTCCATATGCTCAAGGCGAAGTTAAAGGGAGCAATGCTATCGTGGAATTTGGGATAAACGCTGTCAAACACCAAGTTTAACGGCCGCAGGCCCGATATGCCCCTCGAAATGTGTCACAAAACATGGCATGGCAAACGCTGAAATTATTATAGGGCCCGAGCACATAGCTGAAAGGCTCTGATGTTAAAAGAGCAAAGTTATCGTGGAATTTAACGAAACTAAATTTGCAATGGTAGCGTACTACGCCAAGGATATTGGCGCTATAGAAGACACTCAACCTCAGTCAAATTTTAAATACGCCTGTTAACATTTTTTAACGTATTTGTGCTCTTAATAAAAAATTCCCAAAATAAATGACTAAAATAAACACAGGCCTACACGTTTTTATTAGCACTTCCTTCATGTCGAGGTAATCAGATTATCTGTTTAAAAACCTAGTTTAAAAGTGCTATAACACAAGTTTTTGCAACGCAAAATGAAACAAATTAACTTCTGAAGCAGACGCCATTATGAAGTCACCAACACACGGTTACATGGCTGAAATTTTCTAGCACCTTTCCGTCGGCTAAAGTATGGCTCAAGGTGTTTGGACACATTGCAACCGGGCATTTAATAGGCTGCTACATATGAAATATGCTTTGATTTTTTCCACAAATGCAATCTGAAAGAAGGCGTTTTAAGTTGACTGAAAATTCGGTGCATTACCAATGTAACCAAATATCTTATTATAACATTGCGCCTTGAAAATTCTGATGGCCGTTCCAAATTTGACCTAATCTTCCTTAGCCCGACGCAAAATATAGAAAAATATGTTGGTTTCCCTGTCGTTGGTGTTTACGAAATAATTATATAAATTAATATTGTAAAAAATCTACGTCTGGGTTCAAAACGCATACACGGAGCTTAACCCTAGTAGGCCTACTTGCAGGTGCTGACACGTTTTGGCTCTGTGACGCCCAGGCAGGAGCAAGCTCACACAACTTTTTGGGCAACGGAGATATCTACCTATGCCACTGAACAAAAATTAATACTACTAAAAATAATGCAGTGATATATACTTTGATATTACGTCACAAATTTTGCAACTGAAATATTCTTTTCCTGTGGTTGCAAAAAATGACACAAATATTCTATAGATTATTATATCGGATATAATGTATAATTTTATCCACCTTAGGTCTGTAGTCTTGGCTGATGTTGGCTCACACAACTTTAAAACACTTCCTGGGCCACTGCCTACTTGCCTACTTGAAGCAATCAATTTCTGTCACTTTGACCCCCATTTTGTCCGGAATAATAATTCTCTTCAAAATTACAACTAGGATCATCGGGTGGATATTTCCGCTCTCAATGAAACTTGGCTCAAACCTTCGGACAAACCTTTTTTTCATTTCGGACATAACACCTCCCTCCTTTCTCTCGTAAATCAACCTCGGCCGGATTGACTGGAAGCGACGTTGATTTCTTTGATAAGCCACACCTAAAACTTACTCGTTTCTCTTTGCCTATTCCAACCCCGAGTCATTCGAGTTCTTGTCTCTACCCTGGGCTCTGGAATTCAGTGCCTGACCTTTGTCAGTGTTTATCATCATCCTCTTTTTCACTTTCTGATTTGTTCACAGAATTCCAATCACTCCTTGAAATCTTGGTCTCTTCTCCCTCTGAGCTTATAATAACAGCTAGGCCACTTCAATTATTGTAAACATAGATACTCCGAACTTTAGGCTTACTTCACAAAAGTTCCAGGACCTTCGCTTTGGCTTTGATCGTATGCAGCACGTCTCTTTTCCAACTTATGACTTGGAATAAGGATTGGGAGGACTGACTGAAATGCGAGGAGGGCCCCTCGTGCGTAGGTCGGTACGAAGGTCTGTCTTCTTCTTCTTTTCTCTCCTCCGTCAGGCTATAGCCGACGATGAGGTCCGAACGAAATGCCTCCACGGTGTTCTGTCCCTCGTCAGCTCCACGGCTGCTGTGATGTCCACTCCCCTTGACTGCAGGTCTTCCCTTATGTTGTCCATCCAGGTCTTTCTCTGCCTCCCCCTGCTCCTTGTTCCGAAGGTCTGTGTTCTTTTAGAGAAGCTTAGAGAGGGGATCTTCTCTTGAGTGTTCCATACGGGTATCTTATCTCACGAAGCAGAGTTTACGAACTGTGCTGGTCGATAATTGCCAACACAGAGACCTGGTACGGAAACTTACTCCGGGGTCCTACACACGGAGATGGTGAGAGACAGGTGATAGAGGGAAGATTCGTCGCCTGATATTCATGTGCCTAGGGCGAACAGACGCAGAGGCTCGTCGTAAGACTTCCCTGTTCCAGGAACCAAGAAAACGACGGTTGTCTCAGAATATTGGCGGTAGCGGGAGAGTTACGAGATGTAGAATGGTGGTTACGAGAAAGTCCGTATTAAAGAAGGAACGCAGAAAGGGATCGACTATTGCCGGTAAAGAAACAAACCCTGTTCTGAGTAAAGGCCATACTCTGGACGTTGCCCATCCGGCGACCGCGGAAGAGGCAGAGTTGGATCCCGAGACAGACCGTTACAGTGTAAACTCCCTTCAGGAAACGGCCAATCCTAAATCTTCCTTCGAGAAACACGAACACTACGGACCCAGACGATACGGAAATGCCATTTTACATCGAAAGTAGAAGGGGCAGTGAGGTGGGTGGGTGGCTCAAAGCGTAGAACTGGGCCGAAGTCACACTCGCCCCGCGATGTTATGTCCCGACCGAGAACGTCACGCTTATAACCCGATTCAGCTGTTCCGCTGTTAAAAATATATCTGCCTCCGAGGCATTTTTGTCTAACCATACTGCCATTACGCTACTGTTCAGGTTTCCTTCAATCACAAGCAGCCTACCACTTACTCATCAATTTGTCTCATCAGTAACTGTCCGGGAAATACTCCTGAAGTTCAGTTCGTTCTTATAAATTCTTTGATGCCATTCATGTCTAAACTAAAGACGCATCCTTTCAACTTGCTTTAATGTGACTGTAAAATGTATTCGTTTTCTATAGCAACCGTGTGGTCTCGACCCTGCTCATTTTTCATTACCCATCGTAGCCTGAATTCTGATAGGGGCCTATCTCTGACCTATCGGAATTCGACCTGGCTTCTCCAACGGATTATGCTTTTAGATTGCGATTTTGACTTGAAAAAGCCTTGGGCATTATGATAACGGCCCCATAATGCCCTTTGCATTGGCTTCCTGTTCAGCAAAGGATCTGTTTCAAATTAGGACTTACAGTTTATAAAACATTGAACTACGGCCAATCACATTACTTAAAATCAGTCCTTATTCCCCAGACTTACCATTATTCTGCAAGGTCATCTGATTGTCTTTCTCTGGTCATACCCTGGACTAGAACTGTTCTGGGTAAACGAGCATTTTCGGTTGCTGGAGCAAATTTCTTGAATTCCCTCCCTGTGTCTGTTCGTTCTGCCCAGTCGCTTCTGTCTTTTCGTTTTCAACTTAAAACTTACCTGTTTCAAATTGTTTATCCACCATAGGCTGCCTCTCTGCCTTGAGGACTGACCTTCTGTATATCGACATGATTGTGGTTTGATTTTGTTCTGCCATCGGTTGATGCCTTGTGAATTAGACACCGGCGCATTAGAAGTTGCTTATTATTATTATTATTATTATTATTATTATTATTATTATTATTATTTTATCATCATCATCATCATCATCATCATCATCATCATCATCATCATCATCATCATCATCATCATCATCATCATCATCATCATCATTATTATAAGTCTAGAGATCTTGACCTGGAACCGAAACCTCCTACCGAACCCTCCTGGCTATCGATTTTGTGTTGCCTGAGCGACTGTGCTTAAGCTGGTTCCCACGACTTAGTTTTCGTTGGGCGCTGTAGAAATCTCAAGCTAACGATTACAATTAATATTACATTAAATTGTTCTCGCGATGTGTTCCTTACTTACATTATTGACCTGTGGTTTAAGGATTTGGGAATTTACCTTGTGAGAATTTCACGATTGTTACAAAAAAATAAAATTTTCTGATCAGAGCAATAAAATTTTCACTCAAATTTTCACTCAAAATATACGATGGTAAATATTCTTTATTATATTTTGTATGTTTAAAAAATGATTATTGGTTCTGAAGATGCGATTGGTCGTCTAGAACTTTGTTTGTGCTGAACGATCGTAGGTTTTGCCGATGGTTGTATTCTTCCGTGAACATATTAATGTTATCTCGTGACCAACTGTAATGTTCTGCTGGCGGCCACTTCGAGCGTGATTAGAAAATATTAGGTTGTACTATTGCTGAATTATATGGTAACCATAAAGAAACGGCGGATTGCGGTAGCCCTACTTGTAAACAATATGGCCACCACAGACTTCGAGAGAAATTAGAGCGCTGCAAGCTTCCGGAAGGACTATCGATGAAATGAGTAAATAAACTGGATCAAGAAAAGTCCAATCAAAGTTGGAGGTTTTGACGAAGACGGGCAGCCGATAATTGTGGAAATAGATGAAAGTAAATTCTTTCATTGGAAGTACCACACAGGTCGGTGTCTGAACGACGTTGAGGTCCACAGACAAGAAGTGAAGAACATGTGGATGCGTGCCAAACGCAAATTGAAAAGATAGTTTGGCACAAGTCACGATTTGTTTCCTAAGAATCTGCAGGAGTTCATTTGGCAAAAAGCATTTTCTTAAGGTCATGGATACCGTAACGCCTGACGTTAGCCTATACACGGGACTCGAATAACGCCCGCTACACAATTGGTCAATGCATAGCACGTGATTTTGTGCATGTGAACGGGGCTGACGGACATGATTGAAGTTGTCGAGGATGCGCTCACGTCTGCCGGTCGCAGATCCTCTCATGGCCGAATATAGTAAAGCGTAACACATGTTGTAAGTTAGGAAAGGACTGCAGCAAAAATGACCTAATTTGGACCCCTTTCTGATAAAATATCTGTATATTAATAACTGGATGTTGTTATGAGAACCTGCATAATTGCCTATTAGGCAGTTGCAAACAAACAAGAAACGGGGATTCTCTAAAAACATTTTCTGTCCAACAAACCCACAAATACATTTCTTTTTGGGAAAATAAAAGTTTATTGCTTCATAGCCCATTTTAATGCATTTTTGTTGGCACAACATGACCTTTGGTACTTGTAATTAAAATGCATGAAGTAGCGATCAGAGTATGGAATTACGACATTATCTTTATAAGATAAATTGATGGAAAGCTAGCTAAACTGATGCAGTCTGATGGCCGCCATTTCAAAATCTAGAAATCCATCCGGAAGTGACCAAAATCACAACGGAAGTGCAAAACTCTCATGACATGCTTTAGCCAATAGCGTGATGGGCGTGAACCTAGTTTCTGAGTTTCCGCTAACGTCCCAGGCGTTATTGGAACCACTACATTTTCTCAAACATTCCCATGTGCATCAGAGAAACTTACCTCATTTCATCTTAATTGATAGTTATAATAATTACTTAATAATTACTTATTTTGTCTATAGTCCTGGTAGATTGTAACACTGTAATTTCTCTCGCAGTCTGGGGAGGCCATGTTGTGGGATAAACAGCCTCGGCTGTTTCGTTAGGGTTACTGATTATACCCTGTTTTTATGGACTTAGTGAAATGGCAGAGAACTGCAAGAATATTAAGTCTTTTCAAAAGCAGTGTTGGATTGTAGAATATGAACCCTGTTGACTGAATGCTTGTAAACTCTAGACTCATGTGTCTACCGGCTCTCATATTACGAGCCAAATAAAATTATCCCTTTCGTAGTAATTGGAGTATATTGTATCATTATTATGAATTTGAATCTACTGAAGTTTTTGGCTTGCTTAATGTAAATTTGAGCAGTGCAGTGCATTGTTGCTTGGGGGAGATTCCTGTTACACCCTTGTCCTCAGTCATGTTCATTATTTCATTTATTTGGAGCACTGCACCTCTTGCAGTATCTATACTGATCTTTCACACAAAATTGAAAAATTCATATTCCACAATCCTATCCAGATTCCTCCTCTTCCTCTTGCCTCTCTTACTGCTCTAATTCTAAACACCATCCACCATAGCCATCTGACTGTTTGCCTGCCTGACCCTTGGGTCTTGACCTGGAAGTGAATCTGACCTTACTTTCCTGTCAGTTTTGTTTTGGCCAAGTGCCTTTGAATAAGCTGGTTCCCATCCTTTAACTTTCTTTGGGTTCTGTAGAAATCTCGAGATCAAGATTACAGTTTCTGACAGATCTGATAGGACCTGTGCCATTTAAGGATGGCTGAAAATGTTTATTGAACTGTGTCTTGAGCTTCATGTTAAACCATTTATTGAAAGTTTATTAAGTTGTTCAGCTGCCCATAGGGTTTGGATAGGGGATGGGTGGGGTGAGTTGATGAGTCCTTCTGCTGTCAAGTGCTGGTCTGGTGGCCATTTGCAACGTGTCATAAAACCTGATTTGAAATTCGAACGTGTCGACTCTGTTAACACTTTAGCAAGAGAGAGGCTATGAGCAAGACGCATTACTAAATTCAGTGTCTGTTTATGAGTGTGTGTGTGTGTGTGTATATATATATATATATATATATATATATATATATATATATATATATGTGTAAAACCGAGGAATATGTAATTTGTGTGGAAGTTTATATATATATATATACACATATATACACAATATATGTTAGCATTTTATAAGCATGCTTAAACATTCTTAGACATGCTTAACAAGTGCTGTACAATACTAAAATGTACAGCTTAGTATGCATATACATTATATATATTCTATGATAAATATGTATGCATGTGTGTACTGCTTACTGGTTTGCTGGTACAATGTACGTATACCAATTTCGTGTATGCCTTTGTGGGCACATGCAGCACGTGTTAAGTGTATAATTGCTTTGTATGTATGGTTTATTTATGAACATGTTCAAAGTGTTTATAAGCAAATCAAACTGACTGTTTACACTGCACTGTTATGTGCATAGATGTATATACATTGGGAGCTATCTTTCAGAGTCGTACGAAGTGCCTCGTTGTCAGAGGATGATGTTACTATGAAGTCGTGTCATAAAGCTGATTTAATTTTGTCATCTACGGTTGCCAGCTACAATATATCAGAGTCCATGTTATAATGGAGCATGTTATAAGGAGATTCTAGTGGATGCATTTCTCTGCGTACATGCATTTTAAAATATTTATGCACCATAAAAGTAACATTGTGGATCAACTTAAGCTCAGCAGGTTTACCTCCATGTTTACACAGGTATAGAGCATAGAAAATGCTTGTAGCTTACCGTTGAAGTACCTGTGTGTGGAGGTATGTGTACAGCCATGTCATCATTTTGGGTATTGAACACCACAAGTGCCTTACAGCTTCGTACCAGTTGAGAAATTTCATAACAGCTTTCAGACTTGTAAGAGTTTATGCTGTGACCAAGCTGATTTACATTTACTGGAATTTTGGAAATCTGTAGGAAATTCTTCAGCAAGGGAAATTAACTGACAGTGTGCTCATGCAGCCTGAGTATTTCCAAGCTGGAAATCAGTTAAGAGCTGATAATGTGCTTGTATGTTATTTAGACAAATTTGAGAAATTCTGAAGCTGTAACAGTATTTTAACTTTCACACATACTGAAGTCTGCGTTTTGACTTTCACAAGCTGAGGCTGTGAAGTTTGTGACATTTCTCTTATTCGGGATTTCCACAGCAGGCTACAATGCTTCCACACATGAGTTTCTGGCCAGCATCGAGCGTTTCATCTTTGCAGCCTGTGGTTTTTATTGCTGGCAGCCAACAGACAGTGACCAGCACATTTGCTTTTGCCCTGCCAACAGTTCCAAGTCCCCAGCTGATCAGACCTTTGTCAGGTTTTGAAATCTGCAGCAGTGAGACACATTCACTGACAGTTCCTGCAAGCTGCATATGGCTGTCTATGAGAAAGGTACTACCCCAGTGGAATTTCATTTCTGTTTCAGTTTGTGTCTGAGTTGGAGAAAAAGAAAAGCATTGCAAGTTTTAAAGACAGTTGTTGACGGAGTTCCCGGAATCTGCTGTCGTGGGATTACACTAGTTACGGATTTCAGTGTGCTGAAGAATAATACAGTATATACTGTCAACAGAGAGTTTGTGGTACACAGTGATGTGTTCAGTATTTATGGTCTATTCTGTTACAGACAGAGTAGTGTTCTCGATCTGTAATCCAACAGTTGCAGGTTTGAGCATGCTTACTGGGCAACAGGCTACGACCATTGGCAAGTTATTTGTGCACATAGGCCTCTGTCATCAAGCAGTAGGATTTGGTGCCAGTTTAAGCTAGGAAGTAAATGACAAGTCCTGTGATGTGCTATCCCATGTCCTGGACCTTGGGATTTGTCCTCTGTCTGCTCACGGGCCTAAGAGTAGGAAATGAGCACCTCCCCTATGTTTCACTTTGGGATATTGGAGGCTAACTGCAGATATATAGCCATCAGCATTGTTGGCTTTTCTTGTAGGCAGAAGACACAGGTGCGGAAAATTTGGATTATGTTCCGTGCAATGGTTCTAAACGGGTTAGACAATTTTATTCATCATCTTTGTTGTCATCATGTATGTAATAAATGTATGTAGCTGAACATTTATGCAGTGTCTTTTGAGAAGCTCACAAAGGTGCTGAATCATCATCATCAATCTCCTTGTTATTAAAATGGTCTTGGTCAACATCTTCATTACTAACATTGCCACTTATTCAACATCATCTTATTAATCAAAGATGGTTGAGAAGATTGTGTTGATGCAGTTGACATGTTATCTAGCTCTAGGCTTATTCCCTCTTGCACATACAACAATCTGGTTTCAGGAGTTTTCATTCCAGAGAGTCTGTTCTGACCCGCATTATTGCTGGTTTCTTTGGGGCAGTTGATTAAGGTCAGGTAACGCTGTTTGCTTCTTTGATGTGAGTGTGGCCTTTGAGACTGCTGACCACGGCATTCTCTTTGAGCAACTCAAAATTTCTTTGATGTAATGAATTAACCTGTGCAGTGGTTGTGCTCATTCCTCTCTGACTGCACTCAATTGGTGATTTTCCATTCCACCCAGCCAACATGGTCCCTGGTCATGTTTGGGCTGCCATAGGGTTCCATTTTAGGTCCTCTCCTTTATATCCTTCATACTGCTAACCTAAGCCATGTTCTTTCATTTATGGGAGTTGCTGCTCACTAGCATGCTGATGATGCTCAGGCATAATATATTCATTAGGGTGTCCCACAACTGCATAGGAAACTATTTAAATTGTTAGAACAATTAGAAAATATTTAGAGGTCCCTCAAGGTGTCCAGATTTCCAGAAATCTTGTCACTTCAGTGCAAAATGTGTGTAATTTTGGAAAAGTTTTAAAAACTATTTATTAAGCTTGTGAAGACATGCTTAGTACTGTTGGAATTATACAAATGTGAAGATTCTGAAACTAGAAGCTTTGCTATGCTAGATGATTAAGCTAGCAAGTAGTGATTAATCGTGCTTCCACAATGTAAAGTGGAAGCTTTGCCATGGTTGGCCACTCATTCTGGAACAGGCTTCCTTTCCTGCTGTGACATGAGCTTCTTCCTCTTCTATTTTGCTGGTGATTGAAGACCATTGTGTATGATTGTTGTCCTGTGTTGTCAGGTTGGGAGCACCTCTGATGAGGTCTCTAGAAGAGGTGCTGTATAAATATGCACTGAGAAATTACATATCTTCATCAGCATCATCACCATAATCATCAGCATCATTTTATGTTTTAATTATTTTTGTTGTTATTGTTAAACACTATGCTAGGTGGTTGTACTGATTGAATAAAAGTAACTTTCAAATGCTGCATTCACATTCAGTTAAATTTAGTTCATACAATAAATTGAGCATTTTTCTGCAGAGGAAGCTGGATGATGGGGATGAACCAGTCAAACCGAGTTGTGTCCTCCATCTTCGCGGTCTGCCAAGCGATGTTACAGAGTCAGAAGTGGCTGCGCTTGGTCAGCCGTTTGGAACTGTAAATGACGTCATCTTGACTCGAAACAAAAACCAGGTTGAAGCAAAACTTTTGTTGTTTTGTTTAAGATGACGGTGGCCTGTTTGTTTATTTTTGCTTATTTGTGTATTGTTTCTTTACATTGGCTATTGGTTGTTTTCTGTTTATTGTTAGGCCTGTCAGCGGGCACCCGGAGGCCCGGGCATCTGCTTGAAGGCTGGCACCCAGGGCGTGAATCATATTCCCAAAACCCGTCCAAAGAAGCATAATGCTGTTCTAAAGCAGCTTGCGTTATTAGTCATGGGCATACTGCTTAATAATGCACAGTTGTATGTGGTCTGTGAAGCCATAGGTTGGGTGGCATCAGGTTGCAGTCAAGAGCTATCAACAAGTGAAGTATATGGAACAACAAACTTCTTTAGTCTCTAGGAGTCATTAGAAATAGTGTGCTATTGTATTGGTGGCTGAAAGATCCTGTGGCATTATGGAATGGTTACTGCTTAGCTAACCTTGAATTAGACATAAGGGCATATAATGACTCACTTGCAGCCTGTTGGATGACTGTTTTATTATCCAGTGACAGAGTAATGAGTAGTCAGGTACTCACCATACCCACCGTTTATACTAAACTTCTGTTACTTCTGTTTGTCATGTGTTTATATGTGCATAATTGTTTTTTTTTTGTTTAAATAGCTGTTTATTGCTATTGTCAGTGTTGTTTATTGTTTGATTACTGCTTGTTGTTTGTGTATTTATGCTTATCTATTTGTGTATTGCCTATATGGTGTTTATTATTTGCATGCTGTTTACATGTGTTGTTTGTTGTTACTTTCTGTAACTTGTTTATTTCTGTAGTTGTTCAGTGTTGTGCTGTTTTGTTTGGTTGTTTATTGTGTAGTTACATACTGTATATATTTTGTTATTTACGTTTCTTATTTTTTAGTTACCTAACTATTTATGACCGTAGGAAGGATTTAACAGTGGTGCCTGAGTTCACAATAACAGTGCATTTCTTCTTATTTACATCTGTATATGTATTTATATATTTATAATTCTTGTGAGTTATATTTCTTTAATCTAATGGCCTTGATCAAATTGTTGGGCAGTGCATAATGTATGTAGCTGCATCGTTTTCTTGAAGGCATTGCTCGAGATGGCTGAACTGGCTGCGGCACAGATGATGGTTGAGTACTACAGCAAACAGCCACTGTATGTTCGAGCGAGTCCTGTCTTTGTCCAGTACTCGAACCACACTCAGCTGAAGCTGGAAGCCGACGGACAGGTGAGTGACCCAATCAGGAGGCTGGAAAACTGGGTCAGTGGTCCCAAAGTAGGACAGGAAACCAACCTTAGCAATCATTAGTTATGTTTGAAGCAAGCCAAACAGCGAATGCTACCACTGGGGCAATCAGGAGGTGGGAAAACTGGATTAAGGCTACCACAATGCTCCCAAAGTATGAGTGAGAAACTGTAGCAACCAATTTCAATAGCACTTTCTAAGAATGCACTGTTAGATTGATGATAGGTTTGAAGATGTGCCACCAAAGAAGGTTTCGTGAGCTGTTTGGATTTTTGGCGGAAGCTTTTTCCAAATGACAGTCCAACACACAACAAGACATAATGAGTACTGATTTTCTAGCTTGATTTGTCTTGTGAACTGGTGCTGTAGAAGCGATTAAATTAGAAGCCAGTGTCTGATCATTGCCAATCCTTGCATCTAACCGAAAAATTTAACAGAACTTTTGTAAACATCAGTGAACCTGATTTTGTTTATTTACATGCAAGTGTTGTCTTTCTTTTTAAAATTCAGAGCTTGTCATCTGATTCAACTCGTTGCATTCTTCATGTTATCGTCGACAACATGATCTACCCAATCAATGTAGAAATGTTAAATCAGGTTGGTCTTTCATTACGTGATCGTGAAATGCAGTAGCCCTTATTATGTATGAGGATTGCCTTTGTTATCAGAAGGTCCATGGTGTAAAGAGATCCACAAGCATATTTTCAATGTCATGTTTCAAAACATCCCATAGCAGTCTTTAAGCCAGCTGTGGCTGTTTAGATCCAGCAAGTGTCCTAGAGAACTAAATAAATTATTTTGGCAACTGCACGATGGTAGAATAAAAGTCTATTACATACTTTGAAGAGTTCTCTGCCACCAAAATTTGTATGGAAATATGGCAACACGTTGTAGCAGCTAATGCAATATGCTACTCATCTGTTTGACCAACTGTCAGCTTGGAGAACTACAAGAAAATAATGATCAGCACAATGGTGTATATGCACTATATGAGTTTTTCTCCCTTAGACCACACGTGTGCATAAGCAAATTTTGGATCCATTGTAGCGACTGTGTTATACTTGAATTTGCGATTTATCAACACGTGTTACAGAGAGGGCACAGCGTATGGGTGTGTGTATATACCTGGAAACGTAATGTAGTGCCTTCTAAGTACCTCTGAAAAGCACTGCACCTGCTAGTCTGTCATGCCCAAGGCACTAAATTAGCACTCTGTGCTGAAGTGCCGTAAAACCCAGTCAGTCGTCCAATCAATTGATAGTTGAGCCAGCCTGCTAAACAGTCCGCTACTGGAAGATTTATCGCTGTTGGAACAACACACCTCCGAAGAACTGTTTACAGTAAATGACTCTATCATCAATTCCCTGATTGATCGTCTTCTCCCTCTTAGAACCTTCATGACTCGTCAAAGACCTCTTGCACCTGGTTCGACGAAGCCTGTCAAAATCTTTGTTGAGATGTACGGCTAACTGAGCATCGCTTGAGACGAACGCGTAGCGCAACAGACTGTGACATCTGGATCTACTGACTGTGTTAGTTGCACGGCGAGTTTTGTGAGAGAGAGATGCAATACTGGGAGGCACTAATTGGTCGTGACAAATCCAACCCCCGTCATCTGTGGACATCACTTTCCAAGATTCTGGGTTGTGCCACATCAAGAGCATCACCCTCTCACATACCATTCACAGCCAGACTCTGGATTATATGCTTAACAAACTCTTTTCTGTGAGCAGTTGAAGACCATATTATTCCCCATTAGTTCTAGGACATCGGGCTGGGAGAGCCTCTGATGAGTTTTATCTTAAAGTGGTGCTTTATAAGTTTCTGGTTACAATTACTCAGTTTAGCCTTTGAGGAGGGGAGAACAAAACAAGCTTTCCTCAGAAATACATGAACTCCAGCTCAGATAGAAATCTGAACCAATTACAGTACAGTAAAGCCCAACACTGTGCCAGTTATGTTACAATTGGGGTAGACACTGAACTGCGAGTCATATGAACTTTGACCTTTTGTTGTAGATATTTTCTGCTTACGGCACAGTTTTGCGAATTGTGACATTCAACAAAAACAGTGAGTTGCTTCAATGTAATCTAAAATGTGTTTTATTTCAAACTGTGGAGCTGAATCTTTGATGTATTTTAGTGTAATACTCCTTTGAAACAATACAAGAATGGTGCATTATTAGGAAGAGTTAGTTCTGATATAATTCTAGATTTATATTTTTGTAGATTCTTTCCAGGCTCTTATCCAGTATTCAGACAGTGCTGGAGCACACAAAGGAAAATTGGTAACTATTCAAATCAAATTGCCGTTGATTTTTGTAATGCCAGTGTTTTTCTATCGTAGCATTCTGTTGCTGTAAAAGACTTTGTATTAGTGCTACGGAGTGCATATGATGTTCTAGAACGATCTAAGACTGAAACCATATTATGATGACGTCTTCATGTCTGATGCACTCACTCACTGGTTAACATTTCAAGCATCTTGATTGACTGCTTGGTTCATTTGTTGAATTATGCTAGAGTCTCATTATGGGATTGAGTCATCGATCATTTGACTGAAAGACTCAGTGATTGACTGACTCAGTGACTGACTGACTGATTCATTGATTGATTGACTGCTTGGTTGACTGATCTTATTGAATGATTGATTATTAATTAATTTATGATTGAACATTGATTTACGGTGATTGATTAATGAATACTTGACTGATGATCAGTTGGCTGACAAATGATGCTGATCAATTGATTCTTTAGTCGCTGAACGGCCACAACATCTTCAATGGCTGTTGTAAGCTTCACATTGAGTACTCCAAACTCCAGAATCTCTCTGTGAAATACAACAACGACAAAAGCCGTGACTACACAAATCCGAATCTGCCATGGGACGGGTTGCCCTCGCCTGCGGCCGCTGTCACCCCATACGATAAACCAATTCCCAACTCCTTTGAAAGTCTAGGTAAAACAATGCCTTGCCATTCCTTACCTTACCTTACCCAACCTTGTTGTTGTCTGTCTTTCTTTATCGAAGCTTGCCAACTCTAACTTTGCCTAAAGTTACAGCTTGCTAATCCCTGTAGTCTGCTTACCCTAAGTTTCATTCTGTGGAATGCAACCTTCTTTGCTATTCATAATGATATTATGAGCTCTGTGGATAAGACTAGGATGACTGAACTTCATCAAACTTTACCATTCACTGCTTTTCCTTACCATACCCTATGTTATCTTCCTTTACATTACCATTTCCTGATTTACCTTACCTTCCTTACAGAAACTTATTAATCCTTACCTTGTAGTAACTTACCTTTTTCTTACCTTATCTTACTTGACTTTAGAGTAACTTGCCTTACCTTGCCATAACTTACATGACTTGACCTTACCATACTTTATGTTACTTTCTTTATCTTATCTTGCATTACCTTATGGTTGTTTTTGCTGTCTTTCAGTGAGTCCACCTGGCATGGTTGCAGGCAGAGTCTACCCCCAGAGACCCTTGGCAGAAGCAATGATGCCCATGACAGGCTGCCTGCCAACTCCGGCTGCAGTCCAAGGGGTGCCTTCCTCCTACCACAGCCCTGTCCTTCCCCCCAATGTACCCTGCTTTGGTGGCAGTCCTGTCATTCTCGTCTCAAATCTCAATGAATCGGTAACTACTGCTCACTGAGAGTTGTTTTTATCGCTCTCGGGATTTGGGCCTTTCTAATCTAATCTGATCTTACCATAGTGCCATATAAAGCATCAGTCAGTGGTCGCTTCAGGTTAACTTGCAGTCAAAATCATAATCTGTTAAAGAAGCTTGATTGAAATCCAGTAAGTCAGAGAACTAGAAGTCAAGCTACATGTACGGTGAGCAGGCAAACTGAAACAGGTAAGTTTTAAGTTTAGTTTTGATGATTTGTGAGAACTGATGAATGTGCAGAACTGAGCAATGCATTCCAAAGCCTTGGACCAGCCAAAGAGACTGCCCAAGAGCCCAATGCTGTTTTGGTGTGAGGGACATCATGAAACAGTGTAGCCATCGATCTAGTTCAGTATTTGCTAGTATGGGGTTGAGCAAAGAACGGAGATAGGGCTGGCTGATTTGAATGCAATGTCTTGTGAACCATGAGACATTTTAAACTGTACTGTGCTAGATGGGCAATCAGTGTAATGGTTGCAATATTGGTATAACATGCTGATACTTATGGGTTTTTGTTATGGCTCTGGCTGGAGAATTTTGAACCATTTGTGCAAATCTCTTAACAATACCAATAACAAGTGAATTGCAGTAGTTGAGTCAACAAGAAACCAGAGCAGTTGCTAGTCAAACAAAGACAGTTTGAGGCATGTAAGATCTGATTCTAAGAATATGAAGTAAATGAAAGTGAACTGATTTTGCATACAGTCTTAACTTGGTCAGAAAATGCTTGATGGAGCCAAAAGTTAGAAGTTAAACTCCTTAACTGTGTGCACATTCAGAATGATCAACAGTCAGTCCACCTAACTGAACAGACATCAGTCAGTGAAATTTGTGGAGTTATTGACTTGTGCCTAAGAGGATGATGAATTTGGTTTTAGAAGTATCCAGGACATTACTGGCCCATTCAAGAGTTAACATCACCATATACAGTAGTGAGAAAGTGGAGAGCTGAAGTAGACAAGGTGCTATTGAAAGAAAGAAATAGCTGGGTATTGTCGGCATACAAATGGTAGTCTGGAAAGCTTTCAGTGAGTAGTGAACCGAGTGGTGTGGTGTATAGTGTAAACAGGAGTGGGCCCAACACAGAACCTTATGGAACAACGCATTTCAAAACAGCATTAACAAGCTGAGAGTGGGACCTGAGAGGCCGAAACCAGTCTTCTGGGCAGTAAAGCAGTGTATCATAATCAACAGTCAACGTAATCAACAGTCAAAAGCGACAGAGAGATCAAGTGAAATGAGCACCTACTGTTTCCTTTGCATTGGAGGTGATCATGTGACTGTGAAAGGTAAGTAGTTCAGTCTAAGGGGAATGATATTTACAGTAGGCAGATTGAAAGGGGAGGTACCAGTTATGTGGGGAAAGGTGACTGACTACTCAAGCGGTTCACAACTACATTTACAAAGACTTTGGAGATGAATTTGAGATTAGAGGTAGGGCAGTAGTTCAGCAGATCCTCAGGAGAGAGAGAGGGTTTTCTAAGACGAGGGTAGACTATGGCATGCAGGAAGCCAAAGAGGAAAAAGCTTTCAGTTTGAGAGGTGTTAACAATGGATGTCTTATTTTTGTTTATTACTGATTTTTAATCCTTAACGTTATTGTTTTAATTCTATTGCTATAATTCTTTATCTTCTCTTGTTGTCTGTTACTATTATTTTCGGTTTTCTGTATTTATTATCTTTATTGTTATTATTATTTTATTTTTAAAGCAGTTCTGTTTATTGTGCTGTTATTGCTGTTTAATTATTATTAATGTCTTTAGTATGTTATTGTTGGGAATGAGCAAGTAAAACAAATGGATAAATTAAATAAACAGGTTGCTCTGTTTGCATTTCAGAAAGTGACACCGCATGCTCTCTTCACTCTCTTTGGTGGGTTCCTTTTAACACCATTTGTGTATGGCTGATTGATTCAATGAATCAATGAATGACTCATGGAAGGAATGAAGGAAGGAAAGAAAGAACGAGTGAAGGAATACTAGAAGGTTAAAATTAAGGAAAGAATGAAAGGGAACAAGTGAAGGAACAAATGCTTGTTATTGATTAAAGGAATGTGATTTGATTGACTGATTCAATTCATAGACTGAATACAAGTGAGTGACTGATTAATTAATGACTGGCTAGATGACTGTTAATGACTGACGGGATGACTGATGGACCATCTTATCGATTTTACAGACTGACTGAACATGATTGACTGCTTGATAGACTTGAGGGATTCATTGACTGATTGATTGGTGGATTAATTGACTGTTTGTGCCTGAATGTAACTGGCCTGTTTTGTTTGGCAGGTGTCTATGGTGATGTCACTCGGGTCAAAGTTCTCTTTAACAAGAAGAGCAAAGCACTCGTTCAGTTCAAAGATCCGGCTCAGGCGCAACTTGGTATGTTACTCATTCACGGCATACTAAAACTATTATTCTATCTTATCGGAACATATAGTATGATGTAATTATTATCTTGTATTATCTTATCATGTTCTATCTTTTACTGTCCTGTCACATCTTGTTTTGTCTTGTCTTATGTCTTTCTAAGTATCTAAGTGCTTAATATAGCTCTTAAGTACTCCACAAAAATGCTGCTATGGTATCATAAGTGATGTTTTAAGTTCATTAAGAGCAAAAAGTTCACCATTAAGTAAACTGTGCTTCGATTTAATTAGATAAATTACTTGTCTTATCTTATAGGATAATATAACTGAGGTTTTAAGGCGAAATGACTATTACCTTTACCTTTCTGTCTTGTCTTATCCTACCGGTATCTGATTCTTTGTCCTATGACCCATCCTGAGAAAAATCCATAAACAGTTATGAGAAGGGTGATGACGACTACCATAATGACAGTGAAGATGATGAGAATGATTATGATAATGACCATGATGATGATGACTGCACTGGTTTTTCAGCCTTGACGCACTTGGATTACGTCAAGCTGTGGGGCAAACAGCTTGAGTTGTCACTGTCAAAGTTCCGGACTGTTCAAATGCCAAAGGATAACCAACCGGTCAGCCCTGACTTCTTTATTCTAATTAACATCATCCTCATAATCAGCAACAATTCCATCGTCATTCTTGTGTGGCATGGTGGTGTTTTCAGTAGCATGCTGGATCTGTTATCCAGTGATTGTGGGTTCTAGCCTGCTGAGCACACTGTTTAAAGACCCTGGACAAGTTTTTCATGCACACTATTCTCACACCCCTGATTCAGATTTACTGGCCTTGCACACATAATAAGTGCAATAAATCCCACTAAAATGTATATTTGAGCACTTACATAGCTTAGGGAGTGTAGGCCTCCTGATTGCTGACTAGGGTATTGTTAGTCAGTGTGACATTGGCCGGCTCCATGTTGCTGCTGGATGATCTGACCATCAGATTACCTTGTGTTTACCTGGCAATTTACCAAGGTATGTTCCATGCTGGAAGTTTTCACATGGCTAGTTCTCACACGGCATCCACAAAGCACCTTTAACAACCCTAAAAGCCTGTTTAGACCTATTAGATAGCCTTATTTCCGCTCCCTTGAGGGGTTAAACTGTGCTGTACAAATAACCAGGTGTGATGTATAAATAACCAGATGCATACATACATTGTGATTTGGTAATGATGTGATTTCTGATATGCTATTTCTAGGATGCACATCTGACGCAGGACTACACGCTGTCGCAGGGGCATCGCTTTAGAAATTCTCCCCCAAATGGCACTGGAGGGCGTGCTAGGGCACACGTCGTCTCGCCCACAGACACCCTCCACCTGTCCAACATTCCGTGAGTTGTTGCAGGCTGTTCTTGTGTAGATCAAAAATGCTATATCATATTGTGTTGTGTCGAATTGTGTTTTGCTGTATTACGTTGTGTTGTATTCTGTTGTGTTGTATTGTAATTTATTATGCTGCATTTGGTTAATTAACTATTAAATTCTTTTTAAAATTCGACTTAATTGTTCATTTTACAGTGACAGTGTATAATTTAATTTTGCTGGTGTTGTTCTAGGAAGTCCGTGACTGAACAGCAACTCAGAGACCTATTCGGCCAGTGCGGAAGAGTTATGGACTTCAAGTTCTTCGAGTTAGAACAGTAATTCTGTTACCTAAGAATAGTATCAGCTACATTAGAATAGTATCCATTGGAGTATCTTATTATTTTGTCTAAAATTTTTGAATGGCTAATTATGCATTAGTACATAATAATTATTTAAGTAATTATTATGATTATTATCAATTTTTTGTCCATAGTCATTATAAGGAAAAAAGTTGGTATGGGAGCCAATTAAACTCCTTAATATTGTTATAAATACTATAATATTTATTATTTTATTTATTCTTGTTGTTATTTTTATATTCATTTTTCCAGGGTAACAGATGTTGTTCCTGACCGAAGAATGGCGCTCATTCAGATGAGTTCAGTTGAGGAGGCGGTTGAGGCGCTCGTGGTAAGCTGCTACTTTCTGGCCTCATAATCGAAGACCATGTTTATGTTGATATAGCTGTTTATTAATACTGATCAGATCTGTTCTAATTTAACGACTTCAATATTATTGTTATCGCAATGCACAAGGCAACAGTCAAGTAAAACTATTGTTGGGAATTGTATTCTGTTGGAGAAGTCCAGTCAAAGGCCATTAGGGTCACAGAAACTAGAATTTGGGCTACGGTGGGTAAGCAAGTTGAAACAGATGAGTCTTAAGTTTAGTCCTAAAAGATATTAAAACTGACACAAAGTACAGAACTGGGCAGTGAATTCTGCAGCTTAAGACCAGCCACCAAGAATGCTCGAGAGCCCAACACCATCTTGAGGTGAGGCCCAAGAGTTGAACTGTAACTGAAGAACTTGTTTATTAGCTGTTTTCTTTTATTTATGGCTTCCTGTTTAGTATGCTAAGAAGAAGTCCTTTATGCTAGCCCTGAGGCAGCCATGGTTATGAAGTGTTAGTGACTGTTTTTCTTAGCCTCTGCATATGAAAGCCTCCGTAAAGTGTCATGCTGGTGGGGCGTTTTAAGGAGTTGTTACAATGAAGTTGCTTTCCAGAGCTGAATTTAGTTTTTCATCAATGGCCAAAACCTTTTCATATCAAAATTCGTCTTATAATGATGCATGCTACAAAGAGGCGCTTTCATTTTTATTTATTCTAATTTGAAACGCATTAAATGTGCAAAGTCAGTAAATCTGAATCTCAGGCATGGATTAATTTTCGATAGAGGCCAAACGGATTCATGCAGTGGCCAGAAGAAAACAGTGGGTTTAACAAGTGAATTAAATGTAGATATACTGGCAAGTTGTATTTTGTTTATTAAACAATAAACTTGTTTATTTCTAACCGATGAACTTATTTTAAACAATAAAATTGTCTACTTCCAAACAGGAGCTGCACAATGCCGACTTCGATGGCACATCACGCCGTCTCTGTGTCTCGTTCACAAAGTCTGTCATTAACCATTCGCCCTCCGCTGCTTTATAGTAACGGTGATGAAACAGGGAACTGACTGACCAACCGTTTCAATTGGATTTAAAACGTTTAGGAACTATGAAACAGACCACCTGAAATGCATCAGCTTGAACATTTTGTGCTTATGAAAAATGGTTTTGATGATTGTTCGGTTTACAAATATGAATTGTCGATGGGTTTTCAGGCGAGTTTTTCTGTCAAAGTTACCACATTAGAGCACAATGGTTGTGGAAAGATTTATAGTGATTATGGTAATGTAATGTTTTTGCTGATTATGCATCACCCACTCTGAAACAGAGGTTGTAACGAGCAACCGATCAAATAAGTACCTCAGCGGATGAGATTTCGACGATAGCACGAAATGAGATTTTGTTAAATAGTAGTGGTGTAGAGTGTTTAACGACATTTATTTATTCATTGCACTTGTTATGCATGCAAAGTAAAGAAATCTGAATCTGAGGCTCAAGACAAGTGTATGCAAACTTTTCAAGGGTTATTACACCCACAATCAGATTACAGACCCAGCGTTTTTCTAAATGGACCACTGTGCTGAAGTTACGACATCTGAATAAACTGGCGAGGCCTTTGATGCCAACCTTGTAATAACAAGTTTTCTGGGTTTCTGAATAAAAGTGACCAAGGTGAGGGGGTTGATGATGCTGCCTTAGAAATTTCAGAGTTGTCCTGTTGCATTGCTAAGGTTGTGTTTGCGCTTCAGCTTTAAGATTCTTCACTCTCTGGAAACATGCTTCCAGGAGTTTCTTCAGGAGCTTGTGTGCGCAATTATCTTACCCTTTGCCGTTTTCATTCGTAAACAACGGGAATTCTGCATAGCCATGAACTTGTACTTCTGGATTGCAATTTGGATATAGCAGTTTTTACAGGCTGACTCAATTGCTGGAATAAACTGGTTGATGGAATGTACTTACAAGAGGAGTAATATCATTATTGAAATATAATGGGGCCCTAGTATGACGTCATCGTTTTCTTTATTTTGAGGTGGTTGACTCACTTTATCTAGTCACTTAAATGATTAGTTAGTGAATTAGTGGAACAGTTAGTGTTAGTTTATGGTGAGAGTGGTTAAGCTACGAAAGTTATTATTGTCAAACATTTTTGATGCTTATTAGACGTTTTGAAAGGTGTTACATAAATTTTCAGGAATATAAGTATCATAACAGATACATGCATATGTGCATAAATGCATAAATGTTCCATTAATGCATTGGCATCATAGAAATTTTCAGATGAGATGAGATCTGATTAAAATGGTGAGTGAATGAAGATACTTTTAGTTAGAAAAAGCTGTAGTTGCTATAAAAGGTAGATATTGGGGGCTGTGGTAGAGAATTCGCGTCAAATACCGATGAGATAAATGATTCTACTGGATGAGGGTTTCGTTTATGTTGGTTAATAAATTTAGCTCAATGGATACATTTTACAGCTATACTTCCTTGATCTGCTTAATGAATATAAACCTGAAGTTAAACCTTCTGTCCTTCCCCCATCTTTGCATTAAGGAGTTTACTTTTGTTGAATGCCTTTTAATTAGCTGATACTCCACTTGATTTTTAAGCAACAAGGGTATGCAGAGCTTGCAATGAAAATTAATAGTAAAAACTTTTAATAATATCACTGAATGAATGTACGTACTTACTTTTCTCCGTCAGATGGAGACGCGAACCAATTTTGGTATTAAATGCTAGGAGTTTAGCAGCGAGAAGGACGATTTGTTTTTTCAACGAAAATTTAGAAATTTCCAATAAAATGACGGAGAAGGCACAAGTCAGAATAGGAAACTACATCTTAGGCGAGACACTGGGCGTGGGCACGTTTGGAAAAGTTAAAAGTTAGCATCTGTGTTTGAATGTTTATCGTTGGGCTAATCTGTTTTTTACGACGTAACCTTGTGTGCGTAAGTAAGAAAGAAAGAGTTATCATTTTAAGAATGCATCGAGGTTGAGGCGAAATTTGATATGTACAGATTGTTTGACCAGCGCATTTCTGGGTAGTTTTGGCCGGATATGCCGATAGCTTTCTGCGCGCCATCGATCAATGCCTTCAGCGATATTTTGGCCAGTAATTAAGTAGACGCTGCGTAGAAGTTGAGAAATAAGACTACGGCAGATTAATGACCTTACGTAGTCAATCACTGGATTTCACAATGCGCGAAATTACATATATGTCAAACAAACAGTGGCATACTGAACTTCTGGATACTGGTTTGCTTCCAGAAAAATTCAACAACCACTTGTTGAAGACTTGTTCATAGAAATAATAATAAATGCATGCATACCTTACCAGATTTTTCTTACTTTCATAGCTTACTCTGCCGTGCCCCATCCAACCCATACCATACCCTACCCTCCCAACCTTACCATACCCTACCCTCCCAACCTTACCATACCCTACCCTGTCCTGCTTCACCCAAACTTACCCAACCTTACCCCACCCCACCTTCTTATTCTATCCTACTATATACCGCTTTACCCTAGCCTAACTTACCTTATCTTACCCAGCACATCCATGCCCAAACGTTTTCCTCCAACCCTAATCTAATCTACCTTACCTAGCCCAGCCTACCTCTACCATTCTTTATTCTAGCCAACATTATCTTACTTAACCTTAAATATTGCCTTGCCTTACCCTTCCCTACCTTAACCTGCTTATGCCACCTTAGACTACTGTCACCCTTTACTTCAGCCTTGGCTGTATTACAGTGCTATATAAATTGTTCTATACTTAGGTCGGAATGTTTGATGATTGCTTGCTTGATAGTTGGAACTCACAGCCTTACTGGACACAAAGTAGCTATCAAAGTTCTCAATCGACAGAAGATTAAGAGCCTCGATGTTGTCAGCAAAATTCGCCGTGAAATCCAGAATATGAAGCTGTTTCGTCATCCACATATTATCAAACTGTACGTGAATTGGATTTAACATAATCATAGAGTGTTGAGGGCAAGGTTGATATCAAAGGCCCTGGCACATACGATGATGTTAAAACTACTAGCTTAATGTTATATTCAATGCTCTGCTTAGTCATTTTAAAACAGTTTATTCTTGTGATGGCAGAGAATTTTGAACCACTTGTAGTTTGTGATACCAATAAGAAGCAAGTTACCGTAATGAAGTCTGCTTCAAACCAATGCATTAGCCAGTGGAATTGAGTCAGTAAGAGGCAAAAGAGATCCAGTTCTGTGACTATCCAGTATGTGGAATAGAATTTGCGCATTAAAGGGTTGTGCATAAATTGGACTGCACAGTAGAAGGTAATTTGGCTAGGGTAGGATGTGCAGGGTAAGATAAGGTAAGTAATTTAGGCTAGGGTGAGGCAGGATATAGTAGGATAGAATAAGTAGGTTAGGGTAAAGTAAGGCACCTGATCTTAACTTTCACTTTCACTTGTCTTTCTTAAATTTAATCTTAATCCTATACCAATAATAATATGATGATAATGATACCATATCTGTGACCATATTGTATCAGAATTTGTTATACACTGAAGCATGTTACAAGTATATACTTGCCTGTCTTTATTACCTTGCATAATGTTTGCTTACCTGTTGTTTACCTGTCTTCATCAGGTACCAGGTAATAAGCACTCCAACTGACATCTTTATGGTCATGGAGTATGTTGGCGGTGGGGAACTGTTTGAATACATCATTAAACATGGAAAGGTAATTAAGATGTTTTGATTCAAGATTGTTTTTATTTATTGCTTAATTTAACCCAGCTTATTTCATGTTTTTGGATGTTGAAGCAAAGATGCCTAGAGACAAGACTAGACTAATTCCATGTTTTAACCTTTAACTGTTGAAATTTAGCCCAACCTATATTGCTTTTTAACTGGTAAGATACACTTTAACTTATTTTCAGATTTTCTGCACCTTGCAACTAATTTTATTTGATTATAAAAATGTCCATTATTGTTGATTAATGGGGTCTCATCAATATTATCCCCACCCAATACACCTTAACCCACCCAACACTATCCCTACTAAACTTGCCCTACTCCATCCAGTGCTTTAAGTCAAAATGCGGGGATATATGGATGAGCTGTGTCTTCAGTTGAAGGAGGCAGAGGCAAGGCGATTTTTCCAGCAGATTATTTCTGGTGTTGACTACTGCCACCGTCACATGATCGTTCATCGTGACCTCAAACCAGAAAACCTGCTGCTCGACAAATATCAGAACGTCAAGATCGCCGATTTTGGTTTGTCTGGATTTGTCTCATCTCTGTATTGTGGTTTCTGTTCTTATGGACGTGTCTACTTATGACATTTATATGTGTGTATGTATATATGTATGTATATATGTATTTTTGTACGTATGTATGCATATGTATCTGAGCTATTTTGTAATGGCTTTTAAGTACCTCACAAAGGGCTTTGTGCTAGCCTAAATAATAAAAAGCTTAAGGTAACCTGTGGATATTAGTGTGTTTGTTTGTTTGGTTATTTCTAGTGAACTTTCTGTTCTTATGACATTCTACATTGTTTATGTTAATGGTTATTCTGTGGTTTAAACGGTGTTTGTTGATGTTTCTTATACGCATGATGAATGGTTGTTTGTGAATATAAAGGTCTGTCAAACATGATGACTGATGGAGAATTCTTGCGGACAAGCTGCGGGTCGCCCAACTACGCCGCCCCTGAAGTCATCTCCGGAAAGTGAGTCTCATACTTTAGAATTAAGCTATAGGTTATTTTCCTCTGCCTCTTTTTTCTTTACTTCTCATCCTCCTTACAGTCCTCTTTATTTTACTCCTTCCTCTTTATTTCAGTCTCCTCCTTATTCCTTCTCCATTTGGAATGCTATGATTCAAGAAATATAATTTCTATGGGTTTCTATTTTTAGACTGTATGCTGGGCCAGAGGTTGATGTTTGGAGCTGTGGTGTCATACTCTATGCTTTGCTTTGCGGAACTGTAAGCTTTTTTGGAATCTAATTTGATGATGGTGGTGATAAAGTAGTAGTGAGGAGTGAGAGACTGTTATTTGTAACCATTATTATTGTTGCTGTTTTTGCCTCAAGATATTATTGTTTTTATTATTGCTATTATTTTTTGCTATTGGAAATGATTTTCATTGTCTCTGGGCTTTTTTAAGGTCTTGAGGGATCATATCTACCTTGAATGAAACAACAACAATAATTATATGAATATTAGTAATAATAATAATATGAATAATAATAATAAGAATAACAGTACTAAGTGACCTCTGGATTGATTTTACACAGCCCATAAGTACATAACACCTGAGGGGGAAAACAAAAATCAAAAAATAATTAGTTGTCCAGTTTATGATGAAGATACAGTGCTGGTGATGATGTTCACCTAGGTAATTTGTCTGAATTTCAGCTGCCATTTGATGATGAACATGTACCAACACTCTTTCGAAAGATAAAAAGTAAGTGGACAAATTTGTTCATATGAATTAGGCCTCATTTTTATCTATCATTTTAAGAAGAAGTCTCTTCTAACACCAGAAGACTTTCTGTCAGTGTGTTGGATGGGACTTGTGTGAGATATTATGACCTTTTATTGTGAAGACCTATTCTGAATTTAGGGAGACTTCTTCTGATTTTGGAAGGGGACAAAGCAACTTAGCCATTATAATGTAATGTATTCTTGGTGGTTGTGATTCTACTGATTGTTATTTCTTGGGTTTTTGGTGAGATTAGTGTTTCTGAGTTATTATTAGAGTTCAGTGCATGTAATTCTTGGTTTTCAGCTGGTCTTTTTTCCATTCCGGACTACATGAACAAGAAGGCCGTAAGTCTCGTCAAGCACATGCTGCAGGTTGACCCACTCAAGAGAGCTACCATCAAAGATGTCAGGTTGCTATGATGACAGTTACTAGGCATCAGTTGCTAAGCATCTTGCATTTGCTAGGTATCTCATTTGCTAGGCATTTAAGTTTGTAGGCATCTTGTAGTTGCTAGACATACTGCATTTGCTAAGCATTTCGGTTGCTAGACATCTTTGTTGCTAGGCATTTCAGGTGCTAGGCATCTTGCAGTTACTAGGCCTAGGCATCTTACATTTGCTCTTTATCTCAGTTGCCATGCATCACAGTTGCTGTGCATTTCTTCATAATCCCCAACTTAGTTCCTCAAAGTGTTTGGATTAGATTTGATTAGGTATTTGTTTTAGACATGATGCTGGCATTTTTATAGTTCCAGCCATAGCATATGTGCAGACAATGGTGTTTTGTTTTTATTTTAGAGAGCATGAATGGTTTAAGATTGATCTGCCTGACTATCTCTTTCCAACTGCCAGCGATGTCGATGCTTCGGTTGTTGACACAGATGCCATTCGCGAAGTCTGCGACGTAAGTGGACGCACATTGCATCATATTGCACAAACTTGTATCGTTTTTGTCCTTAGTCCTTAGTCCCTCCACGCACATTGGGCGATACGGGTTTTTGTAGAAGCACGATATATCAGAGCAGGCATTCAGTATAGTAGTATGTGCTGTTGGTTCCTTGATTCAGTTGGTAACGTGTCGTGTTGTCTTGAATATTTTATTGTCTTGTATCATGCATTGTATTGTTCTTTGAAGAAATGTGGAGTTTCGGAGCAGGATATAGAATGTGTTGTGTCAGTTCTGCATTGTAAAGTGTTGTATTATATTGCATTATGTTGTATAATATTGTCTTTGTAGATGTGTAGCATTTTAGCACAGGGCATTGTTAGTCAGTTAGTTAACTGAACATTTTTATAGCACTTTCATATAGCACCAAAGATAGAACCTCTCGAAGGCACTTCTTGCCAGCCTGAATGATGGTGGAGGTCATTAACAATGAGTTTATCCTTGTGCTCAGATGTAGTATTGTATAGGTTGTTGTGTTGTCTTTCTAGAAATGCGGCATTTCAGAATAGGATGCTCACTGAGCATTGGTTCAGGATCATATTGAATCATGTCGTGTGTGGTACTGTATTTATAGAAATGTAGCGTTTCGGAGCAGGATGTTCACTGTGCGTTGCTCAGTGGTGATCCACAGGATCAGCTTGTGATTGCATACAACTTAGTCGTCGACAACAAACGGATCGCAGACGAAACGGCCAAGCTGGAGATCCGTGACTTTTTCCTGGCATCTAGTCCACCGTCCGAGTCGTACATGTCGGTGGGTTCTGAGATCAATAGGAGAAGGAGGAGTAGGAGGCAGGAGGTTGAGGAGGACAAAGAGGTAGAGAAGGACAGGAGGAGGAGGAAGAGGCCGATGATGAGGAGGACATGGAAGAAAAAAGAGGAGTACCATGAGGAGGAAGAGAAGGATGAGGAGGAAGTGGTAGAGAATGAGAAAGCATGGAGGAGGAAGAGGAGAAAGAGAAGGAAGCAGACGAGGAAGAGGAGGTGGAGGAGCAGGGGAAAAATGGAAGGGGAGGAAGAAGTGGAGAAGGAAGAGGAGGAGGAACAAGAGATGGAGGAGGATGAGGAAGACAAAGAGGAGTATCAAGAGGAGGATGAGGAGGACATGGTAGAGAATCAGAAAGTAGGGAGAAAAAGGAAGAGAAGGAGTAGGAGAAGGAGCATAACAAAGAGATGGAGGAGGAGAAGGAAGGGAAAAGCAGAAAAGGAAAAATAGATGGAGTTGGAAGAAGAGGAGAAGCAGGAGGTGAAGGAGGACAAAGAGGAAATTAGAGGAGGAGAATCAGGAGAACAATTAGGAGGAGGAGGAGGACAATGAAGAGATAAAGAGGAACAGCAGGAAGAGGATGATGATACAGATGCTGAGGGTGATGGTGGTGATGGAAGAGGAGGTGGTAGTGTAAGTGGTGAAGGTGGTAGTGGTCTTAAAGGGCTGGTAGTAATAGAGATAACAAAGTTGTGATCACTGTTACCATGCAAATACTGATAATGATACAGATACCGATAATTATAATGACAAACATTACAATGATAATTGTAATTATCAAACAACTTGATAATGACAAGCCAACAATAATGGGGATAGTTTTGATGATAACAAGATAACAAATAACGTAGCTTGATGAATGATGGTTTTCCAGAAGTCTCAGGACTCGACCAGCCGGCCACATCCTGAACGCATGCCAGGTCAGTCATTTTGGAGCGCCATCGTTAATAGTTTCTTTTTCTATCCAGTCAGAGCATTGTCTGCTTAATAATAAACTTTCTATTCTTAATGAATTTTAACACCATTTGGGTTCGCATAGATGGTTCTTGTTTGATGCACCTCAAAGGCACAATGTTAAGTGTCTAGACCCTTGCATACATACCCAAATAATCTTTTGGAATTTCGTTTTGGAGCACTGTTGTACATAGGTGCATCTACATAGGTGATATTTTGGAATTTCGTTTGTTTTGGAGCACCATCATTGTTAGATTCTTGTACTAAGTGTAGTGTGTGTGTATGAAAGCATTTATGTAGCGCCTTTAAGAATTATAAGTGCTGATTACACAGCTTTATAACTGATCTAGAAGAATGCTGCTTGATGTAGACAGAAATTGTATATTGAGCTGAATTACTTGAAATGATACATGTGTTTAATGGAAAGTCTTTTGAAACTTTGTTTTGGAGCACCAGTGTTGAATGCCATCTAAAACGTGCAGTATTCGGAAAGAGAATTTGAGGGTAATGTTTAAATTAATGCAATGTAATCACTTATATAGCGCCTTTCAGGCATCAGTGAAAAGCTGTGCAAAGTGTTGAGTTCTTATTTCAACATTTTGCCTTTTAACTTGGGCATTTGCAAAGTTTGTGAAATTTGTCAATGCAACAAATTTGCTGGATGTTCAGAATTGAACCTTTTAAAATTTTCAGAAGTTCCTAATTATTTGCCTTGAGATAATGATGAAATGTTTTTTTTTTATTTTCTGGCTTTTTTGGAGTTTATGGTGTGTGTGATTTCAAGATTTTTTGGGCTTTCATTTTTTTGTGTGTTTTAAGCATATTTTGATTTTTCAATTTTTTTCTTTTTTGTGCAGACATAAGCACAACTGCAACGTTGGAACCTTTTGCCCTGGTGGAGCGCAAAAATGCTCAGCTGAAAAAAGCTAAATGGCATCTGGGTTAGTGCTAGCAGTGGTAGTAATATACAATAATATTATTAATAATAAGAATAAAAATTAATAATAATATTATTATTAAAACCAAGAATACTCTCTATATTCAAATGATATAATTCCTTCAGAGTTGATTGGATTTCAAATTGCATGCGTAACATTTAATATTATAATGTTGACAGAACTGTGGTGGTGGTTGTGGTGGTGGTCGTGTCTGCGGCGGCAGCGGTGGTGGTGGTGGGATTGTTGGATCCGTGGACCTGCTATAGGAAAGAGCAGTAGAGAGAAGAAAATGATGATTAATATGATGATGCTGAAGATGACGATGGTAATGTGATTACAATGGTGATGACAGTGATAATTTTTGCTCCTGCCTTTGTAGGAATCCGGTCTCAGAGTAAGCCCCACGACATCATGCAAGAGGTCTACAGAGCCATGAGGACCCTTAGCTATGTAAGTACTTTACTCTAGTCACTTGTAATCTGGTGTAACAGTGTAAATTTAAAGTCACCTGACACCTTCTAAGGGGTCGCCTGAAAGCACCATATATAATGCTTGCTTATTGTAAAACAGAGACTTGTTATTTTACTTTTAATTGTTCTCATTGCGTATTTTCCAATTTTTTAGGAGTGGAAGACGGTTAACAACTTCCATGTTCGAGTCCGCAAGAAAAATCCAGTGACGGGAAAATTCGTGAGTAAATAGTGCTTTGATTAGCATGTGTTTATCTCTTCTTTGCTTGTTGCAGTCTTAAATCTTTCCTATTTTCCTTGCTTCCCTCCTTCCTTACCTGCCACATTTCCATCCCCCTTTCCATCCTTTCCTTTTTCTTTCTTGCCACCCTTCCTCCCTACATTCATCCTTTCTGCCTTTCATCCTCATTGCTGTCCTTCCTTTCTTATCTCCCTCTTCCCTAGCTTTTAAAATTTCTCTATTTCTTCCTTCTATGGTTATTCCCTACCTTCCTCCTTCCTTTGTTCCTACCTTACATGAGTCCTTCGAGACTTAACCGGCAGCCAGCCACAAAATCTGTGCGAATACTGTTTACTTACAGTTGTGCTGATTACTGAATTTTGGGGAAATATTACTTAGTTTCTTACTGCCTCCATATTCATTACTCTATCCTTCCTTTCTTCCTTCCTTTGGTTTTTCATTCCATTGATTCTTCTGTTCCTTCATTCCTCTCACCCTCACTTCCTTACTCTCATCCTCCATCCTTCTCTCTTTCCTTATTTCCTTCATTGCTTCCCTCTTTTCTTCTCCTGTCCTTCCCTTTATCTCCCTGTCTTCGTCCTTCCATTCATTTCATCCATCCTTTTTTAGTCCTTCCCTCTCCTGCTTTCTTTCCTTCATTCATACCTTCCCTCCCAATTTCCCTCGAGTCGCTCGTCCATTGATACTGTCAGTGTGTTGTTTTTGTGGTCCAGGTGAAGATGAGCCTCCAGTTGTATCAGGTGGATCAGAAGAATTATCTGCTCGACTTCAAAAGTCTCGACACACAGGATCATCCAGATGCCGCCCGGGTCAAACGCATGACTAAGGCCAGCATGACAGCCAGTACTGGATCGGGTGAAGGAGAACCAGGTCAGTGGCCCTTCCAATCAGAATGCCATGGGCTGGGTCGGCTGGCCATAGAATCAGTCCACAAAACGAAAAACAGGTGAAAGGAAGGCCCATCAAATGAGGCATGGAGAAATGACTCAGAAGCAGATCAAATCAGGGCATGGAGAACTAGGTCAGAGGAAAATCAAATCTGGCTATGGGGAACAGGGTCAGAAACCCATCTAATAGGGCAACTTAATTGGGTTAGATGTTCAGAATTAAGTGGAAGATTCAGGTTCAACTTCTTTATGGAATTGGAACATTATAGAAAGACTTTGTTAACTTCTTTAAAAGGAATTAGAACATTATAGAAAGACTTGGTTTTACATTGTTACTTTGCATTTACATCGTGTTACATTACATTGCTTTGTAGTACAATTCAATACACCTACAACTGAAATTTCATAATTCCCCTTTACAAAGTTCGGAAATGCACACTTAAACCTGGATTTGTATTACATTACAATGTTACAATGCTCTGTTACACTGCATCAGATTACATCATTGTGATATGTATTACATTGCTTTGATTACATTACATTACCTTGATTTGTATTACATTGCTTCGTATACATTACATTACATCGTTTGTTTTCTTGTAGAATCAGTTGATGCAGAGGTTGATGTGCCACTAGATGACAGCACCAGTGCCAGCGGTAACGCCAGCCGGCCACACCAGATCCTTGAATTCTTTGAGATGTGCTGCGCCCTCATCTGCACCCTCGCTCGAAATTAGTCTCTGAATCCGGTGCCATCCGACTTATCTGCTTCTTGTTGTATGATGATCTGCTTTTGCCCTTGTCTAGCCGAAAGCCATTTGTAGTGCACATGATTTCGGGTCTTGAAGGTCGTCTGCCAGTTGATTGTTGCTTGAAGCGTATACCGAAATTGGTTTTGATAGTGACTTTTTTGATCGATTGAAATTCATGTGATTCTTTTGATCCATCAGGATCAATTGAAATTGTTTAGACTGCATGATCAGACAGTTACTGCTAATCATAAGGAGACAACGTGATTGAATGATTGAATGGTTAATGCTAATCATAGAATCCGCAGTTCAACCTGGGTAGAAATTCAGTTTAGTTTAACTTATTGTTTTACTTGTGTGATAAATTTTAGAGAAAGTCCTTCATTCGGATAAGAGAACGGAAAGTTGGAAGTAAGCAGCTTGAGTTTGAGGCAAGAATGAGGGATGAAGTGGAGTGTAGTTGATGAGGCTGTTGACAATACTGATTATGGTGGTGATGCATATGATGATGATTGTGGTGATGATGTGATATAATCTTTCGATGAGGTCATCTTCGTCATCATTGTTGTCATGATCATGGCGTTGATGGACTGTGACAGGACAGAGTACAACAGTACAGGAGAGAACATGAGAGCTTAAGTGGAAGGGAGGTTTTAAAAGAAATGTTGAGATGAAGAGGGGAGAGTAAAGTGGTCTTCACGTCACCACGAACAAGCTAATTTCTGAAGGACGCCCTCTGCTTTACGAGTTGTTAAACGTTTGTAATTCAAGTATTTTATTTTGTATAGCAGGTTGATTGTTGTTGTTGTTACGCAAACGCTCGAAGGAATAACGACTTGGTTGCAGAGATGGTCTTGTATGTTGTGGGTAAATTATTATTATTATTATTGTCATGAGGATTTTTTCTCCTCTCTGTTGGGCCAAAATGAGGCTTGACATTAGTATTTTCGAGTTTTAATGTGCATGATAAATGAAAAACCAGTATGAACATAACTATAACAAACAGACCACATATTCAGTTCTGTATGCGAAATCGTAACTATCCTATACAGTCGTTATACCGTGGAAGCAGTCGCTTACACCCCCCACCAAGATACACCGACTTCCGCTCAAGAGAACAAGAGACTCTCTGCAGTCCTTCCTGCATCGTGGAGATGCAAACTGAAACGACCCGCCTCAAACCGCCGTTCATCGTGTACATGTACAGCTGCCGTTCACGTGACGACTAAGTATTAACCCTTACCCCTTGACCTGCATTCAAATACGTCGACTCACTGAAGCAAAGGCCAGACAATTACTATACTGTACTAAACAAAAGCGCAACGTTCTAACACGCCTTGTAAAATCCTGATTAGAGTCCTTAATTATAGCCAGACCACACTTATTAAAGACTAGGATAACACAAAGACCTATTTTTACACGGCTACGCCTCACAATTATAACGATTGTAAGGGAAAGTTGCTGGGCTAACTACCGGAATGACGCTACCAGCGTGGTCTTGTAGTTCGGTCCACGTAACGAAGGCTCCCGAGGTATAGCGAGAAATGTTCACGAAAGCTTAATATTTTTATTTCGAAAACAACCGCACCCTATCAGTTACGTAAAGAAACCATTAAAACGAAGTTGGCGAGTCTTGTTCGGCGTGGCCGATTTCGGCTCATGATTGCGCTGCTTCGCTGTCACGTCGCTTCGAGTCGATAAGAATCGCCGAGTCGTTAAGAATCGCTTTGAGTCGTTAAGTGTCGCTTCGCTTCGAGTCACTGATCGTCAGCTTTGCGTATCCGAATCTTTAGGACGGTTCGTGTTCGGGGACTTAAATGGCGTGGCGCCCATTCAAACAGGATCAGACGGACTTTTCCGGCGGGCTCCGCAGGGGGGCCGGACGGTCTCAGACCCCAACATATAATGGATCTAGTAGGCTCCCCTGAGGTGGGTCCTGATCTGGTCTCCGCCATCACCGCTTTTGTCAACCTCCTTTTGGCAGCCAGTTGTCCTCAGAAGTGCGCTCCATCCTATTTGGTGGCACCCTCTTTGCATTACGCATAAAATCTGGCGGCCTGCGCCCCATAGTCATCGGGTATTACTGGCGCAGGCTTGCTTCCAAATGCGCCAACGCTTACGCAGTCCCTCGAATCACGACTTATCTGTCACCAAGACAAGTCGGTGTGGGGATTCCAGTCGGATGAGAGGCTGCCGTTCACGCAACAAGGCGTTTCATGGCCGATATGGAGCAGGGATCTATTCTAGTCAAGCTGGATTTATGCAATGCATTCAGTTGCTTGTATCGAGACTGCATGCTGTCACCAGTTAATGAAATTCTACCTGCACCTTTTTTGCTATTCAGCCTACTCTGAGGCCAACAACCTAAAATTTGGCAGTTTTACCGTCCTTTCCCAGGTTGGACCACAACAAGGAGACCTTTTGGGCCCGCTGCTTTTCTGCCTCCCTGCAACTGGTCCTCCTCAATCTGCTCTGCCCCCTCACATTTGGTAACCCTGACGATCTCACCCTGAGTGGAGAGGCATCGGTAGTGGCCGCCGATGTAGAGGTTATTGAGACCAGCTGTACAGCACTAGGACTGGACCTGAACCGCACAAAATGTGAGGTAATTTCACTTGACAATCCTGAGGGCAAATACATATCACTGAGGCAATTTTCACACATTAAACCAGTTTCAGCGACATTGACCGGCGCTGGCGCCCTGCCTCTCCAGTCCTCCATACTAAGGGGCGTGCACAGTCCTACAGATACACAGTACAATGCTATGCTAACACTGGCAAACATAATCCGGGGTCTCTGATCCTGATAACACCACTATCCATAGACAATCATATTGGACAGGCCACTGCTCGAAATTAGCTGCTCTAAATCTTAGTAATTCACTTAAAGACACGCACGATCAAGCACGAATAAAAGCTGTCTACGCCCCGCATGCTAGCGACTCGCTATATGCACTTCCCATAGCAGCATGCGGCCTGAGGCTGGACGATGAGGCCGTTAGAACAGCCGTTCGCCTATGCCTGGCAATAGCAATATGCGAGCTACACACTTGTGCCTGGGGTACCTTGGTTACCGCACAAGGCTCCCACGGGCTTTCCTGTGCCCTGGGTCCCGGTCGAATTGCCCGGCACGGTGTCCTAAACAACCTCACATGCCGCTGTTTTTCTAAGGCCGGTTTCCCAGCCATCAAGGAACCACCGGACCTTTCTCGAACTGATGGCAAAAAACCTGATGGCCTCACGCTGATCCTTTGGCGCGCTGGACTTAGCCTGATATGGGACGCCACGGTTGTAGACACCCTAGCCGCCTCCTATCTATCAGCAACTGCAGTAACAGCTGGCGAAGCGGCGGAGATGACAGCTGCCAGAAATCACTCCTAGTTTCACATGATTTTATCGCCTTGGCCTTTGAAATCCTTGGCCCCATAAATAACACCGACTTATCCTTTATCTCTGATTTGGGACGATGTCTATCTCGCATTTCCGGAGACGCGAGAGAACCTAGTTATCTTTTTCAACGGCTTTCAATCTTACATGTAATTCAACGCTTCAATGCCGTCGCCTTTCGCGGCACCCTCTCTCTGCCAGAGCCGGATGAGACGTAGCCGTTCCAGATGCTCATAAATGTCTCCGGAATTATTTTTTCACCACCTGAGGGATTATACCTACATCGAGTAAAAAAATAACAATAATAATAATAATTATAAGTTTTGAGGAGCCAGAAATCAGCGAAGATTGGCCATCTCAGAATATAATTTTTCTTCCGGATAATTTTTTTAAACTTCCTGAGGGATTACAAATGCCTCGGGGGCAAAAATAACAATAATAATAATCTCAGAACTTCTGTAGCGCCACTGTAGCGTGCCGTCCTTTTAATTCGCGTTTGCATTATAATTTTTGTACATACTTACTTGACTAGATTTAGCGCAAACTGACAAGGTATCATCATTTTTTAGGAATTAGTTAAGAATGAATAGATTTAGTGTAACCTTAAGCCGGCCAGCAATAGGATAAGTAAATAGTTAGATAGAGAAGGCCAGTATAGATAGCTAATTTATAAATATCAAGTAGGTTTTACTGGGGTTTGCTGTGTATTGACTGAGCACGCCCATTGAAATCCGTTTTTCAACGAGGCCAGTTATAACTGTGACAAAGCGAATTTGAAAGGCAGCCATAGTTCGCCAAACGATCGGTCCAACCGTTGAAACTGCAAGCCGAGCATGACGGTGAAGGATTTGAAAGTTCTAACATCGTCCAGCAGACGATCGTTTGCAAAGGATTTAAACGTGAAATGGTTGAAATTTAGGAGTCTTAGCAGATGCGATGGTCGTATCGGACGCCTTGTAATTCTCAAAGTTTGAGGTCTGTTCGGTCGATTTAACTGTACTAAGTCACCGTTTAAGACTAAATGAAGAGAAGTCTTAGCTGCAAGGAGCAGTGCTAAGGATTTACTTACTGTGTTGAGTGTGTCGAGGTTAATGTTGAAATCGGACGATACAGATTCGTCGAGAGTTATAACGAGCCGGAGCAACTTAGGTCGTCGTATCCGAAAGGGTCTTTGTTCGCGAAACTGTGGACTAACTCATCATCGAGTTTGGTCGTCGAATTGTGACATTTTCGATCGAACATTCATCTAAACAACAGAATAACTACTTGTCTACCAAGTGGAAATCCAACGTGGTATTGAGGAATCGCCATTTTGCCCTCTTTACGTTGAAGGACTCTGAGGAAAGAGCACTGCCGCTTGAAAGGTGGAAACATATCCATTCTTCTGTTGAAGGACTTTGGTGAAAACTGAAATGGAGAATCTCATCTTGGGAAGGGAGGTTGAATTTTACTACATCTTCAGCATAAATAATTTGCTGGCCTTTTAAGTAAGGTAGTTCATAATCATAATCATGATTCAGAGATTTCTACAGCGCCCAACGAAAACCGCGCCGCGGGGACCAGCTTATTCACAGGCGCTCAGTCAAAACAAAACCGATAAGCAAAAGGGTCCAGTTCCAGGTAAAGATCCAAAAGTCAGACGGAGAGACAGCGTGGCAGCTACTGGTGGTGGTTTTTGGGGTTGGAAAGCAAAGAGAGATAAAAGGAAGAAGGGGTGTCAGGATAGCAGTGGCGTCGATCCTATGGGTGCCCCTGGGGCCCGGGCCCCGGCAATATTTTGAGCCTGGGGGCCCAGCCATTAGTTGGGCCCCGGCAATATTTTAGCTGTTAAATCAGTACAAGGCAGCTCTGGAGTGACAATTTTAGTTGTCAGTCTTCACTTTAAGACGTTAGTAAACAATGCCAGTCCGTAATTTCCGATTGTACCTCTCTAGTTATTGCTGTCTATGCCTACTTTTGCTTAGGCAGACAGACAGAAATACAGATACATGAATATGTACTACAACGGTACATATGTATTTATAATTATATGCAGGTTGACCAAGCCAACTGAGTAACAGGCAGTTGGACATACAGACTTTAAGCCATACAGGTTGCCAATCTATAGCAATGTTTGACAGGACCCTGAAAAATTAATGGAATGCAGGTCAAACAACTGGTCCTCACATCAAGGCCATCGCCATCTGGATGTCATCTTCGACCAGTCAGGCAGTAGGGATGTAAGCCGACCCCCTAAATTAGTCTCCTCAGTTACACAACCATATACATGTACCTTATGTACATATGGTTTTGTAAATATGAGGTGGATACATATATACCCATATTCGTATAGTCGCCCTTTATAATTGTAATCCCCACACAATCTCTGCATCGCTAGCAGAAGAAAGCGCCCTCTGTTAAGTATATGGATATAAGATTTCGTTAATTCTGAACAAGTAAAATTTAGGCACATTGCGTTTGAATTTGGTGATACGAAAATAGATAAATTTGGTATAAAACGTAAACGACTAGATGACAATATTGATGGTGAAATTGCACTTGTGGAGGTAGGCTCATCAGCTTTTCATCACTGTTTGGTGTAGATGCAATGAGGTGAAATTGAAAGCCAGTTACTTAGTTTCCCAAGGTTCAACTCCAGGTATAGAAAATTTTCCTAGTTGACTCAACTATCCGTCCCATCTGTATAGGAACAAGAAAAGAATCACGTAAGCGGATTATATAGTGCCTCTTTGTGTTGACATCCGGTTATAAATGAGTAGTTAATAAATTTTGAGAGCTTTTGAGAGGTTATGCGAGGCCCTATACAAATGCTGTATTACAACAATATGAAATGTAAAATATGAATTTGTTTTCACTTACACAGTCTGTATTAAGGCAAGTGACTCAACTCTCTGTTCTGACACTAAAGTCTTAAACCAAGTTCAGTCATGGATGGCAGAAAATGGATTGCTGTTAAACCCATCCAAAACTGAGTTTCTCCTTTTTGGAACCTCACAGCAACTGACTAAATTTAATTCTTTGACTTCGCCCATATAGGCATCTGTGTCGTACAACGCAACTGTTCAACCCGCAATTTGGGTGTTGTATTTGACTCCAACCTGTCATTCAATGAACATATTAATTCTATATGTAGGTCTGCCCACTTCTTCTAGCTATGTAAATCTGACTATTCCGTGGACAAGAACAGCTCTTGGCAGGCGTGCCTTATCTGTCGCTGGTCCTAGACTCTGTAACTCTCTTCCGGCAAAGGTTCGCTCGGCAAAGTCTGTTTCGGCCTTCAGACCTCGACTAAAGCTCACCTCTTCCTGAACTCATTTCCCCCGTAGGCTGTCTCTGTGTCTTCTGGACTCCTCTTAGGCTTTTTGACCCTGACTCACCATGGAATTTGACTTGGACAATGATTTTTTTAGCAGCAACCATCGAATGATGCCTTGAGCATTATTATAGTGGCGCTATAGAAGTTCTTAGATTAGATTAGAGTGATAAAAACTGAAGTAAATGACAGGTAATCTGAAACCTACACTAGCGGCTAAGTTTGCTAGAAGAAGCACAATCAGGAAGAACATTTTCGGCAAGTTCATTGTCGAATAAATAATTATGTGCTCATATTGCGCTGCTTTAGCATTACTGCCATAAAACTGCTGTGTATACTTAAGTTGACATTCCATTGTAAAAAATATTAGCGACATTTCTCATCTTTTGTCTTCCCAGCTTTGGGCTTTGTGTCTGTCTGCATTAGGCCTATTTCGATCTTGACTCCATACCAGAGGTTTTGCCCCTGAAACCCAATAGGGCTTCGCATCCAGACCCCATTATAGGCCCGGGCCCCCCCCCCCAATGTTTACGACGGATCGACGCCTCTGCAGGATAGGACCTATGAAAGAGGAATGCTTTGAGTTTTGAGTGAAAGGCCGAAACAGAAATTGCAAGCGGCGGATTAAATTGTTGCATCATATGAATGTAAATGAATTGTTGGGACGAATTACATTGAATTGTTTTTAATACATCATTTGAAATAGACATATAACGAGCCATAGGCCTACACTGTTTATAAACTGATGATAAGAGTAAGTACTTGAGTAAGGTGTACTGCAACATAATATCAATGTTTGTAACACGTAGCGGGCTCAAGTATTTATATAGCGTACTTAGACATCTAATTTGAATAAATAAGTAACCTAACCAGATAAAGAGAATTAGTTAAAATGAACAAGACCGCTACAGCCACTACAATAATGCTCAAGGAATCAGGTGACGGTTGCTATTAAACAAAATCGTAGAGCAGGGCGAAATTCCATGGCGCGTCCGGTCGAAAACCCAAGAGGGGAATCCTAGACGACACAGACCAGCCTACGGAGGAAGTGAGTCCAGGAAAAGACGGGTTTTCCTTCCTTCCGTCCGTCTGTTATGCAGTTACCGAGACCTAGGGGACTACATGCGTAGTCTGTCTATGCGTATGTTGGAAAGAACGTGATCTTACTTGCAATTCAGTAGAAGTTTTTGTATCAATTTAGTTGCTTCCGATTGTTACCGTCCTGTCTAATCGAAACAGATTCGGTGACAATAGAATTTGCGCCCTGCCTCTCCCCTTCCCTCGTCTCTCAATGCCTCTCTAGATGTTTGTCTGGCTCGGTCTCCTGCTCTTGTCTCTCACTGTCTTGCTGTCTGTCTGTCTATCTGTCTGTCTGTCTGTCTGTCTGTCTGTCTACTGGCTGATGTCATGTGAAGTTACTATTGAACAGTAATTTAATTTCTCTCATCCGTTCGTCCGTTTGTCTCTCCATCTCTGCTTCCTCAATCCGCTGTTCGCCTCTGTCCTTTCTCTCCCTCCCTATCTGCCTCTCTGCCTCCCTCCCTTTTTGTGGAGAATTGAATACGTGACAGGCGTCGCATATTTAAGACTGAAGGGAAATGGCAGATTACGCACCGCCCTAAGCCACGCCCCCTCGTCAACTGGCGCCATCTGAGGTCGAGTAGCGCCGAAGCAAATGCGATCTAGAGAGTGCGGGACGGCTTTCCCACTTCACGCAGCTACGTATTCTAGCCTAGAATATCTGCAGCGAAAACGCTGGAGGTTGTGTCGATCGATGTTGAAGCGCTCGGTCTTCGCCGGTCTGCTCCGGTTGAACCCTGGCGTCTTTTCAGAGGGTATCGAGCTGTTCTGTAGGCTATAATGGCAGTCGAGCGTTGCATGGTGGCTGAACGCATTTGCGATATTGGCAATTCTTCGTTAAGCTGTAGTCTTTAGAGAGTCCTGCGTTTCATTGCCTTTCCTGCGCTTCTGTCGGAAGATCTTTTGCGGCGGACAGGTCACGCTCAATAAGGTTATATTTATAACTAATAACATTCTAATTTTAATGATGCAGAAATTATATAATAGTTTAATATTTAAGTTGTTCGGCTCGTTTTAGTTTGTTCACTTTAGATTTTAATTATTTACTGAAGTAATTCAATTTAATAATTGAATCTTCGAGTACCCCCGTCCAGTAAAAATTGCCCATAGAAGTGCACTTGATCAAACGGACACCGGCTATTGCTTTAGGCCTACACAGCCTAAGTTTAAGACGCCCCTATTTATAACTCGACGCTGTATCCCATGCTAGGAAGGCTGAGGAAAGAGATGTTTCCTATAATAGCAAGCAAGTCAAGGCGAGTCGGCCAAACCAGTTTATGGTGCAGACCGTTCAGTAAAGCCCGTCGTGTCTTGCGTTGCTTTAGTAGAGAAAAGGCGGTGCTGCATTTCACGTATACCAGCCAAAGCGACTTTGGTTAGCGCTATATACAGTACTTTCATGTACTGGGCGAACAAAGCTTATACAAATCAAAGTTCGGGTTCGAGCGAGTTACAAAATACATCATCACGGGCGAAATGGCGTGCTGGGAAACAATGTCCCACTCGTGGGCCCGATAAGTCAGTCCCAGAGCGCGTGGTTGGCAAAAACGGTTCGACTCTGGATACTGGGTAACGAGAGACTGGGCGGTGCGCTTTCGGGCGAGTTGTAGCTGATATCTGTCAAATTTTACGATTCGGATTAAAGCAGCATCTGCCTCTTTCAATTGCCAGGCGCCATCTGACGGGAGCGAAGAACACCTGCCCTGTCACGTGATCGCATCAGGCCACTTTAGGCGCAAAATGACAAGCCGCCCGTGAACTAAGTCACGTACGCCCTGCTACATCATTAACTAAATGGACTAAATTTAGACGACCGCATTACGTAATGGATAAATTTAGATCAAGGATTACGCCAGAGAACACTTATCTAGCGCCAGCAGAGTCGAGCATCCTTTCGTCACACTCATCGGCAACGTTCCTGCAGCTGGAGCCAGCTGGAAGAAGGGTTCCCCCCAGCCGAATACACAAGTCATCAATTGTCCACCTTTGTTGTCCACTCCAAGCTTGACTACTGTAATTCCCTTTTCCATGACCTTGATTCCACCAATATTCAGAGCCTCAACTCATCTAAAATTCACTTGCTCTAGCTGTCACCAGGACTTCGAAGCATCACTATGTCACTCTGATCCTAAAATCGCTTCACTGGTTGAAAATCCCCGAACGCATTATTTCAGTGTTCTTTCTCTAACCTAAACCCTAACTCACTCTGCAATACCCTAACCTACTTATCTTTGCAAACTCTTTGCAACCCAATCCCGCTCTACCCCTTCATCCTCTTACCCCACTCTTGCACGTCCCTCTATAATTACTCATCTTAAGTTCTCTAACCGATCCATATACTACACTGCACCTCGACTCTGGGACCATCTCCCTCGTGAATTTCGCAAATTTTCTGTTCTTCTACCCCTTCTGTCGTTTACCCCACCCCATCATCTGTCTCAAACTCCCATATTTATTACTTCTCAGTACAGAAGTCTCACCTTTTCAAGAAATCTTACCCTGATCGATCCAATCCGCCGCCTTCCCGTTTCTCTCAACCTAAACACATCCCACCGTAACAGATCCTCTGCCCCTTCTCTCTGGTCTTCTGGCGACCAGACTTTGTTCTTCCCATGGCAACTTTGGACACCCCCTCTGACTTGACGCAGAGCTTGCGAATAGCTTATTCTATGCGCTTAGATTTAAAGTAGCGCTTTAGAAATTCTCGAGATTACGATTACGAAAGTGATTCATTTGAAACTGTTCCTTTAAAATTCGGAGCCTGATTCCGAATTCGCTCAAACGTTCCTCACTGATTAAAAGCGAAATTAAATCCGTCCATTTATGGATTCCACCAGTAGACATAAACTTGGGAATATCTTTTGCTCGGGTCACGTGTGTTTATCTGTCAAGAGCGCCTGTCAACTGTGATGAGCACTACAAACGCACCACCGACACAACCCGCAATGCTGTCGACCAATAGTGCCTTTTATTGCCAATCGTATTTTAGTGTCCAGAACCGCATTCTCAGTAAATCAAGATGAATGGACATCCTGAAGTGCCTCTAATACATGTATCGGCAAATGTATAGTATTTATCTGGTGCATTTCCATCAGTATAGGCTATATATTCGCGTATTTTTGCCTGTGTAGATATACACGGTCTTGTGAATATATATATATATATATATATATATATATATATATATATATATATATATATATATATATATATATATATATATATATATATATATATATATATATATATATATATCGGCTATACGTTATTTTGTGAGGTTCATCGGTACCTTTATACCGCATTTGTAGCTTAATTTTTATGTAGTAAATTTTCCAAGACATCTATTAGTTGCCGTCCAGAAACGTGCCAGCTTGACAAGCATGCATGTAATTTAGCTCTAGGTAGGGCACAGTGTCAGATATACATACGCGAAGAATATGTATATATTCTAATCAGGTACCCATTTATTTCCATTTGTTTTCCACGAATCTATTCAGAAACAGCCAGTACTTTATCTAGACATATGCACCAGCGTACATGTATATATTATATTATGTATGTATTATGTGACCGTGCCAGAGAAACCGCCCATGGTCTGAAAATCAAAACTGGTTTTGATACTGCATTTGGTTTGGGCTGCAATTGCTGACTAATTAGGTGAAAACCGCATATTTCTATCACAACTAGTAAAAGTTAAATTTTTAGCGATGAAGGTCTCTTCAAAGTTCCTTTTGAGAAATCGTGAGTTAAAGTTTGCCAATAACAATCACCCAACCTATATCGCAGTGCCTTGGGGTTGGAAGTTTTGAGTATAGTACTGTAAATTGGAGCATTCGCTATAACAAGTGATGAATACAAATATTTACATGACTGTTATTATTGATTAGTAACTAACTTCTGTAGCGCCGGTGTCTAATGCACAAGGCATCAAGCGATGGCGCATCAAAGCCCCAATCAGGTCAATATGCAGAAGATCAGTCCACAAGACAGAGAGGCAGCCTATGGTGCACGGATAAGCATTTTGAAAACATAGTCAGTGAGGGACATTGTAGAGTCGAATACAACGCCCAAGTTATGAGAAAAATCAGCCAACTTAACTAGTGAGTCGTCTATATATAGTTTAAAGATTTAAGCCATTCAAAGTTCTTGAGCTGCTGTGGAGTGCCCAACAGCAGAAATTCAGTGTTTGACGGGTTGAGGAGGAGTTTATTAGCCGCCATCTAAGACTGCACCTCCTCAAAGACATCGGATAACAGCTGCACAGATGAATGACAAGACAAACTGTCAAACGAATATAAATAATTTGAGTATCATAAGCAAAGAAATGATATCCCCGTGAATGGTTGCCAAGTAACGGACCTAGTTGTGTGATGTAAATTGTGAAGGTCAAAAGAAGGTCAAGCAACGAACCCTTTTGGACTCCACATGTGCTTTAGACGATCCTTGTTCTACTACTGTCTTAAATATATACGTTATAAGAGCATAAAGCGCTCCTTAAATATATATATATATATATATAATGAATAATATATAAGGCGCGTCTTATATATCTTTATGTTGTACGTTTAATTTACTAAAATACGTGCATATACGTATTATAATTATGATTTTGGAATGCGATTTTGATTTTAAGCGACCATCGACTGATAATAACGGCGCTATAGAAATCTTTAGTTTTGATACATAGGATATATAATGCATTATATTATAAATAGGGCCTACATGTTTAGGATATGGTTAGAGATGGGGCTCTGAGGTATTCGGTCTCCGGTTACTACATCAATGTCTCCCATAGGATTTTGGCACAGGCCTTTCGTCTCTCCGATACAGTTTTAGCCCAGGGGGTGGAGAGGATGTTGTGTGGGTATGGGAGCCACTTTACTGCCACATGTAAGGGAGAGGAAAATATTTAGTTACACTGAGAAAGAGTTGGCCGTGTTTCCATATGTCCGTATGTCCATTTGCCTCTCTCTGTCAGTCTGTTTGTCACCGTCAGTTAGTCTGTCTGTCAATCTGTCTCTAAAGGTTTATTTATCTCATCTTCCTCTTTTTAGTCACAAGCGTCCGTCCGTCCGTCCGTCCGTCCGTCCGTCCGTCCGTCCGTCCTTCCTTCCGTCCGTCCGTCCGTCCGTCCGTCCGTCCGTCCGTCCGTCCGTCCGTCCGTCCGTCCGTCCGTCCGTCCGTCTAACATAAGGTAATGGAATTATTTCGGCTGACATTTCGCGCCTCCTTGTTGCCGGAAACATTGCGTGTCAGTTGCACATGTAATCGATAGTAGACAGGCATTAGCACCCCACTGACACAGACAGAGACCGATAGACAGACATACACACAGACAGACACACATACGTAGTTTTCACCGTTTGGCATTTAGTTAGTGAAAGAGGTCGCCACTGAGACTGTCGGTGGCGAAACACAGACACTTCTGTCGAAACAGACGAAACTTTGACTCTAAATGCTTCCTCTGCTCGAGTGGTTTCAGTGCAAAGTATAGCGACCTTATGGCTTCGACACTCTGCTCATTTTTCAATGAATTTATCGCATGATGTCCTTCAACACCGCTGCTCATTTTGAATGAGTGCCACGCCAGTTAAGGTCTCCGAGTACAGACCGTGCTTGTCCGATATTCAGACCTTTGAAATACAGCCACGATTGGTATGCGAAGCGGCATCTTCGTGAAGAGAGGCGGCTAGACGTAGGCTCTAACTATTGTAGCCCAATCAGGTCAGTCAACGAACCTTACGCTTGGGGTGCAAACTCATTCGCGATGTACTGCACCATAGGCGAGTTTTACAAAAAGCTTTTGGGGTTGAATGCGAGTTTCACTACGGTTGAATGTTAACGGAACCTTTTGCCATTGGATGGGAGGACCTCTACGGTTGAATTTGCTGGAATCTATTGCGCTGGAAAAGAATAGAGAAGAGTAGAATAGAAAAGAGAGGAATAAAGAGTGAAAGCACTAATGAAAACCCAAAGCCCACCCTTCGCATTGTTCAACAAAGTAACAAAGACGGACAGGCGGACGGACAGAGTGATGCATAAGGACAGGTACATAATCTTCTTTGTCGCAATGGAGCATATTTGCCTCTGTATCAATAGCCCCAGTGATCAGTTCCGTCTGTCAGGAATAGGTAAGTACAACCAGGTAAGGCGATTATATTCGGTGCCAAGACTGTTTTTGTCTTTTATGACGACAGACTTTTGATGCAACGGTGGCCGAATCGTTACAATAGGCCTAATGATGACACATTTTCGATGACGGTGATTTAGGATACTGTTGATGATGATGACAAGGAAGCGGAAGATGGTAACGTAGATGGAGACAATAATGATGACGACTATAATGATGATGATGATAATAATAATGATGATGATGAAGGCGACGACGACTATGGTGATCGTAATGATGATAACGGTGACGATTTTGTTGCTGATGTGGTAATGACGATTACGCTGAAGATGATCGTAATCGTAATCTCGAGATTTCTACAGCGCTCAACGAAAGCTAAGTCGCGGGAACCAGCTTATTCACAGGCGCTCAGTCAAAACAAAATCGATAGGCAGAAGGGTCAAGATCCAGGAGTCAGGCACTCAGACAGTCGGACGGCTACGGTGGATGCTGTTTGAAATTGAAGCGAGAAGAGAGATAAGAGGAAGAGGAAGAATCAGGATAAGATTTCTGGAAGAAGTGATGAGCTTGCCTACGGTACAGAATGACGATTATCTCAGTGTCATTTGCGTTGAGTTCAGGAAAAGGGGGCGGGGTAGTTGGGGCATAAATGCAGTAAACCGAACCTTTTACTTAATCAGCCAAACGAGTAAAGATAGCGAGTGATAGAATTCAATTTAGTAATCATGCTTTCGCACAAAATTAACACTTTGTTTTAGCGGAATATATTCGTGCTTAAACAGATATATTGCTACACTATATCACATTTGATCCTTGCAGGTAAAACTAAATAAAAATGAGCAGCATTTATGAGACGCCTATCTTTAATCTCTTCAATAGACAACCATTTTGAGAGTCACAAAGGCGCTACATAAATGTCCATATAAATTTCTGACTAGGCCTAAACTACGTTATCTCTTTGGATGTAATTGTTGGTATATCTATCAGTTTGTGTGCATGTCTACTTTTCTGCCACTCTGCCTGTTTGTCTGTCTGTCTCTGTTTACGTCTTGATCGGATTGGATTAGATTAGACTAGACTGGACCACCGAAAACACAATAGCAGACTATAGACTAGACTAGACTAGACTGCCGTTTATTAGATTAGATTAGATTAGTTTGGATTGGACTGGACTAAAGACTTTGTCATACACTGCCATGTTTTATGCTAGATTATAATGGATTGGACTAGAGTGCACTGCCATGTATTCGATTAGATTAGATTGAGTCAGATCAGATTAGATTAGATTAGATTGTTGTACATTAGATTAGATCCAATTGGATTTAAATTAGATTGGATTGTAGTGAATTGGGTTATATTGGATTGGTTTGGATCAGATTGGATTTCATACGATTAGATTAGACTAGATTTAATTAGATTTCATTAGGGTTAGATCGATTGCTTTTCGTATTCACAGATCAGTCTGGACGTCAAATAGGTCTGCCGAAATTATATCTGACGATGCCCTTGATCCAGGTGTCTCCTCATCAACTGACCACTGCCCCGCCCTTCAACTGCCCCGCCAACCCTCCTTCCTCTCCATGTACAGACCACTTATCGCTTGACCAAGCCCCCACAACTGACCAATGTATCGTCAGCGACTACGTCATCGAGACCTCCCTCGATCCAGTCTTCAAGGCCTTCCTGATCGGCCTGTACGCCCTGACGACGGTTCTCTCAGCAGTCGGCAATCTTCTGGTCGTCGCGGTCTTCTCTCTGTCCAGACGATGGAAGTCGGATCTCGGCGCTTTTCTCATCAACCTTGCCCTCGCCGACTTTCTGATGGCGACCTTCTGCATGCCCTTCACCTTCTCGAAGACCCTGCTGGCCGAGTGGGTCTTTTCGGCGCCGATGTGTCCAGTCGTCCTCTTCATACAAACGCTGTCCGTGACGGCCAGTGTCGGAACGATCACCGCTATCAGCGTCGATCGTTATCGAGCTGTTGTGCACCCCATCCGGTCTCGAACCTCTGGCTCTCGGTCTTGTACCGTCGTAGGATGGATCTGGATCGCGTCGTCGGTCTTCGCTTCGGTCCAGCTGTACGTTGGACGGGCCATCCGATCCAGGAACTCCGCCTGTAGGGAGATCACCGACTGCGTGGAACTGTGGCCGGAGCCAAGCGATGTCTGGCGTCGAACCTACACCCTTCTGATTCTGACGTTCGCCTACTTGCTTCCGATGGCGGTCATAACCTTGACCTATGGGTTCGTCGGGTGTAGGTTGTGGAAGAGGAAGACCCCCGGGAACGCCGATGGAGCGAGAGACTTCCACCAGCTCAATTCGAAACGGAGGGTTGGTTTGAAAAGGGGTTCAGTGGGGGAGGGGGTCGATCGGTTGATTATTCGCGCGTTCGTTCGTTGAATCGTTAATTTGTTAATTTATTAACTCATTAATTCGTCCATTTATTTATTAGTCCATTCATTAATTCATCAGTATAGTTACTAATTGTTTAATTCATTAATTTTCTTCGTTAATTCATTTTTCATTAATTTGTTAATTCATAAATTCATTCATTTATTAATTCCTTATTTCACTTATTTAGCAATTACTTAATTTATCTATACATTCCTTCTATCATTCCTTCTTCCGTTAATTCATTATTTTATCAATTAGTTCGTTTGTTCGTTAATTTATTAACTCATTACTTCGTCCATTTATTTATTGGTCCATTCATTAATTCATTAGTGTAGTTACTAAATGTTTAATTTATTAATTCATTAATTCATTTTCATTAATTTATTAATTCAATAATTCATTTATTTATTAATTCCTTACCCCACTCATTTAGGAAGTAATTAACCTATTCATTCATTCCGTATATCTATTAATTCATTATTTATCATTCAGTTAGTTCGTTCGTTTATTCATTCATTCACTTGCTCATTTCCGGCTGTCTTTCTGTCCGTCTATTAGTCCGTCTTTCTCTTTTATTAATCCACCTGTCTGCTCGTCTGTCAATCCGTCTACCTGTCTGCCTGCCTGTCTGTTGGTCTTTATCTCCATCCGTCTGTCTGTCCGTCTATCTGTCTGGCTGTGTGGCTGACCGAACGCCGTCTGGCGGTCAAAGCTGATGACTTTTGTTTCACGGCTGTCACAAGACGTCGATGAAGTTCTTCGGATGGCCTTAAGACGTCTTATGGAGACCCCTTGAGAAGACCGACTGCGCCGACTTCGCCAGAGGATTAGTAGTCTCCAGTTTATAGACGAAGAAGACATGAATTTCTTCTTTTTTTCTTTTCCTGGTCTTGTTTCATGTACTTCTTCTTCATTTCCTTCTGTCCGTCTTCACCTCTGCCTTGTATATGTACGTATTATGGACATTTATGTAGAGCCTTTTCTGATGTCAGGAGTTCTTTGTATGTATGCCTCTGTTTCGAGATGCTTTTGACTGCGTCTGTCTTTGTGTGCCTCTTTATCTCTCTTTCTACGTTTCGCTGTCTCGTTCGTTGTTACAGTTTCTTCGCCTGTCGCTCGCTGCCTCTGTCTTTATGCCTGTGTGTGTATCTCTATCTCTCTCTGCCCTTAGAAGTCAAACCCTTAGTCTAACCCTAGCCATTCCTAACCCTTCTGTCTGTCTGTCTGTCTGTCTGTCTGTCTTTCTGTCTGTCTGTCTTTCTGTCTGTCTGTCTGAATCTTTCTCTGGCGTGACACCCATTCAAATGGGCAGCGGTCGTGACGGATGACACCCGATCAATTCATTGGAAAATTACCAATGTCGAGACCACACAGTCGCAGTAGAAAACCGTGTACATTTACATTTTCATTTCTTTAAGGACCAGCATGCTATGGTCTCATTTGCGCCTCGACTGCGCACGAGTGTCTCTTCGCTTCTTGGTCCCATTCCTCAACTTATTCTCATTCTTGTTCCTGGTCTTCGCTTCTCTCCTTTGATGACGGATAGACGTCATTTCCCGTCCGTCTTTCCATTAACTTCTGCCAACTCCACTCCCCGTTACGATCCCATTATCGGCCTTCTAGCTATAGGCTAATTAGCCGATGCGGCAGGTAGCTAAAGGAACGGCGGCTGTTCCAGGTGGCAAGAGCGCGCCTCCGTGTGCGACAAACAGTGCAATAATACGCGTCTTTGGTAGGTAGGTATGTAAGTAACTAATCCACTATGGGTGAGTAAGTGCATCGCTAGGTGAGTAATTCCTCTTCATCCCCCTCCTCTTACTCCTCTTCTTTCCTTTTCTTCGCCTAATGAGCTCCTTATCCTCCCTTTCTCATTTTCTTCTTCTTCTTCTTCTTCTTCTTTCTCCTCCTCCTCCTCTTGCTCCTCCTCCTTTCCCTCATAATGACGATGATGATGATTATGATAATAAATAATAATGGGAGCCTAATAATAATATTATAATAAAGAAATAATTAATAATGATGATAATGATAATAATAATAATATTAACTAATAATAATAATTGTAATTAATAATAATAATTGTAATTAATAATAATAATTGTAATTAATAATAATAATTGTAATTAATAATAATAATTGTAAGTAATGATAATAATTGTAATTAATAATAATAATTGTAATTAATGATAATAATAATTGTAATTAATGATAATAATAATAATAAATGTCATAGCAAAAGATAATGTCTGTGAAGAACAGTGATATTTTTACGTGCACTGAATGTGGCATCAAAAGACAGCTTCATTGACGAGTTCGACGATTCGTGCAAAGCAGAGCGCGTGTGTGCAGCTTCGACAGAAGAGTGTACTGCCCGGAGAAGTTTAGATGAAGAGAAGAAAAGCTCGGAGGCAGACAGAAGAGTGTACTGCCCGGAGAAGTTTAGACGAAGAGAAGAAAAGCTCGGAGGCAGACAGAAGAATGTACTGCCCGGAGAAGTTTAGATGAAGAGAAGAAAAGCTCGGAGGCAGACAGAAGAATGTACTGCCCGGAGAAGTTTAGATGAAGAGAAGAAAAGCTCGGAGGCAGACAGAAGAATGTACTGCCCGGAGAAGTTTAGATGAAGAGAAGAAAAGCTCGGAGGCAGACAGAAGAATGTACTGCCCGGAGAAGTTTAGATGAAGAGAAGAAAAGCTCGGAGGCAGACAGAAGAATGTACTGCCCGGAGAAGTTTAGATGAAGAGAAGAAAAGCTCGGAGGCAGACAGAAAAAGTTTAGAGGCTGTGGGGGAAAGCCTAATGCTTTTGAGGATTCATCAACAGGGTGAATGCTATGGATTCGGTCAAAAATGAAAAACTACAAATGAACAATAGCTGAGATGAAGGAACAAAAGGCGATCCGTGCAGATGAAGCAGCAGAAAGCAGCCAAGGGTGTCTCGAAGATAAGGAAGGAGAAGGCGTTGTTGTTAGCAGCTTCCCTGATCAGGCGTGTTGAGAAAAAATTTGCAGGTGCTTAATTCAACACCATCAGCAAGCCAGTAGTATGAACTGAGTAGGAAGCGAGCAATTGCTTCCGGAAATTAAGACAGGTGAACTGGACGATCCAGTTATTCTGCAAGTTGGACCAAAGAGTTCTTACATAAAATGGGGAGGAAGCCATAGGGAGTTAATGAGGAAGAAAGGGACCTGGGTGTGATAATGCATGAAAGTGCAAAAACCTTCAGAGCAATGTTCTGAAGCAGCAAAAGGGCTAACTCAACCTTAGGTATGATCAAGAGGAATATGGTTGGTAGAGACAAGGATACGATACTGAGGTTGTAGAAATCATTGGTTAGGCCACTGTTGGAATATTGTATCCAGGTATGGAATTCATTTCTGAAACATGATACAGAACAACTGCCCAAGTGCAGGGGAGAGCTATCAAGCTGATTTAGGACTACAAGTGTCTGATCTATACAGAACGGTTGAAAAGGTGTCGGCTAACAACACGAAGGCAAAGGAGGAGCAGAGGAAACTTAACTGGTCATCACTGGAAAGGAGGCAATGAAGATGGAGAAGTTCTTTGATGCAGTATCGAGCGAGGCGATTCAATGCCACAGATATAAGTTATATCCGACTTCTGTATTCGAACAGCCGATAACCAGAACACATATCGGCTACGGCCCTCATCGAGGAATCAACTGCATGTCCCGCGGTCTTCCACGAAGTTTGGCGAACGTTCCTTCACTGTCGCCGGACCCACTGCGTGGAACAGTCTTCCTGACAATGTGACGAATGCCCCATCCCTGGACACATTCAAGTCACGACTCAAGACACATCTTTTTAGGATATCTTATGACTGTAGTTGATTTTTGTTTTTTAACCCATGTACAGCGCCCTTTTCTTCGGCCTCGGCTGTGCTACGGCGCTATATAAATTGCCTTTTTATTAATTATTAATTAAGAAACCGAAAGGAACACCTACGCAGAAATTCTTCAGTTCTAGAGCTGTGAACTTGTGAAATAGTTTGGATGCTAGTACTGTCTCAGTGGGCACTATCACGGTTTTTGCGAAGAAGCTGTTGGTCGGCTAATAAACATTCCTGGTTAATTTGCAGTGGTTCTAACATAGATTGTACGTCTTCTGAACCACTTAAAACCCCCGTTATGCCATGTTATGCTATGTATGCTCAGAAGAAGTAGCAAAACCCGAAGGAGGCGAAGAATAAGGAGAAGAAGGAGGTGGAGAAGAAGAAGAAGAAGAAGAAGAAGAAGAAGAAGAAGAAGAAGAAGAAGAAGAAAAAGAAGAAGAAGAACTATAAGAAGAAGAAGAAGAAGAAGAAGAAGAAGAAGAAGAAGAAGAAGAAGAAGAAGAAGAAGAAGAAGAAGAAGAAGAAGAAGAAGAAGAACTACACCAACAAAGATAACAATGACCATAATAGCGATAACAACTGTTGCAGACGATTAAGATGCTGGTGATCGTCGTTGTCTTTTTCGGAGTCTGTTGGTTGCCCCTCCATCTTTTCACACTTGTCCTCGACTTCTGTCCTGACCTCATGAAGAAGCCTGACTCCGAATCACCGTTGACCGTCAACCCAGGCAGAGTGGACGGGCGTCGAATCCTAGTCCTTCTCTACTATGGGGTTCACTGGCTGGCCATGTCAAACAGCTTCGTCAACCCTATCATCTGTAGCTTCTTCAACGGCAACTTTCGGGTTAAATTAACTTCGATTACTTCGATCTGATTAGATTTGATTAGATCTGAGTTGATTAGATTGGATTTCATATGATTAGATTTGATTTGTTACATTAGAGAATCTTCATTATTCCCATCGTTCACGGCTTCTTCAATGACAACGTTTGGGTAGTTGGCGCCGTATAAATTCTCCCGTTACTTTACACATTGTGTAAATCATGTATAATGTCTGCGTAAGAATATATACTTAAATGCCGGATTTTGTTACCTTACGGTTTCTTTAAATTTCTGGTCATTTGGATCCAGATGAAGACTTGTTTAAGTTACAGATTATGCAAATGAATGCATTTGAGAGGCGCTATATAAATTGCAGTTTTATTTTATTACGAGTGTAAATCTCATGAAATGGAAGAACGGACAGACTGATAAAGGAACAGGCAGGGGCATAGACAATAAGAAGACTGGCAAGCAGACATACAGGCTAACTGACAGACAGACAGAAAGACAGACCGACGGATGAACGGACGAGGACAATTAGTAGTATTTACTAGGCAAGCTTACAGGCAGGTATGCAAACAGACAGACAAGCAGCACACATACAGGAAGACATACAGGCAGGCAGGCAGGCAAGCAGGCAGGCAGGCCTCACTCTACAGAGCTTATTGGCTTAGTTTGATGAGACGACCACTGATCTCTGCTCCTCTTCTGTGAGAGCCATTTTTGGAACAGGTCTTTCATATACAGTACATATATGTGTGTGTATATATATATATATATATATAAATGTATATCGAATTTCATATGGCTTAATATATTATCATATGTATCCATATATCATGTGTAACATGCAGGCCTACACACGTATAAGATGCGATATATGTACATATGTACATATATACATTATTATCGAGTGTTATATATGAGGTCTAATATCTAATCACCTATATACACACTTAGGATTATATATAGACATTTATATATTAGACTTTATGACTTGTATACCGAAGTCTAATTTGCGTTTATGGAGACTGAATTCTGTAGGAGGATAAAGAATTATTGATGCCCTGGGCGCAATATAAATGCCTTGTTTTTTGGAAACCAAGTCAATTACGAGTTAAGGCGCAATGGATTATGGGTTCGTCTGCAAATACAGGCGACAGCTAGGAAGAAAAAACCAGTTGTCGTAGTCACCATCATCATCATCATTGTCGTCAGCATCAATGTCGTCATCATCATCAGCAGCAGCAGCAGCAGCATATGTAACTAGATGGCATTTATATGACGCCTATTCGAGGAGCCATAAGCCTGGATAACTGCTGCTACACATTTTAATTGCCTCCTCTCATTGCTTCCTGTCGTCCAGAACAGTTTCCTTGCGCAGCTTCCGTCTAACGATCTTCTTGTGACTTCCTGTTTCCTCCTTCTCCTCCTCCTCCTCCTCTTCTTCCTCCTCCTCCTCCTCTTCCTCTTTCTCCTCTTCCTCCTCTTCGATTTCGTTCTTCTTCGTCTTGCTCATCCTCCTTTTTTCTTCCTCGTTTTATTACCCATGCATCCTGCTCTGCTTCTCTGTTTAATTCCTATTCCTCCTCCTTCTCTCGTCCTCCTCCTCTTCCTCTTCCTCTTCCTCTTTCTCTTCTTTCTCCTCTTCCTCCTTTTCGATTTCGTTCTTCTTCGTCTTGCTCATACTCCTTTTTTCTTCCTCGTTTTATTACCCATGCACCCTGCTCAGCTTCTCTGTTTAATTCCTATTCCTCCTTCTCCTCTCGTCCTCCTCCTCTTCCTCCAGCTTTGCTTCTTTTATTCCTCCTAGCATTCCTCCTTTTTTAATTCCCTCCTTTAATTCCTGTTCACATCCTCCTATTCCTCTCTTCCTCCTCCATGACATCATTCAAATTTTATTTCTCCAAGTATTCCTCCTCTCTCCAGCTCTGTTAATTAATTCCTCTTCCTCCTTCTCTTTATATCTTACTCCTCCGTTCGGAGCGATTTCAGATTTTAAGGAATAGGTGACGGAATAGGTGAGCGAATGCTGATGACATTGATGGATGTTTATGCTTTTTAAGGACTTCCTAAAAGGGCGTTTTGAGAGGTCCATACTGTGTACTAGATGAGATCACGACGACGATGACGATGACGATGATGATGATGATGATGATGATGATGATGATGATGATGATGATGATGATGATGACGACGACGACGATGATTATATGAAGTTGTTGTTGATACAGGAGGATCTTCGCTGTCTGCTCAGCTGTCGTCTGGCCCGCCTTCGTCGTCGTCGTCATCATCACTCGTTCTACGGTGCGTCCATCGTAGGGGGCTCCGCTTTCTGCCTACGATTCGCCAGGCGGCAGCACCTTCAGCCTCTCCGTCCAGGATAAACGCGAATCCGTGTGTAGACATGTACCAATAGATTCGCTAGGTGGGAGTACTGCCCCTTTGTCCGTTCACGAGGCGCTGCGTACACAAGAGCCAATAAATTCGCTAGATGGCAGCACGTTGCTTCATTCTGCCCGTTGGGAGGATACGAGCAGACTGGAGAGAAACGCAGAGGGTCGGCGGATCTGGAGGAGGCTGGGCAGGAAGATAGCGGTGAAGGAAGCCAGTGCAGGATTGGAGGAGGTGGCAGAGAAGAATGCGAAGCGAAACTGTAGTGTCAGGTCGAACTGAGGTAAGGGAGGAGGAAGAAAATGAAGAGAAGCAGGAAAGATGAAAAGAATGAAAACAAAAAAGAAGTGGGGAAGGGAGATGGAAGACATAGATGTATATAGACTTGAGTATTGTTACGGTTAAAGGTGTTTTCGAAACATCATACGCCGTTGCCGTCTGTCTGTCTGCCCCCTGACTCTTGGGTTTTATTGACTGAGCGCCTGTTAATAAGCTGGTTCCCGCAACTTAGCTTCGATTAGCGCTATAGAAATCTTGAGTTTACGATTACGATTGGATGATCGATGGAACGTTCTCAAAGGAGTGTTGCATTCGTGTAAAAGGTTGGAGAAGACTGGTGTTACATACACGAGACGTTTGTAAAGAAGAGGGATATGGGCGGAGTGTACAGCTGCAGATTAGTCGAAAGTGGTCTGAACATTGTATATTCCGCAATTCTAATTATGTCAGATTCTCGTTAGCTGCATATAATTCCAATTCTGCTCTTCTTACACTAGGTACTGTACTTCTCACACTTGCAAACATAGGCCTACATTTAAGAATTTCACCGCCTCCAATCTCCTTGCACCTTCTATCATCCCTACTGTAAGCCAGTGGCCCGGGAAGTGTTTAAAAGTTGTGTGAGCCAACCTCGGAGAAGTACAGACCTAAGGTGGATAAAATTATATATTTCATCCGATATAAATTATAAGAATATTTTTGTCATTTTTTACAACCACTGGAAAAGAATTTTTTGTCACTTGCAAAATTTGTGACGTAATATCAGAGTATATATCACTATATTTTTTATAGTATTAATGTTTGTTCAGTGGCATAGGTAGATATATCCGTTGCCCAAAAAAGTTATGTGAGCATGCTTCTGCCTCGGCGTCACAGAGCCAAAACTTGTGTGAGCAGTGGCGCCTTTGACGCCATGACTCCCGGGCCCCTGCTGTAAGCTTCTTTTTTTCTCAATTTTTACTTTCAGTTCTGTGCTAGTTAAAGAGTCTGTTTACTGTGCTGACTTCTCGCCAAGTTTAAAGTTTTCATCATCACGAAGACTCGCCATCCTATCTGCACCTCGAGCATTAAGATGTAAACCATATCTCCATAAGTAACCACCCTCCCTTGGGTTAAAGTCAACCTCCCACTATCTAACCTTTTCTTTCAAACAGATCTTCTTCAGTCTTGTGTTAATCTAGACTCTTATTTTTATTCCTTCGTATTTGGTCATAATGTCACCCATATAATCCACCAAGAGGTTATTAAATTTTGTTCCAACTTGCGTAATAACTGTATCGTTCAGTTCACCTTTTAAAATAATTTCCGGAAGCATTTACTCAGTTCATTGTATACGAAAACTCAAAAGCACTCCCCATTATCTCCGGACGATTAACGACTCACCAGCCTAAAGGTCCTCCAAAGATCATGTCGCCGAAATTTAGAACCTGTTAATCGAAGAAGGCTGTTGGCCTTTGGATCCTAATGCCGATGCAGATGATCACAACAATCGCCTTTCTTTCAGTAAAATATATATTTATATAATGTATATTTATGAATATTATAATCACATGAAGGCTATATACATGTTCTTGTATCATATTTAGGCTATATATATGGGATATATATGAGCTCCGTAGCCGATTAGTTAGTGCGCTTGGGTAGTATGGCGGGGAGTTCAGGTTCTGTGTAGGGACCTTCAGCAAGCCCTTCACAATTGCTTATAACCATCGACTGATGCTTAATCATTAAGTAGTGGCGCTTAATAAATGCAGAAATAATATATAAGCCTATAGATGATAATGTAAGCATGACATCATCTTATATTATCTCAGAAATAGATCAATTTGCAAGCTTACAAATACAATTCCTTCCTAAAAATCGATTCTAAATCATTACAAATTTACAAAGACATCGAGGCACACTTTCAAGTCCTAATATAAAACTATCACAAATTTGAATGTCATGAAAACAGTTCGAAAATAAATGCCTACAAAATTAGTACAATATTTCAACGGCCGATTTTATCCAGCATCACATCAATATTTTTACAATTATGAAAGAGAAAAATAATGTCAAACATCATTCAGTATAGAATCTTAAAGAGAATTTTTTAAAGAAACACTTTAAAATATTTTTGAAAAAGTTTCAAAACAGTTTGAACAACTCGAGAGAAACACTTAGATAGAATTAAAAGATGAATGGATTTATAAATAAAGATGACAAAATTTTTGTAATCTTCTAAAAAAAATTATTTTTTCTAAAAGTTTCAAGAATGAGTTTTCTAAAATTTATGTGTTTCTAAAATTTTCAAAAGATGACAAAAGGTTACGTTTTGGCATAAGGCTAAATATTTAAAACCAGCTTAGTATGCAACCAAAATTTGTTTAAATGTGAAACCAAGACAGTGCATTCAAAATCTTTTAAAACATTACATAATTTTTGACAACTTTACCTAAAAACATTCGAAACACGACACTTGAAACAAAACATTTCAACAGGAAACTTGTGAAAGTGATAACAACTGTGGCACTGCGAAAAACTATGTCGAAAACTTCAGCATAGAAGAAATTCTTGAGCAAACTTGTTTTGGGCATTAAGAAGCCAGTAGTCTTTACAATCGAAAAAACTTTAATAGCGATTACACTACGGGACATTACCATGTATATTTTCATATGGTAAAACAGACAAAGCATACTACAGATTTGTACTAACTGTTGGTTCAAATTTTATGATATATAGACCTAATAATTCATACAGACTTTTAGCAATAATTTTTTCTTAGCAATAATTCCATTTAGGCCTACTTAACAAATCAAACAACGAAACAACAAATAAAACAATGAAAAATTAACATTCAATTTCCATCTCACTAATTCAGTTGTTTCTATCAATAAATTAAATGCCTGAAACCAAACTTTAAAACAAAATAAAAAATTTATTCTTTGAAATTAAAATATAAATTTTAAACTAAATGAACATTCTGTTGTTAAAACACTTAACCAAGAACATCGCAGACTCGCATTCAAAAAGCAATACGCAATTCGTTCAACCGTCACTTATAAGGCACAAAAGTCCTCAATGCACTCAACCATGACTTCAAAAGACATCAGTCCAAAGAACTGCAGCAGCTGGAATTTCTGCTACATCAGAAACGTTCGTCCATCTTTTTCTAACCTCTTTCAGAGAATAGTGGCATTCTCCGTCGTAAAGCTCTGGTTGTAAGGGTTTCCTGTGTTGTCCGGGACAGTTCGGCGGGCCACCACGCTACCTCCGCCCGAAGTCTTAGAACGAGTACCGACGCTAAAATCAACGACAATCTTGAGGTTGCTTGATTGACAGTGATGATGCATGGTAATGATAATAATACAGTACTACTATTATTCCTGTTAATACTACAAGTACTACTACTGCTATCATTACTACTACGACTACAAGTTGCAGCAGTAATGGTAGTAGTAGTAGTAGCAGAAGCAGTAGCAGTTGTGAAACTAATAATGTTAGTTATAGTGACAGTGAGAGTCTTATTAATTTAGTAATGATGATGGTGGTGTTGATATTCATAACAACGACGACGACGACGACAAAACAACAACAATAAAGATAATAATAGAAAATAAACAATGATTATAACAGCGTAAATTATCATCAGTAATATTAATGCTGATAAATAATGATGGTCTTGAATAGCAGTTCTGCCTGTTCTTTCGCTGTAATATTCCTACCTCTGGTAGACCGGATTTATTCCCAGGGCGATCGGATCCTCAATGTAACCATTGTTGACCCTGGCAACGGCCCCTCCGGCGGTCCCTGGTCCTCCTCCGTAGGCAGAGGCCACGAAGTTTCCAGCAACTGGGGCCGGGCACTTGGACCGTGTCGACTTCTTCCGTGGGAAGTCCTCTGCCTGACGGAAGGTCATGCTGACCTCGGCACCCTCCGCTATAGGCTCATCTGTTGGAACGTACATCGCCAGGCTCTGGAAATATATTCAGATCATCGTATATTCAGGAGGTAGTTAATTACTCCAAAAATGTGTCTAATTACTAGTCCAGATTTAGTGAAAGTTCACCGGAAATGCCAACAATCTGTATAACTGAAAATAATATATTTAACTAAAATATTTGCAGATTCGTTCTCTATCATGAAGGCGAAAAGAGCCTCAATATTACCTCGTTCTGAACAGCAGTTTTAAAAGAAGGAGCTGAAAAAGTCGAATGGATTAAAATTACATTTAATGCTCTTAGCCTTTTTGAAAGTTATTATAGGTCTAAGAAGGAAGTAATGGTTAAGATAAGTAATACTGGTGATCATCTCTTTTCATAAAGAACTGGTAACTTTGCTTAGAATGTTGCATTTCTCATATATAAGTACTGGAGCAGGTCTATTTATTTGTTTATTTTAGCATCATAGTTTAATAAGGATGCTCTGAAAAGTCTTAAAAGTTTGTTGACAGTTGTCTTTAAAGTGGTGTTTAAGTAGTAACACATTTTAAAGTTGTTTAACATTTTGTTTATATTAATATTCAAATAATTTGGAATGCCTGATTCGTATTTTTCGGGAAGGTAAGATAATTGTAGTCGCGAATCTATATAGAGCCTTTCAGAGGTAACGCAAGACGAGTTACTGTGACAGACTGTATAAGGTAAGTAAGGTAAGGTCAGTAATGGAATCATTGTAATGTAAGGTTACACAGTATTTGTACCTGCGTTTCATACTCCTTAATGTAATCCGCGGAATTTCCGTACATGTCGTTCGGATATTGAAGGGCACTCGTTGCCAGTTCGGTCTTGTAGGCGACCAGTCGTTTCTTGTACCTAAGCACATCCAAATTTAAACTCATTACTAACTTTTAAACTTAAAACTTGTTTTAACATGGTCACCTTCTACAGTGTAGCTGTCGCTCTGTAAATAATAATAATAATAAGACAATTTATATAGCGCCGTAGCACAGCCGAGGCCGAAGAAAAGGGCGCTGTACAAGGGTTTGGACTTGGTCTAATCAAATCCAAGCTAATCTGCTCTAACCTGCTCTGTTCTGACCTAATGCAGTTTCACCCAATCTCTAATCTTTATAATCTTTGATTGACAATCGGATCTTATCTCATCTAATTTGAGGACTTCTATAGTGAGACACTGTGGCACCACGTCATACAAAAAGTAATGTATGACAAAGTAATGTATTCACAGCAATGGCAGCAAACGGAACATCTTACCTGAATCCTTTATTATTTACATAAACTTTCAGAAATCTCTTACCTGTGCTCATGATCACCATGATAACAAATGAAGCATCTCTCACCTGTACCATGTGACGCACATGATCACCATGCCAACGAACGAGAAGAAAATGATGATGGCACCGAAGCAGAGAAGGGCGATCCACGGACCCTCTCGGTAGGCATAGAATGAGTAGTTCACCTCGTCCTCCATCGGCCCAGAATAAGGTGATGTCGGCAGGAACGACACCTCGAACTGACGAAACTGTTCCTCCACTTCAGCAAAAGGGCTGAAACAAACACAGATTTACTAACTTTCTTTCGCTTCATATTCAACATTCATTCAATCATTAAATCAATCATTCATATATTGTACTTATAACACTCGTAAGGTCAGTAAATAACCCGCCATCAAACGATGCATTGGGATTCAAACCCCGGACACAAAGGTTTAAGAAAAACATTAATAAAGCTCCGCCGCCCAGGATTACCCTCTGCCATCCCAGATGCCGCCCCTTTAGCTAGTATTAAAACCAAAGACGAAACTTAAGACTCGTCTGTCTGAACTTGCACAACCGCCATGGCCTGACTTCTGGTTTCCCCGACTTATCGGATTTTGACTGAGCTTCTCTAACGTAGTATAATTTTTGACTACGGTTTCACCTGAAGCTCTTATCGATTAATGTCTTGTGCATTGTGATAACGGAGCCATAGATATTAGATTAGATTACAATTTATTAGAATTAATAAATACCGCATCTTTAATTTTGAATTCGGCTATTCTCAAATCACGGAGAAAAGCCGAAAATGAAGTCTGATTACCTTGGAACAGAGGAGTCGTTGACCTGAGTGTTGTTCATCAAAGTAAAGGTCGTTGTATTCAAGGCAACAAAAGTTACAACAGTTCTGAAAATTCAACATGCAGATTTGACATTACAACCAGAAAGGTAAGGTATGATAAGGTAAAGTAAGGTCAGATACGGTAAGGTAAGATAATGTAAGGAAGGGTTAAACAAGGAAAGGTAAGCAAGGGTAAGGTAATAAAACTTAAAGGCGAGTTAAGGCAAGGCACTGCAAGGTAAAGTAAGAAAGGAATAGCAAGACAATTTCCTGTAGCTACAGTAAGGTAAGGAAATTTAAATACACGTGAGAAAATAATAATAATAATAATAATAATAACAATAATAATAATACAAAATAATAATAATAATTACTATTACATATGGAAAATTAAGGTAAGGTAAGATTTAGGTAAGTTAAAACAAGGTAAGCAAAACTTAATTATGGCAAAGGTAGAGAGTTAGCCATATAGCGAAAGACAGTTCTACCCTGGTGGCTTTCGTAGTTGACAACGATTGGGGTGCGAATTTTCGACTCGCCCAATTCATAGAAATTCCCGATACAAATCCGTGCTGACTTAACAGTGCAAAAAATTACATTCACAATGGCTGTAGCTGATTATTTATATAGCGCCTTTTACGAACCTGCCAAGGTCATAGGCAGAAGAGGACTTACATCGTAGCTGAAGGTTGCCGCTCGGTCCTTTCAGTCGAAGGCCAAGATTGAATCCTCTCCACAATAATTACAGTATGCGTCAAGTTTTGAGCTTGTCTGTAAATCACAAAAAAACACTAGTCTCATTATTACTATTAAAATTGTTGGGAATGCTGGTGATGATGTTTGAACTCTTCTAGGTCCGGATAAGGCTTCAGCGGTCTGCCTAAAGACTTAACAGAATGGCAACGTCACAGTTTAATTTCTTCGATGTTAAGAACAGCAACAGCGATCATCAGATTTTTCCCCGCTGGACCATCTTCTCGACCGTACACTCCTTATTCTTCATCTAAGTCTTCTCGAGTCTTTTCCGTCGGAGTAGTCTTCTCGCCTTGACTATTTCTTCTTCAGTATCGCCTTCTGTGCAGTGAAGCCCTTGATAGTCGGGGCGCCATTTCGCTTTATGTATTGGGTGTCTCCGCTGCTACCCCAGTGCCTGCCCCTAAATGAGTCGCTGTGTGCTTCGGTCAGTCAGCGAACTCCCCCTCACTATTACGTTTACTTTTGATTAGACTATTATTATAAGACTATTATTATTATCATTGCAATTGCTGTTACTATTATTATAATTAGCAGCAGCAGGACTGGCTGTATTATTAGTAGTAGGACCTATTAGAATTAATACTGCTATTGGTACTATTATTATTTTCATCTATATTACTTTTACTGTAGCTATTAGTATTACTTATGCTTTTGCTATGTTGATGATGATGATGACGACGACGACCATCATTATCATCATCATCATCATCGTCATCACTGCAATGTAGCTAACTTAATCATGTCTTGAACGTTTATTCATTGGTATTCTCAAGGGAAACAAATAAATTATAAATCTGAATGGAGCAAAGTTTCGAGTGACCTCTGAGTGACCTTACCCAATTATTGTTGGCAGAAGGCCAAAGGTCTCCTGAATGGATCCTGCACTGAGGATCAAATCGATCCGATGCCGATCAATGCTCGTAAAAACCTGGATTCATGGGGACAACACAGAATGAGAAACAAACCAAAATAAAAATATTAGGCCTAATCCAGAATTAAAACATAACGCAAGTTCTAACTTAATTTATAAAAATATCAAATACATCTCTTGTTTCTTTATCGTTTCTGAATCTAATCTAGTTACATCTGAGAACTTCTATAACGGGTCCAGTTAAAGCTTTAATCCATCAATCAAATCAATCAGTCAATCATTCAATCATTTAATCATTCAATCAGAGTTGTCAGTGCCTTTGTGAGGCTCTTAAAAGGGGCTATATAAATGTTCAGATACATATATACAAACACATATACATACATACATACATACATACATACATATACATACATAACATACATACTTTCACACATGCATACATCTATACGTACATACACACATACATGCGTACATACACAAAATACATACACGCATAAAATACATACGTACATGTAATACATTGGTCGATCAACCATCCAACCGGCTTAAAGCCAGCCGGTACAGTGGTCCCACATCTACGATGCCTTGAACTTACGTAAACTGGTGTTAGGACGGTCTTGTTGTCAGCGCTGGACGCAAAGGCGTTGAATGTATATGGTTGGACCCTGTAGTTCAATGCCTTCGCTACGTAGACCGTACCGTCATCTTTGCCAACAAAGAAATCTGGGTTAGGCTGCACCCCATAGGTGACAACCTCTCCGGGTTTAGCACTGATCGCCTGAAATCATGACAATGAAGCTGCTGTTAGTTTTAATGTCATTGTTTGTTTTAGTGTTATTGTTAGTGTTATTGTTAGTGTAATTTTTATTTGCATAATAGGTCGGTGACATTTACTCTTACTTGCATAGAAGGTAAATGAAACCCTGATTTACACAAGAGGTCAGTGACAGCTTGATTTTCATGAAAGCTCAGTGAAAATCCTGATATGGATAAAAGGTCAGTGACACTTACCTTGATTTCCATGAAGTTTGTGGCTGAGGGCGAGGAAGCGTTGACAGCTCCGTAGAACGCATTGTAATCCATCGTCAGTCCAGGGGGATATAAAGGGAAGAGAAAATGGGGTGGCTTGCTCACGGGGCGAAGAACCACGGCCACGTTCGCTGTGTTAAGACCCCCAAGGACACCTGAACACAATACGGAGAAGACAGTAGATTAACACGCAAATTTACGACACTTAGTACGTAAGGAAGTACAGTAACTAGTATGTTAGAAAGTACACTATCCCACCACCGCCGCCAACACCACCACCACCACCACCACCATCATCATCATCATCATCAACAACAATAACAAAACTTTCCTAATTGAAAAATTGAAAAGTCAAGCGAAATACAAATTGTTAAATGCATGTGCAGTCACACTTAATATAGCGCCGTATAGGTACCTCTTAAAGGCGAGTAACGTAACTGAATAACTGGAATCTGATTAGAAGAATCTTAAAAGAATCTTTTAAAATGATGAAAAGGTTCAACAACCAACTGAAGCCAACCCACTTCCCAGAGTGCTATTCCTGGCTCGGACAATGACCGACAGCCGGTATCTATCGATGACGTCACGGTCCACTGAATCGTTCAGGAAGAGTCGACATGCTTGACCGACGAAGGTCACATTGAACGGCGGGTACGGTCCATTGGTTCGCAGGATGCATTCCAGATCCTGTCCACTGGAATTTGAACCAAGGTCAACGCGAAAGTCATCAACTCTGGTACCGATCGTCGCATTTTCCGGAATCTCCAGACTGCAACGGACACCAATTCACCCTTAGATAACCACGAGTAACAGTAAGGAAGTCATGTGCACAACGTTTTTGACAGGTACTAATATGAATGTATTGATGCGTACGTACGTACGTACATATATACATACATAAATATATATATATACATACATAAATATATATATATATACATACATACATACATTCATACATACATAAATAAATACATACATACATTTCAGTGCAATGTAACTGAAATTTACATGACAAAAGCATGTCATTGCCAATCCACTGTAGCCAAAGTCTTGGTATCTCTGACCACAAGTATGCCAACTAGTACTTAAGACAGTACACACATTAGTATTAAATGATGCTTGTTAACTAGTACTAAACGAAGGATGCCAATATTTACTTCAGAAAGTATATTATCTAGTACTTAATGAAGCCAACAAGTACTTAAGAAAGTATACTAACTAGAATTTAAGAGATTACTTAGCTCATACCAAATTAGAAGCTTGATATACTGGCTAAATATACTGGCTAGTACTTCATAAAGTTCGCTAACTTGTACTTAAGAAAGTATACTAGCTACACTGTAGTACCTAATGAAGTATGTAAACCAATATGTAGTGATGCATACTAGGTAGCACACAACAAATTATGCTAACCAGTACATGAAACATACTAGCTGGTAGTTCACGAAGCATTCAAGGTAGCATTTAAGAAAGTATGCTAGCTAGTACTAAGCATAGCATACTAACTAGTATTGTGGCTGTGAAAATGATAGAACATCGGAGGTGGATGGTTTTGTATTGGAAGGTATGATCGTCATTGACACGACAGCGGTTCCGGATCTGGATGGAAGTCCGCGATCAGAAGCAATCACCGTAAACTGAATACAAAAAAGAAACTTAAAAGTTATGATAGCATTTATATAGCGTCTCTACGGTTCTGTTTAGCGTCTTAGCTGAGTCCACTCTTAGATCTGCGAGTTCTAGACAGTGAAATTGTTTCTTTGTATAAATTAATGTAACATTTTGTTACACGTTGGAGGCATATGAGAAATATGTAATATATTGCTATTTGGAGATTTAAAGGTTTCAAGCACAGTATTGTGATGCCACTGGGAGACTTCAAACTTCCAATTATTGTATTGTAACGCTACAGGAGATTTTCAAGTGTTAACCAATGCATTTATTTAATTATTTATTGAACGCACTTTTACGCACACAAAGTCAATAAAACCGAATATGATGGCTCGGTAGGCCTATGTAGGCTATTTATTGAAAGCATTTATAAATTTAATGGTAGGCCTACAGGCCGATTTTAAGCAATTAAACCTCTGATTGTATTCTGTAAGCAGGTGATAAACAATTCAACATTATACTGATAACGCTACAGCAAAATTTAAAAAAAAAATTAACATTGTTTTGTGTTGTGTTGTATTGAGAAATTGTAATAATCTCTCCATCGCATATTTACGTTGAACGTGTAGTTGGTCCCCGTTGCGTAAGGCAGAGGACGTATGAGGTAGATGGCGCCGCTGTTTTCATTGATGACGAAATAGCGATGAGCATCAGCATTTGACGGATCCAGGTCGTAGAAAATCTCAGAATTCGGAGTCTTAAAGAGAAACAGATTAAAAACATACCACAAAATATCATACCATAAAATGCCACAGCATACCCTAACAAATCACACCATATCAAAAAGTAGCTACAATTCCGATGTGGCGGCCACAGTTATGACATGACTTGCCCTGGCGGGGCGAGTTGATTCCAACCCAAGCTATAAGCTTATTCAGAGCCACCAATATTACTGCCCCTTCAACTTCTGTACCATGTACACCCACAGCATCCATTCTCTCCAAAAGGTTTAGAATTGCCCGCTGTTTTGAAAGAGGTAACACTGTAAAGCTCTATCTTGGGATCCAACTATAGGCTACCTCTTCCGCTATAGCCGGATGGACAATGTCCTGTGGACTGCCATTGTCTCAGAACAGGATTCGTTCCTTTACCGGAAGTAGTCGTTCCCTTGTTGTATTCCATCTTCATCAAAGCCTTTCTCTTTGCCACCATTTTACATAACGTAACTCCATTCATCTGAGACTCCAGTCGTTCTCTTAGTTCCTGGGACAAGAAAGTTATGACAAGTCTCTGCTTCTATCCGCCCTAATACATGTATATTGGGCAACGCATCTTTCCCCTTTCACACGTCCCTCGCTCCATTTCCGTGTGTAGGACTTCCAGCCTCGCGCTCATATTTGTTATGCACCATAACTTACGGATTGAGTTCTTGAACAAAATAGTAAATAAATTCTGCTTCGAAAGATAACGGTATGGTCGCTATGGATCCTGATAGCGAAGGTCCTTTCTCTATTGGCCCTAACCTTCGCTATTTGCATAAAGACCTTCACCTCGACCTATGCGCGAAGGGGGCCGTACTCACACTTCAGTCACTTCTCAGAGCTGTGTGTCGTGACAAATTTTTAAAACAACCTTAAGTGAACTGATTAACTTAAATGTCAATCTACCGTATAACTTCTCATGAAGGCCCCAACGTTTATTTGCACAAATCGTTTTTAACCCCCAGCGGCAATTGGACACCGGCGCTCAAAACAGGCCGGCATTTAGTTGCACAAGTCTCTTTTACCTTCTGGTAAAATACCCTATTTGTGTTTCTTTGGACCACGAATACCGCTAACTGCACTACCAATGAAACACGGCTGCAAGTCTTTCTCAACTTCGTCTGCCATGTTCGTAAGACATAATCCTGGCATACACTCTCGTATCAGCACGAAGGCGCATAAAAGAGACCCAGCGTTTATTAGAGACCGGAGTTTAAAAGAGGCCAGCCTTTATTTGCACAATTCGTTTGCAACCCGTGGCGGGTATTGGAGACGGACATTAATTGTGATCTAGTGCGTAAAAGAAGGTTTACAGTATTACATTATTATTATAATACTTAAATAGAATTATTAACATTTATATATCATATCTATACACAAGCCTAGTGATTTGTGAGCCACACCAAATAAAAATATTAAACCAGGCCCTTTTTTATACCCTAATAATACGAAACAAAACCCCATTACAAAATACCATACCACACTATGCCATTCCCTACCCTATCCTTTGCATCTTTGTGAGGTTCTTAATAGGCGCTATATAAGTACATACAGACATCCTTCCAGACCATACATTATGTTGCTACAAGTAAGTGTACTGCCCTAAGGCATTTGATTCGGTTTAACATCGAGTGCATGTTCTTTCCTAAGGCATTTGATTCGATTTAACATCGAGTGCATGTTCTTTCCTAAAGCATTTGATTCCGTTTACCATAGGCTGAAGACTGGAATCACCATCCGTTGCACGAACGGTGAGGATAGGAACGGAATTCTGGATCGATCCATCGACTGTGGATGTGAAAACCGGTTGAATGAACGAAGGACTGAAACTGTTTCGGAGCACAGTCACAAGAATAGATGCAGAGGCAGACTTCGGTGGGTTGCCATGGTCAACAGCAACAACCGTCAGCTGCAATCACAGCATTAAAAATTCCACTGATTGGGTAATTAATATTCAAATGTTTGAATAATTAACATTCGAATTATTGGATGATCAGAATTCAAATGATTGGATATATAGGCCTAATATTCAAATGATTGAATGATTAGTATTTCTATGACTGCATAATTATTATTACAATTTTCATTAAAATGATAGGGGTTTTAAATTATATAGGCAGTTAAACTACCTATTCAATAATAATGACTTAATCAGTAATAACAGCCCATTGATAATAATAACCTTATTGGTAATAATGACATAATTACTGTAGTAATAACAGCCTGATTGCAAATATAATGACCCAAATAGTAATAATGATCTAATCAGTAATAATGACATAATTAGTAATAATGATGCAATAGGTAACAACAATGCAATTAGTAATAATGAAAATATTGACCTAATTAATAATATTGGTCCAATTAGTTATAATGACTCAATTACTAGCAATGAACTAGGTAGTGATATTGACCAAATCGGTAAAAATGATCCAATACGCAACAATGACTCAATTAGTAATAATGACCCGTTATGAATATTGACGTAATTAATAATATAATACATAATAATGGCTGAATAGTCATAAAACAAATTGAATGAATAGACTTCGTATACAGTAAGAAAGACATACGTCAAATCCAGTCGCCTTGGGACTCGTGTCCAGGTAGAGTGACTTCTGAAGACTCAAGTTTCCACTGCTTGAATCGATTGCAAAGTTCGATGAATTAGGCATCAGTCGATACGAGATCTGACCACTTGGAGACTGAAACAAACCGTTTTGATTTGTCAGCGAACGATTTCAACAAACATGCTAAGGTACGGTATGATAAGATGTGTTTATGGCATGGTATTGTATGCTATGTTATGGTAAAGTAATACGGTGAGATAGGGTATGGTATACGGTATGGTAATATATGGTAAACTATAATGAGGTGAAGTGAGGTATGGTAAGGTAAACTAAGCTAAGGTGTGATAAAGTAAGGTACAGTACAGTAAAGTATGGTAAGTTCAAGTTAAGGGATGCTATTTTAAGCTCTTGTACGGTAGCATATTGTATGCCAAGGTAAGGGTTACCTGCCGAGCTTCTCTTCCTCTCCTCTCCCTCTTCCACAAGCGCGTGAAGACCGTATTATTCCCCAATTCTGGGACATCGGGCTGGGAGCGCCTCTGATGAAGCTACCTTGAAGTGGCGCTTAATAAATTTCTGATTACGATTACAATTACAATTACAAAGGACCGTAAGATAAAGAATAAGTAAAGTAAGGCAAGGTAAGGTATGGCAAGACAATCATTCATTTATTACATACCTTTATCAAATTATCCTACCTCACCTTACCTTATATCAGAGTCAGTATCAGTGTCTTTCGGATGTGCTTGCAAGTTCACCCACCTGCGGAGAATCAAGATCGATGGCGGAAGCAGTGAAGACAACGATGCGCGGGTCATACTCGCCGATCGTGACTGAGTAGGAACGATCAGAGAACGTCGGTGAGTTGAGGTTGCGCTGAATGGTCACTGAGACGAAGGCTGTTGACTTCAAAGGGGGCGTACCTCCATCATCCGCAATTACGGTCAGCTGTCGTAAGAAAAAAAACAAACAACTTAATGGATAATTATTTATTTGTCACATTTATTACGTGTAAACCGGATCCTGAGGCGTGAGACATGTGTGCGTAAACAACTTGTACCTGTTCGTTACACAGAGTATGCTCAGCAGCAGTGAACTCGTAATCGTTGGATTACAGACTCTGCGCACTACCAAACAGACCATCGTGCTCTACGTTACGTTACATAAAATTACACATTCAATATAAATAATTAATTGATTATCAACTTACATTGTAATTGGAGTCACAGCTGTCCCAAAGGAAGGCCTTAGTCGACAGTATGCCACTCGTGTTACCAACGCTCCAGTAAGCCAATCCTGGACCACTGTACTCCAGGGAATATCTGACCGACATACCCTGAAATAACATATAAGCAACTGCATAACACTCGTATTGTTATTAACTTATTACTAAAGAGATAATATTAATAACGATAACAGTAATAGTAGCAACAATAGCAATAAAAGTAACAACAATAATATTAATAATAATCAATCTAGACAAATAAATAGATAGATTATTAATTTAAATAATGATGATGATGATGATGATGATGATGATGATGATGATGATGATGATGATGATGATGATGATGATGATGATGATGATGAAAATAATAATAATAATAATAATAATAATAATTTCACTAATAATAATAATAACAATAACAATAATAGTAATAATAATAGCAATAAACATAGATAGGCAGACTGACTCACTGACTGACTGATAGACTAATTAATGAATTAAAATGATAACAACTACAATAATAATTAAAACTTACTTTGGTGCCATCGATGATCGTGCACTAGATTGAGACTTACTGACCTTGTGTGCTTAATAAGTCCAGTAAACAAATACTGACCCTGGGACTTGTGGCACTGACTACGACGAGGCTGGTGCCAATCGAGGCATCTTCCCTCACAGAGGCACTGTACATCGACTGAGAGAAGATGGGACCCTGTAAGTCACGCCTGACTGGTACCGAGACAAGAACGGACGACGAATGAGGAGGAATGCCACCATCCGTAGCGGTTACGTTGATCTGTCAGTGAAACATAATCATAATGACTTCATTATAATCGTCGTCGTCATCATCATTGTCGTTGTCATCATCATCTGCATTATCAAGTATCATTAAAACCACCAGCATTTTTAAAATCGTCACCGTCATCGTCGCCGTCATCGTCGCCGTCATCGTCATCATCATCATCATCACCACCACCACCACCACCATCATCAAAAACAACCGTTGCTTCATCCGAACCACGTAGGTGGAAGTCGTTGGGTCGTCTGAGAGCCTTCCAATGACCATGATGCCACCTGTCGATGGATTGACGAAAAACCATCTGTCGATGTTGTCCGGTTGAGACCCCGACGCAGACAACGAATACGATACAGACCCAGCGGATCCCTTGGAAAAAACACACAAACAAAGCCTGCAATTTACTTAATGAGGCGATTAAATTAGAAAAGCACTAACTGGTAGCACTTTTCAGAGGTACTTTGAAGCGCTGTATTAAATGCTTTGATACCATTCATAGCATTTTTCAGAATCTCAGGGCTACAACGGACACAAATTCACTGTTATACAGCCATACGTAACAGTTACGTAGTCATATGCACAGCGTTTTTACAGGTACTTAAAAGACTTATTAAGTATCTTCATGAATACATACATTTATACACACACATACATCCACACATGCATACATACACACACATGCATACATACATACATATAATTGAATATAAAAATGATAAAGGTGGCAAGGACATAATTGTTTTCTTTCTATCGATTGATGCATTGCGCACTATCGTAATGGCGTTATAGAAGTCTTAGTTTGGATTCGATTAATCAATATATTGTTAGTATACAGTTTATATAGACTTAAATAGTTTCCGTACATGCTAACATCGAATGGATTCAAATTGAAAGAGAAGCTTTAAAACTTCCACAAGTAACCTAATCATCAGTCGTCCCTACCTGGTCTCCATCGCTTGCATTCACCATGGCAATGACGGTGCCAGGGACAACGGTCTCTGCAACCGGGCTGGTTGTTATGACTCTGACTCCGAAGGAAGGAGGGTAGAGATTGCGAATCACTGTGACGCGGACAACGGCTGAGGCTGTGAGGCTCACATCGCACGAGGCATACGCAACAACTCTTATCTAGACGTCCAAGTAACAGATCTCTAATTAAATAATTAACCTAGGTCAACTAATTACATTCGTATGCATTGATATTATTCATAATTTGCATTTATTATGCACACAAGCTCAGTAAATCTAAATCTGAGGTGTGAGACAAACGTGAGCGAACAACTCGTCCCCGGTTGTTACACGGAGTCAGCTCAGCCTCAATGAATCCGCAGTCGTTGGATCACACACCCGGCGCGCTATTGACTGTGCCGCACAAAGTTAATCAAAGCTAATTAAAAGCTAAATTAAGGTTAAATTAGATTTAAACGTCAGTCATAAATGCAATATAAGGGTTTAAATGTAAACTTTATATTACTTTAAATCCCGTTTAAAGCAGCTTTTGCTCGTCAGTACGTGCAAGGTACTAAAATTCAGTATAACAGCTCCTATTTCTTATTCCATCTCTGGTCTCCGGCAATCGAATAGCACTTCAGAAATTTCGAATTTGCAATTACAATTACGAATTATAGTAATGATTACAATAGAGATTACAATAACGATTACAATTACGATTATTGCGCAATTACGATTATGATTAGAATTACTAATACTGACCTGGTAGAGAAGACTCGATGTTGAGTCAGTCAAGAGGGACTTGGCGACGGTGACGACTCCAGTTGTGTCATCTACTCGGAAGAGGCCAAGGTCGGTCACAAGGCCATCTCCGGTGACCTTGTAGTTGACCGAACACTACACAGATATTTAAATTATTTTTTGTATTATTTGATTTATTAGATTATTTTTTTATTTTAAGAATCTTTCCAGAATACAGATGGCTGGTTGATGATGCAATATTGTCACAGACTGAACTCAGTTTCAGGTACACTGAAGGTACTAAAATAAATGAGCCGTTAGAAAAAAAATCAACCAGCGTCGTTGCGGTTGACTCATCTGTTTCAAATTGATTATCCTCTGTAGCTTCATTTCTGGTTTCTCTAACCAATCGGATTTCGACCGGGCGTCCACGAAGAATTACAAATTTTGACTACTATTAAATTTTCACTTGAAGCGACCGTTGATTGCTGCGTTATGCGTTATGATAAAGGTGCTATAGATGCCGTCAGATTCGAATAGCATAGAATAAATTAGATTAGACTGATTTACGCACAGTTCTTGTTGAAGCAGAAACCGTGGCGACAATCGATCCAATGGGACTGGAAACGTTGATCGTGGCCGAGTATTCCAGTTGGGTGAAGATGGGAGCGCTCGTGTTCCCCGAGGCGGAGGTCACACTGATCGTGACGGAGGCGTTGGATGTCCGCGGAGGAATACCCAAATCTGAGGCCAAGACGGTCATCTGCAAGATTAGATAAGAACAATGCGTCCGTCATCTACTGTCAATAAAACGGTGTCAGTCATCGATCCAGTTTTGTTGGTCGCATGCTGTCAATTATTAGGCGTCAATCATCTAGTGCAAGTCATCTAGTGTCAATCATCTGATGTCAGTCATCTGTTGTCAATCATCTGGTGTCAATCATGTAGCTCCAATCGTCTACTATCTACTCTGTAGAGCGTCGGGTCTGTAATTCAACGATTCGGGTTCGAGACTGTTGAACAGACTCTGTATAACAACTTTGGAAAAGTTTTTTGCGCGAGATTGTTTCGCGCTCAAATTTATATTTACTGAACTTGCGCGGGTAAAATGCAATAAACAAAACATCTGAATAAGGTAATTAATATGAAACAGGAGAGGGTAACAGTTACAAAAATACTTACAACAAAGTTCCTGACAGAAGCACCCTGGAGAGACTTGGTCAGGGAGATGAACCCAGTGTCTGGGTTGATGGTAAAATATGCCAGCGTGGCCTCGGCTCCTTGAAGGGTATATTTTATCTGATTGTTAGGACCCTACATAAGAGTCACAACCATAGGGTAAACATGCATATTAAGCAAGTAATTATACATATTAAATGTTGATATGCGTATTCAAAGGATAAATATAAATTTTCAAATTTTCAAACGGTAATTAGGCCTATGCATTTTCAGTTTCATGCAGTTTCAAAGAGTAGTCATGCATATTCATAAATTAAACATGCAGATTCAAAGTGTAGTTATGCATATTCAGACGCTAATTATGTAGATTCAGGGCATTCATACATATTCGGATATAAACTAGACATTATCATTAACATTTTTACTTTTGTCATCATATGTTCAAAAGGTCTAAACTCCTCAGAATATCATCTTCTTAAAATAGCTTTAGAAATTAGATCATACTGCAAGTGTCTTAAAACGGAGAAGAGCAACCCCTAAAGCCAACCGTGATACTATACAATAAGTTACAATACAACGCCGCATTTCTAGTGAGCCATTAACGCCTATATTGAACAACAGCACATAGGCTGCCACAATTAAATAAAATGTAAATCTACTTGTATTTTCAACAGATACCGTACGGTCTCGACCCTGCTCATTTTTCAATGAATTTATCGGGTGAGATCCTTTATGATTGGGCGCCTGTATGATTGGGCGCCACTCCATTTAAGGTTTCCGTGTATGGACCGTGCCTGCCCGAGATTCTAATCTCTGAAACGTAGCAACTTTCGGTATTCGAACCGGCATTCTAACGAACAGGGACACCTTGACGTGTGCTTTAACCAATGTAGCTGAACAGGCCAGATACAATTGCTAGCAATTGGCTTTTCTTAGCCTCGGCATACGAGTCGTCTTGAATCATACTGCAGATGGCTTTGATCATATTTGTTCTTACTGGTGGATCAGCATCGGTTGCTGAGACTGAGAGGACCGTCAGACCCGGAGCGAAAGTATCAACGATTGAAGTAACGTACGATGACTGCGTGAAAACCGGCGCAAACCGGTTCCTTGCTACAGTCACGGTAACGGTTGCCGTTCCCTGCTGGGGTGGAGTTCCTTGGTCCGTTGCCATGACAGTCAGCTGAAACAGTTTTAATGATAGGTAGGTTAAGGTAAGGTAATATAAAATAAGGAATGGTAATTTAAGGTATGGTAATGTACGATAAGGTAAGGTAAGACAAGGTAACGTATGGTAGGGCAAGTTATGATAAGGTAAGGTAATGTAGGGTAAGGTAATCAAGGGTAAGATCAGGTTTGATATGGCAATGTAAGATAATGTAGTATAAAGTATGGTAAGGTAAGATAAGGTATGGTAATTGGCTATTTATTGTACATCTTAGAATGAAATGGCTCGTCTGGCTTTTCCTTCCCGTATTCTAACCTGGTACAGAGAAAGATGGCATTTGCGGTATTGTACTTAAGTCGTATTTTGCCATCACCAAACACATAAAGGTAAGAAGGAAGGAAAGAAACAATAAAGAAAGAAAGAAGGAAGTTAGAAAATACGAAATAAAGAAAATGAAGAAAAACAGAGAATCAATCATTCAATTATTCATTCATGAACGATCGAATAAATAGAGGATAAAACTAGAGAACTGTATAAGCCGTTTCCGATACCGTGTACTGGTCTCGTCTGAGGGTATCATCCGTGAGTTTCTGGATGATGATGATGTCCCCAGTCGTTGGATTGATGAGGAAGAAACTGGAACCTGGACTCTGCGACGACAGACTGAAGAGAATAGAGCTCTTCGGTCCCTAAATTGTTATCAGAGAAAAACAAACGAACAAATATTTCTATTTGTAATGTCAAGTTAAGTAAAGCCGGTCAATGATGTAATATAATGTAATGACGACAATTTATATATATACCACTGGCATCGTCAAAAGTGAGCTCTAGGGTGCTTTACAATTTTAACTGTCGGCGCAAATACTAAGAGTTACACAATATAGAGGATTTCAATTGCTATGTGAAAGCGTGAATATTTTTGGCCTTCTGAAAAGAAAAGAAGGCTAGAAGGCTGCTCCTTGCGTGCGGGGCCAGCAAACCCAAAGACATCTTAGCTGCTGGCACGAAGACATCGGTCGACTTTGACGATTGCAACCGCCGTCTTTTAGGGTTGTGAGATAGCAGCTTGATGCAGTCGGCGTGATAGAGTGGTGCTCAGTTATAGAGACACTCGTATACTAAAAGACAAAGTTTGAACTTGGCGCGTTCGCCGATCCTGTGCCACTGAATCTGGTCTTTTAGTGAGGGTGTGATGTAGTTGAACTTTTTATTCGATCTTGCAGACGAGCACGGCGTTGATGACCGCTTGAAGACAATTGATGCTGCGCTGAGGCCGGCCAGCAAAGACAATATTACAAATCGATTCGGCTGAGGATCACGTTTTGCCTGTTTTCGTGGGCCACATCCTTTTTGCGAGGCCGGGAGACAGACCTCAGCTGTCATAAAGCATTCTATAAGTAGCTCGCCACTTACAACATTGTGTAAATTGTCAATAAACATAGAGTTGCATTTCAAACTTAATATTAAATTACATTACATTATTTCATGTTAACGGTCAACGTAGTAAAAATAATTTATTCTTTTTCACCTTACTATAATGCTAAGGTAAAGAATAATAAACGAAATGGCAGAGGGACTTTGAGATGTAATACAACCGTCAAAAATCGCTGTATAATCTATGTGCTAAAGGCAACATTTTCAACCTATCTTAAGTCACGCTTTCCCTCCGTAGCCTATCTTAAGTCACGCTGAAAGTTCTAAATAGACAAATACAGGCGTACATACGCTTACATACATACATGATTACAGTGTTTTGAAAGGCGCTATAGAATACCTAATTAAATTACCTTTACAATACAATACCTTGCCTATGAGAGTTTCGTAATATGGGTTGAATAAATGTACAGATACATTAAAATATCTTACATTTGTAGTTCGTGAGAAGGCTTATATATCACAAGCCAGATACCCTGTACATACATTACAAACCAGAGGAGTCGTAAAGTATTACCGGAAGGTCCTGGTCCGTTGCTGTAACTCGTGTTACGTTCTTTCCGACCGGATCGTAATCGTTTACAGAAGCTCTGTAATCTGCCTGCGTAAATACTGGAGCATATTCGTTGCGAATGGCGACCAGAGTGACCGAAGTACTGACCACAACGGACGGATTTGCAGCGACCCAGACGTTGACCAGAAGCTGCAGAAATTCATCATCGTTTTCAAACAACTTTTTCAGCTGTTTGAGCACCATTTCCTTATTTTACTGATTTATTTACTTTTTCCCGAGGTAGAAATGATTCTTCAGGAATTGGAAAATTCTCGGAAAATAAAAAGTTATTTATTTGTATATTTATTGTATTTGATATACATGCAAGGTCGGTAAATCTGAATCTGAGACTCGAGATGAATGTGCGCAAACAACTTGTCCAGGGTTGTTACACGGAGACTCGAACCAGTGATCGTTGGATTACAGACTCAGGATGCAACCGAATAGTAATCGTAATCCCAAGATTTCTACAGCGCCCAACGAAAGCCGCGCCGCAGGGACCAGCTTATTCACAGGCGCTCAGTCAAAACAAAATGCCGAAGAAACCACCATCGGCACAATAGACCACCGCACCGCTTATCCTCCGTAACCTTACTTCCGGGCTCTTTGGCTCATAGATCTTGACTGATTCTGTCTAAAGAACTGTAATTTTTCGAATGTGGTTTTGCTTAGAAGCAACCGTAGGTTGATGCCTTGTGCACTACGATAATGGCGCCACAGAAATTTTCAGATACGTTTAGATTACTCAATTAACCGGTGGCATGGTAGCGGATTAGATAGAGCGCTTGGTTCGTAACACGGAGGGTGCAGGTTTGAGCCTTTTCTGAGACAGCTACTGAGCAGGGACCTTGAGCAAGTCCTCCAATCACAATTGCTCAGCGCCATCGACTGATGCTTAGTCATTAGACAGCGACTAGCGTTGTGCTTATCCTCTGTCTTTATGGGATGTGAAAGTGCCATCTACTTGAAGAGGAATCGTACCCTAAAGACATCAGTGCTTATACAACTATATTATTCCTCTTCGTAGAAAAAGGAATTCGGCATTTCCGAGTTGGGAACGACTGCACGTAGTCCGGGACCTAGATGAAGATCTATCGATGGTGGCCCAAGTCAACTTTCTCTGCAGGTCCTGCTTTTACGAACTGCGCCAGATCAGAGTTATTTGGCTTAATCTCTCATACGACGCAGCCCCGATCCATGTTCACTTTTTCATCATGACCCGCCTGGACTATTGTAATGCAGTCGTGGATGACTTACGAAGTACGACGTGGCTGTGTCGTTGTTCAGCATCCTCTTGACGACTATGTCTCCGCTGTTTGGCATTATGTCAAAGTAGTTGGTCGACGGAGCAACTCCACCAAAACCGTAGACGAGCCTCGCCTACGAAATCACCGTTTCTCAACATTTATCATTTATCAATTTATTATCATCGTGGTTATCTTCATGATAATGATGACGAAAATAATCCTATGACTGAGAGGCATTCTTATAATCTTCGATTTGGTACAATCATGTATGATATTAGTATTCCCATTACTCATATTATTCATATTCATATTCAAATTCATATTATTAAAATTATTATTATTATTATTGTTATTATTATTATTATTATCATCATCATCAGCAGCAGCATCTTCATCATCATCATCGTCGTCATCATCATCACTATTTTTATCGAAAGATAAGTCTACATATGACACCTCAGCACTACAAAAATTACAGCAATATTATAATCATCATCATCATTGTAAACATTATTACTGGCTTTATTAGAATGACTGGAACCACTGTATTATTTGTTCTGACAGGTCCTTAAAGGCGCTATATAAATGCCATTAACACATTATCAATATTATTTATATTACTAATATTATTAGAATTATTATAACGATATACTCCTGCTCATTAACGTGTTGCAACTTTACAAGTTTCGTGTTTATAAGGTCTCTAATGTCTAAATTTAGAGGCCTTAAGTTCTAAGATTCTAAAGTCTATAAGGTCTTTAAGGTATCTAACGTCTTTAAGGTCTCTAATATATTTGGCCAACTTCTTAATCATCAATTTTGGCTGCCTATAAAAGGACCCGACGCAGACAGTTCGCGATTGATTGATTGATTGATCGAAGCGGAGACTGCACAATGTGCACATTCAACAAAGACTCGGAGGGAAGATGACTTGACTTGGGAACGACACGTTAGAGATTGGCCACACCGTACAGTACCTGCAGACACGACTCAAGATTTTACGTAGATTTTAGGGTTAAGCGCTTGCTAGAGTAAAAGTCGAAAACGTGAAGCCTTCGTTGACTCAGCCTCCGGATAGACCACGGGCGCCTTGCTTATGCGAGTTGAACTCCAGGCCTGGCGCTGGTAGAGGTCATCCTGGTACAGGTCATCCTGGTACAAGTCGTCGGTAAGACCTACTACCCCAGGCTGTTTTCGTCACATTATCATTATTACTATTGGCAGTATTCGCTTTCATAGGCTAACGTCTGAACTCATATGCTTACAGTTGAGTCTGAGGTAGTAGCCCTGACTGTAAACACAACTGAGTTGACGGCTGCATTTTCATGAACGCTGGCAGTGTAGGGCGACCCGCTCTCGAAGCGCGGGGGAACGTGGGTTGTGCCGCGTCTAATCGTAATCAGGACCGTTGCGTTTGACGACCTTTCGAAAACGCCTCGCTGATCTGAGGCGCCGACTTGGAACTACAGCGACAGACACATTTGCAATAAAATTTAAAATGTTTTAGTCAAAAAGATAAATATTAGGAATTGAAAATGTTTCCGTTCATAAAGTAAAAACAAACCTTCGCTGCACTTTCATATTGTTTCATTTTATGCTGCTGAGTGTATATTTTCAAACTGTCTTAAGTCTCGTATGTTTAGATAAGCGAAATAACCATGCATCAGGGCTTTTGAAAGGTCTTTAAAATCATAATGGTTATATCTGTATTTCATCAGCGTCCAAAAGTTTAAGTCGTGGGAGCCATCTTACTCAACACGCTTAGTAACGCTAAAAGGTAGCACTGTAAAGGGCAATGTAAAAAGGTTCTATATAAATAGCCAGATGCATACATACAATAAAGCTGAAAGTTGGTAACTAAGTCAGTTATTTGTCAGAAGTGGACTCACGTTGAACGAAGACAGTGATGTTGCGGAAAGAACGTTGCGAAGAACGATCGCTCCCGTGTCAGGACCAACATAGAAATACTGGAGGTCTTCAGCACCCCCCATCATATGATACCTAATGGTGTCCTGTGCAAAAGGAAACAAAACAGCTTCAATGTAAGATTAAGATGAGTTCTAAATCCTTATGAACTTATAAGACTTTTCTTTTGTTGAACCAAAGGTCATTTCATATTTTACATGGAAAAGAAAGTAACTGTGAACTGATCCGATCCTATCCAATCCAATTCAATCCTATCAAATCCATTACCACTCAGTATGATCTACTATAATCTAATCTATATTTTAATGAATACCCTAATTTAACTGTAACACCCCGTCAATCTGAATTTACTGTCCAAATCTAGCCAATCCAGCGGAAGCTGGAGTATGTTTGTCAACAGTGGCCAATCCAACTAATCCTCTGAAACTGACTGTTAGTCAGACTGTGCCTAAAATAAGGTTCAAACTTCAGACTCGATTATTTACTTCGACTTTCTTAGGCTCACTTCTGGTTTCACTGACGAATAATTTCGACTTGACTTCTCCAACGGAATACGATTTTTGGCTTTACTTGAGGAGGCCTCGAATGATGCTTGATGGATTAAGGTAATGGAGCTATCATAGCCACTAGATTATATTAGAGAAAGGTTAAGCTCGTCTAGACTAGACTAGGCTAGACAAGGTTAGATGAGATAAGATGCGATAAGATCAGTAAAGACTTAGAACAGGTTCCGCTGAGTTGGCTAGATTTTGACAGTAAATCCGGATTGACGGGGTTTTACCGTTATATTAGAGTATTCATTAGAATATAGATTAGATTATATTAAATCATACTGAATGTAGTGGATTGGATAGGATTGAATTGAACTGGATTGGATCGGATCAGTTTGTGTTACTGTAGAGAACACTGTAGACGACCTACCTCGTCGAGATCTGTGGCGCTCGCTGTAAGAATCGTGTTGCCAATCGGGAAGGTGTCGTCGATTGTTGCGGAGTAAATGGGAAGAGAAAACGTCGGCGGATTCTGGTTACGAGTGACGCTCACTGTGACGTTTGTCGTTACGCTACTACCACCAGCACAGTCCGATGATTTTGCGTCATAGGCTCTGATTCTCACCTGAAGGAGTTCATAAAAGGTTGGCGCAGCACCATCACACACTCAGCTCTTTCGTGTAATACAGTGTAGTGTAATATAGAGCATGTAATGTAAATCAGTGAAATATCTCAGCACCAGAGAAAAGCGGAGTCAGGAAGACCAGCTTATTCAGCCTGGCATTTATCTGCTGCCTGGTCAAATACATAAGAAAGGGAAATGGATGGATTTATGGCTTATGAGTAATTTTACATTTAATTGGTAAGATTACAGAATAATGAGCCCATTTACAGTATACAAAGTATTTAAAATACTTACAAAGTTTTTACAGTATTTAAAGTATACATTGTTAAAAGCTTATTGAAAGCGTGTGATTACATCATAATAAAATAATTTAGCGTGTAAGATTACAGCGTAATAAATATATTTACATTGTATTCTGCTAATTGTAGGCTGTCATTTCGAAGCGATCTTTTCACAAATACAACACCAGAGATTGGGTTTACATCAAAGAAGTTCTCAGCTGGAAAGAATCCAGTCACTGCAAACCGAACATCAGCCTGCAAAAACAACAATAGAAATACAACATAATGCAATAAACTACAATAGAATAGCAATAAAACTACAATACAACACAATATAATGTACCAAAATACAACATAACACGATAGAATGCAACATAACACGATAGAATACAATGGAAAACAAACGTATACAATTATCATAGGTGCGCAAGTAACACTCTACCTGTCGTGAATCATCTGTTGCTATAACAGTCGTCACAGTTGAGTTGACGGCCGCATTCTCCGCGATGTTAGCGGAGTAGGAGCTGCTGGAGAACCTCAGTTGCACGGAGTTACGACTGACCGTGACTACCACGCGGGCCGTGCTGAACTGACCACCTCGCTGGAAAGCTGCTTTGACGACCAGCTGGTCAATTTCATACAAAGAGAGGTAAGCTGACGAAGTAAGGCAGGTAAAATAAGGTATTTAGTCTAATATGATCAAATATATAGTGCCATTATCATAATGCACAAGACATCGATCGATGGTCGCTTCAAATGAAAATCGTAGTCAAAATCATAATCGGTTGGAGAAGCCCGATTAAAATCCGAGAGGAGATCCGAAACTTGAAGTCAGGTTGCGGTAAGTGAACACCTAATTATTTTAAAAGGTAATTACTTTATAACTAAAATCAATGCCAAACCAAAATTTCTGCAACTAACCTACTTCAGATTTAAAAAATCTAGCAGCTGATAAAATAATACAGAGCAAATAAAACCCTCATAATATACCAACTATTAACGATGCGAGAGAGATACAATCATTTCCGATCTATCGAGTGCCTTTACATCTGCCTCAGGCGCTTAACAATTCAGGATAATAACACGTATAACAAACAACCCAATGGTATTTGTTTTGTTTGTTTAGTCTATTTCGAGCACCCGATCCATTAGTCAGTACAACCGAATCTAAGGCGCCGATGAATGTAATACAAGAAATAGGAACTGCTATTCGAACCGTGTAAGTCGTATTTCTGTCGTCCTCTAGCGACCGTTTGAGCGAAATTTCTCCCGTGTCAGGGTTGACGTAGAAGAAGGACATGGCCGACGAATCGCCTGTTATGCTGTACGTAATCTTGTTCTAAAACATTTAGATGAAAACGAACACGATTTAAGCCCCGCTTTCATATTATTACGAAATTTTCTAGATTCTTAAATTTTTCACAATCTTGAATTTTCAGGAAAAGCTCAAAACTTTCTTGCTGCAATGAGGTCACTGGATCGATTAAATTTAAAAGGCACGTTATGTACATTGGCGATTTTCAGAGGGGTAAAATTTCCCACCATTGATTCGGACTTTTGTCTTTTGAAAATACATTTTCCCCAGACATTTCGCTCCATTCCATAGGTATTTCCCCATTTTCAACATCACAATAGCACCGTAGTAAGACACTTAATCATTATCATTATCATTATTACGACGATGATGATAAGTACGATGATGACGATAACGAGGAGGAGGAGGAGGGGAGGAGGAGGAGGAGGATAATGATAATATAAATTATAGTAATGACAACGACCATAATCTTAATAATGATAATTATGAATATGATGATGTATAGAACATTGTAGTACAGCCAAGGCCGAAAAAGGGTACACTTGCACCAATTAAGGTACGATATGGTACGGTATGGTAAGGTAAGATATGGCAAGATGAGGTAAGTTAATGGTTCATTTTTACCGTAGTCCTCACAGGCGTTTGTTACGTTTATCCGTTTGTCAGTGGAATGAATCAGACAAGACTTACCGCTCCATCAGCAGGTGTGGCATTCAACTGAGCAACGAACGATCCGAGGGCAGCATCCGCAGCCATCGTGACTTCCAGGTAACTCTGAACAAAGACGGGTCGGTTGTCATTGCGACGGACCGTGACGGCAACCGTCGCCGTTCCCTGAACAAGAGGTGAAACCGAGTCGTAGGCAATGACGCGGATCTTCGTCACAGAGAAACAACAATCACAACAACAATCAAAAAACAACAAATAATAACAGTAATGATAATGAAAATAACGTTTATGATTATAATTACGATGATGATAATGACAATTATGATGATATCTTTGAAATCTCTAATGTCATTCCAATATTAATAAATGTTCCAATGTAATTCTAATATTAATAAAAATAATAATGGTATCTTTTTCTTGTAACTTTAGAATTATTTTAATGCACTAGATGTCAATTGATGGCAATTCAAAACAGATCCACAATGCAGTCTGTTTCAAGGGTCAGAGGCCAACGAGACAGAAAAGCAGCCGAAGGAAGATAAGGACGATAAGGAAGTAGTATAATTATTTTCCTCTCCGTAAAACGAAAAATTAACGGATCTTAATAAGTAAACATAAATAAGATCCGATCAGATTTTTTGAGGTGAGAACAGTTTTGAATTCGAGCAAAAGAGGGCGACTGACGGAGTAAGCGGCCAACTGGAGACTGTCTTCCTGGAGATCTCGTTTGATGACGATCCGTCCAGATGACTTCTCGATCCGGAAGAAATCCGGAGCTGGATAGTCGCCTATGATCTCGTACTGCATCTGCGTCTAAAACGAAAATACTGCTACAATGAACAATATGATTGTGAGTCAGCAGATTAGGTAAGTATAGATCAGAGCCTATATGAGATTTTAGAAAAGATTAGACTAGATTAGATTATAGAATAGAATAGATTCTGAAAGAGAAAAGAACAGAATAGCTTCCGACTCTGTTGTTCTCACCGTTCCTGTTGTGGTCTCAGCGCGTACAATGATAACAGAAGCATTTAGTGGCAGATTTTCGGCAATGGTCGCTTGGTAGGAGGAAGACAGGAAGCGAGGAACTTCCGTCGACTGCTGGATGTTGACAATGAAGATGGAAGTGTCGGACTTTTCCGTCGGATAGCCTTGGTCTCGGACACGCAGGTCGCACTGGAAAAGAGCCAGTAGAACTGACGACGATAACTCGAAATAGAAACGCAGTGTAACAAGTAATCTAGTCTAATCTAGTCTAGTCTTGCCTAATCTCGTCTAGTATAAGATAACTTATTCTCGTCTAGTCTACACTGTTCTAGTCTAGTCTAACCTAATCCCCACGGATTCTGCCCTCGGCTCAAAACTGATCAAACAACGGACTCTTGCGGACTTGATTTGATAGCACGCTGGTGAATAAGCTGGTCTCCCCGACGTAGCTTCTGTGTGGCTCTGAGAAATTTTTGAAATTTATATAACATATATTAAAATCAAATCTAGCCCATTATGAGCTAACTTAACCTAACCTAATCGAATCCAATCTAACTTAATCTAAATGCACTAAACATCAAAGCTGTAATCCAATAAAGAAGCAGGATCTCTTAATAAAACATCTGACCTACCTAATCTAATCTAATAGTATCCAATCCAAAGCAATCCAATCCAGTGTAATACCAAGTTTGCAAACTACAATTTCAGAATACATCCTATACTGTGACTTACGTTATTTTATATACCGACTTTAGATGCATCTCGCGTTACATCCGAGATTACATTTTAGATTACGCTTTTTTACATTATTACAGAACTCACGTTGAGCCTGGTGATGGAGGCATCACTTAGCAGGTGAGAGAAAACGATGTCACCTGTGTCCGGATTGAGGTAGAGGTAAGTCTTACAGCTATTATCCGCAGTAATCTCATATTTCAGCTGGTCCTGAAAATGTATGGTATGTAACCAAAATGAAACGGAATGTAATGTAGCAAAATCGGAATTTATTTATCTCAAACTAAACCTCATCAAATCAATCGATTACTTATACGAAGCAAATTTCCTCGAAAACCTATTCAAGAAATAAATAAATATGCAATCGGTCAATCGATCAATCAATCAAAAAACATTAATCGGTTTATTAGTGGATTAACAGCTAAATACTGTGCATTCGTAATCGTATGACCTAATCGCAACCATAAACAAAACAAAATGTATGAGGTTCTGAGTCAAATTTCAGAGCTCAGACAGACAGCTAGAAAGACCTACTAACATATATGCATAAATATCAACACTTGTTTTGTAAGAAAACTGTAACTTATTTTAAGACGTATTTTAGGACGACGAAGCAAAGGGGTAGAGGATGTTAAGGTGCTTCCTACGTACGTTGTCCCTGTCGGTTGCTGAGACTGTGAAGAGGACGGCGCCGAGTTGGGGGGTTGATGGAATAGAAACCTCCTTCAGCTTCTGTGTGAAGACTGGGGCGTAGATGTTTCGGTTGACGGTTACGACGAGGTTCGTATAGACGACCTGATCAGGAGACGAACTGTCAAAGGCACCGACGTTCAGCTGGCAACAGCAATTAATCAATTAAATAACTGACTTTTGTAGATTGGTATAATATATTGGATTGCAATTCAGGGTGGATTAATAGTAATATTAATTAATAATATTAATATTCATATTTATATAAAAATTAATACTATTGCTATCGCTGCTGCACTGCCACTAACATTACCAAAAACACTACTACTACTGGTAATAATGATAAATAATAATAAATAATAGCAGATAATGATTACGGTTACCGTATATGACAGGCCGCGGTCTCTCTTAAGGTTTCCAATAATCGTGACCGTTCCGCTTGAAGTAGCGAGACCGAAGTAGATGGGTGCTGGGTCAATACCAGCCAAAACATAGGTCATGACCCCTTGTAAGTTGGTCTTCGTTGCGCTGACCGTAAAAATGGCAGTTCCGTTTGTAGCATCTTCGTTCACGGACACTGCATATGGAGTGTTCTGAAATTCCGGGCGATACTGGGTGCGTTCGACCGTAACCGAAACCGTAGCGTCGGCCGTGCGTGACGGATATCCCTGGTCGGCCGCCCGAACTGTGAACTGCAAGAGGAGCGAAGCAAAAACTGAATAAACACAGCGTGAAGTACCGACAACCCAAGGGACACCAGTCGAGAAGCACACCCGTGTGATGCGAGTGCTTCGTTCGGTTGTCGCCACTTTTCATCTTCAGCTCAATATCAATTTTTAATCTTTCAAAATTGGTCAGTCACGGACAAGAATTCATTGGTTTGGTTCTAAGTGTGTGCGAGAGCTTGCTGTTGCAGACTTTTCCTGCTATTCGGGCATGGTTTGCCTGCCTTGGTTCTTTCATGTGTGTATTTAATGTAATATGATGTAATGTAATGTGATGCAAAGAAAACTACGTAACGATAATATTTAAATGTAATTATTGCTAAGAATTACAATCAATTATCAATGTTAGTTAAAATGAATTCTTAATGATAATAATTACATTAAATATCAATGAAAAATCGTTTATTTACGGTGAATGTTTGACTGTTGGCTGCAGCAACAGATTTCTTTAGAAGAATGATCCCTGTGTCTCGGTCGATGAAGAAATAGGTCAGAGCTTCGTTGCTGCTGCTGCTAGGACTGCTGATGAGGTAGTAGGTGATGTTGGTCTAGATACAAATGGAACAGTGAAAGAGAAACGAGTCAATGCTCAAATGAATGACTGCAAGGGCGACTGAGTGAATGAGTCAATGAATACATCGGTTGAGTGACTGAGTGAGTAAACGAGTGAATGAATGAATGAACATTTACATTTCACTTTTACCTTACCTTATGCCTTTACCACTACTTTTCACTTTTATCTACATCTCAACCTTTTACCTGATCTTTACTTTTTACATATGCTCTTATTTTCCACCTTTTCCTTTGCCATAATCTTTTACTTTACTTTTACCTTAACCCTTTACCTTCCTCTTGCCACAATGCTTTCCAACTCACCCCATCCTGGTCCGTTGCTGATACCCGCACTACTTCGGCCATCAGAGGGAAAGTGTCCGAGATCCTTGCGCTGTAGCTGGTGTTCGTGAACCTTGGAGGATTCGGATTGCGGTTGACGGTGATCGTCACGTTCTCCGAAGCCACGTTCGCAGGATAAGCCGTATCGAAACAGATCACTTGGAGCTGCAACATGCCAAACAGCTGGACATTTATATAGTGTCTTTTATGAGATAACAGGTGGTGCATGTGGGGCAAGTGTACGAGACATTAGGTTATGGACCCGTATTAGGTGCCAGATAATTTTTAAAGATAAAGATTAGTTTAGACTACTCAGATATATGATTTAATTGGACTGGATTGAACGAAGCAAAACAGAACAGAATAGATGAGAGTAGAACGGACTTGGCTAGACTAGACTAGATTATAAACGACTAGAATGATTAGATTAGACTAGACTGGATGACTGACCGTGTAGCGTAGTAGGTTCATGCTGTCGTCCTTGAGTGATCGAACCAATCGAATCGTTCCATGAGTTTGGTTGATGACGAAGAAGAACTGGGCAGGGTAGATGCCAATCAGATCGTAACTAATCGATCCCTGGAGACACAACACTAAAACTATATTCATTGTTAGGCCAAATTTGCTGAAATGGCTAATTAAGTAAGTATAAATCCAACAACATTATAACTAATTTCATTATTAATAAGTTAAGTGGTTAATTAACTAATTATGAATTAATGAAGCGGGTATAACAAATCAACTTTCATGTTAAAGCTAGTGCATAAATTTATTTATTTTTATCATTTATTATTATTGGTATTTTACCAGAGGAACAAATAATCCCCCAGTAATTGATATGCATACTTATCAAGTTACTTAGTTGCTTTCTTACTGGCTGACTGACTGACCGTATGCTGTCAGTGGAAAGATCAGACGGCAAGGCAGAAGACTAGCCAGCGGCTAAACACCTCATATGCCGAGGGAAAGGAAATGAAGTAAGAAGCATTTCATACCCATGGCTGTCACATGAGGTAGGTTCAAGGGACTGGTCTTCGATTTATTTAATGAACAGGAGACCCAAAGGGAGTGTGTAAGGGGCTGCTGTTCTTCTGTTATGGATTAGTTCTGTGTAGTTAACCTGAAGGTCACGGTCGCTGCATCGCACGACTGTGACGGTGGATCCATTTTGGCTGGAGGAGATATCTATGGCGCGATCGTAGCTTCCGTGGTTGTCGAACTGAGGTGAGTATTCGTCTCGTCTGACCCGCACGGTCACCGTGGCAGTGGCTGAACGAGGAGGGTGACCCTGGTCACTGGCCACCACTCGGATCTAAACAAGTGACAACAATAGATAGCATCGTCATCAACATCATCATCAGCAGCAGCAGCAGTAAACATCACTTCGTAAAATCAAAACTGTTGTTATTGTTAGTGATTTTGTTAGTGGTGTTGTTAGTTTTATTGTTGTTGTTATTGCTAGTATTACTTTCTTAAGTAATGTTGCTCTAATTGTGTCTCTTACTATTACTGTTAGTATATTTTCTGACTGACTGACTAACTGACTGATTGATTGATTGATTGAATAATTAACTGATTGACTGATTGGACAGCCTACCGTGTACTGGGAACTTGAATCGACCGTCAGGCGCCTCTTGAGAGAGATGACCCCGGAGTCGGGGTCAACATAGAAGATCTGCTGCGCCACTCCATCGCCTGTTATGCTGTAGAGAATTGTGTCCTTCGAAAAGAAACAATGAATGAGTGAATGACCAAACGAATGAATCATCAATTCAATCAATCAATCGATTGATCGATCCATCCATCTATCGCTTCATATAGCACACAAGTTATTCAACCTCAGATTAGGAGTAGATTGGATTAGATTAGCTCAGTTTTAGATTAAACCAAATTAAATAGGATTGAATTGAACTGTTTTAAAGACAGGATGGGACTACATTAGATTAAATCAGAATATATTTGAATAGATTGAATTAGATTGAATTAGAATAGCTTGGACTGTTTTGGACAAGACTAGACTAGACTAGGCGAGACTAGGCTTACATTGTCAAGGTCGGTAGCATTGACTGCGATGACGACTGCACCGAGACTCATCGACTCCAGTGCATCTACCGAGTAAGCGGAGCGTGTAAACACTGGAGCATTTTCGTTACGTGTAACGGTGATGTTTACAACGGCTGTCGTCTGCTGGGTTGGGTTCGCAGTTGTAAATGCGATTACTCTCAGCTGTAACAACGTACGCATACTCGCATAGTCATGAAATTTAAAGAACAGTTATTGTACGTTGGTAAGATATTTGACACTGGTGATAAAGATATTTGACACTGGTGATAACGATGAAGCTGATGATAGTAACGATGATAATGTTAACGATGATTATTACGCTGATTATGATGATTGTAATATTGACTATACAATGATGTGGGTAACGGTAAAAATATTTATCATGTCAACAATAATGATTATGGTGACCACGACAACAATGACAATGATTAGGCAGACAACAATAATCGTGTAAACAATGATGATGTTGCTGCTGATAATGACGAAGTGATGATGGAATGATAATAATGATGAGAGGATGATCATGAGTACGATAATGATGATGATGATTATACTGATTAATGAGGATATCAATAGCATTAAAGTGATAGTGATGATGATGATGATGACGACGACGACGATGATGACGATGGGAAATCAGATGTGTTACCATGTATTGTGTGGCCTGGTCCTGACGCAGGTTGGTCCGAACGGAGATGCGACCTGTGTCGGCATTGATGGAGAAGAAGACAGGAGCTGAAAGATCTCCAGTCACCTGGTACTGCATCTTACCCTTCAGACAAAATACCAGTTACGCTAAGGTAACGTAAGATAAGGTAAGGTGAGGTAATGAAAGGTAAAATAAGGTAACGTTATGTTAGTGTTTTACTTTAATGCAGGCCCAAATGCACGGTTCATCTGTTTCAGCTGTAGTTTGACTTTATGGTTTACCTGACCTGTCAAATTTCTACTGGACTTCTAAAAATTTACGATTTTTAATACGGTTTCAATTGAAGCAGCGATCGATTGATTCCTCCCTCGTGCATTATGATATTGGCGCCACAGAAGTCATTATATTGGGTTTATGATACAAGGTAGGTGATTTGAATTGGTCCCCTGTTGTTGCACTGCGGTGGTCCTGTTTGATGAGGTACGTCAGTCAGGTTGGAAGATTTGAGATTCTAATGGCGCTATATCAATTTGTAAATCAAAACAAAATTTCGGCTGAAGCACAGTGCCTTCTAGAGGTTCGTATAAGGCGCTATATAAATGCTAATCACAATTACAATAACGACTGCGAAGTACGCAGAAATTCTAACTACATGATGAGAACAAAACTAGCATCGAACAAGTAGGCAGGTTCTAAAATGCTCTATAGATATGAGCAATTAATTAGATATAACTTACGATTACAATTTACAAATGCGATTAGACCTATAATTGTGATTAAGATTACATTCGCTCTCTCAATACGATCACAAATACCATACCAATTACAGTTACAATTACGTTCACAGTTACATTTACGCAATTACGATTACGATAACAAGAAAGGAAACCTGGAGATTCCTTGTTTCAGCCTGAACTTTCCCGTAGAACTCGTATCCAATGCGAGCATTTTCGGAGACGATGGCGTCATCGTAAGGGAGATTGAGGAAACTCGGGCGAGAATCGTCGCGTACGATGGTCACAGTGACCGTCACGTTGGCCGTCAGCTCCGGAGTACGACCGTTCGACGCCTCGATTGTTAGCTGGAGGAAGGAAAGGAAGGATCGATATCATCGATCTTTGCATTGCTTGTCATAATCATCATCTTTGCCGTCATAGTTTTTGTTGTCATCATTATCATTGTCGCTGTCACAGTCGTCGCCGACGTTGTCATCATTATGCTGTTCCCATCACACCACCACTATCATCATCAACATCATCATCATCATCATCATCATCACCATCATTATCCAGCAAACGAGTAATAATAATAATAATAATAATAAGAAGAAGAAGAATGTTCGTAGTAGTAGTTGTTGTAGTGTAATATTTGTAAATAAATAAATTACTGATTATACTTACAGTAAAAGTCGTATCCGTGCTTCCGGTCAGTGACCTGGTAACAACAACCTCTCCTGTTGTGGGGACAACATAGAAGTACTGCAGCGCCACGGCGTTGCCTAGCAACGTATAGCGCATTTGCGTTCCGTCACGATCTGTTGCAGCAACCGTGACAACACGGGTCCCAATGGGAACAGTGTCTGCAATTCGAGTGCTGTAACTGGGGCTCGTAAAGACCGGAGGGTTCGTATTGCGCTGAACCGTAATCTGGACCTGAACTTCAGTCCTTAGAGAAGGACTCGCGCTGTCAAACACTTGGACACGCAGCTAGAAAACAGAATTGGTTTAGTAGACACTATTGATATTACTAATAAGCACATTATTACTACTATTATAGTAAGTTTAGCATTAATATAAGTAGTATAGCTACTTTAATAGGAAGTACCATCCTCCTCGTCATCCTCCTCCTCATCCTCCTCATAAGAGTCAATATCACCGTCGTCGTCATATTCGTCATCATCGTCATCGTTATCGTCATCGCCAATATTGTGTCAGACATTTTAATAGGAACACCGAGAGTCACTGTAAATTACATTACATTGCATTACATCAAATTATATTACAGTTTCATTATCTGTAATTTTCCGTGTAAATTACGGTGTTATCTTACAATGTAAAGTGTGGCGATGTCACTACGCAGGGAGTTCTTCACGAAGACCTGGCCAGTGCTGTCCACCCAGAAGTAGCTAGGAGCCGACAGATCACCGACCACTTGGAAGACCAGTACACCCTGGAAAGAAAGTAATTCCAGCAGAGTTGACTGGAACTGAGGAATTATCCATCAATGAAACAATCGCTGCTAAGTTAGGTATGGCATTTCAGTTGTAATGTTAAAGGTAAGATGAGGTAATCCATCTTTTATTACAAACCCCTTTCAGCGATTATCCTCAGTGGCAACGAAAGTATAAATGAATGGAATAAATGAATGGATGGATGGATGGATGGATCGACGGATGTACGGATCAAAGTAATGGATAAATCAATGCATCGATCGTTAAATCAATCAAGCGCTCACCTCATTCACTCATTCAATCTATCAATCGCTGACTCAATAAGTGAATGAATGAATGGAATTAATGTAGGATCGATAAATTAATGCGCAGAAAAATGAATCAATGAATTAATGAATCAACAGATCGATATAAGGGAATATGCGGCAACCTTTAGATTCGGTGCCGTGGCAATGATCTGCACAATAGCTGTGCCATTGACTTGTTCTGATTCCTCGATGGTCGCCTCGAGGATGTCTCCGTTTGTTGACGGTGGAACATTGTTCCGCGACACCTGGACCTGGACTCCAGCTGTTGCTGTCCGAGGTGGAATGCCACGGTCGTTGGCGAGCACGGAAAACTGGAAAAGAAAGTGGAATCATAAGGTTGCGAACAAGTGGGAAGGAAATAAGTAGCAGTAGCAGTAGTATTAGTATCTAGTGTTTAATGCCATCTTTCAGTACGTCTGCTATGGCGGTTAACGTCGACCTTACTTTGCCGTATATTTGGCCCCCGAACATTCATAATTCAGCGATTGTTTACTTGTTTCCAGAGTTTAACGACATGTTATGACTGCTAGGGCCATTGAAGCAAATACAAAGACATCCTGTGACTTGTAGCCGAAACTGTTCTATATGAATTTACACTAAACACCAAGATTGTAAAATAATGTTACTGGTATTACGTAGCAGCAGAATATACAACCGAATTGAAAAACAGTAGTAGGAACCAGACAAAATTAATGGGCTTGAGCCAAGTTCAAAATAGTCCTGATCATGGCGATATATGTGTATGTCCAGCTACAGACCTGTCTCCGCCAGATTTAGCAACGAGTAATAACATGAACAAACTACGGTACAAAAGCAAGCAACGTAATGAGGCAGCCATAATCAGAGACACAGAAATTGAAAACACAAGGAAACCAAACACAGCAGACAAAAAGCGTGACCTGAGTAAGAAAAGGACAGTTCTTCAGATCGTGAACGACTCATGAAAGTAGAATATTAAAAGAGGGCCAGCCAGTGACAGTGTGGACCAATTAACTGTAAAATAATGAAATTGTGGTTGGAATTATGCTGTGCCAATCAGGTTATGAAACAGAAAACACGAGTCGGCCGACCACGGCGCACAGCAAAACGAAAATAGACAGAAAGAAAAAAATAATACTTAAAACTTATCAGACAGCGAAAAAGAAAAGGATAAACTTGCTAGAAAATGAAATTATTTACATAAGATCAGAAACGATAAGTTTGCTGTTTAATAAGGACAAATTTTATGTAGAATGCAACGATAAATTCAAAAACAATACGAAGGTAGATCGGATCGGGTCGATGTAGAGGCAGTCTTTAGGCTACACAGAAGATGAGGACGAGATCCTCGTACCGTGAAGCTCGGTCCAGTCGTCTGCGCCAGAGGTTTGATGGCGACGAGTGTTCCAGTTGAGGGCGACAGGAAGAAGACCTGTAGAGCCGATCGACCGTTTGTGTCGTTGACGATGGTAAACTCGATCACATCTCCATCAAGGTCAGTCGCCGAGACCTGAAGGACGCTTGTGCCCAGGGGATAGTCTTCCGAAATCTGCTTCGTATAGAGGTTGCTCGAGAAAACCGGAGGATTCAGATTGCGGCCGATTGGAATCGTCACGTCAGTGGTAGCAATCATCCTCGGATTGGCGCTGTCGTATGAGATGACTCTTACCTAACATTGCAATGTTATGCGATGTCATGTGATTGATATTATGTTACATAATGTACCATAGTATAGGCTAATGTAATGTAATTCTTTGCTAAGTTCTGTGCGTTATGTTTGTTAGTTAATGCCATTCAGGTGTAACTTTAAGACCCATCTGTTTCAACTTACTTACCCACCGTCGCTTGATTTCTGGCTTCTCTGAATCGCCGGATTTCGCCCAGGCTTCTCCAAAAGATTACAGTGTTTAACTACGAATTCATTCGCATCGACCCTCTGTTGCTGCCTTGTGCATTATGATAACGGCGCTATAGAAGTCACTAGAATAGACTATATTAGATTAGAAACAAGCAAGACAATAATAATACCAAATGTTAATATTACAGTTATTTTCTAATATTTTTGTTACAGAAAAGTATTATTGTAATTAATGACAGTAAATGAACAAACTTGGAGGCATTCAAATGACTGACCGTGTAGCTCATGAGATGCAAGGGGTCCAATCTGATGTCGTTGATGACACGTATTATTCCTGAGTCCAATTCAACCGTGAAGTACTGCTCTGCCGGGTACAGACCTATGATCCGGTATTGTATCTTGCCCTGAAGTAGAAAACAATCTCATTTAAACAATTTCTAATAGTGTACAGAAGGGTTAGTCCTTTCAGCATCTCTAAGAGACCGCCATCTCAAGTTCCTAGTCTCGGCTGCCATTAGCTAGTCAATCACTCAGTCAAACTACCACTCCATTAATCCAATTCATCAATCAATCAATCAGTCATTCAGTTAGTCAGTCAGTCAGTCAATCAATCTATGAGTAAATAACCAACTAAATAAATAATCAATCAAACAATCAATTCATCAATTAATTTATCAGTTTATCCATCTCTTCATCACTCAGTCAATCAATCGATCGAACGAACGATATCCAACCCTGAGATTAGCTGCTCTAGCACGGACGGTAAAAACCCCGGTGTAGTTGAGGGTGTTTTCCGACACGAGACTCGGCTGGTAAGGGAGCCCTTCGAAGACAGGAGGCTGGTTGTCCTTCAGAACAGTGATTGAGATGGTAGCATTCGAGGTTGCAAATCCATTAAGTGTAGATGCTTCAACTACTAGCTGCAAGCGGTAACAACAGAGAAGGTAAAGTTAAAGGTCAGGGGCATTCCCGTCAAAAATCAATGAGCAAGAATCCAGAAAATGTTAATAACTATTGCTGGCGCCTGGAACTGTGAATGATAACAACAAAACAACAATGATGACCTATCAAGATCACTGATGACGACGACGACGACGATGATGATAGCCATGTGGGCAACCCTTTTGTAAGATACTTGAGATGCATGATATCTAGTATCTTAATATTTACATGCATGCATAAATAACTGTTGATGATGACGATAGCACCTTTGAGAATTCATTAAAGGCTATCTGTGTAGAAAACTAGTAATTAGATGATTGACCATAATGCTAATGATGACGACGACGACGATGCGGATGATGACGACGACAACGATGATGATGATGATGATGGTTTAAATATAATGGAAGTATGATAAATTAGTGAAGCTCTTGGCTGACGCCACCTGATACTGGAGCATGGAGTTGTTGAAGGGTCGACGGAGGATAAGATTGCCAGTATCCTCCTCCATCAGAAAGTACAGGGAACCATCGTCCGACACAGAAATCAACGAGTACTGAACAGGATACTGCAACAGAAGAACAGCATACTGAATAACACTAAATCACAAACAACTGCAGATACTAGAATGAGATTAGATTAGATTGGATATTACTTCACTGTACTGGATGAAATATATGGATTAGATTTGACGGCACAATAATTGTTAGTCAAAGATTTTTAAAAAATAGAACAGAGCAAAACAAAATGGAACAAGACAAAACAGAACCGAGTACAATTTAATAAATAATATCAGACTAGAGTAGGTCAGATTAAATGAGATCACACCAGATTAGATCAATTTAAATTATATCGAATCATGTCATATCAGATTAGATAAAAAATTACATCAGATCAAATGATAGATAGATCAAAAGGCTGTCAGATCTACTGACATGTCGTTCGTTGTCTACGGCTGACACCTGTAGGATAACGTCACCGACACCATACGTTTCACTGATGGTCTTCTGGTAAGTGGCAGATGGCAGGAAGACTGGACCAGCGCGACTGCGTCTGACAATAATGAAGACACGAGCGACTGACCGAAGAGAGGGGTATGAACTGTCGAACGACTCAATATCGACCTGTCAAGGAAATCAATCAAATCGAGTTAAATAACCGATCAGTCATCGGTTGAAAGGAAGTGGTCCGTCTGTCAGCCAGCCAGTCAACCAGTCAGTCATTCAATAAGAGGGTAGTAAGAAAGTAAGTAAGTCAGTCAGTCAGAAAGTCAAGTAGGCATTCAATTAGCCAGTCAGACAGATACCCAACCAGAGAGTAACCAGTCTGTTAATAGTTCTAAACGTCTCCTGTTGCTCGACCTCAATGTGCGGTACTGAACTATGTATGGAGGGCATTATAAGATTTCAGCTGTAGACTTAAGGTAAGTCAACTACTTAACCAATCAATATAATACAATACGATAACATACGATACAAAACAAAACGATACACAGCGAAGCGAAGACGAGAGCAGAGGAAGACGACTCTATAAACGTCATACTTCGTATGACGTCAGCTGAAGGGAATCGTTCATGAGACTGCGCATGACGTTGATCTGACAGGCGCCGTTGCGCGCTGAGATGTTGAAAAAACTCGGTGCTGGGTAGACTCCGATCATCTGGTAAACAACTTGCCCCTAAACACAAACAAGACGGCATCGTTCGTTTCCATGACAACAACGTCTTTGTGACAAAAGAAGCATCTCCACGGCAACTGCATTTTCGTGGAAACTTGTCAAACAGAGCTCACTGTCTAAATAATGCGAATTGCACATTCGGAAAGGAAAAATTAGCAAATGGGTTGTTCAATATAAGATAAGTTTCGTTTACTGTCAGCATGACCTATCGGATTTTGGCCACAGGCCAATGCACAGCTATAGGTCGCAGTCACCTTAGTACCAGACAATTGCTGTTTCCTAAGCGTTCTGACTACATTAATGTCTGCTAGTTCTTACCCTGTGAGGAATAACACTCACAATATCTGCACTTACATGAAGGGAGTAAGCAAATTAAGTCACTAACACTGCGTACTTATGGCTATCACACGGAAATAGCTTAAAAGACTGTGCTTCTTCGTCTTCCTCCCTGACCTATCGGATTTTGACCGGGCCCTTCCAACGGACTATGATTTTTGATTTTGATTTCACTTGAAATGACCATCAACTAATGCCTTGTATTATGATAACGGCGCTATAGAAATCTGTTCAGAATAGATTAGAATCTTTCTCCTCCTCCTCCTCTTCCTCGGTTTCGTTCAGTTCGTTCCTTAGTTATACATTCAGCCCACGGTTTACATTAGTAAAAGTTCTGTAACGTACAGAAGCCGTCGAGTGTTACTGACCTTGAGTGGACTCACAGTGGCCCTGACCTCCGTGACCTGAGAGTTCTCCAGCTTATTCTCGGCTATTTCGACCGTGTAGTTGTCTTGATCGAACCTCGGTGCAAAAGTACGTCGAGGTACGGAGACAAGGACCTGGACTTGGGTCGTCTTTGGCACTGGAAGGTGCTGGTCATTGGCCACAATGGTCAGCTGAAAGACAATATAAGTCAAGGTAAGCTAATGTAAGGTAAGTCAAGGTAAGATGTAGTAGGTCAATTCCAATTCAATTCAAAAGCCATTTATTGAATACCCACAAGAATAGAACTACTCACTAACACAGTGAGTTTAACAGTAGACGCCAGTGTCAAGGTCAAGGAAAGTAAGTCAAGAAAGTTTAAGATGAGGAGTAATTAGAACAGAAAAAGATAGAATTAAGCCGATATGTTCTCTTGATTTTCTAAAAGCGCTGAGATGCATACCGTGTACGATGAGATGGTAGAATTCGTCAGGGGTTGTCTTACGGCGATTTCACCCGTCGTTGGGTTCACATAGAAGAAAGCCTGCGCCGAACTGTCCCCAGTCAGTGTATACTTGATCGTATCCTACAGCAGAAAACACCGACATCTTAGATACCAGATCAGTGAATAATGTAATACTTGCATCCTAGCTGGTTCCGAATTAGATGGATGGATGGATGGATGGATGGATCGATGAATTGATGGATGGATGGGAGTCAGACAGACAGAAAGAGAGAAAGATAGATAGACACATACACAGATACATACATACATACATGCATACATTATCCCTAGATTACTGTAACTGCCTACCCCGTCGGCATCTGTGGCGTTGACAGTTAGAATGGTCTGTCCAAGCGGTGTTGTGTCGTCCACCTGCACCTGGTACTGAGGCTGAGAGAAGACAGGTGATCGTGCATTGCGCTGGACGATTATCGTCACATCAGCCGTCGTCACCTGATTTGGCTGCTTGTCGTCATGCGCCGTTACACGGAGCTGAAATTAATAGTGATGAAGATGATGATTAGAAATGGAAAATGATAATGATTATAACAACAACAACAAAAACATTTATATTAATGTTTATGTATGCATATGCATATGTGCAATTACATATGTGCATATGTGCATATGTCCATATCATACCCTAACTTAACCCGATTGACTCATTCCAGCTGTGATTACCATACCATATGGCACATACTATGCACCATACTTTAACTTGTGCCGATTGAATCGAACGACGCGGTTACTTTGCCATACCACAGCATGACATCACACAACACAATACACCGTACAATGCCTTACCATACTGTATTATAAGACCTACTATGCTATAGCTTCCATACATCATACCTTACCATGCCTTAATGGATTCATCCAGAACGGTGTTTACCGTATAGATAAGGTTCAGGTCTTGCTTAAGATCCATGAGAACAGTGATCAGTCCTGACGACCCGTTGAGCCCGAAGAAGGCTGGTGCTGGTGCGACCCCCTGAACCCCATAGACGATCCTGCCCTGGGGGTTGGAGGTCGTCGCCCGGACGGTGAATATGGAGCTGCCGACGGACTGGAGCTCAGAGATGGTGATGCTGTAGGGAGTGTCAACGAAGACTGGTGGAGACATCTGGCGGTCGACTGTCACGTAGGCGACGGCAAAGTCACACTTGACGGGAACGTTGTTGTCGCAGGCATTCACGTTCATCTATGAAACAACACGTTATCATCATCGTCATCATCGTCGTCCTCGTCATCATCTTCATCTTTATCATCATCATTGTTGGTATTATTTTTACAATTATTTATTAACTCGGTTGTAATTAAAAATGCTGATATCCTATGAATTTCTCATGACACAGCTCATGAAAAATTCTTCTCAACTTGGTTATGGTAATGTTATTGATGATGTTAATAATGCAGATGAAGGAGAAGACGAAAATGAAGACAAACAAATATCGTCGCCGATCTTTCAAAGTTTCAGCGATCTGGCTTCGAATCGTCAACTCGCACGATTTGTAGCGTAGCGTAAGTTGGAGAAAAGCCACACAGTCTGGTGTTCGATTGTATATGAATTACTACAGTGCGTGAATCATCACAGTTTCAAGAATCTATCAACGAAAACATAGCTCACGACAGACTACCGGCACAAAATCTTCGCGCACTCCTAACAATGCAACTGGAATTGCTCTTTAATGGTTGGTTTCCCGTCAAGTCAGCAAACAACCCTAGACATGCATTCTGCTATTGCGCAATCGTGGGTTTTCCAAAAACCTGCTGACTCATTATAACGTAGGCTTGACGTTTTCCCGCGCAAGCCCCCATGTGATAAAATACGCGTCGGCAAGAATCACAGCTAGCATCAGTCCGCATGCTAGCAGGGCGCCGCCAGCCAATTGCAAACAAGTAAACAATCCGATGACTCAATATAAACACGCTTAAAACATGCTGAATCATCATCGGAAAATCACGCTCACAAATACTGTGACAGACTGACCGTGAACGTGTTGTCGACTGTGTCCGGTAGGGATTTCTTGAGAGAGACGAGTCCAGTGTCTGGGTTGACGTAGAAAGTCAACATTGCACTGGGACTTCCAGTCAACGTGTAAGTAATCTTATCCTGAAACGATAATCATTCGATAAATGAATCGACGAATTAATCAACATATGGACCAGATGGATGATTTAACAGCTGATTCAACGGATGATTCAGCGAATCAGTCAGAGCGTGATACAGCGAGTGAGCAAATGAGTGAGCACACGAGAAACCAGCCACTCAAATTTTCGAAGTCACTGAGTCAAGTGAACATAAGACTGGCTGACTGATTGGATGACTGATTGTTTGACTGACTGGCTGACTGACTGGCTGACTGAATGAAAGAATGAATCAATCAATCAGTCAATCAATCATTGATTAATGAATTAATGACAGAGAAGCTGTTGCGGCAGGTTGTGTCTAGGTTGAGACACGTGGAAAGGTGGCAAATTGGATAGATCAGTGTAAGACTTTGTGTAGAGATGGAAGTTCATGTTTGAATAGAATAGTCTGAGGAGCGACAGATAGAGGGATTGAAGACAGATGATGCTGAGTCAACGACAGAAAGGGCAGAGGAAGGAGAATTTGTGGAATTCAGTCGAAAGATCTTTCCGTCGACTCACCACGTCTTGGTCAGTGGCGACCAGTTGTAAGATGGGCCGCCCAAGTGGAGTATTTTCCGCAATGGTCAGTCGAAATTGGGACTGATTGAGGACCGGAGCATACTGGTTCCGGATGACTGTGATCGGCACTGTAGTGTTGCTGATCTGATCAGGGTAGGCTCGATCATAGGCGATAACTCGAACCTATCAAACAATAGCAATTCGATAGTTTAGAACACCACCAACAATGCAGACAACAACACCAAAATGGTAATAATAAAACATTAGTAGGTTAGTGAGAATAATATTTTACGAATCAAAATAATATTAGTGATTATAAAAATTACGATAATTTAATTATAGCATTATTATCGTAATGATGATAATGCTAATGATAACGTTAATGGTGTTGATGATCATAAAAATTATTATATTTGCAATAAAAAGCTATTGTAATTTAATTATAATATTAATAATAATTATAATACTAATTATAGTGTACAATAGCAGTAGCAGTACCATTAGCAAAAACAATACCATTGACAATTGTATAAATGCACCAATTACACTGGTAGAGTGAATGCTCTGACCGTATAGTTAACCGTCTTCAGGTCGTCCAGTTTGAGGTTGTAGATGAGTGAGATTTGACCATTGGTTGAGTCGATGCCGAAGAAGACGGGAGCCGGGTAGTCGCCGATTATTCCATAGACTATGACATCCTTTACACACATATAAATAACAGGACTTAAGCCACTGGCAGGTCAACCTCCATTGCAGTCAGCATCATCATCATCGTCTTCTTCGTGATGATGATGATGATCATCATCATCATCATTCACATCATCATTCTAAATCATCATAATCTCTATTTGCTCTGTGCATTAGAATACCAGTGCCACAAAGTCACAAGATTAGCTTAGATTACATCAGATCAAATTAGGTCAGATCAGTTCAGGTCATTCAAATCAGATTAAAACCAATAGAGCCTACCTTGAGATCCGGTTTGTAAGCGGTGACTTGGAAGACCATGTCTCCAACGGGCTTGCGCTCCGAGATACGCTGGATCGGGTACGGAGTGTTCTGGAACTGTGGAGCCCGGCTACTGCGAAGTACGGTCACAAACACCTGAGTACTGTTGTAACGCCCCGGCGTACCCTGGTCATCCACCCTGACATTAAGCTGTAACACGATAGAGGCAACGATTCTGATAATGGCGCTATATAGACTTCCAGATCAAAATTACATAGAACAGCGATTCTCAAAGTTTGGTCCGGGGACCCCTGGGTGTCCCTGAGACCACTTCAGGGGGTCCGCGAGGTCGAAACTATTTTCATAATAATACTAAGACGTTAGCTTTTTGTTTTGGAAAATATACTTACTTGTCATACAACTATTTATGTTAACATGTAATGGGTTTATTATTGTTATTCTTTTATGAATTAATACATTAATTTCGCAGTTTTAATTTCTAATACGGTAAATATCAATAGATGTAACTTACATAAACAAAAGCTCTATGGGATCCTCGATAATATTTAGGAGTGTAAAGTGGTCCTGAGAGCAAAACGTTTGAAAACCGCTGATGCAGAATATAACAGACTTAATATAGAATAGATTTGACTTCACATAGGTTTGACTGTACTAAACTAAATAGATTATGGATTAGATTATGTATTAGACTATGGGTCAAATAGGGTTAAATCGTATTAGAATAGAGATTAGAAGAGCGTTCGTACCGTGTAATCGCTCTTGCCAGAGCCAGGATAGAGGACCCTCTTGACGGTCACGAGACCTGTATAGGGATCAACGTAGAAATATTCTAAAGCATCCGTCTCTCCAGTGGCGCTGTAACGGACCGTGTCCTAGCAAACAATACAAGACAGTGCAACGTAATGTAACATTTATATGCCGCCTTTTGAGGCCTGTTAGAGCGTCCTGCAGAGCCCCGAGACAGGCAGAAAATACTCTGAGACTATTTCTTTGAAAGTCTCCGAACGCAGGTGAAGATTAGAGCTAAAAGATTATATTAGATTTAATCGGCGATAGAGATCAACTGTAGTTTTTTGTCTAATGCATCTGAGGAATACTAATGATAAAAGCAATTACCCTGCCTCATCTTACTGTACCTCGCAATTAATGTTCATACCTAGAGCCAATATTATAATCGTTAAAAGAATAATTAAATTACCTTACCTCATGTTACCTCTTGTTACCTCGTCTCACCTTACCTTCACATATTTCTTCTTACCTTGTCTTACATTGCCATGATACCTATTTTCACTCACACTAATATTATTACGTACATTGTCAAGGTCGACTGCATGCAATGATGACGTAATGATGTAGCCAAGCGGAACCGTTTCATTCACGGTCGCTCGAACGGGTACGCTGTTAACCCACGCGGGAGCATGTTCGTTCCTTCGGACCGTCACATCTATGGTGCAGGTGGCTGTATTGGCTGGAAATATGGTGTCGAAGGCAGCAATGCGAAGCTGAAAGCAGTCGGAGAAACAGTCTTAACATCTGATCTAATCTAGTCCAATCTAATCTAATCTAATCTAATACAAGCCAATGCATATCTTTTATAATCTAATCTAATCCAATCTATTCCATATAATCCAATCGAATTCAATCCAGTCCAACCGAGCATAATCCAATCTAGTCCGTCCCATCCAATCCTATGTAATCTAATGTAATCTATCATCATGCATATGATAAGGAATGTATCTTTTTCTGGATCTATCTGCGCATGTATTGTAGTATTTATATTTAGCGCCTATTAATTGCCAAGGTTGCAGTACGGAGTCCGCTCAGCAGGTTCGAACCAACAATCGTTCGATTACAGGCAAAGCTAGCTACCAACTAGACCATATAATGAAACATAATCGTGATCATACCTATGATCATGACTATAACCCTGATCATAGGGGATCATATATGATCATGCCCTACCCGGTAAGTCACTAATCGATCTGCTCGAAGGCTCGATCTGACGGTGATCTGTCCACTTGCACGATCGATTGAAAAGAAGAACGGAGCAGGAAAGTCTCCGGTCAAGTTGTAATTGATCTCTCCCTGTAATGTAAACAGACAAAGGATGTAATGTAAAGACCTATGGATAGGAGCGAAATGTATGAGAAAATGTATCTTCAGTGGAAGATTGTCTGAACCAATGTGGGTGGGAAAGTTTCTCCCCTACAAATCGCATTCCGTTTATATAGCGCATTCAACGAACCTCGTATTTAAGTATGTATGAATGTATGTAGGCTACGTACGTGTGGATAGGTACGTATGCATGCATTTATGCCTGGGTATGTATTTATGTATGTATACATCTGTACATTTATATATTGCATTTTAAGAACTTCGCAAAAGGCATTAAATATGCTTATCTAACAGGTGCAATATAAGATAAACCGGGACTGTTTATTGAACTGTTTCCGGCGGTGGAGTTCGAATTTTAATCATGTTCGAATTTTATCATGTCAGAGACTCATATAGGAACTAAATATAAATCCTCAAGTGCGCTATAACAATCGTTGTCAACCTGAATGTCCCTGTCACGTGCGATGACGGTGAAGACCGATTGGCCAACGTAGGTGTTTTCCGAAACGTCGAAGTTGTATGGAAGACCCTGGAACTCAGGAAGGTTGCTGTCACGGATGACTGTCACTGTAATGGTGGCGTTGGAACTGCGCTGCGGAATTCGGTTGTCCACCGCACGCACGATGAACTGGAATGCGAAGACATGGACATGGCTGAATGAACGGCACGGATGAATGAACATCAAAAATGAATGAAAGACGCGGATGAATGAACGACATACTTAACAAATGTGCTAACTTTGTCTACCGCTTCTAAGGAGCTTCTATAGAGACGCAGACACAAGTGTACTACCTTCACCCTTTCCTATCACCTCACTTTGCACTCAAGTTATGAGATAAGCTATTTTCAAATGTTCATTCACATAGCTTAAATTACCTTACATATAGTATACTGTTGCATTGCATCGTATTATATTGCACGGTATTGTATTATTTGTATGTTACTGCATTGCATTGCATTGTATAATACGCCGCCCAGACATAGAAAGTAGCGTTACGTTGCATACTGTAACATATTCCGTTAACTTACGCTGTAAGATACTATGCTGGTTTTCGTGTAACAGAGTAACGTAATACAGTGACTTACGCTGTAGGCTGTCGTCTTTGTGGCGTCGCTCGTCAGTGACTCCTTGACGTCAATGACTCCTGAGTCCGGAGTCACAAAGAAGAAGTCAAGAGCCAACGTCTGCCCAATTTCTTTCGTTCGAGGAACGTCATACGTTACGACGTCCTAACAGAAAAAAAAACAGAAATCTTATTCTAGTTTGACGTCTTGTTATTTGTCACTAATATTATTGCTGTTATAATCAATATCATGATCATGGTTGTCATCATTATCATACTTTTTGTTCATCTCAGGCACATATGATCTCTCAAGATTACAAAAATTAGGGACAGCATATTTCTTCATCTCACCTTACCTTGCTTTATCGTACCGTTATCTCAACTTACTTAACTAACCCTACCTAACTTTACCGACTCTTATCTTAACATACCTTGCCTTGCTGTACCTCAATTACCTAACCTTTTCTTACCTTTACCTTGCCTTCACTCTATTTTTATTTTATTTATTTAATTATTCCACTTTTTACGTGCGCAAGATCATTAAATCTGAAGTTTAAGGGTGAAACGAGTGTACGTGAACGATTTGTTCAGGGTCGTTACAAGAAGTTCGCTACGCAGGCTCGAACCCGTAATCGTTGGATTACGGATCCAGCACACTACCGTGTTGCAGATAAGACGAGAACTGACCCCGTCTCCATCTGTTGCATTGACCTGTAGAATTTTTCGGCCGACTTCGACGTTTTCATATACGATGGTCGTATATGATGAACTGGCGAACTGAGGAGCATGGACATTTCGCAGGACCTGTATCGTCAGGAACGTCTCCGTCACTCTGTCCGTGTTCCACGTATCGATTAAGGTTATTCTCAGCTACGGTAGAAACAGAGCTATGCAAGTATGATGAACGATATTTATATAGCTCTTTTAGATATTTGTTTGAAAGCGCAGTTGTTGAGCGGATCTAGAAGTTGTTAGATGAGTATTATAATGATTATAGTATGTTATGCAATGTAATCATATATTTTATTAGCTCTGGAGGGAAGAATGAATGAATGGACGAACGAACGAACGAACTAATGAACGGATGGATGGGTGGGTTTCGGTGGGTAAGTGAATGGACGGAAGGAGAATAAATGGATGGATGGGTGGGTGAACTGATGGATGATGGGATGGACGGATGGATGCATGAATGGGTTGATAGATGGATGGATGAAAGTATGGGTGAACGAAAGAACAAACGAACAAATGAACGAATGAAGAGATGGAAGGATGGGCGAGGGACTGATGGATGGGCGAGTTTGAGTAAGTCTGAGTTGGTAAATGGGTGGACAGACGGACGGCGGATGGATGCATAGGTAATTGGATGGATGGATGTATGGACTGAAAGATGGATACATGGATTAATGTATGAACATAAAATGACTGGCTGGCCGACTGAATAACAGAATTATTATTAATGGCAAAATGAATGAATAAAATGAAGAAATCAGTAGATGAATGGTTGGCCTTTGAATTCTCCTTACGACGTAGTAGGGTGAGTAGTCAGTCATGAGGCTCCTCGAGATCGTGATGACCCCCGTGTCATTCGCAATGGCAAAGAAACTGGGAGAGGGGGGTTCGCCGATGAGGTTGAACTGAAGCACACCCTACAAGAAGATTAACAGAGCACGTAACGTAGCAGACCAATTCTTTTAGCCCTTCATGAAAGCAACGAGGAAAGCACTACATGGCAGCGCTTCAGCCATAAACTCGTTCAGCCCCAGAGAAACACAGTTGAATTAGGCTTGTGGCGGACAGGGTCGTTGACGTCAACCTTACCATACATTAAAAAAGGTTGCTTCACCGATTCAACGACTAGTAACAGTCTCCAATTTTGACGGCAACTCATGGCTGCCAGGGCCGTTGACTTTGACCTAATCTAACTATACTGTAGAAGACTTTGTTATCCAGCGATTACACGCAAATGATGAGTAGTACATGTAGTTCTATATAACATCAGATGAAAACTTGTTAAGACGTCTCTATTTCGTCGATGAACTCACTTAATAAATAATTTATTTATTTGATCATTTTAAGCAGTCTTAATATAAATTTAATGTCCATAGTTCACTGACATCTTGTGGCTGCCAAGGCCGTTAACGTCACCTTAATTTACCATGAACTACAAGTTCATCTCTGATAGCACTGGCCAACAGAAAAATTTTTTTTTCTTGTTGCCTTCGGTTTTAGACCTGTTCTTGGGGTAATTTTGGGCGCTGATTCAGAAAATGTCATTGGATTGAGTGCATCAGGTCTAGTTTCTCAGATATCGTCGATTTTGTAAAGAAAACCCAGTCCACTCTTTAAACGATGTCTTTGGCAAAACTAAAATGTCATAATAAGCTTTATTTATGGCTAATTATAATTCTTGCTGATTCATATAATGCCTACATCCTTATAATGTAAAATCAGCATATCTTGCCGCGTGCTGAGATATTGCTGATTCAACGAAATAACTATTCCGTAGCCTACAGCTTACTCAGCACTAAATTCATGGCCTCATTTAGAATTTATTTGTGCTTATACAGCGTTTCATGGTTTCGAACTATGTAAATAGATTATGCTGAAGTCAGCATTTATAGCCTATATAAACCGCCTCCTGAAAGCTAGAGCAGCCGCAGTCGTCTTAGGGCATATTAAGAGTTGGTCGCAAGAACAATCTGTGAATGTGAGCATTAAATAACTACATGTTCTTACTATTTTTTAGGTTAGTCATTTAATTCCTCAGATGCGAACATCCTTAAGGTTATGGCTACTTCCAGACGGAGCTGCATTAACCATCCAGACATATTCTGCTACATTTGTGGGGAATACACACTAAAAGCAAACAGGAAACCGATTTCTGAGTTTGTAAAAAGAGCATATGTAGGTTATTTTGGTGTCAAACTTGGAGATCAAGATAAGCAATGGGCTCCTCGTACAGTATGCAAAACTTGTATTGAACAATTGCGCCACTGGACAATTGGAAAGAGAAGCTGCCTGAAATTTGGTGTACCGATGGTTTGGAGGGAACAGATAAACCACTTCGACGACTGTTACTTTTGTATGGTTAATATCATAGGCATCAATCGAAATAATCGTCACAAGTTGTCTTACCCTGATATACCTTCAGCCAGGAGACCTGTTCCGCATTCGGATATTGTACCAGTTCCACCTTTTCGCGAACTACCTCAGCTCTCAGACGATGAGACTTGCATGTCCAATATCGGACAAGATGACAAAAGTGAAGAAAGTGGGGGCAGTGACAGTGATTTCCAATCAACTTCACACAGTGAACGTTTTGACCAAAAAGAGTTGAGTGATCTGATCAGGGATTTAAATCTTTCCAAAGAGTCCTCTGAATTGCTTGCGTCCAGACTAAAGGAAAAGAATGCACTGGAACGAAAATTACAATTTATAGAAACAGAGAAAAGGATTTGCTGCCATTCTTTACCGAAGACAACAACCTAGTATTCTGTAATGACATCAGCAACTTATTGAAGAAAATTGGTCTGTCGGATTACAGCCCAGATGAGTGGCGTCTTTTTATCGACAGTTCAAAATGTAGTCTGAAATGTGTGCTTTTAAATCACGGCAACAAATTTGGTTCTATTCCAATCGGTCACTCCACCAGGATGAAAGAAGAGTACAATGCCATCTCTTTAGTACTGGAAAAGATAAAATACAAAGAACATCAATGGGTAATTTGTGTAGACTTGAAGATGGCAAATTTCCTCCTTGGTCAACAAAGTGGCTACACAAAGTATCCCTGCTTTTTGTGTCTTTGGGACAGTAGAGCCAAGCATGAACATTGGACAAGAAAAGATTGGCCTTCGAGTAAAGACATGGTGGTTGGAGCTCAAAATGTAATCAAGGAATCTTTGGTGGCACGAGATAGGATCATACTGCCACCACTACATATAAAGCTAGGCCTGATGAAACAATTTGTCAGGGCTTTGAATAAAGAAGGTTCATGCTTCGAATACATAGCACACAAGTTACCAGGAATTACAATGGAAAAATTGAAGGCTGGAATCTTCGATGGTCCAGATCAGGCAACTTATGAATGACCCACTTTTCATACCATCAATGAATGAAATCGAATCTTGTGCCTGGTCTTCCTTTGTTCTTGTAACTAAAAATTTTCTTGGCAACAAGAAGGCAGACAATTATGCACAACTAGTAGAGGATATGCTTCTTCATTTCAACAAGCTTGGCTGCAACATGAGCATTAAAGTCCATTATCTCCACAGTCACTTAGATCGCTTTCCAGAGAATCTTGGTGACTTCAGCGAAGAGCAAGGTGAAAGATTTCACCAAGACATCAAAACAATGGAAAATCGATATCAAGGAAGATGGGATGCACACATGATGGCAGACTATTGCTGGAATATTATGCGCGATTGTTCCGGCAGATGCCACACTCGGAAATCGTACAAAAGGAGCTTCTTCGGTGTCGAATGACTTGAAATTTTTATAACAAACTTGTTCTGTTTGGTATCATATAAGTACAGTTTCAGGTACTACCATTTTCTTTTAAGTATTTGCATTATTATGTTTATTTAGTGTATCACATAATAAATTGAGCACTACATAATTATAGCTATAGCCTTATGTTTTATGGGCGAGCAGAGGCAAGGACTGGTATATGGCATAATGTTCTATATCTCGAAAACTAGACCTGCTGGGAGAAAACTGGTGCCTTTTCTGGAATCAGCAGGTCAAATATACCCAGAAACAGTTCTAACATTTGAGGCAACAAATTATGTGTTGGCCAGTGTAGTAGTAGGTTCCTTTGTTTTTGTTTAACATCTTATGACATCAAAGACCGTTGACGTTGATTGGAAAAAATTGCGTGCAGTTTTCACTGTTGCCAGTTGCTTTCAGCTGCAGCACTTTTCATTTTTCATGTCTGATTAAACGCAAACGATGACTGTATTATGACAGAAGACATACAGGCTCTATAGAAGCGATTCAGCTAAGAGATTGGGTAAAGTAATGAGTAAGGCTAAGCAATAAATATATCAGTACAGACCAGATGTTCACAGTCGGAACTAGTCATTAATATCTGCCACCAGAGAGATAGAGGTGCCACCAAAAGGGAAGGGAAGGTAAGGATGTCCATTATAAAGCCAAGACAAATGATCCAGTGGACAGAAATGACAGCCGAGAATAAAACTCCCCCGCTAGCCGCAGTCAAACAATATAGCCGAAGCTCCATTTCAAAGGGACGCTGGCTTGACCAACTAATGAGAGACGAAGAACACATGGCAAGATAACGTAGTCCTAGTAAACGCAAGCGGTCAAGCAAGCATACCAACAGGCATAGACAATAGGACACGATCCCTGATAACGTCAGCGCGACTACCTTAGTCATAGTGAGCATAGTAGTTGCTGCTAGTATTATTAATAAAGGTAACTACTAGTAAAGACGCACCTAGGCGCTCACTGCAGGTAAGGGGAAGGTACAGTCACGCTAGCGCCGGCCGGGCCAGCCGAGGTCTTAGCCTAAGAAACTCACAACCGATCCTAAAAAGGAAGCGCAGAACTTAGCTTAGGGAAGCAACCAGGTATGGGTAGTCCATGGAGCCCAGCCAGCGTAACTGACGCCCTGCGTCCAGAAAACTTATATAAACGCCGGAAAAAGTAATTTGGGCAGTCTCATCCGAACTAAGCTCCTGTGGCGAAGTTTAGGTGAAACTCGATTACTGCAGACATTGACAACAGACATCGTCTCGTTCCTTTATCTGTCGTAAGTTTTATATTAATATAATTTCTCGTAGCAAGCGAGTGCTCTTCTTATCTTCTAGTATCCCCATAGCTGCACTATAGTATGATGTCCGATAAAACACTTCAAGGTGTCTGAGCAGAACGCTGTACCTGTATTTGACGTTAGTAGTATTCAATGTTAACGACATCTTATGACTACCGGTGCCAGGGCAGTTGAAGTCGATCATACCTTATCCTACCCGGACCTTTCGTAATCTGATTATGGGTCCTAATGTACGTAGGTCCCCTAAACTTCGTGCACTTTTGTCTTCCCAGAATTCTTTAGAACTCTAATCAAGCGCTGTAGCTCAATAATACTTCGTCTACCCCTAAAATGAATATAAACCATTAGCCTTAATTCTTTTTATAAAAGGTAAACTGATTCATTTGTCACTATTTATCGTGCGGCGCGTGGTCTGTTCGGTAGCGTGCTGGATCTGTGTACCTACAATTGCAGGTTCGAGCCTCCCGAGTGGACTCCATTTAACGACCTTGTACAACCTGTTCTCGTACCTAATATTTTAATTTGTTGACTTTGGGGTGTAATAACTGGTTCAACTAAATACATAAATGAATAAACCGAATGTGGATTTTAAATTCCCAACTTCAGATCCAGGTTTCGCCTCTGGCGGAGATTCTGAGCTGACCCACCTTCTGGTCTCGGTCTCGTCCTTGGACCTGGAAGACCTGATAACCAACTGGTTTGTTTTCGGGGAGCTGTGGAACTTCGTAGGGCGTGTTCAGGAACTCCGGCGCAAATTTGTCATGAACGACGGATATCATGACAGGCATCGCCGAAGACCTCGGCGGAATTCCTGAGTCAGTGGCGATAACGGAAAACTGAAAAATCACCCAAGTTCAGCTGAGTTAAATTTAGCCACCCGATTCCATAAGTAATGTAATGCAATTCGGAGGGAAGTTGCCTACAACTTAGGGTTAATGATCAGTGCCATCTAATTTGATTAAATTAATGGCATACTTATGAACACAAGTAGGCTTATTTTTTAAACTGAATGACACACTTGCTGGCAATATATGCTGGTTGATAAAGAATAATAAATAGCTCTTGAGAACGAATACTGAATAATGAACAATGTTTAGTAGGCCTACATGTATATACGATTGCAAATAACGATTGGATGAATAATCTGTTCTGCGCGTAAGCAGTTAAATGAGCACTCAAGTGTACATGTAACCAAGCATTTATGCAGCGCCTTTTGAGGATCGCCTAAGTCAGTAAGTAGGATATGCAACAATAGATGAACGTACTTCAAGTGTACTTACCCTGAATTGATCGACAATACTGTGGACAAGCAGAATCTTTGTGCTAAAGACTCCGGTCGTTGGATTCAGGTAGAAACTGTTTCTTGAATCGCTGTCGCCATCCATCGTAAAAGTCACGACATCCTACGGTTGAACATAACTAGATTAGCAGAAACGGCTATACAGTAGGCCTAACTGTTGAACTCACTGAGCTGCAAATATAAATAGAATCTACAGTCAAACCTGTAACTCTAAACAGAACTCATTGAGCTACAAATAAATATCATTGAATTTTAAGTAGAACCCGTTGAGCCATAAATAGAACCCTTAGCCGAACCCATAATTACAAATAGAACTAATTAAGCTACAAATAGAACTCATTGAGCTATAAATAGAAATCACCATTATGAATAGAATTCATAGTTTCAAATAGATCATTGAGCTAGATTAAATATCTGTATCTGGTTAACGGAGACTCCACTTTATAGAACGAGCTAAAAGCTATAAAATGGTTATTTATAGAGTAGACAAATATAAATATTATAAATAGTACTAGTTGCTATAAATACGTATACATTAGCTAATAGTGCAGAAAAGATGTTCTTGAATGAAGTACACAAGAATACACATGACAACATAGTGGGGCTCCACATAAATATAGGCCTATTGACCGACCTATAAAAGAAATCACGTGATCACAAATGGGGCTTCAAGTCAATCCGCATCAAGCCACCTACCCCATAGTCCTGGTCAGTGGCGTTGACCTGGAGGACGGATGCTCCAAGCGGAAGCTTCTCGCTGATCGTGACCTCGAACTTTGGACTCGTGAAAACCGGCGCATGCGCATTACGAATAACGTTGACCGTGACGGCGGCCGTGCTACGAGAACCCGGATATAAGTTGTCATAAGCAACGATCCACAGCTATAGAGACATACACAGATGATACTGTAACTGTCAAACTAAGAGAAAATTATTAACTGCAACTGTTATCTGATTGGAAATTAGTTAAATATGAGTGTAAGTTTGTTTTGAACATTAGTAAAGTATAACTGTTACTACTGAAGAATAGCTACTTATAACTCTTAGTTTATTGAAAATTAGTTAATTATAAGTATCATTTTTTTATGAAAACAGTTAATTATGAGTTATTTTATTGAAAACTATTCAGCTACACTTTTTAAAATTTGTTAGCATTTAAAAACCAGCTATACAAGATCTTAAAAAAACAAAATTGTAACAGTTCTGTTATTGGAAAACAGTTAATTATTTAAATATACCTGTAATTTGATTGAAAATTAATTAAATGTTACTCCATTTGAAATCAGTAAATCATGCCTATAATTTGGTTAAAACTTAATTAAGCATAAAGCTATTGATCAGAATAGTTAATTATCACTAATTTGGTGGGTTCACCTCTGAAATAAAAACAATAAATATATTATTTTATTTAAATTTAGAAAAACAAAGAAATGAATAATTTGTGCGTACCGTGTACTCTTGAGATCGTAGGCTGTCCTGCTTCAGGTCCTGCTGGACGGTGATTACTGCGTTCGTCGCGTTGACTCGGAAGAAATCCTGGGCAGGAAATCTACCCACGAGTTCGTACAACAATTGACCCTGCGTGCGAACAAGAAACAGAGCAACATAAGTAATACTGTAAAGTAACCGAACATTTATTATGCGCCTTTATGTGTCTTTCGGAAGCGTTGCTCACAAGAACCCTATAAGGTTAGGTAGGGTAAGGAAAGGTAAGACATGCCAAGGCAATAAAGGCAGTGTAAGGTAGATCAGATAACGTAAAGGCAAGGAAAGGTAAAAGGCAAGGTAAGACAAGAAAAGGCAAAGCAACACAAGCCTTGCCTTGCCTTGTATGCACAAAAGCTAAGGCAACATAAGGCAAGGCTTACCTTTGACAATCACTCATTTCTTGCACCCCTAATTAACCTTCCCTGCGTGGTTATGGAGGCTGAAAGATTTTTTGGCTGAAGGGCACTCCAAGATAACAGCCAGACAACAACTATACAACAGCTATAAAACAACAAGACGACAGCCAGAAAAAAATAAGATAACAGCCTGAAAAACAAGACAACAGCCAGAAAGCAACCAAACAACAGCCAGAAAACAATTAGACAGCAACCAGCAAAAACAACCAGAAAACAGCAAGAAAACAACCATAATCGAGCCAGAAAGCAGCCAGGTAATAAGCCAGACAACAGCCAAAGAACAACTAGACAACAGCCAAAGAACAACAACCAGACAAAAGCCAGACATCAGCTAGAGAACAGCTAGGAAACGATCAGACAACAAACAACCAGATAAAGGGACAAAGAACCCGTCAACGACCTCTGTTCAGACTCACCTTCAGGTCGCTGTCGACTGCTGCCACCTGAGAAGGTTTCGTCGAGACGACTGAACCGATCCTCGCCGTTTCGTTCAGGTCGGCTGAATACGGAGCGTTCTGGAAGACTGGAGGTCCATTGTCGCGCTCGATCGTCACTGTGATACGAGCATCGGCCGATTTCTCTGGATTCCCTTGGTCGCGAACTCGAAGTAAGATCTGAGATGGTTGCGGCAGGAAAAGAGTAAGAATGTTATCCCAAGGCAACTAGGTTAAGGTAGGGGGGGGGGGGGGTCTTTAAGTGCAACTAGGTCAAGGTACGGGGATCTTTAATTTATTAGGTCTACACTCTTCTCTAGGAATTTAAGTGCTGCTCTCAATCTGAAAGATCGATATCCTAATCTGATCTAATCTAATCTAATTTAACCTAACTAATCTAATCTCCATATGTCTGATGGTATATAAAAATACACATTGGTATACCCAAATACCTGCTCTTATCTCCAAATACCCTCTGCTATACCCATATACCGGAGACTGATGCTTTGTGCATTAGACACCGGCGCTATAGAAGTTCCCAATTAATGATAACCAGTGACGCCTACATATACCCGCTTTCAAATGCCCAATAGTATCTCCAAATATGCCTTGCCTTCTCTAAATAACAAATACCCGCTGGTAGCCTACCTTCCAAATGTCATTTAGTATCTCTGAATACCTGCTCTTATCTCCAAATACCCTCTGTTAATTCCAAATACCTGATCATCCATATTCGATGAGTCCGTCAAAAGTCGCTTGATCGTGACGAGACCAGAAAGAGGATCAATGTAGTAGTAACGAAGCGCATTATCACTTCCAGTCATCTCGTATTTTAGTTGTTGCTGCAACAAAGACGACAACAAAACAACAACACATTTATGACACTCATCAAATATCACATGATAACATCAGAGAAATTTCGCGTTTCACACACACACACACACACACACACACACATCATATCAGATACCCGTTCACGTAAATTTCGACTTTAATGTGAATAAGTTGACATAAATATCGCAGCTCCCAAAACCCCTTTTTGAAGTGCCTATAAAAATGCGCTATACAAATGTTCAAATAAACTCACGTTGATCAGCTAATCAGCTACACATAACACAACTCACTTCACGTAAATTTCTTATTTAATCTAAAACACTTCTATAGCGCCGTTATCGTAACGCACAAGGCATCAATCGACGGTCGCTTCTAAGCAAAACCACATTCGGAAAGTACAATCCACTGATCAGAACCAGTCGACAGCCAAAAGATCCCAAATACCGGAAGACAGGTTGTCCCTGTCCTCCCTTCTCTAGTTTCCCTAATGTCGTCTAGGCATCGTTTAAGGATTGCTAATCCTCCACTGCCTTCCATACTCACGGCCTCACGGATCTCCAGTGGTTCTGACCAAACAGTAATAGTCTGTGGTTTTGAAATAGGGTTCAGCTTTGAAGCGACCACCAACTCATACGACTGAATTGGATTGGGTTAGATGAGATGAGAACTGCTGAGATTAGATTATGAAAAGCAGAACCTTTCCAGCTCACCTGGTCCCTGTCGGATGCGCCGACCTGGATCACAGTCTCTCCAAGAAGGTACCTGTCGTTAATTGTTACTCGGTATTCCGTCTGGTTCCAGACGGGTGCGTACTCGTTGCGTGTGATGCTGGCGGTGAACGTGGCGCTCGCTGTTTTCTCAGGGCGACCAGAGTCCCAGAGATTGATCGTCAGCTGCGAGGGATGATGGAAAAACATTCTCAACATGCATCATAACTCAAAGAATGACCACAAAATTATTCTGAAACACTTTCCTATGTTTCTACTCGGTCTTAATGTTTCCATTTGATTTTATATGTTTATTTCTAAGTCGTAAATTTTACCCTAAGTTTGCCCTTAGCCATCAAATTTCTACCCAGATTTCTTAAATTTAGTCTGAATTAAGTGAAGATTTTTTCTAATTTAGTCCGAAGTAATTTTCTCAAAATGTGTAAGTCCTCAAAGATTAAAGTTTTCGCTACGCATTTTCGTATTTTCTTAGAATAAGAGCAGCCCTCGAGCAAACCAGAAGAGTCAACAGTGTACGGTCGTTGTACTCATTATATAATCGAGTTCGCTAGAGGCGCAAGTGGAGCAGAAATCTCGAAACTTGTCTGGCCTGGCGGGGATGTGAAACCCCAAACTGTCGGCTGACAGTCCAGCACGCTCACCACTAGACTATCGTGCAATCCTAAGTTTGCAATATACCAGAACCTTATATGAGGTCCCAAAGTAGCCCCCTTTCGTCTTGCGCTTACCCTATACGTGAACGTTGACTTGTCCGACTTCAGAAGGTGACTGTTGATGACTCGTATGTCGCCTGTGTTGACGTCAACTCCAAATATGTCGGTTGCTGGGACAGAGGGGGTTGTCGTGTATTGAAGATTGCCCTGCGCATGGACAATGGAGGATTTAGCACAGAACAGCAATTAGAACCTTACCACCACAAATAACTCAAGAAACGTTTCAGCTTATCCGAAGACGTACTTTTTTAGACCTGTTACATGGCCATGTTTCAGCTCTTTTGGGTAGTTCTTTAAAGGCACTATATAAAAGTTAAGATACATTTATACATACATAGCATGTGTGTAGGTATGTATGTATGTATCCAAGCACTCACACAGCTCATTTCCAGAACCACAAAGAGGCGCTGCAACTTGCCTATCTAGCAGTTGTAAAAATGTGCGTCTTAAGAATGTTTCTGTTTGGAGAGGAAGAGTTGGACTTTTCAGAGAAAGATTCTTCCAGAAGGACGGTCCAATACTCGAGAAAGGACGGTGAGCCCAAGCCGTCGTAAGGTAACGCGGGCAAGGTCACACAAATGCGAATCTGAGGTGCGGTGTAGTCACATAGGCTACTCATATAGTCACATACTATACGCCGTATTGTCATTTTACTATAAATTATTACCGCTACCATTACATAATTGCATTACACTATATTCACGTTATCGCAATTCTTACCATTACCGTTATTGCTCCGTTATCATTAACTTTGTTTTTATCACTGTTTCGTTACATTACATTAGCATTACCATTACATTAAGTTACATAGCATTACCGTTATCATTACGTTACAATGGTGCTACATTAACTTATCGTTACATTACATTACATTGTCTTTACATTATATAGATTACATTACCGTGAAAGTGAGGACGAAACTGAGGGCAGTACAAAGGACAAATGGGGACAGACCTGTTGGTCCTCGTCTCGTCCTTGGATCGTAAATACGACGGATCCATTGGCCGTGTTCTCAGAAACCGTCTGCATTCGCGGGAGGTTCTCGAACGTCGGCAGCCTGTCTTTCACGAACTCCACCGTGACATCGGCCAATGACGTCTTCGGCGGGAAACCCTGATCGTTCGCCATCACTTGGAACTGGAAAACACAAGAAAAAGTTCGAACGGAAACTTCTAGGCAAGTAAGCAAATATATATGTAGGGGCCTATGTACATGTGTATGTGCATGAAGCATATATGCATGAAGGTATTATGTGTGTATATGTATGTATGTATGTATGTAGTATGTATGTATGTATGTATGAATGTATGTATGAATGTATGTATGAATGTATGTACGTATGTATATATGTATGTATGTATGTATGTATGCATGTGGGTCAAAGAAGAACTACCCTCAATTGATTTCAGAAGTTGGCCTAACCTACCGTAAACGATAATTTATGTAGAGCCTTATCTGAGGAGTGGGATCTTACCGCGTAGCTGGTCTGATCCCCACGAGGCCAGATTCTCTTGAGGCTGAGAACACCGGTGTTCGGATTCAGGTAGAATAACGATGTGTCGTTGGAACGACCAGTCACGTTTACCAAGCTGTAGATGATCGTCTCCTAATTAGAAAAGACAAGTATCATCTATTATGTATATTCTATTTTAGTCTAGTCTAGTCCACTCTAGTCTAATCTACTTCAATCTAGTCTAATCTAATCAAATCAAATCTAATCTAGTCTAATCTATCTAATCTAGTCTAATCTAATCTTACCAAGCACAAAAGACCATAATAAAATTAATGTAATTTAAGAGCTTCAGAACTTAACTCAATTTACGTAATGTAACATAACCGATCATTTGTATAGCTCCTTTACGTGGCCTCGCAGTTCACTTACGTATTCATCCTCATCTGTGGCATGTACGCGCAGGATGCTCTCTCCCAATGGAAAGTTTTCCATGAGGGTCGCCTGATAGTCCTGCTGGTCGAACTGTGGGGGAAACTCGTTCCGGGCGACGGTTACGTTCACAATACAGTCCGCCTGCTGTGTTCGGAGCCCGTAGAACTGAGCACGAACCTTCAGCTGGAAAAAATCACTCGTTCGTGAACAAACCACTTATCTTTGAATAAACTATGCATCCATGAAAAAATCACTGATCTTTGAACAAACTGCTCATCCGTGAACAAAAATCACTCGTCCATAAACAAGTCACTCATCCATGAACCATCCATCCGTTCCTGAACAAATCCGTCACCCTATTAACACTGCATTCGTTCCTATCTATAACTCAATAATGTGCTCATTCAATAGGTAATAAAAGTGAAGGTAATACAATAAAACTGAAAGTAAGGTAATTCAGCTGAAGGTAAGGTTATAAAAGTAAGGTTATGTTGTTGAAAGATCATGTCTGTAAACTCTACCAAGTAGTAGGCGACGTGAAATGGATCGGTTGTCAGATCTTTCTGTAGGTTGATCTCTCCAGTTCGATCATTGATCACGAAGTAGTCAGGCGCATTGCTCAATCCAATGATCTCATATCTTAGATTGTTCTGGAAATCAATAAATCATAATCTATACTCAATTTCAATCAATCATAATAAATCAATCATATTCAAGCAATAATAATCGATCAGTCATAATGAAATATTACAAAGAAAACATCATCATCTAATTTATCATAGTCACTCATTCATAATCCATCAATCATAATGATTCAGTCGTGATCAATTATTTAAAAATTCAATAATCAAAATGAATCAATGAACTGGTCAACTGATTTAAAAACCAATAAATTCACTTAAACAATATCATACCGAATGAGAAACAGATCATTAAAAGTATTGAAATTTGTTTCATACCCGATATGACGCGTTTACATTCTGAAATAAGACATGCAAATTAATGTTCAATGCTATTATTATTATTATTATTATTATTATTATTACTACTATTATTATTATTTACTATTGGTGTTTTATTAGTTATTATTATTGTTGTTGTTGTTGTTGTTACTCTCATTATCATAGTCATTATCAATATCAACATCATCGAAACAACATCGTCAATAACAACATTGTCATCATAATTCACATATTTTCTAGAAGTTTACTCATAAGATTCTCCATCTTCAAAATTAATACGGAATAGAGAAATAGAATGCAGACAGATAGACACACAGACAAACACACAGAAAGACAGACAGAAAGAGAGAAAGTGAAAGATGGTAAGAATAGAAAATAAAAGAGAGAGAAACAGAGAGAGACAGGCAGAGATAGAAAGGGAACGATAGAGACAGGGAGAGCAATTGAGAGATATAGACAAAATACAAAAAGAGAAAAAGTCAGGAACAGATACAACGAGCGAAGACAGACAGACAGACAGACAGACAGACAGACAGACAGACAGATATTTCAACCAAGATATCTGCAATTATTACTGCAAATGACGCGTTGCAACTGGGGCGATCTAGCAGTCTTTATATCTTAATCTAATAGTAATTGTCTCGACACACACACGTGTATATATATAAATACATATAGCACTTATCACACATTCGAACTCAGTTAATATAAATCTGAGGCGGTGAGAGAAGTGTGTACGAGCAACTTCCAGGGTCGTTGCAGGGAGTCCGCTCAGCAGGTATAAACCCGCAGTCGTTGGATTACAGACGGAGCGCTCTACCGAATAGACGACCATGATGTTACGTTTCCCTCTGCCGTGCATCCCTGACTTACTCCCATCGAAGCGACGACGGTGAAGACACTGAACCCGACTTCTCTGTTCTCGGAGACGCTCGTGTTGTAGACGGCCGAGCTGAACTGGAGCACTCCCTGATCGCGCTGGATCGTCACCTCAACAGTCGCCGTCGAAGAACGCGACGGTGTCCCTCCGTCCTTCGCCTGAACCAGAATCTGTAGCAAACAGCCGACTCAATGTAATGCAATAGAATGTGATGTCATAGAGAACAATGTTGTTTAACAAAATGCTTTGATGTGATGCGATGCGATGCCGTTCAGTACAAATTTATGTAAAGCAACTTAATGTAACTCTTGTTAATGTAATGTAATATGATGCAGTGTAATTTAACTGGATATTTGTGTGGCGCCTTTTAGACACGTATATTTTTAATTCTGACGGTTCGACTACTACTTCGATGAAAAATATTATTAATAAGTCGACGCGAAAACCAAACCTAAACCTCTGGATCTGGTCTACGCACTTACCCTGTAGACCATTTTCCCGGTGTTAAGGACGGACTGCATGAGGGAGATGAGACCCTGCGTCGGAGAAACGTAGAAGAAACTCGGAGAGTCTCCCTCCCCCACTATCGAGTACGTCACCACGTTATTCGGTGCCTACAGTTGTTGAAACAGTGCAGCTGGTGAATGAATGGGTGGATGAGTGGATGGGTGGGTGGGTGGAAAGCATGAGTAATCGAACAATTGAATGAATGAATGAACAAATGAACGGATGAATCAGCGACTAGACGAACCGACGAATGAACGAATCAATTCAGGAGCAAATGAAGAAACAAGTGAATGAACGAATTAACGAAAAACTTACGGCAGTGTCGCTATCTGTCGCCTGGACCGTCGTGACTGAATATCCAGGTGGAGCCGTTTCTGGAATGGAGACACGGATCGTTCCACCAGCCGACACGAACTGAGGATCCTGGAGATTTCGCTGGACGAAGATCTTCACCTGTGCAGTGGCCGTTAACGAAGGAGTGCCACCGTCCTTTGCCAGGACTCTCAGCTGGAACACAGACCAAAGGTTGGTAGGGTATGGAAAGGTGAGGCGATGTGAGGTGATGTGAGTTGAGGTGAGTTGAGGTGAGGTGAGGCGAGGAAACAAGGAATTTTAAATATATTGTAAGGTCAGTAACACTAAGTTATGTTGAGGTAAGTTAAGTTAAAGAAGGTTAAGCAAGTTAAGGTAAGGAAAGGTAAGGTAAGGCATGACAAGGCAAGGTAATTTACCTTGGCTCAGAACATACCATATAGTTGATTGACGTGTCAGCCGGGAGGTTGACCGACTCCCTGACCTTGACATCTCCAGTTTCCTGATCGAGGACGAAGTAACTCGGACCAGAATCATCTCCGATCAACTGATATTGAACTTTGTTGAAGGGATCCTGATCAAAACACATAACCATGATTATTGATCGATCCTAGCACAAACATGATCACTGATCAAACCAATCTTAATACGCACCTTTTTAGAACTGTCATACACAGAAATAGACAAACTTAACCATGGTGGAACCACTGTGCGACAAAGGTGGAACCATGATGGAACCAAGGTGGAACCACAGTTGAACCAAGGTTGAACCAAATTAGAAATACAGTGGAACCTCGGTGGAACAACGGTGGAACGAAGATGGAACCGCTGTGGAACCAGGCAACTCACCCGGTCATCAGCGTCCGTGGCCTGAACCTTGATGATGTTACTGCCAGGCGCCTGGGCCTGAGGAATCGAGACGTTGTATGGAAGATTCTGGAAGATCGGAGGATTGAGGTTGCGCTTGACGGTGATGTTGACCTGCGCCTGGTTCGTACTGTTCCTCGCGTAGAGTCCACCCTGGTCTCGACACTGGACGAAGAACTACGGGAACAGGACAACAAAACGATTAAGAAACAACATACGAGTCACCGTATCGTCTTCATCATCATCATCATCCGTCTTTTTCATCATCGTCGTCGTCGTCATCATCATCGATTTCGACCGGGCTTCTCCAGTGGATTACGATATTTGACTACAGTTTCACTTGAAGCTATTGCCATTGATTGATGCCTTGTGCATTAAGACAACAGCTCTATAGAAGTCATTAGATTAGAATAGATTAGACTAGATTAGGTTAGATTATATATCAGTACCATCATCGTGTGTCGTATTATCATAGGAGAAATGACTCACAACGTAGACCGCTTTCTTCGAAGTGTCATCGAGAAGCGATTTCTTGAGCGAGATATCTCCAGTGCCTGGGTCTACCATGAAGTACGTCATCGAAGTGGTATCACCACTTGTCATCGAATAAGTCACCAAGTTATACGGACTCTACGCATCAGAGGAGAAAACACCAAATGAAGGTGAGGTACGGTAAGGTGGGTATCCGGAAATCTCTCCCAGTTTTTTGCATATTAACTTACTGACCCTGCACTGAACGACGTTGTCTTTAATTAAAGGCACTGATAGTCTCTCATCTAGTGGGTAACTAAGTATGACACCGTTCTTACTCGTGTACTTCTGTTGCTATGCTTAAAATACACCATTTATTACATGGGAAAACGACCAGAGGCAAACTGCCCTCCAGGGGAAATTACCAGAGGGAAATATCACCCGAAAAGTGTCCTAGACTCGGTAACGTGAAGTTAGGTGAGGTCAAGTAAAGTGAGGCCAGGTCAAGTCAGGTAAGATAATGTAAGGTACGGTAAAGTAAATACCTTTCCTTTCTTATCATTTTCAACATTAGAGTTAGATCTGTGATCAAGATGGCAAAGATATCAGTTTAGTCCCCATGTAGTTAGATACCAAACTTTGAAATGTCGTCATTTAGCTGAGCTGCTGCGTTTAATGTTAAACAGCTTGAAATTGATTAATACATATCTCCCTAAGGTAAGATGGACCAAAACCGGCTAGGCAGTTACGCTTAGCATAAGAACCTTAACACAACCAATAGCCCTACAGCTCGCCCGCATGTAGCTAGACACCAAACTTTGAAATTTCATCATTTAGCTGAGCTGCTGCATTTAATGTTAAACGGATTGAACTTGATTAATGCGAAAAAGACATAAATGACATTATCACTCATGCGAGCTAAAGATGAGATAAGATGGGATGGGATGGAATAGGATGGGACAAGGGAACGAGACGTGATAAGACAAGACAACATTTCGACTACAACTGACTTTTGTATCGTCGTCTCGAGCCGTGACTCTCGTGAACGGAACAGCGAGGCTTTGTGTTTCAAGGAGAGTCTGCTGGTAGCTGACCGTATCAAACACCGGAGCGTAATTGTTTCGGTTTACATTTACGATGAGGACTGCCGTATCGAAAAGACCCGGAGTGCCACCATCTTGTGCCACCACTCTCACCTGCAACGGTAAGATAACGAGGTTATGATACCTGGTAAATTGGTATTACCTGCTACATGGTCAAGAGGTATTACCTGGTACATGGCAAAACAACTGTTGTGTTACCTGGTATAATAATGGTAAAGTTGTATTATCTGTTGCATGCATGGTAATGTGGTATTATCTGGTAGATGGTGAAGTTGTATTACCTGGTAGGAGATGGCTGTGTCGCTGGCAAGGCTTCTTCCAAGGGTGATGCGTCCGTCAGTGGAGTTGATCGTAAAGAACGAAGGACTTGAGTCATCGCCAACGATCGAATACGTCACCAGATTGAAGGGATTCTGTATCAATCAAAAAGAGCAAATATAGATTATGCAACACTAGATTAAATTAGATTAGATTAGATTAGACCAGTTTAGACTATATGAGACTAGACTGCACTGGATTAAAGTAGACCAGACGAAATTAAACTAGACGAGAGTAAACTAGAATAGACTAGATTCGATCAGATCAGGTTAGATTGCAGATCAGTCTGGAAGAGATAAGACTGTCTACCCTTGAGTCTGTATCTTGAGCAGCCACTTGGAATACGCTCGTTCCAACCGGTGCCGTTTCAAGAAGGTTCTTCGAGTACGGTTCCCCCAGGAAAACCGGAGGATTTGTGTTGCGGATGACCGTGATGGTGACTTGTGCTGGACTGCCGTTCTTGGCGAGTGGCACTCCAAGGTCACGGACATTGACCGCGAACTGCATCAGAAAACACGCTTGGTCAGTCAATATTTATTGTCAACAGATTGAGGTAATGTCTCTAACTTGAACAGGTTGACGACATTTGCACTGGATCTTCTCGTTTGATAAAAATTTCTAAAAGCTTTCTATGAAAATGCTCAAAATGTGCTGGTACTGGCTGCGAATAGAAATGAACCCAATACTTGCTGAAAAGTATTTACACTAGATGTGTAAATATGTGCATAGTATTGGTTGATAATAAGTAATGGATACTAACAAGGATATTCATTTGGTACTGGCCAAGAATAAGTGCATGAATACCTGATGATGGATGATCAGCCGATACTGGCTGAGAATGGACATCTGGTAATGATGACAATAAGTGTCTGGTTCTGGCTAAAAATAAGTATCTGGTGCTGGATAGAATAGGTGCCTTGTTCGCGCCGAGAATAGGTACCTGGTGCTGGCCGATAATAAGTACATGGTATTGGCTGAAGATATTCAACCGGTACTGGTTGAGAATGGATATCGGGCATTTATAAGAACAAGTACCTGGTACAGTCTGACAACAGGTATGTAGTACAGGCTGAAAATAAATACCTGGTACTGGGTGAAGGCGTCTCCGATGAGCGATCGACGAAGGAAGAGCTGACCGGTCGTCTCGTCCAAAGAGAACCGATCAATGTAGGGAGACGCGACATCTATCGAGAAGCGTGTAACGTTATTCGGAGCCTATATCAATAAATCAATCAATTAATCAATCGATCAATCGGTCAGTAAGTCAGAAAAATGAATCAATCAATCAATTAACCAAGTATAAACAAAGAGATATAAACAAGTATTCAACCAATTATTTAATCAGCCAATTATTCAATCAACGAATTATTTAATCGGTACATTCAGCGACCAACCCTATCATCGCCGTCTCTGGCAGATACGCTGAGGATGGACTGCGTCAGTGGAAACGTCTCGAGGATTTCCGCTTCGTACTCCGACTGGAGGAACTGAGGCGCCTGAAGGTTCCGATTGACTGTTATGAGAGCCAAGGACGTCCTTGAACACGCAGGAGTGCCTCCATCCGCTGCTACGATCCTCAGCTGGTGCAGAATGCAATGGTAACTTTAAATAGGTTATCTTCACATTGAAGGTAATTTCAAGTAAAGTAGGATAATATTTATGGTAATTTATGAAAATTACCATAAACATTATCCTACTTTACTTTTCCAGAGTATTTATAGTACTTTAGAGTAAGGTAACATATACGGTTGTTTAAGGTACAGTAGGTATTTGAAGTAGGTACTTTCGAATAAGGTAATACACAGGGTGATTTAAGATAAGTTAATATGAAAGAATTGAATTATGATAAGGTAATATAATATGGAAGATAATATAAAGTTATGTAAGGTAACACAATAAGGTAATTCAAGGTAATTTAATATGAGAGTTAATTGAAATAAGATAAGGTAATGTAATGTGGAAGGTAACTTAACATACAGTAAGATAACACAGTGGATTTTAAGGAAAAGTAATGTGGAATCTGACTAAAGAGTACTTTAAGTATTATAAATGAAGAGTACCTTATTAACACTAAATGAAGGTTACCTTAAGTACTGTAAGTAAAGAGTAGCTTAAGTACCCAAAGTAAGCAGTACCTTGTACAAGGTAGAAGAGTCGGTTCTGAGGTCAGCCTTGACGACTACTCTTCCCGTAGTATTGTCGATGGAAAAGAAGGTTGGGCTGCTGTCGTCTCCCAGAAGGGAAAAACTGAGTTTGCCAAATGGAGTGTTCTATAAATCAATTCCAGCCAAACTGCAATGTACTGCAATTCGTTTAAATGTAATGTAATGCAGATGTATGTATGTAAAACTTAAGACTCACTCAGTACTATAACTAATTATTATGTTGTAACGCGTCCTTTGAGTAAGACATTGTTTTATTAAGGCGCGTTATAAATATAAGTTGTATTGTATGTATGTATGTATGTATCACTAAATTTGTAAAGCGCCTTTTAAGTAACTCACAAAGGCGCTGCAGCACGGCTATCTAACGGTCTCTAAATAGGAGCGTCTTGAGACGGGCAGAAAATGTTTCTTGAACTGTTGAACAGTCAAGGGATTGGATGTCTGGTGGAAGAGTGTTCCAGAGAGACGGCTCCGCAGTGGAGAAGGCGCGGCCTGCCCGAGCAGACGTACGAGAACGCGGTACAATGAGCTGATCAGGCAAGGTAACACAAAAAGTGTAATGTAGTGCAGTAAGTAATGGCAAACTTAACATAGCACTGCTTGTCGATCTGCTTAGAGACAGGGTCCATCATATTCAAATGCTTACGACAGTGTACATGAGCAAAAGCTTAGTTTTAAAAGCAAAGCAATATAAGGCAAGGAAAGGCAACCATCGATAACGTAAGATATAATTAGGTAAGATCAGGTAATGACTGGTAAGATACGGGAATGCTAATCTCGTGTAATTAAATCTAATCCAATCAAATCTCATCCAATAACTTCTATAGCGCTATTATCATGATGCGCAATAAATCAATTGACGGTCGTCGCTTCAAATGAAGCTTTAATCACAAATCGTAATCCATTGGAGAAGTGCAGTCGAAATCCGGTAGGTTAGGCAGACAAGATGTTAGGCTATGGCGGTTAATCTAATCATTGACTTCTATAGTGTCGTTATCACGATCCATAAGGCATCAAGCAATGATCGCTTCAAGTGAAACCATATTAACAAATCGAGTCTAGTCTAGATCCTATAGGTCAGGAATATTAAGTCAGGCTAGCCACTAAATTAACCAATTTCTGTAGCGCCACCTCACCGAATCATCGTTGTCCGTTGCAACGGCCTGAAGGACAACGCTGTTGATCGATTGCGTCTGATTGATGAGAGCCGAGTAAGGCTCCGACTGGAAAACCGGACAGAACTTGTTTCGCTGGACATTAACGGTCACCTGGCACTGGTCAGTGCTGACCTTCGGAGAACTGGCCATATCGTATGCACTGACCACGATCTAGAAAACAGTGACACGGTAATGTAATGTGTAATGGCAAGGTAAGTTCATGCCAAGGTAACGGTAAGATAAGTTCAAGCCAAGGTAATGGTAAGGTAAGTACAATAACATTAAGTTTATCACTCATTTTACACGTAAAGGTAAGTGTATGTGTAAGGTTGTAATAGTAAGATAAGTTAAGATAAGGTAGGTTAAGTTTAGTTTATAGTGTGTTAGGTAAGATAAGGTAAGGTATGTTTATGGTAAGGAAAGCTAATACATATTTATGGTAAGGTAGGCCTAACAGAAGTTCATTAAATATTTTACCCCAAGGTTTGTAAAGTAAAGTATGCTTATGATTTCGTTTGGTAATGTAAGAAAAGATAAGTTAATGGTAAGGTAAGATGAGATAAAGTAAGTGTATGGTAAAGTAACATTATAACATCACTGCCGAAGCTATAACAATAAATGAGCATATTAAAAACAAGTAAGTAAGATTGGACGAGCATATTAGTTAGTAAGTAAGCCAACTCACTGAATACGAGGTGACCTCAGGACTGTCCACGTAGAGTGGACGCTTAAGGGTCACTATGCCGGTCACTTCGTCCACTTCGAAGAAGCCAAAGGCACTGACTGACCCAGTCATCTGATATCTGACCACGTTGTACGGGGCCTGAAATAAATGACCACAAGGTAAAGAATGCACGGTCTAATTAAATCATAAGATAATGTAAGGTGGTCTAAATATATGAATATAGATGATACAACTAAAAATAATACCAATGAATAAATAAATAATAAATACATGAAGAAATAATTAATATTCTTCTTTTGCATTGTCTGAAATGCAGCATCTGCACTCTAACTTCCTTGTGAAGAAATTAATGAATTAATTAAATAGCCACATATTCTGTTTGAAATCGTACGAAATTCAACATTACATTAGAATCTCCTAATAAATAAATAAAGGCCCTTATGTACACACAGCGACTCTGGTAAGCTCTCAAAAGGCGCTATATAAATAGTCAGCTATCATACATACATACATACACACAAGCATCCATACATACATACATACATATACATGCACACATACATATATGCATGCATACATATATACATAAAAAGGGCGCCGACCTTTGTGTCCTGATCCGTAGCGTTGACATCAGCAACCGGAACTCCGAGCTGGAAGTTCTCCAGGATGTTCAGTTCGATCGTCTGCGGATTGAATGATGGAGCGAAGAGGTTGCGGATGACGGTAATGACAACGGTTGCCGTTGACGACCTTGGCGGAGTGCCACCATCCACAGCAACCACGCGCAGCTGGAAACAGGCATCTGATACAGCCTAGATCTCATCTGGATTTCTCAAACTGATTACAATGTTTTCACTGCGGGTTCATTTAAAGCGACCATCGTTTGATGTCTTCTGAATTGTGATAACGGGTCCATAGGAGTCATTAGGTTATGCTAGGCCAAGACAAGACTAACACTTTGACTAGACAAGGCTAAACCTGACTACATTAGATATTGAAGTCTAGCGTACACAATGCAGGATGTGAGGGGAAGAAGGCGAAAGAGGGACAAGCAGAGACGTAGAGACAGAAAGTCACAGAGACAAAGAGAAGGAGAAAAAAACATGGAGATATGATCTGGTTCGTACTGTGTATTCGAGGTCAGTGTCCCGGGTGAGTGACTTGTTCACTGTGACGTCACCACTCGACGCATCTACCGTAAAGAACTGCGGAGCCTTGTAGTCTCCGATGACCAAGTAACGAACGACGTTGTACGGAGCCTACAAAAACAAAAACTGACGATTGAGAAGAGCCCATCAATAATAAAACACAATACAGGCCAAAACTGCCAGCAAACCAGTCAACCAGCCATCCAACCAGCCAGCCAGCCAACCAGCCAGCCAGTCAATCAGTCAGTCTCTATTTCTGACTAAGAAATGAGTAAGAACTAGTTGCCAATAATTTAAACGACGAATCGATAGAATCCACTGACACTCGAGTCTTGATCCTGGGCCTGCAGTCCAATGACGGAGTCTCCCACATTTCGGTTCTCCTCGAGAGACACAGCGTAGCTGGAGCCCCCTAGGAACTGCGGCGAATTCCTGTTGTGCCCGATCGAAACAGCTATGTCCACCGGTTGACTGTACTTGCGAGGTACGCCCAGATCGTAGCTTTGTATTGTCACCTGAAGCAGAAATATTATGATCAGAATACAGGAAAAGAAAGGTAAGGTGAAGCAATCTCTAGGTAACTGACAGGTAATGTAATGGTTAGTTTGGGTAATGGACATATAAGGTAACGGTCAGTTAAAGTAATGATCAGTTAAGTTACGGTCAGATAATGTACAAGTTAAGGTAAGGTATAAGATTGGTGAGGTTTTGGTCAGGTAAAGGAAACTTATAAATGAGTGAAAACGAAAGAATATTTCAATTAAAAATACATTTACGCTCACAAATAATGTCTAGAAGAGCAGACAATAATGTGACTAAAATTCTCATAGACATCAATTGTCTAGTGGATAAAGTACAGTTCCTGTGACCCATAGCCAAACACAACAGTTGGCTTTTCAATTAATTTGACAAACTTTTCCAGCAACAGACGACAATGAATGTGCTTTGACACCAGTCAGTTTATAACTACGAGAATTCTAGCTACACTAGTGTCTGCTCCTCTCTTCTCCTCTCTTCTTGCCTACTCAACTCTTCTGCTCCTGCACCATCCTACGACCACCGTTGCCATCAAAAACGCTTTCCACCGTAGCACCACGTACGCTGTTTCCCCGGCCTGAACCCCTCCACCCCCCCGGATTCTGCCCTGGCACCGGAACTCATCCAACTACCTGACTCTTGCGGACTAGAATTTATACAGAGCCGATGTTTAAGCTGGTCTCCCCAACACAGCTATTATATGGCGCTGCGAATTACGGAGAATTAATTACTCTTAGCACACATTACTTTTATCTGAGAGTGAATTGATCATTGGAATAATACAGGGTCGACTTACGAAGATGGTGTCGTCCGTGCAGGGGGTGGTCGAGAGGGAGTGTCTTACGGTTAGAACACCAGCCACTTCATTGAGGTCAAAGCACTGTCTTGCTGCATTGTCTCCTGTGATGTTGTAACGCACCGTGTTGTAGGGCGCCTGAAAGTTCAAATGTCGTCTCGATCAAAGCCAATGAAATCAGTCAGATGACCGATGAACAGATCGATGAACGAATCAATGAAAATGAGTAAATGACTGAACAAAAGAATGATCCATCTATCCACCGCTCATCAATCGATAAAACAATCATTGAATCAATCGATAAATCAACCAGGCAAATTTTCATTCAGCCATCGATAAATTGATTAGGCATCCCAACAATCGATCGATCGATTGACCAACTCGTCAATCGAACAATCAATCACCAACCCACCAAACGATCGAACGGTCATCGCAATCACTTCACCAACAATCCAACCAACTAAAAAATCAACCAGTGAACCATGTGCCACATCAAACACATCTGACCACCTGACTGACCTTTCGATCCTGGTCAGTGGCTAGCACAGTGACGACCGATGATCCAATCGCAAGGCTCTCGTCGATGCTCTGCGTGTATCTCGACTGATCGAACTGCGGCTCGTGGAAGTTCCGATTCACAACAACGATGACCAGACTACTATTTGACTTATACGGAGTACCACCATCACGCGCTCTGATACGCAGCTGCAATACGTCATTCACTACTTACATTAACGCTATTATTATTATTATTGTTGTTGTTTTTGTTGTCGTTGTTGTTGTTGTTATTATTATTATTAGTAGTAGTAGTAGTAGTAATATTATTACTATTTATATCATCATCATCATCATATCACAGAATTCATTTCTGTCTGCTTCCTTAAAAATGCTCTTGTGCTTTTGCTGTAGTGCCGCGTGGTTCTCCATTACAAAACTTTCTGCGGGCGCCTATGGCTGAAAGTCCCCAAGTGCTTGGATCAATTATACAATTGTATCCCTCCCTTACAATGCTCTTTAGTCTTCTCATAACCTTCTTACAACCACTGTCAATCCAGCAGTTATGATCTACTCGTTCTTCTTCTTCATATCTTCCCTCTCTCGTATTTCAATCCCTTTGTCTCACAGTTTGCGTAGCCGCTCTTTTGTCTATGCCACACCCACTCTATGGAATGAACTCCAAATACTCCGACATTTCGCTCATTCTCCATCTGTCGATGTCCAAACTCTCCCCTTGGAACTTCAAAACGCAGCAGCACTCCGGGAAAAATTCATTGAGAACACAATTAAATGACTAACACGCATAGCAATTCGTTGTAGAGAAATCGATAATTTATAGCAACTCGTCATGAGGTTAGGCAAATAATATTCGAAAAAAAGTTGTAGCTAAAGGGGAATAACAGGGAATTTTTCTTCAAAATGAACATTTTGCCGAACTAGCGCGCAGATTCCCTGTATATGGACCGAACAGCGTCGAAAACCTAGAACGACAACCGGGAATAGTGACCGCAGCATAAAATAGCACCACCGTCCAACGCATTCCTTCGCAGGTGGTAGAAGACATTATTCGAGGCACCAGGTCGATCTGTGAGGGACAGCCATTCATTGATGGTAGAACTCATTCTGGTAGACGGTCAATGCCATTCCAAAGCCCCCTCGTCTTACGACGTCGTAGATAGTCTGTAGGTGTGAGCCGCGACCGTCCATCTGGAACCTGTCATCCCTTTGAGTAGAGGTGGACTATTCCAAGATGTCTGTATGATTTCTGCATCTATCTGATTTGTATGGCTTAATTTTTAAAACTAAAAAGCAGAGAAGATATAGAACTAGAGCAGCTAAGGAAGGTTAACTTGCCGTGAAGTCGGTGGCATCCGTCAGTTGAAGATCCCTCGAGAGGGTTATCTGTCCAGATTGTTCGTTAAGCTGAAAAAACGTCGGAGCCAAATCGTCGCCGATCAGGTCATAGCGAACTTCGTTAAACGGTCCCTGAAATCACGAAACGCATTTTAAAATAAAAAGAGGTAAAAAAGAATCTAAGAAAATCAGCCTATCATAGTTTCTTATAGGGCCTATATTATTACTTTACCTTACCTTACTTTGCCTTACCTAACCTTACCTTCCCTTGCTTTACCTTGCTTTGCTTACCTTACCTTAGCTTGTCTTGCCTTGATTTGCCTTACCTTACCTTGCTTTACCTTACCCTTGCCTTAACTTACTTTGCCTTGCCGAGCGAGCCTGCTTTACTTTACCTTACTTCACTTATCTACCCTTATTTTACCTCCCCTTGCCTTGCTTTGCCTGATCCGGATCCGGATACATGCATATCCCAAGTCTCTATACACTGATTCAGAGTCTATATGGATGTGCATGTATCCGGATTGAATGCATTCCAAAAATTTAATGTCTGCTTAGAGCAGAGTTTAATGTAGTCTGGACGCTTATAGGCATCAGTTGTCTAGTAATAAAGCAGTCACTGTGGCCTTTGCTATTAATAGTAATGTTTGTTAAAAGCAGAGACCAGATTGCTCTTATAAATCAGATGTCCGACAATAAAGCACAGGAACTGTGGCCTATAGCCAGAGATTACTGTGGCCTTCTGAAGTAAAACTGTCTGCTGGCAGGCAACAGTGAACGTGCTTTAACACTAGACAGCCTATGTCTGCAAGCGTTCTAGACACAATAGTGTCTGCTCTCTGTAGACATTACTTTTAAGAGTGAAAAATAATGTGGCTTTATAAATCACAAATCCTTTGTTAAGTAAACAACCTCTGAATCGGAGTCGATGGCTCGGACGTTCTGGACCTGGGTGTTCGTTGGCTGGTCTTCGTTCAAGGTCACGCTGTAGACCATCTGTTCGAAGACTGGGGCAAAGAGGTTTCTGGAGACGTCGATCTTGACGCTCGAGTTGCTGCTTCTCTTCGGTGGTGTTCCGCCATCGACCGCTCGCACGTTTATCTGGCAAAGGAGATCCGTCATAACCATTTAGGTAGCGCCTCTTCAGGAAAGTTTATCACCCTGTTTCGAATGACTACAAACCTATTTAGTCTGACTCATACACATTTTTCCATCTAACTGATGCACACCATCAAAAAACCTCAATACGCCAAGTTTATGGTCGTATGTGCCCTGAATCTGCCGCAGGAGAAATAAATTGGTTTGAGGTAATTTTACCGAAGAAGAAGAATCCTACCGTGTACGAGGGTCGTAGTGTGAGGTCAAGGGTCAATGACTGTCGAACTGATATCTGGCCAGTAACTGGGTCGACCATGAAGTAACTGCTGTTGGTAATCATTTCAAACTTGACCGTATTGAATGGAGCCTAGAATCAGCGGAAACACAAATACATCACCAGTTTGCATGTGTAAGGTTTTTAGATGACATTCTGGTGAAGCTGAATTTAATTTGACGATCACATCGCACTTGTTAATTATTACTGAATATTGCTCACCTGTTTATGACGCAGTCTCACCTGTTCATAATTACGTCTCACCTGTTCGTCATCATCCCTTGCTTCGACTTGGAGAAAAGGAACTCCCAGCGCTTGCGTTTCTAGAATCTTCGTTCCGTACTGTTCCTGATTCATCTGTGGAGCATTTAGGTTCCGGTCCACGCTGACAAATACGACGATCGCAGAGCTCTTCGGAGGGGTGCCTCCATCCTCAGCCTTGACTCGAATCTACAGTATGATGATAACACAAGGATTCATCGAATCTGCTTTCTCTACTTACTTTCTCCCATTTTAGTTTCTCCGACAGTTATATGCATGGCACAGGTAGGAATCACCTACCTTTAAATTTAATACAGGTCAATGGCAGAAGCTTCACCTTACGCTACCTTACTTTACATAAACTCGACACAACCCTCCATCCACGGTCTCTGAACATGGCGTCAACTGTCAACTTTGAATAGGAATTCGTCGGTTAGGCTCTGCGTGTTTGTGAGAGACTGCTAATGGTAGCTCTTCCAGTCATCGGAGCACTGTTTGCTCCATGATGAACCTTTTGTTCTAAATGAACTTTGATTACGCTAGCGAAGGCAGCGCTTTTGTGAGGTACTTAAAAGACGCTATATTAAGGTTTCAAGACAACTAATTAAATAAAATTTAACTAGCCTTACCTTACCTTAAGTTGACTTGACTTACCTCGCGTTTAATTAACAATGAATAATCGTAGTTGGAGAAATCCTTTTCAAAACTTTGCTTTGTCTTGCTTCTCTTTACTTTGAAATCGAATTCTGGTAGATGGCAAATGCCTCACCGTACCTTGACTTACCTTACTTTACCTTATCTTGTCTTACCTCATTACCCCACCTCACCTTACTTTTGCCTTGCCTTACCTGTCGTCACCTCATATCACCTTACCTTTGCTTTGCCTTGCATTGCCTTACCTCATCTTACCTTAGCCTGAATTTGAACAAAGGTAATTGTGTAAAAAGCCGCTTACTCGATAGGTCGTCTGATCATCGGAGTTGACTGAATTGGACAGAGCGACTGAACCACTTGTCTCTGTTATCGTGAAAAACACGGACGCTGAGTCATCGCCAATGATGCTGTACCGAACACGATTGAATGGATCCTACGAATCACATAATGTAATGTAATGCAATGTGTGCATGAATTTATCAAGTCACTTAATATAGCGCCTTTTAAAGACATTTCAAGAGTGTTGTACACATGGCTATCTAACTCATATGAACAGATGCGACTAAAAGTAGGTTGACAACGCATGTTGTACAGAGTTAAATGAAGCAGTATGTGCACATAAGGGAAGTCTTTTCCAAGAATAAAACGACAACAGTATGTATGTATGTATATGTATGTCTGTATGTATGTGTGTATGTATGTATGCATGTATGTATGTGTATGTATTTATGTATCCAAAGACTTATAAGGCGCATTTTAAGAACCTCACAAAAGCTCTGCAGCATGACTATCTAACAGTTCTAAGAAGGTGCGTTTTAAGAAAGGCTGAGAATGTTTCTTGAGCCGTTAAGGGCGAAAGAGTTCGAATTTCCAGAGGAAGATTGTTCCAGAGGGACGGTCCAATGCACGAGAAAGCACGGTGGGCCCAAGCCATCGTAAAATAGGACAGGATAAGATATAATAGAATATAGAACGGAACATAACAAAACAAAACAAAACAGAATATAACAGAACAAACTAGAATAGAATAAAGCAGCGCAGATTAGAATGGAACAGAACAGAATAGAAAAGAACAGAACAGAAGAGATTAGTATAGAAAGGAATAGATTATACAGCTGTTTGATCCCTTACTCACCGCATCATCAGCATCGGTGGCATTAACAGTTATGATGGGAAACCCGCCTCCTGCATCACGACGGATGAAGGCAACGTATGGACCGGATGCAAATACCGGACTGAAACTGTTCCTCTTGACTGAAATCGTCACAGATGCAGGAACACTGCTCGTTCGACTGCGACGAGCAAGGTCCGTTGCGAGAACATTAAATGGCTGAAAACAGCAAAAATTGGTGTCATCATGATTCCTTTCAGCAATCATCATCAGTTATAATCATCATACCATCGTCACCGTCATCATCACCGTCATCGTTTTTTCTTTTTCTTCTTCTTTTTCTTCTTCTTCATCATCATCCTCCCGTCGTCGTCATCATCATCATCTTCTTCTTCTTAACTCTTTATCGTCATCATCGTCGTCGTCGTTCCTATTGTCATCAATCATCATTCATTATTTATTACCATCATCGACAACAACATCGTCATCACAATGCATCGCAATTTGTCTGTCTGTTGACAACAAGACAGCCTAGTTGATTGTGGTGGGTGAGAAAGAACTGGCTTCCAGTCCAACTGACCCCGTACTGTCTGGTTTTATCCGGATCGACGAGAAGTGACTTCTTGAGGAAGACGAGACCAGAAACGGAATCAATGGCGAAGAACTCTTTCACTCGACCATCGACATCGTCCGCCAAAGCATATTTCACCTGATTGTAAGGAGCCTAAAACAATACAAACTCAATCACTATTCAACTCACCTTTGAAGGGCAGGTATGTGACTGGATGGATGCATGGATGGATGCATGGATGGAATGATGCATGAATGAAATGATGTATGAAAGCATGGATGGTATAGAAGAAAATTAAAAAAATTAAATTGAAAAGAAGAAAGACAGGGAAGAGGAAGAAAACTGAATGAAGAAGGAAGTAGATAAGAAATACGAGGAGAGGGAGGAATACAGGATTCAGGTGAGATGGAGGACAAGAAGTCCCTACCGTTCGGTCAGAATCCGTTGCATTCAGCTGAACAATAGACAGACCCAATCCGAGCGTCTCCAAGATCGACACGCTGTAATTGACGGGTGCAAAACGCGGGGCGTTGAAGTTACGCAGCACCTCGACCGTGACCAAGGTCGTCGCGGTTTTTGGTGGGTCGCCCTGGTCCTGTGCAGTGATGCGTATCGTGTAAAATTCCGCAGCGTCCGTCTTGAGGTCTCGGGTAAGTGTTATATTCCCTGTACGGGCGTCCACGGCAAAGAATCTGGGAGCCTGGTCGTCTCCTATGATCGAGAAGGAGACGGCGTTGAACGGACCCTGTTATGATCAGAGGAACAGATCCTTAAGCACGCCCCCAAAGGGTATGAAGATACGTAAGTAGACTGACAGACAAACAGACAGAGAGACAGACAGATGGACGGACGGACGAAGGACACTGATGCAACTGACTGTTCCTTTAAAGCAACCCCAGGAGGATATGAAGTGATAGCGACTTCATTTTCTTTTTATGGTCACTTTCAATTTCCCAGTTTTAATATTATTGTTTTTTAACTTAAAGGCTTAATAGACTCTGGCTCTTATCAGCCTGGGGTAAACTCACCCCACCTCACAAATCAAATGAGGGCAAGGTAGTATTGACTAATCCTCTGGATTGGCCTTTGTTTACCCCTTATGTTTGATAGGCAACCCTTACCCTAACCAGTTTGGATTAGACCAATGGCAATCGCAACAAAAACTCACATGGGGCCATGACCGTATTGGCTGGCCCTCTGGATCGGCCTCCGCTTACCATCTGATCCTGATCGACTGCGGCCACGACGAAAACGTTTCCTCCGATGGTCAGTGTCTCTGAAATGGTTGCCTGGTACGTCGGCTGCGAAAATACGGGCGCACCTTGGTTATGGCTGACGTCAATGGTCACGTGAGCTTCGCTGGTGCTCGTTCGCGGCGGGAAACCAGCGTCAACTAGAAACGAGTCCACCTGAAGAAGAGATACAACTGCATTTTGCTATCAGTACTCTAGCTATCATTCGCATAGCGCCGTTCAGGCTCTTCACTATAAATTATACAAATTAGCCTGTAGAACTGTTGGTATTTCTCTGTGTGCAGGCCTGGTATCTTGCTGTTTATATAGCGCCTTTCAATAACAAACATACACACATTCTCACAACACTCATACATACATGCACACATACATATATATATATCATTATATAAACAGGCGATACATAAATTTATCATTTGCTTGCGTTGTTTCTACACAGGACTCCAACTTTCGGGGGAGGTATGGGTGCACATTGCTCAGTGATGCTAACCCTGAACTGCGTCCGGTTACTGAAGCGCAACGGTCGGTCAAGCACAACGGCGCCAGTCTCCGCGTTGATGAAGAAGAAAAGGCCGGACTCGGCATCTGTTGAATTACTCATGTAGAACTTGAATGCATCCTACAAACAAAATCAGTAGCCAATAAAGATGTAGGACCTTGTGTGAAGAAGCTAAGTTTAAGAATATTCGACATATCGTAGTAATAAATGACAGTCCGAATTATGGTCGTTTGTTGAACGTACAACTTGAGACCACATATATATATATATATGCGTGGATATACATAAATATATTTTATATGTTTTATAAAGATATAATACAAATAAAAAAATTTGCGCTATTTAAACGTAAGAAATGAAAAGAAGTTCGTACGCCGTCGTCATCGGCTGCACTGAGCATGACAACGGTTGTCCCGAGCAACGTTGTCTCGAGGATGTTCGTTGAGTAATCCGATTGTACGAAGCGCGGACTGTTGAGGTTTCGCTGTACGTTGATCGTTACGTTGACTGACGTCGGATTTTCCGGATTCACCGAATCGAAGGCAGATGCTGTCAGCTGGAAAAGAAGGAAAAGAGATTCAGCGACAGGCGAAACACATGAAACTGACAAATACAGATGAGACTAAAACACCAGCCCTAATGCTCTGCCTGTCTTTGTCTGTTTCTGTCGCTCCCTCTAACTCTGCCTCCTCCTGTCTCTGTCCCTATCCCTGTCCTTGTCTATGTCCCTGTCCCTGAATCGGTCCCTCTCCCTTACCCTATCTCTGTACCTGTGCTTGTCCCTCTCCCTTCTGCCCCTTATTGTATCCTTTTGCTCTCTGCCTCCCTCAAAAATAATTTTTTTAAACAATAAAAATCCACCTTACTGCGTGAATGACACAATTGTCTATTCGGTAGGGCGCTTAGTTTGTAATCTAGCGATTGCGGGTTCGAGCGGATTCTATGTTATGACCCTAAACAAGTTGTTCACGCACACGTGTCTCTGTCACCAAGCAGTATAATTTGGTATCGGTGTAAGCTGGAAAGTAAACGGCAAGTCGTGCGATGCACTGGCCCCGTGTCCAGGACTCTGGGATTGGTTTGCTGGGGCTCTCGGGCCTGTGACGGGGAATGGACACCTCCCCTGAACTCCACTATAGGACATGGGGCTCTACTTTACTTTGAGCGATACTTAATAGGACCGACACATAGAAGAAATGCAGATTCTGCTCACCGTGTACTGAAATCCTCGGTCAGTCTTGAGATCCGCCTTGCAGTAGATGTCGCCAGATTCGTTTCGGACGCCGAAATAGTAGGGTGCTGGCACAATGCCAAGGATCGAGTAGCTCAGACGACCCTAGAAAGGACATATTTTACGGCGCATTTATATACAGCCACCACCTGATGCTCATGGCTTCGATTGGGTCATCGTAGATCATCATTGTCATCGTAATCGTCGTCAGTGGTAGTAGAGGCATCACCACCACTACCATCGTTATTACCACCACGTCCACAACCATCACGATCACCATAAGATCACGCCGTAAGATGTCGCTAAAGACTTAATAGTAATTTTAGTAAGATACTTAAATGAGTTTCCTCACCATGACGTCATCGTCTCGCCCTCTTAGAGTGAAGATGACGTCACCGATGCTCGTCTTCTCCGTTATGTTGGTGACGTAGGGTGTTGCGTCGAATACCGGGGCCCTGAGGTCGCGTCGGAGGCGGATTTGGATCTGGGCAGACCCGGTCTTGGTCGGAACCCCGCTGTCGGTGGCGATGATCGGCACCTTGGTAACGAAAGACACACGTGTATCCATGGTTCCGGTTACTAAGCGAGAGATCGACTAGAGTCGCATTCCTATTTGACCAATGCGTTTACTCCGAGAATATTCTGAAGAATCCAGTTACAATTGAGTGACTGAGTGATGATGCGTGGCACTGTGGTCTGCTAGGTAGCGCGCTTACTCTGTAATTCAACAACTGCGGGTTCGAACTTGCTGAGCGGACTCTGTGTAGCGAACCTGGACAAGTGGTTTGTGATACTTCTCTCAAGTCTCAGATTCTGATTTAATTACTTTTGCGCTAGTAGTAAATGCAATAAATTAATTACATAAATAAATGAACAAATAAAAAATAAGGGTAGGTCACTAAGTGAGCAGATGAAGTGACTGCAACATGGAGCTGGTGATAGGCAGTCGTAAACTGGGCATATCAGAGTCATCAGTTGCATATACTATAGCATTTAACGGCTAAATTCCAGTACCTCGTCAAATTCTAGATTAAAGACCCGTACCACGTATTCCACTCTTGTCTCCTTCTTGAACATCTTGACAAGACTAACGAACCCTGTCGCTGGATTCACATAGATGTACTGAGCATCTGAAGGAGCTGGTTGCTGCACCGAGTAAGTCACCGTATCCTAAAACAATGTAATCGTAAAGTCTACATTTCTAAAGCACTACTTAAAAGCTAGTTTATTCACGAGTGCTGCATCAAGTCGGACAGATTGTCAAAAGATACCTCATGAAGTACAAGGCCCAAGAGACCAGAAAAAAGGAAAACGAATTACGTCTCACTTTATTAACCGAAATGCAGACGATTATCTTCATCGTTCCACTGAACGTAATTAAATATCAAAGTAGCAAAATCTTTCTGTCGACTACTAGACCGGAATATAAAAATATGCAAAATACAAAATATATAAAAAGAAACATAAATATGTAAAAATGTAGAATACAAAGCATGCAAAATAAAAATGAAATCACAAGATCTATCTGCAGATCTTAAATACAAAGTAACAATATCCTTTAATCTTGTGTTGAACAGAAAAGTAATAAGATTTCTTAGACTTATAATGTAACATTCAACAACATCCTCAGTTTCACTTGAAACTACGAGAGTCAACAGACTAATAGACTAAAAATGGAGCTGTACAGTGGTGTGCTCGGTAGCTCGCTGGGTCTCTAGTCCAACGATATCAGGTTCAAGCCAGCCGAGCGCACACAGTGTGCAACGACTCTGAACATGTTCTCACATAGGGGCCTACTTGTTCCGCGCATTAAATTCAGATTTTACTGACCCTGCGCGTAAAAAGTGCAATGATTAAACAAGTAAATAAATAAACTAGACAATTATTTCTGTCTTACATTATCGTCATCGGTGGCCGTGACGTTGAGGATGTTTGCACCGACGGCTGTCTTCTCCATCAGATCCTCCACAAAGTAAATGCTCTGAGTAAACTGTGGTGCGTTTTGATTTCTCGTCACCGTGACGTTGACGATGGCGTTGGCAAACTGCACCGTCACTTCGAACTGCCTACTCGCCTGGACCCGAATCTGGCAATTAAACGCAAGGCAGCATTTATGGTGTGTTTGCAACTGACTTCTCCTGAGGAATTTTTCCGATTAGACCCTAAGTAAAGCTACCAATAAAGCCCGCAAAATAACGTCAGAGTGGTTTGTAATTGCAATTGCATTTATGATTGGAAGTTACACTAAGGTTTAGCGGGCAGTGTCAATCCAGAGAGGCTGAATGAGGAGTGCAGTCCCTTAGGTTTACCTTAAGAGGCAGTATTCGTGACTCTTTTTCTCAGTCTCTTCATATAAAGGCTGGAATTCAGTCCTCCCCTAGCCGCCTGATCATCCCACTGACAGTGTACAGCCAGTGTACTCATTTTATAGCCGAGTTCTTTAGGAGATTAAAACTCTCCAGAAATCTTTCTGCCCTGGCTGGGATTTGAAACCCCGCCTCTCGGTTGACAGTCCAACACGATATCTAGTCTAATGATTTTTACAGCGCTATCATAATACACAAGGCGATGGCCGCTTTCAGGGAGGCCGTAGTCGCGATTCTTAATCCGTTGGAGAAGCCCGGTCGAAATCGGATGTGAAAACAATTGTATTGTATTGTATTTGATAACTTATATAGCGCTTCTTTCAGAATAAACTACTCAGAGGCGCTTCCAGCGTGAGAACCCCTGGGAAATAAGAACGTCTTTAGACAACGAGCTGACTGAGCTCTATCACCAACAGTGACCCTTGCACGAAACGATAGCGGAAGTTCATTCCATAGAGATGGGCCAGCAACAGCAAAAGCCCGCTGCTGAGCCAGCGAGGACTTAACACGAGGAACAAATAGATCCAGACGCTGACCACTAGACTAAAATACTGAAGTGAGTATAGAGAGGTCGTTCGTGTGGCTTACGATGTAGAAGAACCCCTTCAGAGGGTCGTTCCTGAGCGACTGCGAAACACTGATGTCACCCGTCGCCTGGTTGATCCTGAAATACTGGGCCACCGAATCCGTGTTCGTTAGGCTAAATTTCACGTTGTCCTTTGAAGCAAAAGACATTAATATTTCTCATTCGTATTTTGTTAGTATACAAGTCCTGTTAAAATATATGGCATTAAAATAGATTGGATCAAAATACATCGCATTAAATGAAATAAATATATATTGCAATAAAATATATAAATTTAAACTACATGGCATTGAATAAATACACATATATGGCAATAAACTGTATTGGAATGAAAGATAGGACATTAAAATTAAGTTTATACACTATGGCATTAAAATATATTACATCAAAATTAAAAATATATACAGTTAAATCATAAAATATATGGCATTAATATAAAAATACATTGTAATAAAATTTATGACTTTCTAAAGTTAGTAAAGGCAAAGTTTCTTTTACCACTGATCCCTAAGTAAGAGGTTGAAATCCTCAACTTCATCTTACCGATGGTGCGGCGGTGACCCTGATTACGGTCGTGCCAGTGGGTTGGGTTTCCGGAATCGTAACTGTGTAGTTGGAGGTGGAGAACTCAAGACGCCCCTGGTCACGTTGTATCGTAACCGTAACGTAAGTCTCGTCTGTCTTCTGTGGCGAACCGTGGTCACGCACCATCACATGCAGCTAAACGAAAAAGTTACGGTTAGGTAAGGTAAAGTAACAGCAGGTAAGGAAAGAAACAAAACGGTATCGGTGAGGTAAGTAATGTAAAGTAAGGTAAAGCAAAGCAAGGCAGGGTAAGGTAAGGCAAGACGAGGTAAGGTCATATAAGTTAAGGTAAGGCATTATAAGGTAAAGAAAGCCACCGAGACAATGCAATGCATCGCAAATCCCTGAAAACGTTTCCTGGATTGGAGCTATATAAATTTTTCGTTACATTACACTGTGGTATGTTGGACAAACGTGTCCCTCACCCGATAGGCCATGGTTGTTGTGCTGAGGACAGACTCTCGGAGAAGGACCTCCCCAGTCGCTGGGTCGACGAAGAAGTAGGTAGGTGCGTCGTTCTCTCCCGTCAGCACGAAATCAAACTCATTGTTTGGAGACTACAAATATCAGTATATGTGTGCATTTTTATAGCGCATTTCTAAGAACCTGTCAAGCAGAATAATTGTTTAGGCAACAGTTTGTTCTCTTGTGTGGTTTTGGCTAATAATCAGGGTTAGGTCAGTCAAGTTAGAAGTATAGCACTATTACAAAAACATCATTATTGCTATTGCTATTAATTACCATTATCATCACCATTATAATCATCACTATCACCACCATCACAATTATCACTATCACCATTACTACCATCATCATAATCACCATAATCATCATCATAATTATTATTATCATCATCATCATCATCATCAAAGACATCACCTCCATCAACATAATCATCATCGTTATTACAAAAAAAAGTTTTGTCATTGATATCATCATGCTTACTGACCGCGCGATCATCGTCGGTAGCTCGCAGCTGAGTGATGTTCAGCCCAGGTGCGCTGTTGTCCTTGATGGTCACCTCGACGTCTTCAGTCAGAAACGAAGGCGCAAACAGGTTGCGAACAACGTTTATGCGGACGACAGCTGTGCTGCTGAGGGGTGGCGTACCGCCATCTTGCGCCAGAATCCTCAGCTAAAGAAAGTTCAGTACACTTCGGTGTAGAAAAGCAAAGAATCCGAATTTCTCATTAATAAGAATCTGAACAACTGAATACAAAATAAACCAACAGAATAAAATACAATACAAAACAATTCAATTGAATATATACTATAAATTGCAATCTAATACAGTGAAATGCAATACAGTACAGTACAATGCAATTCATACATCGCAATACATTACGACATCATACTAAAACTTACAAAACATTACAATATAATACAATACAAAGCAATATAATTAACAATACAATATCAAACTATGTGGCTTATTTGAATGCATACACTATTAGTAGATTGAATAAAGATGTTGAATGCAGAACAACAGAGCAAAAACCAAAGGATCGGACTTACGTAGTATTCCAATCCACTGTCGGTCGTCAGGTTGACATTTGTCTTCAACTTGACCTGACCTTGACCGTTGACCTCGAAGAACGAGGCTCCTGCTCCATCGCCGATCACCTGGAGTGTCACGTCGGAAAACGGCGACTGCAGATGACACAGCATCAGAAACAAAAGGATTTTAATTCACTTGATTAATTACTCGACCATTCCAGCAGATTCCTACACCATCTGCATGTTCAATTAAAGAATACTGTTATAATAATATTAAAGTGAGAATGATTACGATGATAATGTTGTTGTTGTTGTTGTTGTTGATGATGATGATGATGATGATCCCACCGTCGTATCGTTGTCTTTAGTCGATACTTGAATGACGTCACTTCCACTGGGAAGGTTTTCGTTGACGGTTGCCGTGTACGCTCTGGGGTTGACGAAGCCGGGTGCATTGAGGTTGCGGTCAACATTGATGGTAACCGTTGCTGTGGTGTCCGCCGAACGTGGAGGGTTGCCCTGGTCAACGGCCGACACAAGAACCTGAACATGAAGATAGCAATAGGTCTAAGTTCCCAACGCATCCACAAGTGTAGACTCAACTTGGCAACGTGTCCCTTTGAGACAGGCACTTAGTTGTCTTCTGACAGTGAAACGACATACAAGGAAGAAGGCGAGAAGATATCGATTGAGAAGGCGATTAGGAGATTAGACACAGTGGCGGTTTTACCGGTGGGTCAGAGGGACCACTTCTCCCAACCAAACCCTTATTCCAGAGGACATCCCAAGTTATGATAGGTATTTCTTCACATTTTAGTCTACGAAGGGTACCTACAGTATAAGATGGGGTACTCTTGTCCGGAACCAGAGACGACAAGACGGACACTTGTCCGTTCTGGGCATTGACGGTGAAGTAGTTTCGCGCTCTTTCGTTTCCGGTCATGACGTAAGTTATCTGGTTGTCTGGAGCCTACAGTAAACCAGTCAGTTACATAACGGAATATGGTGTGGTTTGGTGTTGTGTGAGGTGATGTGATGTAATGTAGGCCTAATGCAAGGTAAAGTAAGGCGATAAGGTAAGGAAGCTAAGATAGGTAAGGTTAAGTAAGATGATGTGAAGTGGTGTAGGTAAAGTGAAGGAATGCGGTGTGCTGTGGTGTGATATAATCGAATGTAATGCGAGACAGAATTCATGTAGCTCCTATATTTATAAGAAATAAAAGTTCATGAGTTGTGAGCAAAATGGTTTGAGATGGCAAGATCGTATTCTTAATCGTAATCGCACATTTATAAAGCACCTCTTCAAGTAAACTTCTCAGAAGTGCTCCCAGCCTGATAACACAAAAGCACGATCAAATAGAATGATCTTCAATCGCTGGCTAAATAGAAGCAGTAAAAGGGCAAGAAGTTCATATTGCCGGTAACATGGCAGACTGTTCCAGGGTGAAGAACCAACCAGGGCAAAGCTATCATGTTGCCGTGCGGAAATACGGGACGGAGGGACAACCAGAACACCTTATGCTGCACAGCGAAGAGTTCTACGGCTAGAGACAGGTGACAATGAGATACACAGCTCCCTAAGAGAGGATGCAGCACAAACGGTCAGGCAGTTACGCATCAGAAAGAGGATCTTAAACTCAATGTGCCTTCGGATGGGCAACCGACGCAGCTCATCTCATACGTAAGTAGAAATATAAAAATAAGATTAAAATTCAAAATATTCTGACTCTTTCCGACCAAAACAGGTGAAAACCATACATAACAAAGGTCGATGTTTACACGCTGAGGGCCACGCGTTATTCGTGTTGGACAACACTCTTGATCAGGCTGTAGGTGGTTGTAAAATATATTTCATTGTAATACAGTGTATTGTAAAATATATTCCATTGTAGTATAGTGTACTGTACAATATATTCCATTGTAATACAGTGTATTGTAAAATATATTCCATTGTAGTATAGTGTACTGTAAAATATATTCCATTGTAATACAGTGTATTGTAAAATATATTCCAGTGTAGTATAGTGTACTGTAAAATATATTCCATTGTAATAAAGTGTATTGTAAAATATATTCCATTGTAGTATAGTGTACTGTAAAATATATTCCATTGTAGTATAGTGTATTGTAAAATATATTCCATTGTAGTATAGTGTACTGTAAAATATATTCCATTGTAGTATAGTGTATTGTAAAATATATTCCATTGTAATATAGTGTATTGTTGTATTGTATTGCTGTCAGGTACTGAATAATTTTTGTATTGTATTGTATTGTATTGTGTTTTATTGTACTTGACTGCATTGTATTCATTCCACGGCATTGTACTGAATTGTGTGATGTACTGTACAGCATTGTATTATACTGTTGTATGGTGTCTGGCATGGTATGGTATTGTATCATGGAATTAAATTGTATCCCGCTTTACAGGAAAACTGCCGAAAATATTGTATTCTACGTGTATTGTAATCTATTGTATTTTACTGCATTTCATTGTATTTATTATAGAAGAAAACCATCAGAATTGACCACTAATACATTACCCTGCGATCAGCATCTGTGGCAGATACGGTGGTGAGGACGGACCCAAGTGGAATGGTCTCGAGTATCCTCAGTGGACCGGACTGAAAGACCACGACGGGCACCTGGAGGTTTCTTGTAACTGCCACCTGAACAACGACCGAAGTAGATTTGGGAGGAGTGCCACCATCCGACGCTCGAACGCGCACCTGTCAAGCCAACGAGAAAAGGAATTGACATGTCACACTACAAAATTCCCTAGAAAAAAACTCCGTCAAATTGAAAAAACTCCATGGATCACGCAAGAGTCTGGTACTCTTCAGTTCAAGGCAAGGTAGTTCATGTAAGTTAATTTGAGCTAAGTTGGAAAAAAGTAGGCATAGGTAAGGATAAACAATCCAAGAAAGATGAGACTTCAACCCTGACCTATACGACGTTACAGCACTCAGTCTCATAGTTCTTTTCATTATAATAAATTAATAAAACAGTTAATCTTTACTAAGGTTCCAAATGCTACAAAAGTTACTAACATTTCTAAAGTTACTAATGTTACCAAAGTTACAAATGCTACAAAAGTTACTAACATTGCTAAAGTTACTAATGTTACCAAAGTTACAAATGCTACAAAAGTTACTAACATTGCTAAAGTTACTAATGTTACCAAAGTTACAAATGCTACAAAAGTTACTAACATTGCTAAAGTTACTAATGTTACCAAAGTTACAAATGCTACTAAAGTTACTAATGTAAACGCGGCTACAGACGCTGTACGTGCGAGATCCATCGTTGGTCAGGCTGTCGCTGATTGTAATTCGGCCGCTGACTGAATCGATCTGGAAAAAGTTCTGAGCAGCGTCGTCGCCTATGATGTCGAACGTCACTTTGTTGAACGGAGCCTGCAAAAGAAATTTTCGGCATGACTCATGAAGACTAAGTGTGGCATGGTAAAATGGTGAGGCGAGGTACGGTAACAAAGTAGGGAAAGGTAAGGAAAAAGGTATCGTAAGGTAAAGCAATAAGGTTGATGTTAGTTATGGGAAAGATACGGCAAAGGGGTAAGGTAATGTAAGATAAAAGGTATGGTGAGATAATAGTAATAGTAAAGGCTCGGTATGACGAAAGCATGGTGAGGCATGACGAAAGGCATTTAACTTAACTCACCATAGTTTGTAATTTTGGCACCGTAAGACATCAAAGTCGTGTAAGAAAACGTTAAGTAACAAGGCATCATATTAGTTTAGCTCAAATTCCATAAGATACATTACAATACATTACGGAATGTCACCCATAAGATACAGTCTTGCGTACCACAGTGTCCTTGTCGGTGGCGTTGACGGTGAAGATGTTGCTGCCGACGTTGATGTCTTCACGAACTGTGACTGTGTAAGGAGTCGCGAGAAACTCAGGCGCCAGCTTGTTGCGTTGGACCGTGACGATCACCATTCTTGGACCGGTCGTCAGTGGCGGACTGCCCTTGTCGACGGCAAATACAGGAAGCTGCAAGGAGCAACAGACAGGTGTACTGTGAAGCTCTGCAGAGATTATTTACATTTTGGGGAGTTCTCAGCACTTTTTGGAGGCTATTGGGCTGTTATTAGCACTTGCGAGAGGTTCGTAACACTTTTGAGAGGCTATTAGCACTTTCGTGAGATTCTTGATGCCTCTGAGAAGATCTTATAAAGGCCATAAGAGAAGATCCAAATGCCGACACACATGCAGAGTGATAAGAGGTCCTTAAAGGTGCTATATAAATACACATACAGACTGGAGACTACCTACCTGGTAGACATCACTGCCATCGCCGATGAGCGACTGCTTTGGAGACACGATGTCTTCTGTGGAGACAGCAAAGAACGGATGGTCCAGCGTAAAGGAAACTTCATTGTTTGGAGGCTAATTTAACAATAATAATATTTATATGTAACTATAATACTCTTCATATTTAAATATAATTTCTTATATCTGTATATAATTAAAGAAAATCTAAAATACTTACCCGTACGACAAAATAAAGTGGCGCTATAAAAATATACTAGTCGTAGTTATCTGTAGAAGGAAAGAAAGTAAAATAAGTAAAAAATAAGTAAATAATAAAATAAGTTCACCCACCTTGGCATCACGATCGGTTGCTCGGACGGTCAGCAGAGACTGACCGATGGGTGTTGTTTCGGAGATGACGGTGGAATAGTTGGCAGAGTCAAAGACCGGAGCGTAGAAGTTGCGCAGCACCATTACCGTTAGCATGGCAACCGACTGCTTCGGAGGAGTTCCACCGTCTTGAACGATGAGGCGCACCTGAGTGTCAGCACAGGTGAACACGAGCAGATGATAAAATATGCAGGCAGGATTAGTAGCGGGTATGACTGAGCGTCAAAAATACAAAACTATGATACAAAGTAAAACTATATGTAAGAAGCATAATAAGTAAAAACGAATAAGACAAAATGAGCTCCTCAAATGCGACTGACCGAGGCCACATACGGCGCAAAATCAGGTGCTAGGTGAGATTTGGACAGGTTAGATATTAATTGAGCAGGCAGGATATTAAAAGGTAAGATGCTTGTTCAGCAGGTAAGGTAATAAACAGGTTAGATATTCATTGAACAGGAAGGATAGTCTGAGCTATTGTAAGACAGCATTAGGCAATTTCAGTTGTATGTTACTGCAAATGAGTACTTTAGGAAAACAGTCACATCAAAATAATGAGTATTTTAGCATAATAAATACTTTAAAACAACGAGTACTCTAAAACTAATGAGTATATTAGAATAACGACTACTTTGGGATGACGAGTATTCAGTAAAAAACTAGATTACTCAAGTGAGTGTTTTAGGATAGTGAGCCATTCTTGCCTTCTCTTGTGCTTGCAACAGTCTTTCCGTGTGGCCTACATATGTACTCTAGCAGTTGACCCTATTCAACGTACATTTTGTTTAGATTAGTTAGATAGCTGCGTGATCAGCGCTCATGAGAGGTACCTAAAAGGCGCTATATCAAGTGCTTTGATACACACATACATACAAACATACAGATACAGAGACATACATTCATATATACATTCATACATACATGCACACATACATACAGTAAATAGCAAGTACTTACCTTGTAGACAATTTCATCCCCAGGGGCGTCAGTTAGCCTATTCTGTACGGTGACGTTACCCCTTGAGTCCACCCTGAAGTACTGAGGAGCATTGTCATCGCCCCCAACGCTGTACTGCAGGATGTTAAAGGGTGTTGTCGCATCTTCATCCGTGGCGTCGACCTTGAAGACGCTGGTGCCAGCCGAAAAAGTTTCGTTAATACGGACGGTTGCTGGGAGGTTGGAGATCTGAGGAGCGTTGGAATTGCGTCGGACGTTGATGGTGATGGTGGCTGTGCTCTGGACAGCGCGCGGAGGATTGCCCTTGTCCGATGCGTTGACGCGAAACTAGAAGGAAATCGTCAGAAGTGGATTTTATTGAGCACGTTGACTGATTGAGTCACTGATTGATTGATTGATTGACTGGCTGGCTGGCTAAATGAATGAATGAATGACTTAACGAACGAATGAATGCACAAATGGGATGCACGAATTCATTCATGCAGTCATTCATTCACTCACTCGCTCATTTATTAATTGAATGATTGAAGTGACTGACTGACTGACTGACTGGCTGGCTGACTGATTGACTGACTGACTGACTGATTGACTGACTGATTGACTGACTGACTGACTGACTCGCCAATATCCATGGTAACAGACGACTCACCGGGGTGCTCTTTTGTATCCATAGTGCAGATAACTCACCTGGTATGTCACTTTGGTGTCGTTGAGCAGAGACTTTTTCAGCGTGATCTGTCCAGAATCACGATTGACGAGAAACCAGTTCTTGTCGTCGCTCGGATCGGTTGCAAACGAATAGATAACAGAATTCTGAGGTGCCTTTAGTTTAAAATAAAACATTGCTTTTTACCATTAACCTTATCTGTATCGTTATCTTTAATCAATCTTGAAAGGGCGCGGCATAAATGCTCTGACTAAATGAATGAATGAAAGATTGAATAATATCTTTATCTTTTTAATCCTTACCTTTATCGTAATCCTCCTCATCCTCAGCATCCTCATCTTCATCTATATCTCTTTCATCATTATCATTATTAACATTATCGTTATTATAACATCGCTATTTCATAATTCTTTATTGTTAATTGCACCCCATTAAAAGGGATCGTTGGATGAGTTTAAGAGCTGTATCTGCTACAGAAAGAGAATACTCGTTAGGTTAGATTAGGTTACATTACATTACTTTAGATTAGATTAGATTACATTAGATTATATTAGGCTACATAAGACTACTTTAGATTCGATTAGATTAAATTAGATCAGGCATTGAAGTAGCATCTGAAAGACCAAAACAAACAAGAAAACGACATTTTTGCAATACATACGGCGCCATCTTGGTCTGTGGCTTGAACGGTAACCATGACGTCGCCTGGCAACGCCGTTTCTAAGATCGTTGTCTCGTATCTGTCAGGATTGAACGACGGACTGTAGAGATTGCGGTCCACTTCTATGGCAACCGTTGCTATGGAGCTTTTCGGGGGAGTCCCTCCATCATAGGCGGCCACTTTGAGCTTCAAATAAAACAGAAAGCTCTGGGAAATATAATTACTATTCCTGTTATTATAATTACTATTACGTTGTTGTTGTTGTTGCTGCTGTTGACTGAAGAATTGGTTGCGCGTGGGGATGGAAGAATGGGCGGATGGATGGATGGATGGATGGATGGATGGATGGATGGATGGATAGATGGAAGAATGGATGGAAGAATGGGCGGATGGATGTATGAATGGATGAATGGATGGATGGATGGATGGATGGAAGAATGGATTGAAGAATGGATGGAAGAATGGGCGGATGGATGGATGGATGGATGGATGGATGGATGGATGGATGGATCGATCGATTGGACAGACGAACGGATGGACGGCCGGCCGGCCGGGTTGGGTGGGCGGGATGGGGTGTGGGCGGGCGGGCAGGTGGGTGGGTGGGTGGATGGATGGATGGATGGATGGGTGGAAGGAAGGTAGGAACGACGGATGGATGGACTAACAACTGAATGAAAGAGAAAACAAAGGCACAGACAAGAAATAGAGCGTCAGTAAGACAGCGTACTCGCAGTGAACTCACAAAGCAGTGCACTTGTAAACGAGAGTACTTACAGTATAGTTGATGGTACTGTCCTGTGTTAGGGAGCTTCGTACTCGAATTTCGCCGAGTTCGTTGACGGCGAAAAATGCTGGTGCACTACTGTCTCCGACAACGGCGTATTGGACTTGGTTAAATGGAGCCTAGAAAACGATACTGTATTTCGTTATCTCATTATCTCATTATTACTGCCAGAAATGCTGAGATAATAATTAAACAAGGATGAAATAATTAAGTAGTAATTTTTTGAATTATTTCATGATTGTTTCGTAATTATATCATTGTCATTTCATAATTATTTCATATTATTAATTATTATTCCTCCTCTTCATCGTCATCATCGTCGTTGTCGTCATCGTCATCATCATCATAATCTTCTTCTTCTTCTAATCCATTCTCCTCTTCTTCCTCGTCATCATTTTCATCACCATCACCTTTTCCTCGCCTCTTTCTCCTATTCCTCCTTATCATCATTATGTATGCCATTATCATAATCATCAACATTATCTCGTTATGATTATATCACCACCCTGTCCTCCTTATGCCCCTTATATTCCTCTTCATCATCATCATAAGCAACGCTATCATAACTATTATTATCACCATATCGACCATCATCATAAGCATCAGCCTCATCCTCAACCTCATTATGCTCTCTTTCTCCTTCACCTCATCATCCTTCTTCTCTTCCTTCTCATCATCATCAGACATCATCTCCAGCATCTTTTCATGCTCCACTTCCTAATTCTTCTGCTCTTTTCTTCTTTCTTTTCATTCTGCTCTTCATTCTACTCCTCCTCATCATAATAAAACATCATTTCGAGCATCCTCTCCTCCTCCTCCTCCTCCTCCTCCTCCTCCTCCTCCTGTACCTCATCCCCTGGGTAGGAATATACCTTGGCATCAGCATCGGCTGCTGAGACAGAAACCCCGATTCCACTGTTGGCTCCGAGATCCTCCCGGATGCGTACATAGTAGGAACCGTTGTTGGCGAAGACTGGAGCGAAGAGATTCCGAAAGACACGGACGCGGATCGTCAGATTCTGTGGAGCGTAGCACGGACCAAGCAACGCCCCGTCACGCGCCGATACGGTGATCTACACAAGAAATTCCAATACTAACACGGATGGCATTAGTTTGGATGACAAGGTAAGGTCACAGATCACTGTAGGTGTGATGGCGTGTTTCTGCGGACAACCACAGCTCTAGATTTACACTTGATCTGTGGCTAACGGGCACGGTGGGGCTGTAGCGGTTTCTATTACCTCCATGAAGAGGGAGAAAAACATCGAGTGGCCTCAAACACCATTTTACATCTACTTAATATAATGTAAAGTATTCTATTATATTCTGATGTAATCGAATGCATTTATTCTAATCTACTGTAATGGTGGTGTAGAGATCATCCAACACTTACGTTGTAGATTGCGGTCCGAGCTGGATCGTTGAGGAGTGCCATTCGCTGGAATATCTGGCCTGTGTTAGAATTAATGACGAAATACTGAGACGATAAACTGTCGCCCTCTATGGCGTAGAAGACGCTGTTGTATGGCGCCTAGCAGCAACGTATTACCAAACACAGAGTTAACAATTTTTGCACCCATGTACGTAATTATGTATGTTGTACATATGCGCGCATGTATGTATGTATGTATGTATGTTGTTACAGGGGCACGTGCGGAAGGCAGGTTGGGTTAGGTCAGAAGGTGACACGTGCCCATGTAACATTCGGTTAGGAACACGTGCGCATGCACTTGTGTTGAAAGGAGTGGTTGAAGGAGTGTTTGAGGGAGTGTTTAGAGGAGTGGTCGTCTCGTCGGGAGAGGAGAATGTATAAAAGAGTCAGTGGAAAGTTCTTGTGAGAGATTGCGGTGAGAGAGATTGCGGTGAGAGAGATTGCGGTGAGAAAGAGTTATGGGTCAGAGATTGTCGTGTTGGAGAAAGTTCGTTGAGTGAAGTTGTTATTGCCGTTTTGAATTCGAGAATACAGAGTTTTAAACCAACGAACGTTGTATGCTGGTTGGGCCTATACCTCTACGAGCCTAATCGCTTTCCAGCATGCAGCAATGTATGTATACATGTATGTGTGTATGCATATATGTATACACGTTATGGTGTCAGTATGGACATTCACGTAATGCCCATTTGTATAGAACGAGGTCGAAGAGAGGAGAGCAAGATTTGATTGACAGTCTAATGAAATGCTTAAAAGTCATATGAAAAATACAAAGATATGTTTTATGTCATCAGCTCCGATTTTAAAAGACAATGAACTCGGCAATTTACTATTGTAGAGTCATCTGATCAGGGTTTATGTAGAGCCTTTAAACGCCCGATGGATTCTTATTCAGACTTAAATTACTTCAAACTGTCATTGCATTACATTACATTTTAAACTACACTACACATACTAACCAACACTATACTACACTTCAATACACTACAATACATCATAGCTTCTTCACTACAATACATTACATCAGTTTGCATTACGACACACCACATAACGAGGTTTTACGTGCCACAGGTGCATTTACTTACCTGTGCATCTTCATCAATGGCTGACACCTGTATTACAGGTGACGGTATGTCCTTTGTCTCGAGGATTTCGACGCCGTCGTCTGCCACTGTCCACACTGGACAGAAGAGGTTTCTGTCGATCGTCACCTGGACAGCTGTCACGTTCTCTTTGGCAGGAGTGCCACCGTCGTAGGCTCGCACACGCACCTGTAAAAAGGTCCAATGCAATGCAGTGCAATGTATTTCAATATAGGGCCTACAGCGTTTACGCGGCGTCTTTGAAGCGAATTTTGAATTTGAATTTGAAGCCAATCGTTGGCTGAACATCATCGCCACATTAACATATTTAATAGCAATCGGAGAAAGCGATATTTAAAGTAACTGAGGTGTTTTAATGTAATAAAGGTACTTTAAAGGCGCCATATTAAGTGCTTGATACATACACATACATACATACATATATATATACATACTTCACGCACAGAGCACAGAATGTGTTTACTGCGATGCATTGCATATTAGTAAGTGCTTGAATATTAATGCTTTGTGGCGCATAACAGCAGATGATGCAATGCATAGCAGTGTATTTAACAGTTTAACAGCAGGTGTTTTAGATGTTAATGCGATATATTGCAAGAGGGTGAACAAGTGGTTGACCTACGGTGAAGTGATAAGCGATGATGCCATTCAAGTCGTTCTGGACCGTGATGACGCCATCGTCTGGATGGATCTGGAAGTAGTTGGGAGCCGCCTCGTCTCCAATGATCTCGAACTGGATTCGCCGGAATTCCGGCTGCAGAATCAACGACAGTCACGATTCACTGCTTATCACACTTCAAGACATCTAGCTTTTGTTCACAGCTTTTATATTTTCAAGCATCGTTACATTGAAAACTTTCACTGCCTGATTACTTTATATTTTAAGTCATATACTTTATATTTGAAGTTACTTTATATCTTAAGTCATAGACTTTATATTTGAAGTTACTTTATATTTTCTGATTAAGCTTGTTGAATTTGGATTAGCATCTCATCAAGGCTAATCTAATCTAGTTAAGTTTAGATTGGATGATTGAGAGACTGGCTGACTTTCTGACTGGCTTTCTGACTGCCTGGTTCGTTGGCTGACTTGACTGACTGACACCATTATGCAAAATCTACTTCTCCTACTTGTTCGGCCCTCATAAACCAACAACTATTGCCCTCATTCAACGGACATTTATTCTGTCTCGCAAAGGACAGTGCTGGACGATTCTTTGGCGTCTTCGGTGGGTAAGGCAAAACTTTGGAATTCCGTGTGCAGTTCTGTGTGTTTTGCCAGTTCTTGTCATTCAGATCCACGCTTAAGACTCGTCTGCTTCCGTTTGTATCTCCATCGTAGTTTTGACTTCTAGTTTTTCTGACCTTTTGCATCTGGTCAAGTTGTTTGTACTTCCCTAACGGATTATAATTTTTCTACGATTTAGCTTGAGGCCCCATCGACTGATAAACTATGCATTATGATAACGTCTCATAGAAGTCTTTAGCTTAAATAAGCTAGTGAGCGAGCGAGGGCTTAAGCTCATCAGTGACAAAGTGAGCGAGCGAAGAGTGAGTAAGTGAGCACTAGTGACATAAAACCACCCAACAGAACGTTTAAACCACCGTGCTGTTAGTGTGTAATACAGCGATTGACGGTTCGAGCCTGTGGAGCGAACTCTGTGTAGCGACCCAGGTCAAGTTGTTTGCGCACACCTGTCTCGCGTAGTGACCTTGCGCGCGTAATAAGTGCAACAAATAAATAAGTAAATAAATAAATAAATAAAGAGATAAATAATTCAGCAGAATTTATGACCGACCTCGGTGTCGTTGTCGTAAGCCTTGACCTCTACGACTGCGTTGCCATATCCGAGGTCTCTTTTGATCGTGGCATTGTAGGGGCTGTTGACGAAGCGTGGAGCAAATTTGTTCCGTGCCACGTTGACGACGATGGTCGCTGTTGAGCTGCTCCACTTCGGTGGCGATCCTCCGTCGTACGCCTGCACGTTGAGCTGAAACACGTGTACAGAAGTCTTTGGATTTTGTGTAGAATAGAACAGAATAGAATGGAACAGAATAGAATAGAACAGAACCGAATATAACAGAATAGAATAGAACAGAATAGATCAGAATAGAATATAATACAATAGCAATAGGATTAGAAGTAGGATTACGATTAGGATCGAATCCGATAAGATTAGATTAGATAACCACAGTGTGCATAATTAATGGGATACTGTAGCAGTTGTTCGATGAGATTAGATTAGATTTTATTGGATTGGAAAACTTTTGTCAGACCAATCTAGTGATTATGAAGGAATTGATTTGATTTGATTGGAATAGAATAGAACAGGTTAGTTTAAAACATGATAGAGGAGAGAAGTGAGAGGCAAATAAAGCAGATTAGAGACTGGACTATACTAGACTAGGTTAAGTTAAGTAGGTCAGTTCAGGTCAAGTCAGGTCAATCTGCTGACCCTGTAGGCCTCCGAGAGACTGGTATCCTGGGTCAGTGACGTCTTGAGGCGTATTTCTCCCGTCTGTGAGTCGATTGCAAAGAAACTGAGAGATGCGTCGTTGCCGACCAAACTGAAGAAGACTGAGTTGAACGGCGACTGCAACAGAAAACATCATCGTAGTCGTCGTCGTGGTTATCATCATCATGAGCATCATCAGGTTTAAATACAATGTAATATTACATACCGATTTATTTTAATTGATGTAGATTATAGATAATAATAAATGTTTTAATAAATTGCAGATATTATCATCACTGTCGTCGTCATCATCATCATAACTGCTTCCCTCAGATAAGGATTGCTGTGTGATTTGTTTTCGTAATACAGCAACAACAACTACTACTACTATTACCACTACTACTACTACTACTAATAATAATAATAATAATAATACTTATACTAATACTAATATGAATACTATTACTTAAAATAATAATAATAATAATAATAATAATTTTTCATTTTCCGAAGAACTTTTAATTCTATTTAATTCTTGAGGCATAACATATACCTCAGGTAACAAATAATAATCATCATCATCACCACCGTCATTATCAAACATTGTCGTCGTCAACATCATCACCGTCACCATCATCGTCATCACCCAATCGCATCCATAACCACTATCATCACTACAACCACCATCACCATCACACTCAACGCCATCACGACCATCATCATCAACGCCATCACGACCATCATCATCAACGCCATCACGACCATCATCATCAACATCAACATCATCATAATCACCACCACCATCATCATCATCATCTTTACCAGATTGTCGCTGTCCTGTCCACTGAGTCTGTAGAGAACGTTCTGGAAGGATTCCGTTTCCTTGATGTTGACTGAAGACTGTAGCTGTTGCTCAGCAGACGGACGGGTGAAAGTCGGAGCGTAGAGGTTCCGGTCAACGGTTACCATGACAACCGTTGAGTCAGTCTTTGGAGGTGAGTCACCGTCGGCTGCCTGAACTCTGACCTTTGATCCACAAACCAGAATTTATTTATTTGTTATTATTATTATTATCATCATCATCATCATCGTTATCATCATCATCATCCGTCATTATCCATCATCATCAGCAGCAGCATATTCATCATCATCATCATCGTCGTCGTCGTCGTCATCATCGACAACATCATTAATATATCGTTCGTATACCGACCTTGTAGATAAGTACGTTATCATCGCTGATGCTGTTCCTCAGCGTCAAAGTCCCATTCACTGGATTCACCACAAAATAATTCTCGGCCGAGTCATCGCCGATTATTGAAAATCGTACTCGACCGAAAACCTGAAAGAGTTTCGGAAACAGTTTTCTTGATGACAGGTTATTTAGCGAAATTTAAATAGCGTCTTAGCTGCCGCTTAATTAACCAGGAATTAATGAACTTTGCCTTTACTCTATCATGTGATTCGATTCGAATCGATCCAGTTTGATGTTTGTTTAAGTAAAGTCGATTGCTAGTTTGAGTAATAGAAACGCTCTGAATGAATGAATGAATCATTGAAATGATGAAGGAATGAATCACTGAATCATTAAATCAATCAATCGATGAATCATTGAATCATCGAATCTAGAAATGACAAAAGATAGGTCTATAGACTGTCGTCCCTTCGCAGAGAACAAAAGTGCTATAAATTACATATTCCAACCTTAAAAACCTTCTGTTACAACCTCCAAAGCCTATAAAGAACAGTACTATGAGAAATTTTCAATATATATAAGAAACACCCGTTAATTAGTTACTGCTAATTACGAACAGTTACCAGGTCTTGTAGAAGCCAGTGGCCTCTTCCTGGGCTCCTGTCGCGCTGTTCCTATGAACTTATAGTATTAGAGTTGCTGCGAAATCGATATGAGTGCACTAAAATCTTATTTTATGTTTTAAAAGAACATATGAGATAAAAGCAGCGTAAAGAAACCTACCCCAGGGTCCGGGTCGGTTGCTGCAAGTTGGATCAGAACGACCCCAGGAGTGGCATTTCGCATGATGGCAGCACTGTAAGGGGCCCCGGTGAACTGTGGGGCGCGAAGGTTGCGTATGACTTGGACTGTGAGCTCCGCATTGGAACGACTCGATTTGGGAGGAGAGCCTCCATCACGGGCTTCGATGACCAACTTGAAGTACATTCGGAATTAAAGGAAAATAAATTTTAATCATTTTTATTCCGTTACAAAATATATTAAGTCTGCATATTATATTCAGAACTGATAAAAATTCTCCATTTAAAATTTTACAAAATAATATAGTGATATAAACTATTACTTTCAATGTTTAAGTTGTTTACCCGTTAAGTTGTTTGAATGTTTACCTTCATTAGGTTAAAGTATAATATAATATGTGAAATAAACTGTTAAACTTATTGCACTTATTACGGACACAAGATAAATGAATCTAGATCTGAGACACGAGACAAGTATGCCTGAACAGCATATCCGGGATCTATACACGGAGTCCGCTCAGCAGGCTGGAGCCAGCAATCGTTGGATTAAAACCAAGCACGCTGCCGGCTACATCAAAGTGTCGCAAAAATCCAAAACTACAAATATCAAGCCGTTCTTAATTATCTCTTTATAATCCAATAGTTTTTTGGATTGCGATTTTAACTTGCGACTATCGACTGATGCCTTTGGCGCTGCAAAAGTCTTTAGATTAGATTAGAATAGATTAGATAAACTAGAAACATGAAATAGACCAAAATATATGCAGAGAGGAAATGATTTTGTTGTTTGATGGACTTACGTTGTATTGTTGGTTGTTGTCCTCTGCCAGTCCCCGACGAACCGATACTTCGCCGGTCAACTCGGAAACCAGGAAGAACTGCTGAGCCAACTGGTCACCAACGAGAAAGAAGTGGACGGTGTTGTACGGCGCCTAGAGCAACAGACAACGAAGGTCAAGTCAGAGGTCAGCTCAGACTACGTGAAGCGAGGAAAGGTATGGTAAGGTATAGTAACATGAGGTAAGGCAATGTAAGCTAAGCTAAGGTATGGTAAGAAAGGAAAGGTAAGGTAGACGACGTGAGGTTAAGTAAGGTAAAAAATAGGATAACGTAGGGTAAGGTGGGTGAGGTAAATGAGCAACACAGCATAAATGAAGGTAGGGTAGGGTTACGTAAGAAAAGGTAAGGTGAGGTCGGGTGCAACTATATAAGGCAATATGTTGTCAGGTCAGGTAGGCCTAAAGGAAAGTAAGCTAAGGTGAGATGAGGTGAGGTATGGTAACTGCCCATCTATTGCGCACCTGTATCCTCTGAGTTACCTGTGAGTCGCCGTCAGTAGCGTTCAGTACCGAGAATGGAACTCCGAGGGGTTGGGTATAGGAGATGGTTGCGCCGTTCGTCTGTCCAAACTGAGGCTCTTCCTGATTACGATCGACGGTCACCTTGACGACAGCCACGTCCGTCTTTGGCGGGAAACCATTGTCCGCGGCCTGGACCCGGATCTAGACAGCAATCGGAATAACGTGGCTAGAAAAACTTAGGACCTCCAAAACTGCGTTAAATAATGTCTGGTTGCGTTGTAATATTTTCAGCTCATAGTACAATATAATACAATACAAGATTTGATTATACCGATTAAGATGCCGATTTTTCAAATCCTACTTTAGGATCAGTGTGCACTGCGCAGGCCGTGACCCAGTTTCCTGTTCTATGATTGGGTAAGCAATATTTCTCGCCTCATATTAACTCTTGACCAGTTTCTGTTTTATGACTTACTAAGAGTGTTCAACTGACCTGATAGGTGACGATGGTATCGGTGAGTACGCTGGCTGTGAGGCTGATATCCCCTGTTTGAGAATTGATGCCGAAGTACGTGGGGGCTGAATCATCCCCAATTATTTTGTACGTTATGAGGCCAAACTCGTTCTGAAACGGACAATGCTCATTGTAGTGCGATGCAAATTAAGAGCTAGATAAGCTAATGACTGAATAATCCAGTGGCTGAATAACCCAGTGATTCAGTAACCTACTGATTCAATAACCTAATTATTCAATACACTAAGCCGATGATTCAATAACCAACGATTCACATTACCATAAAACAGACAGAAGGATGGATTCCTTTACCACGTTAGCGTAAAATCGAGTAGGAAAACCAAGATTTCTTATCAAATCATTATTAAAAGAAATAAGCATCGCAACAGAATGGGGCCGATATTACATCTAGCCTAATCTGGAGACGTCTATGCGTTGTTACCGGTATTCGAAATATGGGCATATAAATGGTGAACGAGGGAATCCTTACCGCTGGGTCAGGGTCAAATGGTGAACAAGGGAATCCTTACCGCTGGGTCAGGGTCAAATGGTGAACGAGGGAATCCTTACCGCTGGGTCGGGGTCCATCGCTTGCACGGTAGTAACCCTGAGACCGGCGGCGAAGTTCTGCTGTATGGTCTCCGTGTATAATTTGTTCTCGAACGATGGAGGATTGTCGTTCCGGATGACGCGGATGATCAGAGTGGAAACGTCGCTTGTCTTCGGCGGATTTCCCAAGTCCTTGGCAACGAGGCTTAGCTGGAGAAAGGTGACAATGTCAATTAGATAATGCAAACTAAAACGATGTTATGATATTTATTGGTAATTCTGGTGTGACTCATGTGATATTCCTCTCATTAAAGGTAAACAACGTTAAGATAAAGATAACCCATTATGGAAACTCTTCCACATTCATCGAAATAGTCATATGGCTTGTGATATTGAACTGGAAAAACAAATTGTCCATCACAGTGTGAGTATGTAAAGGGACTTTTATGTCGCAACAGTTATGCGATTCGCCTAATGGGAATTAAAGGATCTTCTGAGATTTCTGAGTAACCGTAAAGTGATGTGACTGATGTGAAGTTATTGATGCTACACGATGGGATGGTTATATAACAGAAGTTATGTGATAACACAATGTCAGTTAAACGATGTTATTTATTTATTTTATCTATTTATTGCCCATTTAATTACTCGTTCAAGGTCAGTAAATCTCGACTAAGGCTCGAGATAAATACACGAACAATTTGTCTTGGTTCGTCACATAGAATCAAGCAAGCTCAAACCGGCAATCGTTGGTTTACAGATCCAGCGCACTACCAAACAGGCCATCAGACTGCACGCGATTATAAGATTTTCCAGGTAACTTTCTGTCTTACCTCGTAGTTCTTGGAGTATGATGGATCAACTAGCAGCGATCTTAAGACGGAAACATTTCCATTTCTTAGGTCGATCTGGAAGTATTGCGTGGCCATGGCATCACCGGTTGCTAGGTATGTTACCACCTTGTTCGGAGCCTAGGCATTTAAACAAAACTTTGATTGCTATAGTCTCTTGACAGCGGAACACAAACCACCTATAACACAACCTCTCTTTCAAAAACCCTCGTTCTAAGACAACCTTCCTTTTAAAAATCTCGTTATAACAGAACCTCGTAAGCACATAGGCTACTAATAATCAGTTTACTGTGCAGTGACTACGATCAGGATTAATAAAAGCGTAATAAGCAATACAAGACCCTCTATATCTATCTTTTATTGCCTTGCCCTTACCTCGCTTACAATCAGTTCCCCTCACTTCAACTATCCCTAGCTATAGTTCGACGCTCAACTCACCTCATCTCATTCGCCTTGTCATCACCTCAAGTAATCTCACCTCATCCCACTTCACCCAACTTCACCTCACCTGATCTTTGCTACTAACCCTAACCCAAACCACACCCTTCATCACTCCCATTAATGTAAGGCGCCAGCACTTGATAACAATTTCTTAATAATTTCCGGTCAAGCGCCTTTGAGGTGCTTCGACCCTGTACAAATACTCATACACATATGCATACACATTCATACATACAAACATACATACATACATACACACATACACACATGATTACACACATGCATATACATGTACATACATATATGCACACATACATCCATACATACATCCATGCATGCATCCATGCATACATATATATACATACACGTATACATACATACAAGCATATATATCCATAAAACACACATGTAAGGAAACAAGATCTCTGACAACGAACATACATACTTACTCACATACACACATACACACATACCAATAAGTCACTGTCGGTGGCAATGGCCGTGTAGAATGCCACTCCCTCGGCCTGTGTCTCCAGAATCGACACACTTGGGTTATTCTGAGACCAGATGGGAGCATTTAGGTTTCTCGTCACCGTAACATAGGCCACAACTGTAGCAGTTCGCGCAGGAATTCCACCGTCTTTCGCTAAAACACGAATCTAAAGGAAGACGAAGAAGAAGAAGAAGTGGAAAAAGTTAATATTTATTGCTATTAATACTTATTAAATAATATTAATTGTGTATTGTTTATTAAATAACATTTATTGATAATTATTCATTAACCTCAATTAACAGCAATTATTGTATTAGCATTTCTCCCAAAGTACTTGTATATATAAAGTTATAAACTATTTAATATTTGTTCCAAAATGTTTTTAACGCCAAGAAATAACAGTGGCAATGGCAGTAGTACTAGTAATAATAATAACAGTAGCAATAGCACTCTTAATAGCAACAGTAAAAGTAATATATTGTTGGTATCATTATTAACTATTGTTCAGTTATTTATTTATTTATTTATTTATTTATTGTACCTGGTAGAGCTCCTCCGAATCAGAAATCAGCGAAGTCTTGGTTTGGATGAGTCCAGAATTCACGTCAATTTCGAAGAAGATCGTGGCGTTGTCATCGCCGATCAGGTCATAGGTCAAAGTTCGATAGGGCTCCTACAACAGAAAGCGAAGTACCCTAGCTTAATATAGTAGTGGAAATATTATTATAATTAGTAGCAGTAGTAGTAAGAGGAGGGGAGGAGAGGGGGAGAAGGAGGAAGAGTAGGAGTAGTAGTAGTAGAAGTAGTAGTGGTAGTAGGAGTATTGGTAGCAGTAGGAGCAACAGCAGCAGCAGCAGTAGTAATACTACCTTAGGCCCGCTGACGGTGAGCTTACCTTACCTCAGGAAATGTTGGTCTAGCAATACAGCGATTAAACGCAACTGATGAGCAAAATGCATCCGAGTAAAAAAGTTTAAAAGTTTCCAAACAGTGTATTGTATTTAACGTTAGTGGCATCGAGTGTTTACGGACATCTGATGTCTTCCAAAGCCATTAACTTCGACCTTACTTTACCTTTCTTTTTCAGCGAGAACAGCACTCTTAACTCGATACTCTCGTTTACATACTCGTAACTCGCGTTTACCTATTCGATACTCGAGAATCTCTACTCGATGCCCAACAATCTCTACTTGACACTCGAATTTATCAACTCGATCTTCGAGTTTTCTACTCGATACTCGAGAATCTTTCCTCTTTAATCGAGTTTCTATGACTCAAGAAATTCCACTCGATGAAAAGAAAGCCCTTTTGAATCCCATTGTTCCTACCGCTGTATCGGCGTCCGATGCAGAGACAGCAATAACTGAAGTTCCAACTGGAACGTCTTGGTCGATGCGCTGAGTGTAGCTACGTTGGAAGAAGATCGGGTCGCTGAGATCTCGGGTTACGTCGACCGTCACCGTCGTCGGGTTCGGTGCTCGACGGACTGGAACGCCTTGGTCGACGGCTGAAATCTGGAGCTGTAGGTAAGAAAAAACAATAGAGTCACTAGGAATGAGAATGATGGCATGTATGCATGTCTGCGTAGGTAGGTGTATGTCTGCATATGTCTTAGTATGTCTATGTGTGTATGTATATATACATGTGCATGGCTGTTTGTGTATATGTGTTTACGTGTATTTGTGTATGTGCTTGTGTGTATTTATCTGTGCAGAAAATTAAATAAATAAAATATGTGCAGGCGTATGTGTGTACATACGTGTGCATGTATGTGTGTTAATAAAGAAGAGAAATGCCAAAGACTGCGTCTGTGCATACCGTGTACTGGAGACTCTTGGCTGGATCGAGAGCCAGAGACTTCTTGAGGCTGACGTAACCCGTATCAGCATCTACCATGAAATACTGCATCGCTGTTGTATCCCCAGTCAAGGAATACCTCACCCTGTTGTGCGGGGCCTGCAAAAAACAATCGAGCATTTACATTGCGCAGGTCTTAGAAGATATCCAAGCAGTGTCAATTCGAACTGCAAATGTGTAAGTAGATAAGTAGGTAGGTATGAGAGTACAGCATTCGTATTGTTATCCGTTGGATGGGCTCTACGTGTCTGCGTGAGCCCACCGATGGTGGCATTTCAAGTTACCTCAGCATTATTTCCTTATAGCTTCTTACTTGTTATTCTAAATGAACTTAACAACGCTTTTGTGAGATATTTAAAAGGATAAGTGTCTCATACATATATACATACATATACACACACACCGCACACACGCACACACCACACAGACACACCACACGCACACACATACGTGTAGCGCATATTGAGCCAACCAGGGAATATATCCAAACTGCAACAGTGTAAGAAGGTAGGTATGTTGGTAGGTAGGGCTGTAGGTAGTTAGGTAGTTAGGTAAAAAATAATACTTTATGAAGTGCGTAACAAGCAATTTACCAACCCCGAAGGTATGGCGACTGAGTTGGCCTAGTCATTATACGTGGTACAGCACGTGTACCACAATCGAGTTTCACCCTTATATACCACGCTTTTTAGGGTTTCGCTTGAGGTGTATAAAGAAGTCTGTTACTTTTACTTTTTCCTTCGTCGTAGTCAACTGCTTAAGTAGTGAGTAAGTAAGTCACGAACAAACATCAGAACCGACCTGGACGTCCTGATCTTCCGCTCGGACCTGAATGAACGAAGAGGAAAGGGGTTCGTTGTCGTAGATCGTGGCAGAATAGGTGGCGTGGGTGAAGGTCGGGTCGTAGAGGTTACGATTGACTGTGACCCTGAGAAGAACATCGCTCGAAAGACCTCCGCCGTCAGTGACTCTGACACGAACCTTCAATTCATTGAATGATTGGTCGATCGATCGATCGATTGATTGATTGGTTGATTGATTGAGTGATGGGTGAAGGAATGGATTGATAGATAGATAGATTAATTAATAATTACTTTAATACTTTCCTTCTTAACTGGTTTGTTTTTTAACCAAAGTTTGTAGTTATAATAAGCATCTAAGAAATTGAAAGATAGGTACAGTAAATAATCCTTACTCCTTCTCATCTTCATCTCCATCACCACCGCCATCAAAGTCATCATGACATCATCACTATAATCATCATCACTTTATCCCCTCCTGCATCCTTCCTCATCATCATAATCGTCATCACTTTATCCTCTCCTGCACCATTCCTCATCATCATAATCGTCATCATACTCTTCTCTGTCATAATCATGATCATCATAATCATGATCGATCGAAACAGACCGAGTAGTTGAGGTTAGTGTCGTCTCCAAGGTTCCTCTTAATCGTTACATCTCCGGTAGTCGAATCTACCGTAAAAAAGTCGACTGAGTTGCCATCACCAACGACCTCATACGTGAAGTGATTGAAAGGAGGCTGGAAAATAACAGAATAATTTATAAACTAATTATCAAAACGCACGATTTCACCCAACCATGCATCCGCCAGTCAGTCCGTTGATCCGTCAACCCATCCATCCATCCGTCCATCCATCCACCCATCTACCCATTCATCTATCCACCCACTCACCCATTTATCCATCCATCCATTCACTTATTATATGCGCGAACTTTAATCACCTTTTTGGAAGCTCTAATTTTGCAATCGCTCATCCCATCACATCTGCAATTCGCTTTCAGAGACTCAGCTGTCCAGGAAATTACTTACAGTACATCACATCACTTCAAGTCAATCCCTATTAAATCAATTCACATTACACCAGATCACACACGTTATATTTCTTTGTATCACATCGCATAGCATCACATCACATGGCATCGCATTAAAAAGCAGCACACTCATTTTCATTTCTTCACATTTCTTTTTCTGAGATTGCGCATTGCATCGCATCACATCAAATCAGTGACATATCATATCGACCCGGTTTCTCCAACGGATTATGATTTTGGATTGCGATTTTGACTTGAAGCGACCATCGATTAATGCCTTGGGCATTATGATAACGGCGCTATAGAAGTCAATAGATTAGATTAGACTGCAGTTGACGTTTTGAGACTCACATTCGTGTCGCGGTCCGTTGCCCTGACAACTGTAATAGAACTTCCGGTTGCTGCAGTGAAGTCCATCGTCCTCGAGTAGGAGGGGGAGTCGAAGGTCGGTGCGTTGAGATTTCGCGCTACACTCACTGTCACCGAAACCGTTACGGATAACGGAGGAGTCCCAAAGTCTGTGGCGTTGACTGTCAGCTGTTGAACGACACACAGAAGAAATTACAAGTCGCTAAATTATTATTTATGTTGATTATTTATGTTGTTTGTTAGTTTAAACCCAAGGGAGTATATTCCAAGATCTGAGAAGAGAGAGAGAGAGAGAGAGAGAGAGAGAGAGAGAGAGATGTGCACGAACAACTTGTCCAGGGTCGTTATAGGGGGTCATCTCAGAAGACTCGAACTCACTGTTAGACGACGTAGATCCAGTGTGCAATTGAATAGACCATCATGCCGCACAATTAATCGAACCTAATCGTTATAAGTAAGTAACTAAAAATTATTAATGATAATTATAATAGCTATAATATTATAGTATTCTGCAGTACTTAATTCGACGAAATGCAGCTTTTCCAGACGAGTTCATTTCATTTCCTGAGGTCAATTTTAAAATTACCAGGAATCATTTCTATCTAAGGAAAAAATGTGGAAATATTAATGACAACGATAATGATAAATTAACCATAAATATTATTGATGAATTTCATATTGAAAGAGAAATTATTATAACCGTAAACGTAGTGGATTTGTTCGTTTCCTGTGACAGCATTTGAGAGACGATGACTCTTCCGGAGTCTGGAAAGACGTAGAAGAAGTTCTGGCCAGAGGATGGTTGACTCGACTGGATGCTGTATCGAATCATACTGTTCAGGCCCTGTTCAAATACAATACGATCGTTCAAATATAATACACGAAGAGTAAGAACCGTTCAGTAATAACAGACAAGCTGTAAAAACCGTTCAATAATAACAGACAAGCTGTAAGAACCGTTCGATAATGACAGACAAGCTGTAAAAACCGTTTGATAATAACAAACAAGCTGTAAGAACAGTTACACTGCATGGTGTAAAAACCTAATCTAAACTTTAATTTACCTGACCGAACCCTTTCTGGGTCTGATTTAGCCCGACTTGATCTGTACTGTCAGAAATTGACTTGATTAACCCAACTTGACCTGGCCTAAACATTACTTAATCTAACTTAAGTTTAGTTCTACCTGACCTAATCCTTACTTGACCTGACTTAACCCAACTTGATCGGACCTAAAACTACTTGATAAATAAATACAACTTGACCAGATACAATCTCACCTAACCCTTACCTAACCCAACTTGACCTGACCTAATCTTTACTAGACCTGAACTAACCCCACTTAGCCTGATCTAACCTGACTTGACCTAAACTTTATTTGACCTGGCCTGACCCTTACTTAACCTGGTTTGACCTGCTCTAACGTACCGGACCATCTGCATCTGTTGCACGAACTGTCAGGATCTCAGTTCCAGGTACAACGTTTTCGAGGACTGGTTCCGGTGTTTCATACGAATTACGATCGAAAACAGGGGCGTTGTCGTTGACATCCTGACAGACAGACAAAGAGAATCATCAACTAAGTAATGTAATGCAATGTACTGTAATGTAATTGCAATCCTGCACGAATGACTGGAAAAGCCCACGCAAGTGATGACACGCAGACACTTCAGAGAAATTGCGGGGCAATATGAAACAAATCTATTAGAAGAACTGAAGAAAGCCAAAGAGTGAAGGTCGAGAAATTCTGCAGAGTAGGTGGTGGACAAATTCAGTGGGCAAAACTGTAGAAAAACAGTCAGTAAAAAAATCACAGATAACACGGCCCAGAATCTGGTCGACGCCTACCAATACAGTGATGTTGACGGTGCAGCTGTACTGAGGGTCGTTGCTGGTCGCCTCTTGAGTCGAGACGATGAGAATGTAGTTATCTTCCGACTCGTAGTCAAGGCCACCGGTTGTCGTGACAACCCCCGACGACTGATCGACGCTGAACTTGTCGTTGTCGCCAGACAGGATGACGTAATGACGCTGCGGATTGGAGTTGCGATCGACCGCCTAAGGTTCAACGCAACACGAAATGTAAGTAGGCATTTACACGAAATCCTCGTCTTAAACAAGACTGCGAGTTGAAATGGAGGCACAGGTCCTGTAACGTGTGTTTGTGAAAACCAGATGTTCTAAGTACCTCACTAAGGTGTTCTATAAATGACTGGATTTTTAAATGCAGGCATATCACCCTATTGCGCCGTTCCATGCGTGTTTGTGTGTTTTTATCTTTGCGTTTCTATCGGGGTGGTTTCTCTACTTGTTTGTCTGTCTCTTCGTTAACCTTACCTACATGCATTTTTACCTAACATATCTTACTCTTAGTTTGCCTACCACAACTTCGTATCTTTCCTAACTTAGTCTACATAACCTATTTCAGCTTCCAATCTTTCCTGACTTAATAATCAAATCTAATATCTTCTGTTGCGATTCTGTGAAGTGCCACCTACAATTACGGTAGCAACGACGTAGTTTGGCTGGTTCTCTGGTACGAAAGCCGTGTACAGCTTCTGAGTGAAGATCGGAATACGGGTGTTGGAGTCGAGTACGGTGATCGTCAGGTTAAGTATGGTCGTGCGCGCATCTCCAGGTGAGTCAACGGCTCTGATGAGCAGGTAGACATAAGAGCCTTGATCATAGCTCAGCTGGTTTGTGACGCTGATCTCACCGTTGGAAGAATCAATGGAGAAATGACTGGCGATTCAAATACCAAAACTTGAGTTAAAACCATCGCTAAATAAGGCAAGCTGTCATAACTGTAATATTTTAGATGTGTAGGGTATGGGGGTAAATAGATATACAAGTAAACCCAAGAAATATCCAAGAACCAAATAATGCACATAAATAAAATAAATTACAAATGAACAATCATCGGAACGACCTTATTGGGGAAACTTAACAACTTAACACAAAACAAACAAAATCAAGCAATCAATTCAATAATTAAATGAATTAATAAACAATTAAGTGTGAAAACAAACCAATAATAGAAAAGAAAGAAATAAATATAAGCAAGCAAATAAACCAAATCTAATGCAAAAATAAACTGACAAAGATAATAATAATACGAAAGATATTATTATTTATATCGTCTAAATAGATGCACATGATTTATTTATTTAATTAACCTCGACCGTTAATCGCGGATTCCCTGCCCTTCGACCTACCGACCGGCAGGCGACGAATACCTGTTCTACTCAAACCAAGCAGTTCGATGAATATCGGGACATGTGTCATCTACCACCTATGAGGGACCGCTGGGCGGTGGTGTTATTGTGTGCCACGGACTCTACCGCCTGTCGTCGCTCGATGATGACACAACTGAGTCCAGATACTCTCAACATGATGTCATCTGTCAGCTCTGGAAAGGAATCTGTTGGCTGGGCTCCACGTGTATGCGTGGTGACTCTACGAGTTTTCTGTGCATTTTTTGCTTACGGGCAAAATTTCTATTATTAATGACATTTAACATCAATTAGGCCAGCATACAGCAGCGTGTTTGTGAAGTACTTTTAAATGCCCTATATTAAGTGTCTTAATACATACATGCATACATACACACATACATACATACATACATACATACATACATACATACATACATACATACATTGATGCGTGCTGGAAAGCGATTAGGCTCGTAGAGGTATAGGCCCAACCAGCAGACAACGTTCGTTGGTTTAAAACTCTGTATTCTCGAATTCAAAACGGCAATAACAACTTCCACTCAACGAACTTTCTCCAACACGATAATCTCTGACCCATAACTCTTTCTCACCGCAATCTCTCTCACCGCAATCTCTCACAAGAACTTTCCCCTCACTCTTTTATACATTCTCCTCTCCCGACGAGACGACCACTCCTCTAAACACTCCCTCAAACACTCCTTCAACCACTCCTTTCAACACAAGTGCATTCGCACGTGTTCCTAACCGAATGTTACATGGGCACGTGTCACCTTCTGACCTAACCCAACCTGCCTTCCGCACGTGCCCCTGTAACAACATGCAAACATATATACATACATACATAGATACATAGGAGCACTCACACACCGATTATACCACAATGCCGCATATTCAGTTTACGCTGCACATAAACTAAATCTTCCTGATGACCTACCCATTTCCTGGGTCGAGCCTGTAGGTGACCAACCCGTTGAGCCCAGCGTCGGCGTCCGTAGCCGAAACTCGACCCATGGCAAAGTTGGACCTGTGTTCGGTGACAGTCCAGGCAGTCGGATTCACAGGAGCAAACACGGGATTGTTATCGTTGATATCCGACACAGACAGCGAAAGGGTCGTTGTTGCCGTCTAGGAAAGGTAACATATGGGAAAATAGCACAACAGAATGCAAGTAGGCATAAGGTAAGGATAAGCTGAATTACACTATAAATGTTTAATTATATTGAATTTTTATGATAAAATTATATAATTATAATTATATTGGTGAATAAGCCGGTTCCCGCAATTCAGCTTTCGTTGACCTAACATCGCTATCTACATAGAAATAATTCAAGGGCAGTTTAGTAATTCAATTTGCCTACTGACTTTATAACATCGAATTAAATTTTTTAAAGAAGACACGAAACAACAGTGACATTGTTTTTCGTGTGATTTATATTTAGCATCTGTGTATAACATACATGCATTATGTTATTATGTCAAATGGTAATGTCGCAATCATGCAGTCGTTGCTTTTGTCTAAACAACGACTCGTTCGCATATCATAATGTTGTTGTTGCTGCTCACCAGTTGAGTCAGAGTCTGAGTGACCTTGATCGCCAGAGTGTACCGTTCCAGTGTTTCTCTGTCAAGAGCCTTGACGTTCGTGATGACGCCGCTGTGTCAGAGCAACACAGAAAGGTAGCAAGGTAAAGGTAACAGACTTGTTTACATACTTTAGAAACTCCTCAGAAGCAACAAGGTAAAGGTAATACACTGGTTTACATGCCTCTATGGAAACTTCTCAGAAGCATAGGCTTAAAGTTAATACACGTTTTACACGCCTCTATAGAAGCTCCTAAAAGCCTGGTCTGTAAAGATTCAGGTAAAGGTAACACAGTTGCTGACAGACCTCGATAGAAACTCCTCAGAGGCGTTGTCCTGAGGTCAGTCGAAGCGCAAACGCGACCACATCAACCCAACAATCCACCAATCAATCCATTAACCAATCCATAAATCAATCTATCAATCAGCTATAACCAATCAGGTAATCAGTGACCAAGTTATGGTCCCCAGAGATATTTATTTGTCAGCCAACTGAAAGTCAGCCAGCCAACTATGCAGTCAGTCAACCAGCCAAACTGGTATTCCGCCAGCCAGCCAGCCAACTAGGCAATCATGTAAAATTTAGTCATGTCGAGTTACCTTGTTGGATCAATCGAGAAGGTGTCATTGACATTGCCCGAGGTGATGCTATAGGTCAAAGGTCCCTTCTCGTCATCCGTCGCCTAAAACAGACATTTTACAATTACTCTTAAACAGAATTACGAAGAGTGTGGTAATGTAGTGACTAGAGAGGATGATCAGCAAAACCTGGGGATCTGGGGCGGAGATAGGATGGAATAACATGAAATGAAATGGTGGGAATGGAGGAGAGAGGAGGGGAGGGGAGTCAAATGACAACCATATAAAACTCCTCCAGAAATACCATACCAAACTGTCATAGGGTAACAGGACAATAACCCCCCGGACAACTACCCCCCATGCAAAAAACCCCGGACAATTACCCCTATACTGATACAGTACACAAGTATATTGATACACATAAAAGACTTACCATACATCAAAAACTAATTATTAGACAATTATTAGACATTTGGATTTATTCAAAGAGGACAAGCATTACAACAAGTTCACTGCAGCCAATTTCTGGCTTGTCACCCATCACAACCTCCTAGGAAGAAGTAGGCTGACTCCAGTGCATGGATTCTGACCGTCATTAGCAACTACAATGAGCGCAATGTTCTTGACTATTACGCCGAATAGCTCACAACCTTTCTTTTTAAGTTCAATAAACTAATTAACAACAGCGTTTTCTGTTCCACGTGTAATTTCTTGCTGTGACGTTGCATGGTTCTCTAATACATGTCTAATAGATTAACATATAAACTTTATGAATGATATACATTATTTGTATATTTATATAATTATTATATCAGTATAAGGGGTTACTGTCTGGGATTTTTTGCATGGGGGGGTTATTGTCCCGGGGGTTATTGTCCGGGGGTTATTGTCCAGGGGGTTATTGTCCGGGGTAATTGTCCTAGAACCCTATCATAGTAACTCACATTAAATAATAAAATCACAGACGTGCCATAACACACTACATCATCAAATTACCATACCGTCCACTAACATACCATACCAAAATACCCCACCAACTCATTAATAAAACAGACGGACGGACGGATGGACGTACAGCCATGGTGTATATTGACGACATCACAAGAACTCCTTCGCTGGCGGTTGCAACGTAGGCTGGGGCCGAAAACTGCGGCGGAAGATGTTGGTCGATGGTAACGTTGACAGATACGACCGTCTGCGAAGAGCTGAAGAAGTAGGACATGGCTTTACACGCAAGACTCTCTCTCTCAACTAATCAACGTGCTTACCTGTCGTCTTCATTCAAGCGCTACCAGCAATCTACATCTCTGCGATCAGCTATACAAAACCGTTTTTTCTCTCTGACATCAGAGACTACCGATCTGAATTCTACCGACGTGCATTCAACAATTCTGCACCACCCATCTGGAATAGTCTCCCTGTTTATACTACTCACAACAATAATGAGGAACGTGATGTATTCGTCAATCGGCTTAAGACCTGTTTGCTCCGTCTTGCTTTTGTCGTTTGAGCCTTGTGACCCACCCACGCCTACGATTCCTCGTTCAGCTGATGGACATATTGCGTGTTACAAATGCACTACTTAATGATCCGAGCTACCATCAATACCATCACAATTACCTCTACAACTGTTACCAATAATACTACCAACAATAACAGAACCACGATCACCACTCCTACCACCATTCCATGAGCAATATCATCACCCCAACTATCTCCACCACTGCCACCAATAATGCCACAAATACCAGTACCACCACCACCACCACCATCACCGATAAAAAGCTACCACAACTTCTCAATACCACCACCGCTACCAATATCGTCAAAAGCATTCCACACCACCATAATTGAATCAGTCTCCTCCATGGTAAAACCAGTCCACCTACCGTCTGGTGACTGGATCCGGATCGCTGTCTACGGCCTCGACGATGAGGTCATACTTCTCCCTACGCTGGACAGAACCGACGACGGTAACACTTCCATCGTTTCCAACGGAGAACTTTCCGGCTCCGTTGTTCGTGACGGTAACAAGACGGTAAGTTACGAGCCCGAGCAATCCGGAATCCTCGTCCGTTGCATTTACCTTTAATGCAAGGTAATGCATAAAAGATTACAGTAATTAATATACGTAATAGAGTAAAGATTAGCCAGAGTATTACGTAATGCTGTAGATGTTACAGTAAGATCAGTAAGTAAGAGTTCAAGATGTTAATGCTTTTGCGCGACTATCTTGAGGCTGTGCTCCATTTTATCTTAGCCAGCTGTGTTTCGTTATTATCAACCACTAGACAGAGCAAGACCAAAGAGTTCATGTCGTGATTTATTAGGAAACCTATTTCACACAGATGGACCAACTTCATCAAGGCTTTGATGCTGGACTGTGGAAGTTCAGGCCGGGGGACAGCTAGGTTACCTTGCACAGCAGAGTGAAGGGATCTGCAGCCGCCACGTCTTTGGTCTTCCTCTGTCTCATGGCTGCAGCTCCTTTCACTCTGCTGTGCAAGGTAACCTAGTTGTCTCTTCGGTCTGAACTTCCACAGTCCAGCATTAAAGCTTCGCTGTAGTTGGTCCATCTTTCTGCAATTGGTTTCCTAATAATCTACGACATGAACTCTGGTCTTCCACTGTCTCTCCTTCGTAAGTGCTTGGGAAACGTTCTGTTTAACTGTGGTCTAGCGTTGTCAGGTCGGTAGCGCCTCTAGGGAGTCTCTCATGGAGCGGCGCTACACAAATTCATGATTACAGTTACGATTACAGTAGTATAAAGATTACACTAATTAGTGTATGTTATGCCGTAGTGATGATCTGATTATTCAACGCTTGAAAGACTACATTAATTTACATACGTAATTCCGTAAAGATTACAGCTGTGCAATGAAATTCCGTTGAAATTATTACCAAATTTTTTACACAATGCTACAAAGTAATGTTGTTTATACAATTCCGCAAAGATTACAGCAATATGTAACGTAATTCAAAAAAAATTATACTAATTATGTATTCCTGTGTTGGACAAATATGTAGCGCCTTTTAAGATCGTAAAATGTAGACATTATTGTGTTACAATGCAGTAAATTTGTCTCATACCTAACCTTAGCATGCCATGCCACATCATACCATGCCATACCACACTATGCCACATACGATGCCATGCCATAGCATACCACGGCATACAATAACATACTATGCCATACCATAACATACCTTACCTTACCTACATGAATAAAAGCCTGTCTACCTGGAGAAATGACCTTGGGGAATTACCCTCCGTGATTGCGATGGCATATCCAGAGGGTGGAAAAACTGGGCTGTGGTCGTTGACATCAAGCACGTTGACCTCAATGTTCACGGAACTTGACCGCAGGTCGGAATAGCCATGCTTGATAACGGTTGCCTGGCAACATGCAACACGTATAGATTAGATACTTATCATCATCTTCTTCTTCATCATCATCACCATCATCATTATTTATTTACTTTTATTTATTACACTTTAACGTTCTCAAAGTCTATACATCTGAATCTGAGTCGCTAGACAAGTGTGTGCAAATTTCTCCAGGGTTGTTACACGGAGCCTGCTCAACTCGCAATCGTTGGATAACAGACCCGCCCTATCAAAAAGATCATCCCACTGCCTCCTGTTCGTCGTCGTCGTCATCGCGCCAGCACCATAGTCATCGTCATCACAATCGTCGTCGTCGTCATCATCATCATCATCACCAACACCACCATCATCATCATCATCATCATGACGTTGCGCCTGTCCTACCGTAAACGTGAGTCTCTTGGTCGTTTCGTAGTCGAGCGAATTGTCAACGGAGAGGAAGATGTATCCGTCTGAGTTGATGCTGAAGACGCCGGTTCCATCTAAGCGGAATTCAAACTGCGTCGGGGGATCGGACGGGAGCTGGAAGCAGCCAAAGAATCAAAAGAATGTCAGCGAATGAGAAATGGACTTACGAAAAATACAAATGATGATCATGATCGGCTGAATATGAAGATGAAAATGAAGAGGAAGAGGTAGAAGAAGAAGAAGAAGAAGAAAAAGAAAAAGACAGAAGAAGAAGAAGATGATGATGATGATGATGAAGACAACGACGACGATGACGATGATGATAATGGTCACGCCGGTGATGACAAACTTTCTCACAAGCCTTCCCCTGACGACAGAGACGCCCATGATGCTGATAAGACTCAGTGCGTCGTCAAGACAGACGTCATTGACGACGTGCTTACTTACTCTGTCTGGATCCGTGGCGCTCAGTCGGAGAGGATTATTCTGGGCTGCGTCGAGGAGTAGCGTGTCCTTGGCGCTGTTCTCCGGAATGTATCCAGTGAAGTCGTTCAGGGAACTCGCGATCAGCGGTGGCTGTGTTGCTACTCGGGTGACGTTGACGACGAGTGTCGCAAACTCATGGCGGTGGTAGTCCGTGACTTTCTCCGCCTGGAAGCATTCAGGGAATTATTCCGTTCACTCGTTCAGAGCATTTATACAGCTCCCCCTCAAGATATCTACTAAGAGGCGCTCTGAGGTCAAAGCAAGGTCATTGCAGGTCAGGTCACCAAGGATTTACCTAAGCCTCTTTCGGTGAGAAGTCACAGGTCAACTTAGGTCAAGGTGCATGCAATGCATTGCATTACATTATATTAGATTTGGATTTTTGTTCTTGAGGAATTACATTTACATCGGATACAATAATAGCAAAAAGATTAATAATCAGTAAATAATCAACAAGTAATAAACAATCAATAATCGGATAAATAACAAATAACCAATGAAGAATCAATAATTTATAATCGAATAAATAATCGAATAAACAACGGAATAAACAACCGAACAGGTCATTGACAAAATGAGGAGAGACCTTGATGTTAAGGACCATTGTGGTGAAAGCTCGACGCGAGATGGCCTTCCTCTGAGTAACAACGGCTGAGTCGGCATCGATTGAGAAGTATTCATTGTAGTTCGTTGGCATACCTGGACAACACAGGCAACAAAATGAAGATCAGTCCAATAAGCCTCACCAGGCTAAAATGCAACAAATGCAAAGATTACAGTAATATGTAACGTAATCCCATAAAGATTATAGTAATCATGCATTCCTGTGTTGGACAAATACGTAGCGCCTTTTAAATCGTAAAATGTAGACACTTGTGTTACAATGCAGTAAATTTGTCTCTTATCTTACATTAGCATACCATGCCACATCATACCATGCCATAACCCAACACCATGTCATATACCATACCAAGCTAAGCCATACGATGCCATGCCATAACATGCCATGCAAGTAGAAGTAAAACTACATATTACTAATTAATTATTAAATTAACTGTAATTCTAAATTTCAAAGAAGCTTTAAATTATAGGCAAAACTGTAAATTGCTAATTAGTTAAATTGAAATGCAATTTTACCGGCCACGAAACTGTACTTGATTCGGGCTGCGAGAGTGTCGAGATCCCTCGCACGGATTGACTCTGGACTGACGCTTACAACACCACCCTGAGAAAACCAACAAAACATTTCCAGTCGGACAGCCAATCAAAAACTAGTCAGCCAGCCAGGCACTCAGCCAGCTAGTCGGAAGGCCAGTTAGTCCCCCAATCATCCGATCTAGATCACATTAGCTTATACTGAATTAGGTGCTAGTCAAAACTCAACTGGCTTAACTTAGAATAAACCGGCTCAAACCAGAAAAACGGTTCAAACAAGAATAAACAAGCTTAAGTCCTCTTAAACCAAAATGAATCGGCTTAAATCAGATTGAACCGGCTTAATCCAGAATGAACCGGCTTAAATCCGGATCAATCAGCTTAAACCGTAATAAGCTGGCTGAAACCAGAATCAGCTGCTCAAACTAGAATGAACCACCTTACAGCAGCCCCATCTTGGACGTTGACAGTGTACTGGGCATCGATGCAGGCGCCATTGTATCGATAGCAGCCGGAATACTCAAACGCTGGTGACTGATCATCGTCATCTTGAATGTTGATCTTTACGGTGGTGTAAGATGTCAGACTAAGCGTCGGATCCGTTGGCTTATCCTGCAACGTAACACGGCATAAATCTCACGTAATATAACGTAACACAACGTGACTTCGATGCAACACCATTTAATTCCATGTAACACAACGTAGCTTCATATAGTTTGTGTGTTGAACATACGTTTTTTCATTTGCTCCGTGTCCCTACACAGTGGCCGTCTCAGAGGAGGAGACTCAAACCTTCACCTTTCGCGTTAAAAGGCAAGCTCTCAGACAATCTCGACTACGACGTTATGTTACATTTTGTTAAGTTACGTTGCTTTACGCTGAATTATATGTTATGAATATATATACTTATATACTTTATTTCGCATGAGGCAGACAGCGAAAACAGACATTACCTGAGCCGAGATGTTGAGCATGTAGTAGGTCTGCCTGGCTGCAGCGAGAGCCTCGTAATCGAGGGCTTTGGCAACGAGAATAACCGACGAAGGAGACGTCAGGCGGAAGAACCGGCTCCCATCCAACTACAAAACAACCCCAGTGCAACAGGATTTTAACATAATGCTAGACAAGGTAACACAGTGTTGCATAAGGTAGCAGTTTAACATATTGCAACACGATACAACAGGATGTAACATGAAGTAACAGAATGAAACATGATGTTATATATGGTAACATAATTCAATGCAATATAATGTTGCATGATGCAAGATGGTGTAACAAGATGTATAGCAAAAATGAATAGTCATTTTCATAAAAATTATTATTATCTAATGAAAACGATGTTATCGGGCACGAGACCCGAGTTTCAAGATAAGTTTTCTTATTACTAATTTTTCATCCTCAGGGATCTGCTACGTACTTGGGGTCGAAAGAAACGATGACGAGAGGATAAAAGTAAGGAGATGAGAAGTACGTACGTCGGATCCGTTGCCTGGAATGATCGAGTACTGGACTTGAGCATTCGATCCTTTGTCGAGATCCGTTGTTGAAACTCCGGCGAACGCAGTTGCACCGACCGGCATCAACTGAAAGCACAAAGGCCAAGAAAGCAATGTCTCTATTGTCAGCATGCACTTACTTAGGAGAAGGCAGAGGAATAAAACGGAAATCAGCGTAAGGCAAAGGAAGGGATGGCGAGGCAGGGAAACGAATGGGAAGGTAAAGGAAGAGATTGGAAGGCAGAGATATGGATATGGATAGGAGAAGGCAAATGAATGGAAAAGGGGGCTAAGGGAAGTTAGAGAATGGGATGGGAATGCACGGATGAAGAAGAAAAAGAAGGCAGGAGAAGGGATTGGACGAGGTAGCTAAGATGCTCTTGTCTCAGATTTCTAAGCAACCATTTCCATAATTAACTAACTCATTAACAGAACATACCTGTCTATCGGAGCTAAGCCTCGAACTCACCGCCTGCCGTCTCCTCTTACCTCTCTGTTTAGCTAAACCTTTATTCGTCGAACTTTTCTTACTAATTCCTTCGTTAGATTTGAACCCACCTCGCTAATCGAAGTCTCGTAGGGCGTGTTTACGAAGACGGGAGCATTGTTGTTGACGTCACTCAGCGTCACGGAAACAACGTACGTCTTCTGCAGAACAAACACAAACAGTTCAACTCAGACGAAGGTAAAAAGTAAATGTATACTACAGAAACTCCTCTGTAGAAACACATCGATAGCGTTTACATTGCATTACAATACATTGTATTACACTACACAAATTATTTCCCATGGCAACAGAGGCAGCCTATTGCCGTTTAGTTTAACAGGAGCCGCAGGGCTGGTATCGCCTCCGAATCATTATCTTGAAAAGGCGCTATCTAAATTATGCATTAGATTACATCATATTACGACTTTCCAATTTCAACGTGACCTACAACGTCAGCAAAAGGCGGTCTCTACAGTCACGGTCCGGTGACTGCAACCAATCCATTACTTCAAAGTTTTTGGGTAAGAGATGAGCATCGCGGGAAAAGCACCCTCCCTCCACTGTAGGACTTTCAGCCATCAGTGAACCCGATTCACGATGTTAGCTGCTCTTAAAAGACGTGAGAAATGTTGCTGTCATTTACAAAACGGACAGAGAGGAGAAAACAGCAACGTAATGTAAGCTACGATATGGCAAGATACGGTAAGGTAAAGTAAGGGAAGGAACGGCACAGTTAGTTGAGTAAAGGGTATAATAAGGTAAGGTATGGTAGGATATGGTAAAGTAAGGAGGTTTGCGAAGGTAAGATAAGTAAAGTAAGGTAAGGTAATGCAAGGTAAATAAGATTAGATAAGAAAATATAAGGTTTTGTAATGCAAGGTATGGTTAGGTAGAGTAGTATGTATGTGTACATAACATGTCTTAGTCAACGCTAGTCCAATTTCTGGTGACCTACTGGGGTTCGAACCCTAGACGCAGAAGTTAAAACGATCTCTTTGTATGACTTCTATGCCGATTTCAGACACGACAGCAATTCAAGAAACTCAGTTAGTGATACCCGTTTTTCTGCTGTCATAAATTAAACGAGGTCAATATGGATGCGACACCCCAAGCCAGCCACAGACTGCAACACTTGAGTACTTCCCTCAACAGGTCTTGTTAAACTCACACGAAAAGAGTTCCAAAAGTCTGGTTGATATGACATTTTATGCTTTGACAGATCTGATATGCGAGCCAACTGACCCAGTCTCAGACAAGGACAATTGCAAAGGTTCAGGTTATTTGACTCTTGACAAAGAAATTCTGTAAAGCGGTATAAGGTCCACATCTACAGTCCTGGCAGTCGTAAGATGTCATCAAACACTGGACATAAAACTTTTTCATGCTTGTCTATGCTGCAACAGAGAATGAATGGCAGAAGGCTAAAGAGTTTGCCTTGCGCTTCTGATTCCAGGGTTCGAATCTCGGTGAGTCTTGATGTGAAATTGACATTATAACCCCTAAAGAATGTACCATGCTTCTGAGAAAAACTGTTGAAACAGATGTGCAGTTTAATGAAAGGTTAGGTGCCTATGGTACTCTACCTTTAAGTAGGCTACCTTACTATCGTAACTTACTTTATCTTACATTTTCTTACCTTAACTTATCTTGTCTTACCTTTCATTACCTCATCATGCATTAACTTATTTTTAAAACCCTTCGCCTTCATAAATACCTTATCTTACGATTCATAACTGTACTCTTAACCTAATTTACTTTGCCTTAGCTTTGAACAGCGAAAGAATTTGCCCCCCAAGCACGACTGCGTAGACACACCTTGTTTGCATTATGAAATTGGGCAACCATCGTAGGAGAGACTTTAACGGATTACGATCGAAAGTCCGAGAGGAAACGTATTTTGCCCTAGCAAAATTTGAATGATGCGTCCGAAGCAAAGCAAAAGCAGGGAATGGTTGGGCAAGGTAAGATAAAGTAAGATAGGACAAGACAAGGCAAGGTAAAGCAAAGCAAGGTAAGGCGAGGTGAGGTAAGGTAAGGAAAAGAAAGGCGAATTTAGGTAAGAAAATGTGTCTTTTAGCTGAAGCGCAATAGCGATAAACTTTCAACAACTGATCAAATTAGGACATTTTACTGATTCTACCGCTGGTAAACAGAGCGGAAAAACCTCAACCAGTAAACATCGATAACTGAGTCATCATAGCTGGATCTTTATAAAAACATCGTGCGAGTCACAGCAGAAATTCGACAAATTATGGCCTTTCTACTCACAAAAACTACGAGTGAACTTTTCAATTTGGGACATTATCGTTATCGTAATCATAATTGCATATTTATATAGCACCTCTTCAAGAAAACTACTCAGAGGTGCAATATGGACAAAACTCAAACAGTAAACATCGAAAATGTATTAATCATGGTTGGCAGTTTATAAAAAGACAATATTTTTAGCGACAGACGATAGTTGCCAAATGAGGGCCACGTGCGTGACTATTTTTCGCAGTCGCAAAAGCTTCAGACATCGATCAACCATAAACATCTTTCAGCTCATCAACAGGGCTAATTCAGGTAACACGAGACAGTGAAAGGTAGAAGGGGAAGGGTAACGAACGCAAGACATCATCAGCGATGCGGAAAGCATTTCAGATTTCGAAGACTATGGGCCATGCATATACACATATGCATACTAGTTAGTTGAGTCAGAGGCCTGTTGGATGTAAGACCCCTAGGCCTAACGGATTGCAGACAATTTTCTTTTTAGGCAGCTTTTTCAACACCAGGTAGCGTTAGTTGTCCAAGATTACAGCAATTATCAGATCAGTACATTTAGGCATTTTTGTGAGGTATTCAAAAGGCGCTATATTAAGTGTCTTCATGTGTACATAAGCCTAGATACTGGTTACTTTCAGTTATCTGAGCATTATTTGATTACAGGTGAACTTTTTCTTAATGAACTTTAAAACCACTTCGGCCATCGCGTGCAGCGCTTTTGTGAGGTACTAAAAGGGGCTGTAGTAATTGTCTAGGCACATAAATATGCACATGCATTCATACATACGTACTTACATTCATGCTCTTGGTGTCTGTACATGACACATACATATGTACATACATACATGCATATATACATACAACATGAATTCATGCATGCAAATGCTTCCTTCTATGTGTCTTCTTGCTACATTAGTGTCTGCTGTTACCAGATACATTGATTACTAATGTAGGAATTTCGTGGGAGGGGCATAAAAGAAGACCAATAAGAAATGCAATCGCACTGTGAAGAATAGCCCTGCAACGAAAGAACTGGATGAGACGCAGCCCCACCCAGTCCTACCGCTCCCATTAAACCTTACCTCCGCAAACGAAACTGAGAAGTAAATATCGGTAAAAAGCTGTGGCAGTGAATAAGTCTGGATTCAAGACTCGCAGAAAGAGACTAAGATTGTACAAGTTGTTTTATTTCTTTCTTTTCACCAATTAGTATGCAAAGCTAGGGAATCTGCAGACGATTTTCTGTCATGATGATCGCTTCGAGTAAATCGTAATCAAAATCATAATTCGCTGGTGAAGCCAGTTCGATTTTCGATAGGTCAAGGAAATCATAAGTTAGGCTAATGTGACAACGAGTATGAAACAGATGAGTTTAGGTCTGAAGGACATCAAATTGACAAAAGAATGAACTCAAATGAGCAGCGAATTCCAAAGCATTGGACCAGATACTGAAAACGCCTTTTAACCTAACACTGTCTTTGTACGAGGCTCAACATGAGTCATAGTGTCTACAGATCGAGTGCGATATTCATTATTATGAGGGTTGAGCATGGAACATAGATACTAGGGCGGCTGATTTGAATGTATTACTTTGTGAACTTAGACAGATTTTAAACTGCATTAAAGCTTTGCTCACTGAAAAGCCAGTGGAAGGAATACAACATTGGTGCAATATGCTGATAATTGTTTTCTTATGGCGAGAGAGTGTTGAACTATCATTAGTTTGTGCAGAATTCCCTTAGTGATGCCGATCGTTTAGTGTGTTACAGTAGCCAGGTCTGCTAAAAAAACAACTGGGAGTAGAAATGGGGTGATAGTTTTGTGAACATATCGCAATTACCCCGTGAACCCTGTGGACAACAGTGGATATCCAGCCGTTTTAATAATCCGAGCAGAAGTACGGAAAATAGCTTTCTGATTTAGAACCAAATCAAATATGAAAAACTTACCTGATTGACTCCTGATACATCCCGCTTGCTACGACAATGAAGTTGAAACTCAAAGTTATCCAGAACATTCCAACCGGTTGTGGGGTCAGCCTACAGCGGCCACAGAAAGCCGTTATTAAAGCTGTTTTACTATTCCAACAGCTGTTTAAACCCTTCCACTGAATCTAAATAGCTGTTAAAATGAGCCGGAGAAAGAGGAGATGGAGGGTGGAAAGGGGACGGGAACAGTCATAGAGGTCAGTCATAGATGATGAAGGTGAGGATGAATAGCAGGATGAGTATGACGACAATGATGATGACAGCGGTCGATGACTAACAATAACAAATGACAACAGGACTAATAACGATACCAGCAAACTCGGATGGCCATGTTTCGGTGCCTTTAAGGGTTTCCTGAAAGGCGCTACGTAAATATCCGGATGCATACATACATACACACATACATATTTATATACAATTATAAAACACAAATACAACTGTGTTTGATATTGCACTCCTTCCTAAATTCAGAAGTGTCAAACGACCATACGACAGAACATCGATGGCGCTGAGCAACTGTGAGTGAAGGACTTGCTCAAGGTCCCTTCACTGTAACCGTCTCAAGGGAGGAGGCTCGAACCCGTACTCTCCGCGTTACAAGTCGAGCAGCGCTCTGTCCAGTCGGCTACCGTGCCCCCACAACATACATATAGACAGACATACACCCATATGCATTCATCCATTCAATAATTAATCAATTCAATCATTCATACACATATGCGTACACAAACATTCACACAAATGCATGCAATAACGAATGCCGAAAACAACGATAAATAGCGAAAGAGTTTCAAGGTGTTGAAAGAAGAGCATGGCTTACATCTCGTCGGAGTGCCTTCGTCATGCGCAGGACCATTCCTCCGGCAGCGTCAAGGACCGAGAAGTAAGTAGCGACGGAACCGATCTGTGGAGGGGTTGTGTCGCTGTTCTCGATCGTTATAACGACGTTTGCTACGCTGCCCTGGATGCCCAGGACCTGGTTGTAGTTGGACGAACTCGGATTCCTCACCAGGTCTAGAGATGTTCGTTAAAAAGGGTAGGGTTAATTGCTCTAATGGAGAACGCATCGATTTGGTTGCTTATTAGATTAAATGGCATCGGATCAGCTGAGACTATACTAGACTATATGAGACTAAATTACAAAAGACTAAATGAGACTAAATTAAATTAGATTGGACTAGAACAGACTGGAAGACAGCTTTATGTAGGTCAGTTTATATAGTTGGATTAATTAGGTAAGTTAACATGTGTGATTTTGATGAGGACATTTTCTATAGGTAAGTAATATTTGGTCACTTCATATAAGTAAAATTAGTTTCGCTAGATATTTTTATATGATTCAACTGAATGGGGTTGATTTGTATCGGTCAGTTCACACAAGTCAGTTTCATTCATTCAGTTTAAGGAACTCAGTTCATTAGGTCAGTTGAATTTGGAAGGTTGAAGTAGGGCATACCATTTAGGTTAGTCTAATTAGGTCAGCATCATCAGGTCATTTGAATTTAATCAGGTCAATCAAATGTATTCACGTCTAACCTGCTGGCCTGGCTTCAAAGAAATTTAGTGAAATGTAAGTCCCAGAGCTCAAGTCACAATCTACAACATTAATCAGTTAATAACTCAGTAACTCAATCATTTAGTCAATCAATCAATCATCCAGACGCCAGTCAATAATAAATTAATTAATGGTGTAATAACATATAATCTTGGCTCGATGTGACTGGACGAGGAGGATTGGCTTCTTTGTGAACGGCCGATGAGCCTCAAACCTACGGACTCATGTCAGCCGGGTCAAGGTCTCGGCGGAGGAGGAGCGACGAGGGTCTTTGGAGTAACCTCGACTGTTAATCGCGGGTTTCCCTTCGACCTACCCACCGGCAGGTGACGAATACCTTGAACCGTGCAGTTCGAGGGATTTCGGGACACTGCGACATCTACCACCAATGAGGAACTGCTGGGAGTTGATGCTATCGAGTGCCGCGGACCCTACCCCCTGCCGTCTCTCTACACCATCAACGCAACTCTGTCCAGCAACTCAGAACATTGTGTTATCCGTCAACTCTGGATGGGAATCCGTTGTTTGAGCTCTACGTGTGTGCGTGAGCAGCAGCTGGTGACTGTTCTATAGTTTTCTGTGAATTGATTCGCTTGCAGACGTACTCTCTGTTCTTAATGGCATTTAATATAATTTAAACTAGCTTTTATGAGATAATGAACAGGCTTTAGATAAATGTCTAGATAATTAACTAACTTACTAGCATTGAAAAAAGACAGACATGCAAGAAGGTAAAAAGCTCTGTTGTTTAAAGACTGAAAAGCTATGGCTACATAAATAGATAAGGAAGCAAGCGCTCACCCTCGGCTGAAGCGACTGGAAGCCAGTGTAAGACCATTAAGGAAATCCACGCCAAGGAGAGACTCCTTCGCATGTGAGCCATTTGGAGGGCAACACATGCAAACTTCGTCTGCAAAGGGGATTCCTAAATCAAACGCAGGAGAGACTTTTGAATCTTTTGTCAAGAAGATGTATCAGTTAAAAGCAAGTTGTAGATTATCAGAATTTTTTGAAGAGGAAAAGTTTATTAATTTATTCAATTTTCCAATTTCGTCCTTTCCTCCTTCCAATCCTTTTAATGCACTTCAATCTTTTCCTGGGTAGTTCTCCAGTTATTCTGTTTAACCCCAAATATTCTAAGGTCTATTCTAATTCTTTCCAAATGGGCAGAAATATTTCTAATTAGTTCACTTCGACTAACCTCAATACCCGTCAAATGCTTAGAACACGGTCAGATTTCAGAAAGCAAAAGCATTCAGAAAAATACTTTGTTGAAAGTCACATAACCTCTGTCTCAGACAGCCCGGTTTAATCTAATCTTATGACTTCTATAGCGCCATTATCATAATGCACAATACATCAGTCGATGGTCACTCAAGTGGAAACCGTAGTCAAAATCATTCCGTTGCAGAAGTCCCATCGAAACCCAATAGGTCACGGAAACCAAAAGTCTGTCCACGGCGTGTTGGCGTTAGGATTTTGACAGATTTTCAGTATTTTAACACTCTTATTATTGCTTAGCATCAAGGAAAAGAAATTGATTTTTACAAATATGCAATCGTAATGTAGTTTCAATAAACTTACTCCCACATTAACCGTAACATCACAGCAACTGACATTAACCATAGGCTATGCTTTTCATAGCCGTCCATTCCTTTTCAAAACACACTGGATCCTTTTTTCTTCGCAACATCTGTTCAGTCATGCTTATCCGTTAACACCATACCGCTCGCTGAACCGTAGAAATTCAAACCACGTACCAGCTTAACATTATGAATTCACGTGACCTTTGAGGTCAGCTTAAGCAACCACTCGAGGTCACGAGGTCGCGTCATAAACATTATAACACCTTGTACAAATTCATTGCAGATCGAATTGTGCAAAAGTAAATATATTTCTGCGAAATTAAAACCCAGAAATATTGGGCAGAATAACAAAAGACCAGTTTCAAATGCACCCTGCAACGGCAGGTAGCAGAGCAGCAGACTCAGGTGCTACACAAGGTAGACCTGCGTGATAAACTGGCCCGCGGTTGAATCTATGACTCACGAATCCATGAAACAATTCCACAATAAGACACCGTACAGTAACTGCACGCTTGACCGATATTCGCTGCCAACATTTTCGTAAATTTTAATTTTATACCCAAGGACAATTGAAGAATTTTGTATTGTCTTTTCTGAGGTTGAGTCATCTACCTGAAATAGCATTTTCCTGGAACTGGATCTGCGTGTCCTCTTGGCCAAGGACGCCATAGATAGGCCCTACACCTTTCACCAAAGTTTGAAAACTGTTCATTTTCGCCGGGTCTGGGCTGGAAGCGCCCTCTTAGCAGATGCATAAATGGGCGCTATATCAATGGGCTGAAGAATGAATGAATGAATGAATGAATGAATGAATGAATGAATGAAGGAGTATTGCATTTAGGTGCTAACACGGTATGCACCTATTAGCATAATCGTAATCGCATAATCCCACCATGATCTATCTTCCCATTTCTCTCAGCTTAAACACAACCCACCTTAGCCTCCTCTCCCCTCCTCTCTCTGGTCTCCTCCTGGCAACCGGACTTGGTTCTTGACATGGCATCTTTGAACAAACCCCACCTAATTGAAGCAGCGCTTGTGAATAAGCTGGTACCCTGCTCTTAGCTTTTGAGCAGCGATTCAGAAATTTCGAGTTTACGATCACGAATCCTAAGTGCACATTTACAGAGCCTCCTCAAAAAGAAACGCCTCAGAGATTTTCACGACCGAACACGAAACCTCGATCGAAAAAGATGGAAATGTACTGCAGTACATAATTTTCTAGCGCCGTGTTTTGTCTGTCAGCGGGTGTTGTTGATGCGACGCTGGCAGGCGCAGTTAAGTTGAGCAATATCGAGCCGGGTTAGTGTCGTAATGGGTGACCGACCATCCGTGGAATACGACGCCACTCATCGCCCATTCAGTCCTTCATGATGAGTACCAAAGGAAGTTGGGAGTTTTAAAGAGGTCTGCTGTCGTTGCATTGCTCTTTATGCTTCTGATGAAGCCTTTAAACAAACGTATTACCTTTACTTTATGCTTCTGTTCAGCGTCAATAGGGGCGTGTAAGCCAGTGTGTTACCTTTTACCTTGTTCGGTATTAGACATGGCATACATCTTTTGGGCTTTCAGGTTAATCATATGCGGAAACCATATGTTGAGCAGAGTCATATAAAACACAATACGCATACTTCAACACATACGCTGATGTATGCCCAGCAAACCGCCAACATCGCCTAGGCAACACGCTATAGAATATCGACCGTTAGATAAAAACATACAGATAGAAGCCTAGACACTGACCTTGTCTGTCGAGCCTAATGGGCGTGAATTCTTTGGATTTTATGCCGATGTAAACTTCTGCAATTCCTCGAGCAGTTTGACCCGCCCGACCTTTCGCAACAATAATAATTTAACTTAATTTAATTTAATTGAATTCTCGATAAGCAACTCAATTTCTTGTTTTTTTCATTATCCTTGTCGAAACAATGAAATTGTCAACAATGAGATCTGCCTCATATTTGTCAGATTAAATCTAACCCATTGTCATTTAAACGATAAACTTATATCTCAGCAAATCTGTCTGCTCATACGTCTTTAGAGTAAATATATTTTGATCCTTTCTCGATCTTAACTCGATCTGATCACAATCTTAACTAGATCTTACGTCGATTTTAGCTCGATCTTTAGTCGATCTTAGCTTTATCTTAACTAGATCTTAAGTCGATCTTAGATATATCTGATTACAATCTAAACTGGATATTAAGCCGATCTTAGCTCGATCCAAGCATGATCCTCCGGCTGTATTATTTCCTACTATCCCAGTTTTTCCTCAGAAATCACTAAAAACGAAGATCCTCTACCCGATAAGGACTTAATGTCCATATCCCAGAGTAAATAAACATTCCAAAGCTTAGATCGGAAAAGATAAGGTAGTTACCGATATGCGTCTTGGTTTGCCTCTGCACAGTCTAGGGTGACTGTCAAAGAAGCAACCTTAAGCGTGTACTAGATTGTCTAACACGAGACAGCCTTTCTCCCTGTACAGGAGCCCTCTTGCTGTATAGTAGGGTTATGCATCATCACCCTCTCTGCCCTACACCCTTACCCCGTCCACCATCTTCATCACCCCACCCAAAAAACCAGTTCTAAAGGCCTCCTAAAAAACTCTATTTTGGATGAGACGTAGCAATGACAGCACCTATCTACACCGTTGTAGCAAAGATATATACAGCCAGAGACGGACTGGCATACAGACAGACACAAAGGTAGACAGACATACAGACAGTGACGGACAGGCAGGCACACACAGACGAACAGACAAACGTGACCAGAAATAACATACAGGCAGGTAGACATACCGACTGTTCGGCAACACTGACTAAGCATTGTCGAATGTGTCTTAACGCACTCCTTTGCCTCCACCCCATCAGCTCAGACAGGCGCATAGGAATCAGTGGAGTGCAGCCAAGCGTGGCTGAAGAATTTGCATGTGTTTAACTACATCCTCTGTTATTATCGCCCAAATGTACCGCTTTCTCACGCTTAACCGTTACAATAAAACTCAATATGTATATATATATATATATATATATATATATATATATATATATATATATATATATATATATATATATATATATATATATATATATATATATATATATATATATATATATATATATATATAACCTGAGCCCTGGATATGTATAAACAGGCTTACAAATGGTCCTATATGTATATATATATATATCGCCTTGGTGACCGTGGCTCAGATTACCCTCACAAAGTCGGAAAACATCAAAACTGGTTTTGATATAGCATCAGATTGAGTTAGAATAACTGAACAATTAGATTTAAAAACCGCGTGTTTCTGTCAGTTAGCAAAAAGGTTACAATTTTTATTATGTAGGTGTCTTCCTGTTACTTTTGAGAAATCGCAAGTTTAAATTTACCATGACTGTGATCCGACCTAAGTCACTTTGAATGTAGCAAATTGGATCATTTCCATCCATCCTTGATACGTCCATTGACGTATCCATCCATCCCTGAGGCGTCCAGGGATGTCGAAAACTGGTTAAGACGAATACTTACATGACTTGGCAATTTGCATAATAATCGATGCATACGACTTCCATTATGGCACCAACGGGATATGTTAAATTAAATTTTTATTGAAGGGCATCATAATGAAATTGACAGCAAGTATACTTTGAAAGCTAAATTGTACATGCAGAAGGACTTCGGCTGAAGTTGACATCTAACACAGCAAGGAATATAAACATACAAAGAACTCATTTCAGCCCATTTTAAGCCTACTTGCCTCCTGAGCTCTTTTCTTGCAAATTAACTTTTCCGACTCTGCGAGGGTTTTCTCATGCACGATCACTCAGTCTGTTTAATGCTACTACCTCTGTATTTGTCTGCAAGTGCATATAATGTGGGGTCAAACATGGAGAATGAAGGCATGTTCAGGTCAGGCAAAGCAAGGTAAGATAAGGCAAGAAAAACAAGGCCAGGTAAGTAGATGGTGAGTACATTACGCGTCACCTGAGGTACTTTCCTTCGTTATTTGTTAATTATTCACTTCGCCTGCGCCTTAATCTTATTCAGTCCCCATCCCCAGAATCAGCTTCGACAAGAACTTTACCTTTCGCGACCACGTCACTAGCACTTGTTACATGCATGTTAATGATCGCCACCTATAAAAATGCCTGCACGATATCCACATCTATTACTGTTCACGCCAAACTTGACTACTGCAACTCCCTCTTCTATGTCATCAATCCAGAAAGCTCTTGTTCGTGCAGTTATTAAAATTCCCAAACTCCATCACATAACTCAGTTCACATATCCCTTCATTGATTTAACAGTCCATCGGCACATCCACTATAAAATTATATCTCTTACCTACAGAGCCCTTCAAACTTCTCAACCCTCGTACACTCACCAGCTATTCACTATCCAGCCGCTCAGATCTACTCGTTCTTCCTCATACCTTTCTCTCTCTCTCTCTCTCTCTCTCTCTCTCTCTCTCTCTCTCTCTCTCTCTCTCTCTCTCTCTCTCTCTCTCTCTCTCTCTCTCTCTCGGTCTCTGGTCTCCTTCCCTTTTAATTTCTGCAAGCGCTCCTTAATCCACTGAGCGCCACCAACTCCTTGGAACAAACCCCGAAGGAAGAGTACCCCACTTCCGTCGTCGCCTGACAATGCAATCACTCATCTGCTTGATCTCTCTCTTGAAGCATTTCACGCAAGACTGAAACCGAACTACTTAAATTATCCTATCCCGTTTCAGCTCCTGCGTCTTCGTCAACGATTTCCAAGACGAAGATTCACATGACTTGGTAATGACTTACTTGACTTACATACTGTCTCCCCAGTTTGACCCCCATCTGGGTTCTGATCTGTCACCGAAACTGACTTTTGACTGACTCTTGCTGACTTGATTTGATATAGCGCCGGTAAATAAGCTCGTCTCTCTAACTCGTTCTGTGTGGCGTTGAGATATTTTAGTGTATTGTGAATCGGAAACTTGCAGCGCATTACATAGCATTAGCTAAGGACCTTGTTGAAGAAATATGAAACATTACTGCCACCTATTGAACAAGCGTGTAGTAAATACGCTACTGCCATCTAGCGAATACAAGCAAAGCATTTACATTGGGTGTTAACGGCCTGTTTATTTAAGTATTTGTAGGCCCTAATTGTAATCGTAAACTTGAGAAAGAAAGCTAAGTCGCGGGAATCAGGTCAGTCAAAACAAATTCGAAAAACAGGAAGGAAGGATCAGATTCGGTTTCAAGTAAAGATCCAAAGAGCCCGGCAGGCAGATACTGCAATCGGACCTTCGACAGCGAATCAGTAGGCGCTATGAATACAATGCGATGGCATGTTGTGCATCTATACACTTAATGTAGCGCCTTTTAAGACCCTCGCAACAGCGCTGCCTAAGTCTGCCAAAGTGGTGTTTAACTTTATTAGGAATAGAAAGTTTATCAGCAAGCAAACTGTGCTTGTTATAATACAACTAGAAAAGTCACCACTTGCGGGCTCTCGCACACACGCAGAGCCCAACCAACGGATAGGCAAACTAGTTGGTTATTCAAGAATCTTTAGGGGGTGATTGCACGACAGATACACATAGACTAAAATAGCCAGGGACCGATAGGGTGATCCACTGAAATAACTTGATACCTGAATAACCAACTGCTATCACAAAGGCACTGAAATGCCATACTTGCATGCTAGCAATTTTTTGTTCTTTGTCTTACGCATCTGATTATTTTAGCTATTTTAGTGGACAAGCTTTTAGGACAGGACTATTTAAATTTTTGCTATTTGACGATTCAGTTATTGCAGGCTAGACTCAATTTCTTGCGGACTCCCGACTGTTTCAGTTGTCGGTTTTAGTTTAAGCGGTCATTTGAATCATTAGTTAACAAAGTTAACTTTACTCAACTCTGCCATCGTTGACAATTTCTAAGCATGTGCGCTAAAATACTGATTGCAACATAATACATTACCCAAACATTTATTAATAAATCAAAATCATCATAATTTATGATGTGTAAAAAATCAGGTCACCATCCAAGTCGTTTTCTGCACTCGATGCAAATATCTTATATTGCTAGATATCAGCCACCATATTCCAATCGATTGCAGTTAATCCAGATAGCTTGGTTTAAACTAATACATTGCATATAACTGAGTTAACCTTTTGTAAACATAGATATTTGAGTTAGCAGTTTTAACCGATTGTAGACAAAGATAGCCCATAGCTTCAAGTTACCCCCACCTTCCCATCAGCTGATAGGTGTCATGCAAACCACCGTAGAACATCATGTGCTGCACAAGCAATTTTAATATACACCACCTTCACAATGCCTAACAACTACTTCATGCGCTACCGCTACAATGTCTCCCAACTAAAACATTTACCATAATCATTACCTTCAAGTTACCTCCAAACCATCACACGCTAAAGTTTTTTAAGCTGGCACATCGTAGAGTCATAGATATTCTCTCGCATACAACTCAGGTTTAACAAATATGCAAAGTGCATCAAAGTCCTTTGCAAGACACGGATTACTTGATGTATTTCAAAGGTCGTATAATAAGTATACTTAACGTATCTGATAAAATATCTCAAGTACAACAAAATACCTCAGAATGCAATGCTTTTTCAACATATTTCAAAGTACTTGACTCATCATACTTGCTTAACCTTGCAACAACTGCACAAACCAAGCATCTTTCAAACACAAACCCCGCAATGAGCAAGAGAATTTACACAAACATTCCGAACATTCGCACAGGATATTTCAAATTTATGGAATTAACGCCAATTACAAACTGTCGTCTAAAACGCAGACTACATATTAGCGAAGTCTATTACAAGCAATGTGTCTTTGTCAGCAACTCCTAGGTGGCAACAGGGTAGGGCAACACTACTTGCGATATGTTGGTCTACTTGAATGTATGACTCTCGGTACCACCATGTCCGAAACCTAGAGAAAAACATTGCAAAATTGAATTCATTCGGTCGGTTGTTTGTTCATTCATTCATTCGAGATATAGCGACATGTTGAATCAGGTGCTTCAACTGCCTAGCAAAGCTGTCTGCGACAATGCTTCATCAATTCAACTCACTGCCATCATCATCATCATCATCACATCATCGTTATCGTCAATACCATCGCATTTATATATCACTACACAACCTTTACCATTAATATGTTGGTATATCACACAATCCCTACAAGGACAGTCCTAGCAGACAATGTAGATCTGTCAATGACTCATCACTTCTTTGGGTAGCAGGGCTCTCCACTCAACATAAAATGCAGAATTCCCTTGTGTTTTCCTTGTTAGTTTCACTCGTTGATTCTCAGTTTTTGACACCAGATGTCCTTAACCTCGATCAGTAAACAATGAACTCGTTTAAGGCCACTAACTTCCGGGCAAACAGGATGTGCAGCTTAACCGCCCTCAGAATGTTGACAACCGTTTCGTCTTAGTCATCAGCATTGGGCGTTTTGAACTGGTCTGAACCAATCGTTTTCTATGTCTGTCTGTCTGCCTCTTTGTCTGTCTGTCTCGACTCCCCTTTCCGTCCTTTCCATCCCTCTGCCTCTCACTTTTCCCTCCACAAAGAAACCATCGTGGTTGAAACTTGAGCCCTGAAGGAGGAAATATCTTTCAAAATTTTGGGTCTCACCGTATGTGCTTCCTGTACTTTAGTGTAGTATAATGTAGCGTAGCATACTGTAGTGTAGTCTAGCGTAGTACAAAGCTACGTATAACAGTGTAATCGTAAATTTATATAGCGCCGCTATGACACTCACCCTTTGGTCCGAATAGTGCTGCATAGCAAGGGTTGTTGCAGTACGGCTGACCTTCATGCTACAAGTAGAATGGAAATTACCAATCAGGAAAAGCAAGTCAAGGTTAGGTAAAAGTGTAAAGTAAGGTAATTCAACCGAGCACGAATTCAAGGTAAGGTAATGCTAGCTTGTAAGTTACATAGAATTTCAAATCAAATAGAGGTTACAGGCTAGATCAGACCAGACCAGACCACACCACACCAGACCAGACCAGACCAGACCACACCAGACCAGACAGATTAGATCATATCGGATTATACAGATTATGTGAGATTTTATTTGAAGACATAGTAACTATACTAAACCGAAGAGATCGTAGGTTTGAACAGACAAGACTGTGTCTGCACTAGATCAGACCTAGATTAGATGAGATGAGACTGTATATAGTCTAGGTCAGGCTAAATCAGATCGGTTAGGATAAGATATAGATCAGGTAGGTTAGGATTAGATCTGATTAGCACTTGAATACCTCGGCATGGTTTCCAGGAGTCAGAGTCTTGTTGCACTTGGCGCATCTCAAACAGGCTGAATGCCAGTCCTTACCCAGCGACGTCTTTCGCTCGGCTGCTCCCCACCAACCACAAACACAAGAAAACATGTAATGTACTGTAACTGGAGATCTCATCTAATGATTTCTACAGCGCCGTTATCATAACGTAAAAGACATCACTCGATGGTTGCTTCAAGTTAAACTGTAGTCAAGTATCGAAAGCTCAGTGGAAACACGTTAGGAGAAAGAAATCGGAGTTCAAGCTGCGATGGGTGATCAAGCGGAAAGAGACGAGTCTTTAGTTTCGACCTGAATTATATTTTATAAACCAACACTTGCATAACGCCTCCTCAAGGAAACTATAAGCGGCAGCACTTTGCGTTTCCTACTTCCAGACATCTATCGGCAATGGCCACTACATGTCTAATTCTAACAGACATTACTTTTGAGATTAAAGACTGTGCTAGATTCTGTTACATTAGATTTGGATGACAGACTTTAACACACTAAATTAGATTAGATTAGATTAGATTGGAGAACATTGACTTTCACGACTGTATTAGGCTCGATTCAGTTAGGTTAAGAGCCGAGGGCTGAACAGACTTGAGTATGATAGAATATATCATACTCAATTGGAATGAATTGGATTGGATTGATTCATTCATTCATTCATTCAGAGCATGTATATCGCCAGCCTTCGACAGGAGCTCTAGGGGAACTCCAGCCGGCAAAAGAAATTAGTTTTCAAGTGTTGTTATAAGGTGTACTTAGCGAACCTGTCCTTTCCTGATACCCGTTCTTCCGCTTATTTCTCTTTCCGCTCCAATAACAAATACCACCGTAGCTGCCACTCCGTCTCGCTGCCTGACTTTTGGATCTCAACCTGGAACCGAACCTTTTTGCCTATCGACTGTTTTGACTGAGCTCCTGTGAATAAGCTGGTCCCGTGACGTGGCTTTCGTTGGGCGCTGTAGAAATCTCGGATTACGATTACGAAGGCCACGCAGAACCAGAGAGAAGCCGTTCCAGGTAGATGGCCCAACTTCAGAAAAGGCAAGAGGTTAGATTAGGCAAGAGAATCAATGTTGTAGATGGTTCATCCATTATAACCATTCGTTTTAGTTCAAGATGCTCAACAAACTTTAAAAAACGCAATGTTTACAACTGTTTATCAGAAGGATTGCTTGTTTCAAAGATAGACATCACTAATCTTGAACAACAGTGTTTGCAACTGTTTATTAAATCTGGGCGGTTGATCTCGACGTGTAGTAATTCGGCAAACTGGGCGAAGCAGAAAGGAGCCGACGTCACAACTGAAGGGCAAAGGATGTTTAACTGTTCGCAATTGACAGTTCATCGATGAACTTTGATAACGAAATCTGTAGGCGTACATGTGATTGAGATCGATAAGAGGTAGACTGACAGAGAGACGTAGACAGTAACACAAACCGACATGCAGACAGGCAGAGGTAGACATGCACACAGGTAGATGGAGACACCCAGAAAGACAGAATGACAGACAGCATGCTCTTGACTTTTTGCAGCCCACGTTCAAGGGCTATAGAAGAAGGTGAACACCTAAATATTTTGATTAGATATAAATCAAATTCAACTTATTTATAGAACTATGTAAGTTGAATTTTATATATATACATAATTACACAAACAAGTGCATATAATCCTATATATAAATATTGACTATAAAACATCACGTGGTTTACTGTACTATATTTACCCTATGCATTATATAACAAACAAAAATCGACTATAGTAGGTCTATATGTTAAACGCATGCAATGTACAAAATTGTTCATATTACGAAATCGCACAATATTTTCTGATGGCCACTGGCGAAGTCTAGTTTTATCCGGATCCACATTCCCAGGTCATCATTAATTGTCGCCAAATATTGTTGTTGTGGTTGTTGTTGTCTTCCTTCCTTCCTTCTTTCCTTCCTTCCTCCTTCCTCCTCCCTCTCTCCCTCCATCACCCTTTCCTCATTCATTCAGATGATAATGATAATGTCTGATGATAACGACAACATTTACAACGACAATGTAAGCAGCAAGTCAACTTACAATAACCGCCTTATGTTCCTTATGACAATTCCTAAGATATTAGTTGCGTTACTAATAATTTAGCTAATTAACAAGGATCTTGCGCCAAATGGCTTACGGCGCATTTCACAGATGTCACCAGTGCACCAAATCGCCAGATGTCACTAGCAGATGCCAAATGTCTGGGTCTGGCGCGGGAGGAGGAGGAGGAGGAAGAGGAGGGAGTAATATGGTTTCCGATTGACATGATCACGTGGTACAAACAAGAGCTCGCACGCAGTTGGTATTGTTATGATCCGCCCGAGCTTTCGACTGCGGGACGAGAAATTGGGGACGCCCTAACGACACGGGTCAAAGGTCAAGTATGTATAATAGGCACTAGTGGATCTAAAATAAATGTAAATCCACACGTTTTTCTATAGCGACCGTATGTCTTCGACCCTGCTCATTTTCAATGAATTTATCGGGTGAGAGTCTTCACCACCGCTGCTCGCTTGAATGGGAGCCACACCATTTAAGGTCCCCATGTGCGGACCGTGCTAGATCGAGACTCAAATCTCTTAAATATAGCCGCTTTCAGTATGTGAACCGGCATCCTCAGGCACAGAGGCTCCCTAATGTGCACTTTAACCGATGTAGCTAACCAACACAGCAGCATCTTGTAAGATCCACCCTGATCCTGTTTTCTTCTTCATGGCCGGTGCCCGTTTGGACCGAAATACAGTAAAGCCGGGTTTAGCAAAATTATCTCAACTGTCCTAGAGACTCCAGGGCATTTGAGAAGTTTGAAAAACCGTTATAAAATGATCAGATATCAGTATAAGTTAAACGATCTGTGTGCAACTTATAGCAGACTGATCGAGGCTACAAATGGACTTAACCCGAATACACACTCCAATCCTAGCAGCCTCACACCACAGCACCACGCTGTCTCCCCGGCTTTGACCTGCCCCGGATCCTGACCTGGCACCGAAACTGACCAAACAGTCTTGGGACTTGATTTAATATAGCGCCGGTGAATTAAGCTGGCTGGTCTCCCTTAAGGAGGTTTAGTTACTCTGAGAAATTTCGGAGATTTACATTTCCATTTATGTTACATTTAATTCAGCTCGCCCACAACTTTCCGGGTCCCTCCCTTACTGTCAATACCTCCACAACGCCTGCAACCTACATAAAATAGTCCCGCGCTAAACTGAGAGATGGTTAGCCTATACATAATACGGCCAATTCGATGAAATTCCATACTTGAAACTCACCGAAATAGACTTCCTTTTTGCACTTGGGACACTGCGGCATTTTTCTCGGCTAAATCGGAATCGTTTGACAAACCTAACTGAATTTCGAACTCTAATTTATAACAGAAGACACTCCCAATGGTCTCAACGAATATGGCAAACTGTCGCCCGAACAGCCAACTGAAGACACGCCCTTTAACTTTACTCATAATCAGCGCGCCATAACATCTATGGGAAAACGATTGTATCGTAATGTTGTGTAAGATTTATACATCTATATAGTAATTTGAGTTTCTTAGAGAACTCATCTTAAACTAGAATCGTAAACTAGACAAGCCTAAGTTTGAGCTTTAGCTTAAAGTTTATCTTGACATAGAACAATGCAGTTCAATACAAATCAATACAACTCAAAAAAATTAATGTTGGCACGACCGTATACAATAGTATAAGTAAGATACTGCACTGACGAACTGAAACTTATTTTAGCTTATACCAACATGATGTTACGAGTTCTTTTCAAAAACTCTTCTACGTAAATTATTGATTTTTGTTATCCGCTGTTGGGATTTTCTTTCCGGATTATGATACACGTGGCTTTCCATAAGTAGATGTTTTACACTGTCGCAACAAGCATATGCAAATTCATGTCGCATTAACATAGGCCTATATATACCGCGCTTTTGAGTTGAATGCATACATTAGAGCGATAATAAGTATCCGACTAATAACAAAATAATATACAAGTAATCACATTACATCCTTATCAATTATGTATATTTATATCAAGTCGCACTGCTACAATATACGCATTATGCGTATTATGTAAATTAGGTGGAAGGCTTACCTGGTGTTCTATGTAGAGAGATATTGTAATGTAACGCAATATTTATATAATTAAATTGTGTCAGTGTAAGTATATGTGTGCATCACAGGCCTATGAAGAAAGCTAGCATCATTGCAGAGTAACATTAGTAGTAATATAGCATTCCTGCTTGTCCTACTCCTCCTCTTCCTCCCTCTTCCTCCTCCTCCTCCTCCTCCTGCTTCCTTTCTTCCTTCCTTCCCTTGACTTCCTTATCTCCTCTAATCGTAGGCCTGCTGCTCCTTGTTCCTATCCACCTTCTTACATTTTCCTCCGCCTACGTGTCCTCGTCTTTATCCCCATGACCCATCGTGCTCCTTGTCTCCTCTTTGTCCATCCTCCTTGGCCCTCCTCCTCCTCCTCCTCCTCCTCATTGTCTCCATCCTTAGCCTTGTCTCCTTATTGTTCCTCTTTTTGTCCCCATCCTCTCCTGCATGTTCTTCACCTCTTTTCTCCTCCTGATCCCCATCTTCTTTAACACCATCCTCCTTAATTGTCTCTGTCCTTCTCCTTGTCTCCATCGTACCTCTACTTGGCCTTCTCTCTCTTATATCATTCTAAGGCAGACCTAATAAGACTGTCCTAGATGTCAGAAAGGCGACCACCAAGACAGAGTCCAACTCATTCAATTAGACCTAATCTTGCATTACTTAAATCAATGACAAGCCATGGCCTTTTAGCTATCAACAAACTGTATGGTACGTAGTATGGTATGGTAGGCAGTATGGTATACTAGAAGTACGTAGTATCGTGTGGTAGGTTGTACGTTATGGTAGGATGGTAGGTAATTGGTGCGGTAGATAGTATGGTACAGTCGCGAGTCTGGTAGTCGTAGTAAGTTATAGACCAGTCCCACCAATCCCTTCTTGGTCTTACCACATACCGAGTAAGACATCTTGAAGATGCGCTACATAAATTTGTTTACCCATCGTAGCCTGAATAATGCTTTCCGTGACCCACTTTATTATTACGACTGAACTTCTTCTTTCTGACTACTGACTGTTTCGCTGAAACGACCGATTCTCTCACTCTCTCTCTCTCTCTCTCTCTCTCTCTCTCTCTCTCTCTCTCTCTCTCTCTCTCTCTCTGGCTCTCTCTGGCTCTCTCTCTGGCTCTCTCTCTCTCTCTCTGGCTCTCTCTTTCTTTATGGCTGAAACTAATCCCTCCTAGGGGAAGGGTCAGCCACCAAACAACCGAAGCTTGATGCCTTGTTTACTATGACAACGGCGCTCTAGAAGTCATTGGATTAGATGTTTGAACGAACGAACGAATGAACCAATAAATGAATGAATGAACTCAATACTTGTGAAATTGGCGCTATACAATTACTGCCAATGCACAACTTCACTACGTATTTGTTTGCTTGACTTCAGTACACAGCACCTGCAAAATTGTTGGTGGCACGTGCTCACAGGAACGCAGCATTAACTCTTGTCACGCGTTTCCCTCTCAACCACTCCTCTACCCATCAACCCTGACGCTGTATGAGGCAACACACCTACCATTGTAGGATATTCATGTCGTGACATGAGTGGGGGCTATCTGTTTGCTCTCCATTAACGCTGCCAGACGCTTTCACCTGCAGTCTACTCAGGTGCGCTTTTCTACCTGTGCTCTTAGGTAAAAATAATGCGCACTCGATGCGTGTATTTAGTCATCAGATGTCAACATCTCATTCGAGACACTGAATCACAAAGCTTTGGAGGTTCACCATTTCATTCCATCACCCTTCCCATAAGTCTTAGATCAACCTATCTCTGGCTGTTAACCCTTCAATATAACCTTAACCCCATTACCCGAACGAAATGCCCTAAGTCCATAAACACTTAGCAATTAATATTGCCACGAGAATTATCTTAAACCCATAATTTAGCCTTAGCTGTGAGAGCTGCACTCATTACATCAACCCAGAATTTAACCTTGTCGTTGAAATTACCCTAATGCCCCATTAACCTCAACCATCATAGTGAAACTGGCCTAACCCTGACAATTATCTCTGCCTAATTCCAAACCCGTAAACGTTCCTCCAACTCTCACTAACCTATTGGTAACAGACTAACTTGGGCACATACTAAATCTTACTCCACCCTTGCGATTATCCCGTCTGAAGCTTACGCCACCCCGTGCCATTAATCCGCTGGCGGTGTCGAAGACCCCGATCAATCAAAGCGAATATGTTAAGGACAGACAGTGTGCAGATGATTAATTACACCAGGTACACTGAAGCCTCATCTGGCTTCAGGGCATTCGTATACCGTGGTTTTCATTTCGTAACATTTTATTATAGAGAAAACTACACAAGAAGAAAATACAACGGCCTTTGATAAAAGCTCCACTCCTAAAATTAAGCCTCAGAGTTTCTACGTAATATTAAGTGCGTACGTGAGTATGCGTGTGTGTATGTGTGAATGTATGTATCTGTGCTTGGTAGCTATGTGTGTCCAAAACAGAGGATCTATTACAGGACCTGTAAGCCATATAGTGGGCCAGGAGCCGAGTGTGGAGGCCTACGCCTGGAAAGGCCTAGACAACTGATTGAACCGGCTTACATGTACACACACTGCCTAGTAGTAGGCCTACTCTCGTAGTAATGCTTTCAATCCATGCCTCCGCATGGAATGTATAATTAAACATCGGAGCCCACTCTCTTAAAAGTAGTGTCTGCTAACAGCAGATACTAATGTAGCCAGAACGCCCAAGGAACTGAATTATTTACGGATGCATTAAGCACTTCTTTCACAGTCTTTAAGTAGGCCTAGCACTAAATACTAATCAAATGCGACTTTAATTGCAGATAATTAGGTAAGGTGCGGTCGACGCCAACGGCCTAGGCAACCTTAAGATGTCGTTAAACACTGGAATCTACTTCTACAATCTTAGCATAATAGCATTCACTTTAAACCTGGCATAAACGTCAACTGTACAATAATAAAACACTCCCTGTGGCTGACCTGACCTCCCCCCCTAAGAGAAACTAATTCCTGCCAGAAGGAGAGAGTCACTGTGGCTCATACTCAGACTTTATTGTGGCCTTTTGAAGTATAATTAGACGAAGATATCTGGCAATAGAAGCGATATTATGTGTGAGAGGTGTAGAACAACAACAACAACAATAATAATATTCTTTTTGCAGACACCCTGAACTTGGTCCTACCAGACATACAGTGGCTTCAAGCTTCACTTTTGTAAGAGATGGCGTTCTAGACATATGATCATACGTAATGCTTGACGACGAGGCGATTCGCATAGCTGTAGGTTTGCAACATCGATCTTACCTTACCAAACAAAGGGACCAAAAGGACCTAAAAGCGCGCATGAGACCGTTTGTTCAGTTATTGTAAGCCATATCTGTTTTACAAGATATAATAGGTCTCTCAAATAATAGGAAATTACTAGTGTCTGTTCTTATTAGATATTACTTGTAAAAGTGTACGTTGGGGCTAAGGAAATAATCGAATGCAGAGAACTGGACCAAACACCGACCTAGATTTCCAAGCCACGCCGATACTCGGCTCTTTGCGGAATTATAGGCAGCAGCCACCGGGCAGTTGCGATTGCATCTCTCGGACGCTGCGGATAGGTTTTCACGGGGTAGAAAATAATTCACCTCAGAGGCTGAGCGGCTTCAACGGATATCGCAGACTCGCTTCCCGTCTGGAAGGCGGCGTTTGCCTCCCGGGAAACTCTCGTCGTGTTGTAGAAAATATGATCCGTCAAAAATCATATCTTGCTTCTCGTTCTCATCTCATTTCGCAAACAATTCAAGACATCTTTTTCCAGCCACCCGAGCTTTTGATGTGAATTCGTAAATTCGCGCGATATAAAAATATCTCAGTAATAATAAATACATGAAGATTCTGACGAAGCAAGAAAATGCGATCCGCCAAATTGTATCCTACAGTATGATATCATTTAGTCTGGCAGGCAGCGCCTTCGAGAGGTACCTAGAGTGCGCAAGATAATTTTTTGTTAGTGTGCGTTACAATAAACAAATTAACTTTGGTGCCATCATTTAAACAAGTCTTGGACTCATTCCACTAGCTTTTTTGTCAACCTCCTCACAACCCACCGTCACAGCTTCTTTGTCTCCTTCCCTCTCTGGTCTCCCGGAAATTGGTTCTTGTTCTTCGCACGGTATTTCTGGACCGTCCCTCTGACTTGACGCAGCGCTCATGAATAAACTTGTTCCCTGACGTTAGCTTTAAGTAGCACTTTAGCAATTTACGATTTACAATTTACTTCTCGCCAGTGTTGTATCACAGGCACACGACAGGGTCTCTCGTGCAGACGGATCAAATGTGACAGCGAACCAGTGGCGGCTCCATGATTGCTTGCGTGGGGGCAAGAGCATTTCCATAGGGTGCCACATTCTGGCAGTCCACCATGCACGGGTTTGGTGTGAGGGGTGCCGGCTTATAACCAAGAGGGGCGGGGACGAACCGCCTCCCCCACGCCTGTAGCTAAATCCGCCACTGCAGCGAACCCAACATGCAAAGGCCTCTGTGTCGAATGTTTTGAACAGATGCATGCAAAACCGGGCGGTATTTTCGCATAGCAGATTTTCAACGACACCGGTGTTAATTTGACTTGCAGCCTTAAACTTTTGGCTCACTTTCGGCTCTGCTGGCAACTTCTTAGGCAGTGCAGGAAAGTCTTAAACAGTTGCCCAACGTGTATTCTGCGTTTCAGAGCCTCAAGTTTAAAGTGCGATTTAATTTCAGAGTCAGACCTTAATTTATAAATTACCGAAGTCTCTGATTATGGAGCCTGCGTGAGACTGTGTGAATGGTGAAGTATATCAGAGAGGTCATGTGAAAATAGATGATGCAATAGAGATTTGGAAAGACATAAAGAGAAGTTTGTTTAGCTTTTGTTGCGAGGAACGTTTTAATTACGCAGAATGTCCTCCTCGGTGGCAGCAGGTTAGAGCAGAAATCTGCCGATTACATTTTCGAGTCTGCTAATGAAATACTAGACTGATTATTCTTTGGCTTCAGTTAAGTGTGCAGACTATGATGCTAACACCATAAAGGCAACCGTTGTCCTAAGTTGATCTAATCCAATCTAATCTAATGACTTTTGTAGCGCCGTTATCATAATGCATAAGGCATAAACCGATGGACGCCTCAGCTACTAAAACAGTAGTCAGAATCGTTTTATGAGAGGAGACGAGAAAATACAAGAGGGAGGGAGAGGAGAAGAGATAGTAGTAGTAGTGGTTCCAATGTTTAGCGACATCTTATAGCATCAAAGGCCGTTGACGTCGCCCTCCTCCAGTGGCGGAGTTGAGAGAAGAGATGAGGTGGTGAGATGGAATGTGATAGAATGGGATGCGATGGAAAGGGAAGCAGAAGGACAGGGCAGGAATGGAGATGATGGGAGGAGAGGAGAGCACAGAAGGGATGGATCAATGTAGACGACAATAGCAATACAATCAGCCTATTGTTCTTGGCGACAGAGAAGTCGCCACCATCGCGGTCGACGAGCCGCTCCTCGTGGAAGGATACCTCTCAAAACCTCCGCCATCTACACGCCGCCATCCGAAGGTCCGACCTGTCCGCAATAAACAACCTTCTCATCGACCCCGACCTGCGCCTGGACACCTCGTACGGTGGCACCACTGCTCTTCAACTCGCCCAACAGCTCGAGTCGGAAGATATCTGCCGCATTCTTCTCTCTTCCGGCGCCTCAGCCAATGTCTCGAGTGACCACGACGACAACACTCTCCTCCACCAGGCCGTCATAAGGAACCAGGGTGGGATCGTCCGAGTCCTTCTGGCCAACGGGGCTGACTCAGAGGCCTCCAACGTCGACAGCATGACCCCGTTGAACTGCGCCGCGGAGCTGGGTCTCTTCGACGTCGCCAGACAGCTTGTGGAGGCCGGATGCAACCTGAACCGCGCCAACCGGAAGGGACGATCGCCCCTCATTTCAGCTGCGCTGAATGGACATCTGGAGATCGTGAGGTTGCTGGTCGAGGCCAAGTGTGATTTGCTTTGGAAGGATAACGAGAGGAAGAATGCGCTGATGGTCGCCACTCAAGAGAAACAAAACGACGTCGTTCGGTTTCTCATCAACTCAGGTAGGCGCTGCTATGGCACCTGGTTATCATGGTTTCAATAAGTTCACCAAAGAGAAAGACAGACGGGCAGGCACAGGAAAACAAGGCAGAGCCATGCAAAGAGACAGACATATACAAGACAGACAGACAGACAGGCAGATAGAGAGACAGAAACACTGACAAACAAGGCAGAATACAATTAGGCAGGCAATCAGACAGACGTGCCAGACAGATACACATGACAGAGAGTCAGACAGACAGACATCTAGAGTTTCATTTCATTCGTAATCAAACACTTGTATATATGTATATATATATGTATATATATATGTATATATATATATATATATATATATATATATATATATATATATATATATATATATATATATATATATATATATATATATATATAGAGAGAGAGAGAGAGAGAGAGAGAGAGAGAGAGAGAGAGAGAGAGAGAGAGAGATTTTAAAGAATATCTGAAAGTTAAATAAATCTGGGAGGGCAGATATGTTACCTGTTCTAGGGTGTGACCTTGACGCCGTGGACCAGTACGGACGGACGGCCTTATACTTTGCGGCTGAGCTCGGCTGCCTCGACATCGTCCTTGAACTCATCAAGGCCAAGGCCGACATCAACAGGGCAGATACTCGCGGATGTACGCCCTTCACTGGTTGGTCTATGTATTCTATATGCATGTATGCAAGCATAAAAAATTCTCTGGCTGACGGGATGCTGCGTGTGCCTCCTCGATCGAACTCCTTAAACCGTTCTGTGTCAGCTGCACTTGGTGCCAGTTGAATTTAGGATAAGGTTTAAACTGGCCTGTCGGACATAGAAGTGTTAATATGAACGCCCCTACCTACCTTCAACCACTCGTCACAACTTGTATCCCTCCTTTCTGCAGCCTGTGACCGTCGGGTAAGGGTCTCTTGGATGAGCCACAGCGTAGAACTGTCATGGGTTCTCGTGCATTCAATGCCTCTTCCCCAACGAATGGAACAGATGTCGTCAAAGCTCGAATTCCTTTTCAATCTTCAGGAAACGTCTCATAACTCTTGAGTTCTCATTGGCTTTGAAAATTTTGGATATTTAACTGCATTTTTACCTGGCGGCTGACGAACCATGCCTCAGATTCACATTTCTGTGTCACCTTTTCACATTGCAAATTATCATCATGGGTGGTTGAGTGGGCGGGCGGTCGGGTTTGGGTGGATGGATGGATGGATGGATGGACGGACGGATGGACGGACGGACGGACGGACGGACGGACGGATGGATGGATGCATGGATGCATAGAAGTGATTTTCTCACCGTGTCGAAATCCCAGCGACCCATCTGTCGTGTTCTAATTTCAGAGGCCGTTGCAAATCGTCAGATGGATGTCGCCGAAGCCTTACTTGACGCTGGATGCAACGTCAACACAGCGAAATACGAAAACCACGAGGCTCCGATCCACTCCGCTATCAAATTATGTATGCAGTCAAACTTCGGTTAAGTAAGATAAAGTAGGGTAAGATAAGGTTAGGTCAGGTAGGGTAAGGTCATTTACGTAGGTAAGATAAGGTGACAAAGTAAAGTTGGGTAGGTAAGGTAAGGTAAGTGAAGTAGAGAAGGGCAAGCATTGCTAAGGTTAGGTCAAGTAGGATAGAGTAAGGTAAGGTAAAGTGGGATAAAGTCAGGTAAAGCAGGTACAAGTAAGATAAAGAAGGGTAGGATAAAGTAAAGCAAGTTAAGATTGGGAGTAGGCCAATGAAGCGAAAATAACTTCAAGAATTATATGACACTTTTAACGATTTTATACGATTAAAATTTTGATAAGGTTAATAAAACAGAATTAATCTGAAATAGGGAGTGTTTTGGTTTTGTCAGCTGCCACGGTTTACGGCCAGAGGGAGATGCAGATGGAACTAGTGAAGCGGCTGCTGAAGGCGGAGTGTGACATCAATGTAGCCGACAAAGAGGGATGGACGCCGCTGTTTCACGCCGCACATGGCGGAGAAACAGGTGAGCAACATGAAAATACTTAACGATACATTACGCATTTCACCATACAGCAAAATAAGTCGAAGTGCAATATATCACATTGAATTACATTGCATATAATCTTCTATGCACACAGACATTCATGCATACATCATACATGTACATCATTCACATTCATACCTAATACGTCAACATTGTGTAAATGCTAACCTATAGATATTTCTTTGAGAAATAATCGAGAGAATAATCCAGAGATAGAAATCTAGAATCGTCTCCCTCGAGAACTGCGACTTGAGCTCCTTTCTCTCACCCTCTCAGGCGCTTGAAGACTGTACTGTTCAACAGTGATTTTACTTTTTCTGGTCGGAAGCACCTCTGTTGAGTTTATCCTCTAAGAAGCGCTTTATAAATCTCAAATTATAATTACAATTACTCGACTGCCCAGTTTGTACGTTTCTGTAGAGATTGTAAAGATGCTGCTGGAACGGAACGCCGATGTAACAAAAGTCACTTGCACGAGAGACACCGTTCTACACGGAGCCGTCTATGGCAACAGTCCCGATGTAGCGGAACTTCTCATCAAAGCAGGCAAGTACTTTCATTGCATAACGGTACCAGTAGTTTATCCCACTGGAGTACGGAAATACTGGAACATTTTAGTAGAACAGGCAAGCAATTCGCTGAGAATTTGGCTGCCCACTTGGTCTTTACTCCAATGATTGCGGTCTAGAGCCTGCTGAGTGAACTCTTCGTACAACCCTAGACAAGTTGCACACACTTATCTGGTCCCTCAGATTTACTCAACTAGTTGGAGTAATAAGTGCAGTAAATAAATAAATTAGATTAAAGTAACCGAGATATCTTATCATAGTACATTACCTTATTAAGATATCATATCATAGTACATTACCTTATTAAGATAATGGTTTATTATCAGGGAGTATCATTTTTTCTTAGGGTGCCCAGTCAACAAGGTCAACCAGCAGAATGAATTACCCCTCTACACAGCGATCGCTCGAAGGGCAGACAACCAGGTACCATCCTCTCTTCGATTCACATTTATTATTTAGAATCAAATGTTCCTCTGCTTATCATCTTCATGGTTCGTCATCATCATCATCATTCATCATCGTCATCACTGTAGCCATGCTCATTACAATCATCATCATCTGTTTATCGTCATCGTTGTCGTCGTGACTATAGCCACCGTCATATTAAAATCATCACCGTCACTACTGTCATAGTCATCATCATCAACTTTGTTGTTATCATCTTCCTATTATTGGTAAGGCAATGTTTTCAGTGAAACAGTAACGAAATGCCGACCCGTTTAAAGCACCAAAATTTCACAGGAAAACAACCTTGGCTTCAATCACTTAAGACAAATTTTTGTGGCGCTGAGAAATAGTGGAGATTTACGTTGCATTACGTTACGTAACACTGCATTACAAGACCTTTCACCTCTTGAAATTCAATCCACTCGAAAGAATAAAGCGACTTGGGATGAAAACCTTCCTTCGATTTTGGGAAATTACATCAGGAGAAGTCTCTAGAGATAAGACTGTGACCCGTCCTGACCTTAGGTTTTGGGGTAAAACACATCCTGAACTTAACCAATCTTGACCTTTAAGGCTTTGGAAAGAACACCGGTCCTCTGATCCTAATCTAATCCCCAAGGGGACCACAGAGAACCGATTATAATCGGTTTTCTGTGGTCTTGGGGATTAGGTTACCCAAACCTAATGGAAGTGCATCAAAGTATGAGGCAGCTTCTCTGTTCTAATTCCGTGGTGACATTGAGTTACCCTTACCTTAATCAAATCTTACCACACAGAAGAAGAGATGGTCTTAAAGGCTACAAGGAACGAGGTGGTTACTCAAAGTTAACCTATGAACTGCAAGGAATGAGGCAGCTACCAGAATATAACCTGAGATCCTCAAGGAATGAGGCAGCTATTCAGATCGAACTCGGACATACAAGGAACGAGGCAGTTATTCAAATCCAGCTAGAAGTCTACAAGGAATGAGGCACTTACCCTATCCTTATCCCGAGGCTGCACGAAATTGTTACGTATACACGGATCGCCTGTGTAAATAAAAGGCACGACGGCATAAACGTTATCTGTCGTTGTGATTGCTTTATCGGTTTCCTCAGAACAACCGTCAGTTCCTTCCGTGCTGTCGGCCTCTGACGGAAGGGGTGAGTTCTGATGGGTGCTGTGTTTAGCCGGAGCCCAGTTCTGTTTGCCCGAGGACGAGTTTTGATTGCCGATTCATTCTCATTTCAGTTGATGATTTAAGGTCTTGATTAACGAGTCATCTTGGTTTGTTATTTGGCAGGTTTTGGATTGTCATTTGGCTAGTTAAGGTTTCGTTTATGGAGTTTTTGATTTTGGCGAGTTTCATTTGAGGAATTAAGTTTTAGGGAGTTATCTGGGTTTTCATTTGATGAGTCAGTATATCACTTAGTTAACTGTCTTTATGTTATTTCGTTGTAAGTTGCCTTTATTTTCTATTCGCAGATTAGCTGATTTAAGAGACGTTGGCCACCAGGTTATGATTTTAGGTAGTGGAGTTTGACTTTTTTGGAAAGTTCTGATGTTTGATAATCAAACTACATTTTAGGTTGCAAAGTCATTATTTCACAGTCGTTATAAGATTACACTTCTCTGGGCAAGTAGTTTATCTGGTTGGCTAGTATTTGTTTATTCCGTAAATTTGTTTTTTTTACTTAGGTCACATTCGAAGGTAGTTAGATGATGGACCGAACTATCGGCGGTCATTTTCTTTAAACTGGACTGAAATCGTTATTTTATGGTGTTTGCTCTAGAATTTCATGTGTTCGGTCACTGTTCTGAGATGACATTTGGTTTTGGGTCAGAAAGTAATGCTTGAAAACTGATGTGAACTCGTTCCACTTTTGTTATACCCAATATGATCCGAATAACTTTTCAGATCCATTTCTTCCCTACCTCTATGTAATTACCTAAGTTCAGGACATCAAAATGTTCTGGCAGTTTGTCATGCTAAGACAGTTGTGTGGATTTTACCTCTCGAAACCTCTTGGAAATACCTCTACAATGTCGTATCTAAATACCAGTTGAAATCCATCACATCCTTACCTTTCGTAATTCACACGTTTTATACCAGGATATTAAAATAAGAAGTGGTAAGTTTGATACCCAGAACGTCGATATACCTTATGGTAATACCTAAGTTCAATACCAAGCATTGAATATTGTTTGGTCTTGAGTATTTATTTTAAAATCACAACCTCAATCCTTAACTCCCTTAATACCTCAGTGTGAACTCGATGTAGTTGACTTATGACTGTGCACAACCTTTAACTGAGTTCAATCGTTTATTCTACAAAGTCTTTCTACTATACGCTGTACACGAGAAGCTATAAAAATAGAGGGGTATTAGAGTGAACGTAGGGAGACTAAATGAGTAAATATAGAAGAATAGAGACAGACAGACAGACAGACCGACGGATTTCCTGTATATTACGTGTAGATGACTTGCACATGGGAAGTTTTTAAGTAGGCCTAGACCCTATAAGTAAATAGAGTGGTGCATAAACCGGCGTTATTCGTTAGCATTTTCTGACAAGTTACGTAGTTGTTGGTGATTCAGCGCAAGGCTTTGAATTGAAACTGAATTGAATTGAATGAAGATCAGACGGGCTGAGTGTTTCTTGATGCCAGATAATTCGTCTGCTGCTGGAGGCGGGAAGTCAGACGGATGTATGTCAATCGAAGACGCATCAGTCGCCGTTGTTTGTTGCAATACAGCAGCGATACGTTGAGGCGGTCGATCTACTCCTCAAGGCCGGTCTGTACGATGCACGATCGATCAGTCGATTAAATCTACTGACCATTTGGTCAAATCCTCCGCTCAATCAATGGATCGATTAAATCGATCAGTATTTTCATAGATAAATCAATCGAATGATCGATCGATCATTCGATTACTGTAGACTGGACGTTTGTTCGCGATATTCGTATGTAATCCATCGATCAGTAAATCAATCAGCCAGAACAATAAGCAGCCGATAATCATTCAATCAATTGAAGTGATCATTTTATCCAAAAATTGATTATTTATACAATCAATCCATCCAGTTTGTCAGTGAACCAGTCAGTCGGTCAAGCAGTCAGTTATTTGATCGATTAATCGATCGATCGGATTCCCTGAAGGTAAAGTAATAATAGCACGTAAGACTGGTAAAGTGATGTGATACAATGTAAAGTAATGTAATGCTGGTCAATGTGCCAGTGGTACAGACAAGAGTTCTTTCTGTGGAAGTAATGTAATCTCGTGAAGTTTAATGTAAATGTTAAATGAAATGCACTGCAGTAAATGCAAAGTAAAATCTGTAAATTTTCTAGCACCAAAAACTTAACCTCGGACCGTATCGTAGCACAGAAATTTATATAGCGTCTTGTTAAAAAGTTGTTTTCGGACTGCAGTTCATACTCATGATCATTGTGTAACAGGGTGTGACGTGAACCTGCCTAACCGTGACGGTAACACTCCCCTCTGGGTGGCCTGCACTAAGGACTGCGAGGAGATCGTTCGCACCCTCCTCAACCACCCCAAGATCATCATCGACCGGGGTATCCAGCAGGTGCCCCTCCACGCCGCTGCCGCCCTCGGTTACACGCAGATAGCGCGCTTGCTACTCGAGGCCGGATGTGACGTCAACAGGGTACGAATCTAATCTAGTCTCAGCTGAGAACTTCTATAGCGCCACTGTACTAGTGCTCAATGCATCAGTCGATGGTCGCGCATGCGAGATTCCAGGGCAAGTCCGGTCGAAAGTCAAGAGGGAAATCAGAGAAGGATTTTGTTCAATCTAGTGGCTTCTGTAGCCCCGACGGTGTTGACTTGAAGGTAGGAGCTGTCGTAGGACTTATCGTAGGAGTTCGTCTGCCGGCCTGCTTGTCTAGTTTGGTGATACAAAAGTCATTAGATTTTATAGTATTGTATTCCTGAAATGAGCTGTAGAAATTTCCATTCATGCCAAACACATGCTTAGATTCATGTTATTAAGGAACTCCAATAATTAAAATTAATCATTTTGTCTAACGCGCTTTCGAGAGGTTCTTAGAAGCCACTTTAAAATTATTAATCAGATATTCATATCGTGCTAATTTATGCATTCGCCTTAAAATCGCAAGCAGCTGGAGACAGATGAGTCTTCAATTGTTTGCTAAATGAGACCAGAGAAATAGAAGAGGACTGGAAATCCGGTGGAAGTAAATTCCATGTAGATGAGTTGCACAGTGCACACTGGTCCACAACTATTTCTTTGGTAGGACGGAATAGAGAAAACTGGTCACAGAAAGCCGATCAGTTCCAATAACATTTCCGCACATCGCATTACTACAATATTTTACATTGCAGCCGGTTGTGATGAGGTACTTAGAAAGCTCTGTAAAACGTTAAGTTACATTACATGACTTTATATTACTTTACATTTGCATGCAGTCTGCTGTTGGTTACAGTTGTCTTATACGGGAGTTTCGGCCCTCTACCTTGCGGCCGAGATGAATCACTTCCCGGTGGCTCAGCTTCTCGTGCACTGGGGGGCCAACCCATCTGCCCCCCATCTCGTCCGTCCCCCATCCATGTGCTGCCGCCTCTACACGGACGCCCACCCGCACCTCGAACTCGAGCCTCTGTACGCTGCCATCCAGAACGACAACTTTCATATGTTCAAGTTGATCATCGATGCCACTCCGCGAATGACCTACGGGGTACTCGTGACCCTCAAGGACATCGTGTTCCGCACGAACTACGCCCGCGAGGCCCGTCTCAGCCAGCGGGTCCTCAATCAGTACGAAGTGTTCTTCAAATATATACTGGGCCGGCCGAGGTCCCTCAAGGAGGAGTGCCGAGGGATTGTTCGCGAGGTCCTTGGAAACAACCCGAAGGCCAAGGTCGATCGTCTGCCGCTGCCCGGATCGCTAAAGGAGTATGTCTTGCTGAGCGGGTGTTCGATTATGAAAGAGTGAGGTTCTTAAAAGATGCTAAAGTTGGAGTCTTTAAAAGTAGTCTGGTAACATCGGACACTAATGTGGCTAGAACGCGAGTCGACGTCAATTGTCTGGTATTCAAGCACATTCACTTGCTTCAAGAGGTGAAAACGAATTTACAGGTCAAATCAGATTTGCTGCTGGGTTGCAAGGAAATTGTGACAATGACAGTTCTGGTCGCATCTCAGTGTCCAATGTTTCCAAACATTACTTTAGAACGTATAGTTTTTGAGTGTCCTGTCAAGTCTAAAACCATCCGAACCAAGTTCCAACTGAAAACCAGCTTAAACCAGCTTTCATCTGATCCAGGATTTTCGAAAATGTCAAACGCAAACCGGGTCTTCTGCATGGTTTTTGTGTGTCCATCTCTTACCAGACATTTATCTAAGTACTAATAACACATGTGCCAAAGCACAATATTAATATTCTGAATATTAATAAAGCAATCTGAACACTATTATAGTCTTATTATTACAATCAAAGCTATGATTTTACATAATATTACACTGAAATTTGATGCAATGCAATGTGTAACTTTACAGCAACGTATAATGTGAAACTGTAACAATTGTCCACTGGTTACAACATTTAAAATATTTCTAAAGTATGGTAAAACTCGTAAAATGTCCAGATTACTTCGACTCTGTGTAAGTTCAAGTTATATCAATTTGCAGGCAAAAATTATTCATCAGTTTCAATTTATTCAAGTGATGTAAAGTTGTAGTTTAATTCGAGAATGTCAGTGTAAGATTAACAAGCAGGTCAAACATAAAACAAATAAATGCGTTCTTCAATCCATTTGCAAATGGAATTATAGACAATTCAGTTTAAATTAAACTCCTCGAGTTAATAATTTTACATACTGGAAAACCTTTGCAAACACCTTAAATAAATAATATTTGCTGGGTGATCGATTCAGTTTAACCAGCGGCGGACGAACTTATCTGTTTCAATCAGTAACATGTTAAGTTTGGTCATCTCAAGCGGTTAAAATTGACCAAGCAAGTTAGAATAATCCGTTAACTACAATCTAGCCTACGGTGTTGGCTAAACTCAGTTCACCTACTTCAACCCAAACAGGCCTTTCACCTTTCTGATTACGAAGTCGGCCACTTCGTAGTCGTTCCTCTGGAACGCGAGGTCTTTGCGAACCACTTGGAACGCCTCGCAGATGATGCATAGGAACATGCTCTGCATTCCGAAGACGACAAACCACGTGTAGAGGAAGTAGAATGCTGGTCCGAGGATCGTCTGTGCCGTCTGCATATCGCCGAATCCCGGTTGTCCAAGGATCAGGCAGAAGAGGACCTGGATCGTATTCGCGAAGGTGGAACAGGAAGGAATCTGCGTGCAGAAGAGCAGGTAGCCGAGCTGGGAGAATGCGAAGAAGTAGATAAAGAAGGTGATGACGAAAGCTTTGAGGTCTTTTGTCGACGCTTTGATCGTTTCGGTCAGCATCGATAGACGGCGGTTGAATTTGAGCATATCGATGAATTTGATCGTCGATAGGAAGACGACGGTGGCCAGGATGAAGCTATACATCTCGTTCCAGACTCCGATTGTCACAAAGTTTACGAATTTACCTGGGAAAACATTGGAATGTCATCAAGGTAAACTAGGTCAAGATAATACGGAGTTACCTTTAAAACAAGTTGTTTTCGTACAATTTTTGGCGCCTTAGATTCAGAATTGTTGACCTTGCACTAGTAACAAGAGTAATGAAAAAATAAATAAGTATACAAACAAATAAATACTTTGGAGAGTGTGGTCAAAGTAACAAGAATAAGAATAAGAACCGACCAGATCCGCTTTCTTTCAGGATGTCCATAGCGACGTTTCCAAAGATCATCTTCATCCCGTACATGGCAACGGTTACAATCGACATCACCATGGTAGCAAACTCCAGAAGGTTCCAGAAGTTCTTAAAGTACTGGAGTTTCTGCTTCCGCAGCAGCTTTACCATGTGAACGAAGAAGTAGACGATAAAGCCGACGTAGATCACCTAGGTAACGTAATGTAAGGTTAAGATTTATCTTGCGCCAGTTCTCAGAAAGCTGCTCTTCGATCGAAATCAACGGTGTAAACATACACCTAACACTGGATTTGATATCAATTTGATCTCATCTGATCTGATCCAATGTAATGTAATCTAGTCTAATCTGTGGTGATCTAATTGATCTAATCTATATTGATATAATATCTTCTAATCTAATATGAGTTGATCTAACATATCCAATATAATCTATTCTATTCTAAACTAATCTAAACGGCATTACCTGGAAGAGTATGACGATGATTCCGAAAGGTCCAACATAGCTGGTCAAGCGGAACACCTTGACCTCGTGCATCATCACTGGACCTCCATTCGACAGAAATTCCAACAACATGATCACCGAACCGTACAGATTCACGTTCGCATTGTACAACGTGAACTCAATGAACAGACCACGAGTACGAATATCGATCCAGCCCTCCGACTCCAGTTCCCCCAGCTTCTCCAGCGTCTTCTCCGGATCGCGGTAGAAGTTGAAAGTGTACCCGCCGCCCTTGTACGAGTTCACCTTCCCCATGTAAGGCGACCCTTTCAGCTCCAGGGCGTCGCGATAAACCCAAGGGTCATTCCTGTCAACGTTCTGAGCGCACTGGGCCGAAGAGTTCTTCTGTAAAGGGGTCCAACCGACTCCGTAGGATTTTGTGTCGTCGTCCATCCAGTTATAGTCGTTTCGACAGTGAGTTATGAGGTTCCTGAAGGCATCCTGGACTTTGCAAGTGTCTGAAAACAGTCTTTTACTAGCAACTTTATTCGCTGAAAGTTTGTCACATTATTTATTTATGGCATCAATTTATTTTTTATTTATTTATGGCATCAATTACGCGCGCAAAGTCAGTGAATCTGAATCCGAAAGCAAATGCACGCTATCAACTTGTCCAGGTCATACACGGAGTCGACTCAGCAGACTCGTACCCACAATCGTCGGATTACAGACCCAGCGCGCTACCTCATAGACCTTCAAGCCGGTGGTCTGTTTCGATGGTGGTCTCTATTCCACTAAACTTAGTCGTTAACATTTAAAAGGAAGTATCTTATTATCTAAATGTACTTGTTATCGTTTTATTTCCTAAACTTAAGCAATTTTGCTCATAGAGCAACGGCAAGATAAGGCAAGTTTATGTTATGTATCATCAGTTTATGGTAGGTGGATCAACTGCTATTAGGTAAGGTCAGATCAGATCAGGCAAGGTAAGACAAAGTAAGTCAGGGTAAATTAAGTTAAGGCAAAGTAAGATACGATAAGGTAAGGTACGGTAAGGTAAGGTTAGGTAACTCATAAAACTGAAGACTACTGACTGTCTTTGATGCGAAGCTGTCTCAGCCGGGCCACTCCCAGTCGTATAGTTACGTGATCGTCGATCTGGAGCAATTCGCGCCAGTTCTTCGGAGCTTGGCCGTTGTACCACCCGGTTGTGTAGAGCTGCGGTAACAAGGTCTTGTTCAGCCATGCGTAAACGTCCGAATAGCTCTGGATCTGGAAGAGGAACAGGACAGATAATTGGATTAAACTGGATTGAATTTGGCTGACCGGGTTGGGTTGGGTTGAACTGAGTCGGACAGGAATGGAACATAATAGAATAGAACACAACAGAATAGAACATAATAGAATAGAACATAAAAGAATAGAACATAAAAGAATAGAACATAAAAGAATAGAACGTAAAAGAATAGAACATAAAAGAATAGAACATAATAGAATAGAACATAAAAGAATAGAATATAATAGAACAGAACAGAATAGTTAAAATTTTCTGTGTACTGTAGCATCTAGCATCAGCATTTGATTTTATACATCATCCATTTATTATTTATTATTGAACTCTTGTGCGCGCCGATATTTGACATTGTGAAGCACTTTTGAAGTAGCTTGCTACTGACGATGCTGTATAAATTGTCATGATTACAATTTCATTTATAAAAAAGAACAGAACAGAATAGAACAGACAAAAAAGAACATAATATTATAGGACATAATATAACAGAACATAATGTACTAGAAAAGAGTAAACTAGAATGGAACATAACAGAATGGAAAAGAAAAGACAGGTCAGTTGAAGATCTGATCTAAATACACAGCGTTTCATACTAACATCGTCAAAGGTAGGATCTCCGTGGAAGAATCGCGTCTGGATGTTCTGTGAGAAGAGAAAGGACCGCTTGTCCTTGTCCTGGTAGGAGATGAAGTAGAGAACGAAGATGAAGAACAAGTAGATTACGCATTCCTTTAGGATCGCTTCGATCTGCATCTCCTTGAGACGATTTTCCCGAGATAGTTTCAGTGCCTCCAGGTCTGGGAGACCGGTTTCCATACGACTGCGTTGCCTCATCCGAACGATTTCTAAATCAGACTCGTATACTAGAAAATTTCAAAAGCGCTGCTTAAAATTTAAGCGCAGGGCATTAGCTTATTCACGAGCGCTGCGTCAAGTCGGAGGGGTTGTCCAAAGAAACCGTGTAAAGAACAATATCCCGTTGCCGGGAGACCACAGAGGGAATGAGACAAATGAACCGTTACTGCAATTTGTGTCGGTTGCACGAAATGGGAAGATGGTGGATTGGATCGACCAGGGTAAGGTTTCTTGAAAAGGTGGGACTTCATTTTTGAATGGAAAGCCTGAGGAGTGGTGGATAGGGAAGCTTGACACAAATGATGTGGGGTGAACTATAGAAGGGGTGAAGGAACGAAGAACTTGTAGAATCAGAATTTTTATAGGAGACCTTATGATGTGTTAAGAGGATTTTAATAAGTTTAGGTTTCGAAGGCTGGCCTTTGACAGAACACCAGAGCCAGCACACGAAATATTGGACAGTTTTGTCCCAACGTATGTGTGCTGACTGGAGTGGATTTTGATAACAGATCTAGATAATGATTTGGTAAAAAATGAATCCTAAAAAGCAGACTTTACTAGTAAACTAGTATTAAGTTAGTAACCGACTTTACCTTGGAGATCCAGGTGGCTGTTGTTAACGTATTCTTCGTCTGGTTTGATGGCGTTCAGATCGGGTTCTCCCTCCTCGTCTTCCACATCCGGTCTCTTGAGGATGCAGGAGAGGAAGGCTGCAAATGCCAGGACCTACGAAGAGAAGAAAACACAAGGCTTCACACATCAGTAGCTTAACATAACTTAGGCCTAACACAGCATCATTTTATCTAACATAATATAGCTCAGCATAACATAACATAGTTTAACATAACATAGCTTAATTTAGCATAACTTAGCTCAACAGAATATAGCTTAACATAGCACAGCTCAACACTGTTTTAGCATAACGTAGCTCAGCATAAAATAATACAGCAATACGGCAAATCCACAACAGATTTAGAAAATGACGACATAGATGTCATCATCACATCACATCACACTGCATTACATTATACTACAATCCGTTACTTTACATTTCGCCACACTACATAGACTGTATGGGTTCGATTACCTTGATCGGTTGGACGACGACGACTGATTGGAAGAAGGAGAGGAAGAAGGTCGTCAGCCAATCGATCGACTTCTGTCGACCCCACTGCATACTGTAGAGTATCGTAAAGAATCCAGACAGAACGATCGATAGGAAGACCACTGCCAACGAAACACCAAGTAACTGATAGCAGGTAACAGATAACAGATAAAAGGCAACAGGTAACAAGTAACGGTAATATGTAACAGGTAAAGATAATAGGTAAAAAGTAAAGGGGTAACGGGTGTCAGGTAACAGATAAAGATAAACGGTAACATGAGCAAACCTTGGAGATTAGTGGGGGGTCGGCTCAAGCGACACCGAACCGATATTGTGAAATTCAGAAAACAAAAACCGATACCAAAGTCTGTATTCGGAAAACCAAAAATACCGAAAACCAAAGATAAAAAACGACTAAACCGAAAAGGCCTACACAGAATGCAAATATCAAAATATGACTTTCATTTTATTATTTTTCGCTCACTTGACATTCCTTCACACTCTTTGATGTAGACTGATAGGGTTATGTTTGTGTCCTGCTGTCCGCGTCCCCTTACGAAAAAATGATACTAACGTCGCATCTATATGCACCGTAGCCGCCTGCCTGCCTCTTCGATCTTGACCTGGAACTGTTTCTAACCCTCCTGCCCCGATTTTGTTTTTTGACTGATCTCCTGTGAATTAGCTGGTCCCCGCGACATAGCATTTGTTGGGCGCTGTAGAAATCTCGATGTTACTATTATCATTACGATTACAATGTAGTGGAAGTTGTGTCGTCGGGCACTTGGACCGCGGACAATGGACACAATTATTTCACATCAGTGCTTCAATCACGAATTTGCCGGACAAAGCCGACATATTTTATTGTGCTGTACTACAGAAGATGACACTTTAATCAACTGCTTCACTCCTTATGAGGCGTCGTATACAGAACTACGGACAAAACGTTTTAAGAACTGATAACACGTAAGTAGTTGATGATATAAAATACAATTTTTACATGTAATTTTGTCACAGCAGAACAGGCTGCACATTGTCCAGTTGCGAAAATTCTCGGTAGTGTACACTACACGACAGCATCGTCCGAGTATAAACTGAGGTATAAAGAATTTAGGAAAACCGAAAACCAATACCGATATCGCGATATGCAGAAAAATCGAAACCGAACTGACTTTAAAAAATACTGAAAAAACCAATACCGATACCAACTTAAACACCGATACCGATCCAGCTCTACAGTAACGTTTACATTTACATTTACTACATATAGGCCAACGCACATTACATTCATACCGAGAATTTTCGCGGCACATAATAAGTAAGCAGCGTACATGCCCATGCGATGAAGACGGTCCACCAAGGAAATTGGAGCGGCTTCTTCTTCTTTCCTCCGGGCACCTGTCCTCCCCCCTCTTCCTCCTCCTCGTACTTGTTCTTCTGGTGGAACGAAGCGATGTTCTGGATCGTATCGCGGAACTTCTGCAGCCGCGACTGGCGTTCGCTGTTCCACAGAGCGGATCCCGCATCGATCGTTCTCCATCTGTTCTTCTTCTTTCCGTTGTTCTGGTTCTCCTATACACGTGGCGTCATACATTACAAGATTTGTGGAGTCCTGGTTCACGATATCGCATTTGAAACGGTTCCAGGTCAAATCCAAGGGTCAGGCAGGCAGACAGTCGGACGGTGGTTGAAATTGGAACGGCAAGATAGATAAAAGGAAGAGGGGGAACCAGGGTAAGATCTGTTTTCAGTCTGGAATGAAAGACCTGTGCAGATATTGTGAGGGGTGAAGCGTTGGTGGGTTCGTAGGTTGGGTCAGATATTACAATTGTCGTAATTCTAGTGGGATTTTATTCCACATAGGCAGAGCAGCTATGACTATGCAGCGATTTCCAAAGTAACGACAGGTAATAAGGTAACGGAAGGGCGGAGAAGGTAATAAGGTGACAGAAGAGCGGAGAAGGCACGCGGGCTGAAAGAAGTGGTTGTATTGTAAATAACTGACAAAGCTAAGACGGTTGGGAGGATTGAAGTACGTTGTAGTTAAGTGATAGGACTTCGTACTCTATTTGTTTAAATATTTTAAAACAGTGGGCTGATTTGAGACCAGGAATGACGTGATGGTGTTGAGAGTTTTGGTGACAGCACGAGCGTGAACATTCTGGATAGCTTGAAGGCAGTTTACTTTGGTGGTGTCTATATTCAGGGAAAGTGAATTGCAGTAGTCTAGTTTTGCAGGAACTATGGATGTGGCAATGTTAGATGCAGTTTTGAAGTTAGACATACAGGGCGGATTCTGCGAAGGTCGAGATCTTGCATATAGCAAGAGCGGAAAAGATGGGTGATATGATCAGAAAAGGTGAGGATTTGGTCGAACATTACACCTAAATTGCGGGTAGGAGAGTTGGTATTAAAGGTATGGGTGAAGGCAGAGTCCAGGCTGATGTTGATGAAGTGGTCCGGAAAAGAAGGGATGGTACCTCGTATTGTATGGTAATGTATCGTATCGTATTGCATCGTATCGTACCGTGTCATGTAGAATCCTACCTGTTGGATTGCATTCGGTTTGGGTTTCGCCTTCCTGAATATGGTGACAATGGCAACGCTTGGCAGCAGAACAATGCAGGTGCTCACGACGGAAATGTACAGCTGCTGGACGGTCAACTCGATCGGACCGATGTGGACGCTCGTCGTGTGATCCGGATCGACTGCCTTGAAGAACATGCAGTTGGTGATCATCGTAAGGAAAAGGAGTGCTACGCAGCAGGAGATGCGCTGGACGCGGGTGAAACTGGAGCGAGTGGGTCGGCTGAAGACGGAGAACCACATGTGGTCATTGGAGAACTTCTTGCGGACGGAGTGTGAGAAGAGCTGCTTGAACTGCGTCAGGTCGTTCATTCCGGCCACTGGAATCACGCGTTCGATCAGACCGTCGTCTTCTTCGACCGCCAGCCAACGATCGCACACGAAAAAGAACCTACAACGCAACCGTGTTCTAGACTAGATTAGATTGGACTGGACTAGACTAAGTTTGATTAGATTATAATATAACTGAGTGCAGTATGGAATGGAATAGAGTAGAGTAGAATAGAACAGGATAGATTGATTTGGATTAGAATGAAATTCAGTGGACTGGACTAGATTGGACTAGACTAAATCAGATCAGACTAGATTAGATTTTAATTAGGTTTTTATTTTATTAGAATTAAAATCCTTACCTCTCACCGGTCTGTAGATCGGTCACTTGGATCTGGTCGAGGTACCATCCCTTCCTTTTCCCAGCACCCTCATTATCGTGCCAGATCCGGAGGAAGGTCAGCGGTCCAAGGCGATTCTCAACGCTCAGGATGTAGTTGTAGATGCTTCCAGTTGGCAGAACCTGCAACGGAAAAACACTCTGTCACTCATTACTTTACGTTACAGGACAAGAACGAGATTGGATTTGATAGGCTCAGGTCAGACTTCACCTCAGTTCAATTCGCCTCATTTCACCAGGACTGACCGTGCCTTACCTCACCTCACTTAGCTCACCCCATCTTACCTCAATTCACCTCACATTACCTTACCTCATCACATCTCACCATACCACCTGAATCCCAATTCGGAACGCCGAATTAAAGACGAACCTTTCGTTTTCCATCAGCCAAGTGTCGGATCCCAGAGTCTGCGAGGTCACCAGACAGCACAAAGGATGGTTTCGAAGCAGTGCCTGCATTCTTCCGGATTCCAGTGTAGACGGTCAGCTGATAGTAGTAGGTATCCGAAGGCAGGTTATCCTCCAACGGAAGAGCTCCCCACTAACAGAAAATTCAGACATGCTATTACGTAATGTAGTATAGTGTAGTCCAGTGTAGTGCAGGGCAGGGCAGTGTAGTGTGGTAGTCTATTGTAGTATAGCTACCATCGACTGATGGGCATTATGATTACGGCGTTATCGAAGTCTTTAGATTAGATTAGTGCAGAAAACAATTGAGAGAATTTTCAGTCACGTATAACTGTTACTTTGTTTCCAACTACATCATGAATATAACCCGCTTATACTCGCATTATTTTGACGGAGCCTATCCAGTGGATTAAGATTTTCGACCACGGCAATCATCGATTCATGTCTTGTGCATTATGATATCGGCGCTGTGTAAGTCATTGGATTGAATTTGATTATTTGAAATTGGATTGGATTGTATACACTGGGCTAGACTAGACTACACTACATCAGAGTAGATCGGATTATTGTAATTATAATTTTCAACTTCTATAGCGCCGGTGTCTAATGCATAAAGCACCAACCGATGGCGCACCAAAATCAAGACGCAGTTAGGTCAACACCCAGATAGTCAGTTCACCGAAACAGAGAGGCAGCCTACGGTGGATAAGCCAACTGGAAAAGGTAAGTCTCAAGTTGAGGCCGAAATAACACAAGAGACTGAACAGAACGAATAGTTGAAGAAAGAGAGTTTCAAAATTCAGGTCCAGCAACCGAAAGAGCGCGTCCACCAAGCATAGTTCTAGTTTTTGGCAGCGAAAGAATCGGATGACTTGGTTGAATGATGGAATGAGTCTGGGAATGAGGCCTATTTTCAAGTATTATGGTTGGCCAGAGTTTAACGTTTTCTAAACTATAAACCTCAATTTGAAACAGTTCAGACACTATATCAGATTAGGATCAGATTAATGAACCGAACCCTGACGATGTCAGCCTTGTCCATGCGCCTGGCCCAGACGAGGAGCAGAAGGTAGACAGCGATCAGAGCAATGACGGTCGTAAACACCGGAATGCTTTCGAGGAATTTCTTGGCCGTGAAGACGGTGTTGAAGTCGATGGTATTCGGCGGAACTGCAAAACTACCTCCGAACGATGTCAGGTGATTACACAGGCACTGCGTCTTCTTCGGTGTCGTCTGCTCACCCACCTGCACCACAGATACGCAATAATCCAGGGTAGGCTATGTTAGGACAGAGTACAGTAGATTAGGGCAAGCAAGGCAAGACAAGGCAAAGAAAGGCAAGGGAAATGCGTGTGTGCGTTTAAGAGAGGTTGAAAATAATTGTAGGTTAAAGCCAGATAAGCTAAGTGAAGTTAAGGTATTGAAATGGAATGCCAAAACAAAGGTAAGAATGAAGAAGATAAGCAAAGTCACGTGGTATGTATGAAGGAGAGGCGTCTCTTACGGAGCATCCAGATGTGTCCCAGGCGTCGATGGTTTCGTTCCAGAAGCGACAAGCCGTGACATAGAGGTACATCAAGTAGGACGAATTGACCGACGACAACTCATCAGTATTCGCCACATCACCCGCAACAGCTAAAAACCACGACGGTGCCTAAGCATAACGAATCTAACGCACTGTAATGTTATGAAATACAATGTAATGAGGCGCTGTGTTGTGTAATTTGGATGTCCAGTCCTCTCTCTCGCCACCTTATCTTCCCACCGACAATGCACAATCTGTGTACTAATTGCGTAGCCGCGTTCGCTTCGGGGTGCTAGTGCAGGAGAAATCTCGAAACCTCTTCCTACCCTGGCAGGGATTTGTACCCTTGACCTTTGAGCTGACAGTCCAGCAGCACGCTAACCATTAGACTAAGGCGCACCACCCGATGCTAAACTGTTATAAATTTCCTCTCATTAATCTGTTCTATGATACACAAAGAGCATACTTTGAACATTTGTACAGCGTCTTAATGCCTCTTAGAGCTAACGAACTATGCGGACGTACCTTTCAGCTTAAGTCCGAACCGGTATGTTCCGTTGAGGCTCGTTACGTTCTGCGGCGGAAATACGGAGAACCTCATCTCTTCGCTGTCGTCTGGACCAATCTCTCGCGGTACCTCGCCGATCCAGTCAGTGTTGGTCTCGTTGGGAAACCCTTCGTACTTGAGGTAGACTGTGTAGCGGTCGTCTGGGTCGAGTGGACGAATGATCGCCAGAATGGCGGTGTCATTGTCGGCGACGGTGATCCGGTGGTGGTTGATGCCGTCCTGCGTTGCACCGGATATGATGGCAAACTTCTTCAGTTCTGGTTCTTCCTTGGCACCTGGGTATATCATGGTAAAATATGGCAATGACAGATTGGATTGGGTAAGATAACAGAACATAAGGTAAGGTAAAGTAAGGTAGGTCTAGTACGATAAGATGACATGAGGTAGGGTAAGATAGGGTTTTGTAAGGTAATGTCAGAGTAGATAAAGTAATATGAGGTATGGTAAAGTAAGGTGAGATTCGGTATGGTGATATAAGTTATGGTAAGGTAAAGATAAGATAGTTGAGTAGATTAGATGAGACGATACGAAACGAGGTGAGATAAGGTATGGTATGGTAAAATAAGGTACGGCAAGGTAAGATTGGGTAATGTCAAATAATACAGATTATAGCATGTATTACGATGGCATCGTAACTGAAAAAATCCACGAATATCTTGAACAATGGAATCCTGCCTACCGTCCAACCAGATAGTAAACGGTTCGTCGCTGTCTTCCACTTTGATCTCAGTTCCATCGCAGTCGGTCATTGAGAGGGTTTTAACATTTCCGGTGACCTGATCACCAAGAGCGCTGTACGTGAAAGGATTGGGAGAATCCAATGACTGCAAGGGAATGACGCATCAGTCACCACATTTACATTACACCGAAGTGCATTACGTAAACAGACACACGCGTGAAAAGCAACAGTTACTTTATTATATCATCTTCACCACCACCATATAAATCAAATTATTACAGTTATCATTATTATATTGGATTTATTACGTGCGCAAGGTCACTAAATCCGAATGAGGCGAGAAGCAATTGTGAGTGAAGACTTGCTCAAGGTCCATACTCAGTAAACGTCTCAGGGAAGGAGATTTGAACCCTCACTCTTCGCGTTATAAGTCAAGCGCTCTATCCGATCGGCTACGGTGCCTCGTCTCAACTAATCTCTAATCTAATCTGTCTGAGTCTATCTAATCTGATTTCATCTGCCTCTCTGTCTTAGTGGACTGATCTGGATATTTAACTGACTGAGGCTTGGTTTTGGTGCGCCATACGTTGATGCTTTGTGCATCACCGGCGCGATGGAAGTTTTTTAATAATAACAATAATAATAATAATAATAATAAGAAGAAGAAGAAGAAGAAGAAGAAGAAGAAGAAGAAGAAGATGAAGAAGAAGAAGAAGAAGAAGATGATGAACAAGAACAAGAACAATAACAAGAAAAAGAACAAGAACAAGAACAAGAACAAGAAGAAAAATAATAAAAATCATCATCTTCTTCGTCATCGTGATCTATGATATGCAACCTTAGCTAATCTGATGTTACCTGATCTAATCTGGCATCTGTAATATGTTATCTCTAATTTATTATCTGTGATCTGCTATCTGTTATCTAATAGAATCTAATCCAATGCAATATCATCTAATCTAATTCAGCATAGTCTAGTCTGAAGGACAGACCATAGCTCCACAGCCGCCAGCTGATCCTGGAATCCGATAGTCGTTGGAATTCGCTGGCACCGATGGATCTCCCTCCCTCTTCCTTCTTCTCGCTGTAACAAACATATCAATATCTTTTTGCCCGAGGTAAACGTGATTCACCAGGACTTAAGAAGATCTCCGAGTATAAAAAAACTCTTATGGAATGGCTAGAACTCATCTAGACCAGGCAGAGCAGAAGCGCCGCTTTAGGCAATGTCGTTTATTACACGAATAATATGTTTTTATGTTATTAAATTATCAATAAAGTATTGCACAATTATTAGTTTGGTCATTGATATTATATAAACAATTTATCACGCTTACCTAGCGTAGCTTTACTTCGGCTTCCCTGAAGAGTTTATGATTTTTACTACGCATTCACGTGAAGCGACCACCAAGAGAAGCCTTGTGATTTTTTCATAGGATACCTGCGCTGTAGAAGTCAGATTAGACTGGATTAGAATCGATAGAGGCAGACCCTGGTTGGGATCCAACTTGACGACGGTGAGGTTCATCTTGGGCGAGCTGACGCTGACGCTGGCACCGTCTCCCTGTTTGCTGAGCAGGACTCCGCCGATGCTACCACATGCTCCCATTCCATTCGATGTTATCGCCTTTTTCTAAGCAGAAGAAATGAATAAAGAAAGGAAAAAGCCAGTGCCTTCAATCGTCTTCCTAATAGGGAAAAACGACGAGGAAAGAAGGGAAGAAGAAGAGGAGTATGAAGAGAACAAGGATGAAATGGAAGAGGAGTAGGAGGAAAAGAGGATCAGGAAAGGAAGAGGAAGGGGCAGATAAGGAATAAAAGATGAAGAGGAAGAAGAAAGTAGGCGGAAGCGTGATGATAATGATGATGATGATGACGATGATGATGACGATGACGATGATGATGATTAGGATGTTAATGTAAAACAATGTAATATAAAAAATAATATACAGGTATATTATACAGTAAAAATATTATACAGGGAGTATAACCCAATACGCAACAATTTACATTATAATACAATAACATTATTACATTATAATACAATACAAAGCTATGAAACAAACTAATGCGATCCATGCTAACAACAAACTAACAAGGAACAGACAACACAATCAATACAACACAAACAACACAAATAACCTTTGACTATTCAAGCGAGACGTGCCACGCACCACTGCATTCTCGGCAGCCACTTGTTCGCTGTACCACCGATTGTACCGCGCCATCACTTCCTTGATATCGTCCGGATGCCTCATCTCACAGTCCTCGTCCGTCCAGTTCGTCTTCTTCCGGTCTCTCTCATCGACGCACCCGATCGGTTCGATCCAGTCGCAGAGGTCATCGAGGGCCCCGCAACAGGTCACGTGGCTTTCGTTGGCCGCCATCTTTTTCTTCTTCAATGCGCTGAGGATCGATCGACGGCGACGGCTGAGCAGCTGCGTCGAGTTGGACGAATTCGTCTCATTCGCCTCGTCTGTTGCGAAGGGGAGGATGTTGCCGACGCCGGATAGGAGGGCTGTGAATAATATAGTTATTTATTCGTTTTTTTATGAATCAATTAAGTTGTGTGTTTGTTTGTGTATTGTTCCCAACGACAACACAAGGTATAAGGCACAATATATAAAACTATTCTTGGAATACAAATGGCAGATTCAGAAGGGACTGAGGCTTCGCCTAGTTGGATCGCCTATGTAACATTGAAATCAGTTTTAAATGACGATGATCAACACACTATCATAAAAGAAACATCTATATGTATATATTTATTAATTATTCATTAGGCTACACTTATTACGTGCGCTGGGTCAGTAAATCTGAATCTGAAACGTAAGACAAGTGTGGGCGAACAACTTATCAACGGTCGTAACCCGGAGTCCGCTTAGCATGCTCGAACCAGCAATCGTTTGACCGCAGATCCAGCAAGCTACCGAAGAGGTCACTGTGCCGCACGTAAGAAACATTAAAAAATATTGCTGCAAAGAAAAGAAAATAAAGAAACTTACAGCCAGTGATGTTGGCTACCTTGTCCGAAGTGGCCGACTCTGCAAAGTCGACAGCCTTCGATGCTGTCTTACCCAAAGCATTCGACGCATTTGCCTGAGCAGAAACAGCGGAAATCAATCCGATATCTTAACCTAGACAATATGCCTCATAGGCCTATACAGGGGGCGATCTGTGGTGACAGAAAGTAGGTTCTACGGACAAAAGCGAAACTTATGGTGAAAATATATCTCCGTTTGGAGATAGTTTCAACGAATCGCAATAATAAACAGTTTAAGAACAATAATAACACTGCATCGTTGACACGGGTACGTTCAGCTGAGTTCGCCACCAGACAGAAAGCAGATATAGTAGACAATGGTAATAGCAATGAAAGCAATGACAATAATAAAAGAATAGTATTAGCAATAAAATAATAGCAACAGCAATAAATACAATAGCAATAGAAAACAATACCAATAATGAACAACCGCGACAGCATTAAAAACAATAACAGTACCAGCAGCAATAGCAATAGGAATAGGAAAAAACCTTAGCCTCGGCTGTGACTTCGCTTGGGTTCGAGGTGACTGAGGCCATGACCTCCGTTGTCTTTCCCAGTTGGTCGATGTTGTGCAGGTTGTCAGAGACCTTGTCCAGGCAGTTGATCAGCTTACCACGGAGCTACCAAAACCACTCAACCGTAACGTAAGGTAACATAATGTAACCGGACATTTATATAGAGCCTTTCATCAACTATTTAAAACAGCCATTTAAAATTGCCTTTCAAAGAGCCATTCAGTAAAAACTATTGTAGAAATTCATTAATTTTATTAAGCGCCTTTTAAAAAGCCATACAAATTAAGTGTTTTTAAAAAAGTATTGAATTAAGCACTTTCTAAAGAGCCAATTACTGAGTAGGCCTACTATATTCAAAAAGCCGTTTTTAAGTGCCTTTTTAAAGAGTCTTTCAGATGCTTACATCTGTTCTTCCTTGTTTTGCACTCTGAAACAAAAATAAAATAAAAGAAATATGAATTGAAATCGCAAAAGCCAGAGAGAATAATGGCTGGTGTCTGTATGTATGCGTGTTTCTTGTGTCTGAGGAGTTTCTGTAGGACGTGTAAACAAGTAAGGAACCTTTACCTTTGCATTCTTCTTCACCTCCACCGTACCTTCACCTTTTAACCTCATCACAACCTTTACATCCTCATTACTATTACCATTACTATCACCATTTCTATTTCTTTCCTTTTACATTCACTATTGCCTTTCCTGACATTTAATATTACCTGCATATTTACCATCACCCTCACTATTGCTTTCACTTTCACCTTTATCTTTACCAAAATTTGTGTCCTAATCATAGCCATTATCTTCACCTTCACCTTTACCTTCGCCTTTACTTTTGTATTTGATATTACCTTTATATTTACCTTTACCTTCACTTTCGTATTTATATTTCCCGTTATTTTGCCGGTCACCTTTGCATTTTCACCTTTACTTTCACCTTCACTTCTACCTCTACTTATACTGCGATAAGTATGACATGGTGAAGAACCTTACCTCATCCCCATCTTCGCCACTGTCCAGACTCCCAGCGACCAGGTTGATGACTAGCAGAGCTGCATTTGTGTTGCCCTTCCGCAGCATCTCATCAATTCCGTCGAGTGCAGATGCTGAGACGTTCGTCGACCAGACCTGGAACTGGTAGACGGTGGACGCCACGCGCTCGTCCTTCGTTAAGAACAGCACGAAGTTCACAGGCCCATCCAACGTAATCTGGTTGGCTGGGAAGGTCACCTCAAGGCCAAGCACCCAGATGTTGCTCAGCTGATGGAAGCACGGGTGTCGCGCGAACTGGAAGACGCGGGCATTGCGATCAGAGTTGGTACCGATCTCCGTTGCCTGGTCCAACATCTTGGAGAGGGTCAGAGACTTGTAGGTGTCGGAGGTCTGCGACGTGTAACAGAAGAGGAACAGACTGAGTCCGGTCTTGTTGCTAGGGTCCACGTCCGGGTCGTGGGATCCGTTCATGTTGATCGTTACCATGTCCGTGATCGAAAAGTCCTTCTGATCCGAGTTTGCGATCGAAGCGACCAGCGGAGTCGGCTGAACTCTCAGGTAGGTCGAAGATGGCGTCGACCTAGCCAGGGTTGGTAACAGTGCGCTGCTAGAAACCGCGCCCACGAGCAAGGTCACGTTCAGCCGGTAGGTGCCGTACCAAAGAGTGTTTCCGGGCACGATCAGAGCTTCGTTGCGAATATTGCTCGCACACACCTGCAGCTCTGGGCGCCAGGTGCCATCCGACATGAGCCTCTCCGTCGTCCAGGTGTATCCGGGTGCGAACTTCCCATCTCCACCGGAACAGGCTATCGATGTGCTTGTGGACAGCGTCAAGGTCCGCGAGCGAAGGATCACCTGGGGTTTGGCGAGCGGTGCAGAGTCACGGACTCTGACGCTGGCCTGGGAGCAGGATGGGGTCGGCAGAGAAGGCGATACAACGATAACTGTTGGACAGAGGGAGGACGAAGCGCTGGAGAATACGTTGCTAGCCTTGGCTTGAACGGCGAAGCTACCAGAAGATTTGTACTGGTAAGTGACGATGAAGTCGTTACGAGCAGCAGAGGTTTGTCGCTTCTGCCTTGCCTGCAATCCACTTCCCGCCAGGTCCTTCATGCCCGGCTGCTGATACACCTTGTTGTCGTTTTTCGCGGAGTACGTCGTTGGTCGGGTCTGGACAACCACCGGTTTTCCATCGCCCATGTTCATCTCCAGTAGGACCGGCGATCCAGTGGGACACTTCACCGTGAACATCACCTCCTGGGACACTGCCACGACGCTGTCCCTCACGTAGATGTCCACCAGGGTTATATTCTCGCCGACCTGGACGATAACTGTCGGGAGTGCCACGGAGCTGATGTTGTTCTTGACAATTGCACTGACGCGATAGATACCGTACTTACCGTAGCGGAAAGAGTGTGTCAGCTGACCTGGGACGGGAGACTGAGACCCGAGAAGGACCTCGGCTGTGTTGCCATCGTCGTAGTTGAACACTACCGACACTGGCATCGCCGGAGTCTTCTCCAAATCGACCTCCAGCGTGAAATTCGTCGACTCATCGATAGACGTCACGTTTGATCCGTAAATGACGGCCTTCTCGATGGGGCGTTCGATCGACACCGTTTTTGTGACGACCTGCTGACTGACGTCATTTGTAACGGTGACTGTGACGTCGAACTTGCCGAGGGTCGAGTAATTGTGGATTTGGATTATGGTCAGAGGTGTCACCGGAGCAGGAGCGTAGAGCAAGGTCGTGACCCCGTCGCCAAACGACACGTTAACATGGAGACCGTCGCCCTTGACAACGGCAATCGTGAACGTGATATTCTGTCCGACCTGCGTCGCCAAGACGTTAGCGGTCACAGTTACTCCCTCGATGCGTGTGGCGAGATTGTAGATTTCCTTGTAGAGAGTAACTCCTGAGGCCGGCGACTTCAACAGAACGACGTGTTCTCCACCGGCATTGAATACGTCTCCGCGAATGTTAACAGCCTCAGAAGTAACACTGACGCCGTTCTGTACGCCGATCCCATCGGCAACCACCTGGACATCGCCTGAGCCAACAAACTGGATGGAAATGTCATCCAAACGAGCCACGTTTTCGTATATGAGAACAGGGTTGACGGAGACTGCCATCGCACTCGCGTTACTTGCTCCGAAACCATTGGAGCACTGCAGACTAACGTTGTAGTACCCGATTGCTGTGTAGGAATGTTGCTCCTGGCCCTCGAAGACAAACTCCGAAGATGGTGAGTAGGATTTAGAGCTCTGATCGCCGTACTCCAACGTGCAGTTCTTGACCTGGGGACTGTACGCACTGACAAACACGTCGACCTTCCCGATGGAGGCCAGCTGAGTAACTGGATCAGCCTTGACGAGTAGGGCCTGTGGAGCCACTCCCTCTGCCACATAGGTTACGACGACTTCCTTCACAACGGTTTCAGTTGTGGTCCTTGTCGCAGCGGTCACGTTAACTTGGTAGGTACCTTCGTTCAACCAAGCGTGGCCGACCACCTGATCCGTCGTGACCAACGTAATGCCGTCCCCGAAGTCAAGGTAAAAGGTCACCTGTTCGTCCGCCGATTCTTCCAGAGTAAAGATGACAGTTTCGTTCGGCCGGATATAAGGTTTAGCAGTCGGATTCGATATAGCGACAGAGAGGTTTACAGGATACTCCGAATGCCACACCACGTGACTGGCCCACTCCAGGAGATACGCTTCGGTTCCTGTACAGCTCTTTCTGCTCCAGTTTCCGTTCCTCGCCGACCAGTCCAAGTAGAAGCCAAGGTCGACGCAGAGACACTGTTTCGAGGCTTGGAAAAGAACGAGGTTGAAATGATCAGAGGCGCACTGATCCTGGCATAGGCCGAGGTCTGTCTGGGTCCCAGGGTCGTTGCTGGTGCGGACCCCCGAACCGCTGGACAGAAAGTCAGGTGGTGATGACGAACAGGCGACCAGAAGAGACTGGCTAACGTTCGCTGTAAACGATAACAAACTATAGTTGTTGACACTATGGTGAGTTTGCCAGCCATTGTGTGGCATGGAGGATTTTCGCATAACGCAGATGCATCATTGTCAAAGTAATAATAATAATAATAATAATAATAATAATAATATTATTATTATTATTATTATTATTATTATTATTATTATTATGATCATCATCATCATCATCATCATTATTATTATTTTCGACTTCATCATTATCATTATAACATTATAATCAAGGGGATCGTATCCCAAGGGCAAGGAATAATTAAACGAGCGAGACTTGTTTGATCTGACCAAAGTATTTTAGAGCTACTTGAAAAGCGCTATATTAAGTGTCTAGATAACTAACTGACTGACTGACTGACTGACTGACTGACTGACTGACTGACTGACTGACTGACTGACTGACTGACTGACTGACTGACTGACTGACTGACTGACTGACTGACTGACTGACTGACTGACTGACTGACTGACTGACTGACTGACTAACTGGAATGGCTAGTCCGCTGATGATTGTTATTTTGATCATTATCATCACTGTCATCAAAGGGCCTTAACTTTGGGTGCGTTCCACGTGCAATGCTTCAGTATATCAATCCCATAATCTCAAGAGTAGACCGAGCACGCTCGGGGCGTAGCCAGCGCGGACAAGGACTGTACCCTTAAAATTATCCCACCATGACAAGGGCTTGGCACACTACCCTGATCAATTCCGTGACGACAGTTAATCAGGCCCGACGATTATGAATTAATTATGTCTAATTAAGAGCGGACCACACAGGGTTATGCGCCACCCAGATAGCGGTGACGTATCTGAATACGCCAGTCGAAAGAAAAATCAAGCATGATCAAGATCGACGAGAATCGAACTACATTTGGCGCGGTGGGGACCAGAGAGAAAGTCGTGAATAATAGATTCGGTTAATCAATTCCTAGGAGAATAACTCAGATTAATCACGATCTCAGAATCATTTCGACGTTGAATTGTGGCCTATACAACCGTCTCCATTGCGTAGGCAAATACAATTTACTTATCGAAACGAAAAATTACAATTATAAGACTTATTTTTATATTATATGTAAATTTTAAAATAACTAACTAACTAGAACTTTCAGATGACTGGCTAAACAACTAACCATTACTGAAAGTATGTGCAGAAAGAGCCAACCCCATAGGAAAAGACATCGGTTTGAAGTGTCAGTTACTTTATTTTGCCCAGCCACAGAACCTGAGGGCGGGTGACCAGACCTCTCCCTCGCCGCCTGATTTCCCATCGAACAAAGTAAGATCGTTTACTCGCTTTACAGCAGAGTTCCCTAGAGGGCGCAAGTGGAGCAGAAATTTCGAAGCATATTTCTCCCCTGGCGGGGATTTGAACCTCTGACCTTTCTCTTGACAGTCCAGCACGCTCACCACTAGACTATCCCCTGCCCACTGACAGCATATTTAACTTACCGACAAAGTCTCTCATCTGGTCTGCTGCGTACGTGACATCCGCATGGATGATCCTCCACACCTTCATCCTCTGTCCAGCATCAGCCATTCCCTTGTCGTCGTTGGCTCCTCCGATCACGAGATCCAGGAATGGATCGAATTGCGCCTTCCAGAACACTCTCGAAGACCCCACAGCGTCCTTTCCCGCCAGTACACCATCCACGTACACCACCAGCCCAATGGTTGCATTCCAGGTGAGCCCAACATTTGCCCAGAACCCGTTTGTCAGATGAAACGTCACGGTCCATTGAAGCGAATCGCTCGCCACGCCGACCTCAAACTCTTTGCCGTAGTTCTGGCGGATGTAGATGCCCTCGGAAACTGCGGACTGGCCCCCTGTTGAGAGGACGTACCGGTGGGGTGTGTTGCTGTTGCCCGGTTCTGGGTTGTGCCAGAGGCTGAGGGTGAAACCTCGGGGGCAAAGGTTGATGTTGCCGACACACTCGTAGGGAAATGACCCGAGGGTGATTGGTACGGACCTTGGGATGTTCACGGTCCACTGATCGTCGCTTAGAAACATTCGGATATCTAAATTGTCATTGGTTCATTAAATTAAAATATCACTGTTAATTTTATGTATTTTGCACACATATTTATTTGCTTGTTTGTTTATTGATCTTTTATTTATCTTTTATTTGAGGCGTATATAATCTCTCAGGAATACAGAAAAGGAAAGCATTGTTTTGGAATGTAATTATAAATTATTACATAAATATTTCTACATTCATCATTAATATTTTTTCAAGGTAGAAATTATTCCTCAGGATTTAAAAAAATTCTCCGAAGAATGGAGTAAAGTTTAAAGTTCTGGAATGGATAAAAATCGTCAAAACCCGGGGAGCAAAGGTTTTTTATTTCCATGCTGTCGTTGTTGTACCTAGGGCATTGTATTAACAAATAATAGGCCTAATACAGAAACGTGTTACCTTGGCAACGGTAGGCGTAGAAACAGAAGCACGGAAGGAAAAAAAGGTTCCAAAGTGTTAGGAATGCCATCTCAAACATCTATTTGCACTCTTCGAAGATCCTTAAAACTTATCTTAACATCGAACTTAGCTGCCTATAAAATCTCAGGAACAGTTCTGAAGTTCTCCAAGCGTAATCTAAACTACGCTCTGCTCAAGTTCTGGGCTTCTGTAGCCGACATTCTCATCCCCTCCCCAGGTAACCAAGCAACACAGGGCTAAGTTAAATCATGCCAACAGCAGCGACACAGAAAAAGTCATTCATTATGTATCCGTTAATTTGGATTGGATTGCTTGGCCGCCGATATTTGCTATTTAAAATCGATTGAAAATCAGTGTTCTTGACGTATGCAAATCGCGTCGTTACTGGCGACTCTCCCTCTTCCTCTCTCCCTCCCTCTCTCTCCCTCTCCCTCTGTCTCTCGCTCTCTCGCTTGCTCGGTCTCTCTCGGTCTGGAAACTGTTAAGTCAAACTGTAACCCATTTATGGAATTAATTGCGGAAAATGTTGGTTTTTGTTAGTAGGCCTAAATATTAATAATCTCATAATTTTATCTCTGTCCTACAACGCAGCTGTTCATCCCGCAATTTGGGTGTTGTATTTGACTCAAACCTGTCATTCAATGAATATGTTAATTCTTTATGTAGGTCTGCCCACTTGCCACATTCGTGATATCCGAAGGATTATGCGCCACATTACCTTATCTGCCCTGGTTTGTTTGGCTAATGCCCTAGTCTCCAGTCAACTCGCTTCTTACTGGCATTTCAAAAGCTAATTTGATGAAACTTCAGAGTCCAAAATACATTGGCAAGAGCTGTCGCTAAAACTCCAAAATATGAACATATATCACCAATCATAAAATCGTTGCATTGGTTGCCCCTAGAAAAGCGCACAATGTTTAAGACTGGACTAATTGTATACAAGACTCTACATTTCAGCCAACCTCACAATCTTAACTCTATGCTGACTGCCAAGACTTACTCTACTCGACCAGGTCTTCTAGCTGTCTAAATCTGACTATTCCGTGGACAAGAACAGCTCTCGGCAGGCGTGCCTTTTCTGTCGCAGGCCCTAGACTGGAATTCTCTTCCGGTGAATGTTCGCTCGGCAAAGTCTGTTTCGGCCTTCAGATGTCGACTAAAAACTCACCTCTTGCTGAACTCATTTCCTCCTCAGGCTGTTTCTGTGCCTTCTTGGCTCCTCCTAGGCTTTTCGACCTCTATTATTATTATTATTATTATTATTATTATTATTATTATTATTATTATTATTATTATTATTATTATTATTATTATTATTATTATTATTATTATTATTATTATAATAGCGAGCATATTATTATTATTATTATTATTATTATTATTATTATTATTATTATTATTATTATTATTATTATTATGTCACTTCAATTATGATACAAATCTATTGTTGCTGGAGCAACTAGAGCTGCCGTGGCGTCCTGGTTGGCACACTGGAAACAGGTCGACTAGCTGCACCTCCGAATCGCGTGATCTTGTCTTTAAGCGCCGTGGTGAAGAAGCAACCCTGAGTTAGCGGTCGCGTAAGTGTAGAGCGTTCTGTGGGCGTTTCTTCGATGGGGCGCAAGAACTTCCGGTGTGGATCGGACGAACATCCAGCACCACCAACTCCCTCCTCTTCATCGCCGTCGTCGTCTGCTTCGAAAGCGCCTGCGTCGTGGGCTTCGCTGACCCGAGCGTCGACGTCTCCTCGACCTCGACCCGCCGGCTGACCTTCGACAGTCGGTGTGGCTCTTTGACCCAGAGGATCGGTTGGGGCCCGTCGGCTGGGTTTCGACGACCAGTTCCAGGTTCTCTCCTTTTCTTTAATCTTGGCTTCAGGCACGGTGATTGTTCTCTGGAATTGCCAGTCTTCGCTTAAATCTGGCTCCAAGAATGTGCCATTAAAGGCAATCGCGTTAGATCGCTGGATGGCAATGGAGAGGCGTTGGAACAGGAAAGAAGTCTCCCTCTTATCTCCCGATGCTTGAGTTAAATGGCGTCCGATTTTCTTGATGAGGCTGAAGCCTTCCTGATTTATGGGGCCTAGAGTCTCGAAGGCCAGAGGGACGAAGCAGTGTGTCAAGAGAATATCACTGTATTTGTGGCGTTTTCCGGTCGGGCTAACTGTCCACGGGGTGGGGTACTCCAGCCCAGTTCTTCGCTCAGAGCCACCCGTCTCACTGCCCCTTATATTTTCACTGTAAAATGGCCTCTCCATATCGCCTCTGTCCGTATCGTCCGTTCTCTCTAAGGAAGTTTCAGGATGGGCCGCTTCCTTAAGAAATCAACACTAACACTCGGTCTCGGGATCCGACTCTGCCTCTTCCACGGTCGCCGGATGGGCGACGTCCTGAGGATGGCCTTTACTCAGAACAGGGTTCGTTCCTTTACCGGCAATAGTCGTTCCCTTCTTGTGTGAGGACTTTCTCGTAACCACCATTTTACATCTTGTAACTCGCCCGCTACCGCCAATATTCTGAGACACCAGTCGCTTTCTCGTTTCCAGGAACAGGGAAGTCTTACAACGAGCCTCTGTGTCTTTCCGCCCTAGGCACAAGGATATTGGGCGACACATCTTCCCACTATCTCGCTCCATTTCCGTGAACTTCCGGAGCAAATTTCCGTACCAGATCTCTGTTGGCAGTTATCAACCAACAGTGCTTCAGAGGATAGGATACCCCTATGGAACACTCAAGAGAAGGTCCCCTCTCTAACCTTCTGTAAAACACACCAACCTTCGTACCGACCTACGCACGAGGGGGCCCTTCCCCGCACTTCAGTCAGTCCTCTGATCAGTGTGTGGCGACAAGCATATAGAGGAGTCGGTATCTTCCCGTTTCGACTCCGGTGTTATCGGGAAACCGACCCGGACTATGATATACCGGGTATTTTCTTGGTCTGCGTTGTTTTCGGCGGGTCTTCCCGTACCCCGCTATCTGAATTTCGTCCGGAAGAACCGCGGCCGCAACTTTACCCGAGTTTCGCACAGCCTGTTTCTTCCAACTATCGTGACCTACTCGACCGTCTCGCGACGTTCCAACAAGGTGGGCCCAAACCCTGCGGACCAACGCGGAGCCAGTCAGAAATCAGACAGATTGGTTTGTTTCGGTTGCGACCTCCTCAGGAGCGCACGGACAAGTATTACGGCACCAGTTATCTTTTACGGCAAATGCTACCCCTTGAATTCACACAGACCTGTCGCCGCATCTTTCCCCGATCTTCGCCCAGCCTCCATTTTCCAACTATCATGACTTACTCGACCGTCTCGCGACTTTCCAACAGGGTGGGCCCCAGCCCTGCTGGTCCAACGCGGAGCCAGTCCGAAATCAGACAGATTGGTTCGTAACGGCTGCGATGTTCCCGGGAGCGCACCGATCCGATTTCTCTCTTACGCGGCCAAAGAAAGGGTTAGTTTCCGCAACTTTCCCACTTGTTTTGCGCGGGCCTGTTTTATTTGACACTCGCCGACTACTTGGGTAGGCTTCCCGATGCCAACCCGTTACTTGCCACAGACCTGTATTTATTTCTTACGAACGGGGTCTTTCCCCGGGTTCTGTCCAACCTCAACGTTCACCGTCCTGGCTAAGGCCGCCCCGCGATCTACGGTAGAGTGGGCCCTCGCCTCTAACCGGATCGACGCCGTAAGCCCGAAACCAGACAGTGTTTGTCTCGGTCGTCCCGCCGGGAGCGCACAGATTAGTCTTTTTCCGGACTTTTCCCGTCCGTATATTTGATCGTAACCGGGACCAGATCGAACACGGCTTCTCCGGACGTCACCCTCGTCCGTGTATTTGTATACGCTATGATTTCACTGACTCGGACTCGTTCCCGTGAAGGCTCGCTACCATCCTTCACTCTGTTTTCAGGAGGCCCGCATCGCACCTCCTGTACTGTGGTATATGTGAAGGCACGCTACCATCCTTCACTGTATGTATGAAGGCACGCTTCCATCCTTCACGTCTATAGCAAATCACCATGCGACACGGTTTATTCAACCCTCGTTTCCTATTGACATCGGGTTGCTTATATACTAGCGCTTACGATAGAACGTAAATAAAGGTGTCTAACTTTCACTCGTTACTTGCCTTAATACAAGCGTTTTAGAGCCTATAAATTTCAACAATTTTGCTCGTTACTTTACTAAAATGACACTAAGAATTTTCCACGACCTAATTATTAAGCTATTATTATATTAAGCTTAAATTTAATAAAATTTAATTCCTTAAAAATCCCGTGCAGTTACCGTGCACACACGCGCAGCACTCAGCGGCTACCTAAAGCGCGTCATAGTTACTCCTGCCTCTTTCCAGCAGTCTTGCCTTGTGGCCGATCCGCCACATATTTAGAGGTCTTTCGTTCTGCTGCGATCTCAGCAGCAGCACCTGCGACCACGGCTGTTCTGGATCGATAAGAGACTACCAGAGTATCGATTACTGTGGCGTCCCAGGTCAAGCATTTACCCCCTTCCCAAGGAATGAGGGTTGCTCCATCAGGTCGTCGGCCGTCGGACCTAACCAATCCTGCTGGTTCTTTAGTTGATGGAAAGCCAGCCTTCACGAGGGCGCGCCACACGATGTCATTGATACAGGCGTGTCTTGCTGTTCTCCCTGGGCCTAAAGGGCATGCTAGACCGTGCGAGCCGTCCGCAGTGACCAGAAACCCGCAGGGGCAAACGTGAGGGGCGCACAAGTCTATCCCAAGTCTTAGGCCTGTTGTGATGCGTATAGCCTCATCGTTTAGCCTCAAGCCGCAGGCACTTATGGGCAGCGCCAAAAGCCAGTCGCCAGAGTGTGGTGAAGAAACTGCCTTAAATCTGGCTTCGTGGTACTCGGATGTTATTGAGGCTCTGAGGGTTGCCAGACTCTTTTGGATAAGTGGGCGGTCCCAAGTTGCCTGTTTATGGGATATTGGGGCCTCGGGATTGGGGGCATTTAATTCCGCTGACCAGCGGGTCCGGGCTTGTTCCAAAGGGCCATACGGGGGCAGGTCGCAAGAGCTAAGAATGGAATCCTGTAACGACGTGGTGCCTGCGGCTGAAGCCAAGAAGGCGGGAAGTGCCTTATTATTATTATTATTATTATCATCATCATCATCATCATCATCATTTATTATTATTATTATTATTATTATTATTATCATCATCATCATCATCATTTATTATTATTATTATTATTATTATTATTATCATTTATTATTATTATTATTATTATTGCTATTATGACATTTCTAAGCTATTGGTATTATTGTTATCCTAGATGTTCATAGTAGAGTTCCGGAGAAGCAGATGGCGTTCCCACGCTGGACAGCCACTGAGAGTCTTTGGAGCAGGTAGCTGGTCTCCAGTGGATCGTGGTTTGCCATTGTCATCCTTCGTCCTAACTCCGACACAAAATCCAGTCCTTCCGTACTCCATGCGCCGCTGGTCTCCAGTGCGACCGCCACAAAAGAGTGGATTTGGGTTATATAGGCGTATTTTAGCCTTTTGGCTGAGACTGCCCGGTTTGCAGCTTCACTTGGTCCGGTTGAAGTAAATCCTAGATGTGACGCTGCAAATGTGTCAGACACTGTCACAACCCATGTGAGACACCTTTCGCGAGACCACGGGATAAGAGTCACGCCATCTTCCCTGGTGAGTCCCAACGGTTCTTTCTGAGCAGGGATGTTCGCTCTGGCAAGCGCTCTCCATATAATGTCGTTGAGCATGTTATGGCGTTGTAGTCTGCCAGCACTCTCTGCAGACCAGACCGTGAAGTCCTCTGGCGTCGACTCTTTCGCCACAGTGACACAGATGTGGCTAGCACAGTGTGGTTCCCAGTCGCATTCCAACCGCGATCCGTATCACTTTATCCGAAAGTCCCAATGCGGTTACTGGAGGAGCCAGCATCCAATCTCCAGAGTGTGGTGCTTGAGAGGCCAAGAGACGAGCGCGGTCTAGTGGGTTGTTCGCAGACTCATGTAAGCTCGCCGACGCCTTGCTTGTTCAGCGACTGTCCCATTCCCTTTGTCGATGAGCTGCTGATCCAGTTGGTGGTTCTGCACCCGTGAAGACCATCCATGCATTCAGTGCGGTATTCACTAGTTCGTCTGAGGTATCGGCTGATTCTGGTGGCACCCTGGCTATTAAACTGATACTATTCTTCGCCTAAATGCTTAGAGAAACGCTGGGACTGGCGAATAATGAGGTGGAGGGAAGGACAGGGACAAGAGGAGGAGAGGCAGACAAGGAGACGGAAGTTTGGGAAGTGAAGGAGGACGAGAAGGAGAGGGGACATGAGAAAGAAGACGCTCTACACAGGATAGGCTAATCTCTAATAATAGCCTAGTAACAGTAGTCATACTAGGCCCATTATGTGAGCCTAATTCACGATCATGATAATCGTATGAACTTATTTCGAATGTCTTACTTCAGGTACGCATTCTTGGTGGCAAAGATTCTACTGAGGCGAGATGCAAATCTGCCGTATATGCCACAATGGTTGCTCGAGTTCTCTCTCTCTCTCTCTCTCTCTCTCTCTCTCTCTCTCTCTCTCTCCTGTACCTGTGTCTGTCTAGTTTCTGTTTGTGTGCTAGTCGTAGGATTCCAGAGGCCGCAAGCCTCTGGAGTTGTAGATTCTGTGTTTGTTCTAGGCGTAGGACTCCAGGGTAACTCTGACGTGGCTTAAAATCCCGTAAGACCCTGGTTTCTGTCGGTCATTGGCGCGGCGTAAAACCCCGTAAACCAAGTTGTAGATTGTCTTGCGTAACTTGTCTTCGTCTTATGGAAGAGAGAGGGGAGATGAGAAGGAGGAAGCAAGGAGGGTTGAGACGTAAGCAGGAAGATCTTGCGAACTGCTACTGAGCAGAAAACGGGAAAGGAAAATAACAAGTGAAAGATAACTGCAGCCAACGAGAATAGAAGAACGACTGCAGCAGAAGGAAAACGCGAATGAAGAGAAGGACTGTTTAAGAAAAGAACAAGTGAACAAAAACAGTTGAATTGGAAGAGGTCGATGTCAAAGAAAAGAAGCGCAGACAAGAATAACAACTGCATCAAGAGCAGAAAAAGCAAAATGAATGCAGCTGTGTTTGAGAAAGAACAATAAAGCAGTAATCCGAACAAAAGACCTATAGGCCTACCGTCTTTCAGAATCAGACAGCACATATTCGATCGTACATAACTTTTCGACTGATATTAGGCCTAACATTTCAAAGGAACTTGAATATACTACTTCTTTAACATAGTAATAATGTACATTCTTATTGTAATAATTAACGAGTTAATAATTATATACTGACTAACTTCGTTTGCACAGACGTGGAAGTAGGTAAGTAAGTAGGCCTAATGCATTAGTTGAACACTCCATGTGTCTATCGACTCAGCTAGGAATCGTAGGCGTGGGTGGGTCACAGCGGTGAGACAACAAAAGCAGACGATACAAATAGGTCTTAAGCTTGAGCTGGGAAGACATTAGGCTGCATTAATATTGGCAAATCTCGAATCCAACCTTTCTCAGCTCTTGGATTCGCCAGGGCTATGGCTACACCGTATACTCACTGTGACCGTAATTGTATTGCTTTTGACAATACTGTCTTCAGTAAACGAACACAAGAATCTTGCCAAATCGAATGCCTCGTTACTTTGAACTGCTTCTGAATTCTTGGAATCTTTTAAATACCAATTTCACATCAGGTGTATCAGGCCGAAAAGTAAAGGACCCATAAAAATAAACATGGTTGGAAGTTGGAATGAAGGTCTAGATTTTGGAAGTGGAATTACAAAAAGTTCAAAGGCCAAAGTCCCCGCGGGTAAAGAGTCGTCAAGTACCCAAACAGGGAACATCCATTAACGACGTCCGCAAAGAGGAGAAAGAGGGATCACCCAAATGTGGATACAAGGGGAGGATGTCATGCAGGAGCGTCGGAACCTTTGTTGGTAGGATGGCTTGAGCCGTCCCACTTTGAAAAGTAGGAAGGTAAGAATAGGGTTTGCTCTCCCATTTTAGTCCAAATTATTGTGACGTAGATTTTTGGACTATCAGATGATACTTATTATATATATATATATATATATATAATTTATTCATAAAATATTGTTATGCTAAATTGCTAATTAAATTCATCATCAGCAGCAGCAGCGGCAGCACCATCACCGTACATATGCTGAAAGACCACAGGTGTCTGCTGCAATCTAACAACTTCCTTCCACGCTTTTCACTTTTGTGCTGCTCCAGTCAAGTTGTGTCCGTTTGTTTGGCATAGCATAAGCTTCGACATACTAGGGGTCACAGAGGAAGGGTATAGGATGGGCATAGGAGAAGGGTAAAGGTTGGGCATTAGAGAAAAGTAATGGATGGGCATATGAGGAGCAAAGGAGGATGTCATAATCATAATCAGTACAAGATAAAATTTCAACATTATGCTTCCTTTTTTCATCACAGCAAAACAAACGTCAACAAGCAATAAGTTAATATTTACAAATTAATTACAACAAATGTACAAACTCCCTACAATAAAAACCTGCTAACAGTTATATACTTCAAAAACAACAAATTATTATAGTTACTAATTTATTATGATGCAACAGATCACAAATAAGCAAGTGCAAATTGGAGAAGCTTGTAAAAGGTGCTATATAAATTTTAGTCATGTTACATTGACTGCAAAATGAAATGGTAAAATGCAGAGTCTGGCACAAATAATGTGGCCCACTTCGTAATTGGTAAATAGTAACAATTCCCAAACTTTGATTGAAAACACTTGGGGGATATTTACAAAACACATCATGATTGAAAAGACATAGAGAGTATTCACAACACATACTACTAAAGAAACTGCAAAACTATAACTAAGAAATTGAGAAGCTTTACATTTCTCTGAGAAAAAGCCAAGACTTGTGTTGTTAAGATCCACCTAGAAACTTCACACTGAGTGATCACATCTGGATTTCCATGAGAAACAAGATCCCAGTGGGACTTGGATAGTCAGCGGCAATGAAGCAATCGTAAACATCAAAATATCAAAAATTCCTACCTAAAAGCTCAACACACACTGAAATGGGAAGGCAGCACACTGGATTGATCAGCATAATCTCCAACGGAATCAAGATTGGATCCAGAGCATGATGGCCATGCCCTCCCCTAAACTTAGATGTATGGGAGGGACCATGACAAACTTGGCCTCTGAATTTGCCAGCGAATGAAACGCATTTCTCCTAATTGGCCTCATTTCTGCTAATGGGCCTCCCCCACTTCTTCCATCCACAAATCGCACTCGATTGCCATATGCAGAAAAACTGCCAAATTTATGTTCCCCTTGAGAAGTCCTTTTCAGGCGTTATATAATCGCTCAGCTACATGAAGCTGACGATAAGATCCATTTCACCAAAACCACACATGCTGCTACCTGGCGAACTCAGCCATTGGCCAGTGGCGCCACCCAGCAATGGACAGAAGAACTACTTGTGTGCCGCTGCGACCGTCTCCACAAGACCTCCGAGTTTCATGGCCGCTCGAAGGTCCCCAGAGACCATGAGTTGGCCGCCCATGTAGGCGTTGAATGCGCTCACTTGCTTCGTCAGAAGGTCATGGAAGAGACCAGATGTCATCGTAAGCGTCACGTCTGGTTCAGAGGTCATCGGGTAGCCAATGCCTGCCTGGCCCTCGCCTGGAGAAACGAAACAAGGTGTAATAGGATGTAATGCGATTTATTTTGAGTAATGTAAAGTAATGAAAATATGTTTATTTCTGCATTTATTAAGCACCATTATCTAATGACAAAGCATCAATCAATGGCATTCAGCAAGTGTGCGTGAAGGACTTGCTCAAGGTCTCTACACATTCACCATCTCAGGAAAGGCTTGAACCTTTGCATTACAGGCGAGCGCTCAACCACTCGGCTACTGTATCAGTTTGGTGTAGTTTAGCCCTGCTTAGCATTGTGTAGTGTAGTTTAGTGCATATTAGTGTGTACTTCATAATGTAATGTACATAAGTGTCATGTGTTAGTCTAATAGAGTGTAGTGTAATATATAATGTGATGTAAACCTCCTAAATTTATCAGTGTCACACAAAAGATGATTTAGGGAAACCAGGTTATTCACTGGTGCTATATATCAAATGAGGGTTCACAAGAGCCAAGTTGTTTCGTCAGTTTAGGTCCAAGTTTACATCCGTGGCAGTCAAGCTGAGTAAGACAACGTAGTGCAACAGTCCAGAGCTCAATGGGGCACATTAGCCTATTGGCTAGACTGCTCAGCTTGTAACATGGCAAGTATGGGTTCAAAAATACCCTGAGATGGCTACCGTGTAGGGACCTGGAGCAAGTCCTTCACACATACTTGCTCAGCACCATCGATTCATGCTCAGTCATTGGATAGTGGTGTTTCAGACTAGAAAGAAGCTCCTGTGATAGTTACTAAGATGCCGATAAAAAGGCACCATAAAAATTTTCAGTTACATTGCAAAACTTACATTATTAACATCTGACCAAAGTAATTAGCAGTGTTTCACCGTTTTTCAAATCCAGGAAGAAGATTCCATTTTCATCGGAGGCTTTCTCCGCCGTCAGAACAAACTTATAGATGTATCCAAACTCCTTGACAAGTGCTGCCCCCAAGTGGCTGTTGACTGCATTTATCAGATCCTCAGACGACTTGATACCTTAAAAAATAATAACATTATGGATAATAATAAATCATTGCCAATGATAATGAAAATTTTCCTCAAGAAAAATAAGTCACATACAGTAATATGAGTAATATTAATTAACCAGATAATTACTCCCAATCTGCGTTTTAGTGCTGCAGAGATACTCGTAAATTTATTTCTTCTGATGTGCTTCAACTATTGTAATTAGATTCTTGCAGGCCAACTGAAGACCCGAATGCATCAGTTTCAGTCAGTATTCAGCTGTGTAACCTGACTACAGGCAAATATTAAAAAATTCTCTCACATGATGGATAACACGAAGGAAACATTCCACTGTCCAGGAGAGAATAAAGTTCAAGATTCTCCTCAAGGGGCAGGCCTCATTGGTTGGAACTGAACAGGGCTACATATGGAGCTCCATGTTCTAGTGCTGAATCAACCAGATCAGCAATTATTGCACTTTTCTGCTCATAAAGATATGCAAGCGCTGCGTTTCCACAAATCCATTCGACCCAGTACTGCCTGTTCATTTCTTGGACTCTCTCTCCTCTTAGAGCAGTCTTCAGTCTTCTGCTGCACATATCATACTGTTGCATGTGACTGTTCAGCAAACAGTTTCAGACTGTCTTAAAATGCACTTGTTTAGATCAGTTTCATAGTCAAGCATATAGTGCCATTGTGAGGTATTTAAACCATGCTAAATTAAGTATTTTGTTATACACATACACTGATACAACAATAAAACTGGTAATAATAATAATACCAGTAGTAGTAGTAATAATAATAATAATATGCATAAAAAATGTCTTTATAATAACAATAATAATAATAATAATTATTATAATAATAATGATAATAATAATAAATTAAATACACTGAAAGCACAGCATAATAATAATAATAATAGTAATTATATAGGCCTAAGAAAGCACTGACACATTTTTGTTTAAATATATGGCTTTGCTTACACACCTTTTAAACACTTCAATGGAACTTTATAAGAAAAATAACAATAACAATGTAGCAAACTGCCAATGCCTTGTTTGGGAGGTAGTGCCAGTCCCAAGCCTGGATAAAGGAGGAGGGGATGGCAACGGCCTTTGACGCCATAAGCCGTCATTAAACTGCGGAACTACTACAATGTAGCATACTTTTTGTTAATGTTGTCATATGTATACAAATAATAATAATAATAATAATAATAATAATAATAAATTATTATGATTGTGAAAAATAATAACTGTGCAACAAATGCTAAAACCAGTATCACCACCATCAATCACCCAGTTCTTTATCAACATCCCTCCTACCTTGAAATTCACAGGGAGGTTTTGCCGTTTCCATTGACATCAGATTCTGGCTCTCCACTTTCTTACTGGGGGCAAATCCAGCGCCAAAAAAGTGCTGTAGCTGATCAACTGGAGCATTGGACGTTCCTGGTGGAAAGAGGACTGGACCAAGAAAGCTGAGAGGATTGTTTGACTGGCTGAAGAGTGCGTTTGGTTGAGAGTAGAGCTTCACCGAGGATCTACAAGAGAAGGCGACCAATAAGCACATGATTATTTACATAGCGTCTATTACAATAATAAAAAAAAATAATAATAAAGTAATACCTTATCCACTAAGTAAAATATCGGCAAAGACTAGCCACTTCAGAACAACACTCCCCTAATTTTTGTAAGCCTGAGAGATCATGTATACTTCTGGTAAAAAAGTAAAATAATAAAATGAAAATAATAATAATAATAATATTGATAACAACATAATAATGTCATATTTTACCCGAGGTAGATAGGATCCCTGAGGATTTGGAAAAAGTTTATTGTCCACTGTTCTTGAAAGGTTTATAATTTGCAATTATTATACAAAATATTCCTATTATTTTTATTAATAGTAGTATTATCATAGACAATCACATTAATAATAACAATACGAATTCTAAAAATAAGGCTGAGTTACATACAGGTCGACTTTGTTGACTTCAACTCCCCAAGTCCGTGTCATCTGGTTGACATCGTCCTAAAACAATTTTTTCAGAGAAAGAAGATCAGTTTTGACAGAAGTCACTCACTATGTCCAATTACAGCCAAGAAAGAAGTTACTGTGTTTGGTCAACTGAATACAGATTTAATCCTACTTACTTACCTAGGTATTATTTTCTTCTACCAGAATGGCTTATCTAATTAAATCATCTCTCCTATAATAATAATAATAAATAATTTTATAATGTAACAATAAACAAGTAAATTAATTATCTGTAGATACCAAACCATACCTTAAGATACCTAGTCTTGAATCACACTACATTATATGCAGTTAACCTAAATTACCTTAATATACCTTGCTCGACATACCTTGTCTTATCTTACCAATCCTGCACATGTAATACCTAACCTAAATATAGTCTAACTTCCTTCCCTGGATCCTACCTATGTGATACCTTATCTGAACATTCCTTCTCTTAACTTATACCATACCCTTCCAGGTAATATTTTCTCCCACCTGAATGGTTTTCGATATGATGAAACGGTCGCTTTCAATGTCACCGAGATTCTGCTTCCCAAGCTGCTTCTGAAGTGACGTCTGACAAATGATGCGTGTCGAGTGATTCAGATCCTGAACATTTCCAACCGACAGAACTGCGTCCTTCACCTGGAAGTAGACCTCCGCTCCAATTTCTATGACAGCGCCATCTGCAGTCACGACCTGCACAAAAAATGTATAATTATTAATAATAATAATGTAATTATAATAGTAATTGTAATAGCAAATTTGCATAGAACCTCTTCAAGAGACACTCTGTATGTATCGATGTAAGTCAGTAAGTGAATTTATGGATTTGTACGCCAGTAAGTAAGGGTGTAGGTAAGACTTGCCTTCTGTGGCGGAACGCTGAAAGCCTTCATGCGTAAATCAACTCTTGTCCAACGATCAATGCATGGCAGAACGATCACATAACCTAGATCCAATCAAAATCATATAGACAAAATCAAAAACGATTACATATAACCGACAAAAGATCAATGCATGCTGATATAAGATCAAAACAAGATCAGAACATCACAGTAATATCAACATCAGATTTAAAGAAGAATCACTCATTTGTTCGGAAATTCTTTCGTGTTCGGACAGCTGTTGTGACCGACTTGGCATTCAGGTGTTTTTTACACTAGTTCGTCATGGTTTTTCAGTTTTCGGAAGGTTTTTCTGTTCGTGATCGACACACCTTCTCGCTGGAATAGTTCATTCTACACTCAAGGGATGATAGGTCGTAACTCACGCCTAACGCTTTGGAATTGTTTCGACTGTCTAGCGGAGAGGGGTCATACCATCAATCGAACGGCTGTCCGTCACGAATCAACCTGGTGCTCGAGTTATGCCTGGACGTCACATCTACCACCTGCGAGGGACGGTGTTGGACGGTGGGGCTCTCGTGTACTGCGGACGCCATCACCCGTCGTCGTTCTACGATTTTGAAACTACTCAGTTCACGAACTCTGAACACGTGGTCATCAGTCAACTCGGGATGGAAGCCAGTTGGTTGGGTTCAGCGTGCGTGCGCGAGTCCGCAGCTGGTGACATTTCTAGTTATCTGAACACTGCTTGTTAAATGACGGAATTTTTGTTCTTAATGACACTTAACATCATTTAAGTTAGCGCAGGAAGCGCCTTTGTGAGGCACTTAAAAGGCGCTATACCAAGTTCCTACATACATACATACACTCTAAAGTCAGACTGGTGTGAAATCTAGTTATCAGTTGACGGTGCTTAAACAAAATATTTTACCATAGTACAACTGACACCTTACCAGGGCCTGTCGATAACTTAAGTCGACCAAGGCGGTAGATGACAATCTGCTCATAGACTTTTATTCTCTGTGAACAAAAGAAAAAAATAGGAACTCAAAACTGAGTACCAAGCAGTACACTGAATTCCGGAGCCTGTGGGTACCTGCTGGTTCAGGACTCCCAAACAGTGACTCAGACACATCATGCTTTCTTGTGCATTGGACTTCCTCACGAAACAGTCTTCCACTTAAAATTAGAACTTTAGTGCCACAAAAACTCAAGCTACATTTTCACCTTATCTGAAGATCACCTGTTTAGATCAGTCAGACAGCCATGTTTCATTGCCTTTAATTGTTTAAATAAAACCTTACATTTGGTGGTTGATCAACTAATTCGTATCATTTTTTTGTACATGCCATCACTAACTGACCAGGTATGTGTCTAAACTTTCATTATATAGCTTAATCTAATTGAGATAACACATCTCATTAGCTTCTCTTGAAGAGGCACCATACAAATTTACAACTCAATTACAATTAGTCCCCAGTAAACTGATTGCCAACCATCAATGTCATCATCACTATCAATCTTCATCACCGTACAATACCCTAGTGGTTACAATGTCCACGGGAAGACCAGGCAGCAAGAAAGAAGACGGGCCAGTGGCCAGCCACCCTTGTGAGCCGAGGCTAAGAAATATTAAGTCACTAACACTTCAAATCCAAGGCTGCCTCCCGCAGCTAGATCAACGGACCTCACATGACAGACTTAAAAGAGGTGCATAAGGGACGGCTCTTCGCTTTTTCTTAGTTACCTTGAGGGTGAAGTAAACCGACATGGGAAGAGTCAAAATGAAGAGAAGATAGCAGAGAATGGTGGCCACTGACGAGCAAATCCTACAGGCTGTCGAAGACGGTGCATCTTCTACAAAAAACATGCATAAAACCTAATTCCTCAGGTTGTTTAACTCCAGTTTAACTTCATACTTTCAACTTATTTGCCAAGGCAACAATAAGGTAAGGTAAGGTAAGCCATGGCAATGCAAGGAAAGTAAAGTAACGCAAAGGTACAGTAAGGTAGTTCTATGGTTCCAGGTGCTAGTAACTGGAATCACACTGAAGATACAGGTGCCGAGTAGCATCGATGCATTTAGAAGACAACAGAAATCATTCTTGTTCCATAAGGCATACATATTACATAACTGACCGACCAGAGTGGTCTGAGTTTTCCTGATGTGTCGTTGTTTGTAAGGCACCCTTGCCTCAAGTTTTCATTTTACAGTGCCATATAAATTGTCTCAATAATAATAATAAGTTAAGCAATGAATTTAAGGTAACATAATGTAAGGTATGACAACATATGGTACTTTATATATTAAAAGCAGTTTTGTAAGTAGGAGTCCAACATTATTTGCACATAAAACTGTAATTGTAAATAAAACTTAGGTATATACTGATGCACACCTTCTTCGTTCTTTAGAACTTTGTAGTTTTCGACTGAGGTCGAGTAAGTAAACGCAGACTTGTATTTTCCACGAGGAACATCGTAGGAGAAATAGCTGGGACCGTCCAGCGCTTCAAATTTGATGCTGGTCGATGAAGGGTCACTAGATGGCAGACGGGTGTACTTGAAGGAACTCATAACAAGCAGTAAACTGTCGCAAACAGTTATTATTATTATTAGTAGTAGTGGTGGTGGTGGTGGTAGTAGTAGTAGTAGTAGTATCATCATCATCATCATCATTATTTACCTGAGGCACAAATAATCCACCAGGATTGCAAAGATTAGGGGAAACGTTGTTCTGCAATGGTTAGTCTTCACAGATGGTTTTTCAGCATAAAAGGTGCTGCAGAAAGCATTGAAGCCCTAAGTGGCATATACAAGTGCTGATGGTAGAAAATAGTCTCCCTATTATCTCCCGAGTCGCCCTATTATCTCCCAATACTGGTGCAACACAAAGCTGAGGCAGCTGGTGAAAGCAATGCCATCTTATTATTGTTGTTGTTGTAAATAATAAGAATATTATGTTTTCATCAATTTACCCTTGTTTACCCAGTGTAGAAAGGATCTTTTGGAAATAAAAATATACACATGTACTATATAAGTACAATTCTGTAACTGTATTTAAAATACAATCTTGACACAATAAATTTCTGTCACCTTGACATCCATTCTATACAGAATAAATCTCCTTCTCTTAAAAATTACATCTTAGATCATCCGGTGGATATTTGCAATCTCAATGAAACTTGGCTCAAAGCTTTGGACACACCTGCCTTCATTTCGGACATAAATCTCCCTCCTTTTCTCTCCTAAATCAATAGACAGATGGACTGGGTGGTGGAGTTGCCTTCTTTCATAAGTCACACCTAAGACTTGCTCAGTTCTCTTTACCTATTCCAACCTCAAAGTCATTTAAAATCTTTATCTCTATCCTGGACCCTGGGAATCCATGCCTCGCCATTGTCTGTCACTCTCCCTCTTTTTCACGTTCTGACTTTATCGCAGAATTCCAATCACTCCTTGAAATCCTTGTCTCTTCTCCTTGTGTACTTATAACAGCCGACCAATATACACACAAATACTCAGAACCATACTTCAAAAAATATTCCAGGATCTCCTCTCAGGTTTGATCTTATGCAGCACATGTCTTTCCCAACTTAAAACATGGGTCATGCATTAGATCTCCTTATAACCTGATCCTGCTGTTCTGCTGTCAAAAATATCTTCCTTTGGAGTCACTTTTGTCTGACCATACTGCCATTACATATCAGATTTCCTTCCATCATAAGCCACCTTTCACTTCCTTTTTCAACACTTACCACCCTTAGATACTCGTAGAATCAGATCTGTTTTGCCTCAAACTGTCTCAATCTAACTAGCTAATGCACTGGTTTCCAGCAGGCTTGACTAGTGTAACTCACTTCTTATTGACATCACCAAGGGAGATCTGCACAAACTACAAATCATTCAAGTCTCTCTCGCCAGAGCCATAACAAAGACTCCTAAATATCAGCATATTAAGCCATTATTACATTCACTGCAGTAGCTGCCCATTCAGCAAATAATCCATTTCAAAATCTGTCTCATACTTTACAAAGTATTAAATTTAAAAACAGATGACCTACCTACATTCCATGCTCACCCCTCACACTAACAGATAGTACATTGACTCTTGCTGTACCCTGTACACGAACAGTGTTGGGTTCTCGGGCCTTCTTGGTAGCTGGTCCAAGCTTCGGAATTTACTGCCCAGTTCAGTTCGTTCTTTCTTTGATGTCATTCTGGTCAAACTACAGACGCGTCTCTTTCAACTTGCTTCTTACAGACCATAGCCTGGCTTCTGGTTTTTCTGACCTATCGGAATTCGACCCGGCTTCTCCAAAATATTACGATTTTGATTGCGATTTTCACTTGACGCGTCCCGACCATCGACTGATGCCTCAGGCATCATGATAACGGCGCAATAGAAGTCTTTAATATTACTACTCCATATTATTATTATTTCTACTCAAGGCAGAAATGATCCCTCATAAAGAAACTTGCTCGATTGCCGAAAATTAACTGAATACTATTCAGTACCCGAAACTGTTAGTAGACCTGCATAGGCAAATAGCAATCAACCAGAGCAAGGTATCGATCCCAGAATTCGCCACATATTTCTACTTTACGACGATCCAAGAAATTTCGAGGGGTCAACTTTGAACGGACAGTTAAATGCTGCAACGATCTGGTACGTTTTATGGGTAGTCGAAAGGATATTAATTTCTGAAACAATTTGCAGGAAATTAATGTATTCACGTTGCATCTAAATAATGACAACACAGACTATTGTCAAATAACAGAGATGAACGTTACCGAAAACGATTTTATCCTCTATCGCCACCTACAGTTGACCTGATTCAGATCTTCTCAAGTTAATTCAAATATCTTCGAGTAGACTCGCAGATCTTTTATTCTTCGGTTCGATTTAGAATAAATCAAAACTTATTATTACTTCTAAAAGTAACAGGCCCTACATGAAAGTCAGTGCTTCAATACAGTTGCTTTCCGAAGCACTATTCCCTGTGCCATCGCTTGACTCGTTCGCTTATTTAAGGGCGTCTGGAATACCGTTTTCCCGCCAGTTGACTGGACCAAGGCATCATTCACTTCTATAAGGGTAAAGGAAGCCGCCGGTGAATAAGATGGTCGCACTGACGCGGCTTTTGTGTGGCGCTGGGAAATTTCGGAGATTTACATTTATGTTACATTCAGTCAAGCCGTTATAGATTGTTTATGTAGTCTTGAGGGCAGCTTTTGATTCTGTAGACCGCACAGCTCTCTAGCAATTGTTCCTGTCTCTTGGGTTTCCCGAAAGACTGTGGACCTAATAAGAGAGTTTTACACCAAAACAATGAATGTTGCATATATTGATGGTGTGACTTCGTATTGGTTTAGCATGGAAAGTGGAGCAGGACATTTGGTGTACCCTGACCTGTTGTTGTTGCCAGTGGATCAGGTCTTACAGCAGACTAGCTGTTGCTTAAGGACACGCAGCCGCATGCATTGGAAATATTCTCTGACTTGGACTTTACCGATGATGTGGTCCTTCCTACTGAATTTCTGTCGTTGGAACTACTGGACCTGGAAGCACACCAGTTTGGAATGGAGATCAACTGGGCCAAAACCCAGTAACTGGGCCAAAACCCAGTAACTGAGCGCCTGTGAATAAGCTGGTTCTCACAATTTAGCCTTGGTTGGGCGCTGTAGAAATATCGAGTTACGATTACGATTGCGATGGGTCACAAGGAGGTTGCAGGAAACATGGTAGAACTCGTAGGATTTATCTACCTTGGGTTAAACGTCAAGGCTGATGAATACACAGGCACAGTGGCGCATTTAGCTATAGGCGTGGGGGCGCGCCCCTCTTGGTTATATGCCGGCGCCCCTCAGACCAGACCCATGCATGGTGGCTGCCAGTATGTGGCGCCCCTCTGGAAATACTCTTGCTCCCCAAGCAAACAATCCTGGAGCCGCCACTGCACAGGAGACTTGACTGGCAACCAAAGCACACAATCAATAACAACTCACCCAACTGACGACACAATCTTTCACGACAACAGTCGAACATCAGACAGATCACCCACTCCACTTTGTTTTGATCAATTTATCAACCAATCATTGAACATTAATCAGTCGATCCAATTTTCTTTTGTTAAATATACTAAACAACTCGTTGATCAAAGCATCAATCATTTTGTAAACCAAGTTCATTTACATTTTCAGTGCAAGCAAAAGCAGAAACACATCATACAAAAACCACCTAACTAGCATAAATCAGCTAAGCTTGCATTCTAAATGCCTGAATGTTGCCTTTCAAAACGATTTCTTGATCCAATTCATTATCCAGTGTCAATTCCTGCAGAATAAAATTATGAAAATATGCATACTAGCCTTAGCTCTATACAATATGTCATATAATGTTACTTTCATGAAAAGTAATATTATTATGCATATTACTTTCATACACCTACTGGACCCTCATTATAATGCTACATCTGGAAGCCTTAGGAACTAATAGTCAAACTAAACCTGCACTAAATCTGAGAATTATATATTACACATACATATATACGAGTATGTTACACATAAATATACATATGCATATATACCTGTATATGCATATATGTATATACCTGCATTTGGATTACTGACCTTATAGATACTTGTATACATTTCCAAACTGTGAAATCATCACCTAGTATGTGTAATGTACCATTTCAAATACATTCACACATACATACACAAGTATTGTAAGTATATATAAGCACATCATATATACAGATATGTATGTATACAAGCATCATATATTTTTGTATAGATCTTTAAGCTGTAAATTCAGAGGCAGATTCAGGGGCATATGTTAGTTACACCCCTTAAACTTAGCCAACTGACATTTTTTCAGCGTTTTTTCATCACATTGCAGATCCCACTATTACTTCCCCAGACTTCAAAACCTGAATTCGTACCTGAAAAAATATATAACATAAATATGGAAATTATGGAAGTTATGGTTAATATAATAAATTCTGAAAACAATCGTTTCGTATCTGTCCATCCATCTGTCCATCTTGGCATCTCTGCAGAGCGATACGCTTCACAAATGAATTCGATTGGTAGACAACTGCATTTGAAGCAGAAAGCGCCACCCATCAAGTGGAAATCATTTGGGTTTCCTGGCGCCACTGCCAATGGCAACCCGCAAAAACAGCATCTGCAGTCCAACACACTATTCTGTACAGTTGCTAGGAACGTTATTCTACACGGTGGGTATGCAAGACAGAACAGTTGCTCCTGAAAAACAAATACATTAGGCATGGTAAGATATTATTGGGTAAATCATTATAAATCCGAAGATGTTATTTATGGTCAATTATTGGAAACTAAATCTAATCAGAGGTAGTGGTGGCTCCTGTATTTCCTAACCGGGAGCCACAGGGGGGCCAAATGAATGGAAAGTGGACCCAGCTGGATTTCTGGGCTTGCTGAAAACTGGGAATGCTGTAAATATTTTTTGCACCAAGTCACAAGTTAACAAGAGATTTGAATTTGAGTTACATGATTTGTTCACCTCAACTATCTCAAGTCAAAATGCAACAACTGAAAACACAATAACTCTATTAGAAAAAATATAAACACAGTTGAATTGCATTACTAAATGAAGCACAAGTTAATGATAGTCATGCTTAGAGTCAAACTCGTCTAACAAAAAAGCCCATACTAATTAATTCTGCAAGAACAGATTCAATTGACAGCATTGCTATACTGCTTAAATGAATGTCAGACTAGGCTTCTTAGATGTTTCAATTAATTTTAGAACACAAAAAGCTTTGCTGACAAGCTGCTGATGCTACCGCCTCACATGGTAAGATAAGCTATGGTATGGTAAGTTAAGGTAATTTATTTTATTAATTTATTGCACTTATTACATACACAAGGTCAATAAATCCGAATCTGAGGTGCAAGACAAGTGTTGTGTGAACAACTTGTCTACAGTCGTTACATGGAGTATGCTCAGACCATTTGGAACCCGTACGAAATCGTAGGACTACAGACCCAACACCAAATAGACCATCATACCACATTCATTACGGAGGTGAAAACACTCACATTTTCAGCTTATTACAGCTTCATTACCTGTCACTGCCTATGCACTGTTGCCATGGCTACCGCTTGCAGAAAGCATCATCACTGTCTCACTGTTAGCAGCTGTCTCTGTGACTGTAGTGGTTGTTGTGACAACACGCCGGGTGATCATGACGTTGTTCGTCAGGTCAGGTGACAACAGGGAACCGGAATCTTCACTGTGGAACCAAAGCAAACAACAGAATATTTAATAAATAGCAAATTATGGTAATAAAACTCTTGGTTTTCAGATAATCTAATCAAATAATTTCTGTAGCGCCAGACGCTGGAAGCAGTTGCCAAAGTAGAAGGTAAGTTTAGTAAGCATAGACGACTGACACTAGATTATTTACAGATGCCTATGACTTGAATCTAATCTAAACTAATGAATTTAATAATGCTGAAATCATACTGGCATCAAATGACGGTCAAACGTCATAATCCCTTGGAAAGCCTGGTTTAAGAGAAAAATTAAGGCTCGTCTTAACTGAAATCTTAATTAGAACTATTTAAGTACTTCTTTATAGATTAATTCACAGAAGATAGATAAGACGTTTACAGACCATGATAAAAGAATATATCAAAACTTTCAATCTGTAGTTATTCGAGTAAATGAAGCAAGGTAAAGTAAGGAAAGGTAACACAGAGTAAGGTAAAGTAAGATATAACAAGGTAAGATAACATAAGGTATGGTAATGTAAGCAAGGGAAAGTAAGTTATGGTAACCAAGAAATGTGGTAAAGTAAGATAAGATAAATTAAGGAAACGGTGATGTAAGATCAGTAACAGTGATTATGTGACTGGAATGGATCAGATTAGCAACATGTGTCACCTGACATGAATCCTGACACTGTCCTCGGTCGTGTCGCCAGATGTCACGGAGTCATTGTTCGTCGAAGGCACATGATATCCAACATCATCATCACCGTGGTCATCGCCAACAATGCTGAAACCAGACAACACACAGGTTTTAATCAGATTAATTTATTATAATTTTTTACCATAATCAGTGTATTTTCCTATTTTTTAATCTTGTTCAGACTATTTACATATTATTTATTTACTCTAATCAGACTATTTTAATTTTATTTATTTACCTTGCACATTTACTACACTCACACTATTTTCTAATTTTCTTTGTCTTATTTTGATTATTTTTTTAACCAGATTATTTTCTCATTATTCATTTACAGTAAAGTAGTCATCAATCGGTGATGCTCAACAATATGTACTAACGGGTGCTATTACATAGTGCCTTTGAGAACCACTCACCGTTTTGAGAGGTTCTTTAAATGTGCTACATGAATGATATGTATATCAAGATACTGATTCCCTACTCGTCTGCACTTACTGTGGCGCTGGTACCCTGCTCCGTGTGGTGCTTTTCGAGCGGTTCTTGTTCCCTGGACTGCGTTCGTGTACTCCAGCTTCTGCAAGGTCTCCGGCGCCCCCTGGTGTCGTCACAGAGGTGGCAGCAGCGATGGTGCAGACAGGACGAAGCATCGACTGATGACCGGAGACAGAGAATCGCATGAATTCGGATGGAGATGACAGGTAGAAGGCATCGCCATTACGCGTGAAGACACATGAAACAATCCCTCTGAGAGACAAAATCCGCCATCAGATAAATTATTATAATTATAATAAAAATAATAACAATAAGAATAATAATAACAACAATAAGAAAAATAATGCCTGACTTTCCAGAAATCTGTTTCCCATGATTTTCATTCCTGCCTCAGTTAATAATAATGATAATAATAATGATGATGATAATAATAATAATAATAATAATAAAAATAATAATAATAATAGTAATAATAATAATAATAAAGACAATTTATGTAATGCTGAAAGAAAATGGCACTACACAATAATACAAATAACATCAATCCAATATCGTAAAATGTCGTAAATAATAAATGTAAATAACATAGTTAACATGAATCCGTAACTCAAAAAGAACATTTCTCAATATAAATAATTCAAAGTATCATTTATGACTAACATGATGTTTTCACGCCGGATGCAGTCAGCTGTAAAAAGACGTCGCAGGTGAGGAAGAGAAAACACCTGTGTCTCCCCTTGATTTGTCAGACAAACAAGGTCACACTCCACGTAGTTCGAAACTGCAAGCAATTCAAAGGCCATCACCAATCTTTCACTAGTACAATCTGATCTCTTACGACATGATCTAATATAACCATAAACTAATCCAACTGATTAGAATACACTCTACTATAATCTAATATCTGATATAATCTTGTAATCCAGCATAATCTAACCTAGCATTCTCTAATCCACCAAAATCAAATCTGGCATAATCTAATCTAATCTAACGCGAATGCCATGTGATTAAAACATCCTTTTGATCTGAGACATGTCAAAAGAGAGGGGCATAGATCACCTGAGGGACTTCTGAAGTTGACGTAGTTCACTCTGCGTACTTTTGAACCTTCGCTCGCTGTCAGTTTGTACTTCTCTCTGGCACTGAGACTTGGAAGAGAAAAGACCTAGCAACAAGAACAAGAATTCTTCATCCCACCACCACTGTTACTGAGGCCATAATTGTCAAATCATCACCAATCATTCATTTCACACACAAAATCAAGCCTTTAATCAACCAGATTTTGGGGAGAAAAGACCTAGCAACAAGAACAAAGAATTCATCATCTCATCAACACTACAACCACCACAAACAGCATGATCATCACCATCATCCAATCATTCATTTCAATCACAAAAACAGACCTTTAATCAACTACCTTCACTGTCATCTTCATCACCGTCATTGTCGTCATCTTCATCATGAACATAGTCTTCATCATCGTCATCATCATCAAATTGTTCACTCTGATCATAAGCGATCTAAATCAACATCAAAGAACACAATCGAATGACCTTAAAGAAGAAGATCAACTGACCTTCAGTTGTTCCTCAGAGCAGATAACGACACTGTGCGCGCCCGCACCAAGGTCTGGTTCAATCGTCGGCTGGCTCTTTGGCTGTACCTCATATGGCACCACAAATGGAATGGCGCCATGATCAACGACACAGATGCTGATCACTGGAGCACGATGCTTTAAATGGATCTCCTTCACTGTCACAGCAAAACATACACTAATCTAATCTAACCCTGAGCTATGACACTAATCTAATCTAATCTTAATGATATTATACTAATCCAATCTATTCTAATAACTTTAAATAGATCCTTTAACTATCAGTGGATATCCTGAACTATCAACGAGCATGATATACACTAATCCAAACTAATTTAATAATTTAAATTTTAAAAGAAGCTCCGTAAATATTAAAAAATCGAGTTGACCTAACCTAACCTAATCTAAATGCTACAAGACTAATATAATCCAATCCGACAAGAGACAACATATAAGAAAGAACAAGAACGGCATTTCTGAGGACTCACCCAAAAGCGATTGAATGACTTGGTTTGAACGGCGATCACCAGATGGCACGGTTAGTTGGTACATGTAAACGTAACCAGCATTCGTCCCGGCCCAAAACGTAGGCGTGTGTGCTTGAGCTGACACAAAATGCGACCAAACAAGCAGAATTAAAGATACAAAAGTCATAACAATCTGATTTACCATAAGCTAATATTTCACACCAACCTGAGGTCCAGTGTTTTGGTCACTGTGCACATTCAAATAGAGTGCCCAAGTTGCAAATTCATCTACAATAATTACATGCATGCTTTTATTTGCTTACAGTGTACACTAATCGATGCCAATCAAGTGGGTGTCTTAATATGTCCATGGTGTACTTTGAGCTATAATAAATGGCTGTGCCTTTCACTTGCCCATGACCTAGTGTCAGTTACAGTTAGCAGAGCATAAAGCATAGTTTTACCACTGGTCAGATAAGTTTCTGCGAAGTACAGCGTCCGAACAATAGACCCGGAAACGTCTTCTGATGACCTTGCTTCCACCTGGCGTTCAACCGGTTTCGTCAGGTCAACATCAATGGCACCCACATGGGTCTGGCGATGTCGGGATGGAGAACCAGATGCACCATTCAGATTGCGGCCACCTGGTGACGTGCTAAAAATAAAAATTAAATTTTAAAGAACAATAATGATATTAATAGACAAGGTTAGTAGCATTATGATAATGGCACTATAAAAAATTAGATCAGTTTGAGTACATCACTCAGTTGCTCAAAAACTCCCTCATTTGCTCATTAAGCAACCTTCAGTTAATGTCTTGTCCTTTATGATAATAGCTCAAACAAATTTCATCAGGTTAGATTCTTGGCTCACTCGATCACATACTTTGTTACTCGTTTGATCACTCATCCAATTACTCGCTCAGTTACTTGAACGATCACATACTTGGTTACCACTCATTAATCATTTCTTACATTGGGCGCATTTTTATGTCGTCTTCTTTTGTGTCTGTTTTTCGTCGGCGTTCTGATCGCCGGCTACGTAGTCGTCGGAAAGACTCACGCAATGACTTCTTGAATGACTTCCTCCTCGACATTGTGCTCTCCCCAACTCCAGATGTATCTGTCAAAGTAACAACCACACCACAATGTAATCATTCATTTATGCTGCCTCTTTATTTCTTTTTCAGTCATTTCTTTAATTATCCATTTAGTCAATAAAGTTAGATCTATTTAATCATTTATCTGTTTTTAATTATGAATCTATTTATTCATTTATCAAAACCATTCATTTATTCTTCTATTTTATCTAATAATCTGTCAATTATTAGATAAATATTCAGGTCTTTTATTTATTTATTCATATATCTTTTTACTTATTCATCTATTTAATTAATTAATTAATTTACTTTCATCAATCTTTATATATATTCTACTCCTATATCTATTTATATATCATTTAATTAATCATCTATATAGTAAATGATAAAACGTAATTTTAACACTACTGAGAAAGCGTTTGTATTGTAAATTTCTGATATGTCAAACTTATGTAATGTAATGTAACACATTTACAAAGGGCCTTTCAACCACCTCCCAAAGCACCAAGTCATGTAGTCGACTTGTATTTGATAGGATGGTGAGTTTCCTGCGCTAATCCATGAATTTTCTGTGACATAACGTCAGTGAGTTATCTAGATGATGATTTCTTTATGGTTGGCCAGTGTTCGAGCGCTGACTGCTGTTACGCTTCTGATTGGTGTACAGTGAACACAAATTTTGAAAATACACATTGAAAGATCATTAATATTATATAAACATTTAAAACTTTTATCCATTTGCTCATTTAAGTTTTTTACTTATTCATCTATTTAATTATTTATCTTTATTTATGCATCAATTAGTTCATTTATATATTTATTCAGCTCCTTTATTTATTAATCTTTGCTTTTTTTATCATTTATCTATTTAATTACTTATTTATAAATATGTTTAATTACTCATCGTTTTATTCATGCATGTTTATTCAGCTCTATTTATCTTTTTATTTATCAGCGTAGTAAATATTCATCTATGTTTTTATTTATCCTATTTATTTGTAATCTATTAATTAACTTTTTCATTTAGCCTTCATTTACTTCATTATAAGTTTTAAATTTAGAACACCAAGAACATGACTTCCTGGAAACAGAAAACAAAAACTAGCCTGAACTAGGAATCAGGTAAACGCTAATTAACTCAATTATCATTTAAAACATATTTAATTATTAATTAATTAGCTGACAAGCTTACCTGACAGACTCAGGGTACATTTGAAACTGATGGCAGCCATTTGATTGTAATCAATGACTCCAAAGCCATGGGACGTACCCACTGCCAGTCTAAATTCAATCAATCAGTCAGCCAATCAATCAGTCACTCAAGTACCGGTAATCATATGCAATCAATCAACCGGCCCCTCAGCAGTTTGTTCTTTAAGATGTGATATATAAACTGACCAATAAAATCAATCAGTCAACTATTCAATTAGTCACTCAATCAGTCATCGATTAATTAATCATAAGTTGATTCCAAGTCCACGAGATATACCAGTGGCCAAACCCAAACCAACCAGACATCAGTATTTCAGTAATGAACGAAAAAACTAATGTGCTAATTAACTCAAACAACTGGATCCACCTACACTTGCCAATCCGGATTGAATGCCAAGGCCGTGCAAGCGGCCGGCGGATAGACCTGGACCAGTCCCACAGGCTGGAATCCAGGTGGAAACTTCCAGTCTTTCCTTGATGGCAATGCCTCATGTCCCTTCCAGACAAAGTTGTCTCTCTCTCCAACAATGTTGACATCAACGCGCCTCGCATTAACCTGCCGCTCTTCTAGGTCCAGCCGGAGGATCATCACCTGTCCAGCTGTTCCTCCGAGGATCAGAGTCTCGCTTTTGACGCTGACTGTGATCTTCTGGATTCCAAGTCGTGGATCATCACTAAATGGGTCGTATGTGCCAACCTACAAAGCCAATGACAATGCGTTCAGGAAATGATTTCAACTGATCCATGTTTCGTTGGTGGATCTATTGATTCATTGACTCATTCTCTGATTGACTGACTGATTGATAGACTAATTCACAGATTTATTCACTTGACTTGCTTGACTCACTGATACGTGTACCACTGATTCATTTATAGAGTTAACAATTCACTAATTAAGTGAACACACTGTATCTGATTGTTTGTACAGCATCTTTTCAGTATTTCTCAAAGGCACAAGACCTAAATAATCCAGAACACATTCACTAACCAATCTCACTTCACCATTCCTTAACCAATATTAACACTTATACTACTTGAAGTTATATATATATATATATATATATATATATATATATATATATATATATATATATATATATATATATATATATATATATATATATATATAGTTACAAGTTCACGTGTGATCTGAGAGAGTAGGTATGTTTGGTGGAGAGACGTGTCCTTGTAACATCTGTGAGGTAACAGCTGTTTGGATAGTTGGGAGTGTCTGAAGGAGTGGTGCCTCACTAAGCGGGAAAAATACTATAAAAGAGGGAGCTTAAACTGTAGGAGAGTTCTTTCTTCTTGACGAACTGATGTTGAAACTTTGCTGTCTTGAATGTAAATGGTCTGATGTCGTCGAAGAAAAAGAAAGTTTTAACATTTTAATGTTGCTGTTGGTCCATACCCCAAAGGACAACGAACTACGAACGCCAGCACGCAACAATATATATATATATATATATATATATATATATATATATATATATATATATATATATATATATATATATATATATATATATATATATATATATATATATATATATATATATATATATATATATAATGTGCAGGTATGATTACGATTACAAACACCATCCATACTCAACCTTCAGAATTTGTTAACTTACATTTTCATGTTCATTAACCACTCTGAACAATTTGTTAATCTAATTCTTAATGCATGTTAACCAATCTCCGCAATTTGTTAACCTAATTAAATATGTTTCTTAACATACCTTCCGGAAAGGTGGCCACTCCTCATCCATGTCTAGGTCCTCGTTATTCTCCATTGATGAGGGAATGGAGAAGAGACCAGAAGTATTTAACTTGTACAGCAGAAGGATGTCCACAGAAGATACATCCCAAAAACGCACTGAACCATCTTCGTGTCTACAATGAATACTTAGCATATTGGGTAAAAAAATGCAACAGCTTTTCATCCCTCCATAACTGGGGTTTAAATTCTTCAAAAGCAGCTGAGATTATGTTCTAGACACACAGTCATGTATGCAAGCACATAGAACGCTTCTCAGGAGTGCTTAAAAGGCACTATATTAAGTGTCTATATGCATGCACACACACGCATGCACACACACACAGATATGTGCGTACATTCCAAATCACAAGCCTTTGGGCAAAAGCAGTTAAGAAAGACATCATCTTACTCAGTGCATTGGTATCTTTACAAAGGAACTACATAAATTTACAGAATGAATTATAGCATAGATTACCCTGTAATAAGAATATCTCGAACTGTGACCTCACGCTGCATATTCAGGCCACCATGAATCGGCCAATCCTAGAGTCAGACAGACAGACAAAACAGATCACTACCAAGAACAAACAGTATCCCTAAGATTATCGCTAACACATAATTATTTTTATAGTTATTTCTGCATTTAATAAGTGCACTAACCATCAGTCCATGGCACTGAGCAATAGTTCATGAAAGATTTGCTCAAGGTCCCTACAGGAAAAATGTCTCATGCTCCACCTTGCAGGGCAAGTGCACAAATCAACTGGCTACCTACCATGTCATCAAAAATGTAACTATAACAGAAAGTTCACAAACACTACGTAATTAGACATAAACTGTACCTAAACCACTGAAACAGCACAAGATATTTTAACAGTACCTATAAACATTATCTACAAACAACGACGGCACCAAAAAACAAATAGTACCTACATGGATAAACAGTACCAGTAAATATACATTAACTACAAACAATACCAACAAAGTACAAACAAGTACAGAGAATACCTATAAGTAGAAAATTGGTCGACATTACTTGAGAACTGCATGGCAAGAGAGGCTCTTCCTACCCGGCCTGAGAATCCATGGAACTGCCTCCGTCCCGCCTCCTCCACCTTTCGGAAGAAGTTACCGGTGGCATCGGCCACGTGCGCCGTGCATGTGATGGCCGTGGAATGGACAGTGGCTAGATATGGAGGATGGAACGTCGGCCATCCTTCCGTCTCCAGGTCAATTACAACCATCTCCTCCTCAAGCAACACAAACAAACAGCTTGGGTCATCATGCTCAGCCGCATCTGCAATTGAAGCGTAAAACAGTTCCAATAAACACAAGCAATACCAAGAGACATAACCAAAAGAACATAAGCAGTATAAATAAACATAAAACACAATATTCATTTTAGGTAAAGTAATTACTCAATTATCAATGTCTCTTACAACAACAGGGATCATTCGGCTCCTGAAATTTGAAATTAAAAAAGCAACCAACGACAGATCTTTGCACATAAGTACGCTTTTATCTAAGTATTTATACAGTGTCCTTTAGGAACCTCACAAAAGCAATCCTTACTTGACCGTCTAACTGACCTAAAATGGTGAAACTTCAGATAAGCAGAGAATGCAAATTGATTCAGATGGAAGATTGTTCCCAGAGGAAGGTGTGATGCATGAGAACGTGCATAACAACAACAGCACTACATAAGCTTCCAGATTAGATTAGTGACCACGCAACACCCCAGTAAGTTCAGAACACATAGTTTCTTACAGAAATCATTATACAGTGGCACTACACAAAAGTCCGAAATATGATACCATACACAGATCGATCAGACTGACCGCCTCTGTTAGAACATTGAGCTTCATCACTGGCACAGAAAACGAAGAAGTCAATAACTTTGGACGTGAAGTCAAAGACGACGTGCTTGTCACCCTGCATGACAGTAACAGTGTGGTGGTCACTGTAGCTCGCACGGGGCATTCCACCCGAAAAGATCATCATGGCCTCCGCTCTTCAAGACAACAAGCAATATATGAATGACACAGAATGAAAGAAAAAGAAAGAAGAGGGATTGAGGAAAGGAGGGAGGCTGGGACTGAACAATCCACTGAAAAGATCATCATAGCCTCCCCCACAGTGGCATAGCTAAGTATTTGGCATACAGAGCGAGTGATGGCAAGCCCCCCATAGAAATGTGTTATTTTAATGAAGAACAGCAAGTTAATTAATGACAATATTATAACACCAAAACTCAAAACAAAACTTTTCTAGCCTTGATAGCTGCAAAGTCTTTGAGAACTACCCCAAAACTGATGTTAGCAGCTACTTCATCTCAACTGACAGAACATCAAAGTATGTTAGTCTCTCGTGTGACACTACAGACTGTAAATAGGATTTGATAAAATAATGTAATGAAATGACAACAGTTTATACAGCACAGTAGGAAGCAAGCTACTTCTTGGGTGCTTTATAATGTCAGTTGCAGCGACAGATGAGACAATTGAATATTTTCTGCTTACGATTCTGCCGTCTTCCATTCCATCTTGTTAATCGTCTTACAAGGAAAGGGTCCTAAAATTCAACCAGAGAAACACATCAAACAGCTTATTTCACTGACCTTGCCTTTTACTCCCTGTTCAATTTCACAAATTCAGAGACCAGAAAAGAGCAGTCAGTGGTTAAAGGTCAAAAGGAGTAGATGTAAAAGGGTGGAAATTCACCTTGTGTTTTCTGCCCTATTGGCCCACCAGTGCGCCCCCAGGATGCTGAACGAGAAACAGAAGGTGACTGCCGTCTTGGAGCGTCTGTCAGGGAAACTTGCAGCTGAGGCAGACCTAATCAAAGCGCTGTGTGCTGAGATGGGAACGGCACCCGTAGGAACCGGTGCACTTTCAGCACCCGCACCATCACCCACAAAGGTAGTGGACCCCGACCAGGGCCTGGGCATTGCCATGGTTAAAGAATATGGATTCAAACCTCTGAGCCAGCTCAACCTGGCTAACCCAGAAGTTGAGGGCACAATGGCTCACGAGGTCACATACATTAACTGGAATATACTCGGGCTGAAAAGGGGACACTGAGTGCATGTAAGAAGTGAATCAGACTTCTGGAAAAAGGATTGCAGCTCGTCATCCACACCCGCAAGGACATCCTAGCACCACTAAAGGTGCAGGGGACAACCAGTTCAGCAAGCTCATCATCGACCCTGTGGCGCTGTCTGTCTGTCATTCAAGTGTGGCCAATGCTCCACACCTGCTGACATAAGACTTGGCAGTATACACTGCAGGCAAATGAGACCTTCAAGAAGCTTGTGCAGCTCGTCTGCATGCCTGTGCATGGGCAGAAAAGCAAGAAGCATAGGCTGATCAATGGCAAAGGTGTTGTGTGGTGCTACAGCAACCTGAACGTCTTTGTCGAAAGGCTTCAGCTTCTGGTGGCCAGCGGGTGGCAGAGAACACCGGCCTGAATAATGCAATTAGTTCAACGGAATGCAGTTGTAAATCTGTATTCATGTACCTTGACTAGATCAAAATAGACGGTAGATTAAATTCGAATACACAAGTTAAAATTCAAATACAATTACAAACATGGCATCATCATAAGTAAAATGTAGATAGTCGTTATATTTTCATCCTTTTGTATATAAAAAAACGTAATAAGTGGGACAGATAACTATAATGCAGATAAATAACTGATGTATAGATAAGTAAAAGAAAATAAATAGTGCAGAATATAAGAACAGATAAAAATACAGACAATTAAATAAATAAAATAAAATGATAGACAAATAAATAAAATAAAAAGACAGATAATTAAACAAAACATAGATTACAGACTAAACACAATAAAGAGATAAAAAGAATATAAGGAAAATTAAGTTTAAAAAGATCAAAATTAAAAAAATGTTTGGCTACAGTTATGCTTACCATAGGGCGTAGTCGTCTGTTCCTTCGGACGATTTGTTTCAGAAACGTTCCACACGATGTATGATCCGTTGACATGGGTGCTCATGAACTCTTTTCCATTCCGGTGAAAAACGATGCATTCAAGCTCCTGCGACAACATAAGCCAAAGCACTAAATCAAAATTTGTTATAATCATTTGCGCTGTAATGAAGTAGTCTATCGTGTGACACAGAGGTCTATTTGGCAATACCCACAGTCTCTAATACAATGATTTTGGGTTTGAATTGGCCGAGTGGATTCTGCAATGACCCTGGACAACTTGTTCACACACACTTATCTTGTCCCTCAGATTTAGATTTGCTGACCTTCCATACATAATTAGTGCAACAGATGAAAAAACATTTATAAAGAATACTTGCCAGTCCTGCATTGTACAGTTGCTCTGTTTTCTTCTGTTTCATGTCCCACAGAACGATCAGACCGCGGTTGTACCCAATCAACAACTAAAAGCAACAACAATTTATTTATTTTGTATTTTTATAGCACTGCTATCTACTTTATATACCACCACTACCAACAACTTACAAAATTTGGACTTAATTTGTTTTAACATTTATATGTATTAATGATCTGCAACAAAATACTGTCCAAAAATGCATGAAATCTAGATCAGACCTTAGAAATAACTCCTCAACACACACTCAGCCAGAGCCAAAGTCTGAATACAACAGACTTATCGAGGAAATTTTGCAAAATGAAGTGTTCTATCAAAATGAAACGATAAGCAAAAGTGGCGGCCATTTTGGCCACAGACATGAACAGACCTAAGTAATAAACTGGCTATTAAGATTGAAGTTTTGGAAACAATTTTGTTATTATAATTTGAATCAGACTGATCATGCGGGAGATAATTTGACCTGAACTATTTTGCACATAGTATTTAAAATATGTTTTCAAACCAAGTATTTTGTACCTGTATTTTAAACACCTGCATAAAAAATATTCACATTTGTACTCTAGTTACTTTTCAAGAGTATTTTACCCATCATTGCTCCTACCACTGCCTAATGACAAACCAACAACTTAGAAAATTTGGTGTTAAGGTCTGGACGTTTCAGTACAGTTAGCCTATCCTGTGCAAAGCAGCTGTTTGCTAGATTGGCAAAATGTCCCTTCAAGAAGAAATCCCTGATTGCTCCCCATTTCCCTCCTTCATCTCCTCTTCTCTGCCCCTCCCCTTTCTACTTTCTTCCAGCTTCTACAAACCTTTTCCGGTTTAAGCGGATGAATGGAAATGGATTCAACCGCTCCAGGATTCCGACGAAATTCCTCCGGAGCACTGTAATCAACACAAAAAATGCTGCTGTCAACCATAACTATGTAGCTATGTGAAAGTACACTACATACACCCTCCACTACATCACATCGCACCACATACTACAATGCAGTAGTTTTTCTGCTGAAACAGCCATATGAATTTCCCAATTCAAAAGCGTTACATTACACTGCACTATTACGCTCTTGTACATATTTACACTACACTGTATAACAGCAGAACACAACTACGTATTACATAACACTTTAACAATGTTTTAAATTGTATTACGCAACATTGTCTTTTTGTGTTTCACACAGATCTGATGTTTTATATCTAAATTTCACAACTACTTTTCTAATTAACCTAACAATAAAACCACTGGTGAAGTAAATGGAAACTGAAGTTGGCCACTCTTACTTCTGCATAATGTTTTCCTGAAAGATGACCTGATCAAGAAGTTTGAAGCTTCGCAAGTCGAGCGTGTAAATGTGACCATTGTCTGTCCCCAACAATAAATGACAACGAGACAACAGCAGGCACGTACACGACACAGTGTTGAACCTGTCAATCAATTATGCAATCATTCAATCGACTCAATCATTAATCAATCAACAACCAACTCAATCATCAATCAACTAGCTCAACCAGTCAACCATTTGAACGACCAACAGCTTAACCATTAATAGAGGTCTCAAAACTTTTGCAAAACGAAGCTGGGGTACCTGTGTTCATTTTTAGCAGATACCCGACTACCCAACACTCCATCATGGGATAAATAAAATCACCTGTACCCGACGTGTGTATTTCATGTGGAAACACTAATCCATATATTTGTTAGCACGCAAGCAAGTTAAGTTACCACAGCTGGAAATACCACGCACGAGATAAAGGGACCAAACCTACATTCATTGGTACCACATTCCGAAATATACCCGAGCCTCCAGATGCCTGATGCCTTAATCAGTCAACTCAATCAATGAACCACCCAACCAATCAATCAACTCAATCCAATGAAAAACCTACACATGTTCGAGAGAAAGACTCCTAATCTCATGAAGATATGAACGCCTTTCACGTGTTCCGATCTCCCACAGATGAACGCTGTTGTCCACACACAATGTTACAATGTTCATCTGACACACAACATAAGAATCAGCACATGTTAAATAATATAAATTTCATGTGAGTCCAACTCAACATTCATTCTCTGTTTACCTAAAGTCACATATCCCAAACTGAGTTCAGCTGCAGAAAATGACATTATTAAAAAGCAACTTGTTAATACAATCTCGTTATAGTGCAGTACTTGATAAAACACAACTTAGTTCAACACTGTACAGAAAAACACTAAAGCACAACTTCATTACAATTTAATACTTGATAACACATCATAACACAACTTTCTTATAACACGTTGTAATGTAGTATCCAGTGTAATTCAATTAACACTGCTTGACAGGGAATAACTGTTTACACCCACCTGGCCAAAGAAGAAAATCTGGACCACTGTAACCTCATCTTTGTGGGTGGAGGAAAGTTGAACCCCTGGGGCTCCGTAGCTACTCTGCAGTCAAAGAAACGAGGTAAGCAATCCGTTTGTTACCCTACTATGGAACTTGCACTTTGTAGCCCGAGTTCTGAAATAGGTTGATTAGCAACTTAGAACCTCAGTGACCTTCACTGCTTCCACAATGTCAACGGCTGAATACAATCTTCTCATCATGGTTCAACGTCCTCAATGGTTCGACTGGATGGGCGTGTGGCCGGCTGCCTGTCTGTCTGGCTGACTGACTGTCTGACTAACTATCTAACTGTCTGGCTGGCTGGCTGACTAACCAACTAATATCTGACTGACTGACCAGCTAACTAACCAGCTGACTGACTGATTCATCAACTGTCTGATCAACTAACTGATCAATTGACTGGCTGGCTGGCTGGCAGACAGACTTGCTGGAAGACTGACTGGCTGGCTGACTGACTGACAAGTGGTTTGGCAGCATTTGATTGCAGAAGGGGCAACAGTTCGCCACAGAAAAGATACATTCTCAAGGAGCCAGTCTCCGTTCCAAGCGCCAGCAGACTGAGCTGCGGATGAAAGGCAATGGCACTGGCTTTGTGCGGAAATCCATACTCAACACACTGCAACAAATAAACAAATGCACCATAAAGCAAATAAATAAACACGTCATACATTAATGGACTTAAAATTGTATGTTCCTTCAAGTAATCCATGCGACTAAGCAAGTTCACGACAGCCCAGGCTGTAAGGGTTTGCAAGACTAACATCATCTTTATGTAACAATAATGATAATAATAATGGTATTGACAACAGTAATAATAATAATAAAATAATAATAATAATAGCAATAAACTGGGAAGAGGCCTGCTTTCAAGAGATCTGCTTCCCACATACTCCTAACCTAATTGTTTATTCATAGGGATCATTCCTAACTGGTTTAAAAATATACATACATACATACATACATACATAGTGCCTCTTCATATCTTTTATACTGGGCTACAGAGGTTAAGGTAAGTAATTTGTCACATATCAAACCTGACTGAATCCAAAAACGTCTTTTGGCGCCCCCTGACGGCCATCTCGCTGGTCACTTTTCTTCAGACCAAAACGCCTCAAAACCGAATCCATTCCTGGCTGGTCACTGAAAGAAGCAAAATTACCTGTACGACAAATGCAATCAAAGTTAACAGCAAAATTTACTCACAATAGGTTCAGGCAACTCTGAGGTGACCTCGGATATCAGAGTTCAAAACCCAAACTGACCTGTCTAGTGTCTAGAAAGACAAAAGGTAAGTTGGCTGGCCAATGTACAGTGCTTTATAAACCATGAAACAAGTTCTCAATTGGATTCTTTGTTCTATAAGAAGCCAGTGCAACGACTGCAGCATGTGGATGATGTGTTGGAATTTGAGTGGTATGTTATATCACTAGCCAAGGAGTTCTAAAGCATTAATTTTTAAGTTGTGCAAATTTTGTCTTTGTAAAGCCATTTAAAAGTCAGTTAGTTATAGTAATCAGGACAGTTAGAAACTAGAGTGTTAGCTGGAGAAACCAAGACATTCTGAGGTACATCAGGTCTTCTTCTGTAGATATCGTCTATATAAAAGTGAACAGATTAGAAAGTGGTTTAAATATTACCTGAGAAAGAAAACTGAAATAAATGACAACTCACAACCTGACCTTACCTATCTAGCAAATCTGACAAACTTGAGAGTGACTGTCTGAATCTGACTATACCATAGACAAGGAAAGCTTTTTTATACCTTCTTATTTGATAGGTTACCTGTACCTTTGAAAGGTTGTTTTAATATAAATAATCAGATATATACCTGCAAACATGCAATAGGCCTTTTGCAAACTTGGCTAGTAATTAATGAATTGTGTTGATTGTATTAAAATTTGAAATGAAGAGGCATTACCAATGAAAGCATAGACCAAGAAGTTGAAGTTAAATTAAATCTAAAGATTTGTATAGTGCTGCTTTCTAAATCAAGAACTCATCAAGCTGTACAACATGCAAGGACAGGTTGTCCAGTTGTGGATTAACACTGTCGTGTTTGTGCTTCAGCCAAAAGATCCTTCCAGCCCAGGACAATGCCAGTGAGGACTAATATTGACAGATGTATGTCAGTAATAATTGAACGATTACCTTACTCTATCATAACACAAAAGGTATCAGCTGAAAATAATGTGAGAAATTCTATAGCGCCATTGTATTACTTCTCAGGGAATCAGTTGATGGCCACTGCCAAACAAAATCAGTGTGCATGCGAAGTTCAAGGGCGAGTCCAGTCAAAAGCCAAGAGGGAAAGTTGAGGATAGGTGTAAACAGCCTACAGAGGAAACAAGTCCAGGAAGAGACAAGTTTTAAGTCCAGATCTAAAGGCCAACACAGACTCAGAGTTGACATTTGCTAGAAGAAAGTTACAAAAGTTTAGGGCCTGTGACATAAAGGCACACCCAACGAGAGCTGTCCTTGTCCACGGTAAAGTCAATGAAGACATTTACTCTCCTATTAAATGTATGTCACCCTTGTATTATTACTGTATTAAAATATACATTATCACTTTAATCCATAAAGAGAAGTCTACTCTACTGCAGTAAATATAACCAAATAAACAGTAATGCCAACTGTAGGCCTACCAGAAACTTATTTGGAGAAAAGGGGATAAGTTGATAGGTATGCAAAACCTGTTGATGAAAAAGTAGTTTGGAAAAAGTAATAAACTAAAAATTGAGATTTTGTAGTTTAACTACCGACTAGTTAAAAATACGTCTGATAAACGTTGTTAACCCCTTTTTAACTACTTACAAATTCGTAAAGAATTCCAGATTGGTTCCAGAAGATGGGAATATGATCGTTAGACTTTTGAGTTCATGTCTATTATCGGTTAAAATTTGATGAGCTTCAATAACAGTCCCCAAAACCCGACCCGCACCCCAACCACACCCTGAGGACAACTAATCTTCGTCTGGTTCAAACGGGGTCGGGTCTATGGGCCCACAATTTGGGACAAATTACAGAGTTTGCAATTGAAGAATAATGACAGTCGCAAAAATCCAACCTTATCTGAAACAGCAACAAACGATCACGCTTGGCAAATCTTTTTAATGCGCTACAAAAATTGTACCGGGCAGGTGAGCCAACGCAAATGCCGGTCTCGCTTTGAACACCTGGTTTAAAATTGACTTCCGGAATATTTCGCAATTTTTCTCAACATTCCCAGAACCATAATCCATCAACTTCGCCCACAATTTATAAATATAATTCTAAAATACAGAGGCTGAACTTCTGAAAACAACAGATTTGAATTTAAAGGTTTCCAAAAGAAAAGTTTAGAATCCTAAACGCACCAACATTTCAGTTTACCACAATAGTAACACAGAGTAAATATTATTCTAAAGAGCCCTCGATTGACACATCAGTAAAGGGCGGCTCTATGAATTCTGACATTCACATACGCATTTATAAATAAGTCATTGTTTTTCAAGTTTTATTCAGGCATTTCATTTAGAAGCCTTTTACAAGTAATACTGAGCTTTTGTTACTTAGTCAAGCTCCAATTCCAAGCACCATCCACCGTAGCGGTCTAACTGGCTGCCTGCCTGACTCTTGGATCTTGACCTGGAAACAAGCCCTTCTTGCCTACTGATGTTGTTTTGGCTCAGCGCCTATGAATAAGCTAGTTACCACGACTTGGCTTTCAACTGGCGCTGTAGTAATCCAGAGTTTACGAAATCTATACTTATCTCAAATACTTATCATATGTTTCATAACAAACTTTCGCAAAAAACTACTACACCTTAAATGCATGGCACCCATTCAAACGAGCAGCAAATGGTGAAGGATCTCACCCGATTAATTCACTGAAAAATGATCAGGGTCGAGGCCATACGGTCGCTATAGAGAAACGTGTACATTCAACTATATATCTGAGCCATGCTACCTACTCTGCTCCTTGTGCAATTTTTGCGCAGTTTTCATTAAACACTGACTGTACTTTAAAAAATTTCCTGATTCCCCCTCTTTTATATCTGTCTACAGGTCCGATCTTTGGATGGAACCGAACATGTGTAACATATCTGCCTCACCGATTCTGCGTCTTGCTAAGCGTCTATGAATAAGTAAGTTCTCACGACTTAGTTTTTCTGCCCGCTGAAGAAATCCTGAGATTAATATTACAAGATTGTTCTTTTCAGTCAACTACTAAATGACAATTAACTGTAAAACGTCGTCTAGTTAGCTGAAGTACTGAATCTATCATCCGCACGACCTTGTTACCTCGATGGCATGAACTTACGTGTAAGGCTAGCATTTCTGGGCCGATTCCCTAATTTGCTAGCAACTGTCACAGCCCATTAAATCGTTTGCATCGTTCATCTTTCTAATTACAGTAGTTTGCAGTGTCAACGGACACTTTTAGAAATTAACCCGACTTTCGGCTTAATTTAGACGTGCCATAGGTTGCTGCCTTGGAGCAAATGTTCTGACACTAATTAGACGACTGACCATCAGTTGGTCTTTGTTTTTCTTCCGTGATGTTTCACGATTTAATTTATCGTTTCAAACACTTAGTCACAAACGTCATTTAATTTTTTTATTGGTTTGGACGATTGTCACTGAGGCTATTCATGGCTAAAGCATTCCACTCAGCTTCAAACCATTGCTTATGTCTGCATTTGACTCAAGGCAGATGTAAATCTCAGGCTTCATGTTACTGAACCTCGTATGTCCCAAAGCATTCCAATCACTTGTTGAAGTTGTCAAATTAAAATAACCACCACTCAGACAAGCTGTCCTCTAACAAACCTGATAAACTATGGTAGCTTTTTAGCAGATGTAGTCCAAAAAGCACTAAGAATTTCAACCTGGGTGATTTGTGATTTACTACCAACAAATTCACAGGATTTGACTTGACTATTCCAACAGATTACAATTCATGACTACGGTTTCACTCTATGTGACCATAGGTTGAAGCCTTCTGCTTTATTAGATGGGCAGCAAAACTGTATTGGGAAATACAATCTTCAGCAGAGTAGAACAAATCTTGAATTACCCTTAAATCGATTTGACCTTGCAACCTCTGAATTTGAGTCTTGAACACAAACAACCATTCGACCCTGCATAATGATTATGGACTCTTAAAATCACATGAGGCTTATTTAAGTTAACTGAGTGAACTTATTCATACTAAGACTGTTTAATAGTTTTTAATTTTGAAACAACACAAGTCCAATCATCTTGACTCTCTAGATAAATCAGAGGAATGGACAGCGTGAGTCACAATTTTCAGTCTTAGAAGAAAAAGCCGAGGATCTTTCCTCCAAGGTGCTTCCTTCGGGCTTCCTCATGATCCATAATTCCTCCTGACGTGGTCATCACTAGAAATCTTAAAACGAAAAACACAAAAGGTCATTTTATTCTAGATACAACAGCATATCAACTAGCTATTTACCCAAAGAGCAAGCATTACTACACTGTATTACAAACCCATTTTTTTCAACTACAATTAAGGTATGGTAATTAATAACAGCTTCTTGGTCATTCTGTGTCTCTTGTCCTTCAGCATTTGAAAGCCATTCTGTTCAGTCTTTGTTTTGTTTTGTCAGTTTAGCAGTGCCTCGGAGGAGTGTTTTTTGAAGAGGTGCTATACAAATTTGCAATTATAACTACAATTTTTTTAATAGCTTCTATAGGTCCCTTAAAAGGTTCTTTGAAGAAATGCCAGAAAAATGCCCAAGTGCATATAAACATGCTCTTATCTGTCCTCTAGAAGTTGCCATGTCCTATTAGAAAGTCAACAAGTTTTCATCTTCAGATCATATCCTGTTCAAAGGCATTGACACATCCTCAATATATCTACTTGATCCAGTGTGTGAAACCCAGTCATGTAACCTACATTGCTGCTATTACATCTGCAATTCAGCGCAAAAATTCTTCAACTCCAGAAGCACACCACTGAGTACTTCAGTTGAAAGAGGAGCATAATAAACAAGTCTATTTATATTTCCCAGCAACATCATGCCCTATGTTATCCTGCACCACATGCTGAACTTAGCAGCACGTCACGCGATAGCTTTAAGCAACTCCACTCACCCAAACTGACGTGATGGCAGTAGGGAAGTTGTCCATGATTCAATGTTTTTAACCTTGACATCGTAACGTGGACTGATCACACCACACTGCAAAACATAACACAAAATTTTTAATAGATATGCATTATAAGCCTCTCTGCAAAAGCAACTCATCCCATCAATTTACACTGCTGTTAATTAACTCAAATAATTAATTACTTCTTACAAATATTTTATTTATATTCTTCAAAAAAGGTCCTTAATAATTTCAATAAAATATTAGAAATCAACATTAGAAAATGCTTATTAATATTTTTCATATTTCTTATTAAGACCTTCAATAGCATCTCATACTTATTAGAAGTCAACACCTAATACATTAATATTCTACAACAATGCTGCATATATAAGGTAAATTTCAAAATTTAACAAAATTAAATAATTACTAAACATACAAATGCTCAGCATATCCAAGAGTTTTGATTATTTTCTTTTGAAAACTAGAGAAAGCAGATTACACTTTAGCATCCTTATTTCTGAATTAAACTGTTACCTTGTTAATTCTGCCTGTCAAGTTGATCACAATTTTGCCAGCACGATGGTCATCAATGATCTCAAAATCCTCTATGTAACCTATAACAGTCAACAAACATTTGCAACTACACATTCTAATTCTTTAACCACGCACCATAGCATCATCCATAAATAATCATAAAGGGTGTGATTTTCATGGGAAGGTTAAAACACATCAGATTCTGCCAAGTTTAGCCAATCTCAAACTGCATCTTGGACCCAGTTCAGAACACGGCATACTTATAGTATGCCCTATTCTGGCCGTTGCTTTTCGGCGTAGCCCGCCACAGTGAGTTTATTATATAGGTCATTGATTGAAGTAAATAAACATGGATTCTAATGCCTGCTGTTAAATAAGGGTTAAGGTTAAAGTTAGGGTTAGTTCAGTTTTGTAAATATTGAATAATGCTTAATGATCTTTGCAAATAATGTTTAGCTTGAAAAGATTTATCTTAGCAGCAACAAAGCTTAATGGCCGAAAGCCTTGCCCAAAACAGCCCAAAACAGAGCAGTCCCTGATACTATAAGTATGCCCAGAACAGAACTGGACAATTATTATAAATTAAAAGTTAACATGTACAATTAAAATTATGCATATGCTACATCTTGCTTCAATAATTAACCTTTGACAAGCAAAGAGCATGGTAAAAATGTAAATGAAGTTTTTCAAGTTTAATTTTAGGGATTTTCAGCAAACATTCTATGCACTTCTACACCTTTTTGTATATAAATATATTAATGCAGTACAAGTATAAATCCCTTTGCCTTTGATTTTAATATCAATTAATGCTTTATATATCAATTGATTAGCAATAGGCTCATTGTGTTGCAAGCAATTTTAACTGGTTAAGTGCAAATTGGGTCAGGACTGGTTTAAGACTTTCTGAGTGGCAATTTAAGAGTTTGCACACATGATTTTCATGTTGGAAAAGCACATCTTTGTAAGAACTTTGTATTTATACTCACCATGCTTCATCATAACCGTCAGGAACTTGACAGTGACCTTTGAGCATGGCCGGATCAGAACCTGACGTTTGCCTCGCTTCTCTGCATTGCAGATCGACTTAAGGGCATCGGCCAAAGCATTCATACGCACCATTTTGACAGCTCAAGATTCTGAAAAGCAGATTTAAATATTTTATTATTAAAATGGTGGCAAATAAGTTCAATTAAAAACCAAAATAAAGCTTAAGATTCTGAAAAGCCGACTGAATCAGAAATTAGAAACTAAGATATCTTTAAACTCAGGAATCGCAATATTTAATATTAAAGACACTGCCCTAGCATATTACGACTACAGCGTAAACTCGAAATTTCTACAGCGCTCAAAGAAAGTCGTCGTGGGAACAACTTATTCACTGTCTGCAGATTGTAAACACACGCAAACAACAATTTTGTGTTACTAAACTTCAACTGATAAAAACGCCAGATCCGACGATTTACGGTTGTCCACACAAATTACTTCTACTTAAATCTTCACTTCAACACCATTTACAAATTCATGGGGCGTCGGTAAGCACCGGCACACGCTATGCATAAGGGCTGTTTTTGCAGTGTTTTAAGTCAAATTAATTTTAAATCGCGTCCACGAGAAACACAGACATGTCGTACAATAACACCTTTTCAAAAATTATCCAGGTGGAAGGGGAATAAACCTAGATGATTGAGGATTAAGTTTCAAAGTCACACAACTATTATGAAAAATGGCACTCACTCTCTTCAGCTAGAGTAAAAGAAAGGTTCTTGTTTCGGGTCCTTTCAGCTGCAATCCCACCATTAAGACTTCCGCCATACCATTTTGTAGCGCTTTAATAAATGTTATCGTAATCGTAATAGTAAACTCCAAATTTCTCCAGCGCTACTTAAAAGCTAAGCGCAGTGCACCAGCTTATTCACGAGCGCTGCGTCAAGTCATTGGAATTGTCCAAAGATCCCATGTCGAGACTAAGTCCGGTTTCCAGAAGACCAGAGAGAGAAGGGGGAAAGGACCTATGTAAGGTGGGTTGTGTTTAAGCTGAGAGAAATGGGAATGCAGCGGATCATAATCGTAACCGTAAACTCAAGCTTTCTACAGCGCACGGCGAAAGCTAAGTCGTGGGAACCACCTTATTCACAGGCGCTCAGTCAAACAGAAAATCGATAGGCTAGAATGGTTCGGTTCTAAGTCAATATCCAAGAGGCAGGCAGGCTTCGGTGGGTGGTGTTTGGAATTGGATCTGCAGGTTAGGTAGGGGAAAGAAGAAGAATGTAAAAGTAAGAAACAAAAAAAATCCAGAAAATTAGTAAATGTACACGTACACATTTTTCTATAGCGACCTGTAGCCTTAACCCTGCTCATTTCCCGGTCCCTATAGAAAACTCACTTTGAGCCGTTCTTGTAAAAAGCCAGAGACCTTAAATGGTGTGGCGTCCATTCAAACGGGCAGTAGTGGTGAAAGATCTCGCTCGATAAATTTATTGAAAAATCGATCATATTCTTCATATCATTTTCATATCTGCATGATCTTAGTCTGTTCGAGATTGATGGTGAGTCCCACCTTCATTGTCTCTTCCCGTGTCTTAGATATTAGTTCTCTTTGTGCCTTTCCAAGTGCTGTCCACCAGAACGATATCATCCGCAAAGACCAGGCATCTAAACCTATCACTATTTATCCATATTAGTCCAGTGCTACTGCCCTCCGTTACTATCACCATCACCCAAACCACAACTAAGGCAAAAATCATTGGTGACAAAACACAATATTAGGGCATTCCATTATCAGTCAAAAACCACTCACCCTACGCTCCTCCATATCTCACCGCGCATCGACTGCCATCGCAAAAACATTTGGTGATATCAATTACTGTATCTTTGTTGGAATACCTTAAGTCTTCATTATCTGCCACAGCGACTTAATTTAATATTATCTAAATTTAAATATAATTTTTGTTACATTTTACAAGAATTATGTGAAAGATTGATAGTTTAGTTGTTCGGTTCGTTTTAGTTTATTTCACATATTATTTTAAAGAGTTTGTTTGAATTCAACTTAATAATTAATGCTTTACTTTCCACCGGCAATATTTATCTTTTAAAATATAATTATTCTTCTAGTTTCTTTTAAACTACGACGCATTTGTTATGTAAACATCATGTGACATTTCCAGTCACCAGGGGCGCCGTGGGTGATAGGCGCTTCAACAAGTCATACGAAATTGCCTAAGGAGTTTCCAGTCCTGTGGAATGGTTGTCCATACCAAAGATGTTTACCAAAGATGTTGGTTAACATCTTTGGTCCATACTGTCAAATTTTAACAAGTCTGCTGCAGAAGTTAATGCTCAGCTGTTGTAGAAAACGTTTGAAGCACAAACGAGAATCTGTGTACTGCCTAGTGCTGTCGTTATTGTTAATTTGTTTTGCGTAAATTGTACGAAAAATGTCAGCGGCCGAACTTCGAGAAAGGAGAAGAGCGAAGATTCTTATGGGTTCTGACGAAAGAATGAAAAAAGTGATGGGAACGTTGGTGAAAGAGTCAGGTACTGTTTTGAGCGATAATAGGCGCATCGCAGGCGTCTGACTCGTACATTTAAATTGATTTTAAACGTTTGATTAGGCGACTTTCATCAAGGTTGTTTGGGTGTTTTTGCAAATTGTTTATGCTCATATTAGGCGTCTCGCTGAGGAGTATATTCAGTTGATGCTGTGTAAATGTTTGAATACAGTACAGACGTTGCTCATGGGTAATGTTTGCATTACATTTTGTCTGATGCAGAGACGTGCAAACCTTATAAATAGCCACAAGTTGACTTGCAATGGTACAAACAACCAGATATGTTGTTAAAAACGAGAGCATAAAATCGGTTAAACATTTACATTACATCAGTCAGCATTATATGTATGCATCTGAACATTTATACTGCATTTTGGATAATTTTCAAAAAGTGCTGATAAATATGTTGCAGACAAAACAACCAAATCCGAAGCATTTGCAGAGTCGAATGAATTGAACCAGTCTTCCTGCATGAATGAGCAAGAATACGGATTTGATGAATGCACAGAACAGCCTTCCACGTGTCAGGCCACAAACATTTTGGAAAAACTGGTCAGTAGTCCAGGAGGAAATGGAGATGATATAGCGTACAACAACAGTCCTGAGGAAAATAACGTTCCAGTTATGGACAACATTAGTCCAACATTGGCTGCAGAGGCAGAGGTTGATGATGCAGACACTCAGGCATCACAAAAAGCTGATGGTTCTGCTGCATCAGTTAGCATGTTTCGTACTTTCATCTGGTTGCTTGCTGGTATCGTAGTACGCCTTGCGATAACATCATGCTTCGCCACTTACATTCAAGTAATTTATATACTTTAATTAATTCATACTTAATCTAATATACTGTATAGTAAAGAAAAATATGATATGAATATGTTTGGTTTATTGAGCCATTTTAATTTGGGTTTAACTAAAGGTTTGCTTTCCAAATCTTGTGTCATAATTACCATCATCATTGATTCATTTATTCATTAATTTAGTAAATTTATATAATGCATATTTAAAATATCTGCTTAGAAGCACTCCAACCTCATCATCATCATAAGCAGTCCAGCGGACATCTTATTCTTTATTTATCTATAGTAACATTATGCTTATCCTTCACCTAACCAGGCAGTGAAAGTTCAATATAGATTAAGAAGAATTATATTCTTGAAGAATGATTGATATCAGTCTGTAGACAGAATATGAGAAAATCTATAATTTATTTATTAATCAAATTAAATAAACAATACAGCGACCTTGCATAACACACTGAATAATTAAGATATAGCTTATCTTTCTTGTATGGGGTGGTTATTAGATTTCCTTTACAAAAGGTTCTGTTATGTGATGTGAGAGTTTGCATTGGTTGTGGAATTCCTTGAGATGCATTCACAGTCTGATGAGCTCAATATTGCATGAACTCAGGTATATATCCGATCACCTGGTCATTCATTAGGAGTAGAACTTCCAGAAAGAAGTGATGATCTGCACGATGATTTCATAGCTAACCCATGTGCACATTAACTGAGTCACATGTCACTTCGAAGATAAAATATCCAAAGTATCATCCAATTGCTAGACCGATTTATACTCGTAATATAACCCAGACAACGTCTTCGGACTTCCATCTACTTCAGCTATATCGTAATATAGTTCTGCTAGAATTCAGTGGCCAAGTTTAAAGATTTCAGATCCATCGAGATGACTTTGACAAGTCGCCCATCACAGTCAATCAGTTCTGTCAGCTTTCTTCTAGCACCTGTAGCGCTTGGTTTTTAAAAATTAATTAGTCTGCTTGATTATTATTCAACGTAGTATCATTGGTTTTCGTACTGACCAGTTTCCTAATTAATTCCATTGTCATTCTCTAGTTGAAATAAGTACCTCTGTGTATATTTATATTTTATGAATAAGTTGCCAAATCATTATTTTTAAAGGTGTTGATTTAATTGAATTATTTTAGTTATGTACTAAAATACCTAAGGGTCATTCCATGTCAACCAGTGGTTCCCACCACACCATCTAAGATTTTGATAATTTGTGGTTAGTATGTAGATAAGTATATTATATCATGAAGGTCTGCAAAGTTTCAGTCCTTAATACTTAGTAGTTGTTGAGATATGAGGCTTGCAATACACCTGCCCAATTTCAGCACTGTGACAAAATATACATTTCTTCTTACATTTTCCAGTCACTATATTTCAGTAGCTATTCCATAAACAAGCATGAAACTTTATTTGTGGCTTAAGTTTGTGGTCTAGTTTTAGGATATGTATAATATTCAGCTCTAGCTAACATCTTTAATAATGTCCTTCTGTTTGACCTTCAAGGGTTTACAGGTACTCATTTGCAATTTTAGTCATGGGTTTGGCACCAGCTTTGAATTTTCCATAGTGACTTTATTCCCACGAATCTTCGTTGACTGATTCAGCAGGATTATTTTGGGACATCTTCAGTTTGATGGCATAATTATAACTGCAGTTCATGCCTTCTTGTTGGAGATCATGGATTGGAGTGAATTTGATAGCCCCACCAGAAAGTACCAAGTTGTTTCAGGAGACATCTGCTGGACACACATCTGAAACTAGGCCACAAAAAGAAGCTATTTGGAAAGTTTTCATGCTTGTATGTGGAATAGCTACTGAAAATACAGTGGCTTGAAAATGTAAGAAAAAATGTGTAATTTGTCGTGGCACTGAAAATCGGACAACACCCAGTGTGTTGTAAGCCTCTTATTTCAGGAACTAGGAGCTATTAAGGTCTGAAACTTTGCAGACCTTCATGATACGTTTCTATCTATGTAAGACTTACTGGCCAAAAATAAGCAGAATTTGAGATGGTGAGCTGGGGACATTTCCCAAAAAATAGTGGAGTTGAAATGGAATGACCCCTAAATAAATAAGGAAGTTATTTGACAGGATTGAATACTACATTTGTTTTTGTATTTAATTACTGTTTTGTTTTCATATTTTGACTATTGTTAACGTTTTTGTCATCATATGTAACTTCTCTTATTATGAAAAATAACAAGCTATCCTATCAGGATGCAATTTAAGAAATGTATTAATAGTTTGAAAAACTCTGAATGGTGGAAAACTGTTTAAAAATCTGTTCTTTTCTCTTCTAGGAAAATCAGTTCTGATTTGTATTTTCAGACGTTGGTGTATCCTTTCATCGCATTTGAAATTTCAATTTATGGCATACAGTACACACTTGGCATTGTAAGTCTGTCAACACCCTTACTTACATAAATGTAATTTAAGTAGGCAATTTTTTAGCATTAGCTTGGAAAAGAACATTTTATGTGAGTAGGTTGCCTTAGCATCCAAGGGTACCAAAAAGGGTTTGCTGGTAAAAGGGGTAAGTAAATGAACAACTATTTATCTGTTTCTTATTTACCCAACGTAGAACTGATCTCAGGACGTGAAAAATCTGTGGAGAATAAAGCAAATGTTCTGGAATGACTAGAACTTGTCAAGATCTGGCAGAGCTAGAAGTGCTGTGGAAGGTGTTAGCATTTATTTATTTTATTTATTCATTCATTTTAATTTTTGTACTTATGTAGGACCATTACCTAGTATACAAAGCATCATGTAAGATTTTGTCTTATAGAAATGCACTTCAGAAGGATACTGTATATTATGTAATACTAAAATTGGTATAAAAATATGAAGTACTAAATGTAATATTAAATAAAACATATAATAATATTAAATAATAAATATAATTTAAATATAATAAAATTAAGTATTACATACGATAATAAATATAAGTAAATCTAAACATTAAATTATAGATATGATAATGTTAAATAATAAATAAAACATAAATATAGTAAATAAATGTAATAATGTTACATGTAATGTAAATATAATAATAAAAATATAAAATATTAAATAACTGATATAATAATATTGAAGTATATACAGGGGTATATATATAATATTAAATGACAAATACAATAATGTTATATAGCATAATAATGATCAATAACAAATATAATAATAGTAAATAACGAATATATTGAATAATAATTACAATAATGTTAATTAATACTGACCTTATGGTTTGGGCTAGCGTGGGCAGCATTTTGGCGCTATGTTAAGTGTCTTGATAAGTACCGTAACTAATCTTGATTTTGTAGGATGTGACTGGAGGCAGCATGCTAAGTAGTGGTGTCTGGATCTCACTTCTTCATCTTTTAGGGATCGAGCGGAGTCTGATTGAGTCATACGGACTAATCATGGGACACGTATATTCGACTCTCGATGACTTCGCCATGTATCTGTTTGCGTTTGTCGTGACACACATCGTCTTGTGATGTGCTGCAATACTTTTCGTTATAGAATAATGTGCCAGAAATCTAATCTCTCTAATCTGGAAACTTCAATGGCACTATTATCTGTGTTATCACCTGTTACATGAGCAATCTGATCTGATCTTGGAACCTTTATACTGGCATTATGTATGTCTCATGTTATGTGATTCGTTGAATCAAGGTGCCTTGTGAAATTGAAAATTCATTTTGCAGCTGTTTTACCCTTGTATTGTAATGCAATGAATAACCTTTGTGATATAGTGTAATGTATCGGGACATTTATTTAGCACCTTTTGAGAACAATGTCATTTCTGTAATCCTGCCAGAATGAAACTTGAAGCTGAGTACTATGAGGTCATAAAAAGGCACTGCATACAGCCTTACAACCAAGATTTTGCCAGTGACGGGCACGAGTTTCAGCACCAGATACATGTACAACTAGTGCCGAAGGCACGAATCGTCGAGTTTTACAAGGCTTGAAGCTCCTAATGACAAGAAGTTCTGGGGAGTGTCATAGGCTCCCCAGCGGCGTCGGGGCGGTGCCTCTGAAGCCAGTGCATTTTGGAGCGTTTAATATGAAATGGAACATATTTTGGTTACTTGTTTCTGCTGATGTTTTTCTTAAGTTGTTTATGATGGCATCAGTAAAATAAAGCTGTGACTGACTGTGCCTGTTACTTCCATATACTCCTTAATAAAAATGTAAATGTACACGGTTTTCTATAGCAACCGTATGGCCTTGACCCTTCTCATTTTTCAGTAAAACATCTGGGGCGAGAGCCTTCACCACCACTGCCCATTTTTTCTTAGGTGACATGCCATTTAAGGTCCCCATTCACAGCCCATACAGATGTGAGATTTTGAACTGGATTTCGAATAAGTCTTAACACACAACTGTTCAGCGTCATATATTGAAGGGTTGTTTCAGTAAGAGTGAGGCTATACAATCAGTGAAAACCAAGTAGGTTAATCCAATCGCTTGATGGCGATTTTCAAAATTGTCTGTGTGCTCAGTTCAGGTAATGTGGGTCAACATTAACTTACTTTAAGTCATAGGTGGTAAATAATTAGAATTGCCAATTAAATTACGTTGTATGGGTGGTATTATACGATGTTGGTCACCTAAGGTGTAGTTGCAGAAGCAGAGTGATCGTTGTTTAATTATTTTCTAAGTTTTCATTCGCCAGATGTGTTGCATTCTGAGTTCTTATTCAGAATAAGAAAGACCAATAGATAATTCTATGATTAGACCATCCGTCACAAAATAAGTAGGTAAGTATCTGACAAATGCACGTGCATATAGCCTTATTGCGTTATAAGTTTATTCACCATCTCTTATCAGTTCAATGAACCTTAATAAAAATATGTTTATATATCAAGCAAAGTATACCATATATCACTGTCATAGTGAAGGCCCTTCTAATTCTTTAATCACTGCCTATATATATTATGTATATCTGGATATTGGGACAGTGCTTTTCCATGGATCCTATCCTTATTCTTCCTGTTCAACTTACCTTCTCACCGGCCCAATGCCAAACACCATTCAAAGTTGCACTTAAAACTCATCTATTTAGACTGTATTATGATTAACTTAGTTCATGTTACGCGCTTTCGTGCAAGACTAGTTTTGTTTAAGCGCGCTATAAATGCTAGCTTACTTACTTACTTACATCCACCGTAACCGCTTCCCAGTTTACCTGCCAAACCTCTTGGCGTTGATGGATCCGAGGCTGACTATTCCTGCCTCTCCATCCGTGCTAATTCAGAGAACCTCACTTACTGTGTTTCCTCTTTTCCAGTGATAATCTTATAAATTAGGTCTTCAGTTAAGTCTCCTCTGCTCCGTCTTCTCTCCAGTGTCGCTAGACCACACCTTTGCAATCTTCCTTTAAAACTCTGCCCCTCTAATCCCAATCAGTTTGGTGGCCATTCTTTACACTTTTTCCAGTTCTATGTCATATTTCAGATGTGGATTTCAAACCTTGATGCAATATTCTAACTTTGGCCTCACCAGTATTAGTACAATCTCACTATTGTATCTTTGTTTCTGCTGTGACTACCTGGTGATCATTGGTACGAATGCTTTCCCATGTTTACATTCTCCACCATATTTTCATCAGATGTTATCAGCAAGTCAAAAACGTTATTCCCAGTGGGTTCCATGACATCCTGCTGCATAAAGCTGGCATTAACAACACCTAAGATCCCTGTCTCTCTGTAAATGTAATGCCACGCTGTTTCGCTGCCCAACTCTTGGACCTTGACCTGGAACCGAACACTTTTGCCTATTGATTTTGTTTTGACTGAGCGCACGTGACGTGGCTTTCGTTGGGCGCTGTAGAAATTTCGGGATTACGATTCTTGTTCTCAATCCTGTTTTCATTAATCATTATGGCAGTTGAAGCCTCCCATAATTAATCAATGTAACTATTAATATATAATCTGACTCATATGAACCACGTTTGACATCAGAACAAGTGGTCGCCAATTTGATGAAACGTGTCTGTCTGTCTGTCTGTCTGTCGTCTGTCTGTCTGTCTGTATGTCTGTCTGTCTGTCTGTCTGTCTGTCTGTCGTGAGTCAATGGCTTCGAAGGTTGAAATGACACGTAAAATGCAATGAGTTTTTCTATATATTGAGCCCTTGCGGAGTGTCACGATAACTGAAGCTGATCAGGCGTCGAGTGACGACGAGAACGGTTGAAGAGGAAAGCAATTAATAGCGTGCGATTTGTTGGGAGTGCGGGGCAAATTCCTCTCTCCACTGGTTCTAACTGTAGCCAAGTGAAGATGCGTTTCTCCATACATATCGTTCGTGCCGGCCGATACGTTTTTCTCCACTGCTAACCGCCACAAATCGCACCCTTGTTTCATTTTAAAGTGTTTCTAACACAGACTGCATGTTACCTGAACCACTTAAACCATTTTCATCTTATTTTATTCGTACAGTTATTCCGACAGTATAAATTAGTCCGTCCATCCATGAGTCTGCCCGCCTCCCTCGTTGGGCTGTCAGCCAGCCAATCATTTGAATAGTCAACAAAGGCAGTCCTTGATTGTCTGTCTTTGTGTCTGTGTGTGCGTCTGTCCTACTACTTCTAAGTCCCACTGGTCCCTACTTAAGAACAAACGGGCCATTCTTTAGCGACATTCAACCGGGGCAGGCAAACAGAAAATGCTCTTCGCCGCCTGTACTTGACAGGCATTAAATCATTCATTCATTCATTCATTCATTCATTCATGGTCGGGTTCAAAGAGTGACAAATGAATAAATTCTAAGCAAATAAACGAACCGAGCGGCGAATTTCTTGTCAGTGAAGGTCTAGTCATCAGCTCTTCAGTTATTCATGCGTTCGACCTTTATTCTTCAGTGTCTGGTGACGGACGTCTTTTGCATAGCAATTGATTACGAAACATTACATACAAAACGATGTTACATGCAGAAGTACAGGAATTACAAACCGTTTATGTTACGTAAGGATATATCGTCGTCGTTGTCGTCATCATCGTCGTTATCATAATCGTCCTCGTCATAATTTATGGTAACAGTTATACTAGTTTTCTGTTTAGCCCACAGTGTTAGGAGTAAAACTCAACACATTTGGACTTCTATATTGTAGCACTGTAGGCCTACATTTAAATCTTGAAATTCAGTGAATACCATGGCGACGATTTGTGCTGTTGTAGTGGAGTTTGACCAACAACTGCGTCTTACGACTCTTACTTGGCTTCGTGCTTTATACAACGAGTTTTATGTCTACAAACTACTGCACAGAAGTTCCTATAGCCTATAGCCTAAACACACGCACACAACTTCTGGGCTATATGCAACTTATAATATATATATGCATATATTTACTTTTATACGCATATATTTAGTAAAACTCGGGGATGCATACAGCTTTATTTTAGCTATATCAATATATATTTATATATGAGTTAAAAGTTGGGCTACGTACAATATGTTTTAATATCTGTAATTAGTTTAAGGTTGTAGACTCGTCTTGGTCACGAGGCTGTAACGGTTAGGCCTCATCTGATGACAATAATAGAGTTGTCACGTTAGGTTGAAAGGCTTTAGGCCTATATTGTAGTCGCCGTTTAAAAGTCAGTCGTCCCAATGCACGGGCCTATTTTTGCCTGGGACTATAAGTCCAGGGCAGTGAGCGAATAGGCGGCATTATAGGCCTAGTACGTCATGGCTACGACATATATAATTACACACATTTATGTAGCCTAGTATATTATATATCACATATCTATGAATTTGCACATGCACATAACGCACGCACGCGAGCGCACACACACACACAGGGTAAAGACGATTTTATATGGGCCTAGTTTATTTTAGGGTGTAGGCTATACGGCCTACGCGTTAGACTCGAGACAGGTTTTTGCCTGTGGGTTTTGATAAACAAAGGGAGTGTTTTAAAGCTATAATTTGCTGGAGGCTTTGTAAATCCCGATCTTTCACGAAAAGGGGAATATGTAAGCAGAGGTGAAATGGGGCAGAGAAATTCTTCGAAAGGGAGCTTTACAAAATCTTGAAGTGTGTGATACCTCTGCAGAAGTTTAATCCGATTTGGTAGTTTTTAATATTAAGCAAACAGTGCCCTATATAAATTAATCATTCTCATAAGAACACTACCGATCGTGGCTATAAACAGCGTGGCACCGATTAAAACGGGATTGCGGTGGTGCCGGATCTCACCCGATAAATTCACTGAAAATTGAGCAGTGTTGAGGCCATACAGTCGCTATAGAAAAAAGTGTACACTTCTTACATTTATACACTGCAGAGTCAAGATGCTGAAAACTATATAGTCTGTTACAGCCAGTCCAGAGCGTGACTACAAAATCTGCTAATAAAACTTGTTAAAGAGCCTTGTTTTAATATCGGACGCCTGGATAAACTTTCCAGATAGCACGCGCTTGAAAATAAAAATAATAAAACCCTACCCCCCACAGGGCATGGATACCTCAGTATTTACGAATTATTTCTTCCAAACCAAGTCGAATTTCTGCTTAACGTCTTGGACACGCGTCCGTGACGGCAGACGTTTGCCTCAAACACGTACACTAGTCTGTTACACGGCGCCCCGCTACACCAGCCGCTCACGCGGGCCGATACGCAGACTAATCTAGATCGTCTCAGAGGAGCTGGCCAATGAGATGTTGTCAGAGCGGGAGGGTTTCACTGTAAATGTATATGTATATTTATATTATGCATTTATATTTATATTTATATAACACTCAAATAAGCATGCACATGCAGGCATACACCAAACGCTTTATATATTTGTATACCAAACTACATAGGCGTAGAAATAAGATACTATATATAAAATATGTTCGTGTCCTGCCCCCGGTATATATATTATATATATATATATATATATATACGATTATAATATATACAACACAAACACGCACGCGATTTACGTGTGCCGTGTACAGTTATGTCCATGTGTTCATTTCGATGGGTTGCGTTCAAATCGGTTGCGTTGTGACTTTTAAGGCGAACTGTTAGGCGTTTAGTTCTAGTGTTCTGCAGTTTACACAGTCCTCTTGTTAGGTCAGGAGACGTATTCTGTCGATCTGAAACTTTCAAGTCCGTTTTTAATTTCAGATTTTGTGGCAAAGTTGACGAAATGTTTGAACACCGCTGACAGTCCGTTGCTTTCAAACGCCCCGACCCTTGCGGACGGGTAAGTCAGTCATCCGTTGCTGTGATCGAGGCGTTGAACTATGAAAAGTAATTATAATTTAACATGACATTTGTATAGCAGCGCCCACTTGTAGGAAACTCGAATGCAGGTTCTGTTTTAGATCTAGACTGCTTTCTGTGCAATATAACGCTTGCGTTAAGTCCAACAGCGGCGCTATACAAATGTTTGCGATTTAAAAAATTTGTGAGGGGTGGGGTAGACGGTTTGAAAACTGTTTGTCCAATTTGTCTGGCAGAAGTAGCCGTTTGCCTTGGTTGTACTTTTATCTAGGGCACGAGTGCAAACGAATTCATTAATTCGTTAACACAGAGTTCATTAATTCATTCAGTCAGTCAGGTAGTCAGTCAGTCAGATTCTGCTACCGTGAGCCAGTCTGCCCTTCACTTCGTTGTACGGAGTTTGAATAATGGTGCATCACCAGAAAATTGACAATTCTTTGTCAAAGTCACCTAATCTTTGAGGAAAGGTTGTCTGGTTATTTGATTGCTGTTGTTGTGTTTGCGCTTCAGCCAAAATATTCTTTAGTCCCAAGACCGTGCCTCTGCAGAGGACTAGTGTTGATAAATGATGTAAAAAATTCACAACTTTACCTTACCCTACCTTTGATTACCTTGCCTTACATTACCTTGCCTTGTCTTGCTTTACTTTACCTTACCTACCCTGCCTTGTTTTTAACTTACCTTACTGTACCTTGTCTTACCTTACCTCACCTTACCTTATATTACTTATACCTTATACTGTTATACCTTATTTTACCTATTTCTTACCTTAACTTGCCTTACTAGTAATATGGTTACGATTTCTGTGGTTGCATTACTTGTGACTACAAATGTTATTTCTTCTTACTCCTGCTCAGTAGCTCATTATGTAAACTGTGTAGGAGTAACACATTTGCCCCTGTTCCTTATAAACTGACTTTCGACCTTGATGGGTGATTCAGATTGCCTATGTGATGTTTGGGAGAAGAGTGATTACTATGTAGAGTGGGTCAGAAGTCATCCAGGTGAATGGAAATAAATGGAAATCCTGAATTTACTTTCAGTTGGTTATCCTTACATGGGGTTTCCTTGTTCCAATGTGACTCTGTGACTTTGTGTTTGTCTTTTTCTGTGTATGTTTCTTTCTGCTTGTGTGTCTCAGTGTGTTTGTCTGTGTCTATATGCATCTCTTTGTGAATTCATGACTGTTTTGAGCAGTGCTTTAGTTGAATGACTGAATAAACGATGGTTAAATGAATGACTGAATAAGCAAATGAGTGATCAAAGGAAGGAATGAAAGAACGATTGAAAGAATGGTTGACTGACTGATTGATCGACTGACTTACTGACAGAATCAATGAGTTAGCAAATTACTTAAACAGTTAATTAATTAATTAGTGATGGAAAACAAGAACAATTGTGAACTTGAACAAACAAGTGAGTGATAAAATGAATGAATGAAAGAATGATTGAAAGAATGGTTGACTGACTGACTGACTGACTGACTGTCTATCTGACTGACTGACTGACGGCCTGACTGTCTGTCTGTCTGTCTGCCTGCCTGGCTGCCTGCCTGTCTGCCTGCCCGCCTGTCTGTCTGTCTCACTGACTGACTCACCAACTGACTCTACGAGCCATTAAAAACTTAACCGGTTAATTAATTAATTAATAAATTAATGCTGAAAGCCTGAAACACATGGTCACACAATGAACTGCAAAAAGACTGAATAATTCTGAAAGAAAGGAGAAAAAAGAAGGATGTGCATTAAGGAATAGTTGTTCATCAGTACTTCATTCTGCAGTCTCATCTTTCCCCACAATCATCCGTTACCATCTTCTTCCTGCTATGTTTTTCATCCTTCAAGCATCATTCTCCCACTATTGATCTTCTCTTACCCTTCAGTCATCTTTCCATCTGCTCTCTGTCATCATCTTCTTTCATCCTGTATTTCTGCGCCTGGCATCTTTCATCATCGCCCATTTCCGTCATCCATCATTTTATATTTGCACATTGAAATGGCTTGCTACTCAGTTTTGGAGACAATCACTGACCTTTGACCTGTTCTTGTTCTCTTTGGTGCCCTCTAGCAGGCTCAGGTTTGCTGAACTTTGAACTTTGGTTGCCGTGGTGATCTCAATATTATAATTAGACCCGTGCAACTACTGTATAAGAACAAGGCCTTTCAAACATTCAGCACCTTTGTGAGGTTCTCGAAATGTGCTATATAAATGTTCAGAAATAAAAGGAGCACACACAATGGCATCGTTTTTAAGCGCAACACTCGTCTAATTAATGTCTAGCAACATCAGACACCGTCGTAGCCAAAATGCCAGTAATCAGGAACTGTGTCAGTTTTTGCTGATTTGCTTTTAAAGAATGCAGTAATATATGTGACTGTTTTATGATCAGACAGTTGATGTCTTTGACTGTTCTGGCTACATTAATGTCTGCTGTTTCCAGAAATAACTAAATTAGGAGTTTTCTGCTTTACTTTACCTGTTTAATTACCTTGTCTGTACATTGGCTTACCTTTTATAAAACATTGAACTCTGGCCAACCACAATACTTAAAATCAGTCCTTATTCCCCAGGGTTACCATTATTCTGCAAGGTCATCTGGTTGTCTTTCTCTGGTCACACCTTGGACTAGAACTTTTCGCGGTAAACGGGCTTTTTCGGTTGATGGACCTAAATTTTGGAACTCCCTCTTTGTATCCGTTCGTTTTGCTCAGTCACATCTGTCATTTTGTTCGCAACTTAAAACTGACCTATTTCAAACTGCCTATCCACCGTAGGCTGCCCCTCTGTTCTGTGGACTGACCTTCTGGACATTGACCTGATTGCAGCTTGGTTTTGGTGTGCCATGAGTTGATGCCTTGTGTATTAGACACTGACATATTAGAAGTTACTAATTATTATTATTTTTTATTATTTGTTGTTGTTGGTGCTGGTGGTGTTGTTGTTGTTTTTGTTTTTGTTGTTGCATGTTAAATTACTTTGCCTATTGCATTGCCTTGCCTATCTTATTAACATGAGATGACTTGACATGACATCACATGACACAACACAACACAACATGACATAGCGTGAGTTTCAAATCCTTCAAAATCAGAAGACAGTGTTCATCTTTGTGAGAATCCCGGGGAGGCAAAGGAAGAGGCCGGAGTGGCGTTCCAGGTGTGTCGTATCACCTGAGTGGAAGGCAGCAGGAAACCTGGCCTATCCTTACTCAGCCCAGAGGAATCCGAAGCCCGCGCTAATTGAATTCGTGTCAACGGGTCTTAGACTGGGTTCGGGCTCGGCGAGTGTAAACATTTCTAGCCCTCTTTCGGCTGTGGGCGACTTTTTGACTGAGAGTGCTTGTCGATTGGACGGCTCGTTAAGTTTTTTCACTGAGGAGGGGAGTTTCTTGGAGTGGAGGTTGTTTGTGTCCTTAGGGAGGTTTTGAGGGGTTTAAGAGAGTGGGGCAAACATGTTTGAGAGGTTAAACCCCACAAAACTGTTCTGATTATGCCCTTGCTTGGAGTTGATATCTGGGTTGGTAAGGAGGTTTTGAGATGTTTCAGGGTTGCTGAATAGGATGAGTGTGCTGGACTGCCAACCCACAGGTCAGGGTTCAAATCCATGATTTCTGTTCCAACAGTGTCTCCTGCCAAGGTTATCTGTAAAATGAGCACCCTGACTGCACTGTTGGTTGAAAGGTAAGACAGCAAAGGAGAGGACTGGGCTAATATGCCGAGGCTAAGAAAATTAAGTTGCTAACCCCTCCCACTCATCACTGCCCCTGCAGGTTAGCTCAAAGGACTGTTCTTATTCTTCAGAATTCATGTTTTTAAGGATTTGGATGACTAGATTTTCTGTTTGAGCACAGTTGGTTAACACTAAAATTTATCATCATCACCATTATCATCATCATCAGTCATCATCATCGTCATTATCGTCATCATCATCATCATCATTTGGACAACTTACATTGCACCATATAGTGAAAACTCTAGACAACTATAGAGTGGCGCTAGATGAATGCGAACAAGTAAGGTACACTGTTGTTTAATGTGCGTTCTTTCAGAGTTTGGTGGGTATCTTCCGATGTCGTGAGCATCTTTGATCAGTGGTCTTTTGATCGTCAAGCACTGTTAGTGGCCAGCCACTCTGACGGAATCCTCCGGAATGGCCATTTCTGTCACACTTGTTCTTGTTCTTTGCTTTCCAGCTATTGTGTCGTTTCCGCTGCTTAGCCTGCCCACGGATGGAACAGCCTGCGACTGGACCGTCTGGTGAGGATTAAAGATGTGCGATCAAAGATTAATGATTGAAGATAGATAATTCAGGATGTGTGCTCAAGATTCCATGATTGATGATGCCCGAGCAGATATATGACTGAAAATATATGATCAAAGATGCATTAGCAAATACATGTAATCAGGAATGTATGATTAAAAATGTGATTGAGTGGAGATATGATCTTCTCCTCCTCTTTTTTCTTCAGTTATCCTCCTCTCAAAATCTAATACTACTTCTCCCCTTATTCTTCATCCTCTTCACCTCATTTTGGAAACTGGAAACACCCCCATTATGAAACATCTCAGCCCGCATAGTTCTATGGGTCTGGGCCTAACAATTGCCATGCCCTGATAAGAACAGTTGATGTGCTGAGAGATGGGCTGTTGCCAGATATGCCCCAGTATAATTTGGAGTCCTGGATTACGCCTAGCACTAGGGTAGGGGCCACTGCACTGAAGGCTTGCCTCTCCTGATGTCCCCTTCAACTTTGAAAAGGAAATGGCGTTTGGCGAATCTTTCTAATCGCTCATCGCGTGGCCATGTGACATTTTAGGGTTAGGGGTGACAGGCTGGGCGTCCTTATCTCGTGGGGGGGCACAGGAGGTCACAGATCATCGCCCGCTAAATGTAACTGCAGCGGGTGGTCCGGTCGCTGTCGGAGGACCCTCGTATCGGCGAATCTTCTGCTGACCTGTGTGGAGGTTTGGGGTAGGCGTTTGGGGACGGACTGAAGGTGGCTTCGTGATCTGTCTTTTACAGGGCAAAAAATCCTACCTAAACCCCGTCGAAAGAATGGTCTTCCCACTTTTAGACATAACTAGCGTCTCTAGCGTCTTAGAGGCACGGTGGACTGAACCCCATCAATTTCATAAATGCTTGTGTTAGACTGGCGGTGATATATGTGCCTTGGTCACTTGTAATGATTGATGATACCTCAAAGTTGGCAAATAACTCCAACAATGCAGTACACAACTTTTGCTGCTAATTTCTTAAGTGAAACACTGTTTGCCATCATGCACACAAGTTCACGATACAAAAGACAGTCTAGTATCTGTGACCTGCCGATTATTTTGGCCCTATCTTACCTTACCTTTTCTGTTTTACACTATCTTGCATTATCTTACCTTAAGTACCTTACATGATTTTACTTTGGCTTACCTTGTATTACCTTACCTTTTCTTACCTTACATTACCTCACCTTACTTCAATTTATCTCTGTAATTTATTTTACTTTGTCTTACTTTACTTCACCCTACCATGCATTAATTCACCTTACCTTACTGTTTTTACCTTACCTTACCATATTTTATCTTATTTTACATTAACAAAAGACTGCATAGGAAGCATTATTTTACCTTACCTTAATTACCTAACTGCAGTTTACCTTAACTTACATTATTTTAACTTATGTTATTTTAACTTACCATATTAATTTTACTTACCCTACTTGATTTTCCCTTACCTTACCTTGTTTAACTTGCATTACCTTACCTTATCGAAATCCAATCCAGGGATGACACAGTTGAAGAAAGAAGTGTCCAGAAGATCTCAATCCGTTGTTCAGAGGGTCGGGTGATGTGGCGAACTCCATACGGTGGACTGGCGATTGCCTTCCATGCTCCACTCAGGTCGCGACCCTTCGAGCTCTGCTTCATCGGGGAGTCGACCTTCACAACACAGCAGCTCTTCATCGAAGCAAACCAGACACTTGCTCCCATTGCCATCCTCGATGACTCACGATCCATAATCGATCGCGAGATCTGCCTCAATTCGACTGCAGATCAGTCAATTGTGATCTTCATTGAGACAGACTCGACGAGGTCATCTCCTGTTCTGGGAAAGATGGCGCTTGAGTACGATGTGAGAGCAATTCAAGACCAGACAAAGGAAGGTAGGACCGGTCGCTCTTGTGAAGGCGCTATATAAATGAGAGGTTGTGTAACTTTACGCTACAATAAATTACAGTTTAAGTGATATGGAGGAAAGTTTGTGTAGTGCATTCAGGACTTTGACCATCTTGCAATCTTACAGCAGTGGGCCTAGATCCTGGCGGATCTGCAAAGCGAGCCAGGAACCAGTGTTTTGTTTGGGCTGTGATTCGGAAGCACCTATTGCTGTAGTATTTTTCCTGGACGCGGTGTCATCCAAAGACCTCGGGAAACATTTAGTACGAGGTCCCATTGATTTATTGTGGACTATCACTTGCCTTAAACGACTGCCTTGCATTGCTTCGATCCAGCATCGGCAGTTATTGTAGGGGGTGGGGCAATGGGCGTTGAAATGAAATAAGGACTAAATTCTATTAAGTCGAATTAAAACACAAATCGTTAAAATACTAGAAATAAACTAAGCCGAACGAAACAGCTTAAATATCAAAATATTATATAATTCGTCTATCACTGAAACAATATCACTGTGTAATTGCTGTGTGTAGGTATGCCTTGTGGCCTTCCGCCACAATATTATTGTACTGTATTGAATTGTACTGTGTTATAACGTATTGGGTATGTTGTTCAAATATCCATTGTATTGTATAGTAAAGTATTGTATAGTATAGTATTGTATTGCTTTTATTTGTAATGTATATTTTTTATTTGTAATGTATTACTGGCTTATGCTCTTACCTTCCCTTCCTTCCTGTTTCAGTTTATTTCCCTTCCTCCTTCCGTGTCCCAACCAAGGAACCATTCCCAGGTTGCTTTGTTAACGTTATTTTCCTTTCCTCATTGTGTTTTCCCTTTTAGGGGTAAACATAATGAGTTTTGATGTAAACGTTCCCCTTGGAACACAATCCTCAGTCTCTTCATGCAGAATTCCCAGCCGTGATGGGGTACAGGACAGTCCCTAGTACCTCCACCCGTTTTAATACAGGGTAACTTCAGAAAGGGTAGCTGAAACTGAATACCCTGTAAAATGTGACCCCAGCCGGCTGAATCCAGTGACCCCAAATATGACTTATGATGGAAAATTTTGTGATTGAACAGGTATTAAGTTCGGAAAGATTGGAATAGTTTGCTGCAGTTAAGTCTGACTGGGTTAATTTCGTTGAGAAAGATTGGATATGAACTCTAACCCGACCCTCGCCTTGGCTCTATTTTTGAAGAGCCGCTGGTGTTTACATCGCCGGTTTATGACTGATTAGAATAGATTTTTAGTACTGATCAAAATCGGATTTTTCTAAAATGGTGCTATGTAAATCTGTACTTCCAGTTTATTACACAAATAATGACAGTCACATCATATTACATTACAGATATTACATTACTTGAATAAAAATCATTACATTAAATGACATTATATTAATATTAACAATTAGCTCATGTTATGTTACATTAATAATGACAATGACATCACATAACATTGTATTACATTACATAAATAACACAGATTAGATCAGAATAAGTTAATGGATTTTGTTGAAAATTAGTAATCTTTATAAGGTCGACAGGGGCTAATATATGATAACTAACAGGTTTATTTACAAATCAGTTGGTAATTTTTATAAAGTCAACAGAAGATAAGTGACAAGTTGACAGAATCTGTTGATTGACCAGTTGGTAGTTTATTAATTAAGTTGCAGAGTCAACAAAACAGTGAAAGATAAACAATTTTTTGCAGCCTGGGTATTTAGCGACTGTCAATTTAATGAAATTGAGGTCAGAATTTAATTAAAATGCTTTGTATCATATAGCCAATGGCCTTGTCTCTAATCTCATCAGGTTAATTCAGCCTTGCTAATCGCTGTTTTATGTAGCAGTTATTTTACTTTATATCTATTTCACCAATTAAAATAGCTGCCCAATTATTCAACATATTGGCAATTTGCACTTTTTGTTAGTGACAGTTTCTGGGTGTTTGTTTTTCTATGGCACAGAGTGTAGTCCATGCAGCGAGGATGAAATCATCCTGGCGGCTTGTTCAGCTGACTATGGTAAGCCGTGGTGATGGTAGGTCGTGGTATTGGTGGTGTTGGTCGTGGTCATGGTGGCAATACAGTATGGTAGAGGTGATGGCAGTGGTGTTGTTGTTTGTATGGTAGAGTTGGTGGTGGTATGGTATAGGAGGTGATAGTGGTTGTGGTGGTGCTGCTGGTAAGGTAGAGGCGATGATACTGGAGATGCTGGTGGTAGTGGTGATGATGAAAGTGATGACGATATTGTGGTGCTACTGATATGATAAGATGATGATGAAAAGATCAGGTGATGATTAGATCATGATGATAATATGATGATGATGATACTTTTGAGCACAAAGTTAGTGATTATGATTATATTGTTAACAACAATCGGGGATATGCGTCATCAGCACCGCCAGCACCACCATCATCTTCGCCACCACCGTCTTCACCACCACCACCAACTTCATGTTGGTCTACGAATGACTGGCTAACACCCTCACACTTACCCTTTACCGATGGCTTCAACAACTTGACCTCTGACGTTTGCCCCATTCTCTGCGAACGCGCTTTCAGTCCTCCCTCTCTCGCCCACTAGGGAACAAGATGACCCCGTTACCTTGGCAACGCTGGGCTAATCGAGGGTGGGGCTCGTGGTGTTTATTAGCGTTCTAGTGATTCACCCTATGGCTGCTCAGATTTTCCTCGGTGACGAACCGCGAGAGTAGGTCCGGGTATCTTGCGTGGACAGAGGGTGTACAAGTTGTTAATTAGGCTAATTAAAGACGACAGCCAGCGACTGCCGCCGAGTGTCATCTGATGAGAGGATCCTGGTTCCCTTTTATAGAATTATCCGGGTACCCATTTTTGATGAAATCGCCTTTGTTCTCTGTTTGATAGAAGCTTTCTGGTTCCCCGTTTATAAGAATTTTCTGTTTGTTAGGTTTTAGGGTATCTGTTTGACAGAATCCTGATTCTCTATTTTCCAGAATCTTTCTGCTTCTCGGGAAAATAGTTCTGGTTCCCTGTGTATTAGAAACATTCTGTTTTTTGCTCTGTAAAGGTGGTGTATAAAGTTAGCAACACAATGCAATCCATATCACTGATTCCCAATGTGCTCCTATTTTGACCTGATATTAGTTGTACTCTTGTTGTTTCCTGTTTCCAGTCTTTACTGTGCACTTACGAACTTTGTAAAGATGGCATTATTAAATTATAGTTGTATTGCATTGTATTGTTTATAGCCGTTGTTGGTGAAATCCATTCCATTTCTGACGATCATCATTCTTCCAGATCGGATCTACACGTCAGCGTCAATCACGTGATCCGACAACGTTACAGAGTCGTTAAAGAGCTGTTTCGGGATCAGAATGATCAGAGCAAGCGGAATGAGCAAACTGCATTGCAAAATCAACAATCACAAAAAGATCATTTTCTGACCATTCGCCATCAATTGAACACAAGAGTTCGCAGAGATTCCGAATCTTCGTTCGATCACGAATTGTCACCCGGTTATAATCTGTCGATCGTGGTTCCAGGAAAGTGCCAAATTAGGCAAGGGAAAGGGGTTTTCCTGTTTTTGGGGAGCATCCGGTTAAGGCGCGCCCGACTGCAGTGCGCTCCGAGAATCGAAGAGTTCCACAGGATTTGGAACTCTGCAGTTGCAGCCGGAACTAATCCATGTACAATCAAGTATTTGTGAACCATGCAGCTGATCAAGGAGTTTAAATAGGGGAGGGAAAGTGGGCCATGTTTCTTTTAATTAGTTCCTCTATTTTGATCATTTTATGTTCCCATTTGTTTGATTTTTATGACTTTTTTTAGTATCCCAGTCTGCAGTTTTGTTGATGACACATTTTAATTTCTCAGGTTTTTGATGAATTTTTTTCCCATTTGTTTCATTACCTTCTTCAGTTTAATAAGCTTAGTAGCAACGCTGACCAGTTTGGGTTCCAAACAGCTCCCTCATAACTTAATTGTGGATGGTCAGACTGGCCTCCCCATGAATCCACTTTTTCTGTTAACCATTTTTGTCATACTTTGTAAACCGGTTCTTAGTATATTACAAGAATGACAATGGATGTTTTCGTATTTGGGCTTCAAGGTATTTTAAGAAATTTCCTTTTGTTTTGTGATGCTGGTTTTTCTAGTAGAGGATTCCAGGCTGTTACCTTACCGTTACGTGATGGCCAAGTGCTAGACTATGTAGGTGGGAAAATCAGACGGCGAGGGAGAGGACTGGCCACTGGCCCGCGTATGCCGAGGCTAAGAAAATTACGTCTTTAGCACTTCATAATCATGTCTGCCTTCTTCAATCTGAGGAGCTTTAGGATCTAAAGCTTCTCAGACTGAAGAATTAAGATACTGGAGATAGAAACAAATGGAAAAGAAGGATCCGTGTGGGTGACCCGTCCTCTAGGAGGGATTAATTCCAGCCAGAAGGAGAGGGAGAATCACGTCTGCTTTTCGAGGTAAACTTAAGGGACTGTTCTTATCATGCCTTCTAGAGAAACTGGTTCAGCTGACCAGACTCGAATGGTCTCTTTTGAACCAGAGTATTACATAGCACCGATATACTCGTAACTGTAATTGTAATAGACGTTTATAGCTCCCTTACAAATCGTCTTCGAGTTGTAAAACATACAGTAGAGATGATGTTAATGTGAATATGTATTTATTTTGGGAGCAGTAGAGCATCATTTAATTATTTTGGCGTCTAATCTAAATTAGTCAGCCTTGCAGATTGCAAAGAATGGAAGATAGACAGACAGACAGAGAGCCTAACAGACACAGATAGATAGACAGACAAGGCTTCAATCAATGGTCGCTCCAAGTGAAACCATGAATGTGAAATTCCTTTTTCTGGAAGAAATGCTGTAGCAGAGAAGCAAAACTGGTTTTCACAAGAGCTTCATTGCATAAAAATTTAAATAGGATTAATTTAAAAATTAGAAGAGATTTCCTTTGAAAGTTTGAGTGTGTAGATTCTTGTAAGATTTTGAATGCATTTTAATTGTTTATTACTAATTGATGCATTAACTGTAAATTGTAATGTTTGTGCAGAATCTTGTAAACTTTTTGGCCTTATTGTAAGCAATTTTTGTTTTAATCTTGGATTATTTGGAAATTCAAATCTTGTAAAGACTTTCGAAAATTGCAAATCTTTTCTTCATTTGCAAATCATAATTATGTATAAGTGTTTTTTTATTTGTTTTAGACACACAGTGCAATATATGCAAATTCAGGCTAGATAGTTGCAAAGATATGCAGAGTTATGCAAATACTTGCAAACTTATTGAACAAGCTAATAGTAAATTATTATCAACATCTGGATGGTGTTTGTATGCAGATTATTTTACCATGTTAGTGTAAAATTGGCTTTACTGAAAATTGAATAATAAAGAATCGAATTTTGAGTTATTCGTTTTCTAGAAACTTAAAAAATGTTTTATGTAAATGTAAATTTATACATAATTATTACATTATGTATTGTTTTATATGCCTGCATGTCTCACTCTGTCTCTAAAGTCTTTGTTTCTACCCTTCTTTCTGTTGCTGTCTATCTGGGTGTCTTTCTTTATCTTTGGCACTGTTTTTTCTCATCCTATCTGTCTGTCTGTGTCTGTCTGTCTAGAATTCTTATATCTTGGTTTATTGGCTGGTGACACACTCAAAGCCGGTTGCCATCTCAATTTGTTCGGAGGACTAGTTAGCTTTCCTTTCCAGAGTAGAAGGGAGGGTGCAAGGGAGGGTCGGAGGCAGGCAGGCAGTGAAGGGAGGGAGACAACCCTAAGGCATGCAGTTAAAGCCTTAGAAGACCTTGTTTGCGCCTTCTTGAGGTTGTTGCCTGTAATTCGGATTGAAAGGCCCGAGCTCAAAGGACTGAAAACTATTGGGCTGCCCTCTCCCCCTAGGGGTAGCCTAACCGGGTCGGTCAGAGGGCGGGGCTGAGGCTCCGGATGGTGGCTGCGAGGCTTCTGCTGCTGTCAACAGAATGCCTGATACGTCAAAGTACAGCGTCGTTTGTCTGAGACAAGGCACTGGAACCAGGCAACCAACACCCCACCCCACCAGTCATCTCTGGCCCTGTTGGATACATTAATCCTTGAAATATGCGCTTGTATACGCCTGCTGGGTTGTGCTATATGACGACGACAATGATCATGATGAGAATGATGATCGTCGTTATCGTCATCATCATATTCATAGTCACCACCATCATAATCAAAAATCATGATCATCACAATCGTAAAAAACACCATCATCAGACGACGTCATCATGATCATCATTATAGTCACCGTGATCATTGTCGTCGTCGTCATCATTATCACGACTGTCGTAATAACCATCATCACCATTATCATCACCATTATCATCGCCATTGTAATCGCCATTATCATTCATATTCACGAAATGAACGAACGAATGAATGAACAAAGCACGGTTTCTAAATTCTACCGTGCAGGGCCCCCGTTTTCCGTAGACACGAACTATCGGCGCACACGCTAGCATTAATTTGCCCCATTGATCTGAAGTCCATAGTTTGAGGCGAGGAGGTGAAGGCTAGAATTTCCCCAATACGGTCTGTTGGAAGGGTGGATATAGTACACATAGGGGGCGTGTCGATCGTTTTGTTCGTTGACCTATAGTCTGTACCCTAGTGTCTTTACCCAAGAGCTCGAGGCACGGACTACGCACCCTTCACGCGCGGACGCTTCTGTTTTAGTGTTAGGTTAATGCCCCATCACACCCTTTGGGTTGGAGGGTGAGGTTAATTGGATACGATCGCCCCCACCACATACCTCTGCTGACCTCTAGTGGTCAGACAAGGCGCTGTCAGATAGTCCAACCTGCACAATATGATTTACGCGTGCCAAAGGCGGTTTGATAAAGCACGTCGCACGGCGTTGCATTAGACGTTGAACGGCGAAGCTGAGTTCTGCATGACATTGTATACCAGTCAAAGCAATTAGGCATCGCTTGGCTAGAAATATATTCAGTGCATTCGTGTGTTAGGCGAACATGGCGTAGGCCCCTATACAACAGTCAGATCCAGCACACAGGACAAGTTATGATTTCTATGAATTCGGGTGAGAGGTTGTCCGGGAAAGACTATTCGGTGCGTTCCCGAGTAACAGCTGAAACAATCACTGTCTGGTTCCGGGCTGGCTCCGCTGATAAAACATGATTCGGGCCCAACCGGTTGTAAGATCGCGAGACGACCTAAATCCCGATAGTGGGAGGATAAAAGGTTCCACAAAATTCGGGAGAGTCCCAGCTGTGAAAATAAATATACAAATAACAGGTGTTTGTAAAACTAGTGGTAAAACTACGGAAGCTTACCTCACCGGTCCCGTTCGAGGAACAAGTCTGTTTAATCGCTGGTAAAGACAGGTTTGTCGGTACGTTTTCGAGTGATTCTTAGCAGAAATATCTTCTGTCTATCTCTGATACCGCCTCAAAACCCATCCGAATTAAAGGTAGGGGCTCACCCTGTAGTGAGGTCGCGAGACGTATTGATTAACGATAGCGGAGAGATAAGAGGTTGTGCGAAACTCTGGAACTACACATTCGCAACACCGAGAGTGAGTCTGCCCGATGTGGAGTCGGCCAGACGCTTTGAATCCATGTAGGTGGAAGCGAATACATATTACACCGGTCTGTGTGAACCACAGGGGGTAATGTCACGGAGGCCTAATGTCATTAGTGCCGTTCGAGAAACTGGTCACTGCGCTCTCGATTGAGTCATTGCCGAAGTATCGGCTCTCGGGTTCAGATACCGCCTCAAAAAGATCCGATTTCAATGTGCGGGACTACCGCGTTCCGAAGGTCGCGAGACAGACTGATTTCCGATAGCGAGAAGACAAGAAGTTGTGCGAAACTTGAAGGACATGTTCGTAACACTGACAGTGAGCCTGCCCAGAGGTGTGTAGTCGGCCAGACGCTCTGAGTCCCTGTCAAGGGAAGCGAATACACAGGACTGTGTGAAAGGAGTAACGCTACGGAATTTACCCCACCCGTGCCGGTGAAGGAAATCTGTCCAATCAAACTGGTCAGTGCGCTTCCGGTAAAATCACAACCGTGGCGTTCGATGCCCGATTCAAAAACCGGCTCAAAAGGATTCGATTTCAGGGTACGGGCCCACCCTGTTGACAGGTCACGAGACGGACTGATTTCCGATAGCAGGAATCGTTGCTAACTCTTTCTCCAGCCTGACTGTTTACCCCTCCTCACGGTAAAGGGTGCGCATAGAAAGGTCGAGGACACCCAGATGCTCACATTATCGACGGCATTGTTGAGACAGTAACACATGTACACACTAACAAAGACGCACAGACAAACAGACACAGAAAGACAGAACCCAGACATGCAGGCATACAGAGACGGAAAAACAAAAGGCCTAACTGAAGAATGTACGAAAATGAGGTCTGGAGGCACCCGGCAGGCTTTAATTGCTCTACATAAACAATAAAATAAGTCATATTTCTTGCTAGCATTTGACGTTAATATACATAAACATAGTATATAATTGTATTATATATAAATTTATATATAATACAATAATACATGTGAGGTTCTGTGCGCTTTTGTGATCCAGAAGTTTATTTATTGGTGTCTAGTGCTTAAAATACAACACAGTTCTCGTCAATAAGCATAGCATTTACTTCGGCAATAATTATAATTATGTCAAAAAGTTAACTCAAATAAGATTCATAAATCTGCCATAGTTAAAGTCACTCAGTTAAACTAAGACAATTAAACTCCGTGCAAATCACACAAATAAGTAAGTAAATTTCCAAGGCACTTGTACGATGTGGACCTAGGATTAGGCGAAACAGCTGATGGTTTCTAAAAATTCTCCAGAAAATGCATCTTAGTTATTTTGGTTAGTCTCAGACCATCGGAAACTAACAAACAGTAAAAAATTTCATTATTACCTGTTGCTATGATGATGATAATTATTGTTATTATAATGATGATAACAGTGAAAACACTCAAGCATATGTTATAGATGATCATTATAATCTCTACATCGTTTCTACATCACCATTACATTTCTTTGTCATCATCATCAATATCATCACTGCCATCATAGTCATCATTATAAACACCCACTAAAATAGACAAAATCCACTACAAAAACATCAATGGTCTTAATAAAAAAATCAAATATGCTTCACGACCCTAACATTGCACTTGGGGTACACATAAAATTAATGTGCCCAGAGACAAAAAACGGCAGGTAATCGAGCAGTTCCTCTGTGGCCTACCAGATAATGTTTGCAACACTGTACAACATTAAAATGCAATACAGAACACAGTACCAGCAGACACTAGTGTGGTTAGGCAACTACAGGTCATTTTTCCACCTCTTGACCTGCAGTTTGTGATAAATTTAGTCAACTTTAAAAAGGAGAACTAGCTTACTATCCTATCCTGACTCCCCTTCTTCCTCTTATCCCTCTTTCCGCTCCAATCCTAAACATCACCCATTGTAGCTGCCATGCTGTCTCTCTGCCTGACTCCTGGATCTTAACCTGGAACCCAACACTTTGGCCTACAGATTTTGGTTTGACTGCGCGCCTGTGAATAAGCTGGTCCCCGTGACGTGGCTTTTGTTGGGCGCTGTCAAAATCATCCTCGGGTTTACGATTACAATTACTATAAATGTGGCCAGAACACAATTAACATAACAATAATTTAAGCGCAACGGCTGTGGCCTGTTTGCAATACATTTTTGTCAATAAAAGTCTCGGTATACATATAGCTGATTTATTCAGCAGTGGTGACCCCTCCAGCTTTCTAAGGGATGTAATTCAGGCAAATCTGATCAGATCAGAAATTACAGAGGGCTAAATTTAGGGTGACCAATTTTCCAGTACCTCTATAAAAAGTCAGGGGGTATATTATGGGAGACCCATATTTTTATTATCTAGGTGTAGCTCTTCAAATATTTTCCTAGCTTTGTAAAATCCTATAAGACAAAGACTTCACAAGAGTAATTGCAAATCTGAAATTTATCTAGCTCCTCAAAAAACCACTTACTCAATCCGCATTCGGGTTTCAACCCTGGCCCAATTAAAATAGAAATTCGCTGCTGAGCAGTGCAACATGCTTGTGCTTCAGCCAAAAGATCCTCCTGGCAATAAATGCATGGTTACCATTACATTACCAGGTCCTTTGAGAGGTTCTTGAAAGGCATCATACAAGCGTCCAGATACATACATAAATATCTTACCTTACCTCAGTCAAAGATACATCCTGGGTACGATCTGCAGTTGACAGCAGTGGGAAGAAAGACTTATGGATAGGAGCAAAATGTATGGGGCAAATGTATCATCAATGGAAAATAATGGGGAAGAACGATGAATTGAAGAAAAATATACAGGGAGAATACATGTTGAATGGGTGACTGAATGAACCAAAAGGTTGACACCAAAAGGTCTGCTTCATCAAATGTATCCTTCAGGATCCAACTTCAAACTGTCCATTTCGTTGGCTCATCAGTTACTTGGTTTCACTTTTCGCCACACACCATTTTCCCACCCGAAGAACAGCCTCTGCCTTCGATTCAAGTTCAACATTGTTGTTATAATAACAATAATAGTAATATTATTATTAATAACTATAATATTACTATAGAACTATATTACTATGATAATAATTAATAATAATAATTATTATTATTATTATTACTATAGGTCTTTCTAAAATAATAATAAATAATAATTTATTATTATTGTTATTATTATAATTATAATTATTTATTATTGTAGAAAGACCTATACACCAGAATGAAATGTCTGGATAAAACGTATATTCAGTAGGAGATAATTTGAAACAATGGAGAGAACTGCTGTGTGGAGCAAATGTATCTTCAGTGGGACAAAATATGAACCACTGTGAGAGCAGTTCTCCTTGTCCCACAAATTTCACCCGGATTCCCCATGAAAACAACTTCTTGAAACATTTTAAAATGGCCACAAGAAAAAACTCAACCAAAATAATCTGAAAAATCGACAAAGTAATAGCAGTTTGCAGAAATTGTGGTCAGCTGTTGGTCCAGTACACTATGTACCAAGTGGACTGACCGAATGGACTGACCGTCCATCGGACTGACTGATCAGACAGAGTCATGGTCCATGATAGACAGAAGGATGGAGAGATTCAATTCAGATCAGACAGGCAGAACAAGACTCTTTCCGCGCAAAACTAAAACACAAAAATCATATTATAATCATATTAGATAATTAATTAATGCACATTTTAGGTCATATTACATAATTTGAAGTAGTTGTGTCAGATTACATTAGATTGCTCAGAGACATTAGATCGTATAAGATAAGAAAAGATTTGGTTAGACAGATAACATTTTGTAAGATTATGTTTGAAAAATCTGATGGTGATGTAGAGATGTAATAGATTAAGACATTAAATTAGTTAAGAAATTAGATCAATCAGACTGACCAGAATTTATTCAATAAACTAGATCAGACTTGTTAGACGAGATCCAACTTGCCTTTAGAGTTACAGAGATAGATTAGATTATGAGATTATATTAAACTGATCAGATAGATTAGATCGACTAGACTGGTGAGATATGTGTAGGTAAGTATGTCCAGCTATTCATACGGCATCTTTTAAGAACCTCACAGAGGCTGAAGCACGGTTATCTAGCAAATTTAAAAAGGTGTGACTTCCGATAGGTCGAAGTGTTTCTTGAACTGTCTGGGGCAGAGCAGCACATATTTTTAGTGGGAGATTCCAGATCATCTGATACTACACTGCAAAGATTAGCTTCGATTAACCAGATCAGGTGATTACGTTAGGTCCAACTCACCTTTAGTTATATTAGATTCCATCAGACTGATAAGACAGATTAGATCGATTACACAAATCAGATAATCAGATATTTACCACCAGTTTGAAAAGATTGTTGAAATCGACTAGATCAGCCAATTAGATTAGATCAATCTTGCCTTTAGTGATACTGAGACAGAAACTGACCAGACTGTTGAGATCAAGTGATACTATACTGCGAAGATGATGTCCATGACCCATCAGATTTTGACTGGGCTTCTCCAATGGATTACGATTTCTGACTGCGTTTAACTTGAAATAACCATCGACTGATGCCTTGTGCATTACGATAACAGTGTTATAGAGGTCATTAGATTCAATTTGATCAGATCGACTAAATCAGCCCGATCAGATTAGATCCTACTTGCCTTTAGTGATATAGAGATAGAAGAAGTCACAGTAGAGAACAGTCTGGACGCAGCCCGCAACCACCATGATCAGATCGAAGAAGTTCTCCGTGTAGTAGCGGTAAATCCAGTTGACTATGTAGAGTGCGCGGTAGAGACCCAGGGCAAACAGGTAATGGCTCGTTATGGTTTCTGCCTCACCAGTCTTGTTCAGCATGAACAGTTGTGGAAGAATTGCCACTGACTCCAGGTAGATTGAAAACGTCCACAATACCTACAAGTTGACATCAACATGATTAGGTTCTAACACTAATAAAAATAATCATACTGATAATAATAATAATAATTCATTTTTTCAAGCATTTTATTTTATGTTCCCAACATTCCCAAATCGTAAGATGCCTCCTGGATACAAAGGGCAAACCCAGAAAGGAGCAAGATTCCACCTAGAGGTTGTCCATTAAGGAAGTCTGCAAAGAGGGGAAGGGAGGAGTCATCCAAATGTTATTTGAATTAATAATAATAATAATTACTAATATCAACTATTATTATTATTATTATTATAAAATAAATGTTATATGAAGTAATTTTATAATCATCACGTGCTACTTAAGTTTTGGTCAGTGTTAAATGAACAACTGGACTGCTTATTCAATGATAATAATAGTAGTAATACTAATAATTAAGAACAATTATTATTCACTAATGATTATTATTATTAATAAAATCTCACCTCCAGAACTGACATCTCGTGGTTGACAAGAAATGCCAGACCAAGTGCCGGGATCACAAGGAACTCAGCTCGAAATGTGTCATTGTCCGTGTTGTATGTTGTCCGGAATTTAACATAGATCAGATAGACCGTCACATATGTTGCAAAGATGAAGATCACTTTCATGATCGTGTTATAAGCCGAGATGTAGACCAAAAACAGATCGAGGTATCGTGTCGAAAATACCAGAGCAAACAGGACCTGAGATTTTCCTGACAGACCTGATGCAGACAAAGTACTTTGATAACTGTCAACTTAAATCATCATCAAAGTAGTAATAATAATTACATCACTGTCAAATTACAGATCACTTGATCACTGTTAAGTACTGATCATAAGATGATCATTGATTTTACTGGTACAAGCCCATTATCAGCTTAATCACCAAAATCACAGTGCTTCCCTATATAAAATTGTTAAAAATATGACAGCAAAATGATGATGATAAGGAGGAGAAGGAGGACAATGATGGCGATGATAACACTGGAGATGTTTTACACCACTGAACATAAATGCTCTTCTGTCACATACAGCTCAAGAAACTTTTTCAAGCTATCTTAATTAAAATTGCAGCTCTTTAGATCTGGCAGATAGCCATGCTCAGTGTTCTTCTGGGGTTCTTAAAAAGGCAAAATAAAAATTGTCAGATACATACATACATACATATATACATACAACGTTCCCTCTAAGCTGCGTGATTGCGCGGCCACGCATCAGAAATATTCCTGCTGCGCAAAAGTTTTTATCTGCCACGCAAAAAAATCATTTATATATTTTTTTATTTTGTTCATGTAACAAATTGTAATAAGGTCTGCACTGAGACTGTAACACCTCAATGATAGTGCTATAAAAGTTTCTTTTACCGCTTTGCCAGTTTGCGCATGTCACCTATCAGTATTGACTTCCGTTTCCTGTTCTTTTCGTGGAGATTCGCAGTGAGGGAAGTCGATCACAATTATAAAATAATTTTACATTACATAATAAATTGTTTCTGTAAAGCGATACCTATTGTTAGTAAAATGTCGAAACGCGGTTTTGAAGAAAGCGAAGACGATAAACGGCCGAAGAAGAAGGTCTGTTTAAGATTTGAAGAATTTCTCATTTGGATCAGACAAACTTGAAATATTGGCAGCAAGATATAGCACTTTGCTAAACAAGCCAGAAGCAGTTTTAAAGAAGAATTTGATTGCTAAGTATGTGGACTTTAAATTAATTGTTAGTGAGAAGTTGGCAACAGGTGCACTAAAGAATTTTGAAGACATGATTGGTTATATAAGGCAGCAGGAGCAGTTTGCTGACTTATCTCAGCTGTTGGACGTTTGTGCTACCTTCCAGGCATCCGGTGCTGATTGTGAGAGGGGGTTTAGTTTGATGAATCAGATTAAAACAAAGACCAGAAATCATTTAGAAGTCGACCATTTGGATAACCTCATCAGGATCAAACTTTATTTAACATCAGGACAGACAGTTAATTTGGACAAAGTTTATTCTTCCTGGAAGAGCTGCAAAGGACGACGAACTGCATCTACAGCTGATATCTGATGACTAGCAAGACATAAATAATGATAATAAAATTATTCATTAATAAAAACCAGTTTCTTGAAAATTATTCTTCTGTCTTGATGGTTTTATTTCTGCCGCAAAATCTTTGCACAAAAAAATTTGACACTGTAAAGTTTTGCACACGAGTTTATGATTTTGCACACAAACCAGCAAACCTTAGAGGGAACATTGCATACATACATACATACATACATACATACACACATACATACTACATAAAATTATACAGACCCTCATCATCTCATTCATCATCACAATCACAGTAAATCATAACCACTCATTTTAATCATTATCATCCTATGGACAAGGTCATCATTGTGGGGATCAACAAGTGTCATAAAAAATTCCATGTAATACTGTACCACCAAAAAGAAAGCCCATAGGGGAATGCAATTTTTATTTCTATGTAATGTGCACTAGATATCATCTAGTGCGCACTAGATACAGTGCAGTCCTGCTTATGCACGCCCAATCCGCTTAACGCATGATTACCCCATGGCTCCTGAGGAAATATTTAACATAAGCCACGCATTAGCACAGGTGCACTCAATATGCATGTTGCACCAGCTAATTTTCAGTCTCCTTGTCAATATATTAGACAGCCTGTATCAGCTCCCACAATGGCAACAGTTGCCGGTTGTTATTTTTAGCCCTGCTTGGGGCAGCACAGTACCAAAGTAAGTGAACTTAGTATTGCAGCACATGTCCCCTCTGCCAAACGGATAAAGGGACTACTAGTAGCAGCTATAGCTGAAATAAGTTATGATACTTGTGCCTTTCACCCACCTAATTAGAAGAAAGTCTCACACAGGATATGCCACTTGAAACAATGGCATTTACAAATAATAAGTGTACGTGGCCAAGTGACGACATGCGACCAATGCTGCATTTATGAGCAATGTAAGCAGTACTGCACCCTACTCAGAAAGGGCTCAGTCAAGCCAAAACAGTGCTGCACATGTGGCGTTGGTGCACACTCGGAGATCTGCCTATGTCACAGCATGGTGCCAAACAAGCAGTGCGACAGGTTATCAGCATCAGGAATTGTGCCTGAGAATGCTCTACGAAGGTCCTTAATGAGCTACTATGAACCAATGAGAAAATTCCCTTTACAAGATGTGAGTGGCAGGCGATACACCATTCTTATGAATGAAGACTTTTCTTACATCCTGAAACTGCATAAGCTAGATGCGATGGATGATGTGGACCTCAGAGCTGCTCTGAGGGCCCTGCAAAAACCCAATTCAACTCAACCAATACCAAAATGGCAGTTCTGAGCACTCGGTTAACTTGCAACTCAACTCACCAGGGTGTGCCAGTAGTCACTCATCCATGCTTCTGGAATTGACATGGTCTCTGGTGCTAGTGGGTAATTGCTGTGGCTTTCATGCAGATGATGGGATAGCCTAGGTCCACCTCTATGACACACCCACTATCAGAATCATTTGCCGTCGTTAGTACTTGGTCAACATTCAAGTCTGCCCACTGGAAGCTGCCAACGGCCAGCAGCTGATTCATTGCCCAGTCATATAAAGTGTTCACCCTGAGGTACATATCCAGCTGTTGGGCCTCAATGCATCATAGTCCGGACACATGGATTGTTTGCTTTCACAAAGCACTCTGTACCAGGCATATGCCCCCCCCCCCCACACAGATCCCTTTCCACTAAGGGGTGCTGGTTGGTGTCAGTAAGCAGTCAAGCTTGGCTTTTACGAGCTTGAGTAAGGCATCCCACGACATGCATGAGGAACTATATTAGTGTGCCAGGTCGAGACCATAGAGCATCACTGATGTGTCTCAGATTGTTTTGAACACATCTGCCGAAGCTGGACATCGATGCACAGGTACACTTCGTGGTAGTTGCCTCAGGATTGACAGCTGCAGAACTCCCTGACTTGCTGAGCATGTTGGTAGTCTTTTTTGCTGATGCTCTCCTTAATAGTCAGCTGTGGAGATGAGGGGGGGCAGCCCTGCAGAGATATCAAAACCAAGTGGCCCCAAACTGTGGCTGGGAGATGTGGTGGAGTAGAGGCTGTGGTGGTGTCAGGGCTAAGACATTTGGTGGCCCCAAACCACCCTTTTGCACCTACTATGTGTGAAAATTGTGTTTTGGGCCCTTTTGGGGTCCCATTGCACAATAGATGGAAGGTGTTTGCGATGGGGATTGCCTAAGTGGGTAACTCTTTTGCAAAACCCTTAAGATGGACAAGTTACCTGCTATGTAAAGTGAGAAAATGTGATAATGGGGCTTCTTTCTGATCTAGTGCAAGCTTACAGCATCACACTGAGATTATTCACATTAATTTTAGGATGAAATGCACAGTATAATTACCTTTTCTCAAAGCTGCAACATTTTTGACTTAACACTTGTCAAACCCTCAACTACTTATTAAACTAAATAATATTTGTCTGTTGTTTCTTTTTAAACTTTTTCAGTGAAGCCAAAATTGTTTTTATGCACACTTTAAACTTTTGCATAGTGAAGTAGGTTGTTTTCTTGCCTTCCACAACTATCCAGTGCACACTAGATAACTAACTAGTGCAGACTAGATAGCTATCTAGTGCGCACTAGGTAAAAATAAAATCATCGCATGTCCCCGTGAGCTTCACTACGTCAAGCCAGACAGTCACTCTTTACACAAATGACACACCATTCCAGAAGGTTGAAGGCTGTCATAAAAACGACTCTAGAAACTCTAAGATCTTATGATCAAGTTGCAAACCCTATCGTAGCCATGCATCTGGTTCTATAAGGTTGTGAGATCCAAATGCCCTACGTCACCAGAGGCATTAGACAAGCCGAGACATTCCCCATTCCTAGGGATTACATTTAAGACATACGGAGGGCAGCGATGCCCTTTGGAAAAGGCTACCTGCACAGGATCTGCTTCTCCATATTTTCAGAAGAAGAACAAAGATCGCAAGAAGATGCGCCAAGTCGCCGCTTAGTCGGAAAATATTCATCCTCGAAACGAATTTATTTTCTGAATTTAAAGATTAAAACGACTACGATGCCCAATCGTCTCAAACCGTCTTAAGACGTGGCACCTAAAATCAGTCACAACAATGCAACGTACAGGCAGTCGAGTAAGTATGTGAACGAAGTCGTAAACTACGAATTTCTTATAGCGCCAGCCATAGCGAAGAAACACAGTATACCTATTAGATCTTCGGTCAGAATAGACTCGTCTAGGTAAAGACTGCCTAATTTGCATTCCGCGAGTAGAAAATGGAAATCGACAATGCTAATGTTTAGATTGCACCACAGCGGGCGAGAACACGTACAATGTGTTCGATCTGCTGGCATAGTTTTTCGTATGCGTTAATTTTTTAATTGCAGCATTTGTCTAGTCGTAAAATACAGTAGGCCTACATCTATTTAAATTTCAAGCCAAAGCCATAAGGCCAACCGAGTTAGAAGTCGTGCGGAAATTCTGAAACTGCCGATTCGAAGAGCCATTTGTAACAGCAGTCTGTGAAACCTTTGAATATAAATTTTGCCAATTACTAATTGATCAATGTCTATGAGTCGTTATTTAGGGGAACTGGAAAGTGGATGAGAGACAAAGGAAATCATATAGAACTAAGCAGAGAAGACTTTGCTGGAGGAGATGCTCTTTACCAATGCCATCTGACAGCCAACTTAACCATAGGTGACCATTTTAATCTGGTGAAACAGGGTAACATCCATTTGGATAGAGAATTTTCTCAAGCTCTTCCTAACACTCTTAATGTCATAAGATCTGCCGAGTTTGAAAATATTTTGGAAACTGATCAGTGGAGAAACACCATTTTCCACTACAGGAACTGAAAATTAATGAAGTCAAAATCGAACAAATTCCACAAAAATATTCGAAGTGTGAACCTATGTTTGCTGAAGTGACTGCATGCGATCCATCATACAAACTGACCTATGCTCCCCCGCTTGCAATTTCTGCATTGGCCTTTCATTCAAATCTGAAAACATTCATCTTTTACAGATCGTATTCTGACCCCCTTTCTTCCTCTTATCCCTCTTTCCGCTCCAATCCCAAACATCACCCACCGCAGCTGCCACGCTGTCGCTCTGCCTGACTCTTGGATCTTAACCTGGAACCGAACACTTTTTCCTATCGATTTTATTTGACTGGGCGCTGTAGAAACCTCGAGATTACGATTACGATCGTCTACTTTACGTGTTAAGCACACAAGGACCTACGCTGTAAATCTGCAATTTGTCTTTAGATCCACACGACAAACCTGGTTGAATATCCATCCTATGCCGAATATTGTTGGACTCTTTTGGAAGACCACAAGAGAGAGTTTACAACCTGTATGGACAGACATAATGTAAACTGGATCTTCAATGAGAAAAAACTGTAAAATGGTATTAGTCGTTTTGTGGACATTAGGTCTATTGCATATTTTATTGCTTGCATAGAGGCAGATCAGAAATGTCAACACTGTTGTCAATCTGTTAACCACAGATACAGGAAAAAACGACTACGTGGTTCATGCGCCTGGGAATAAGCTGGTTTCCGCGACTTAGCTTTCGTTGGGCGCTGTAGAAATCTTTAGATTACGATTACAACTACGATCATAAACATACATGTTTATAAGTAACTTTATAAGTACAAAAGCGGTGTTCAGTTTAATAAACTAGTAAATCGCCGGCGTCTATTGATTTGTTCATTATAAGAAATTGTCAGGTGCAACCCAAAAGTCCAAAGTGATCCTTGGCGTCGAGCGGTATCTATTCAACGGATGAAGTTGCTGTCATTAGATATTCATTCTGTTTAGCAATGCCTCATTCATTTTCAGTCTCTTGTGATCTATTGAGCCAAGCCGTCTATATAGTGGCGGCTCCAGGATTGCTTGCGTGGGGGGAAGAGCATTTCCAGAGGGGCGCCACATTCTGGCAGTCCACCACGCACGAGTGTGGTCTGAGGGGTGCCGGCATATAACCAAAAGGGGCGGGGGCGAACCACTCCCGCGCCTATAGCTAAAACCGCCACTGCGTCTCCAGCTGAACAAGCTTATGGCAAATATTTGCTTAATTTTGCATCAAAGCTGCATATGTCCCATGAAATTACAATTACAATGAGGTAATCTCAAGCATTTGTGCTATCATCATCGTCGTCGTCGTCGTCATCATCATCATCATCCACAGGTCCATTGTTGTTGTTGTTCTTCTTCTTCTTCTTCTTCTTATTATTTTTTTCCAGAATGTTAGAGAACCCAACCTTATCTGAATTTGCTTTGGGGCAATTTAAAACCCAAATTTAACCGTGATTTAAAATCTGTCCTTATTTTGGGGTAAATTAAAACCTGTACTTGTTTTTGAAATGATTTAAAAACTGTAGTCGCAAGCGGCAGTCATCTTGCTGTGTGTTAAAAGCGGCAGTCCCATTTGCTACTTGTGTGGGGGGGGGGGCGGGGGCGGTTATGAGGGGGTGGGGGTGGGGGTGGGGGTGGGGATGGGGGTGGGGGTGGGGATGGGGTGGGGGTGGGGGTGGGGGTGGGGGTGGGAGTGTGGGTGGGTGGGTGGGGGTGTGGGTGGGTGGGTGGGGTGTGGGTGGGTGGGTGGGGGTGTGGGTGGGTGGGTGGGTTTGTGGGTGTGGATGTACCCCAAGCGGATTATCGGGCCTCTATATCTGTATATATACACATGTATAATATATATACACACACATATATACACATATATACAAATATTGTGATAGTTGGGTCACAGTGCCTGTGTGTATACGTCAGTGCGTCGTGAATATCGCTAATTAAAACCTTGCTGGTTTCAAATGGACTGAATTGAATTCTGAATTTTTTACGTCATCTCGTATCTGATTTCCAATTAAATTTATGCCGAAGCCACTGGCTTCGTAATTTTATACCATAGGCCTACATCTCCGAATAGTAAACAGCTCGACCTTGGCTGGTCTACTTTTACAAAATGGAGCGATGAAGAATAATAATTACTGTAGTAATTTACGGTTAACGCTATACTCTGGAATTTGGAATGAACACGTAATAATAATAATAATAATAATAATAATAATAATAATAATAATAATAATAATAATAATAATAATAGTAATAATAATAATAATAATAATAATAATAATAATAATAATAGTAATAATAATGATGATAATGATGATGATGATGATGATGATGATGATGATGATGATGATGATGATGATGATGATGATGATGATGATAATGATGATGATGATGATGATGATGATGATGATGATGATGATCGTCGTGGTCGTGGTCGTCATCATTATCATCATCGTCGTCATGATCATGATCCTGTCTCGATTCCGATTATGTTATGTAATTTAATGTCATGTAAATCTCCCAAATTTCTCAGCGCTACACAAAAGCCTCGTCAGCGAGACCAGCTTATTCCCGGCGCCACATCAAATAAAGTCCACAAAGCCAGGTTGCTGGTTAGTTTAGGTGCCAGGTCAGAATCGGGGGTCAAGCCGTGGAGACAATATGGTGTTACGGTGGAAATCATTGCTGATGGTGGTCATGGCCACTTTTTAGTTGAAGTAAGTCGATGTAATAGAAAAGAGAGCTGCAGTAGTCAAGTTTTGGGGACAATGGAGGTAGCAATTGTATAGGCCGCTTTTAGTCAAGTATGTGGTGAAGTAGGCGGAGGTCACGGGTATACATTGGTTGTTATCATTTTTGCAATCGTAATAACAACTGTAGTGGTATTTAAAATTATAGTCATAAAAATCGAAGATGTATAAAAATAATTATAATATTCACGTTTGTAATAAGAGTAACGAAGACGATGATTATCGAAGGGCAGAGGTTATTCATTAATTATGCTAGGCGAAGGTTCTATTGCAGGTTCTGAATTCTTATTGGTTGCCGGTAGTACCGCGCCACCTGGCGGCCGGAGGACAACAGAAGTGATGAGAGCGTAAGGTGGCGTAGCGAAGTTGGGTAAACAAATACCGCACATAAGTACGTTTTGTAGCCGATTATTACGACAGATATGGACGATTTTGAATGAGGAGTGGACTGTGTCGCCGGTTTAGTGGGGATTAATCTGATTCTAAGTGCGAGGAGGTTGCAGAAAGGATAATCTGAACGTTCGACGTGACTTTTGTAGTGTAGACTACTGCGTACGGACGACCTCCGTGCAGCAATCGATCGATGAGCGGTAAAGTGGGACTATGATTTCGCATTTTTTGCTTCAACTTTGTCGACTTATGAAATTTAGTTCGCAGTCGGATTCGAGTGACTTTTGCTAGGTTTTAATTTAAAACTTTGCCTGGATCAGATTCTGCCAGTGAACTTGTTGGAACTAATTATTAACAATTTAACCTTTTGAAATAGCGTCATAAATTGCTTCAGTTTAACTGTTTTTACACTACGTGCTTGCGATAATCGTGACATAGTTTCATGCCACTTTACCTAGAGACTACTATAGCGCCATTTTATTAATACAGCGTCAAGCGACCGTCGATTGATGCCAACAGAAGTTTACAGATTAGTTTAATCGTAATCGTAATCTCGAGCATTTCCAGAGCGTAACCGAAAGCAAAACGCAGGACTCAAGCATATTCACGAGCGCAGCGCCAAGTCAGAGGGGTTGTCCACAGATACAACGTGAAGAACAAAGTCTGCTGCCCGAAGATTAGAGAGAGAAGGGGACAGAGTAGCTATTAAAGTGGGTTGGGTTTAGGTTAAGAGAAATGGGCAGGCGGCAGAATGGATGGATCATGGTAACATTTCTTGAAACAATGGGAATTGAGTTTTGAATTTAAAGCCTGAGGAGTAATAGATAGAGCTGCTTGAAATGATTGGTGGACGACCGGAGTGGTAGAGAAATGGTGAATTTGTGAAATTCAGGAGGAAGAGCGGTTCATAGTTGAGGTGCAGTGTAGTATATGGACTGGTTAGAGAACTTAAATGTGTAGTTACTGAAGGATGTGCAAGAATGAGGTAAGAGGATGAATGGGTAGAGCAGGGTTATTGGATGATAAAAAGTTTGTGAAGGTAAGTAGGTTGGGAGTATTGCAGAGCGTTATAGGTAAAAGAAAGAATTTTGAAATAAATAGGTTCTAAGATTATCAGCCAGTAAGTGATATGGTGATGCTTGGGTGTCCTGGTGACAACTCAAGCAAGTCAGTTTTGGATGAGTTGAAGACGCTTAATTTGAGTGGATTTAAGCGTAAGAAAACAGGAACTACAGTAGTGAAGTTTGGAGTGGACAACAGAGATAGCAATGGTAGAGGCAGTTTTAAAATGGGTGAAGGTCATGAATATGAATGAACAGGTGCCGGAGAGGTTGGAGATGTGATTTGAAAGTGAAAGATGTGGGTCAAAGGTGATGACAAGATTCTATACAGGCCAATTAGGGGTGAAAATGTGAGTGTAGGAATTAGTTTATGGGTGGATGGAAGAGTCAGGGATTTTCTTAATCTGATCTGTTAGACCTATCACAATAAATTGAGTTTTGGCATGGTTGAGGCTAAGGAGGTTAGAGGACATCCATTCTGAGAATTGGTTGACAACATCAGTCAACTGAGTGATGGATGAGGAAGGAACTTGGATTCAAGGATATGAAGAGTTGAGTGTCGTCAGCATAAAGATGATGGTCGACAGAAGAGTATTCTTTGAGATGGCTCAGCCGAAAGTGTATAAGATGAAGAGAATTGGCCCTAGCACAGAATCTTGAAAGACACCAGAAGAGAGTGGCAGGGGTTGCTAACAATGATGTGCAGCTTTTACAGAAAAGAAGCTGGAATACAAGTAAGACTGGAACAAGAAAAATGGCAATAGTCAGAGATGCCAAACCATGGAGATAGTTGTTGAAGAAGTAAGTCATGATCAATGTTGTCAGAAGCAGCAGAACTATCGAGAAGACAGAGTCATGAGACTTGCTGATAACTGATGACAGAGACTAATTTATTGTAAAGAGATGAGCAGAGTTTCAATGGAATGGTGTTTAGTGAAACCAGATGGGTAGGGATTGTGAAGTGATTTAGAAGAGTGTTAGGCATTCAGCCAGGCAAGGAAAATGCATTCAGTTAGCTTAGATAAGAAAGAAAGATTGAAGATAGGACGTTAATTAGAGAGGTTTTCTTTGCCGAGATTTGCATTTATAGAAGGGGAGTGACAAAAGAATAATTACATGTACTTGCTAAGGGAAAGTAACTGGTAGAGAGAAAAAGGTTGACTATTTTTGTGATAATAGTTTAATAGGTCTGCCTAGATTTCTGTGCATTCCTATTGATCTATAAACCATGACATTACTTGATATTGCTCGGTAGGACTTTTTTAGGGTCATTCCATGCGCCTTTGAGGCTGTTGTTAATTGCGCACGTTATAAATGTCTGTTTAATAATAATGATAATAGTAAATAAGGACAGAATCTTTGAGAAGAGAAGTTGGAATAGGATCTAGTTTGCATGGTTGTTGGGAAGTGATACTTCTAATTCAGAGGATGAAAGAACAATTGAGAGATTACAGTAAAGTAGGGGGAGTGGGATTGATAGAGGGCTCTGGATGGTATTTGACAGAGGCAGAGGAGTATGGATCAAGAAGGGATTGCTATGAGAAGCGAAGGGAGGAGATTTTATTGGAGAAAAATGAGCAAAATGCATTAACAGTAGAAGGAGGAGGTAAGAAGCTTGGAGTGGGGATGAAGACTTACAATGGAGAAGAGAGTTGACAGTATAAAGTAGCTGATGGTGTCCTGGAAGGTTACATAGGTTCTGATACACTGAAATATGCAAATGACAAGCTAGTGTTGAACATTTAATGCTTATATAAGTAGATTTTTTTAATTTTCAGGTAGAAGTTGCTGATTACGTGTGTGAAACAGCCAAAACTGTACAGATGCTAAACTGTTTGTGATAACAAAACTCGTTACATAATTGGATTCAAGGTTTCAAGTATTCCTGTGGATCTATTCTAGTGACTGTAACCATTCGAAAGTCTGCTGTCTTCATCTTGCAGAAAGGCAGAAAGTCAGAAGAACGAAATTGATCACAGGCTGGTGATCGATTAGATCAGTTAGATTGGTTAGATCACATCATCTTAGATCGGATTCTATAGATTGTGATGTGGTACAGCTAGTTTTTTCGGATTTTGGATATACTCGATTATCTGCCAATCGATTTGTTTTGGAAAGAAACAGCTGATGGGAAGGGACCAGGATCTGGTACAAGCCGTCAAGGAACAAGATGTTCTGGCCGTGGAGAAGATTCTGGCAAAGAATCGCAACTCAAAAAGTAAGTAGCCTGCTTGCTTACTAGTAGCAGTTATAGGGTTACAGTAAGTCACTGAGCAGCTGACTGAAAGACTGGCTGACTAAGTACGTATTGGCTGGTTGATGTGATGGACTGACCGAAGAACTGAGTGTTCGATTAGCTGGTGTAAACTGCTGGGTGGCTGGGTGGCTGGCTGGTTATCAAAGTAAATGACTGGTGGATAACTGATCGTTTGTCTGACTGGTTTGTTTGACAGTAATTGGCTGGCTGGCTGGCTGAGACAGACAGACACACACACAGACAGACAGACAGACACAGACAGACTAGCCTGTATGAACCTATAGCCAGTGCCAATGGCCCACGGCAGAAAGTCTGCCTAATAGGAAGTCTACAGACCCTTGTGACCTCCAATGACCCTTGCGGCATTCGACAAGTGTTTTCATCCTAGTGGTTACCACACTGAGTTGCCCAAGCCGAATTGGGTTGATCTGCTTGACCTACAGGTGAAACTGATGATTAAATTTCGCAGTCCTTAAGTATGCAATAAAGGGAAAAAGCTCGGCTCCACCCTCACACCAAAGAAATTATTAAGAAGGGGCAGGTCAGGGTATTTGGACCCAGGTATAAGATGATTATTAATAGGAAGAACACACAAGATATAATTATTAGGATGGGGGTGGGATATTTGGGCCCAGGTACACAAGGCCAAATATCCCCACCCTACTCGTCCTAAAAGTGTTATTGGGATGAGTGGGGTGGGGATATTTGGACCCTCACAAAAACGACAATTATTATGATGGGTTAAGGTGAAAATGACCCTTGAAGTGTTAATAACTGTAGTAACGAAAATGGCAGTATAAGTGAAAATGAGTCAATATGAAAATGACCAAAAAAATATGAAAATAACCACAGAAGTGAAAAATGACCCTAGCAAAATGTGCATTGCAAGGTCACCAAGTGAACAATGATTGGTTTGAATCTATTTGGGGTGGGGATGGGTGAAATGAGGTGGGCAGATCTGGGGTGGGATTTTTGAACTCACCACATGTGGTTTGATGCTGGAAAAGTGGATCCTGATGGGAAGACGTAGTAAATAATAATTCTGCTATGAATGCTTATATTCAATGCTATATAACCAGTAATTGTGAGCAGACCCACCAGCTTCCCATATACACATACATTTATTTATACATATATATGTATCTATTGTTCTGCTAATATGTACACACATAGCACACTGTTTAACACACATGCATATACCTGCACACAAATATATGTGTGTATGTGTGTGTGTGTGTCTGTTTCTGCTTGTCTGTATTTTTATGTGTATATGTTTTTGTGTATGTCTTTGTGGGTATATGCACTTATATATGTCTGTGCTTATATGTCTTTGTTCCTATGTGTTAGAATAAGTGCATCGGTATCTGTGCACAGCTTATTGCATATCTGTGTACCTGTGCTTACGTGCATGCTCTACACGCACACAACGCCGTCTACCACTCAAAATTAGAACTTAACCGCCTCAAATACATGTGGCTCAGGAAGCATTTTCAGTTTATCTTAGGATGCACCTTTCTTTTAAGATCTGTTAGAAAGCCATTTTAAGTGCCTCTGTGAGGTCCCTAAAGGCGCTGTATAAATGTTCAGGTACATACCGCAGTTACAATGCACCCCTTGTACCTGCAGTTTATGGGTTGATTTACCAGCTGTGTTCATTTGTTTGTGTGTATTGTGGCATGCATGTGTGTTTCCAGGGACCTTGTGTTTGGTTCATAGTGCGTTGGCAAGCCTTGCCCATTGCACTTGGAGGTTGTGCTGGCCGTGGGAACCTCTAGCCACAGTGTATGCCACCCCTCCGTTGCTGACTTTCTGGCGCCCAGGGCAAACAGAGCCTCTAGGTGTATTGCGGGTGCTTTCTCGCGTTTTTGAGCCTAATATCTGGTAATTGCAGGCATTAGTGTAGTGCGCCTGGTTGTAGACACTCTTTAAAGTAATGTATGGTGATAAAATACACTAGTGTGCATATGTGTTTGTATATGTATGTTTGTATTTATGTATGTATCAGACACTTAATATAACACCTTTGTCTAAAAAATCTGCAAAAATTAGCAAGAGTGCTCACATGGGTCTGTTTTTTACAGCAGAGCAACCATCACCTGCAGACATTATTGTGGCCTGTTTGAGTATAATCAGACAAAACTGTATGGCAGTAGGTGACAATGAACGTGCTTTGACACTAGACAGTTAATGACTGCTAGGTGTACCAACCATGCTAGTGTCTGCTCTTAGCAGACATTACTTTTAAGAGTGTAATTTCTGGTGAGAGCAGATACTGATGTACATAGGCCATTCTGATAGTACTGCACAAAACCTAGCCCAGGTAGATGAGTACATCCATCCACTGTGTGGCAATCTTTTTGTGTGATCCTATTCCAGATATTATTGTTCCATACCTGAGAGCAGAGGGTATATGTATGGTAATTTATCGTGCTAATGCTTGAACTGATGTTATCCGCATAACTTATGCACTCTGAATCTTTCTTGAAGGTCGTGTTTTTTTGTAGAGATCATTGGCACAGTGAAACGACTGAACATCAACCAACAAGATGGCGATGGGTAAGTGTAATCACTGCCTGATCCAGTTCAATCCGTTATGGTCTGATCCAATCCAGTGTGATTTGATTTCTTCTAATCAAATAGGAGCGTATAGATCTGATGCCTTGTCATTGACTATGATGTGATTTGCTCCATTCAGGTCTGATCCATCCTTTTATGATCCAACCGTGTTGGATATAGTTTGATCTGATCGATCTGTATCTGACAGTTGCTTTGGAAACTCAGAACATAAAGTCTAGCATTATCAGTATCCAAGGCTGTTGTCTGCAGGGGTAGTTTTACAGTCCAGTGTTTTGCGACATCCTTTGGCTGCCAGGGCTGTTGACGTCGACCTTATCTTACTGCTTAAGAGCTGCATATAGAGCAACCCAATCTAGTGATTAAATGCGATCAGTGAGTTCATAACAACAGATGAAAGTGTTCTAAAGGTATCTAAGCAGAGCATTGAACGTTGTTTCTACATATATAGCATGGACATGTTTTAAAATGCTTCTATAGAGCCGTTAATCTTCTAAAATGTGTTATGTTGGACCTATGTATGAGATATTTACACAGCTGTGGTGAACCTATATCTGTTTTAAAAAGATTTCTAAAATGATCATAAATTGGTTTTATAGTAAATGCTTGAAACATAACCCCTAGCAGCTTAGTCAAGCTGCACAAGTATGTGCTCTTAGCAGACATTAGGAGGGAGTAAGTTGTCGTTTTTGGATGAAATTTGACGACGTTGTCCAATATCTCGTACGTGAGTGTGATTGGGAGAAACGAGATGGGCTTTCAGTGCTGGTCATTGATTTTCCCCCAACCTTGCGGAATTGCCCTACCTCGCCCCATTTCTGGCTGGGTTGATGTTCACCTGATCAGAGTGGGTCCATTGAACGGCTTTGCTGTGAGCAAATCTACTGAGACGTCTGGCCGCCAGTTGAGTGAGCAGACAGACAGACTGACTTAATGTGTGTATGTCTGTGTGTATTTATGTCTCTTGACACTTAATATAGCGCCATTTAAATACCTCACTAACTGGCCGACTATGCTAGTAGGAAGTACATAAAATTTGTCAGCATGAATAACTCATGGTTTGACAGACTGACTGAATGACTGTTTGACTGGCTGACTGACAGATTTATTGACCAATTGATTGATTGCTTGAATGACTGTGACTGGGTGATTGACTTACTGACTGACTGACTGACCGACTATGTGACTGGCTGATTAACCCGACTGACCGGCTGTCTGATGTATTAGTACAGGATTACAATTGATAGATGGTATAGAATGGCTTTGTTTTCAATTGAATGCACGTGTGATCTCATATGCCCCGTATAAGAAAGACTAGATGCCGATGCCAGTCGTCCTTGTCGAAACGCCATAACTGGCGTCCAATTGGCATTCCATCGGCGCCATTGGTCTGTCACTTTCCGGTTTCGCCTCAGCAAGCTCACCAGCCGCTGAAGCAAGATTAGCACCATGCTATGCTTTTCTAAAGCAGGGTCAGGGAGAAATTGGCATTAATGTGGCAAGAATGCCAAGTGAAATAAATTGTCTTGTAATGAGTGGAATGTACACTCTAAAGTAATATCAAGAAATAACAAACAATAATGTGGTTCATAGCTGTAAACTCTTAGATTAAGCAATGTCTAGAAACAGGAGACATTATTGTAGGGAGAACAGTCAAATGGACAATCTTAAATCAGGTGATTAAATGATTTTTAGAAGAGAGCATGGGCGGTTGGATAAATACTTTGATGGGAGGGTCCATGGATAGATGCGGTTGGTTTGAGGTATTTTTAAGGATTTTTTCTGTAGCTGCTAAATTCCATACCATTTTATTGGGTGGGTTTTCTCACTATTGCTAAGTACCCTATAATTTAAAATTTTATAAACAGAGGATACAGACTGTGGGGCAGAAACTGGGTTGTTCCTTTGTCACTCATAGAAGTATAATGTCTGACATTATGAGACACTAATGTGGTTAAGACTTTATGCATACATAGTCATATACACTTGTATATATTGTACTGTATATATACATATGCGTATGTGTCTATAGATAGTTATTGTTGCTGGTGCTACTATTACTGCTACTACTACTGCTGCTATTACTGCTATGCAGTGGTAGTAGTGACAGCAGCAGAAGTAATAATAATTATGATTGTTATTATTAGTATTAAGAGATAGTGATGTCAGACATTACTGTGAACTGTCTACCAGTGAATAGCATCACGCAGACAGTGTTATTCGGGATTGTGAGAGTAATGTACAGTTTTTAACAGTTTTTATTTGTTAATTGTCTCAGTTTAAGTCTTGTTGTGGTTAGAGCTTCTGGCTTATGGCCCAAACCACCATGCTTTGATTTGGAGGGAGGTCCCAGTCCGATAACATGTGCCTCAAAGGAATATAGGAATAACTATAAAATTTTTATACATGTATATTCATATATAAAACTCATTTGTTCTTGTAAACACATGTGCACACCAGAATTTGCACATATAAACAAAAAATAAAGCTTTTTTTGCATGTTTATGTAACTGAATGTTTTGGTTACTGTAATGTGTGCATGAGGCCAGACATTCATGCATTCATGCATACATACATACATACATACATACATGCATACAAACACGCATATGCATCACATATGCACACACTCACAGCTAGTCATTATGGCTGCCTTCAGCAGTAATAATGAAAAGGGAATTTGTATCAAAAGCTTTGTTTAGGTCACTGTTTAAGTTGCTAAAGTATCTCCCTGTAGGACACGGTTATTGGATGTTTCTTCCAGATGTCAACGAGCCATGTTAAATAAATCAATGTGCTTGATTCATTGGACCTTCTCAGAGAGAAGGAAATAATTAGATATGCAGAATGGAGGTAATTTTTATCAAAGGCCTTACTTAGATCAGAGCCTGGGTTGCTAATGACCCAATCCAAGGTTGGAGCATGACAGGTGATTGACAAGCGGATTTTGGCACATCAGTCAGGAATATATATAGACCTCTCTGCTCCTTTGACCTCTGTGACCTGGATGATGTGGGATGATGATCTTTTATATGACCAGGGTCCAGAAGTTGTAATGAATGCTAACAGAAGGTACCTTGGCTCTGTAGCATTTCGTACATACTTGAATGTATATATCTGAACATTTAAATAGTGACTTTTCAGAAACATCACATGTGAAAATCTTGTGAGCATCAACTGTATGGTCATAAAGCACTCTAGACATTACAACTTGTCCTCATGAGTCAAATGTGTGTGCATAGACTCATTGGCAATCTAATAATAAGACGATTTATATAGTACCACGGAAAAGCAGAGGCCGAAAAAATGGTTGCCGTACATGAGTTCAGATCAAAAACAGTCACATGATATTTTAGAAGATAGATCTTGGGATGTGACATGAAGGTGTCCAGAAATGGTGCATTCTTTACATGGTTGCAAAGAATGTTCCACCACGTGGGTGGTCCCGTGACTGAGGAGGAACATTTGCCAAACCTTGTGGAAGACAGCAGGACCTGCAGTTGATTCCTCGCATCCGACATCTGTTCTGGTTTCTGCTGTTCAAATGCAGTAGTCCGAAATATAGTCCGGAATAAGGCCATTCAGTGCCTTGTAAGTGATTAGACATTGTTTTAGGTGATCCACTGAGGAATGCGCAACCAGGGCGGGTTGTTGCGCAGCAGACCAGTGACATGATCGGATGGTGTCGGGCCATAGGCGAGATGGGTAGCAGAGTTTAGCACAACTGTATCCGCTGTAGCAAACAGATTGGTCGACCCGTCAAGAGGCAGTTGTAATAGTCAACCCTGGAGCCTGTGAAGCTATTGACCTAGTTGACGGCGTGTGACGTAGGAATCAATGTGCAGATGGTTTTAATACGACGCATTTGGTAGGAATATACTCAGAACGAGTTGACTCATATTGGCCGACTGGGCCATGTAGCTGTCAAAGTGAACTCCAGCGTTGCGGATGGTGTCAGCTGGTCGAAATTCTGCCTCACTAAGAACAAGATACTGTGGTCGAGGAGAGTGGTGCACCACAAAACCTCAGACTTTCATGGATTGAGTCAGAGATGCCCTACACTAGATACACAGCAGCACTCGGTTCAGCTCAGAGGTTTGTGATGGCTCAGCAAAAGTAACCGCATCGCAATGATGAACCCCCATTTGCTGGTATAATCCTCTCCACAGCAACCGTATAATACAAAGACGAGGGAACCAAGTGACTGAGGCACCACAGGTGCTAGACCATTTGACGTCTCCTCCCTGCAAAATGGACAAGAACTGAAGACAAAAACAACTGTGTCTGGCCTAAGCGGATATTACGGAGTGCAACAGTGTCGGAGATGATTCAAACAAGGAGGCCATGATTTCCGGCCCTTGAGAGGCCAGAAGAGACCTGTCGAACGCCCTCACCATAAATGGACAAGAACAGTGGAAGCTGGCCTGCGCCCACAGAACTTCGGGTTACATACGGCCTGGAGACGAGCACAGAATAGAGGCGGCTGGGTACCCGTTATGGATCCGGCAACGATCCAGAGAGGAGCATGCCACAGACGATGATGATGATGATGATGAGTATGGGATGTTATTGGGAAACTGATCGCGTGAATGGGGTCTTCGTGGAAAACGGCATTCCGGGTCTAACAGACTAATTGGCTGAATTTCTTCCCTCCCCCCAGGCTACGTGGGACCGTCCAGACCTCCTTGATCGACCGACCATAGAAAGCGGGAAGAGCAGTGCTGACTTCCGACCCGCTGCAGAGAGTGTGAACGGAATGTGAGGAAGATGAATGCACTCAAAATATTCCATTAGTGCGTCGTTTTTGGGTCAGCTATACAGCTGTGGGTCAATCGGTCAGTCTGTACGTTATGTGATCTTTCAGCCCATCAGCTAGTAAGCCAGTGAGTGGGTCAGTAAACCTGTCGGTCAGTTTGTAAACCAGTCAGCAGTCAGTTGATCAGTCAGTTTATGAGTTGTTGTTTCTTTCACATATTCATTCATTCTTTCATTTGTGTGTCCATTTTATTTTGCCATTTTCCCTTTCAATCCGTTGGTCTGCTCATTGGGTGGTCAGTCAGTCATTCAAGAAGTCACACACTGTTGTCTTTGTGCGTCTTTCACTTATTAATTCATTCTTTCATTCATTTGTTCATTCCATTTTGCCATTTTTCTTTCAATCCGTTGGTCTGGTCATTGGTCGGTCAGTCGGTCAGCCAGTCAGTCAAAGAAGTCAGACACTGTTCGTAATCATAATCGTAATTCCAAGATTTCTACAGCGCCCAACGAAAGCCACGTCGTGGGGACCAGCTTATTCACAGGCGCTCAGTCAAAACAAAATTGATAGGCAAAAGGGTTCGGTTCCAGGTCAAGATCCAAGAGTCAGGCAGAGAGACAGCGTGGCAGCTACGGTCGGTGATGTTTGGGGTTGTAAGTCAGAAAAATCAGTCATGACCAGTCAGCAAACTTCAGTCATAAAATAATTCAGTTTGGCCAGTCTGACTTGGTGGTAGAGCTTCTAAGCCTGGCCCTACATAATGAAGTGGATAAGCTCTAAACAGGCAGTGGATAAAAGCATGAGACTTGGCACACATAGTCAAAACAACATGCTGAATTCAAATTTAATGAGATGCCGCGATTTATTTCATGTCGTCATCCGTAAAAAAGATGTCAAAGTACACAACTGAAAATTATAAATTTCAGGCATGAATGATAGTCACAAGACAATGAAATATGGTGGATATAATCAAGACAGCATGTGGAATTCTGATTTAACTTGATGCAGTGATTTATATGGTGCCATTATCTTTAAAATGAGGCCAAAGTACTCAACTTGAAACTTTGAGCAGCCCGCATGAATGCATGAACCATATGGGGGATTTAGGAGACTTGTCAAATTAGTGGAATAAATTATAGGTTTGAAAGACCAAGGTGATAAATATGATAATTCCTAGATGTAGCACTAGGCTAATAACTAATATAGTGTTTAAGGGCAAATTTCACCAGCAGAATTTTAAACCAGAACTCGTACCACTCGGTGATTAAATGCAAATGAGTATATGGCTTCAGATAGAAACGTTTTAAATGTGTCTATGTAGAGCTCTGTGCGTGATGTTGAATGTCACTCCTAAATATATCACATCGTAAGTTTTTCTTAAATTGTAGTGGTTGTGGTGGTGGTAGTAGTAGTAGTAGCAGACGTCATTGTTTAATGACCTCTTCTGGCAGCCAGGGTCATTGACGTTGACCTTACATTACTACATGTTTACCTCCTATGGAATCTAGCAACTGGTAGTTTCTGGTGTTTAACAACATCTTGTGGCTGCTACTTTATCAAGGCTTGGGATTGGGCTGGCGCCATCTGAGAACGGCAGTGGCGGAGTTTTGATTGATCGACGCAAATGAAAAATAAACTGGTTCAGGCGAAAACGTTTTAAAGGTGTCTGAGCAGAGGGTTTGTAGTTGACGTTGAGTAAGTAGTATCCAGTGTTTAACGAGATCTAATGTCCGTCGACGTCGACAGTGCCTTACTGAACAAATTTCAGTTTTTGCAGCGTTTTTCCAGGTGGAAAATTGTTTGAAGTCAGTCCATGGTAGATTGACGTCATCAGTTGTGACACTAGGGGCATGCCGGGCTGTGATGTCACAGTGTGATGCAAGATAAGTATGCCGTTAGGTTTTAATCCCCGTCGCGTTGCCGCTGCTAATATGCAAGTCGGCGCTGGCGGATTTTTTCACACTCCAGGTTAAATATCCGGCATGGTTACGGGAGATGGGGAAAAAACTAGGCTAGCTGGCAGGCAGACAGTTAGACACACAGACGGTCAAGCAGGCAGGTGGGCAGGCAGGTAGATAAAGGAAACTCAGATGTTTACATATAAACGTTACTCATGTACTGCAATTTACATGTTTACATTACATATGCATTGCCTGTTGCCATTGCCTTCACCGACGCATTACTGTTACCTTTACCTGTTACCTTTATGCCATCATGTTTATGTTAACTGGCTAATGTTAATGTTTTTTGTTGTTTGTAGGATGTCGGTTTTGCATCATGCGGTGCTGCTAGGGAATGTGGATATCATACAGGCACTTCTTGACCATGGGTCCTTGGTGAACACAAAAGATGCAAAGGGTTAATTAAGCAAACATTTATTTATTTATTTATATTTATTTCAGGCTCGCGCTCACGTGTTGGATCACTCACGTGTTGGATCGCTCGCTTACCCAGTCACTTCTCACTTCAGTCACTTGCACTCACTCACCCATTGACTCACTCAAGTTATCAATCAGTCAATCAACCAGTCAGTCTTTTAATTAATTAACAATCAAGGGGCTTTGTCTACTAAATTGGGCATGTGTATCATATGGTGCTTTTAAGTGTCTATCTGAAGCTCTAAATTTAGATTCATATATATATATATATTTATTTATTTATGAGGGTTTATTAAATTTAGTATGGTTTATTTATTTATTCTTTTACTTATTATTCATATATATTTGTTTATATTTTTTTATTTAGAGTGGTTTAAACGGCCAGAGGGACCAGTAGGAAGGCTGCAGCTGCACTTACCCTATCCCAGATGTGCGTTTTTTGTGCATGCATCAAGGCACTTGAGGCATTCTTGTGCTTCGGAATATTGAGTGCAGCTCTTGCCTGAATTGCTTGGTTAAGGAATGATTGATACAAGTGCTTACACCGGGCAGACAGACAGATGCAGAGAGACACAAAGAGACAGAAGGACGGGCAGATAGATATAAACAGGACGGACAGACAGACAAAGGACAGACAGACAGACTTACAGACTGCTTCTTCAATGTGTCTGATGAGATAAAACAATAATTTATTTGCACCTCCACTATAGGTGTAGATCTCTTATTCGGTTCAACTGCTCTGTATAAAAAATGCAGACCATTTTGTGTGTGTCTGTTGTTAAGCTGATTTTCTTACACTGATGTGGATGTTTCTGCAACAAAGTGTGGACATTTTGGTGCAACATTAATTGTAGTAAAAATATGCAACAACTAGTGTGGATTTTTAATGCAACACTATTGTGCATTTATCATTTTTATATGCAAAAAGGGCATAAATTTTGGCCTGATAAAAAGGGCTACAGGTGACTCAGTGGTTTGAATATACTTGTGCCTCCTTAGGCAAATTTGCTAGAAAATACATGTATCGAATACTATTAAATAGCGACCGAGATTTGGCTTTCCTTTGATAACGAAGGTTTACGTTAAAACTTTACAACGTAATGTTTTGACGTAATATAGAAGTTGTGTTTCGACCCTATTTAGTAATTTTTGATCGAGCTTTGCTGCGACCAACTTGGGGCAATCAGCTGGCTTTTCAAATTCAAATTTAGATCAGCAACTGTTATTTAAGACCACATTCATTGAAAGTAAATGAATTACTTAAATTTGCTTGAATAATATGATTCTGGTATTATTTAAATAAAATTTTTATTATTTAATCCTATGCATTTAGCCTGGTGGCCGGTCTGCCACTTAGTAATGTCTAACAAGTCATTAAATATTACTACATATACATTTTGACTACATATTAGATATAAACATTATCACTACATATAAATATAAGCACTTCTGCATAAATATAAAAGCCACATCACATAAATGTAGATATGTTTACAACATAGATGTAGATGGAAAACCACACGAATGTAGACATAGCACTACATATATTTAGACATTATTGCTATATAAATGTATCCAAAACACTTTATTGGTGTAGACCACTTTCTGTACAAATTTGTTGCAACTTGTGTATGTATGTATGTATATATGTATGTATCACTAAACTTGTATAGCGCCTTATGCAACTCACAGGCGTTGGAGCATGGCTACCAAATGGTCTCGAAAAAGGAACATCTTGAGAGGGGCAGAAAATGTTTCTTGAACTGTTGAACAGGCATGAGATCCGTTGTCTGGTGGAAGAGTGTTCCAGAGAGAGACGGCCCCACAGAGGAGAAAGCACGGCCCGCCCGCGCCATCGTGCGAGAACGCGGTACAGTGAGATGACCTAATGTCGCCGATTTTAGTCTCTGTCGGCCAGGTTGTTCAGCAACCGGCGTGATGAGCTCGTTGATGTAATCCGGCGCTGAACCAACGATCGAAGACCTGACCATGAGGAATATTTTTAAACTGCACCCTCTAATCAACTGGAAGCCAATGTACGGTGGCACGTATGTAGGCAGAAATATGCGAGAATCTGGACGTACCTGCGACGAGCCGAGCGGCACAGTTGAGGACGGACTGAAGCTGACGGATGCGGAATTTAGGCAGGCTGACCAGGACCGAATTGCGGTAGTATACATTAGTCTTGACGGCTGAGTCGTCTACAGAGAAGATGGTGCAGAGAAGTCTATGCATGGCTGATGAACCAAACCTTAGTATTAGGTGTTGAGCCGAAGGCCATGCTTGTAGATCGATTCTCTACACTGTGTTATAGAGAATGGAGCTTTTTCCATATTGAATGTTCTTTTCCATTAGTGTATGTGTGCTTTGGGTTCTGTTCCATGCAGAAGAAGAGACACAGAGAACACTGGAGGAAGCAGACAGACAACAGACGACAGATGGACATATTGGCTGACTGACTGCAGCTAGCAAACATAGACAGACAGAAACACAGACAGATTTGAACAAACAGACACAGACAGACAGACTTATTAAACAAATACGGAACCTTCCTTTGCTGTCTCGTGAATAAACTCGAATTTATATAGCTTCTTCGTGTACTTGATTAAGACCTCATTTGTGCCCACTGGAGCTTCCTGTAGATTGACCCTTGTGGGTATCTTGGCTTCTCTTCTAGGTATGTGACATCTCCATGAGACTCACAGACAAAGACAGACTTAGCCATTAGTGTGTGTGTTTGTGTGTGTGCGTATGTGTGTGTGTGTGTGTGTGTATACCTATGAATATCTGGGTGTATGTATGTATCTGAATATTTGTATAGCGCCTTTCTTTGATTCTGCTGTAGGCATGCGACCTCTGCACTACGGCGCCTGGCAGGGTCATGACCGAACGGTTGAACTGCTGCTGGCAAGGGGATCATCAGTGAACGAGGCCTCCGCCGCCGACGGCAACACCCCTCTGCACCTCGCCTGTGAACACGGCCACTTAGATGTGGTAGGCAGAACCAACTCTACTAAAGTCTTCTAGACACGGCAGACAGACAGACAAAGACAGACAAAGACAGACAGACAAAGACAGACAGACAAAGACAGACAAAGCCAGACAGACAAAGACAGACAGACAGGGTCTTCGTGTGATATTGACAGACAGCTGTTCAGTTCTCAAGTGTGTTGTTTTTCTGGCCATTTGTTTGTCCTGCACTTACTATACACCGGAAAATGCTTTTGATGGCTTCTGTCTCTAGTCATCGTTATCAGCATCGTCGTGGTCACTATCACCATCACCATCGTCATCGCCACCACCACCATCATCATTATCACCATCAGCATCACCATCATTACAACCACTACCATCATCGTCGTCATTATAGTTATCCAACAATTTTTTCTCTTCCTAGCAACACAACAGTTGATGATTTCTTTAGAAGGAATGTTTGTCATGTGATGAGTTGAAAGTTTGAGTTACAAATGTCGTTGATAGATTCGTGCATTTAGAAACTGTGACGGTTGAATTACTGTTGTGATTTAACTGTTCATTAAATTATAATTACGAAAATCAAATCAGGGTGTCTTAACTTGAGTTAACATGCAACTTTGATGATGAGGAGCAGGGAAATTAGGAACAGGATGGTGGCGATGATGATATCCTCACAGTCATAGCCGTCGTTATCGTCATCCTCATCGTCGTCGTCATCATAATCATCATACTAAATCCGTCCCTGGTTCGAAACCGCGACTGTATAACGCGCGATTATCATTACATTTATTACTGACACCGACTAGTATTTCGTTGCACATCGTTGCCTTCGACCTCTGCGCCCTGTGCCTTTCAAACGACCACCTTTTCGATGGGCATCTCGCGAGGCAGTTAACGAGGGAGGGAGGGAGGGAGGGAGGGAGGGAGGGAGGAGGCTGGCTACGGGCGTTTTCTTGACACACGGCAATCGTCTCGGCAACCCTTGCACTCGACCTTAATTTTGAACGGGCAGCCACAAGGGTGTGGCGGTCAAAGGCAAACGGACAGACATGATGGCGCACAAACATACAGAGGTACGCGGACAGACACACTAACAGAAAGCAGACGAACAGACATACCGACAGAGACCAACATACACAGAGACGCAGGTGTAGAAGTACAACGAGTGGGAACCACAGAGTGAGGATGTTTGTATTGTAGAGTATTTCCGGTAAGTGGGATGTGGATGGTTGGGATAGGGTAGCGTGTGATGGATGGGAGGGGGCGTTGTTATGGTTTTGTTTGACTCGATGATTGACGGGTTGGAAATGCTTTTATATTCTCAATATAACCGAGTGTGACTCTTCAAGGTCGGAATATAGGTTAGGCAGGCTCATCTTCGAGTTCGCTTTCTGTGGAAAAAGCCCTTTGCAGTGGTCGTCCAGATTTGTTTTCATGCCGGAGGGTGAGGTGGGAAGAGGCGGAGTAGCGGCCAGGTGTGGGGTTAAGTGTGCGGCTGTGAGGTTGGCCATTTGGTAAAACTGACATTACCCAGCCTAGGACTCTCAACTGTCCCATCCAAAAGGGTGAGGTGGTGTCTTCTTGCTCTCCTTACTCCTTCTCCTCTTCTTTGTTTTCCTATCCCTGCTTCACTTCTCCTTCTATTGCTGTTATTCCTTTGGCTTCTCTTCCTTTGTATATGTATATATGTATGTATAACATGTATGTATAACATGTATGTTTGCATGCATGCATGCATGCATATACATGAATATGCATGTATGTATGTATGAATGAATGAATTTATGTCCGTATGTATGTGTATATATATGTGTGTATGTGTATGTATGTATGTCTGGTGTTTATATAGCGCCTTTTATGAATCTCTGCTGAAGAGTTACAGCGAGCTTCATTTGTGGTCTGATGCCAAGCTATCCGATGTAAGCTTACAGTATCAGGCTCGACTTTAACACCAGCAGAAGCCAACCGGCCAACTCGGCGATTGGCCCTCCCTAGTCTCCCTTCTGTCCTCCCTTCCTTCCTCCCTCTCCCTCTACTGCTTCCCTTTGTCCGGTCGAGAGACCGACAGATCGGAGAGGCAGTGGAGGGGGAACGGGTAAACGGTAATAGACGTTGAAGCCACAGTGTTCTTTCTGCCCGAACCAGACGAAAGCGATTGTTTACAACAGTTGACAAAATTAGGTTATATTCTGGTCAACCTCGCGCAGGCGTGGGCTGTTCCGTGCGATCTGCGTTCGCCATGTCAGGTGGATCAGTTCATCTTGAGGAAGGGGGAAGCACAGGTTGTTTTGTATCGGACACGCGCGCGGGATCGATTGGATCAGAGATAATCTAGTGCAACATCCAAGGCCTTCTGTTGCTGCGACTCGTGTCCGATGGAAAAAGACAAATCTGAAAAACTAGCGGCTGTAGTAAACGTGCTTCGGCGCGTTTGACAGGTTCCGCAATGGCGCTAGTTTAAATGTCTTGATGCCAAGATACATCTTTCGAGTTGGTAAATGTTGTATCACAAAAGGTAAGGTAAGGTAACACCCCCAATCAGTGTCCTGAGGTTTAAGAATCTTTGGCCTGAATGTCTTGAGTTAACTGTCTCGCTTATGCTCTTGTTCTACTCCATAATAAGGCCATTGCACACGGTTCATCTGTCTTTCTGTCGTAATCGTAATCCCGAGATTTCTACTGCGCGCAACGAAAGCCACGTCACGGAGACCAGCTTGTTCACTGGTGCTCAGTCAAAACAAAATCGATAGGCAAAAAGGGTGCAGTTCCAGGTCAATGCCCAAGACTCGGGCAGAGAGACAGCATGGCAGCCACAGTGCGATGTTTGGGATTGGAGCGGAAATAGAGTTAAGAGTCTGTCTGTCTGTTTGTCTGTCTGTCTCGTATTTGGCTCTTCACTAGTCAGCCGTTGACCAACCAGTTGGTGTTAGAGTGCCTTGAAATGCGGAGAGACAGACGTAACCAAAAAAAGTCCAGGAATGCAGGTGATTTGATTGATAGATCCAGGTAGACTGAATGGCAAGGCACTTCAGAAACTGGTAATCTGAAGAGGGTATCTGACACTGGTCTCAGAGACTGGTATCTGAATCTGGCATATCAAACTTAAATCTCAAATCGGTATCTGAAACCGGTGTTTCATTCTGGTATTTGAAACTGGTATCTGAAACCAGTACTGGAAGCTGACATTGTATTGTAGCCAGTGATTATTTCCAGGGATGATTTTGTACATTATCCAGTTCTTGATGAATGAGGCTTATTGCCCCAACATCCATCCGCCGCTTACCTCCCCTTCTACCTCCCCACTATTTCTCATTAAGAATTCCAACTGTCATACCACGTTCATTATGCATGCATGTGAGGCATCTCATCCCTGAACGTGAACCTCATGATTATACACGAGCAGGCACAGCATGGTCTTTTGCTGGTCAGGTGCCGTGGATCAGGTTAATGGAAATCGAGGATGCAGAAAAGTTTTTCTCTGCTTATTTTACTGGCTTTGATGAGAAGCGCAGGTCAGGTATTGGTGTGTGGTCTGATGTTTGTGTGTTCATTGGGTGTTCATTGTTTATAGTGTGTTTGTTCATCATTTGTGTGTTCATTTTTTGTTTATTGTTCATAGTTTATGCATTCATTTTTTATGTTTATTGCTTGTGTGTTTGTTGTTTATTCATTCTTTATATGTTCATTGTTTATTGTTGGTTTGTTTTAGAGCTGAACCATATTCATATTCGTTTTGCTCAGACATGAATAGCGGTCTGAATATTTCATTCATATTTGGCTGAATAGTTTGTTGAATCTGAATACGATTTGTAAATATGCTTTATGAAATTCATGCTTCCATTTGAGATAATCATTGGTGTGCTATACTCTCCTCTTAACTTCCAGTTTGATAATTTTTGAGTAAACCGATCTACGACGTCTTGTCAAACTGAAGTTATATAGCTATGAAGTGTTATAAAAACTTGCATTCAGCCATGTATAGATGCAGTCTAGTCTGGAAGTATTTTCAAGTAATCTGGACAAAGATCCGAGGAAAGCAAAACGTTTGCAAGGCATCAACTACCTGTGATAATTCAAAAATTAAAAGAGTTTACGGCAGCACATTTAAAGTACAAGAATGCTGAAAATATAAAGTCGTGCACTTGAAATGTGCTGTATCCCTGATGGCAAGTTTACTTGGTAAGCACAAAAGCTCGGCAACTTTGAGTGAGTTTATTTCAAAGGGATTTCTCCACCTGAAGTATGCTTCAGTACCAAAAGTTTGATTAGTTACTACAGACTTGGAAGCTGAAAGTGGTTGATTCCCCAATGAAACCCTTTTATACCAAAAACTTCAGACCTTGTCATATGGTGGCAACAGAATGGGCACGTGGTCAAACCTGAGGACATGTGCCCAAGCTGTTCTGGTGGTAATCTTTCACTTTCAGCCTCATGAGGCTGCTAACTTATCAGCAATATGGCCACCCCAGATTGTGAGAGAAAATAGAGTGCTGCACACTCAGCAGGATGTATTTGATAAGAAAATAAATAAGTAAGCATTTGGTAAGTAACAAAGTAAAGAAGAGGTTTTCAAAATATTTTATTGGTTTGAGTAAATTATAAAATCAGGTAAGTTTCTGCAATACATATAAGAATGTCTGAGAAAATGTTCTCATGATGAAATGCATTGTGCCATACAAACTCCTGCAGATATGTTGCAAACAACTAGCGACTTGTGTCAGATTGTTCTTTCAGTTTGCATTTGGCACACATCCAAATGTTATCCACGTTTTGTGTGTGCACACCAGTGTTTTCGGCTACGGAGTTGTGTTCATGCGCAACAACAGAATACACAAATTTGCCATTTTTAAAAAAAGTTTTCCAGACTCCCATATACACCTCATCCATCAGACGTAATATATGTCTCCTGTTACTGATAACTGACTCATTAGTTTGGATATATTCTGTGTTTGGCATGTAGCTCTGTATTTTGTCTTGCAGTCTAGGTTGACCATATTCTTGGTAAGTTAGCAGCCAAAAGTGTAAGGCTGTCACATTCTTGTCTAATAACAATTGAAGACATTCAGAATTTAGATTCAAGCTTTAGGAAGCTTAATGACTGTAGACAAGTGAGTTATATTACACATTAAAAAAATTTTGTCTAGCTTTTGTTATCGTATTTAAAAATTGAAAATTTCTGTTTTAGAATGTCCTACCTTTTCTGTTACCAACTATTCGTCTTTGTTTTTGACTAGCTAATAAAACATGGTATCTGGTACATCTCTAGTTTGTTCATCATTCATTGTTTGTGTGTTCATTATTTGTTTATTATTTGGCCGTAGATCTCTTCGCTGTGCAACACAAGGTGTTCGGGTTGTCCCTCCGTCCCGTACTTCGATGATAGCTTCGCCGTGGTTGGTCACTCTGGAACAGTCTGCCATGCAGTCTTCGACATGAGCTTCTTGCACTTTCTCTGCCTCTATTTTGTCAGCAATTGAAGACCATTCTGTTTGATTGTGTGGTCTTGTGTTATCCGGTCGGGAGCACTTCTGAGTAGTTTTCTTTAAGAGGTGCTATATAAATGTGCAGTTATTATTATGATTAAAATTGTTTGTATGTTCATTGTTTGTATGTTTATTTTTCATTGGGTTGTGTTTGTAGGTAAACAAACTCATGAACAGTGGAGCAGATGCCACTCTTGCCAACAGTCAGCATAGGACCCCTCTTGACCTCGGCTGTGAATTTGGCCGAACTCGAGTAAGTTGCATGGAATGGAGTTTGTATACCTGCTGCTGTTCAAACGTTTGGAGTGGGAGTGTTTTTTTTGAAGGTTTTTGATCCATGTTAGAACTAGAGTAAGGCATGTGGAGGGTGGGTCAGTCTTGTAGTCCTTGTGTCTGTTTCTGTCTCTCTGTTTTTGTATCTGTTCTGTCGGTCTATCTGTCTGTCTTTCTTTGTACAGTCTGTAGGTCTGTCTGTCTATATATATATCTATCTGTCTGTCTGCCTATCTGTCTATCTATCTATCGAGTTCTGTCTGTATGTCTATCTATCTGTAGCCTATCTGTCTGTCCATCTATCTGATGTGCAATTTTGAGTCATGCTTTTTGGAGGAACGACTTTCACTTTAGAGGAGTTGCAGTGCTTTTTCCTGTGCTTTTTCCTGTGCTTTTTCCTGTGCTTTTTTTAGAGTGTGACTAGTTTTTAAGAATTCTTTGTTGACTCAGTAATTGCCTGATAATAAAGTAAGTCGCAAATTGGCTCTTCTTCCAAGTGGAACTTTACTCTCCAACTCCAAGAAAAAAGTCTATGTACTTGGAAAAACTTTGGATGAATCATTCAAGCGCTGGATCTGATCTAGATCTCTCCTAGCCTAGTACCTTTGCCCAAATGATATGTCTAGTAACGGCTGACATAAATGTGGCTTGGTGAATCATCATCATCATCATCATCTTCAGTTACTGATTGCCAATTAGCGGCAACGAATGTGAATAAGTTCTCCATTCTTTTTGATCGGTTAGCCAGATAGCAACTATTACCCATGCTTTCAATGGATCTGTTTGATTGATCGACTGATTGATTGATTGATAAAGTGTCGCCTGCAGTCAGTCAGTGTGACCTTTTATTGAGCAGTGACACAAAAGTGTCTGACGATAGACCACAATAGATAGATCCAGTTCCTAGACAGTTGATGTCTGTTAGCATCTTGGGCACAGTATACTGCGCTGTGCTTAGTAATATCCATGATGAAATCAGAGTTAATGGAATGACGTGGATGTCAGTGTGTGTGTGTGCTCGAGTGTGTGCTCTGAGTTAAGGCATCAGCCTGACTCGGCTCATGTGGTTATGAAGACGAGCCCCTTGTAATCGGACTCCATGACTTTTCAACCGTCTGTGTATGGATTGCTTATAATATCAGTTGGGCGGTTAGACGGGAAATTAGTGAAGTTCAAAATCGAATTTGGATTGATGGATATTTTTTGTATGTTGCGTTAAACGATAGTAAATTCGCGTTAGACGTAACCAGCTAATTAGTTGGCTGCTGATTGGCTGGCTGACAGACTGATTGACTGACTGGCTGGATGGTTGGCTGACCCACTGCTGACCAGCTGGACGGCTGGCTGAATTGCTGGCTTATTGGCTGGCTGATTGACTGATTGGATGGCTGATTGACTGATTGGATGGCCGATTGACTGATTGGCTGGCTGGTTGACTGATTGGCTGACTAGCTGGATGGTTGGCAGACTAACAGGCTGATTGGCTGACCCACCGCTTACTAGCTGGACGGCTGGCTGAATTGTTGGCTGATTGGCTGATTGGCAGGCTGATTGACTGATGATTGACTGATTGGCTGACTAGCTGGATGGTTGGCTGACTAACAGGTTGATTGGCTGACCCACTGCTGACCAGCTGGATGGCTGGCTGAATTGCTGGCTGATTGGCTGGCTGCTTAGCTAACTGACTCACTTCACTGGCTGGTAAATGGCTGACGGACTGAATAACTTAATGAATGAATGAACAAAGAATGAATGACTAGCTGAATTAGTGTATATGATTTGTCGGTTGATTGATTTATTGAAGTGATTGTGAGTGATTAGATAACAGGTTCTCACGTTGATTATTCCGTGACTTAAATCTTTTCTTTTTCCTTGACTACACTGTTTTCCAAGCTGATGGATGACCTTTAAATTCTTCCTGGAGGAGGCATGGATCCCTTACAAATTACTCTCTGCCACTGCTGACCACCAGTAGGGGTAAATGACCTTTAAATGACCCTCTCTTTCATCTCCATCCATCCCCACCAAGCCGGGAATTATTTCTAATAAAATGTATAACGAAATGCTCTCTTCTCTTTTCATTTAGCGGGATGGATAATGGCACCTTCTAAAGCAGTATTTAGAAACGCTAGACTCTGCTGTGGCCAGGTCCCTCTTAGACTTTAAATATCTCATAGTAAAGCGCATTAAGTGTAGCCTATACGCTATGAAAAGTAACCTGTGGAGGCGGCAACAATAATGTGGCCAGAACGCTCACACCAGTTGTCTGATAATAAAAAGCACAGCCAAATGATGCTTTCTGGCTTCCCTACACTGTATGCCACAGTTAGTGTGCAGTGTCCATGCCATTAGTTTCTGCTGATACTAGACATTCCTTTGAAAAGCATAAGCCACAAGGATTGTGCTTTATAATACAATATGTGCTATATAGAGAGGTAATAAAATTATAATATATGCATGTCTATTATTACCAAACAGTTCATTGTATGTGCTTTGTTGTCACATTAGTGTCTGCTGTAATCTCACTTTGTATGAGACAGTCATTAGCCTGAGAGTTTAGTATTAGTATCGAGTGTTTAACGACACCAGGGCCGTTAACATCTGCTTTTCAATACCAAAAAATTGGAGACCGATCACTGGTTAAACGAAATACATCGTAGTATTTACCACTGGATGAACAGTTTTAAAAGTTGCCAAACAGAGCATCGTGTTTGACATTTGCAGTATCGAGTGTCTAGCGACATCGTCAGACTGCCAGAAAGAGCCGTTGACGTCGACCTTAAATTACTTCCTATTTGTCAGGAATTGACTGACATCGGAGTAACTGTCAGGCATGCGTTCGTTGGTTGTGGGTTGATCTTGCGACTTAGAAGAGTGATCGGACTGTTTGGCCTGTAAGCATTCCGTGTGCATTATCGTGTGTATGTATATCTGCATGCATGTATTTATTTTGTGTGTGTATGGATGTATGTTTATGGATGTATATATGCATAAATGTATTTATGTGTCTATGTACATGGGCATTTATATAGCACCGTTTAGGAATCTCTGTGTCCACTCTAACCAGACCTGACCTTTAATAGAGTTTGACCAGCTGGTGCAGATTTTGGGCAAAAGGAGAGGAGAAGGTAAGGAGTGAGGTCGTTTACGTGACTGTAATTGATGGTCAGTTCTGTGGTCAGTTGTGTGGTCATTGTGATGGGTGATGATTCGCGTGAAGTGGTGAGTGAGGGGATAGAGGGGTTATTGGGTATTTAGAGTAATGTGCTATATCCGGTGCTGAAATTGAAGTCGTTACCCTCCCCCGTTCCATCAGTCGGCTTGCAAGATGTCGAGGACAGACAGGCAGACAGACCGATAGTCAGACGGACGGACAAGAGAAGCAGACGGGTGGCTTGTTTGGTGGCTGTCTAGATTATTGAGAACAACTGATACACAGAGACAGACACAGAGACAGACACAGAGACAGGGACAGAGACATCACACAGAACTAGACTTTAATATCGCTATTATTAGTGACGTTACCTGGTAAGTATGGACGGGCTATCAGTTATTAGTGGACCTGAGAAGGATGAGAGGATCCTTGTAAGGGCCGGGGAGGCGCCTTTGGGTACCTGTCTATCCGTCCTCGACTGCTGAAGGAAACCGCTTTTAATTAAGAGGCCCGTCTTCGGTCGTTTGCATCACCGAGCGCAGATGATTTCAGATTGGAAACATCCTTAAATAGATACTTTGGCCTAACAGGGAATCACAGATAACGAACGATTCGGTTATTGAGGAAAATATGTCTCTCTCGTGTTAGGTGGATCGTTAACCCTGTTTCGGTCCGTATGTTTGTCTCTTTCTGTATCTCTGTCTGTCTGTCAATTTGTCTCATTGTGTCTGTCATTAAATCATTCTGTGTCTCTATGTTTGCCTGTCTGTCTGATGCTATCAGCCACTCTCTGTCAGTCTGTCTGTCTGCCTGTTACTATTCGTCTGTCTGTCTGTTTGTATGCTTATATGTTATTACTATTATTTCTGCATTTATTAAGTGCAACTGTACTGTATAATGACTAAGCATCAATCGATGGCGCTGAGCAACTGTGAGTGAAGGACTTGGTCAAGGTCCCTTCACTGTAACCGTCTCAAGGGAGGAGGCTCGAACCCGTACTCTCCGCGTTACAAGGGCTCTCTGTCCAGTCGGCTCCTGTGCCCCTAAATGTGCCCTATATATCTGTCTGTTTCATTCTGCCTGTCGCCTGATGCCTGTTTCCATTGCAGCTTTCCACCAGTCAGCCAGGCAGTTAATCATGGAGTCAGTCAGTTATTCAGTTAGTGGACAGTCAGTCAGTCAGTCAATCAGTCAGTCTCTCAGCCTGCCTGTTTGTCTGTCAGACTGGACCTGTCTGCCTATCTGTCTTTCTGTGTCTAGCCATCTGTGTCAGTCTGATTTTCGGCTTCAGCTGTAGTTTGGTGCACTATAAATCGTCTCTATTATTATTGTTGTTGTTGTTGTTATTATTAATATTATTAATATTAGTATTATTAATAATATTAATATTAGTATTAATATTGTTATTATTATTAATATTATTATTATGAATATTATTAATATTAATATTAATAATATCAATAATAATATTATTAATATTTTTAATATTATTATTATTAATAATAATATTATCATTATTATTATTATGGCATTGTTGATTTGTGTGTGTGCTTTTGATAAGACTGAATTTGCTACTGCTGCGTCTTTTGGTTGCAGGTTTGGCTTCCTGCTTCAATTTTCACATACCTTTATTTGCCTATTTCAGTCACTTCTATGTCTGCTACAGCCCTTCGGACACCTGATTCATTCACTTGTGTACATCATTTAGCCCCGCATATGTCCGAATTAGTTGCTGTAGTAGTGAAGGCGCTCACTGAATTACTTTAAGTATAGATCCATGTTATTCTGCTGCTGAGTTACAGCAGTCCATAATTAAAAGCACCTTATCATCCATTCATTGTCGATATGCAGAAGTTCTTCCCGTGCATATGCAGATACCGGGAAGTCTGTGGCACGATGGGGTCGGCCTTCACCTGTAGGTAGCGATGGAGTTATTAGTGATTAGAGGGACCGGCTGTGTTCCATGTGTGATAGCTTTCCTGAGCGCGTGCCAGATGAAGGTAGGGCAGGGGAACAGAGGAAATGAGAGCGGCTGAAAATACCGGTAGGTGGATGGATGGATGGATGTATGTTGGTGGATGGATGGTTGGGTGAGTGGGTGAATGGGTGGCTGATAGGAAGGATGGATTGGTGGGTGGTTGGGTGTGTGGGTGGGAGAAGAGTCGGGGGCGGGGGGAGAGGGATCAAGGGAGCAGAGGGAATAAGGCAAAATCAATGTCAGTTATGATTAATGAGTGTTTATCTATCCAGGGGAAGATGTTGCTGGTGCATTTGCTAGTACTCTGTTTATTATTATCATCGAGTGGGAAAGGGGCTCCTGTTCTCACTCTGCTTCTCCTCCTGACCGGGTTGAGGAATGAGGGAATGGGTGGGTAATATTGGGTGGGTTTGAGTGGGTGAAAAGTATAGATGGATGGATGGGGAAGAGTGGGAGGGTGGATGGAGGAATGAGTTGTATCCACGATTATCAATGTATTATTTTAATTAAAAACTGTAATTGTTTCAAATTATAATGAAGATCATGATTTGATGATGATGGTGATGATAATGATGATAATACTGACATATTAGTGTTCTGTAATTATTTATAATTTTGCAAAGTTTTTTTAAACATTGAGGGATCATTTCTAGTTTAGGAAAGCTAATAGTTTATAATAGATATGATAATAACAGTAATAGTAATGACAAATAATATCTGTGATGTATTAGGTTGTGGAGCGGTTGTTGCAAAGTGAGTCATGTCGTCATCTGGTCCAAGATACTTCAAATGACATGGCGGATAACAGTCGGACGACATGTCTACATCTGGCTGCCAGAAACGGCCATATTGACATCATCCGGTAAGCAATTGTTACCATAAGTTATTACTTTACATTCACTAATTACCTATCCTTCAATTATTACCTTACCATCACTGATGACCTTATATCTTACCCTCTGAGTATGCATTGTGTTGTCTTCAATGGTACCCATGGGCGGACCCAGGAGAGGGCCGAGGCAGGCTCCGTTGGCTGTAGAATTTTTAAAAAAACTATGTTCTACAGAATAGACCTGTAAACGTGATAGGCAGTGTGGATTTGGGCTTTGATTTCCCCATCCATATAATGTTGGCCCGTAATACGTTGGCTATGGCCAAACCAACATCATCGTTAATGATTTTGCTCGGCAGTCTGTCGATTAACTTCCAAGGAGTCGTTGACTGGTAAGATCTTTAGATGTTTAGATGCTTCACTTGTTGGCTCTGATGTTCATGAAATCAAGGCACTGAGCTAATATCAAAGTTTTCAACAAATTATTGCTTACTTCCTAACCTTGCTGGATATTTCTGAAGGTATTTCATAGGTAATGTATGGCAGGCTTTAGCATGTACCTAGCCTGGACTGTATCAACTTGTTTTAATGAAAGCTAGGCTGCTGGACTGCCAGCCCTTTAAGGAACCACGGAACCGGGTTTACTGACCCTTTCCCCCTTGTTTGTCGGCCTGGCCAAGGAAGTCTGGATAGGTATCTAAACCTCCTTTACCTGACTATATATAAAAGGTAATTGTTTCCGAGTTCCCAGGACCACTACCAAGTCTATAGATTTTTATTGTAAGAAAAGGCAGAGAATGTAAGTACATGTTCATTACAGTATAATTATATACATGAATATAGACACTAATTCTTGGTCAATTTAAGATCAAAATTCAGTTATTTGGCCATCATACTTTGCTGTATTATGTCTGCAAACTTAATGCTTAAATGTAATGTAATGTAACAAAGATTTATATAGCACCCTTCAAGCACCTCCAAAAGCACTGGTCACAGGATATCCAGCTGATCTAAAGTCGTCCACTGTTTATGACATTTAAATGGATCACAACATTTCTTACGTCTGTTTTCCTGACTATATTCTCCAGTATAATTTGATCCCATTTTAGCCCCTGCTAAGAAAGTGCTAGTGGTAAAACTGCTAATAGAATCACCATGTTAGCTATGCAACAGAGAAGTAGTATAGCAGTAATAATTATGTAGCATCATTAGCCATTTCTCAGGTGAAAATATGTATTCTGTAAAAATTGCATATGTATTCTGTCTGATCAGGCTTTAGCAAGTATATCTTAGTTATCACACACCTGTCAATTTTAAGTAAATTACGTATTTTTAACCGCACAAAATGAGAGAACAGTAAGTTTCAATTAGAACTTACAAACACAATCATAAATTAGACCTTTTGACAAAATTTGAAGCAGTAAGTAATTTAAGGTGATTTGATGTGCCTCTGAGGAATTATATTAAAATAATGTTCAAACATTATTCATATAAATTAAACCTGTCATGACTAATTGGATTACATGTTTTAACTCACGAATGTAGCAAAAACAGTATTTCTTAGCTTGAACTTTCCTTATATTAGAATTTTAATGGCAACTTATAAACATATTCATTAATCACATTTTGTAAAATTAGTGATTGTTGATATGTCAATATGCATTCTAGTTAATATATCCATCTAGAGCTTTCATTTACCTTGAGTTTGATGTAAACATTTCTGTTAGTGTTATGGAACCCGAGATACAGCAGTTTGACCTGAATGGGTCAACACGTTTTGGTAAAAGTTCAGTGACCCATATCTTGGACAAGAGTTGACCCTAAAATCTAAATTTTGGTTTTGGAAGTTTCTCATTAAGATGAATAACTGTTCCAACTTTCAGCAAAGTCGGAAATGGTCATATCGGGCGTTGTGTTGATTTGACACGGAATGACTCATTAGTCTAATTATGTCAGACTGTGGTCTTGCAGTGACATGTAAAAACCTGAAAGTAAAGCTCCGAAATCCAAATTGCCGATGTGATAGATCTGTATCTGTCACTACTGTAATTGAGTACAAATGTCTGCTTTTAGTATGCTGTGCAGTACTTCATGTATAAAGCTGCGAAATCTGGACTAGAATACAACATGAAACCCTCGGACTAATGCAAGAAAAATGCCCCAAATTACTTATTTTGTAAGAAAAGGGTTCAGCTTCAGAGGGGCTTTGCCCCAGGCCTCTGACCAAGGTCTTAGCCCCTGGACCCCACTTGGGCATAGCCCCAGACCCATCTAGGGTCGTGCTCCATACTTGCCATTTAGCCCATCTGCTGCAATCGTAGATCCGCCCTTGCTAGTACCTGAATCTTACCTTCATCAATTTCCATACTCTCAATTATTACCTTACATTATATATATATATATATATATATATATATATATATATATATATATATATATATATATATATATATATATATATATATATAATAAACAATTACGTTCAATAATGGCCTAACAGTCACTGAATCAATTTCCTTTCACCTTACCTTGTGAGATTTACCTCATGCTACCTTTAGTGGGATATATCTGTGTTACTTTGCTTCCGGAGATTACCTTGTGTTATCTTCACTGGTGACCTTATCTTCAGCTATTTTCTCATACCTTCACTCATTACCTTCAGTAAATGCAGTATCTTGTACTTTACCTTCTGAGGCCTTATGTTACCTTCATTGATTACCTGACCTTATTTATTTAATCAATTCCCATACCTTCAATTATTGCCTTACCTTGCTGTTAACCCTTGTTACCTTCATTGGTTACATGACCTTATCTTAAGTGTGACTGTGTGTTGTCTTAGGGTGTTGCTTGAGGCCGGCGTTGACATCAACAGACAGACTTTGCAGGGCACCAGTCTACACGAGGCAGCCAAGTACGGAAAGACTGACGTCGTCCGGTTACTGCTTTCAGTAAGGGGCTACATTAATTCATGCATAAATACATACATACATACATACATGCATACATACATACATGCATGCATGCATACAGACATACGTACATACATACATACAGTCATATGTAGATACATTCCCATATTGTTGCCTTTGAGAAGTTCCTTGGATTTGTTCTATAAATACCCATCTGTATGTGCTCCATGCTGTAGAGGGACATACATAAAAAAATGTTTCACAGTTTCGCATGAGGGGCCTGGGATTCGAACCTAGAGTGCAGAGATTAAATAGTCTGACGCGTTATCCTCTCGGCCACTGTTCCACCTGCACTTCTGAGCATCTGGCCCCACCCACGGTTTCCGTTATCTGCCAAAGTGACCACCTGGCCATAGATCCTGGTGGCTCTTATCAACTGAGAGCGTCCGGTCCTTCTGCTCTCCCTCGACGCCGAACGTTGTCAGTTTAATCACATCGTCGTGTCATTCTTGTTGTTGTTGTTGGTCTCACGTGTTCGGTATTTGTAGGTTGTGATGTGAGACACCTCTTCTGTTCAGTAATCGTAACTGTAAACTCGAGATTTCTACAGCTCCCCAAAAAACTACGTTGTGGGAGGCAGCTTATTCACAGGCGCTCAGTAAATTCAAAATCGAGTCAGTTAGGGTCAGATTCGGTCCAGATCAATATAAAAAAACAGGCAGGCAAACAGCCAAACGGCTAGATACAATTAAGTTCAAGGTAAGGTTGACGCTAACGGCCGTAGCAGCCATAAGATGTCGTTAAACAATTGATACCACTACTACTAGTAATTGATTATTCCTCTCAGCTGTTAACACCAAACACTAGTGCTGGCGAATAAGCTGGTCTCCTTGACGCAGCTTTGTGTGGCGCAGAGAAATTGCGGAGATTACATTTAGATTACGACCTGCCTATATTATTAATGAGCCGTTTAACAACATTAAGCATAAGACGGAATGGGATAGAATGTGATAGACATTACATTACATAACATTGCACACACTGGCTGTGTGTTTTAGTGTGGCATCGATGTGACTCGGCTCAACTCCTACGAACAGACGGCCCTAGAAATCGTCAACAAATTCACGGCCACACGAGCAGCCAGGGAACTCAAGCAGATGCTGCGTGGTCAGTTGCTCCTTTGCTTATAAGTAAGTAAGTAATGCATTTGTTAACACGCCATATGTCCATCGACTGAGCAAGGAATCATAAGCGGTAAGTAAGGTGCCGACTAATCTCTTTACCAGAAGAGCATGTGGCTCGTAGCCTCCTCTGGTAGTGGTGTGTAGGTACCTTGTGCAAGCTCTTGACACATAGTTATTCAAATGATACTTAAGAAATACAGATATAATAGTAATGTTTCCAGGTGCTTAGTGTTTCTTGCATTCGCCATGTGCTATGTGTTTGTGCTTTACTTGTTTTCTCTAGGTGGCAGTGTAGTAATCATAAACTCGCGATTTGTACAGAACCCAACAAAAGCGAAGTCGCGGGAACCAGCTTATTCTCAGACGCTCAGTTGAAACAAAATTGATAGGCAGAAAGGGTCAGATTCGGTTCCAGGTCAAGATGCAAGGATCTGGCAGTCAGACAGGTGTGATGGGGAGAGTGGCAAGTAGCAAAAAGGTGCAAATGAGCGCTTGAGCAATACCAGTTTAATTGCTCCTTTTCTAATTTACGGTGACGTCTACTCTAACACCCTTCTAAACACACCTTACCAACGACAGTGAGTGCCAGTGTTCAACGTGAAACCTTCTTTTAGAAATAAATGAGTCGAACTGATATACCCGGCTGAACGGTAGAGACTTCCGCTATCCAGTGATGCTCATGAAAACAGAAAACTAAACTAATTAGCATCATGTAGCTAATTAAACCGCTCCCTCCAATGTGCTAGCTTTGCAAATGGCATCAGCGTACATGTGAAGAAGAGCTGTGATAAGTTAATAATGTACAATTGCTTAGTAGTAGCCTTAATTAGTGCGGCTGTGAAGCTGTCACGCCACTGTTGTTCGCCTGTACCCCTGGATGTCCTCCTGTTGAGAGTCTGGTCATCCTGAAGCTCAGTAGCGTCAAGCGGAAGTACTGTGTAAGCGGCAGAAAATTTATCTTACTGTCTAGTCACCAAAATGAGAAACTTAAGAGTGGGCTCTCAAGATTTTCTAGGGCGACACTGTGTAGGAGAAACCACTTAAACGAGGTGGTTAGTAAGTAGTATTTTTGTTTCCAGGACATTTGCAAGGTCCACACGGGAAGGCTCAGCGGTTTTGGATTTGAACCGCGGTTCGCAGTTTGAGTAGCCCTGCCTATGTTAATAACCTTTTCAACAGCCTTAACAGTAACATAGCCAATACTTTCACCAACAAATCTGACCAGTAATCTCACCAGTAACCTTGTCAATAACCATACCGTATACATACGTTCGTCGATGATATCTGTCATTGCCGACGTTGTCGATTTTCTACGTCTGGGCGGCTGGCAGGCGGGTTGATTGTCTCGCCTGGAGTGCTTGCACCTTCCTTACCTGATGATTAATAACGGGCATTCACCGGGCCACCAGGGAGCTTGGGGAGTTATTACAGTGAAGACAGGGCGATGATTCAGTTAGCTCGACCCTTCCATCCTCTGCGCACCGATCCACCGCTTGCATCTTTCAATGCCTTGCCATCAGGTGCGAATATCGCTGGCTGATTAATATTCAGTATCTAGAAATCTACGTTATGCTATGAATATGTATCGGTCGTCTTTGTGCGGCCGACGTACGTAGGGCAGTTCCAGACAGTCTTTCGCTGTGACAGGCCTTGTAAATTGTTTAATAATTTTACCATATCATACTTTAATGCAGTTGTTGGGAGATGTTCTACGATTGCGCCATACAAATGTCTATACACGCACATGTATGTATATGTATGCATGCGAAAGTATTTATATAACGCCTCTTGAACCTCTCACATCACGTACATACGTAGCGTCTATTCATAGCGGTGGTGAAGGATCTCACCCGATAAATTCATTGCAAAATGAACACGGTCGCTGTATAAAACCCATACATTTACTTACATCATATATACATACACATACATACATAGGTCGGGTGCATGCATGTACAATACAATGTAGTGGTGGTGCAGGGCGGTCCACCTGACAGCGATCGATGTTTCTCTGGATAATCCTTTTGGAGCTTCGCGTTTTCGAGCGCCCACAACGAAATTACAATTCGATTGCGACGTCGTGCAGCACACCGTCGCCAGTCCGGACACGGACACAACACCCGGAGCCCGGATTATTAGGAAACACGTCTGGAACGGCCGAGACGATCGCTACAGTCGTCGGCCGAACGTGTAGCAGCGGCCGCGTGCAGTTGGCCGGAGGTAAAAAAAACAGCCGACGTTTCTTTGCTTGGTCGGATTCGAGTCTTTCGACTGCATGACCGTTTGCCTTGAGTGCGCGCGCTTTCGTGAGAGATTAATCGAGTTTTATTGTTGACGTGTGGTTATGTGTGTATACCACGCGAAGGGAAGGTCTGTTGACGTATGGGAGGTAGATTGGTCTTTTTCGGAATAGCTGTTCTCTCATATGTGGAGGAGCGAGTTGGATTGTGAAGTTCCAGCGGGGAGGTGTGTTGCGCTCCGGTGAGAGTTCGTGAAATTTCGGTACGTTACGGGAAAATCTGGTGCTGTTCGTGAAATTCCGCTGAGATTCATGACCACGTGTGAAGAGTGTGAAATTTCATTGTAGTTAATGAATTTCCGCCACGTTTCGTGTTATTTAGGCACAGTTTTTGAAAGCCCGGTTACATTTCGTGAAAGTCCGGTACATCCCGCGATAATTGGGTACAGTTCGTGAAATTCCGGAAAATTGCGTCAAATTCCGGATGCAGCAAAGGATTGATTGTGTAAGTTGCTTTGCCGACTGCAAACCTTTTTCTTTCCGACGGATTTGCGGGAGACGGGCTTGTTCCAAGCGGACAGACGTGTAATTACATTATCTTATCGTCTCAATACTCCTGCGTTTAAGTGTGCAGTGCTGTTGCCGAATTCCATTATCGGCAGGACTGCTTCTGTGAGGAAAATTGACTTCCTTTGCACAGAAAACCGTTCTATGTTTCGTCTGCATCGAGAACATTCTGCACAAAAACCTGGTTTGGTTTAGATTGGTTTGGTTTTTTGTTTGGATTGAATGCTTTTCTGGAGTTCGAATGAGGCATTCACAGGTTTGAGTCTTGCAATTTGGAGTCACTTGTTTAGAGCGGATTGACTCGAAATGGTGCAGTGCTTGAGAAGAAGTTCAGAAAATGTGTTGGAGCTTTGAATTAGAGTTGAGTTGAAAATAACTGGAAAATAATTGGAAACTGTTCCAAGAGTTGAGATACAACGCCACATTTTTAGCGCATCACTTGCACATTTAGTGACCAGCAGGGCTTTATCTTGTATTGCTGCATATTATCTGTGTGAAACTGGTTTTGGTATTTGTGTAACATCACTGGAGTGTGTTTGAAATTCACGTCTTGCGACTGGAGCATGGGAATTCTTGCCACTGTTGCTGGGAAATTCTTGCCAATATATAACAGGAATAAATTGTTGCCGCTGTTCACGTTGTCGTCGAATGCAGAATTGCCTCATTCTAGCCACTCTGTGTCACAGACCAGTGCTTGCCAACTCGCCAGCGCTCAGGCTGGCTGTCGGTCATTTGCTGTTCGAGGCATTACCTCGCGCAAAAGTTCGTCTTCAGTTTGACAGATGACTCTCGGTCGAGGTTGGCCATGCCTCCTGCCTTTGTCGGCGATCCTTCGGAGGCAGTCTGACGCGAGCTATTTCATAGTACAGTCTGAGCGCATGTGTTTTTAAGGAGGCATTCGAGTACGATTTGCGTTGCACCCGAGCAGGCTTTTGTGAGTTGGCGATCGAGCGAGTGAGCAGGCTATTGTGCACTGGCAATCGAGTCAAGACGACGTCTGAGTACGGGCGTCTTAGACGATTATTCGGTCGAGCGGTTGACTGGCATTCAGGATGATGGATTTACTGTGTTGCGGTTCCGTTCGATCCAAGAAGGTTAAGTTCAGCCACGGTGAGTTTCTTTGGGGCTGCCTGTAGATGTGTGTGTGGGGAGGGGGAGAAAAATGAGGGAATAAAGTAAAGTATTTTACTATTGCGTTACTTTGACGATTACTTTGATGATGATTTGGTTTGTATTTGTATACTATTTCACTGATATTAGGTGATGATTATTTGGGTGATGATGATGGTTGATGACGATGTGATGAGGTGATGATGTGGAGTCGTGATCTTTAGCCCTAACCTATGAACTGTAGCCCATGATATGATGATGACATGAACATATAACTATATTGTAAATTAACCATAAAACAAATGTCATACATCATTGTAAACCAGTGTGTGCACAACCCGCAATCCCTAAACTTTTTCTATGCAGCCCTTACAGCAGTTTAAAATGACAAAGGAAACTGGCCGACAAACAGTACTTATATGAGAGAAACCAGAGGTTCATTGGGCTACAAACAATTTCGTGACTTACAACAACCGAACACAACTATGTTTCGAGTCTGTTACTAGGATCTTTTATTAATAGCTCGTCGAGTGTTTTTCCATTTCTGTGCATCTGCCGTTCTAGAAAATGTTTTAATTGGCGTCAGCAGTGTGAGTGATGATTAGCACAAAGCGTGTGCTACTTATAATATAAATTTGCGGTAAGCGAATATGCCTAAACGTACAGTTAAGAAGTGTAAGATTGAAGGGGAAATAATCAGTTCAGTGATAAATGGACATTTCATTAATTTATGGATAGGCTTGTAACGGCAACTCAACGTGTTTAAGTCTTCAAACACAAGAAAGATTTATTTAATTTCATGCACATGATTCATTTTCTGCCACTGTGGTCGGTATTCCTGATTAATACCAGCTGGAGATCGTTGACCAGTGTTGAGCTGAACCAAAAGCGGCCTTTAAGGAAAATATCATTTAACAGAGTCTTTGTCCAGACAAATATGGAATTTTAAGGAAAAGGAATTTGCTTTAAAATTGTTTTCAATATTTGGATATACATATTTATGCAAGCACCTATTCACAATGCTGAACCTCAATAAGAGATTAACGGAGGTCACATTTGACTGATAACAACCTCGATTTCATTTCGAAGATTGCAACAACTGAATTCCAACCATAAATGGACACAGTAGTATAACACATCCAGTCACAGGCATCTCGGATAATTAGTGGCAAAAGCGCGTTAAATGCAAGCAGCATATGAAGATTTACATGGTGAACTTGAACTCAGTTAAGTAGAAACTATTGTTCAATTTTATCTTGAGTCTTTACTTTTACTTGTAAAAAATCAAATTCTGTCAAATCTTGTATCGAACACAGTAGGTTAATACGAGACTTATGAATATTATTTTTGTTTATCAAATCGCAGCACAACATGTTACTTTGTACTTGGTGACCTGATTTTTGTTGTGGGTGAAAGATGTAGGGTGGAGGCGATATGGTAGGATATGGATATTTGGGTGGGGTAATACAAAGCTTCCTCTTCTTATCAATGTTTTTCTCACAGACTTCTGCGTATTAGTATTTGAACGTCTCGAATTGGATTAGATTCGATCAAATCAGATTAGACTAGATTAGAATCCTGGGTTTAGAAACATACTCTGGTTCTTGTCCTTTATATTCGACGTTGCGCTGGAATTTGCCTTTAACCAGTACTGTTTACAGAAGTCCTAACTGAGTTTTCGACTTTTGCATTTATCCATATACTATAAAACAGCAGTCCATCGCCCGACCGCGTACGAGTCGTTCCAGTTTCAATGCGGTGCATGACGATAAGCTTCGACTGGCGCAAGTCAGTTCTTTAGAAATTCCGATTGTACATGTGTTCTGCCCGTTGTCAGATAGATTTCTTCCTGCTCCCCCTCGTCGCTCTTCATCCTCCTCAACGCCACATCCACTTCCTCGTTGCCATATTCCACATTGCCATCGCCGTATTCTCATTGCCGTATTCGTCGTCCTATTGCTCATTATCACCCTATTCCTTTCTCATCGCCCTAATCCTCTTCCTCCTATTCCTCGTCCTCATTGCCTATTCTTGTCATCGTCCAATTCCCTTTCCTCCTTATTCCTTATTGTGCTCATTGCTTATTCCTCTCTCTTTGATTTATTCTCATCGTACTATTCCTCTTTCTCATAATTCCCCTATTTCTCCTCATCTTCCTATTCTTCCTGCTCTCCTCACCTGCCGTCAATCTGCCTTACTCTTTTCCTTCCATTTCACGTCCTACCTTCCACTGGAATCCTGCTTCAGTAGAGCTACTATGAAATAATGAAAGGACCAGGAGGAGGAAGAGGAGGAGAAGACAGAGGAAAAAGAGGAGGCAAAAGGCGATGAGAGGAGAAAGAGAAGGAGGAGGAGGAGGAGGAGGAGCAGCAGCATCATGTATCAGAAGGGCCGAAAAAGCGTATTTTTGTCAGAGTAGCATAGGGTAGAAGAGGAAGAGGACCCAGGGCAAATCGGCAAAGCGTATTTTTAGCACGTTTACTATTGAATGAAGTGTATAGGAGAGGAAGAGGACTGGGCAGAGGATTTCCATGATGATAAAGAGGATGAGGAGGAATAGGAACAAGGGAAAGGAAGGGTGGGACAGAGGTTGCGAAGAGGAGAATAGGAATAGGAGAAATGGAATACGGGAGCAAGTGAAGGAAAGTGAGAGTAGGAAGAGGGTCAAGAGGAAGATTACGCGTAGGAAGAAGAGGAGGGGAAGAAGAGGAAGAGCGTTGTTGGATTAGAAGGAGAGAAGACGGAGAAGAAGAAGAAGAGGACGAGGGTGAATAGGAATAGGAAAGAGAGGAAGATGAGGAAGAGGAAAGGATGAGCTGCTATTGATTAGAGACATGTTGTTGTCGGATGACAACTGGTCCGTAGATGCCGTGTGTCGAGACTCCAGAGTAATCAACGACGTCGCTGACAGATTATCGATTTCCTAGCACGGTCGACAGGCTGCAACATTATTTCGTTTTATCAGTGTTGCTTCGTTATTTATGTATGTATTAATTATGGATTATTGAAAACAGTAACAACAACGACAATTATAATAACATTATTTTTTATTATTGCTACTACTACTACTACTGCTAGTCTGCTACTACTACTGCTAGTCTGCTACTACTACTACTGCCGCTGCTGCTGCTGCTACTACTACTAACTACCACTGCCGCTAACACTACTAGTACTGCTACTACTACCTGTAGGCTTATGTCCCAAGGTTTGAGGTTGAAGAAGACTGTCCCAAGTTATTATTAATATTGTCATTATTATTATTTTTATGTTATGATCGTCGTCATCAATGTAGCCTTTTGTAGTAGTTGTGCAAGATTGTCTTGCGATAGTAAGTGGTACCGGTAGGTCCACAGTTGACAGAATTTCCTCTTAAAGACCCTCCTCATTCAGACCCGGCGCGAGTACCAACAACCACTGTGGATCGCTTGTGTTTAACGGAAGGCCGCATTCAATGCTGACAGTTCGCAGTGGTGTAGGATAGGGCGATCTGATGGCTCCAAACCTTTGCGTGGAACATCGAGTGGCTGCTAGAGTCGTTGACATCGAACTTCCCTTACCTATGGGCCATTTTCCTGACTGATTAGCTAACGAGCAGCAGCTGCAGCAACTGTTCCAATAATCCTAAATTCATCGTATGATGTCAGAGGGCGTTGGTGACAACGCTAACCAGTTAAACGCAGGTGTTCAGCTAACCATTTCATTGCAAGTGATTTATTATAGCATCATGTCAACATGATTTAGATGTATCAAAGAAGACCGCATTTTCGTTTGGTGTTAATAATAATATCGCGTGTTAACGAGAGCTGATGACTGCTAGGGCCGTTGACGTCGACATTTCCTTACCTCGCATACATACACTGACCTTTTCTCGTTTATCATCAGAATTCTAAAGGGTGTGTCCGTGTTTGCAATTCTCGACTTGGATTTCTCGACCGTTGAGGCGCTTGTTATTTCCTGTGTACATCGTCGTTTCAATTCCGACCAACCCTTGGTGCTGCGTCGTCGCAAATTTACCCGTACGGCTTCCGCTTCCAGACCGGTAATGGCCCCTCGTGACCCTCCGAGAAGATGCTGCGCGCTTTATCGATAGTGTCCGTTATCTCTTGTGTCGCTGGGTGCGTCGGACCGTGTCTCCCGCAGCTTCCTGCATTCTGTTTGCCTTCAGGAAAGTATACGCAGGCGTCCTCCGCTCGCTTATTGAGCGCTGGTTCATCGGTGGATGCTAAAGAACGCACCAAGCGCCACTTATTGACAAATCCCAGAGTATGATGTCAATCACTGCCCTATACAAATATGCTAAAATTATTTGTATAATGTGTTTAATGTGATGTAATAAAAATATAGATATACAGATGGATACCGAGGTTAAGAAACTGAATTATTGGCTGCTTCGTTTTCTTAACCTCAGCCTTCCCCTCGACGCCTGATCTTTCCACCGACAGTGTACGGTTGATGTACGCGTGTTATAGCCGACTGAGGATCGCTTATCAGGAAGTTTAAAGTTTTTCCAAACAAAGCGAGCTGCAAAGGAGGCATTCTAGGTTTTTTCTCAAGAATTGATTGCCTAAAAGTGGCAGCAGTTTGATTTGAAGGAACATAGCTTCCAATAATCAGCTGCTTCTTATCGTTGCTGTTGCGCTCCAGACTGACGAAGTCTACAAAAGGCTGCATCTGGCGCAACTCAACTGGACCTGTGTTGCTATTTTTATCTCACCTGCTTTCACGTATCTATCCGTCAATCAACCAGTCAGTCAGTCAGTCAATTTCTTTGTCTACATCAATCACCTAATTGAGATGAATGCTTGACTGGTTGATTTACATCAGTCAGCAATCAAGATGAATGCTTGATTGCATTAATAAATGGATGAAAGGATGGATGGATGAATGAATGAACGAAAAAGATGAATCGATGGAATTGTGAGTAATGGGTGGGTGGGTGAGTGGATGGATGGATGGATGAACGAACTACTTGAATGAACGAACGAGAAAGGCCAGGCGGGTAACAATGATTTCCTGTTGTGAAGCGACAGGGTGTGTTGTCAAAGAAGCGAACTAAATCTAAATCAGACCCGTCACAAAGAGCCCCTTGTAGCTCAGGTGTTTCACCCGTCGGGCATTTCAATAAACTCGTTTCTTCCCCCTTTCAAAGACCGACTCATTCCGCTATGGGCAAGACACGACTGCAAAATGAAATATTGTTGCAGTGGTATGTGTGTATATGTGCTTGTATTTTATTTGTATGAGTATGTATGTGTATGTATGTGTCTGAATATTTTATCTAGCGCTTTATAAGGACCTCTCAAATGTGCTGGCAGTGCGATTTGAACTTGAACAGTCGGAAAAGAGAGTGGCCTAAATTCGAGCAGATGTCAGTTCTCTCGTCAATACAACGCCAAAAAATGTCAGAAAAAGTGAAAAATATTTAAAGTCATAAATGTAATAATTTATTTCGTATTATTCTACTTTTATGTTGGATGAGATCAGATAAGGGTAGATCAGGTTAGCTAAGATTATATCAGTTTAGATCGGATCAGTCAAAATGGTTTGCAGCAGATTTTTTCAAGCAAACGCTTGGGATCTGGCGTCGATTGTTCTGTTGATTTTTGTTGACACATTTAACCTCTTCCTTTCGTTCGTTTTTCCATGTTTCTCCCTTTCCACATCGCCGACAGCAAAAAATAAACGACAAGTGGCTTTGAAGCTCCTTCCACCTTTCTTCTGTCCTTCATTCCTTTTCCTCCTGCCTTTCCTTTTTCCTGCCTTCATTCCAACATTTTTGTAACTGGGTATTGTATGGGATAGCCGCTTGCTTTGTAGATGCCAGCTCAGGGATTCGTATTCCGGCGATCGGGACCCCAGAAGCCCCTGCAGGTCACGTCGCCCTCAAGGAGCCCAACCATCTTCCGCTGCAGGTTTGAATTTTGAACTCATTTCTGGATAACTAAACACGGCAGACACGAGTGGACTAAGGTACGGCAAGGTAAGGTAAGGAAGTTAAGGAAAGGTAAGGTAAAGAAAGGGTAAGTTTAGTTAAGGTTAGGCAAGGTAAGGAATAAAGTTAAGTACTGTAAGGTTAGAAAGGTAAGTTTAAGAAAGATAAGGAAGATTAAGTACGGTTACTGGTCTATTTACGTAGCGCCTTAGTTGCCCGTACTACAGCAACATGCTCACAGTTGTAAGCGCAGTCTCTGGGTTGTTAAATCTTTGGAAATAAGTGCAGATAATCTGTACATAGAAACATCCGTTGACGGGCAGGCAGGCAGACGGACGGACGGACGGACGGAACGGTACAGACAAATACAGACGGACAGACAGACGAAGGAATGGATAGGCAGGCACGCGGAGGGTTGGATAGATGGAAGGACAGACAGACGTGCTATTGGGTAATTTCGGAGTGCTTGTGAAGCCAGCCAACGAGGAAACGAAATCTTGTGGGATGAAAGTTGCCACGTGGCATGGGGCAGCAACAGCCGAAAACAACCGGAAGACAGATGGGTGGCTGGCCGAGAGTTTGCAGATGCCACTACCACTCCATGTCGTAGTAAATGGTCGGGCAGAAATGCGGTCAGATTTACTACTAGGACAGGATATTTTACTTCTGGAACATGATGATGGTGATGTTGTTGATAAAGATGATGATGATGACCACGTGTGCATGCGTGCATGTTGACATTTATATGGCGCCTTTAAGACCATCATAAAGGTGCTGGCTCATCGTTGTAACGGCGGTAATGATGGGGATGTTGTTGATGATGATGATGATGATGATGGTGATGGTAATGATGCTGATGATAGGGATGTTGATGACCATGATGTCGGTGATGACGACGACGACAATGATGATGTCGTCATTGCCATAGCGGGTGGTGGCTGATTAAGTTGACACAGCGTTATCGCGCTGGCAAACATGTTGTGATGGCCTATTCAGGTGTCGCGAAATATTATTGTCCATATTAATTCTCGTTTTTTTAAATTCCACTGCTGTTATTCCTCCCCTCTGCCGCCTCCCCCTTGCCGTGGGTGGCAATTACTGCGCGTGGCAGGCAATTATGGTAACCATTTCTACTGCACCTCGTAATTGCTGTGAGCGTTGCAGAGTTGCACGTATGGTTGGCCAACATATCCTGCTTTCGGGAGCTCAACTACCCTGGGTGGAGTAAGCATTCAGGTCTAAATTTAAGACCAAGGGAGGATCCATGGGACCACTCTAGCCATGCCATTCCTCAGAATCGCAGATGGGAGGGACATGGCACGTGTAGTCCCTTGACCAACTGGTGCTAAAGTTTCCGGGTTCCATTTCCTGTTGGATTTAGTTTTCTCCAATGATTTTTTTAAATAGTCAATGGATAAGCTAAGAGATATAGAATTAACTTGTCGAAACATGCAGAGATGGCAGAGGCAGTTAGCTTGATCCCAATGATTGAGCAGATTTTACATTGTTTTACATTAAACAGTGCAAACAATTTGTTTTTACATTACAGCCCATGAATTTGAGTTAGAATTATTAAACTGATTTAGTAATATTGTACATGGTGCAGTTGGTCATTTCCCATCCCATCCCATCCCTGAGGTCGGTTTAGGAACCGGATTTGGGTTAAACAGGAGAATGTGAGTTTGTGGTTTGTTTGGGTGTCATAGAACAGTTGGTGTTTTTATCAGGTGGGTGCTTGGCCAGTCTCAACTTTGGTGTAAGGGTAAAGATAAGATAAGGTGAGTTAAAGCAAGCCACTCGCTAAATGAGTGGATTACTTATTTATGATAAATAAATGAACTTGACCTGTGGTAAGGTCAGGTAAGTTAAAGTATGCCACACAGTTATTTGTTGTCATGAACAAGTAACCGTAATCTTACATTACCTTATGTGGATTTTTGTGAAGCCTTTAAACAAACCGTAAAATTCGCCCTTGCCTGTCTTCTTTCAGCAAGCAGAGCAGACCAGTGCACTTGCCGTTGGAGGCTTGTTTAAAGGACATCAAAATGGTCTGGAGAGTCATCTGGCGGCGCTCTCTGGTGGGTCCTCCTTTGCAAAGACTGGCGCTACAGTAGCCGAGTTGAACTGTAAGTCTGTGATGACTATGAGTAACTCGTAGGATGATGGTGATGATGACAACATTGATGATGAGTTTCAAGATGATGATATTAACTGTGAGAGTGAATAACAATGATGATCAGTTGATGGACTGATGGTGAGGATGATGATGACTGACTTATGATGATGACTGTGATGATGATTGTCCCATCTAATCAGATCCAAGAACGAACTTCTGTAGCGCCCTTTAATAGTGACTAATCGATGGTCACTTCACACAGATTCATGACGCCTCAGATTGTGGGAATGGCGATTTTTTGTTGACAAGCATGTTGGTGGTGGTGGTGATGGCAGTGGTCATTATCATCACCATCATCATTGTTGCTGTAATCAGTCACTAATAAATGTAGTTGTTTGACGATTGCTTCAGTGGCAAAGCCTGCAACGGGACGTCAGTCTAAGCCCTTCCCCTGGAACCGTTCTTCCCCTCTACCGTCTGCTGTTGACCCGGTAGTACACACTGCAGGAGGAAGGGTTGACGATGGCTTTCCACCTCCATCATCCCCTCTAGGCAAAGTCAAGGTCTGCAGTCAAGGTGAAGGACAACACAAAACATGGACTACTCGTCATAGTTGTTGACAACACAAAACATGGACTACTCATCATAGTTGTTATGTTTGATGTCATTGTTGTTTTACAGTGTGCATCATTCATCAAACCTGTTTACTTGATGACTTGCTCAGGTGCGTCTTTCTCATCTTGCTCTACCTCTGCTAACTCATATGTATGTGCCACCTGTTCAACTCTCTAATGCTTAATGAGAAACTAGCTTTCTTACCTGTACTTGCTGTCACTCACAGTCAGTCAATCCACTCAGTCCAGTCAATCAGTCATTCAGTCGATCATTCAGTCAATCAGTGCCAGTCATTCATATCAGTCATTCGATCCAGTCAGTCAATAAATAATGTATAGTCGTGTTGACTTGTCTGCTAGTTTCAGATGCTGGAATTGCTTCCCATGTGAACAACCTTCGCTCGAGTGGACCTCAGGTATCCGCCAGTCTTCTAATTAATGCCTATGAGTAGCAGACATAGTCACTGATGTGGCCTGATCGCTCCTAGACTTCAATTGTCTGGTCATAAAGCACAGTCACTGTGGTCTATATAGACATAAAGGTAATATCTGGTAAGAGCAGACCCTGTGGTATAGTAAGAATGCTCACAGACACATTGTGTGATAATCGTGCACGATTATCATGGCCCAGAGAATTAATGCTATCATCTACACTGCAGCAAGGCGTATTCAGCATTTAACAACATCTTGGGCTGCCAGGGCCGTCGACATAGACCCTAATGTACTGTCTCCTGCTTTCTTATAGTAATCTTTATCCATTTTCAAAAGGTGTCTAAATTTATCAGTAAGTTACATTTGAAGTAGGAGGAGGGAAACACAACTTTACAGCCACACTGGCCTCTGCTGTTACCAGACTTAAGACATTTAATTGTAATGTTGTGGTAGAAATGCGCTGCCCAGCTGTGCATTGTGTGCAATCATATACTGTTGAGAAACACATATACACTGATGCCAAACGATATTAAAAACATACAAAAACCCACACATGTATACAGATATATGTGTGTGTGTGTATAATAGGCGTATGTACATTTAAGTGTGCGCACACACACACAGGAATGTGTACATATTGATGACTCCACTATGCTAGATGGCACTTTGATGTGAGTTATAGTGACTACATATATTATAAACCTTTGCAGTGCACGGGTTACAGAAGTACTCACACGTCCACAGACAAAGAAATACGTAGGCAGACACTAAGACGCAGATGGACCAACAGACATACAGACTTGTCTTAAGTAGTTACATAAACTTGCATATATATGCAGACACCGAGGAAGGCAGACACGCTTGGAGATGTATAGAGCCATTTATCGAAGTATACTGGGGTCAACCGGTCATCTTTTTCCCTTTCTACCCCATCCCCAGTGCCAATATCATCCAAATAACAAAACTGAGTGGCATGTCTTCCGGTTCAAATTGGCAAGTCAAGCTTAGGTTTGGTCAGGTAAAGTAAGGTAACTTTGCTTCTGTTAACTGTTACGTAACATAATCAAGTATTTATATAGGCCGCATTTGAGAGGTTTTTAAAATGCGCTACATAAATGTTCGGATCCACAACGCCACCTGTTGACTCTTTCCAGAAGCCTGGATGTTCTTCCACATCCGCTATCGACCGTCGGAGCCCTTCCAGCTGGAACGGTCTCCATCACCACCACTATAACCCTACTGGTCCAGACCCAACGAGAGATGCGAGCCACCGGATGAGCAGCGGCAGCAATTCAAGTGGTGGATGTTCCTCATCTTCCACGTCGAGCACTCCAGGTCATCCAGGCACAAGTCGCCAGAACCGCCTTTCAGGTCAGAGCTCTGAATCTGGTGTTTCCTCTTCACGCCAGAGCTACCACAGTTCCAGTTCGAGCCAAGGAAGCCTCGACCACCTCGAGGAGAGTGGATACTCAAGCACAGTCAATGTAAACGAACTGCTGCAGCAAGGATTATCGGTACAGAACTTTTTTCTCAATTTTTTCTTTGTTTTTTGACATGTTTTATAGCATTGTGTGGAACTAGTTAGGAGTTTGCTCAGTATTTTCTTCAGGGTTTTCAGTTATTTTTTCGTAGTTCTATTTCATCATTTTTTACTAGCTTTTTCATTTATTTAATCTATCCCTCATTTTTCTCCAGTTATTTTGTGGAAGTGGTTTGATTCTTGCATAAGGTATCGTATAAGTTTGTTGTGACGCCATGCAAAATTACTTTACTGATTTACATTCATGTTATTGTAGGTTATTTTAGCAGGACAGCTAGGTAGCACATTTTGGTATTTATGTAGTAGAGGTGCTACATAAGGTCTGAATTATGTTATGTTACTCTTGTAGGACACAGATATTCTGCACACTTGGCTGTCAAGTTTGCACTTGGAGGAACTAACTAGTTTGTTTGTGGATGCCGGCTACGATATGCCTACCATCTCACGCATGACCCCAGAGGTAAGGCCAGTGACCTCTGAGGCAAGGTCAGTGGCCTCAAGGTTGGGCCAGTGACCTCTGAGACAAGGCCGTTGGCCCCGAGGTAAAGCCAGGGACTCCCAATGTAAGGCCAATAGTCCAATGAGCTTAGATGGTAATAGGCTCTTGTGATAATAATACTAGAACAGTATTAAAATACTTAGATACTATGACACCACCTTACCAATTAATGCATTCTCTTGCCCTACTTCACCACAGTATATTTTACCTTATCTTACAGTGCCTATTTGCCTTAAATTACCTTACCATACCATTTTACCATATTATTATCATACCTTCTGACCTTGCCTCATGTGCCAGTACTTTTACTTTTACCTTACCTCACCTTACTGATTTGATGAGGTAAAGTAAGATAAAGAAGAGTGAAACTATACCTTGCCATACCTTACCTTACATCATTTTACTTTTACCTAACCTCATCTTACTACACTTCACTATGCCATACCAGATCTTACCCTACTTACTTACTTTACCCATCAAGATTGTTTGTTAGGATTTAACTGCGATTGGAATAACAAAACCATCAATACGCAAGAAACTCAAATCAGAAATCGGAAAGCTCAGCATCAGTGACGGCATACCAGACGCCAGACCGGTTAAGTACATTACTTACTGTCATTACTATTATTAGTATTGTTACTGTTTACTATTAATTTTTTATTCACTCAAGGTAGAAATGATCCCTCAGGGCTTAAAATCTATGGAGAATTAAGGTTACATAATACATGTGATAATAACAATATTAATACTCATATATTTTATTAATTTTATAAATGAATTAATTTTTATTCTGTGAATTTGTTGTGTTGATGGAGGAGATAATGGTGGTGCTAAATATTAGAACTTTGTTTGCTGGTCGTAGTAAAGGTGGTTTGGTCCTTGTAGAAGGATATACTGGAGTGGCTGAATGCACTCCACCTTGAAGGATACCGGGATACATTGGCCCAGCAGGGCTATGGAACCCTCGATACAATCACTGACCTCACCTGGGAAGACCTTGAAGAAATCGGAATTAAGAAACTTGGTCAGTCAGTGCTTTCATCATATCTGCTTTTCTATAATCTTATTCTGCCCTATCTCAACTTATTTTGTTATCCTATTCTAACCTGTCCTGACATATCTTGGCCTTTCTTAACCTATTGTATTGTATCACATACCCTCCTGTCCTCATAAACCATCCTATCATCCCTGTCCTATCCAAACCTAGAGTAGAGTACAGTATCCTCTTGTCCTCTCTTTCTCTTTTATGTCGTATCCAGTCCTATCCTATCCTATCACGTCCGGTCCTAGCCTGTATAACCCCGTCGGCCTGACCTGTACTGACTAAACCTAGACCACCTTTTACTGGATTCTGTTTGAGTCTGTTCAGTCATACAAGGTTCCAGTTCTTTTCTGTCTGTTATATGCAATTCCAGGGGAGCTTAATGAAATGTTTAGGGCTCTGTTGTTTAATTTCTTTGATCAGGTCACCAGAAGAAGATTATGTTAGCAATCGATCGCTTGACTCGTATCAACTCAACACTCAACCGACTATCATCCTCCTCCTCGTCCTCCGGTGGCCAGTCATCGACTGAAGTCCTCAGCCACCAAGAGTCGTTCTGTTTCTCTGGGAAGTTCATGTCAGGAGTTCCAAGTTCGACATCTTCGTCATTTTCCTCTGTGTCAACCCAGCAACGTGCAACTCCATATGAATTCCCATGTCCCAAGTCGTGGAAGTCAAGGGAAAATGGTGGCGGTGGCATCACTGTCGAGAACAACAACCGATCGGGAGTTGCCCCAAGTCCAGCAGGTTCAGTTGAGATCCATGCACCTCCAAACAGGCATTCACCGAGTTTGCTTGTGTCAAACATGGGTTCATTCAACCATAGCACTTACCCAGAGCTGCCTGAATCTTCCAACCAAAGCGAGTTAGGGACCCAGTCTGGTTCCATGCCTTCACTAGATGGCGATGCAACTCCAACAAATGAGCGAAAGAACTCTGACCGGAACCAGAAGACCATCAAGGTCAGGCCAAAAGTCAGGTGCCCCAGTCGAGAGGAGCCTCTCGACTTCTACCAGGTGGAGCCACACATTGCCAGAGAAAATGGATTTTCCTCTTACAGCACTCTTCCACGGAAGTTCTCATGTAAACGGAAGATAGATGGTTTCGACGATTCATCATTTAGTCCCGGTGGTCACTACAGCGATGGTTTCTGTGGTAATTTGGAGGACGTTTCTGTGTTGAAGGAATTCAGCCGTGACCGCGGTTGCACTTTGCCTGTTGAAGCAGGTGATGCGTCAAACAAACGCCAAAAGGAACCACCTCCTCCGCCTAAGAGGACAGATTCATTTAAGACGGATTATAAGTCGCTCTTCGGAATCGCCGGAGATAAACTTCGTCTCGAAGGTAAGGTGTTACCAATTACCGCTGGCGTCTTCCCGGACTCTGGTTCAAAACCTTCAGCAGACTTAAAATCAGTTGCTTCCAGCAATTCTAGAGTCATTGGTGGCATGGCAGTTTCATCTCAGAACACGGTAAGGACTTCATTGAAATTGTCGCCTCCTGACAATGCCCATCGTTCAAACCTGACAACAGCCAATGAAGTGTCAGACAACAAAGCAAATCCTGTTGCGGATTGGCAGGACTGCCGGATGAGCGAGGGCAGTGACGACTCAGACTCAGGACTCGAGAGTCGGCACAGCATCTCATCTGCAAGTCTTGAATCGAATGGTTCTGGCGGTGCAGTCGAAAGCAACACGTTGCCCTTTGCCAATGAAAATGTTGGAACTATAAAGCAACGAAATCCGTCTGCAAAGCCGTCAATTCTCACCACAGCTGATGGAGAATCGAGTGAACTCAATCTGAGTCTGTTCAAAAATGGGTCAGAAACCATACGAAGGAACAGCCGAACTAATTCTGGGAGAATTGAAAATGGAGAAGTCCCAGGTAGACTTGGCTTTTGCAGAACATGGATGGTTTAAAGAAATTTTTAGTTAGTTTCAGACAAAAAATTCCTTGCACTGCACCATGAAGTGTGCAGTTATGATCATAATTACCGTGTACATGTAATTTTATATAATGTATTGTAATGAGATTTATGTAGTTTAATGTAATGTAATGTAAAGGACATGCAGATATAATTTAGCTTAATGTAATCTACTATAAATGGATATGTATTGTGGCATTTCGATGTTCGGTGCTGATGTGATATTTTGATCTGACGAGGGGTATTAGGTTCTGTTCTTATCAAAGCCATTTCTTAGTTCAAAGTTTTGGTCATTTTTCTTTCAGGTACTCAGTTTTCACTAGTTAATGGAGAGATAATCAGTGAAATTGCAGCCAACGCTGGAAACCTGCCTTATGGGTTAGTTGCAGGACTGACTTTACCATTTCTACTTTTTAAAATTTAAACATAAATGGTTTAGATTCAATAATTAGACTTTTTGGCCAGCCTTTGATCAAACACTATTTGAAAATCAAGTAGTATCTTCAAGGCTAGATTTATATTTGTTATTATTAATGATAATAAAACTTGTGTAACCACCCTTTTTGTTCCATTGGCTATTGAAGCGCCATCTGCAGTAGTAGCCTGGCATTTCTCACGGACCTTGGTGGTTGTCTCACGTGCTTTTCTGGTGACTCAAGAAAAACAAGCTATCTCTTCCAACAACTCGCAGCTATGAACATCCTTCTTGGTCTTGACAACGGGATCTTCTGGTGAATCCAATCAAATCAGCGATCACCAACAGGACTTGTGTTTGGAAAAACATGGATGTCAGGTACCTCTGGAGTTGTTTGACAGATTTCGAACCTCAGTCTTCAGTTGCTACTGTTGTGTCATTGCCTGAAATTGTCCACCAGTGTCGGATTCTTCTGTTGAATCTTCATTCACCAGTCTCTTTGTGACCCAAGAATATGCGAATCTCACCATTTCATTCACCAGAAATATATCTACGATCTTCCGAAGGCGACAGTTGATTGGGCTTCGAACTGTCGACTCGCCCTATTTGTTAACTCAAATGAAAGACACATAGTCTTTGATTGTCTTATGTATTTTATTGAAGTGAACACTTCAACAGTTGATATAAGTCTCAAAATGCACACATCGATAAATGAAATTTGCATTGCAAACTATCAACTGAACACACAACAGACTCTGGTACAGAATCTGTTTCGAGTTCTCCAACAATACATTTGCAGCTGTTTTTATATAGGCTCTTTTCCACCATGACACAGGAGCATTTCAGACTTGTTTAAGCTGGTTCATTTCACATGTGAGCGTCCACATGGTAAGTTATGTGCCCGCCAGTAATATGGAAAATTCCATGATGCACTTGCCAGCCAGTCACAAACAAGCCTGTAACGTGATAACTTTTCGGCATGACGTCAGGGACACTTCCAACACAAACGCATGCTTAAAGCTTGCTGAATCATCATTGGAATAATCATGCTCACAATAATAATAATAATAACTATAATTACAACAACAGTAATGACAAGAATGATGACAGTGATACTACTACTAATAATAATGAACAAGAACAACAACAATAATGCCAGTAATGGCAATAACGATAATTATAACAGTAATAATGATGATAATGGTTCAGGTATTGGATTGTGCCTCTGCTATTTATTTAAACTGTAAGATGATTTCTGTAAACCATAAAAAATAATATAAATAAAAGTTTAATTAAATATTTAAATAAATAAGCATAAATAAATATAAATAATAGTTATAAATTATCTTAATTTCGTACATATGTGTCCTGCGTATTTATTTTGCCTGTTGACAGTTTTTGCCTGTTGTTTCAGTGTCAGCTGTGACAATGTTTTCAACGACATTGACGGAATGCTCAGTGGACTGACTCAAGAACTAGATGAGATGCTTAAACTTCACGGATAGCTGCACAGACAGCAACTGACCAGATAAACCGGAATCACCCAACACTACTAACCTGTGTACAGTCCCATTCTGTCTGGCTTTGGCAGCTGGAAAAGATGAACTCTGCCTGCTTGGTACAAGGGCTTGCCGCTGTATTATGCAAATGCATTTATACGCATGGACAGGTTTCATTTGTTATGCACGGAACTGAAAATTATAAATTACTACGGTGCATGTTATTTTTTTGACTGCTGTGTGTGTTTATATATATATATATAATGTATATATCGCCTTATTAATAGGCCGAAAGTTTTGTGTGCATGCCAGTCAGACAGACAGACAGTTGTGAGAGATGTACAAGGAAATTTGTTTGTTTCATGAGTTACTGACACTACAGAAGTCACTTAATTGTAATTCAATCATGCATTTACTTGAGGTAATGGCTTTTCTTAGCAGTCCCTCAATATTGGTGGAAGTCTTGTAAAGTCAGTTAACAACGAGAATGTAACTTATTTTGCTACCATAAATTGATAAGAATGAATATAACCATTTTGCACATTGTTTTATGTTTTGCAAGCATTTTATTTAAGAAAGTTATGATATTTTTAACATTGTGCAGTTGCAGTGAAGATTTTAAAGTGACAGTCTTTGGAGAAGTGTCCTTTATGCAGTTGTTACTCATAGTAGAGCTAAGTAAATGAGCTTCTATGTAATTAAGTTTAACAGATGCAGAGAGAGATTGTTTTCAGAATTGTTAATCTCCTCCACCGTGGAATCTTGTAATTTATTGTCATGCAGCCGTATGCTTTGGACGGTATGTAAATAGACTGTTGTAACCACTGTTGTGTCTTTTTTCGACCACGCCGTAGCGGTGACTAGTTAAATCCGACAAACATACCTTTCTCGTTTTTTTGGTCTGAGTTACGGTTAGTCCAATGTCAGTTGCCAGATGGCGGCATTAACGACTACGCACTCATATGTGGCAATCTTGCACTAATCGTAATCTCGAGATTTCTACGGCGCTCATAGAAGGCCAAGTCGCGGGAACCAGCTTATTCACAGGCGCTTAGTCAAAACAGAATCGATAGGTAGGTAAAGTTGGGTTCCGTTCCAGGTCTGTATCCAAGGGTCAGGGAGGTAGACAGATGATTACAGTGGATGGTGTTTAGAATGGGAGCGACGAGGGAGACAAGGAGAGGAATCTGGATAGTTAATTTGGATTGTTAAAGAGAAATGTTTTCAGCTTTGAATTAAAGATTTGTGCGGAAATTGCGAGAGGTGGAGATTTTGAGTTGGTTGGATGGATCAGGCAATTGACGTAGTTCACGCTTCGCCGCTATAGGGCCTACGTCTAAAGCAGCGCGTCCTGTAGCAGCCGTTATTCAACCGTCAGCAGCCTCTGATGCGCTTAGATCGAAGCCTATTTTGAATTCCGCGCTATCTAAGAGGGATATAATTGCTATTGTGCGAAGGACATCGTCCGATGGTCGTTAGGTCGTAGGCCTATATTTAATTGGACTGCTCTACGGGCGCCCTAAACTACCTAAACTTCGGGCATTACTAGCTTGAAACGACAGCCGACGTCCCTATGATCGATGGCGTCGGCAAATTATTGGACAGCGGGATGGGATGCAAAGAAACAAGGGCTTAATTATTAGATCGAATTAAAACAAATCTTCGAATGTTAGAAATATAGGGTGGACAGAGGCAAGATGCCCCTGCAGCCCTCGGGGCAGAACGCCACCCTGTCCCCCTCCGGTATGTAATGGACTGTTCTCATTGTCCTTCAGTCAGTCACGGTACCATATTGAGGTTACCGTTAGTCATATTGATCTTGTTGATGGTTTGCACGATTTCGGCAATAAATTCGATTTTACGTGTTTCCTTGTAAAGGTATGCTGCCATTTCTGTCTCATTATTATTACTTGACGTTACGCAGAACCAATAGTAAATACATAGTTTTAAGGAATACGTTATATAGAATTATTTAGCATAGTAATTGGGGATCTTTTGTGCTACATTTGTGTGATATGGGCAGCCTGTCAGCGTAGTACTAAGCGGGGGAAAACCCATTCAGGGGCAAGAAATTCAAAATTCAATAAATTCGATTTTTACGTGTTTTTGCCCCACATTCAGGGGGCGTTTTGCCCCACCAAAAATAGTCATTAAACTTTTATGCCTAACAATTTCCAATATCACATTATTTGTAGTTGCTCATTCGATAAATATTTGTATCTTAAAATGTTTATAAAATTTTTTTAGATGGTGCGAACATACAGAAGAAAAACAAACAGTGGTAATAATGGTACGGATTCTTTGAGTGCTGCTGTGGAGGCATTTCATGCTAGAACTGCGCTTAAAACGGCTGCCAGCCAATGCGGTATTCCACCGACAACCCTGCGTTGGCACCGGGATTTGAAAGTTTCCCAACCTGGAATTGTTAGACTCGGCAATTTATCTACGCTGTTTAAACCCGAGTACGAGCAGCAACTAGTGGATCACATCAAAATGATGGAGAAAGCGTTATATGGTCTGACACCATATGACATTAGGCGTTTGGTATTCGATCTGACAGTGCAACTTAATATTCAAGATCATCCATTTTCAGGTAGGTTTGCTGGTAAGAACTGGTTACAGGGCTTCATGAAAAGACACCCAGATTTGACCATAAGAATTTCAGACGCAACCAGTTTAAAAAGGGCTGTAGGCTTTAATCGGCCGCAAGTTGTCAATTTTTACAAGGTTTTCAAAGTTAGCACTGATGCAACACAAGCGGACGGACTTAAATTATGGAACCTGGACGAGACAGGCATCGGCAACGTCCACAGGCCGATGAATATAGTTGCCACCAAAGGTGTGAAATCAGTTGGGAAGATTACCAGTGGTGAAAGGGGCCAGGCTGTAACAGTAGTCTGTGCCATGACTGCAGCAGGAACTTTTGTGCTGTACCACCTACATTTATCTACCCAAGAAAACGAATGATATACCTTTTCTGATTAATGGAGCACCTTGTGGAGCGCTAGGACTTTGTAGTATAAGCGGTTGGACGGACAGTGATATTTTCCTGCGCTGGCTTGAACATTTCTCAAAGTTTGTAAAATGTTCAAAGGCCTCGCCCCGTATTCTTCTTCTTGACGGACACCTTAGTCACAAAACACTTGAAGCTATTCTGTTTGCACGCGAAAAAGGAATAATTTTAATAACATTTCTACCCCATTGAGAAGATTCAGGGTCATTGTGCAGCTACTGCGGGGTCCGCCTCCGCAATTTTCCGTTACTGGATACATCTTCGATGCCTTTCTTCTGATCTCGGAGTCGGAGTTACACTAGATTATTCGATTATCTGATACGAAGTGATGTGAACTCTATCCTCTTCCTCCGTCTGTTATCTTTGTGATAAATAGTTAGGGTGACTATTTAAATAGAATATTAAACAGCTCGTTGTTTAAAGACGTTCTTATTTCCCCGGGGTTCTCATGCTGGAAGCGCGTCTGAGTAGTTTGTTCTTGAAGAAGCGCTAGATAAGTTATCAAATACAATACAGTACAAAAGGAGCTTTACGCATGAATCTGCTTTCGTCTGAAGCATTTGAAGTCGAGATCGCAAGTCAAATACAGTATTGATATACTGTATATACGTTTCAACCTGCCTCGTCAACAGGCAAGTCCAGACAAGGTGGAAGTCACTGCTGACGTGAGTCACTGCGCGCAAACGCCCACCAATCACAGATGCATATTACACCATGCCGGGGCAAGAATCACTGCTGACGTCAGCCCACCTAAGCGCAGGGCGGCTGCCAGCCAGCCAACCACAAACAAATCAACAACCCGGTGACTCATCGACGTCATGGCAAATTAAGCCGGAGATGCGCCTCCTTGTCCCGTTTGAGCTTATTTAAAACATGCTGAGTCATCAATGGAAAATTCGCAGAGATAGGGTAATGCCAAATGGGGACAAGGGAGAAGGAAGGTTAAAATAGGTCATTTTGCGGACGTTCTTTATGTACGGCCCCTTAAGATGTCGTTAAACAATGAAAAAACTACTATTAAAAGCTGTGGACGTTATAATGTATCTAGTAGGCCTAATGACGTTCAACGTCAGCAACAACGCTAGACACATTTAAACGTGTCAATCGGATGCTATATAGGCGTACTCTTATCTAAGTTTTATTAAAGATTACAGTGAAACCTGTAAAAAATTCCAATTGACGCCATAAGATGTCGTTAAACATTGGAAACTACTATCTTACGTCTAGCGGCCACCGCACTTAGATAATATGCTGGTAAGGTCAGGTCGACGTCAAAGTCACTGGCAGCCATAAGATATTAGGCCTAAACACTGGATATAATCACAAACATGAACAGATACCATGCCTAGAACCAACTCAGTTTTCAATTTTGTGCCATCAAAGTTAGGCCTAATATATGTCTCAACGAGGCGGTGTAGAGATTACCATTTACATTACTTTGTAATATTTAGTTATACGAAAGATGCCACAGACATTGTTGAAAACAACAGTGCAGACTAGGAGACAGAGACAGACGGACTGACAGACTGTCAAAGAGAAACAGACAGTCGGATTAAAGACTCGCATGATCGCTGTAGAAACGGGCAGACAGAAGAGATTGGCAGCTTAATCCCGCTTCATCACGACGCCTCTATAGTAGGCATCCACGCACTTGAAGCGAATACACCGTGGGCCTAGAAACACATCCCCAAAAATGCTTCCTATAGCGGAATATCTTATCTCGGACAACGTTACCAAGCGATCGACTCACTTTGTTAAGTCCTCCTTCGATGGAATGCTCTCCAACAAACCCCATTTTACAGCCCTGCCCGACGGCTCCTTAACGGCGTTGACAGTAAATCACTCGGGAAGGATCAGGACAATCGCATCCAGTAGGGTAAGCGCTCTCTGAACAACGTCTAGAAACTGATTAGACCAGTGTGGCCAGAGTCGCCTTAGACTTGGTTCCAGCGACTTAACTTTGTTTGAACGCTATAGAAATCTCGATGTGGTCCCTACATTTTATGTGTGTGACTTAACCATTTTAGTAACAGTAGTTTATACTGCTTTTACACGTATGGTTCATGATTAGGCTCAATGAAAGAAGCGTATTAGTATATGTCGCAAGCGACTCGACTATCTCTTGGCGCTTATTCTTATCGCACCTAATGTGTTTAAGTGGTTCGTCGTGAGGAGCATGTATTTTCAAGAGACACAGAGCTCACAGAAACAGATTACGAACTGCTCGCCTCCAGCTTTTGGCAAGATAAATCTCCGATAAAAGTTCCATCAGCTTCCAGCAGTCGAATTCTTCCTCCTGCGCGGGAAATGTCATTTCCAGCTGCACAAAACCCTGCCAGTAATCTAACGGTAAACGTCGTTTCCAGTCGAGCCTTTTAGGACCGCATGCAAACATCAGCTTACATACGTATACGACTGTTGCATCAACTGCTACATCTCCAGGGCTGCTACATGACTGAAACGCATTCGGCACTTACGTTGAAAACGATTACCACATCGTCTGGTTGCAGACGAGAATTTCCTGGCGTCATTTTCATTTTAATTCTGCGTCATCCAGTTGCAGATGATTGGACAGTTTTGTAAATTTTGCTCGAAAACATATAGCGTTCGTTATGACTAAGGGAAGCAGCTTGTTTAGGAGGAAAGTATTGTCTTCGCTTATGGATGACCAGCTTTGAATGGATTATTCGCCGAAAGTAGGAAAGTGCTACTGTTAAATTTATACCTGCGTAAAAATTGTCGTCACCGCTGCAAATTTTGATTTTATTTTCTTTACACTGTGTTATAATCCTTGAAAACTTCAACAAGAGCCTTCTACTGCAGTGTTAAGGCAGCTTCTACTCCAAGTAATTGCAGCTATGCTTAATTTAATTCCTAAAAGCGTCGTCAGTTTCTACAAAATGGCGTCTTCGATGTAAAAAACTTAACGAATAGCTGTATCCTGATTGGCTACGTATGTCGCGAATATTTAGCTGGCTTCTGATTGGCTAGGTATATTTTGTGCTTAGTATCTGATTGGCTAAGAAAATTAATAGGGTCCATTCATTCGGACGTCGCACTGAACCTTTAGCTGTCTTCAGGTTGACTAGGAAATTCGCCGAACGTTTGGTTGCCTTCTGATTGGCTATTTATTTCGCAGTACGTTTTACTTCCTCCTAAACAGCTGGGTTTCTATTTCACGCGAAGTTTTTGATTGGTTAAATAACTGAATCAATGGAGTTCTTTCTTCCTGTCTTGGAGCTGAACGACACAGAGATAGCCCGGCGGAACCTGAATACGTCCGTCACGAATCTTCTGGTGATAGTGCACACCCTCAACCTCTACTACTTACCGTTTCTAATCGTCTGCGGCCTTACCTCTAATCTGTTGTCCGCCATCTTGTTTTCGAGGATTCGTCCGCGTAAGCAGTCGTACGCGCAGTACTTCGTCGCACTTGTGATATCCGACAGTTTCTTCCTGTTCAGCCTGTTCTTCGTCTGGATTAAGTTTTTCGGAGGTCTCGGAGGCGGGATTTCTGGATTCTGGTGTCAAGCGGTAACCTACGTAAACTCCATCACAAGCTTTCTGTCCGTCTGGATGTTCGTGGCAATTTCCGTTGACCGCCTGCTGTACGTGTGTCTCCCGCACAGGCGCTCCGTCCTCGGTACGCTTCAACGAGCGAGGATCGTTATACTAGGTCTGCTCTGCCTCGCCGTACCCGTCTTCCTGAACCTGAGCATCCTGGCTGGAGTGGCAGAAACGCAGTTCGGCGAGATCTGTCTGCGTCTGGTTACGTACGAAGAATCAATCGAAATCTTCGTCTTCATCGATGCCTTCATCAGTTTCTTCATCCCGCACTTCACGATTATCGTCGTGAACCTAATAACCGGCGCCGTCATCCTTAAGTTTCACATCATCTCTCGGCGTCAGAATGACGTTCGCGAGTACTTCGCAACCACCAATCTTGGAGACGAAGGCCACTCCTTCGCCGAGCAACACCGGAACTCCGACGACGTCTCGCAGACCATATCCGCCATCGTATGCGGAATACTCTTCCTGGCTTTCACGTTTCCGGTCCAGGTGCTTCAGCTGACCGTGACCGCTTCTGGAACGCACCCGAAACTCTACAGCAGCGACGTAGCGACCTACGCCGCGCATCAATTGCTTCTCTTGCTTTGGTACACCCGCCTCGGAACTACTTTTTTCGTGCAGTTCGCCTGCAACGGGTCATTCCGCCGACAGTTCTTCGCACTCTTTCGCAACAGGAAGTCCGGAGTGGCTAGCGTGCCAGGCGAGATGTTGCTGGGAAACCTTGTGGATGATACAACAGACAGCCGAGAGGGTTTAATCACGACCCAGTTATAATCTGCCGCCCAAGTTCTGCGAAAACTCGACGAACGCCCAATAATGGGGAACATTTGGTTTCTGAGAAATTGTACAGCTGTGCTAAACCCCCGGTAAATAATCCGATTATTCGCAAAATGCCTTTTGGAACGTAACAAATACACATTAAATTCGTTGTAAAAAGAACAGGGTCGAGGCCAAACGGTCGCTATATAAAAACCGTGTACATTTACATTTATATTTACATGGGTGTACATTTACATTTATATCTTCTGTCGTCGCTTCGCCCTTTATGCAGTTGACCGCGAAACCGGTTGCTAAGGGTCTAGCTCGACAAAACTAGACTTTCAAATGCTTCCAATAGCCTTTTTCTGCAGGAAGCGCGTGCTGTTTTCGCCCTTTTCTATCTTGCCGAAACGTTCATCTTTTCTATATATGCATGTACATAGCTGGCTATTTATATAGCGCCTTTTAAGAACCTCAAAAAACTCTCTAAGCCATGGCTATCTAACAGTTCTAAAAGGGTGCGATTTAATATAAGTTGAAAATGTTTCCTGAGCTGTTTCTTTGGGAAAAGTGCGTATTTTCAGAGGAGAGATTGTTTCAGAAGGCCGATCTGATACACGAGAAAGCACGATGCGCCCGAATCGTTGTACGGGAGTGGGGGACCAGTAGGTCTCCATGGGCCGATGAACGCCATGATCGTCGACTCAGCTGGCTCGACACAGGAACGCAGATCTCCCTGATGTATTCTGGGTCCATGCCAACTAGTGAAGCTCGTACCATGAGATGAATCTTGAAAGTGATCCTGTCCTCGACCGGGAGCCATTGCAGAGTGTCTTGCATATAGCTCGAAACATGCAAGAATTTCGGTATGTTGGCGACGATTTTGGCAGCGCAGTTCAGGACAGACTGAAGCTGTCTTATCCTGAACCTCGGCGGGTCTGCCAGGACTGAGTTACAGAAGTCCAAGCGCGTGAGAATGGAGTGGACAGTAGTCATAGCGGCGTCGAACGATAAATTTCGCTGTATGACTCTGATCTGACGCATCTAGTAAAAGCAGGATCTGCAGACAGAGTTGACGTGCTTCTCCCTCTTGTGGCCTAGCTTATTCAGAGACATCCAGTCTGAAATACGGAAATTTGGGTAAAGGAGGCGGGCGACATCGACGGCCTTTGATGCCATAAGATGTCTTTAAACACTGGAACCACTACTTCTGTCTCTGATTGGCCTTCAACAGGGGACCCTCTAGGCCCACTGCTGTTCTGCTTCCGTCTCCATCCGCTTTAGACCAATTTGCCATCTTTCCTTATTCTTGGCTACTTGGATGACCTCACTCTGGACGGAGGTTGTTGCTTAAAAAATTAGGCGATGATTGAGCAGAAATGCAAAGAACACGGTTTGACATCTTAGAGAGGCGCTATATAAATGTTTCCTACAATTCCAGCCAGTTTTGCATTACGTGTCTGCTCAAAGGGGGCACTAGTGAGAGAAGAAAAACATATTGTCTGACAACAGAATACAACCAATATGACGTACGAAGGTCAGATAGAAGCACCAATCACTCCTTCCTTAAGTTTAAGGGCCACACCTTAATTGGGTGTCGCCCATTCAAACGGGCAGCGGTGTTGAAGGATCTCACCCGATGAATTGATTGAAAAATGAGCAGGGTGGAGACCATAGGTCGCTATAGAAAAACTTGTAAATTTACATTCACATTTACACCCAGAAGTAATCTTAATTATATCATTCGCCAGATGGAGTTTATTTTCAATTTCTGTCTGGGATTATCTCTACTGCGGAAGCAATTTGGGAGATCGAGCGTTCATCAATATAGAAATTGCCATTCTAAAATACTCACCTGCAGTCTTCCGCAAGCAAATTCCTGACGGGCTTTCATTCTACATGAACGTTTACACATGCGCGTATTTTAAAATACCCATCCGCCCGCTATCATACACACAAGCATCACACACACATGCTTGTAAGACTTACGAAGTCAAGCCATGTGACACAATGCAGAAAGCTGGTGCCCCACTTTGAACTCTAATTTTATGGTTGCTTTAGCTGCTTTTATCATTGTTATTCAAGTTTTGTGTGAAGCCTTAGATGTTTGAATATTAAAGATATTGTCGAATTTAATGAAATTCATAAAACCTACAAACATGATTTTTCAATGCCAACTTGGGCCGTGTGTGCAGCTGCGCGCGCGCGTGTATAGCCCCGTTGCATTGTATTATTTCATATACTGTTACCCATGTCAGTGGAGCCTAGTGAGTGTGTTTGTGTCTGTTATGTACTTACTAGAAGTTAGGTTCCGTTTCATTGGTTAATGCGCTGTTTCCCTTGCGCCAATATGAATTACTTACTTACTTTCTTAGAGTTTTTACTTAGGCCCACGTAAATCGGTGCAGAAGTGTTTACTTTACTGGGTTATTACATAGTGTTTCAACTACACAAATCGCATCCGACGTGTGTAAGTTGTACATAACAGACGCTGTCTGACTCTATTAATCTTTAGTTACGCAAATCCGTGCCAGTAAGTGTTTGTTGCATGTTTTCCATGTTTCTGGATAATTGTTTGTAGGGTTTATAAAAATCGGGGCCCGTGTCTGAGTGGTGGAACACAGACGCCTTCTCACTATATTAATGTAGGCCTACATAAATTGGACAAATCGATCCCGGCGTGTGTGTGTGTATGTGTGTGGGTTGTAGAAAGCAGACTCCATCTCACTGTATTAGTGTATAATAGTTAGCAAACTGGTGCCGAAGTGTGTGTGTGTGTGTGTTTGGGTGCAGAATAAGGCTTCATTTTGCTGGATTATTGTATGGTATTTTATTGATGCAAATCGGGTCCTGTGTGCGTGCGTGGGTTGTAGAATTCAGACTCCGTCGCATTATATTAGTGCATGTCGCAGTGCGTTTGTGTCCGAACTGCAGAGTAAAAGCAAAATGAAGCCGGAGCTGAGGTAAAGTGCAATAGAAGCAGAGTGGGTTTGAACCAAGTACTGTATGAATCTTTCAGTGATGGATAGACGGCCGTCTGTGATATACCGAACCATCTGTCAATTGACTCCTTTCAGTGTAGGCAAGAATATCAGCTTAAATTGCAGGTAAGTACGGATGCCTTGATGAAAGATTGCTGATTTCATGGTTGATCATCAATCAGTCTTTAAGGACTGCTGAAAAAGGCGAATAATAAATTCCAATTACCTTAATTTAGTGCAACTGAACCGCTAAGATACAAATATAGTATTGACAACCATTCTAAATAAGATGGTGACTTTTCTAGTTATCGGAGCATTGCTTGCTAACTGATAAAATTTCTGTTCTTAATTGCATATAGTCTTTGCGATTAGGCCAACGCAAAGAGCACTTCTGATTAGGCCTGTCAACGATCACCTGGCGTCTCGGGTGTCAAATCCAATATCCGATAGCCGGCCGTTTCTAGAAATTACCTTTAAGTGTTATTAGCCACAAGGCGACGGCCTTGGCCTGGGATACCAACACGTAGCTTTTAACGCCTCCCAAACAGACCAAGATGAGATAGATTATACCACGCTGAGACTGATTTTGTGTGTGTATGTGTAGATGTGTGTGTGTGTGTGTGTGTGTGTGTGTGTGTGTGTGTGTGTGTGTGTGTGTGTGTGTGTGTGTGTGTATTGTCGACGATTTTTCGTACTTGTCAACGATTGGGTTTCGAATCGTTGACTTTGCATATTCGTAGCGTAACGTTAACTCGAGTAAAGAGAGTCTTTGATTTTTTAAATTATAACTAAAACGAAAAGTTCCATCACAACAGCACATCAATCGCCATAGTTTCTAAACGCACGAGTTTATTAACGACATTTATAACTGAAACTTTAAGCTTAGGATACGCCAGTCCAGTGCTACAAATCTTCACCGCGCTCTCTAACAATGCATTTGAGTCCCTTTATGTAGGCCTTTCCCACCAAGACAAACAAGACAGCAGACCAGTACAAACTGGTCTAGGCCGGCCTCCCGATACAGTATAATCGTTGGCTTTTCAAGAACCGCTGACTCATCACAACATAGGCCTCGCAAGCGCCCGCGAGATAAAATGGACGTCAGAAACAATTACTGCTGATGTCAGTTCTCCTACCGAGATGGCTCCGTCAGCCAATCACACAACCTATCCACTTGCTCGGTGCGTTTCAGTCAGCATGTGACCAGCGCGTGCAGAAACAAATCAACAGTCCGATGACTCATGCAAATTTCCTATGGAAACGCCTACTCAGAACTTGCTGCTTAAGTTCACACATACACTAATGTCTGTTGATATCAGACACATTGAAAGTTTGCGACTCGTGCCGTAGATAACACGGTACACATGCATGGTACATCACAATAGAATTCGGAGCACTCAATTAGCCCGTCAGTCAGTCAAAGTCAATTGGATGATCGATCATTGACAGGTTACGTTTAAACGACGACTTTGACTGACGTTATCGCCAAACTTTGGCGCGTATAGGAGTATATCGAACGAGGAAGATATAGTAAAAATAATTATTAGAGATAAATGTTTAGATTATTATTAGAGATAGCTGACCTATCATACCAACTCATCCATGCTCCATCGCTTGCAATTTCTGCATCGGTCTTTCACTCAAGACTGAAAACATTCCTCTTTCACAGATCCTATCCTGACGACCCTTCTTCCCCTTCTCTCTGTCTCTCTGTCTCTCTGTCTCTGTCTCTCTGTCTCTCTCTCTGTCTCTCTGTCTCTCTCTGTCCCTCTCTGGCTGTCTCTGTCCCTGTCTCTCTGTCTCTCTGTCTGTCTCTGTCTCTCTATCTGTCTCTGTCTCTCTATCTCTCTGTCTGTCTCTGTCTCTCTGTCTCTTTCTTTGTCTGTCTGTCTCTGTCTGTCTCTGTCTGTCTGTCTGTCTCTGCTGCAATACCAAACACCACCCACCGTAGCTGCCACGCAGTCTCTCTGCCTGACTTTTGGATCTTGACCTGGAACCGAACCTTTGCCTATCGATTTTGTTTTGATTGAGCGCCTGTGAAAAAGCTGGTCCCAGTGACGTGGCTTTCGTTGGGCGCTGTAGAAATCTCGGGATTACGATTACGGTTAGAGATAAATATACATGAAGGAAAAATCTTCTGCCCAACAGTCTTCCGTTGCGAACCCGTCTGTTGCATTTGACTGTGTACAGCAATCTGTCTTAAAACGCACTTGTGCATGTAAGGTTGGCTGGTCAAGCGTGCAGCGTTTCTGCGAAGGTCCACGAAAGGTGCTGTATTAAGTGCATTGATGCATACATACATACACACATACATATATTCATACAAACATACAGGTACACACGCATACATTTTCAAACTACGCGTTTACGCCGAAAGGCATCCAAGGACACATGAAGTATAAAAAAATTTATTTTCTTAGCGAAACATGAATTCTAGCGGCCAAAGGCCATACTATCCATTAGCATCTGCTGTGATCAGAAAACTGGTTCCAAGAGTTTATCTGGCGCAAGACCTTGGTTGTCATCTGCAGCAGAACTTGATCAATAATCACCGCTACCACCAGAGGGCGTGTCTAACAACGGCACACCATACACAGCCGGAATAATAACCGACTTCGATTTCTGGAGTGACCATGCGGGGCAGCTAATGTCCATGACGTGATCAGTGGTGAAGTATGCGGTCGGTGATAATAAAGGATTTCATTAAATCAGCTTTTGCCACTCTGTTTTTGCCGGCAGCGTTAATTACAATTAGCAGAATGGGTCCTTTAAATTCCAACAGTGCGAAACAATTGGACCCGTGAGACAAAATGCTCGATGAAATCTATTCCGCAAGTTATATTATGTACAAAATGAAATGTATGTTTTCGAAGCTTCTGCATGATTGCCTTAACACCCTGTAGAAAGCGGGTGGATGGATGAATAGATGATGGGTAGTGGGATGGATAGCGGAAGGGACGGCAAGAAGGATGGAGAGAGGGATGGATGGATTGAGGGAGGAACAGAGGTGTGGCGTGATGGACTGGATAGATGCGTTGATGAATGGCTGGATGGCTGGATGGAGGGACGGAAGGATAGTGGGAGAGATGTACATAAATAGAGAGAAATTACCCTTGTAAATTAAAACCTATCCGGGTGTGACATAATGTTATTACAGCCATTTATAGTAAATTCTTTTAAAAAAACGTGAACACTTGGCTTTTTGAATAAATGCCGGAAGGCTGTTCTATGCACTTGGCCAACGAACCGAAAGGCCCGATCACTCATTTTGTCTTAGTTGTTGGCTCAAAGATATCGGAATACGGATGCTCGGATCCTTAGTGATTAGGATCGCTAGATGCAGTCGGTGAGATATCATGGAGCGCAGTTATCTCGACTCTTGTATGCTAGAAGACCAGGTTGGAACTCGATGCGCTTGCCGATACTAAGCCATCGAAGCTGGTCTTTGTTGTATGTGGTGATGTGGTCGAACTTTTTCTATTCGAACGGCCAGTCGAGGAGCAGCGTTGATGACCGTGATGACGAACTTCGTTCTTCGCTCCACAGCATCTGCATCAGTGACGAAATTTGTCCACTCTACGCAAGGACGAGCACCAGAGAAATTCTGTATCCGAGAAACTGATCTACATTCGATTGCCCTTCGTACAGTCAACGATGTGTATAATGCAGCTCACTGAGCCAGTTCGCAGATGCTGGTCGTCGGTGACATTAGGACAGGAACTACAGATCTGTGAGTCAACAGCATAAAGATGACCATGCATAACATGCTCAGATAAGTCGGCAGTATAAAGGAGGAATAGAATGGGTCCGGGAACTGACCATTGAAGAACGCTACAGCTAAGGATGATGGCTGAAAAAGAGGAGCCGGCGGACGCTGCGCTGTCTTTGCTATCCGGACATTGTAAATATCATCTGGAATTGCTAAATCTTACTACTTGAAGTTACTGTTATTCTGCTACTAGAAGCAGCAATTTGTCTTCAGGATTTGAAGAAACTACGTTGCATAATATTGACAATAATTATGATAATTATTTTACTATTGTTATTCTTATCATTAATAATATTATTAATATTATTATTATCGTCGTCGTCGTCACCGTCATCGTCATCATCTGCATCATTTAGACAAATTATATGACGTAGTAAAGCGACAACTCGTCTCGCACGAAAACGCCCGATTTATGTCGATCCTTGAACTCCGCTTCGAACCCCTAACGCAGAGGACAAAGGTCTCCAGATTACCAGTAAATCAGAAAGCCGTTATCATACTGTATGTAACATATCAGCACATGAGTCAATCCTCTTGCCTCCAGGTACAGTGGATACTGTTACTGGCAATGATCGCCATCATTAAGGAAAGCGGATTACAGCGGGCGATGATGAACGGTAATGTGCGGATTATAATATTATCCTCTATACAAGGCATGTTACAGATTTTAACAGAGTATGCTAGAAATATGCTCCGAGTGCACCCCGTGTAGAAGTAAGAAACGTAAAGGTAACGCACTTGTTTATACGACTCTGGTATGTCTATCTATAGGTTTTATATAGCGGCCGTATGTCCTCGACCCTGCTCGTCTTGCACTGAATTTATCGGATGAGATCCGTACTAGCCCGAGATTTAAATCTGAAATAAGCCACGATCGGGACGCGAACCGGGGATCCTCACACATAGAGGCTCCTTAGCGCACGCATTTACCGATGCGACTAACTAGGACTATAGAAACACCCCAGAAGCATGATCGATAAAGTTGAAAGCAACATATTTGTGTACGGCAACCTATAGACAACTACAATCGTGGTCCCGATCAGTCGGCTAAGATACAAACAGAACCACAACAATTCAAAGACAGGGCACCTTTGTCAACCTCTCAAACTGCGTTGGTACTCATTTACCGACCACCGACGGATGAAGGGCTGAGTGGGCGCCAGGTGGCGCAATATTTCACGGACGGTCACCCATCCAAGTACTAACCTGGCTCTATTTTGCTTAAATTAACTGAGCCTACTAGCGTCATATCGACAAAGCCAAACGTCCATATATGTTCCGGTTACTCTGCACGCCCTGCGATTATGCTCCGAGCATAGGCTACCCCCCGTTAAAACCTCCAACAGTCCACGCATACATACTTTTGAATGATCGCCGGTCTGAAAGAAATTCTCAACCTGTTCCGACTGACACCGACCGATCGTTCCCGATTGAGATTTTTCCTATTGTACACAGACCAGACTAGGTCCGATCTGATCCGACTGAACAAATCGGATCGGGTCGATGTGCTGCCTCTGTCCCCTAAAAGAGTCTCTCCTAAAAGTCTCCCGCTGGAGAATCCATTTCGGAACAGATTCTTCCAGGCCCGGCCTTAAAATACACCAGAGAGCTTCTTTATTCCTGTCTAGTGTCATCTGGGTCGTTAAAAATGCGTTCTTCAGCGTGCGGAGATCTGAAAGTCTCGCGCTAGCTCGGGCACACCGCGTTTTCTAATGTATTGGACCGTCCTTCTGGAACAATCTTCCTCTGAAAATTCCAACTATTCCGCACAAACAGCTCAAGAAACACTCTCAACTTATGTTAAGACTAACCATTTTAGGTCTGCTAGATAGTCATGTTGCAGCGCCTTTATGAGATGCCTAAAATGCGCTATAGTAATGCTTGCATATGTACATAAATACATATTATAATCTGAAACAAGGTATTCAGGACGAGACATTATTTCATTCCCTGTTGAAAACTTTCCCCGGTAGATTCTATTCCGTGATGGATACAAAGTCACAATTCTGTTAAAGTTAATGATAATATTAGGCAGCTCGATTTTTTACTTCATTATCAAACTATTTTATGTGACAATAATGGCGAGCATTTTTAAAGGAAAGCTGAAAAGAAATAAAATGCAGAAAATCAAACTCTATCGTTGTCAAGTAATTTTTGCAGTGTTTAGATGTTCAACAGAGAATGAAGCAGATTCCTCTCGTAGACGACGTTTGTGATATTGAGAATATTCTACAGGATATTCTTTATGTGTAATTTAATAAAATAGCGCATCACAATCAGCCTTATTCATGATAACAATTTTTGAACTCTTCAACAAATTCTAATGTCTTATGCAACATTATATTTTTCACAGCCAATGTATATTAACTAATAGTAACGTTTCACTAAGATCACCTAAGCTTCTTCAGGTCTATGTTTATGCTAGGAATATTCTTCGGTGGTCTCTGCACATTATAGCCAACCAATTACTGATGTTCTGGCTTTTGTTACCTTCTTGAGTACCCCATTTCAATGGGAAAGACTTCGTTCCGAAACATAGTTCCGAGAAGACTTTATTCCAGTTCCAGGGGAGATTGTTTGGGAAAACTTTATGTTACGACACCGGCTTAACCTGCAGTAGCCCAGCTATGTATGCATGTACATATGGACGGATGTATGGGTGTCTATGTGTGCATGTATTTGGGCTCTACAAAGAAGTTAAGGAAAGGGCTTAGAATAGAGAAGAGTGGCGTCGTTGGGTTCTTGGACCTGCCTAAGTGCAGAACACTGAAGAAGATGTATTTAGTTATTTGTTTATGTACGTCTGTATGTATGTATGCATGCATGTATGTATGTATGTATGTTTGTTTGTATGTATGTATGTATCAAGATATTTAATATAGCGCCAGTTAGTTATACCTGACGAAAGTGAAGGAAAGCTAGGAGTACGGCACGGTGGTCGATCGGTAACGCGTTTGGTCAATGATCATGCGGTTGCAGGTTCGACTCCGTGTAACGACCCTGGGCAAGTCGTTCGCGCACACCGTGCCTCTATCACCAAACATCATAATTTGGTACTGGTGTAAGCTGGGAAGCAAACGGCAAGTCCTTCGATTCACTGGCGCGTGTCCAGGACGTTGGGATTCGTCATTTCCGGCTCAAGGGCCAAGAGAAGGAGATGAGCGCCTTCCCTACGTCTCACTTGTGGGATATGGGATACTTTACTGTACTAAGTGGGGGTCCCACAACCTCCTCCTCCTCCTTCGTAGCCTACCGCAGTCGAACAGGAGGTTAAGATGTAGAGTTCGAAAGCGGGACTTCCTTATTGTGCAAATAAAGACCGTTATATATCTTGACATATCCGCTGCAATTTCCTCCTTTATTATTCAGATGCACAGAAATTGACAGGAACAGACAGACAGATAGACAGAAACATAGACAGACAGACAAAGAAAAATAGACAGACTGAAACAGCCTGACTGAGAAACATGAAGACATATAGACAGGCAGAACCAGAAAGAAACACAGACAGACAAACAGACAGATAGACTCACATGAAGACAGACAGGCAGAGCCAGGCAGAAACACAAAGACAGCCTGACAGTGGGACACAGACAGATAAAGACAAAGACACCGGGAAGTGCTGATATCATGCCCTGCTTCAGCAACTGCGGGCGGCTGTCGTCCATCGCATCCCTGTCGACGCAGATCAACAACCTTTCCTACAAAACACCTCCGTACAACCGTAAACATCTGTAAAACATCAAATGGACGAGAAGTCATATACACAGGGACTTCCGTATAATAACAACTAGCAACGCTTTAGATTTGATATGTACCGAAAGCCTCCGTTATATTCTTATCTGTGTACCGCGATGTGTGTGTATGCATGTGTATGTGCATAGAGTGCTTTCATACATACATACATACATACATACGTACGTACGTACATACATACAGAGATACACGCATCCATGCATCCATGCATACAGAAGTCCGTACTTATACAGAGAAGTTTTGCGTACTGTTCCGTCATGCAGAAGTGCGTGGAGGGGCGATGCTATGGAGAACGCAGTCGACGGAAGCTGTTAGGATGCGGCTGCAGAAAGCGCTCACATCAAACGCCGATTCCTCTCCGGAATTGACTCCTCACGCATCTATATTTGTTTATGTAGACCGACACAATTGTATATAATGATATGGGTCTATACGATTATGATATATTTATACGATTATGATACACATATAAATTGTCAAAAATACGATTAAGGTGTTCAAACGATTATACCATGCATGTAACACCAATGTATATATATATATATACCAATAATTTCTTTACACAGAACGGGTACCTGCCGGCATTCGTACACACATATATATATATATACACAGTTACGATAAATAAAAAACATACATATAAACGCTGTATTCCAGCCGTACTTAGATATATAACGTATATACTCCCGCTTTCCTCGTATAATTCTGTGTATATACGAACCCGGGACTATATATTTATATATATGTATATCTGTCCGATCGCCGCACCTAGAGCCTCGCGTAGTCCGGGAGCAGTCGCTGAGCAGTCGCTTCCGTGCGTCAAGTAAATATGGCTGTCGAATAAAACACGCAACGCGATTTCACTTGAAACCATTCAGCACACACAAGACGGTGGAAGATCCAGACGGAAGAAAGCGGACGCTCCGGCGAACGACGTCTCGGTAACTGATTAAGCGGTCATCGACACCAGCCCATACAGGAACGAGGATTAATTTACCTTTAAATGCGCTCGGCGGTAATTTGATACCTTGGTCGTGCGAACCCAGCGACGGATTAGCGGTGATTTGGCTCCGTGGAACGTATTTTAAGCGGATAACTCTGGTTCGAGATCGACTGGGTAAGACAGGGTACAAGTTCACTTTTAAAAGTAATGCATGGAACAGCAGACTCCTCAGAGGCTGTGTACTGAGGTCGGTGGTAATGTGATACCTTGGTCCTGCATGCGAACGCAAGTATGTAGAAGATAGCTGCGATTTCGCCCCTTGTACTAACCTCGACGGGCAGTCATGAATATGAAGTGTTAGCGATTCATTTTCTTACACTTAAGACATGAGGGCCAATCCTCTGTCGCTGTCTGATCTTCCCTTCGTCCATTTACATTGGACGTATTGATTTTATAGCTGATTTCTCTGGGGGAACAGAAATTTTGAAATATCTTTCGGCCCTGATGGGAATTTGAACCTTGACCTCTGAGGCGATATTCCAAAAGGCCAACCTCTAGACAATCTATCACTCACCCTTCTCGAAAGTAACATCGTTTCATCGCTTCACGTAACGGGACGGGCAGCGATGACTTGGCTGAAATCTGGCGGTAGATGACGCTTATCGCGCCTTTTTATGAGGCCGGTTCCTCAAGGCTATAAATGTATGTTTTAGGAATATTAATGAACCTTATCAAAGCATTGCTGGAATGGCTGTATGGATGTGAGAGCTGGACCATAAAGAAAGATGAAGAGACAAGAACCAGCGCATTTGAAATGAAGGCGGCAGATTCTTAGAGCACCGTGGACTGCTAAGAAGACAAATGAATTGTCCTGGAGACGGCAGGAGTAGAGAATCGTAATCGTAAGCTCGAGATTTCTACAGCGCTCAACGAAAGCCAAGTCGCGGGATCTACCTTATTCGCAGGCACTCAGTTAAAACAAAATCGATAGTCAGAAAGGGTTCGGTTCCAGATCAAGATCCAAGAGTCAGGCAGTCAGATAGTCGGACGGCTACGGTGGATGGTGCTTGAAATTGAAGCGAGAAGAGAGATAAGGGGAACATGAAGAATCAAGATAAGATTTTTGGAGAAGTAATATTTTCAGTTTTCAATGAAAGACCAGTGGCAGAAATTGCAAGGAGTGAAGTGTTGGTGAATTCTTTGGATTGGTCAGATAACTGTCGTAATTCTGGCCGGAGTTTATTCCAGAGGGGTGGAGTAGCTAAGGCTATGCAGCAATTTCCAAATTTTAAGGATGTGGTGACGGGAGTGCGATGAGATGCTAGGACAGAAGAGGATAGGGTTGAACGGAGTTGTTGGATTGTAAATAATTGACGAACATAGGAGGGTTGGGAAGATTGAATTGTGCTATTGGTAAACGAAAGAGTCTGCTCGGATAAATCAAAAAGAGGAAGCTGTTATACTTCGGGCATGTGCTACGAAATAGTGGAGACTGTTTAGAGAAAGAGATCATCCAAGGCACAATTCCTGGATCACGAACTTGGGGAAGACCCAAGATAACATGAATCGATAGCATCAAGGCGTGGACTGAATTTTTGTTCGACCAGTTATTACAGGAGACCAGGGACAGAAGCAGATGACACAAAAATGTCCGCGGCACAGCCAACACTCAGATCGAGGACGGTTGACAAGACAATTGCAGGAATTATATATTAGTTTATAGTGAAGTTGTTTTATTCGTTTTATTTTATATATAACATTTGAATGAGTTATTTATTAATTCATTTTTATATAATTAAGTCTTTATTTCATTTCAACACCCCGTCCCCGGTACGCAATAATTGCCGACGCTCGATCAAAGCGTCGCCTCCAGTCGTTTTAGACCAACAGCCTAATTTTGGAGTGCCACTGAGTAATAAATCGGAAGCTAGTATAAAGGGTTTCGATACGCGCGAAGGGCCTTGGGAAGATGCCTTCGCACAATAGCATTTAGGTACCTTTTAAGTAGTGCGGCAGACAATAAGCGTTGTCCGAACCACAGAATAACAGCAATGGCGGTGGAATAAAGGCTGCCACACGATGCGTGGCTTTTGTCGTAGAACAGCGAAGCGGACGTTCTGCATGTACACTAGTCAAGGCGACTTGATATTGTTTGTTCATTAACATATAGGCCTAACAGTACATTCATGTCCTGGGTGAGATATAGCTTATACAAGTCAAAGCTCGTGCTCGAGGCAAGTTAAGACAAATATGTTCGGACCAAAGAGCGCTACAGAACTTACCTCACCGGTGCCATGAAGGAAACGAGTCTGTCCAGCCAAACTGGTCAGTGCCCTCGGGGGAAAGTCAAAACCGTCGTGTTCGTTATCCGATTCAGACACCGACTCAGAGGAATCCGATTTCAGGGTACGGGCCCACCTTGTTGCTAGGTCGCGAAACGGACTGATTACCGATGGCGGAAAGACAAGAGGTTGTGCGAAGCTCGGGGAAGGACACATAATGCAGGTCTGCGTGAACCAAAAGGGGTAACGTTACGGAGGCTTACTCCATCGGTGCCGATCAAAAAATTGGTCAGTGCGCTCTTGATTAAATAATATCATAAATAATCTGCATCTAATTCATATAGCGCCTCAAAAGGATCCGATTTCAGGCTGCGATCCACGCGGTTGCGAGGTCGTGAGACGGACTGATTCCCGACAGAGGAAAGGTAACAGGTTAAGTGAAACTTGGGAAGCGAAGCCCCAGTATCAATCCTTATCGAAATTCAAACGGTGGAAAGATGTAACTGGAAGAAACCGCGGGCCTGTGTTCCAAGGTGAAGACTAAGTGAGTCCATTTGTTTAGCGCCTCTTAAAGAGAAACTATTCAGAGGCGCTCTCTGCGGCAGCTTTAACGATGTTAGATGTCATTAAGAACAGAACAATCATTCGTTATTACTTAGTAAGCATTTGAAAGATAACTAGAGATTGTCCGAAACACGGTGTGGGGGAAGTTCTCCCTTTGCTTCTACAAATCGTTCGCTGCCGACGAGCCTTTCATTACTTCCAACAAAAATTCGCATCTTTGTGTAAATCGAGCTGAAGTACTTGAAGGTACCGGACGTCCGTTCCTAAGACAAAAGATAAAATTTAGACAAAACAACGGTTGTGCTCGTATTATGCGGTAACATTCGCAGAACACGTTTGATTCCGCGAGATATGCGAAGGCAGGTGGCTTTGAATGGGACGCAGTGCTATAACGCATTCCTTTTCCCGCTTCCGGCCCTGAGGAAAGTCGATCGGTCGGCCAAAATGAAAGGAACGCGTCTTTGCATGGAGTGTTTGTGGGGGGGGGGGGGGAGAAGAGAAAAGGGCGTTCGACTATTTCAGGGCGAGTTTCGTTTTCATTTCACCCCAATTTCCTGTCCTGCAGGATGCTTGTTCCAACGTGTCACTCGATTTTTTAATCCCAGTCAGTCAGTCAGTCAGTCAGTCAGTCAGTCAGTCAGTCAGTCAGTCAGTCAGTCAGTCAGTCAGTCAGTCAGTCAGTCAGTCAGTCAGTCAGTCAGTCAGTCAGTCAGTCAGTAAGTAAGTAAGTAAGTAAGGCAGTGTGTGTCTGTGTGTGTCTGTGTATGTGTCTGTGTGTGTGTGTCTGTCTGTCTGTCGATCAGCATGTTTGCCTGCCTGTCTCTTCCTACCAACATCCTGATTCAGTCTGTCTGTCTGTCCGTCCGTCCATCCGTCCGTCTGTCCGTCTGTCTGTCTGTCTGTCTGTCTATCTATCTATCTATCCATCAATCCATACATCAGACCATCCATCTATCCATCCATCCATCTATCCATTCATATGTCCATTTCTCTTTCTTATGTTCCTTCTGTCTCTCTGCCTCTGCCTATCTGTCGTTCTTTTGGTCTGTTCCGTTCTTCCATCGCGATCCCTTTATCACTGTCATCCTGCCTCTTTCCGTACCTCTGTCTGTCTGTCTGTTTGTCTGTCTATCTCTCTTGCGTATGCCTACACTTATCAATCATCATTCTTTCTCTTCATCTCTCTCTATGTGTTTATCTGCCCCTTGCCTCCGTGTCTGTCAGTCTATATGTCAGTACCGTTTCTTTCCACGACTAAAGCTTTCATCCTGACAAACACTTCTTGCTCCTCAACATTATTACAAATCTCTTTTCTTCTGTTTTTTGACTTTCATCACAATCCGTGTTTAGTGATGTCGTTTTCCCTATCAACATCAATCGCCACTCCTTCCATCGACCTCCTGATCTCTCCCAATACCTCATCTCTCCCTCCCTCCACCGCTGCTTTTCTTTCCCCATCTCCCTTGCCTTCTTGCTTATCCTCCCTATATCCCTCCCTCTCTTTCCTGTGTTCCTCTCCCTTTTCCTCTATATCTTCGTATTTCTCCTCTATATCCATCTGTCTTACCCTACCTCCTGCTTCCTATGCATATTTATCCCTCTTCATCTGTTTCTTATCATCTGCCTATTTATCTGTGTGTCTGTCTGTCTCTCTCTCTCTCTCTCTCTCTCTTCCTGCCTCGTCTTATCTCTCAAAAATTATCTATGTATATCTGTCTATCTATCTATTTCTCATCATATCTCTCCCACTGTCTCCCTCCCTCTCCCTCCCTCTTCCTTTTCATATTCCTCTCCCCCCCCCCCCCCCCCGCTCTTCTTCAGAGCCTTTCTACCCTCCTAGTTTCCTCTTCATGTCACATGTATCACAGCATCTTTCATCTACTTTTGTATCTTTTGGAATTTCAGGTTGCAGCTGTAAACAACGAAGACATACCCTTCCCTTAGAGTTCATCCTGACCACCCACCAACAGCAGCTTAACAACTTTGGCGCTCATTCAGAAACACGCATATTTAAGTACTGACTCATTAACAGACTGATTTTCTTACTTTCTAACGGGCTCACCGTCTCTTAGTCAGTGAAACTGTCTGCTTCATTGACTTCTGACTGATTCGCCAACTGACTTCCTTCCTGCTGCCTGGTCAAGTGGGCGCTTCTGCAACTTGCAAGAAAGGATTATGAAATTACAGTTATATTTTCTTGTATTGCATCGTATTCCTTACGGACAAACTGACTGACTGACTGACTGACTGACTGACTGACTGACTGACTAGAACATCGACAGACTGACTATCTAAGCGACTGCTTGAGTGAAATAAATAATAGTATTTAACATAAGCGTAAACAATCGATCAATCATTCAAACCAACTAATCAATCAATACCTAGTAGTTCATTTCACGACTCTGTCATAACTCCCGATTCACCTTCTTTTCTATCGCTCCATCTCAAAATCCACGTCGTCGCAATCAACATGGCCGCCTTACCGGAAGTCACGTGGACCGGAAACCAGTCGTTGATGGAACCACCAAGCACCCACGACCTGAACTCCAGTTCCGATGAGCCGTACTACCCGACCGTCAAACAACCGGTTCATATGATCGTCATCTACAGCGTTGCTTACTCCGTTGTATTTGTCGTCGGTATCCTTGGCAACGGTCTCGTAGTAACCGTCGTCTATAGAAACGCTCACATGCACAATGCGACGAACTACTTCATCGTCAATCTGGCGATCGCCGACATCCTGGTACTCGTCTGCTGTCTGCCTTTCACCCTTCTACAGAATCTCCTCTCAGGTACGACGCTTTACTTACTTACTTACTTACTTACTTAGGCTAGTTACTTACTTACTTATCATCGACCAGTTTAAACTTCGTGCCGTATAGTCATTAGCGCCAGAGTTTTATTCGCTGGATTTTGGCATCAATGACGGCCGTCAACCCTAATGCAATAGCTTTTGACAAGTTACACGCACGCAAAGTTATAAATGGATCCGTGAAGTCATGCCTAATTACGCACAGATAATGGTAATTGATGGGACACCTGCCTGTCTCATATATTATATATATATATACTATATATATATATCATACAAGAATTTTAGTTTCACGGCCCTTACAGCCTGGGCTTTCACGGACTCGTTGAGTAACGAGGACACGCTTGCAAGAACATTGCAGTTTTAAGTCCTATCCTAAAACGATCGATCGACTGCTGGTGGTAGCGGATAGCAGGTGGTAGGTAGGCAGGCTGCTCCAGACAGATGGTCCAGCGACTGCGAAAGTCCGTGAGCCATATCGTCTAGTTCTCATTGTTGGAATGTGGAGGTCGCCGTGAGTTGCCTTGCGCAACGGACATCGGTCGTAAATAGAAGAGATCATTCGGTGTGCAGAGTCCAGTGATGTAGTCTGGGACCAGATGGTGAAGACAGCATGCTGTAGACGAGCAACCCATATGGTACTTGATTCCGTAGCTAATGGGAAGCCAGTGGAGTTCATCACATAGAGTTTCAGTGATATGGCCGCGTAGCCTACGGGTGTTTAGCCTGCAGCAGGCGCTGAGAACGGACTGTAACTGTATAAGCTGTGAGGTGACAACGCCAAGCAGGACATTGCAGCTACAGCTTTAGTCAAAGCGACTCATGATGAAAGCATGTACAAGCGATTTGGATGCAACCACTGGCCATTCAAAAGATGGTCTGCGTCCGTTCTACAGGAATCTCGAAACCAAGACAGGGCTTTGTATAAATAGGAAGAGATTAATAGTATAAGTGTTCGCCGAATGGTAAACAGCTGACGTAGATGGTAGAATCAGCATCTAGACAGTTTACCGATGTTCAGTTCTAATGTCAGATCGAAGATATAAAACTCTAAGACACGCAGCTTAATTCGACAGCTTTATCACTGAGTTCAGTCTCGCTACATGAAGGTTTGTGATGTTGTTGGCGCCTACCTGAGTCTTATCCGTGCTCATCCTCATACGATTTGACATCATCGAGCTGCTTAAGTATACGATGCAAGTTAGTTGGGTAATGGACTGCATCACAAGAGAAGTGGCATCTCCATGCTGATACAATTGTGTGTCATCAGCATACGAATGGACACACATACCATGGCGGTTGGCGATGGTGATCACGTCAGCTGTGTAGAGTAGGAAGAGAATTGGATCCAGCAGACTTCCTTGTGGAACACCGCAGACGACAGGCATAGGATACAACCACTGGCCATTCAAAGGATGGTCTGCGTGCGGTCCTGCAGGAAGGAAGCTTCGGAACCAAGATAGGGCTGTGAACCTCGGATGCCAAACGCTGTGGACAGTCTGTCTACTAAGATGTCATGATCAACAGTGTCGAATGCTGGTGAGAGGTCGAGGTGGTTATTATGTAATCATGTATGTAAGCTTATAATAATAATGATGATGGTGGTGGTGGTGATGGTGGTGATAAGACGATTTATATAGCGCCGTAGCTCGGCCGAGGAGCTCTGCATGAGTTAAAAATCAACGACAGTTATATGATATTCTAAAATATCACATATATACATAATGTCCAGTCGACAAATTAGTTTTTTAGATGGCACAGATTAGGTACATATAACGGTGTATAAATAGGAAGAGATTAGTGTTGAAGAGATCAAGACAGACAGACAGACAGACACACGCTGACACACAAACACAGGCGGTCGAACAGACACAGACTCGTGAGATAAATGCATTTGCATTAACAGATAGACTGAAAGAGACAGAGAAGAGACGAAGAGACGGAAACAGAAACGGAGAGACAGAGACAGAATCAAGTACAGAGAGAGAGAGAGAGAGAGAGAGAGAGAGAGAGAGAGACTGAGGCAGAGAAAAGACAGACACAGAAAGAGAGACAGACATAGATAGAGGCAAGCCGAGACAAGCAGACAGACAAGGAGAAAAAGAGACTAGACAGAGGCAGGCAGAGACAGACTGACAGAAGCAAAAAGCAGAGAGACAGAAGTAGAGGGAACCAGCAACAGAGACAGAAAGATACAGAGACAAAGACGGAATCAACTAGAAGCATACATACAGAGGCAGAAAAAGACAGATACCAGCAGAAAGCCAGATAGAAGCAAGCAAAACAGATAGACGGAATCAGAGAGAGGCAGCAACAGGGACAGACTCAGAGAGACAGGCGATGACATTGACAGTGACTCCATTTTACGGAGAATGCGACTGAGGTTACGCAATGCGTCACGCGGGACTAATTTTAGGCAATTCCCAGGCAACAAAATATTTATGGCCTCACCCACCGACCGACGGAGAAAGAGACTGTCACGCGTGAACAGCTGTATTATCATCGTCCATGAGTCACTCTTATAATCACCAGCGGCATTACTACATAAACATAAAAAATATTAAATGTGTTATGCTATATTTCCACAACTACTGCTACTCGGTGATGTAGTACTTGAGTCCAGCTAAGGACGAGTCCGACTTGTGTCCTTTTGTGCACTTGGAGGGCGACTGGAATTCTGGTCATTATGACTCGGATTTGGACTCATAACATAGCATAACATAGCATAACATAGCATAACATAGCATGACATAGCATGACATAGCATGACATAGCATAACATAGCATGACATAGCATGACATAGCATAACATAGCATGACGAGGGTTTAGAAGTGGTTCAGAAAACTTGTAATTTGTGTTAGGACGACTGCAAATTAACCAGGAATGTTTAACAGCCAATCTTCTTAAAAGCTGTGATAGTGTCCGCTGAGATCATCCAAACTATTCCACACGTCTACAACTCTACCACTAAAGGGTTTTTGCCCTAATGGTCCTTCGGTTTCTTAAATAATTTATATTTGCTGTCATTTCGAGTGCCAGTACGGTTTCGAACGATGGTGAAAGGAAAACTGGAGACTTATTCAAATTTTGCATTCGGGTTAATGTTACCATTTCAAGGGTAGAATGAAGGCGGAAAAGCTTCGAACGACCTAAATAGAGATTTAGAGGTTTGTAAGCTTGAATAGTTTGTAAACTATCCCAGTGGAGCTACATAAATGTATCGTTGAAAAGAAGCTAATGACTGATGAATGTACCATTCTTTACAAGTCATTTTCAGTTGAGACATTTGGGGAACCAGTAGTGGGGGTTAGGCAAGAATATGTTGGATTTGGACAAAATTGGAGGCAAAAATCAAAGGGCGCCCAAACACACTCTCTTTTTCGACAGATGGGAGATATATACAGAAGTTAGGGTCTTGAATTACCTTTGCTTACTGCAAAGAGATTGGTGACTCAATATCGTCCTGTGTACGACTGAAGCTGAGAAAAGAGCGTCAAGGCGAAAACCAATACGCCATGCCCAAAACCGTTGAGTTGGTTACGGGAGTAGAAACCCAGACAGTGGATGCATCAGCTGGTTGGCCTGATTCCAAAATGGATAAGCGTTATTTGCCATTTTTCTACAGATGCTTTGTCTTCCTCAAACGGTAAACATCGTAATGTGGTTCATTGCAAAATTTATTTAGGTAAGAGTTATTAAGCACGTTTAAGTACTGCAACACAAGTGAAAACAGACTCATTAAGGGAATTACTTGAAGTACTTAGGTTGAAGTTCGGGTTGAGAGTAGATTTGGCAATGGAACCATCCTTTGTTGTTTTAATCGATAAGCTGTCTGATGATGGACACGTTCTGATAGTAATGACCTCGACTGGGAGGAAACGCGTCGGGATATTTGGGTAACAACTAAAGCCAATTAAAGTCGGCAAATGGCCGAGATAATGCTAAAGCGGGTGTGGCTAGTACTCAGACGAAAACGTACATTCAGCTGATGTTTGTACTGAGACAATTTACGAGGCTGTTTTGGTCAAATCGTTTAAGAGATGGTTAATAATGACTTTGAATCCACTGATACTTTGTGTCTCGTGAGACTTTAATTCAGACTTTACAACATTCTGATACAGAATTGTGGCCGTTGTTTAAGCTGGCTACATTTAATGATAACACCAGCTTAGAGCGCAGTCAACCAGTCTCTCTCTCTCTCTCTCTCTCTCTCTCTCTCTCTCTCTCTCTCTCTCTCTCTCTCTCACTCTTTCTCTCTCTACACTACCGTCCGTTAGACTCTGAATGTGACGGACCACACACTCCGGGGCCGACTCAGTAGGCCTATCAGTTTATCGGGTCCACAAATCCGACAATGATTTCTTGACAGATAGAGTTCTGCTTACTCGGTGTTATGGTTTCCCGGCGGCCCTGTCGTCCGCATAGATGTTTCGTCAATCACCTTGGCGCTGCTTGCATCTTATGGCGTGCCTTGGCCGACGCTACTCGACTTTCGCACTATTTAACAGCTCTCGTGCAAAAGACCGCTTTCCATGATCTGTCAACCAGTTATGCAGGGAACTCTTCACGTCAGCGTTGAATTGCTTTAGGGACACCATGAACTCACGCTCTTGGCCTAAAGCGACGGCCGGTTTTCCAAAACAGAGATTCCCCGTAAGTCTCCCCGGGAGAACTATTTCGTAACAGATTCTCCTCAGGCGGATCTGTTTCGGAATAAATTCTCCTCGGCGGATCTGTTTCAGAATAAATTTGTCCCTTCCTAAGACTATATTCTGCCATAAAGTATCCTGGGGAGAAATTATTTCATCCCTCGTTGAAAACTTTCCCCCGTAGACTCTATTCCGTCGATAGATACAAGTCACACTTCTGTCAAAGTTCAAGCAGCTTATTTTATAACGTCGTTGTAAGCTAGTTTTCTACGACAGTAGTAGCACGCATTTTTTGAGGAAAGCTGAACAGAAATAAAATGCAGAAAATCAGACTCTATCGTTGTCAAGTAATTGTTTGCAGTTTTTAGATGTTCAACAGAGAATGAAACAGAATCCTCTCATGAACGACGTTTGTGATATTGAGAATATTGTACAGGATATTCTTTATGTGTAATTTAATAAAATAGCGCATCACAATCAGCCTTATTCATGATAACAAGTTTGAACTCTTCAACAAATTCTAATGTCTTATGCAACAACATTATATTTTTCACAGCCAATGCATATTAAATAATAGCAACAGTTCACTAAGATCACCTAAGCTTCTTCAGGTCTATGTTTATGCCAGGAATATTCTTCTGTGGTCTCTGCAAGTGATAGCCAACCAATTACCGATGTTTTCCTGGCTTTTGTTACCTTCTTAAGTAAAACCCATTCTAATCCGAACAATTCCTTGTTTCAGCAACATGCTTCTGCCGTCTTTAACTGCTTTGAAGCTTGAAGAACACTGTCTTCATCCAATGTAATCCCTTATTTTCATGCACTGGCACAGGTTTCCTGATACTAGTTAGCACTGGATTCTTTGATGAAGATTGTCATGATTATTTTAATGGTAGGTCCAATCTGCTTCAAAGATTCACAGAGAAGCCAGTGCCAGCTCACACCAGAAGCCAGTGCTTTATGTCCATCGCTTACATTTATTTCCCGTCAATGGTTCTGGCTTCCTGATACCAGCCAAAAACCTAAGCTGATACCAGTTGAAACTAATAATAATAATAATAATAATAATAATAATAATAATAGTAGTAGTAGTAGTAGTAGTAGTAGTAGTGGTAGTGGTAGTAGTGGTAGTGGTAGTAGTGGTAGTGGTAGTAGTGGGAGTAGTGGTAGTAGTAGTAGTGGTGGGAGTAGTGGTAGTGGTAGTAGTGGTGGTAGTAGTGGTAGTAGTAGTAGTAGTGGTAGTAGTAGTAGTAGTAGTAGTAGTAGTAACCACTTCAAGAAATCACAAGCAATAGTTTGTATCGGGAAGCCAGTATTTTATGTCCATTTCTTTAAGATATTTCCATTCATTGATACTGGCTTCCTGATACCAGCTCGTCGCATGTACTCGATCTAGGCCTAATCGTACCTTCATACTGCATGGTAGGTTCTGCAGCTAATGCAATTTTTTTATTATGTTGATGATTAAAACCGCGCAGAAAGTCAGTGAAACGTGACGATCATCTGTATAATTCTTGTGTATACAAATGTACGCTTATTGTATAGTTAAATATTTGCAGTGTTATTTGGCATCACGTTAACATAGGTCAATTAATATACATTTGCTGTTAATGAAGAATTATTTAGTTACAAGCAATTCATTTAGGCCTACAGGTACAATATATAGTTCTTGATACCTAGTCTGAATGAGGCCATTGTCTTAATTTTAGAACAACTTGTCTAACATCTCGTCCGCGTTTCAATAGCGTTAGCGGCTCAACAACCTGGTGGTGTTATTAAATTATATAATATAATGCTGCAAAGCGTTTATTTCGTATGCATGTGAACAAACAGAAAATTACAGAAGTAATTTATTTCAAAAACATATATTATCCCATTCAAAATAAAATTACAACCGAATAATGAGGGGCGATTTTAACCGGGAGTTGGGACGACTTTGTATCGTGCTCAGGGGAGACGCCATTTCAATGGGGGAGACCGTTTCGAAACAAAGTCGCCGGTGGGAGACATTACTCCAGTCTGGGGAGAAACTCTGCTTGGCGGAGACTATATATCACGATACCGGGTCCATGATATCAAGCGGCGTCCTGGGGACAGTTAGTTATTGAACGGTAACGTGGGGTAAACTGAAGGGTTCAATTGAATTTATGTATATATATATATATACGCTTTATTTCACAGTAGGCAGACTGAAAATGCAAACAAAAGCAAAAACTCACAAGGAAAATTACAAAAAGGAAAAGTCAAACTTCCTCTCCACTGTAAACATGCAATATAATAGCATGCATACTGCCCAGACAGAAACACCAAGTGTGGTAACTAAAGAATTATATTTATTCCCATAAGTATACACCAAGGTTATAAGCAAACTAAGACTGTTGCTACTTGAAATTAACAATACTTTAAGAAATGTTAACATAGCAACTTCTATGTTAGAGATGTGAAGTCCGTACTGCCTAAGCCGCCAATAAAGATTTACTGACTTCCAGAAATGAAATTCAAATTAATAAATTGAATTAATAAAATCAAACAGTGAAAGTTTTAAAACAAAATAAAATGAACCGAACAACTTAAATATGAAACTGTTATAAAATTTGATTATTTTGTAAATAAAATTATTATTGTAAATAAAACCTATCTGTAGGCTAAACCTGGTGGCCTGTCCCCACAGTACTACAGCCAGACATTATTGTGGCCATTATTGCGTAAATGAGACATTAGTGTGTAATCGAGAAATTATTCTGTAACTAGGCTACTACATGTAGTGCTGGCAGCAGGCAACAATGAAAGTGCTTTGACAACAGATTGTCTATGCCTGCGAACGGTCTCTTCATATTAGTGTCTGCTTCTGACAGATTAGCAGTTAAGAATGCGCTACCGTAGGGCGCTTTGTTCTCTTATTATAAACATGATCTGTTTTAAAGAGGTGTCCGAAGTTATCAGAAATTAGAATAAATACGACCACACTAGTGTCTACTTTTAGCAGGCTTTACTTTTAAGAGTTCGTGGATATGGACCGCAGTCGTTGCAAGTGCTATGGGTGGCCCCACAGAGGAGTTATTTATCCTGACCTATTTATCCTGTTTCTGGTTGGTTGTGTTCTGAGGGCTTTAGCGCTGATATTTTCGCCGATAGATTTAGAGACGCGGATTTCCGCCATGATACGAAGGACCATTAGACGAGACTTAAGTAGCGCCTTTTGAGAAGTGCGCTGTCCCAAAACACAAGCACATAATAAGCCGGAAGAGACAAATTTCTGACAGAGAATGATGCTACAGGGCGTCTGTCTGACTGGATGCATCCTTGTACGTGTATCTGTATGCATTTGTCTATGTCTGTTTGCATGTATATCTGTCTATGTGTCATTTTATTCTGGCTGCTTGTATGCACTTTTGTTTACGCTTATGTGTCATCATCTGTCAATCATTAATTTAGTCTTCTTGTCTATCTGCCTGTTTATCTCTCGGTATGTCTACCTGTCTTTGTTCGCATGTCTGTTTTTGTCTGCCTCTGTTTCTTCCTGAATATCTCTCATTTTGTCTGTCCATCAGTCTGTCTGTCGTTCTGCCTATGACTTCGTCATACACAGATACTGGTGTGAACAGATAGCTTACTGAAAGACAAACAGATGATATCGTTCATTTGGTCTGTCTGTCTGTCTCTCTGTAGCCCTTCTTTCAATCGCTGAAACACTGGCATCAACAAATGAACGACGTCCAGTTGCCGTAGCAGTCTGCGTCATTCGCTCAGGATCCCCTCCCCTCACTCCTACCGCCCGATAATTAATAATATTATCGACGCTTTTTCCACGAATTCTCATTTATGTAGACGTTTTATACGAGAAATCCATTAAATACAGTCTTATATATATACATATATATATAATAAAACCTAGGATACCCATTAAATAGAGTCGTATATATACGTGTATATATGGGTGAAAAAGACTTAACTATCCATTAAACATCGTCTTATATATGTATCAATGATGTGATATATGACATCTTTTGTATGATCTATACATCTCAAATTCCATCTCGCAATCACTGATTGTTTTATTTGCCCATTTGCTTCTGTCAGTCCAAAAAGATCCACTTTACGAGTTTTCAGATATAACCAGAGTCCCCTTCAGAGGTAATAAGGAAATGCGAAGGCCATAAATTTCCTCTTACCTTTCACCCATTCAGTCGAGCTAACATAGTGCCATCAAATGCAAAACACATGAGGAATCCACTTTTTATCCTGATCACCAACATGGCAGCCAAAATACAAGTAGTAGGCTTGCTTCATATTCTTTGTTAAAGAACGACTCTGAGATTTTATAATATACTGTCCACACACATTACAACACTTCCCTGGTAAATTAATACACCCATAAAGTTGTCTTTTTTCCATTTTAGCACTGAAATTTACTGTGAAACTAACAGCACATGTTTCCGAGTCTAGGACATATCCCCCAGGTAATTTCCCCCAGACATTTCCCCCCTTCTCCTCCAATGGATTATCCCCCCGGGTAAATACCCACCCAGACATTTCCCCCAAGTCATATATTTTATATCAACAAACATCACAATTAGTATTGTATAGGTCACAAATAAAAAGAACAATATTTTTAAAATGAATTTAAGTGATACAAGGTAAAAAAAATAACAGTAACTTAGTACTTGTGTTTATATCAAAGGTCTTTAGTGTTAAGTTTAAGTTCGGTTTTTCAGCAATACATAGAGATAATGTGTTCACAGACTAATGTTAAAACGTAAACAAAACCGTTTAAAATAACTTTGTTTTACCATGTATACTAGCTATAGTTTCCGACTCCATCGCTTTGGCTTTTTCAACTGCTTTTTTAACAAATTCATGGCAGATTAGATAGCAACAGATTGAGTAACTATCAAAACTTTATTAAACATTTACTTTAAGCATCAAAATGAGTAAACATTAATTAAGACTGAAAGCATTAAAAGCCTGGTTGTTCAACAAATAAATATCAACAATTAAATAAAGCTATATTTACATCAAAGCATTAATAGCCTTTCTAGAAAACTGTTTACTCAGTTTGTTGCTATATTAAAAGTCGTCTCTAAATATTGTTTGTATTTCCACACTCAAACATCAAAGCACTAAAAAGTCCATATAGATACAAATTGTTTAATTTTTGTGGACATTTGGGGGGAAATATCCGGTTTTTTATCCTATCGAAATGCTCGGGGGGAGAATTCCAGGGGGAGATGACAGGGGGAAATGTCTGGGGGAAATGTCCAGGTTTTTTTGTCCGGATCCCCATGTTTCCACAACAGTGCAAGCAACAAAAGTGAGGTTAGGTAATGTGATTTCTCTCATTTCCTGTCTGGAATATGTAAGCAGTGTTGTCAACGACGTAAAGTAAAGTAAAGTACCCCTACAGAGACTGACAATTATTGAATTAAAAATGACCTATAATATAAAAATGTGACGTGCGGGTCTTTTTAAAGGCCAGATCTGAAATCAGCATCCCAAAAATGTAAAAGGCAGGTAATATAGTTCATGCTATAAAACCTTGCTGATAAGTGAATTATCGAGCAGTCAGCTTAACAGTTCAAATATGCGAGGTAATGGAGTCATATCTGAGAGATGGTAGAGCCAGATGATTGTGCCAGGCATGGCGTGATAGAAGAGACTCAGCACGGTTTCATCAAAGGCAGGTCGTGTAAGAACAGCCTCCTAATTTTACTTGGTGACATCACAGAATATGTGGATGCTAGATATCCTTTGATAATATTCCACACCAGCATTTTATCCAAAAGATCAAAGATCATGGAATTCGAGGAAGTTGTTTGAAAAGGATTACAATTGGCTCATTGGAAGAAGGCAAAGAGTTGCAATCCAGGGACTAGCATCTTGTGGAGATGCGTGCTCAGGAGTATTGGCTCTGTGTTGGGTCCTTTGTTGCTTATAATAGGCCTATTTGAAAACGACGTTAACCAAAGTGTTCAAAGTCATTTTCTGATATTTATCGACGATACAAAATATATAGAAATAGTCTGTCAAAGGAGGATGCTGTCAGCTTGCAGAAAGATCTAAATGACCTGCTCCCATGGTAAGAAGAATGAGAGATGCTTTATTCATATTGATGAATGTAAGGTGATGCATGTGGGATACAATGGTCCTGTGATGTCACCTAATCATTCAAGGGCAGAGACGATATATTACAACTGCATAAGGCCACATTTGGAGTATTGTGTTCAAGCCTGGATGCCACATCTACTGAAGGAGATTCGGTTAATTGAACGGGTGCGGATAAGGGCAAGAAAAATAATTTTCTATACATTATATGCTGATAATGATATTTTGGTATATACATCATCATTACCATATCATTGTCAGCATCAGCTTAAATATGATATAACCTATATAGAATGCCTATTTTTTATCATCGTCATCATTTACAGTACTATACCAAACTCGTTGTTGTCGTCATCGTCATAGTCATCATCATCATTCTCATTATCCTACGAAACAACTAAAAGACGCTACAAAGTGGCAATCGCTAGAAAATCTGCTTCCGTACAACACGCTCCACATTTCCAGTTAAGGTCTAAATTTCCCCCAAAAAACTGATCAACGAGTGCAAAGCAGTGGCATCGAGTGCTTTGTCGTATTATGCCTTGCGCATTGTTGAGCTGGTTACGAATCGATGACACCAACGAGACGGCATATAAAGCATTCTACGGCCGTAATTACAAACCTCAAGTGCCACCTAATGAATAGTATTATTATTACTATAAAATAACTAACATCTCGCCGGTGTCACAAGGCATCAACCAATAAATAGCGCATCAAAACCAAACCGTATTCAGGTCAGTATCCAGAAGATACATGAAGCTGTATATGCTTGTAACATGTAACATTCTTGAACTGGGATCAATAAACGAGATGAATGAATGTAAATGCAAAGATCAGTCCACTAAGACAGGGAGGCGGCCTTTGAGTTTGAAAAGGTCAGTCTTAAGCTGAGAACGAGATCACACAAACGACTGAGCAGAACGAACAGATACAGGAAGACAGTTCCACAAATCTAGGTCCAGCAACCGAAAAAAACCCGTTCACAAAGAGCAGTTCTAGTGTTAGGTATCGCTAGAGAAAGCCAGTCACCTGCAACTAATTTGTATCACACGTACTTCAAGTTCCCCTAGAATTTAGAATCACACGTACTTCAAGTTCCCCTACGACTTATAATCAATTCGCCACTTTTTATGGCCCCTGATGGCACCCTCGACGATTCTGCTCGTCAGACAGACAAGGTTGTCACCAACATGAGCTGCACGAGCTGCACAGGAGCTGCTCTGCTTAGCAAAATCAAGAACGGTCCAGAAAGATCAATCGCTGGCTGTCTCCGGAAGCTACAGATACAACACGACTACGAAGACGCCTAGAAAGGCGATGGAAGGCTACTGCCGATGAAATTGTCCGCCGCACCTATCAGCCAGCATGTAGGAGAGCCAACAAACTCATCAGCGAATCACGCCGACAATACTATAGTAACGCCATATCGGTAAAAACTAACGGATCGCATTGGTCAGCAGTCAAAGATTGTATTGCATTCCACAGTACCATCTGAGGTGTTGCCATGCCAGAAACGCTGTGCCACGTTCTCAGACTCTTCATCAACAAGATCTAGTCAGTAGAGGTATCGTTTGCCAAGCCCATGTCCGAACAACCCATGGACCCTTTTGCATCAGATAGGGACCATGTCGGCAAGCACCTCGGCGTCCTCAGACCTATAGATGCTGTGGAAATATTCAAACTACTGTTTTTCTTACTGCAAAACTCATCTCCATTGGATGCTTTCCCATCGTCGTTGCTAAAGTCGTGGGCAGACGTGTTCATTGTAATCATCATTCGGATCTGAAGTTTGTCTTTCAGCAGAGGGCGGTTTCCAGCCTGCTACAGATCCGCCTCTGTTACATCTTTGCTGAAGAAGGATGTACTTGATCCGGACGATCCCTCCAACTACTGGCCAATTTCAAACTTAAATACTCTGTCAAAATCTTTGGAATGTGTCTCATGTCAGCAGCTCCTATAATTTTGACAGTTATCAGTCAGCTTCCCGTCGGCATCACTCGACTTAAACGACCTTATTGAAAATTCTTGATGATGTCTAAACTGGTGTTGGACGGCACAAACCCACTCTACTCATCGGCCTCGATCTCTCTACTGCCTTCGATACGATCAACAAAGCAACACTCATTGCGAGCCTGCCGAAGACATTCGGCATCAGCGGTGCTGCGCTGAATCGGATCTGCAGTTACCTGTCGGACCGGTCACAACATGTCAGCATTGGATCATCAAGGTCGCAGCCTTCTACCTGCTCATACGGCGTCCCACAAGGGTCGGTCCTTGACCTGATTCTTTTAGTGCTGTATGTGGCTCCAGTCGCAGGTGTCATTTCCGCACACGGCATCAGTTAACACCGGTATGCCGATGACGCACAACTGTTTATAGCTGTCCATCGCATTGACTGCGACATGAACAATCTAACACGATGTACTGAAGCAGTAAGCTGCTGGACTATGCCTCAATACAAAAAAGCCTGATTACTATTCTTGGCACTTCCTCATTAATAAAATCGATCAAGGACCTAAACTTAATCAACATTGCGGATGGGGACATTTAATTATCAGGAGGAGCATTTAAGAGCAATGGGGTGACGCTAGACTCTGAACTAGGCTAATATTTAACCAGCATGTCACTGCCGTCTGCAAGGCATCGTATTTCCATGTAAAAGTCATGCGTCATATTCGATCGTGCATGGTAGTGAAGCTTATCAAGATAGTCGCTTGCAGTGTAGCCAGAGCAAAACTTGACTACTGTACTTCGCTGTTGTACGGCACTACAAACGTTGCCAAATTGCATCGCGCCCAGTCCTCGTTAGCCAGGCAGGAACTCGCAGGTTTGATCATGGCACTTCTGTACTGGTAAAAGTACATTGCTGTCAGCTCCAGAATCACTTACAATCACTAACACGTAAGACTCTCTCGATCAATCAACCTGCTTACCTGTTGTTTTCCTCTCAGTGCTTACCAGGCATCCAGATCTCATTGTTCACCTACACATAACCGTTTGTCTTTCCCTGACATCGAAGGCTATAGGTCTGAATTTTCCCGATTCTGCACCAGCTATCTGGAATAGTCTCCCTGTTTACATTATTCATAACAATAGCTCGCTAGACATATTTGTGAAGCGGATTAAGACCTATTTGTGTCGTCTTGCTTTTGTTGTTTGACCCTTGTGATCCACCCATGTCTACGATTCCTCGCTCAGCCGATGGACATAGGGCGCGTTAACAAATGCGTTACTTACTTAATTGCTTACAAGATACGCTGAAACTAATAGGTATCGCATGTGCTTTCCTCATTTAGACCAGATTCAATAGATTATATATATATATGTATATATATACATATATTATTTTCAACATATTAGTTAAATGTATGACATATACATCGTCTGCTGTAAATTTATAGTCATGTGATATGAACACACATGTGTGTGTTTTGCTTAACATGTATAGCACATATATGACATATAATGCAGAAAATATGTAAATATTCGCGTGTGTTTGGAAACACCGTGTGTAGCCTGTATGCAATGTTTAACGGTTGTCGCGCAAGCTACAGTTATGAATAAGACATGATGTATCCATGAATGGGGAATTGGTTTTATGATGTTTTGAGAGTTCGTGTAGACCAATTGATTACCGGTGAGACTCATAATAAAGGTAAATGATCTCTCTAATTTTTTCGCCGCGTACTCACTGATCTACCGCGAGGATAGTAACATTTGGAACCTGCGCTCTGTTCCACGAAAGTTTGTACACATACGAGGGTTAAACTAAAATGCTGTAAAATCGCATTGTTTAAAAATAAAAAGGACTTAGAATAAGTAAAACTTCTATTAGATTATCTCTTGTTTTTCTTCATGCGATTACCAACAACATCACATGATCTATGCTGTGTTTTGATCAGAATTCAAGGGATTCTTTATTGTTATTGGACAACCCAGGTGGTCAACCTGTAGTCGATCACGAATTTTTGCCTTCGTTGCATGCATCAGATTTAAGCCGTGCTCATAATCCACCTTAGATGCCTAGATGGTGGCAAGTACATCTGCAAGCTGTGCTTACTCAGTTCTTCACTGTCCAGGATGTGGGACACATCGTCAACTGTCTTGGTCATTTCTGCTCTAAATTACTCGACCGCAATATAAAATCACGATACTTTTTGTTAGCTTGCTTTTTTATATTCGTCGTCAGTTTAACCGAGTAGGTTCCGAATACATCAGTGCTAATCTAGCGATCTCGGTTTGTCCAGCGTAGTAGTTCTTTGAGTCTGCCAGCGTGAAACTCAAACAACTTCCGACTTCTGAAAATCTGCGATCCATGTGGTTGCAGAAACTCACATAGTGAACTGGAGTACAACGGCTGAGTCAGTGTCTTTGTATTTGCTTAATGTCTCTTTTTAACGTCGTTACTCCAGGGTACGCATTCTCCAAGACACTGGACCCAATTTGACAATTTTGCGTTTATTATAACTGGTGCACTTTCAACGATGTCAAACAGCTCTTCTGGACAATTTAACAAATGTCAGCTAAATCCTCAAGAAAGAAGATTTTGGAACAGTTAGTGCAATGATCATGATACTGATGAATTGTAGAACACTTCAAACAAACGCTTGTAATATTACATATATGTTGAACCTCTTGCTCATGATGTATGTGTATGGTATATATGTATAATTATGTATATGTCAGCGTTGTTGATTTTGGCTGAGATGTGGTGGATTGTCCGGGGAGATGTGGAGGTGTGTACGGATCGGGAGTTCAGTCGGTGAGGTTTTTAGGCAGGTGGAGGGAGGGCTATGGGTTGTGTGTGTATGCATATCATGTCTGTTTGTATATAGATTTTAAGTTAGTCAGTCGTAGCTCGGTCTGCGAGATGATAACTATTGAAAGGTAAGGACAGAAACTGTACATATGTTGGTGGTAACGTATGTTCTTTGAAAGAGGAAGATTTTAAAGAAAATAGCGCAGTGTTTGACATCGAGATAGACCACGTTATCTCGTGTGAAAGATTATAGGTAGCCTTTTAGAACAGTGATGTTGGGCTATAAGATTAGGGACTGATATATATATATATATATACATATATATATATAATATTCAATCCACACAACTAGACGACATATATTGTATGTGTATAAATGCATATCGGCTTATAAGCCCTTGTTTTCTTAAGGCAGCCTTTCGCCATGATGCAACTTTCCGGCTCCTATGCCTTGACAGTTTGCTGTTTGTTTGTGTCTTTCTGTCTGTCCTTGTCTCTCTCCGTCCTCTGTCTCTGTTGCCTGTCTCTCTGTACGAATCTGTGCGACAGTCAGGTTTTAGCGAACTCAATCCATGTGGGCAAACCAGCACAAGAGCCGGGGTGAGGCAGAAGCAGGCAGATGGCGAGTAGTTGGAAGAAAATGAACAGGAAGACGAGAAAAAAGAAGACGAGAAGTAGGAAGATGAGGAAAAGAGGAATAGGCGAGGAGGAGATCTTGACTTGGCGGGAAACAGGCTTCTTAAAGCGATTACGGATGCATTGTTAAAAGAGAGAGCGAAGATTTTGTATAGCAGCGTTCTGTCGTGTGCTAAGTTGAAAGTTTGAGTTACAAATGTCGTTGATAGAATCGTGCGTTTCGAAAATGTGACGATTCCAGTAATGTTGTGATTAATCTATTCGTTTAATTACAATTATGAAAATCAAAGACTGTGTCTTTTCTCGAGTTAATATTATGCTACCAATCGGGCAAGTCGACGTTTCGTAGGCCGATCGTTGACAACTCGAAACGATCGTCGACAGAGAGGATGGGTAAAAAGAGGATGGGGAATAAAAGATTTATCTATCGTGACAGAAACAGAAGGGGGAAGAAACTAACGCTATATGAAACTCTGGAAGATACTACATGGAAGGAACGGAGCGTGAAGATATAACAGAAAAAAATCGAGGATAAGACAAGTGATTGACGAAAGAATGGAGTAATTTAGAGGAGTGGACGGACGACTCAACGGCATGCCTACAAAGCAGACGAAAGCCGGAGGATTAGACCGTTCATCCTGAAGATGAAGCGAGATGTCCAGGCTTCCTGCGTGTTCGCTTATTCCATTGATAGACAGACCGGAATTAGACTCACATAGCGCCTAAATCTCAGGATTTTTTCTTCCTGCAACGTGGGCACAAAGACATCTCCCCCGTCGGGTTAAAGAGCCATCCATATGTTTCAAAAGACTTATTACTCTGGCGCCAGTAAAACTAAGTTTAGTGGTTTCGACTCTGGCGTGCTGTTGAAGACATGCATCACTAATGTAGCCTGGTATTAGAATAGCGATGCTCTCTGCAGCAAACGATTGCGTATTACATTTTACAGTATAGTGTAACGCACGGAATGTAATGTAACAATAATATTGTGTGTATGAATGCAAGCAGTTCCAAAGCGCCTTCTAATTACGTCACGATGCATGGTCTTTTCGATAAAGCGATTGCAGGTTCGCTCCTGCTGAACGGACTTTGTGTAAGCAGGTCCTCTGGATAAGTTGTTTGCGCACACTTGTCTGTGTCACGAAACTGTGGCATTTTGACCTCCGCGTCAGCTTGGATGTATATGGAAAACGGAAATGAAAGCCTCCTCTACGTTCCATTATCAGCTACGGGTGCTTACGTTACTTAATTCTAAGTACCTCTCGAATGCTTGCACAGGAGACGTTGGAGTTAATTAATATTAAATTATATATATTTACTATGCATGAATGAAATGTTGTCATATATATATATATTTATATATGAATTATATTCATATGTAAAATATATGCATAATTTATTTTATAGATAATATACTATGCAGTGGCGGCTCCAGGATTCCTTGTGTGGGGGCAAGAGTATTTCCAGAGGGCGCCACATTCTGGCAGTCAATCATGGACGGGTTTGATCTGAGGGACGCCGGCATATAACCAAGAGGGGCGCGGGGGTGGGGTGCATTGCCCCCACGCCTATTGATACTATGCATACATGTAAAATACATGTATATACGAAATACATGTATTTGAAACGAACTGTAGCCTAGAAGTTTCATTCTACAACTCTCTTCGTTTTCCCATTCAATCGCCTTCCACTTTTCTTCTCCAAACACACAGGCCACCCAGAATTCCTAAGAAGACGCTCTCGGCAATTTCACGGCTGCACACTTCTTCTTCCACCTGCCTTACAACGTTCCAATTGTTTACGGGCGCGCATCCGTTTCCATTACCGTATTGGCTAGGCGGCCACGCGAACAATGGCGGTCCTGATGCAGAGTAACTGCAGTTTTCGCGGCCGGTTCTGTTGATAGATCGCGGTTGGTGCGTGGTGGGGGCTCCAGTCAACGCTTATACGCCACCGGGAAGCCATTAACAATTACGATCGCGCCAGAACTTTTCTCGACCGAGATGTGCCGACGATTTGCACTTTAAAATAAACGATTTGCAAACGAGCCGAAACCTTTTGCTCCTTGCCACACCTTTTGCTGTAGGCCTACATATAACGTGTATGTTCCGAGCGAGAGAATCAATGTTCACAATGCATCGTTATGTAAACTTACTTATCATTGCCATCATAACAGTATCCATCGAGGTTGAAGACTTACAGCTCCTCCTTGGAGTCCGTTATGTATACGGAGTTTAATATATATATATATTATATATACAATATATATATATGACGTTTTGCAGTATGTACTTACAATTTTATATTTGTAAACGTGGAAACTAATAAAGGTCGTCAAAATACTTTAAATCGGCGATGTTGAGTAAGGCATTGCTTGCGTGGACCCACCTTTGTAAAATTCTGTAATCGCCACTAACTTACATGATTCTATTGTCTCTTACCGACTTCGTAAATGGTACTTGTAAGTCGTCATACATGTATATTCGTGACATAAGCAGAATTAGGCGTTATGACCCATGTCTTCAAGGATATCTCTGGCCAAATCATAGGTCTTTAGTCGCCTTAATTACTTCTTACTTCTTGCTGCTATCGCAAAGTCAAACATGCAGAAACTCCAATGAGCTCAGAACTTTACGCCTAGCGGTGTAACTAACATGCAAAATATGAGCGCATAACGTTTGTACTTAAATCTCTGCACTGGTTTTATGCTCAGCAAACGATTCGTTTCAGTTTGGGCTTACAGTTTGTAAAACATTGGAATCTGGTGAACCACAATAAATTAAAATCGGTCCTCATTACCCAGTCTTGTCGTTATTCAACCCGTCAGCTGACTGCCTTACTCTGGTTCTTGATGAACAGGACTTCCTGTTGCTGGACCTAGATTTTGGAACTCCCTCTCTGTATCTGTTCATTCTGCTCAGTCGCTGTTGTCATTTCGTTCTCAACTAAAGACTTACCTTTTTCAATTATTGTTATCCACCACAGGCTGCCTCTCTATTGACCTGATTGCGGCTTGGTTTTGGTGCACCATCAGTTGATGCCTTGTGCATTAGACACCGGCGCGATAGAAGTTATTAATTAATTTATAAGAATCATGTTAAATGTATATTATTGCCACCTATATTAACTCTCATGAAACACCGCCTCATTATAACGCGGGGCGACACGCAAAGTCACGTTAAAGTTATAATGAGGCTCCACTGAATATGTTACGTTACATTGTTGATGTACACGCAGGTTGGCAGTTCGGGGCAGCCATGTGTAAACTGATTCCTTACATGCAGGGAATCAGCGTCAACGCTTCAGTGAACACAATGGCAGCTTTGGCATTCGACAGGTGAGTATTTAACAACAACAACTACTACTACTACTACCACTACTACTACTACTGCTGCTGCCATTACTACCAATACTACTAGTACTACTACCACCACCACAACAACAACCACCATCACTACTATTACTATTATTATTTTTTAAATTTTAACCGGGGTGTATATAATCGTTCAGGATTACAAAAGCAAGAAATCATAGTACGCATAACAATCGCGAGGAATAATTTTTTTTCCAAAATCTGTCGCAGCTCACATTTATAACCGGATCATCTGAGGTCGTTACAGATTTTCTCACTCGAACAATTAGTACGAAGTCTTTTGTTCACCCATACGCCGAGGCTAAGAACTACAGGGTGCCTCAGATGATGACCACAGCCGAATCCTGTGTCTGAGCATTTATAAAACGCCTTATGGTAATGTCTGGAATCAGCCGACACGAATGTTGATATATTGGGAGACTTATATTGCGCCTTTTATGACCCTCTGAGAAGTTACCCAAGTTTATTACGGACACTCTTTATGTAGGGAGGCCTATATAGGCATAAATATGTCTCTATGTGTGCAAGTACATGTGTGCATGCACGCATATTATTCTATGTATTGTGTGTGTGTATATATGTATGTGTGTATGCAATATGTATGCATGTATGTATGTATATGCCTTAGCATGTATGTATGTATGTATGTTATGTATGTATCTATGTATCTATGCTCTGCTTCTCGTGACCAGCCCACAGTTCTGCGCTCCTGCACGACGGCACGGGCAAATCGTGCTTTTTCCTGTGTGGGACCGCTTCTTTGGAACAGTCTGCCCCCAGAAATTCGATCTCTCGCCGCCTCAGCATCTCAGGAAACATTCTCGGCTCGTCTTAAGACGCATCTTTTTGGTAATCTTCGATAGCCACCCTGCGGCGCCTTTGTGAGTTTCTTAAAACGCGCTATACAAGTGCCTGGATACATACATACATACATATGTATCTGTCTGAATATTCATATTCATATAAAGCCTCTTGAAATTTTTCAAATGCTCTGTGAATTGTAAACAACTTTTTGCAACTGCAATCGCAGGTACTTGGCGATCTGTCACGTGCTTCACTTCCGCATGACCCGCAAGGTGGCTCGCCTCGTCATCATCTTCATCTGGACGGTCGCCGGAATCCTTCTGGCGCCATGGCTCGTTTCCTACGAGCAGCGCGGATACACGACGCCCCTACAGACGATCCACGTCTGCGCCCAGTTCTGGGCGTCAGAGGCCCTGCGCAAGGGCTACTTCCTCGGAGTCGTCTTCGTGTTCTGCTTCACGGTTCCGCTGGTTCTGATAAGCGTCTTCTATGCGCTCATCAGCTGGAAGGTCTGGCATCGCAAGGCCCCGGGAATCGCCAACGCATCCAGGGTCATCTACGAGTCGAAGGTCAAGGTCCTCAAGATGCTCATTGTCGTCGTGGTACTGTTCGCCGCCTTCTGGATTCCGCTGTACGGCGTCAACATCCGTGTGTACCTGGCGTCTGAGCTGGATACGTCGGGGACCGAGTTCTACATCCTGTCGCAGATCATCGTTCCGATCTGCCAGTGGCTTGGATCGTCAAACAGCTGCGTCAACCCCATCATCTACTGTCTGTTCAGCCTCAAGTTTCGCAATGGCTTCGCCAACCTGTTAGGCTGCTGTTGCTGCTGGTGTTCGGGGTCCGGCCAGCGGCGCCGGCTGCGTCTCTGCAGAGGACCGTACGACCTGGATCCCTATGAGACGACCAGTCCGACGAAAAGGACCTTCTACAGCTCGGCCTACGGGTCGATTGTGGCGTCGGCCGTGGAGGGGAGGGGAGACGGGGATGGGATGAATGGGGTAGAGCAGGAAGGGTTCTTTGAACGTCGCGGAGGTGGCACCAAGGACCTTATGCTGACGGTGATTGGCCGGAGCGATACGATGAACGGTGGTAACGGACCAGTGGCTGTGTAGATGATCCTTAGAGGGCAATAAACGCAGGCAGACAGGCAGATAGGCAGAAGTAAACCAACTTTACAAATCATCCACCAATTTGTTAGTAATTATCGCCGGAAGTCAGCGTAATATCAACACCATGCATCTCGACGTCGTCTGAAGAACTCGCGACGGATTAAGAAGTCTGAAGAATATCCTGAAATCTTCTCGGACGAATTAAGCTTCAGTGAAGATCTCGAAGGAAGATCTCAAACGAAGATCTCGAACGAGATTATGCGCAGGATGAAGCATGCATGAACTTGACTGGGTGGTGCCACTGGCGTGATTACACACACCATGGCTGGTTAGAAAGAGTATAGATAGTATTTTGACGACAAAACTGACGTCCAACGATTCCAAAGTACAGCAATGACCTTGGGAACCTTTAGTTACGCTCTACATGTTAGGAAGAGTTGAAAAGGGTAAATTTAGGCAAGGTCCATGTACCGACAGACGGACAGATAGACAGACGCCAGCATCATAATCATGCAAAATCGTTGTCAGAATTTTGTTGCTTCCAGTTACGATGACGGAAATGTACGATGCATAACGCCAAACCTGTCAAAATCGTTAACACCATCATAGTTTCTGTAATTTTTTTATGACTTTAATTATTGCATTTTTTTATTTAAAACGCCGATTAACTGCAACTTACTAACTTTTAATTTCATCATCATTGCTGTCGTCATCTCACCGCGAGGTACCTTAGTTTGCGTCTGTGCGAACGATTCCGGTGATTTAGAAAACTTACTTCGTTGTTCAAGGATTCTGGATTCTATGTGCTATCGTGTAGTCGCAGCAGCATGAACTTGCGTGTGGTTGCCGTTGAAATAAACTTAAGCGGTAGGTGATGTTTTGCAAATTGTTTCAGATTGGTTCAGAACTTGGGTTCTTTAAGTACCTCATGTAATCTGTGGGGCACGGTAGCATATTGGATAGAGCGCTCGACTTGTAACGCGGAGTGTACGGGTTCGAGCCTCCTCCGAGACGGTTACTGTGTAGGGGCATCGAGCAAGTCCTTCACTCACAATTGCTTGGCGCCATCGACTGATGCTAAGCTATTAGATATTGGCGCTAAATAAAATTTAAAAAATAGGAAACGACGGTTTAAACTGAAATAGTCTCGGCCGCTCTTCGTTATTCCGAGCGCCACAAACTTCGGCCTTTCACTCAAAACTGAAAACATTCCTCTTCCACAGATCCTATCCTGACACCCCTTCTTCCTCCTATCTGCCTCTGCTCTCCAGTCCCAAACATCACCCACCGTAGCTGCCACGCTGTCTCTCTGCCTGACTTGGATCTTGACCCGGAACCGAACCCTTTTGCCTATCGATTTTGTTTTGACTGAACGCCTGTGGATAAGCTGGTCCCCGCGGCGCGGCTTTCGTTGGGCGCTGTAGAAATCTTGGGATTACGATTACGAACTACAGCTAGTCCTATTGGCCCAAAACAACGGTCGGAGCTTTCTAATTGAGCGGCCTCCGAAGGGCAATTAATTATTTTAATTTTCTCTAATTACTATTATTCGATGGCGGTGTTTGAAAAGAATTAATGGATTTAATTATTAAATTCAATTAAAACATAAGTTGCTAAAATTTTAGAAATAAACTAAAACGACCCAAGCAATTCAAATATAAAACCATCACATAATCGATGCATCATTGAAATAATTTATAATTCATAACTCCATGGACAAGCCATGTGACCGATCGGCCCACCGTCAGCATTATTACGATGGCGCTACAGCAGTTTTCAGATTATTGGTAATATGTAGTGCGCAATACTTTCGTTGACACTGTGTAGGTGAAGCCACGTGATCGTGTCTTTCGGGTACATTCGGTAGGTGGAGCAACGCCAATTTTTCGCAGCAATGTGAAGTTTTACGCAGTCGCCATTTATTGTAAGCATGTAAGTAGGTAGCGTTTTATTAAAGTAAGACAACTGCTTACATTTTACAAAATGAGGTTTATGTAGTCAACTGTTACTGTCAGTAATGAAAGCCCGAAATGGCCCGTCCTCAGCAGCTACCCTGAACGCTCATCCAGCTCGCTTCATGATTGTAGAGCCTACTACTGTTGGAGGAAACGATAAGTGTATCGGTTACTCGCAAAGATGACACCGAATTTGAAGCATAATTTCCGATGTCAGAAGATTCTAGCTGACAGATATGCCTCGAGATGCTTGTGGATGAAGCACGAGGAAATCCATGGTCGCTCTTAGTTCGTGCAAAACATGGCGGCGGTCACGGGTGACGATCGTCAGCATGGGTGATATTAGACAAAAATCAATAAAAATCCATGCACTTGACTCAATACGCACAGGAGAAGCGGACTCGGATGCAAAATACCTCCGAATTCCTGAGATCTTTTGGAACAAATTGCTTACATCCCGACAAAAATAAACATTTTTCGGAACTAATAGGCTGTTGGCGACGACCGGATGTGCCATAAGCGAGATCCCGGTCACTTGGTGAAACTTGGTCTCAATAATTGCACGGAATGGCATGCTGCCTTTTCCCCCGTCAAGACAGTGGCACGCATTTGCAGACAGTCTGTGGCCGCTGACTGACTAGGTCCCTAATTACTGCACTCAGAAATGTCATTGGGTCAAATGCATTCTCCTACTTTACAGTTAGGCCTATGCTTTTCACAACTGCGGAAGCTCCGCCTCCTTGTCTCATTCCTCGTCTACCTCTCATACCTCTGCTTCTGTGCATCTGTCTGTATGGCCGTGCATATGTCTGGCTCCGGATGCTGACCTGACACCAAAACCAAACCAACCTAGCTCTTGCAGGTCTCTCTGAAGAGGCCTTTGTATGGCGCTGGGTAAGTTTGGAGATTTAGCCTACATTTACATTACACTTACATTCTGTCTGTCCACTCGTCCGTTGTTTCCGCCTGTGACCGTCTGTCTGTCTGTCTGTCTGTCCGGCCGTTTGTAGGTCAGGAATATACCCTTTTAGAAAACCTCATTCTGTGCGCAGCGTCTCTTGGTTTGGTTCATGCGTCTGTCTGTCTTCCGGTCTGTCTGCCCCACTTCTGTTTGTCTATCTGTCTGAATGTTTACTTGTATTGATATGTTTGTTCTAGTTGTCGGTAGGCCTCTGTCTGTATGTGCGTATGTGGTTTAAGTGTCTGTGTTTTTGGAGTAGCCTACGTAGGTGTGCACTCGCGTGCACTTCACCACTTGACCGTAATATAACGTAGCCGTTCAGGGCGTAGTTGAGTGCGGGGCACCGCATCAGCAACGAACACCGGCAGAAGCTGATAAAGACCATTAAGTGTTCGGCTCAGCAAGTCACACTTTCGGTGTTACTGTGACTGAGTTAACCGAAGCAGAGGACGGTCGTCGCCTCTCCCACCACCCCTGACCCCTCGTAATTAGGCAGCCGTATCTACCAGCCCAGTTCGGATAGCTGAGGCTCTCCCTTCGCAAATATGATAATTATAACGCCGGTTAGACCAGTGGTATTTCATCGTTGTTTAGCCTTTAAAATTTGGGTTTACCTAGTTTGTTCGCCCGTGTTCAGCCAAGAAAAATAGGAATAGGCAGAGGGGGCCAGGTCTGGTTTAAAAAGGGCCAATTAAAACCGACGGCAAAAACGTCAAACTGTCATGGAGGTCCATGGCGAATCTGAGCGCAGTACCTTATCTAAAGACGATAAATTATTTCATTAACATTCTCCGCTTTCCTCCTACTGAGTCAAATCGTTCTCGGATTACATTCAACGCGACATAGCGGCGAAAAACAATCGACAACATAGTGTCTTTTTTGAAAGAAAACAATTTTCGACATTTTGTGTAAACTCTGCGAAACTGGCGTCTGTCCACAACAGGAAGTCAACCGTACCTAAAAGTAGTGTCTGCGAAACTAGAGTGTAATGTAAAGCATGGTAACTAGTCCAACAGGTTATTGGCTGTAGTGTGAAAGTTACTAGATGTAGAATAGAGGTGACGAGAAAGCGCGTAGTAAAGAAGGCACACAGAAAAGGAACGGCTGTTGGCGATAGACCTAAAAGGAACGAACCCTGTTCTGAGTAAAGGCCATCCTCAGGACATTGCCCATCCGGAGACCGCGGAAGAGGCAGCGTCGGATCCAGAGATCTTTACAGTATTGACTTCCTTGAGGAAGCGGCCAATCCTAAATCTTCCTTGTCAACAGTAGCCGCGAAGACACCGTCATCTTTAAAAATGTTATTTTTTACTATTTGTGATAGAATCATGTGGTTTTCGCCTGATTATTCATCAATTCCAGCCTAATCCAATGCTTATCAAACTCAGTTTTTGCCCACTTTGTGAGGCTTTTCTCTTGTACGTTCACATACTTACATGCGCGAAAGCCAACGCTCAAGTCCATTTCACTACTGGAACCAGAGTAAACGGTGGGATGTATGGAAGTTGGTTTATTTAAAGCGACATCTGACTCAAAAGTTCGCATAGATTCCGGTACAGAATGTCGGAATATAGATAGAAGAGGCATTTTCTGCATTCGTTCGTTCGTGGCATTCGTTCTGCCAGTTCTTTGATATCATTCAGGTCTAAACTCCTTCAACATGCTTACCATAGCCTAACTTCTAGTTTCTCTGACCTATAGAAATTCGACCTGGCTTTTGCAATGGATTATGGTTTTGATTACGATTTCACTTGAAGAGACCATCGATTGATTCCTTGGGCATTATGATAAAGGCGCTACAGAAGTCATTAGATGAGATTTTCAAGATGCTCTAGGAATCAACTATGCAGTCTTTTACAGTGTAATAGCCGTGCATTTGAAAGAATAAATCTTGATCATGTACGTTTGCTGGCATTCGCACAAAGAGATCGCTCGTTAACGACGTCCGAAAAGGACTGAGGGAGGGGTCACCCAAATGCAGACAAGGGTAGGGAGTATCCAAATGCAGAGTCCAAATCTACATTTGATGGCCTACATACTGTTATTTCACTACAGCCTGAGCCTGAAATACCAACTTCAGTCATCGTAATCGTAAACGTAAATTTGAGATATCCAAAGCTCCCAGCGAAAGCTAAGTCACGGGTACCAGCTTATTCAGAGGCGCTCAGTCAAAACAAAATTGATAGGCAAAATGTGTTTGGTTCCAGGACAAGATCCAGAAGTCAGGCAGGCAGACAGTCAGACGGCTATGATGTATGGTGTTTGGAATTAGAGTGGAAATAGAGTAGAGGAAGAAGAAGAATGAGGATAGGATCTGTGGAAGAGGAGTGTTTTCAGTTTTGAATGAAAGACCTGCGCAGAAACTGCAAGAGGTGCAGTGTTTGTGAGTTACATGATGGGTTAGATAATTGTTGTAGGCCTAATACTGGCGGGAGTTTATTCGAGAAGGGTGAAGCAGCTATGGCTATGGAGCGATTTCCAAATTTTAAGGATGAGATGATAGGAGCGCGAGGAAGTGCTAGGACAGAAGAAGAGCAGGTTTTAACAGAATTTTTGGATTGTAAATAACTGATGAAGATAAGATTGTTAGGCAGTCCGTACCGCGCTGGATCTAAATTACTAGAGTCCCACTGCTTGATGTGGCAGCATCAAAGTACCCCACCACATAGATCAGTAAGCCCTGCAAGGTCGACAGGGAAGCCTAATTTATAGGCCTTAGGGCTCAGTTGGAGTGTGAACTTCCGCAAAAGCAATGCGGAGGGTAATTTCAAAGGCACAGTGGTAAACAAGGGGAGACGTGGGTCCAAAGTAAGTAGTTCTTTGCGGATGTACTCTATGGACGATCCCTAAGTCAAGTTTAACTTATCCTTATAGTCTGTGTATCTTTATACAACGCAATTTTAGTTTAGGCCCAAAAGATGTTCTTACACGGAACAGAGGGCAGATATCAAATGTTACTCCCCACACGGTGGACCAGTACGCGCACGGCGAAAAATGAGAGGGAACATTGTCAATAAGGGCGCATAAACTTAGGCTATTGGCATAGGGCGAATGCTGGCGTCCATTTGATGAGCCGTCCCAGAGGGTCTATTGTATTATTGGCGGAGGTTGGTGCAAACTTAAAGATTCATGTATTCAAATGAATAAATGAAATAAATCGGTTAAAATATTAGAAATAAACTAAAACGAATCAAACAATTTAAATACCAAACTATTATGCAATGCGGCATCACTGAAATAAAAGTATTATTATTAATAAATTATGTCTACAGACAAGCTTCTCTGCCTTCCCTCTCTCTTCCGCAAGCGACTGAAGACCATTTTGTTCCCCACTGGCTCTGGGTTGTCCGGTGGGGAGCGCCTCAGTTGAGTTTATCTTGAAGTGGCGCTTTATAAATTCTTATTACTATTACGATTATAGTCGGTCAGCCACAGTACGATAAGGCTGTATCAGCTTCAATAGCTTCTACATTTGACTTCAGTAAGCTGCGTTAAAAGTATACATTTTCATCCTCCATAATTCTTTAGTATAGCTTTGTGTTGTAATTAATTTTTGAAGACTGCGCGAATCAACTGACCAACTTATCACAGAGTCAATTCGATTTCTTAAAATTCGATTACAGATCATTTTCACATAAACGCTTATGCAACTGAAATTGTTTCAGACCTATATTACAGCTGAAGGGAATAATGCCTCAGTAACGAGACTGTATAGGGATGATGCTTGCTAAATGGAATGACCTATCAGCGTCGTCGATTTATATGAATAAGTCAGTAGGGCAATTCACCGACCGGCAGTGAGACTGACCGTCGTGGTGGCTCCTGGGTAAAAAGTGTGAAACGTGTAATTGTCGTAAATGTTTCTAAAAAGTTACTGCCTCGTATTCTAGATTACACAGAAAACTCTCTGGCTGTCGAAATCGTTTATTGGTGGAGTGTGATTACGAAGGTTTATAAACTTTATGTTAGGGGCGTTTAGTCGGGAGCCCGCACGACCTGCGAGTCTGATGCTAGTGCGGTAGAGTAGTTGCGTGCCCCGATCTGTTCAGAAAGTTTCCGATCGTGGAGTAGCCGACTTGTTTTAGAGTATTTATAAAATTTTCTCAAATGGTTAGTTTTAAATGGATTATAGTTTGCAGTTTTAACGGGCAAAACTGTCGCGCAAGTTATTCGGGGTGGGATGATCAGATTTAAACTGTTAAAGAGTTGGTAAGCAAGAGGCTGGATTTTCAAAAATTTCATTCACAACTTTCATTCGCCAGTTTTAGTTCAGGCAAGAAAATTACGGCTATCTATATATTCAGATGGCTACAGCTGGTTGGATCTTCTTTCAAAACTTAGCCCTTTTAAAATAAGCGCAAAAGTTGTGAATTTCATGTAATCTCAATGTCATCATCATCAGTCATCATCATGGTCGTAGTCATTATCATCGTCATCATCATCACCACCACCACCACCATCACCGTCGTCATCAGTCACAAAGCACATAATCCTCTTCCTCATCTATCTTAATAATCGAAGATTCATCAGTCATCATCGTTGTTGCCATTCTTTAATTGTTTTTGTTGTTGTAACTATTGATATTTTTCACTAATATGTTATTGCAAATGCTGTTGTTACTATTTCCACTGTTATTGGAATAGATTTTACTACTGTCATCCAGCCATGTGTTGTAATGTAATCAGAATGTTTGTAGCTCTTCTCAAGTGCCTCTCAGTCTCAGGAACTGTTCTCTACCTGAGCTATGGCAAGAAGTTTCTTCAGGTCCACGACAACACCTTTGACCTTCACAAAGGCACACCTCTTCGACCTGACCTTACCTGACTGACTTGACCTGACCTTACCTTACCTGTAATTATCATACATTGCAATACTTTATCTTACCATACTGTCTTAAAAAACTTTATCTTACCATACTGTCTTAAAAAACTACATTACCTTACCATACCAAAATATACCTTACCATACTATACCATAACTTATGTTACTTGACCAAATTTCTCATTATTTTCCTTGTTTTACCTAGCTTTACCTTGCCTAGCTACTATTTCATTCCTTACCTTATGTTATTTTCCCTTAGCTACTGCCTAATTCCTTATCCTACCCTATCTTACCTTACCTTAGCTAATTTCTCATTTTATATCATACTATACCTTCTTTCACTTGCCTGATCGTATCTTAGCTGTTATTTAGATACTTGAATTCAAACTGTACTTTAGCAAGGAAAAAAATAACCGCTCATGACCACTTGCTAATAACTGATGATGGTGATATTTTGCGACAGGCTATTTACCAATATTCATAGATTCCTGTGAGCTAATTATGCATGAGATACTGGCTAGAAATTAATTAACCTTGAAGCAACTTTACTCAAGCAGTTTGCCTTAGTTAGTTACAGTTAGTTACTAAGTTAGTTAAGTATTTTATAAATTTATGCTAATAAATTTCGCAGCTACTATTTTCTGAAATACATGACTTAACTTGCATGTAATGATGAATCTTTTGAAAGGTTTGCACAAACGCTTTTGAGCTATTGTAAAAGATTGTTTTCTAATAGGAAAAAACTAAGTGGTGGGAGTGTTTTTATACAGTAATTATTCGTGAGCGGCATCATTAATTATTCATGAAGCTGTTAAACTTTCAGGTTATGACAGAAAAATCAAAGAAGCCTAGTCATCAACAAGGCAGCTGTGTTGGAGGTCATCCAAGAATTCCGATACAGGATGTCGCGTAATATAGCAGGTATGGTATTCACCTGAACGAAATTGGACATTTATGCAGAGTCACTTATTTATTGTGTCAGCCAATTACACTGGGGGATGAACAGTATTAGTTCTAGTAAGTGCAACATACTACTTGCAAGGCTCTTTGTGTCATCTTCTATGTTGGATCATCCTCTGGTATGTATGTGTATTTTTATGTGTGTATATTTGTATGTATGTATGTAAATTTGTATGTATGTGTTGAGACATTTATCTAGCATGTATGTACTGTTTAATTAAACTCTGTTCAGCTGGCTTTTCAACTTATCTTAAGTCTTGTACTTGATCAGATAAGTTAAACTGCCATTTTTGTATTTTAGAGATACTTTGAAGGTGCTGTATTAAAAAGACACTTCATTGTGTTGATAATTATATACCTACATGGAAGCAAGCAATGGTAAGGTAAGGTAGCATAAGGCTTGGTAAGGTAGATGGGGTGTAGTTGGTAGGGTTAGCTAAGGTTATGCAAGGTAAGTTTGGATAAGTCAGATCAAATAAAACAAGGAAAGGCATGGCTAGATAGGGTTAGACACCAGCAGTGTGATGCTGAGGTAAGTCGTGGCATTGTAAACAAATTAAGGACCATTAAAGCAGTTTAATTAAAGTGAACAGTTGATGATGAAGACATTGACAATGATGATAGTGAAGTGATGTGAATAGTGAGGAGAGTGGTGGCGATGATGGTAATGATACTTTTGAAATGATGACAGTGATGATAAGGGTGACACTAAAATTGTTGTTATAACATGTTCCTTCAACTGACTACAGCTCTTTGAATGTGGTTTTTCTGTGCAGGCATCCATGCCTGCTCCTATATGGCTGTGTCTGTCTGTCTGTCTGCCTGTATGTTTGCCCCATCTGTCCATCTGCCTGTCTGCGTATGTTTGTGTCATGTTGGCTGTCTTTCTGTTGGTATCTGTCTGTCTGCCAGTCTGTCTGTCTGTCTGTCTTCGTCCATGCCTGCTTGCTTGCCTGTCTGCCTCTGTGGTTGTGTGTGTAGTTGTCAGTGGCGGTCTGCCTGTCTGGCCTCTGGGACCTGTAGCTGTTAACTGCTGTTGCTGGTGCGGTCGAGGTCATATCTCTTCATTAGAGGCCGTCTCTCCCCCCCGCCCGCATCCGTTGCTCTTGTCTAGCATGCTGAAATCGCTTGCCAGGCAACGGCTCCTGTTGCGGTACGCTCACACGCCCATTCATGAGAGAGACAGAGAGAGAGAGACAGAGAGCGAGAGAGAGAGCAGTGGATGCAGAGTCAGACAGACAGAAAAACCGACAGGCCACACTACCTACCTACTTTCTTACCTACTTATTCACATGCAATCATACATACATAAAATACATAGATACACACAATACCTTACAATATATACATCATACATAAAATACATTCATAATATATACTTACATACGGCATATAGGATAGAGCCGAGTAGGTTGAGTAATTTTATGCTGTACACCTTAAGTACATTTTTGGCTGTAAAGCGGTCCTTATAAAAGGTGTTGTGTTTAAGTTTCATTCAGACTGGATTTTGGTTTTGGTCCTGTGTGGCTGGGTTTTTTCTTCCTAGTCTCTGTCAGCTTGTCATGTTTTAATCTTCCTGCATGGATGACTTGTTTGGTTCTTTTTGAGCCATTTTTTGTCACTGTCTGTTGGTGGACGTTATGTTTTCTCTTCTTGGAAGGCTGTTCACTGGTTTTATCTCAGCAGCCTGAGGTTGATGTCTTTTTTCTATGTGAGTTATGTTATGCTTGTAAATAGCTTAGGAAATAAAATAAAAACATTTAAACTAAAGCAGATATTTTCTTCTATATTCCTGGACAATCTGTAACAATACATACATACATACATACATGCTGCCAGCCAGCCAGCCAGACATAAACGAAGGAGAAGAAGGAGGAGCAAGAGAATGAGGAGGAGGCAGAGCAAGAGGAAGGAGAGGAGGAGCAAGAGGGGAGATTGATGACTAGAGTGATGATGATGATTGTAACTGTAATTGCACATTTATGTAGCACCTTTTCAAGAAAACTACTTAGAAGTGCTTCCGACCTGGTGGTGGTGGCGGATTGAATTAAGTCAGGCCTGTGAACTGATGAAAAATGACCAACAATTGTTTAGTTTGACAAGGGACACAGTGTGTGGCAGGTCGAAATGACAGGTTGACAGTGCTGCTCTTGTTGGCGACTTGTTTGTCAGACTCAGTGACTGCTGTTTTCACGGCTTCTTATTTAATCTGAGTCAAACGTCGTCAATGCATTTAGGGCAACAGGTTGTCATCTACCTGTACGTTAGGCTAGTATTGTTGGAACATTTATTTAGTACATTTTAAGAATTTCTCAGCAGTGCTGATTGATAGCTATCCAACAATTATAAAAGATGCGACTGAAGACCAGCTGAGAATATAAGACAATGCAGTACAATATGATACAGTACAATGCTGCACTGTGCAATGTATGTGATACGCTATGATACAATAACATTATGATACAGTACAATACAATGTAGTGAGATGCAATACAGTACAGCACCGTACAATATAATATGGTAATGTACATTACAATATAATATTATACAATATGATAAATTACGACATGACTGAAATTTTGATGATGCACCATACAATAACTCATAGGGCTGTGTTCCTGTATGCCATTATCTTAGCAGATTTTTTGTTGTTATGCATGGTTGACGTTTTTGCTATGAAATTTCACAACTGAAAGAGTTTCAGCTTTGAACAGCGTGACTCTGTTCAGTTCAGTTCTTTCTAACTGGACTCTTTGTTTGAAATCTACTGTCCAGACCTCAAGAACCCCGACGGTAATCTTTTGGTAACAATCTTAAAGTTAAAGAGAGACAGACAGACAAGTGGACAGACGGACAAGTGGACAGACAGACAGATATACGGACATCATTTCTAAGGACAGCGGCAGAGATCCGTATCTGTTTGTCTTGTGAGGGTTGATCTGAGAATTTCTATAGTGCCACTGTTATAATGCTTGGTGGAAAATCCAGGGTGATTCAGTTCAAATGTTTGTCTTTGTGCTTGCAGGTATATCTGGACATTTATGTAGCTCATTATATAGCTTCTTTATGTAATCGTCCGAGAAGTGCTAATCAGAAGTTGTGTCTTGAATCGTGATTATCTGTGTCAGTTGGTTGAGTTTTCAGTTCAGTTCATCATCATCAGCTTCATCTTCATCATCATCATCCTTAAAATGATAATCGTCATCATTATCATCATAGTCGTTGTTATGATGATGATGATAATTATCATCATCGGTTCTTGATGCCAGCCATGGAGTGACAATAGTTGTGAATTAGTGATACTCATTCTTTTCAATCATTTGTCAAATCCAGTGGTTTCCTTATGTTCATTTTATAGTTGGATTTTTAATCTAATATAATCTCTAGGCTGGAAGCTTCTACAGCGCAGTTACTGTAATGCACAAGGAATCTATCTAAGCAAAACCACATTTCAGAATCATAATCCTCTGGACTAGTCAAACGAGATGTCCGTCGGTGTGTATATCTGCATTGTGCATGGTTTTGTCTGTCACTGTGTCTGTCTATATGTTTTTGTCTGTGTGTCTGTGTCTGTGTGTATATCTTTTTGGTTGCGTCGGGATGTCTTTGGATATCTTTTTGTCTGTGTCTCATGTCTTTGTCAGTGTCTGGATGTCTTTGTGACTGTGTGTCTGGATGTCTCTGTGGCTGTGTGTCTGGATATCTTTTTCTCTGTGTATCTATGCATCTGTCCTTCTGTCTGTGTGGATGTGCCTGTGTCTGGCGGGTTGTCTTATCACCTGCATCAATCTGCTGAGTTTGGCTAATTCATAGATTTGTGCCAAAGCATAGATTGATAGAGGTCAGCCGATTGCTATGAAAACACTGCACTCGTCAGTTCACAAATTGACCTGACAAGTGCTGCCGAGGCATTTGTGAAGAGTGGTTGAGGTTTTTGAAGAGTCCATTGAACTTTGACTGTTTTGCAACACTACAGACACTTCACAGATGTGCAGGCAGACACACATAGACACACACACAGACAGGTTGACAGAAAGACAGACAGACTCTTGCAGACACACATACAGAAGGAAGGTAGACAACCATGCATGCTGACTGACGAACACCCTGACATAAATAGGCAGAGAGAAAGATAGACCGACAGCCATGCATACAGAAAGACAAAAAGACGAACACACTGTAACCTTAAGATATGTGGTCTTAAGGTTACTGGAGGCTGACTTACAGACAAGCAAACAGACATACAAACAGACAGGTAGCTACTAAGCAGTAAGACTAGGTAGGCATTAGCTATGAATAGTAGATAGGCTGCAGGTGCTATTTGGATAGCATGTGCCTCTTAACAGGTGCCCTAGTATTGGCACTGTGGCAGACCTACATGATGTGTGTTTGCAAGCCGTATGTCAGTGTTTGACAAGACTGACTGTTGTTTTGTAAAAATCTTCTTGAGGTTAGGTAAGGTAAGGTAAGGTAAGGTAACACTTGCTGTTGCTAAAGTAAGCAAGGTGATCAGAATGATTTATCATTTTATTATTATTTCCAGCATTTACTATTTATATTTGTTATTATTATATTATTTATTAATTATTATTGTTGTTGTTGTTATTATTATTGTTGTTGTTGTAGTAGTTGTTGTCGGTGTTGTTGTTGTGATACTGTCACTGTGGCATATGGCCAGACATTATTTCTGATGTTGAACTTACTGACCCTGGAGCCGAATTTTAATCTAGCCATCAGTCTGTCATCAGATATATATGAAGGTATGCCTAACTGAGTGCCGTGCGAGACTGACGAAGATTAAGACCAGGTTCGACTTTATCCAAGTACAAACACTACCACGGAAATATTACAAACCCAGGGCCGTCATTTGCACTGTTGGTGTAAGATTTTTACATATCAGATTATACTCCTAAAAGTAATTCCTGCTAGGAAGCAGACATTAGCTTGGCTAGAACGCATAGAGACATAAACTGTCTGGTGTCAAAGTATGTTCACTGACACCTGTCATGAGACAGTTTTGTCTAAATGCTTCATAAATCACTACAGGGTGTATATTGTGTGACTATAGGCCACGGTTACTGTGCTTTATTACCAGGCTATTATATGTCATGAACGTTCTGGCTAAATTGGTGCCTGCTTTCCCAGACATTACTGTTGAGAGTGTAGCATAGTGGCACTATAGAAGCTACAAGATTAGATTAGATTTCAGCTGATGTACAAGACTTGGACTAACCATGAGAAAAGCAGTGGATTTGAGAAATGACCAAAAATAATGGGGATCATGTATTTGCACCCATCATCTACAAATGGCTGGTGCCAGGAACTGATAACAATGATGAGATCTCAGTTGTCAGGGATTTCGTGTTTTGTCTGTTGTAGATGCCAAGATGGCTGCAGCGCCAGTTGGCATGACATCCAGCTTGTCGCGCCGTGGAGGCGGAAAAGGTGTTGGCGCCGGAGTAGGAATCTGTCCAGCATGTCATCTTCCATATGACGTCGGAAAGAAGCGCTGCCTCATGGACGCTTGTGGCCATGAAAGATGCTACACCTGCATGTTCACTGGAGATGAATGTCCGCTCTGTTCGGAATCATCGACAAGTAAGTCAACTGACCACATTATTTGACATAAATTATATAAGATATCACTTCCATAATTAAGAGAAATTGTGTAAGAAAATCATTTGAATTTTTTTGCCATAAGGAGTTAACCTAAGGGCTATGTAAAAAATTCATCCACAGGGAAGAAAGTGTAGCTTGTCAATATCTGATCATGCATCTGCGGCTTTCATTTGAAAGTTGAGATCTTCTTATCTGCAAATATCTTGAGATACATATACACACATATATATGTATAGTTTTATACATATTTATGTATATACTTACATAGATGGAATGTGAAATAAGGTCAAATGATTTTCACAAATAATTGATAGCTAATTTGCAAATTATATATTATCTATAAATTAATTTTTAAAGAATGTGTAAAGTAATTTTTGCTAATTATTTCTCGAGGGATTTACGCTAACTATTTCTCAAGTAATTTTTGGAAATAATTTTATATAATCTTTTACCTTATCACTGCCGGGTATTGACAAGCTACACTTTCTTCTGTGGATGAATTTTTTACACAGCCCTTAGGTTAACTTCTTATGGCAACAAAAAATTTTCATATGATTTTCTTAAGTTATCTTTCTTAATTTAGGAAGTGATGTCATATAATTTGCTCAAATAATTTCTCAAATGAATTTTGCAAATGGTTTCTCAGATTCGTGGAAATGATTTGTCAGGTAATTTTTACAGATAGTTTTTACTGTGACCCTCTGAGGAAACTCCAGCCATACACAACAAACATGACATTTTTGCTTACTCACGTGACGTCACCTCGGCCGTTGTACCTGCCTCCGCCTTTCAGTCCTTCGTTCATCCACCCTCCGTCCGTCTGGACAAATATTAGCCTTTCGTCAGTGGTAGGACCGGCCTCCATACTGCCACTTGAGGGGCCGTTACTCCACGATTTATTACCCAATAACAACGGACCCGTCCGTGGAGGATGTATGTGTTTTTGTATCTGGGCATTTATATAGAGCCTTTTGTGAACCTCTCGAAGGTGCTGAAGCACAGCTTTCTGACAAATTTAGATGTGTGGCATTAGAAAACTTGAAAATACAAGGTAAGATTAGGTAAGGTAAATTGAGCTGCACCGATGGTCATGTAATATTCAAATTGAACGTACAAACCTCTTGGTCACCCGCTGGAGAGATTTGGAGTTTGGTCGAACCCCAAGTGACCTCACCATATGAGGGGCAGTGGATTTCTACAAAAGGACACAAGTTTCTCCATAAAAGGGTCTCCATATTCCCGGGGAGGTGATAGTTATGGCAGTGGCTGGTTGCTCTAGGTCATAGGGCCACAGAGGTTGGACTGGGAGAGGTTGTACTGAGATGGGGATTGTGGTAGGCAAGAAGTTGTGTTAGGGAGTGGGTTGTAGTAGAGAGGGGGTTTGATATGGAGGAGTGTGGTAAGGTGAGGGGATGTACTAGGGAGATTGGGTTGTACTAGCATGGGGATGTAGTGGAATTAGGGTGCTTAGGGTTGAAGCCGTCTGGAACTTGGAATCTGTGATCGTTTTCATCACTTGCCAGAGATAAACCAGCGTATCAGAACATTTTACCAGACGCTGTTGCCGGGGCAGGGTCAAACGGAGTACACTGTGTACCACATAAAGTTTCCTTTAGTTAATTTTCTTTGGCTTCCTACAAACGTCAGCAGTTTATTTCAAAGAATTTGTTTCAGGTCTGTAGACGATGTAAGTGGCAAAAATTTGGCCTGTTGTGGGATTGCTCTGGTCATGTTTTAGCTTCAGGTGGGAAATAGTTGTCACTAGATAGTGGCGCTATATAAACACTGCCAATATTATAATGACAAAGTAGTATATAATCCAGTCTAATGTAGTGACTTCTGTAGTGACTTGTTATTGTAATGCATAAGGGTTCACTCATGGTCGTTTCAATTAAAGTTGTATTCAGAAATTGTAATGTGTTGGGTAAGTTCAGTCTAAATCCAACAGGTCAGACAAACTAGAAGTCTCTCTATGTAAGGTGTTGTATTTAAGGAAGTAATTAACAATTAAGATTTCGTGATCAAATTTGGTGAAATATAGAGCATTATATTTATTTATTTATTTTATTTTATTATTTATTTTGTTTGTAGCATGTATTATGCATGGAGTCAGTAGATCTGAACCTGAGATGCTGATAGACTGCTTGATAATTTTGAATTTCTTAGCAAATTGCTGATGCATCCTTTTTGGGGCACACTATGTACAGTAAAGCCTTTGTATCGGGGTAGGGCGGATTCTAGAGCCGTTTGTTTGAACATTGATCGAGGCCGTGCTGTAAATAGCCGTTCTGTAATGAGGTTGCACTGTAGGAGCGGTTCTCTCTCTCTCTTTCTCTTTCTGTCTGTCTCTCTCTTTCTCTCTCTGTCTCTGTCTCTCCGTCTCTGTATCTCTCTCTCTCTTTGTCTGTCTGTCTGTCTGTCTTTCTCTGCCTGTCTGTCTGTCTGTCTGTTTAGCTGTCTCTCTCTCTCTTTCTCTCCCTCTCGCTCTCTCTCTCTCTCTTTCTCTCTCTCTCTCTTTCTTTCTCTCTCTCTTTCTTTCTCTCTCTCTCTCTCTCTCTCTCTCTCTCTCTCTCTCTCTCTCTCTCTCTCTCTCTCCTTATAATGTGCTCACACTATGGTATCCTAGATTGCTGAATTCTGCCTCCCCCCCATGATTAGTTTGCGCTGTAGGAACCTCACTCTCTGTGGCTTCTGGTTTCTATGACATGTCGAATTTGGACCAGACGCCTCTAATGGTTTCACTTGAAGTGACCATCAATTGATACCTTGCGCACTGTGATAACGGTGCAATAACAGTCATTAGATTAGATTAGATTAGAATCTGAGTGGAGTTTTATCAGAGGCAACCGGGCATCATTGTAGCTTGAAGTCTTGTAGATTTCAACTGGTAGTCGTAGCTCATGTCTCCTGTCTTCATCTCTCTGCTGTCACCCTGGCCTGTTCTGGGATTGCTCTGGTCATGTTTTGCTTCAGGGTCTTCCCCTTGTATGCCTCCCTGCCTTCAAGTCTTCCTTCACTCCTCTTTATTAGTCTGTCTGTCTCTGTCTGTCACTTTCTCTGTTTCTGACTGTCTCTCTATCTCAGTGTCTCACTCTCATTCTGTTGCTTTATTTCTGGATCTCACTCTCTGTCTGTCTGTCTATCTTTCTCCTCGTGTCGCTGCTTCGCTTGCTGAATATGGGCCATTTAGCCATTTAGGTTTCAAAGTATTTTAAAAGTTGATTCCCGCTAGAAGACAACAAACGTCACCAATCCCCACCCTAATCACCCAACTCCCACCCTCCCACTCTTAGTCCCACGGCTTGACCCAGTTGTCTGGAAACGGCAGGCCGTGAACTGGGCGGCTGGGGCTCGGACGAGGGGGGCGGTTCCTGGGGAAAGGATGGATGCGGTCTCATGTGTGTGTCTGTGTGTGTCTGCCTATCGCTGTGTCTGTTTGTGTATGTGTATCTGTATGTATATGGTATGTATGCTTATATTGTATGTGTGTGCATCTGGGTGTCTGTGAATGTATGTGTGCACTGGAATCTGGCGCTTGTGGTTGCTAGGCGGGGTGGGGGATATTTCGGAAGCCGGTGCTGTTATCGCGGTGTGAGTGGAGAGGGGAGGGCAAGGTGGAAAGGGTAGGGGAGAGTGTGGTTTCCCGTTGAGGTAATGGCGCCGCAAACTTTAATCCCTCGGGGTAGGAGTGAGGGAAGGGTAGGGGCCTGTTCTGTTGGAAGGTGGTTTCAAGCTGATAATGGAAGCAATTACAAGTACACGCATCCGTCGATTTCTCAGGTGGGACGTACACACAAGTTTGTTTATTCGTTTCTGTTATTTTTTTATTTATTCAGTTTCTTTCATTATTTATTTATTGATTCATTCGATTTTTTCATTCGATTTATTCATTTGGCTTATTTCGTATTGTAACTGAGGAATGTATGATCCGTCTGGAACTAGACATTAGTGCAGGAATGAAAAAGGTAGCTGAAACTAACGGTCATCATCCTCGTGTTATTTAGTTATTTAGTTGTTTATTACATGCCAGGCATTTTTTATCTTATTGCTACCCCTTAAGACCACAACAGCGTCTTGGGGTAGGGCTAGAATTACTGTGATCCAGACACTTGAGGGTTGTGGCCACATTAGTGGTGCTATTTGCAGATGCTACTTTCAAGTGTTCAGCCTGAGAGATTAATTGAATGGTTGAGGCGTGGTGGTGTTTTTAAGTCTTTAGGTGGATTAGCCCCCTATCCTCAACAGTTGCTTCCTCTCCACCTATAGTCCTTCCGTCCGTCTGTCTGTCTTTTTGTCTGCTTGTGTCTATCTGTTTGATGTCTGTTTGTCTTGATGTCTATTTCTGTCTGTTATATGTTGTCAGTACCTTGAGATTTTTCTTTGTGTCTATTATTGGAAGGGTGATCTTCAGTGTAATGTTAACAACAGCAGACGCTAATGTTGATAATTGTCTTGTCTGCACCCGTCCTCCAGCCGAGTATTGGCTGCACCATGGACAATTTTGTCCCTTGTCTCTGGTAATAACTGGTTGAACACTAATTCAGTCCACTACTTGATGTTATGGATCCATGTCATCTTGGGTCTTCTCTGAGCTTGGGATCCACGAATTGTGCCTTGGATGACCTCTTTCTTTAGGCAGTCTCCACTCCTTTGTAGCACATGCCCAAAGTATGAAAGCTTCCTCATTTTAATTAATCTGAGCAGACTCCCCTCTACTCCTGCTGCCTCCAGGGCCCACTCATTTGGGTCATTCCATCTCAGTTCAACAAATTTTTCAGAACGTTCCAGCTCAGCCGTCTTGTATTTCAATGAAAATTTCACAGAATGTTAATTATTGTATTAGAGGAAATTGTGCAAAATTTTACACCAATGTGATAAGTAGTTTTGAAGATATTGAGTCTCAAAGACATAAGGGGTGACCTCAACTTGTGTCTAAATTTGTAAATGACATTCAGAAGCTCATAGCTTCATTAATATCGCAGATAATTTGATGAAATTTTCAGGATATTTAGTCTATGTCATTTAGATGAAATGCTGAAAGAGTGATGAGTGTTGAAAACTAATATTATGACGCATCTGAAAATGGTTTAAAAAACTTGTGCATGTGTGACGATCATACTTTGCAGCCCCGATATGGCCAAATTTATGTAGTATTAAAGAAAGTTTTAATAACTCATGATGCTGATATACTTTCTCTGCAAAAAAATATGCAGAAATGTTCTTTTTCTGATGCATGTCTGCTACCATATGGCCTTCCAAAAATGGAAAATTGTATTCTGAAGACCATTTTAAAAGCCAAAGATCATCATGTGGGACAGGAGCAATGCAATTTGCATCACTGAAAAGAGCAGTTCAGAGACTAAATTCACCAAAGACTTTGTATCACTGGAATGTGAATTATATGGAGGTGTCAGCGTAGTAGGTAACAATTAAGTACCAGACACATTCTGTGATGCTTCTTAGCACCTTAATGTCTGCAGTCAGCAACCATTAATTGTGAAGAGTTTGTTCATAAGCATGTCTGTCAGTCAATCACTCTGTTGTCATGGCAACTATTTTTAGAGACCTGAGTTCTTGCGTGTGAGTTTGTTTATGCAAGTAGATTAATGTGAGCTTGTTTATGAGAGTCCTTTTTTGCAAAGTTTTGTTGTGCAACCTCAGGCTAGCTACACACCTGCGTGTGCCCATCAGACAGCAGACTCATCTGTCCACTATTGCTGAGGAAAATGATAATGATAAAGATTATGGTGATGGTGACGAGGATGATGATTGACCTTTGCCAATGTTTCATGATGATGGTAGTACTTGGTGATGGCTGATGTTTCATGATGATGGTACTTGGTTATGATGACGACGACGACGATGGTGATAATTGTTGACAAAAACGACGACGATAATGATGGATAACAATGCCAATATTGGTGATGACGATAAAGATGATAACAACGATGTTGTTGTTGTCAGGAGGCGACGAGGACATTCGATCACACAGTCACGGCACCTCCTTCTGCGGCCTTCGCCATAACACCCACTCCCCCAGCAACTCCACCCGAACAACGACCACAACTACCCTCTCCGCAGAAAACCCTTCTCTCCGAAGCACCGACCGCTCTACTTTCCTTCCAGCACCAAAGACCGCTGTCTACCCTGAGCGCTACCCTCCGACGACGCGGGTCATCACGGCCCCCGTGGTGGTGGGGTCGTGCCCAGGAGCCCCGGCCGCCCAGCCGCCTGAGGGTGCAGCGGCGGCCGGGGCCTCGTGCGCCTCGTTGAAGGTGTTCGAAGAAGGAGTGCTACCGTGGGAGAACAACGAGGCGACTCAGACCACCACGAATGCCAAGGGTAAGCATTGTTGCTGGATTTCTTTTGAAGAGCGCTATACTGTTATTGTCCGTTTGTGTGTGTCTGTAGATGATGTCTGTCTGTCTGTCTTTCTAACAAACTATATATATCTGTCTCTGTGTCAGTCTGTCTGTCTAGTAGTACGTCTGTCTGTCTATCTGTATGTTTGTCGTTCTGTCTGCCAAACTATCTTTCTATATGTCTTCCTGGCTGTCTGTTTATCTGCTCTTCCTATGTTTCATCATCCTCCTGCTCTTCTTTTACCTCCTTCTGTTTATATTCCTCTTTGTCCTTCTCTTGATCCTTCTCATTCGATTCCTCTCCATATTCCTATTGATCCTCCTCTTCCTGTTCCTCTTGCTCTTCATCCTCATTCTCAATGTAAACATGGCCGGGTAATTTGCTTCAGTGTGCTAATGATAATCCTGATGCAAACACCATCTTCAATCCTTCATCATATCCAATAGGAATGACCAACGTAAACAGTGGACTATGGATAACGAGTAGAGCCCGACATTCGTCATCCATCGCGTATCGGGTGTGAAGGCAAATCAGGTCCACGTGAAACGGTTCTGAAAAATTGTGAGTGGTTCACGTGACCAGGACGCGGAAAATTTGTTTCTAAAAATAGAACTATTTTATCTGTACCGTTTGCTGCCGCTTCATTCATCAAAATCATGTTTTGTCGCAGTTACAGCTGCACAAATACAGACGGCTTGGGCTACTGTTTTTCCACTTAGTATATTTTTGTATCATGGAAACAGGATATTTTAAAATTCGTCTGAGTATATTGTAGCAAAAGTGGGCATAGCCAGAACCTTGTTTTCCTTCCTTCTGTATCGATCTGGCACCACACCAGAGTGGTTTTGTGGTATCTCGTAAGATGAAGTAAATATGGAATGTTTATACCGTTTAGCTTCTGTCGAGGGACGTTGAAAATTAGTGTCTAGTGTTTGCTGTTACAATATTGGTTGGTTGATTAATTGACTGGCTGGTCGGCTCACTCATGCATTCACTCACTTTCTCACTTGTTGATGGATTGATTGAATGAATAAATGAGTGATTGATTTATTGATATATGAGTGTATGTATATCTGTATGTATCGATGTATGTATGTTAATGTATGGATGCATGTATGGATGTACGTGTGTGTATTATATATGTCTGTGAGTATATAAATTCCCATTGTTTATGAAATGTCATATGTCTATATATATATATATATATATATATATATATATATATATATATATATATATATATATATATATATATATATATATATATATATATATATAATGTATATATATACATGTGTGTGTAATGTGTATGTATGTAAATTTGTATGTATGTATATGTGTTGATATAATAATATATAATGCTAGTTGGTGTTGTAGTGTGACCTGAGTGTGATCTGAATCTGATTGATGGTCATTTGGATTTTTACTGAGCCTAGATTTCGAGATTTTTCAGGAACCAGCTGAACTGCTTACATTTCGTGTCTTTTTTCCCCAGCTCCACTTCCCAGCCTTCCATTTTATCGGCTCCCTCCCTTCTATGGATAGATCAAGGAGACTAGAAAGTGTTAGATTCTGTTAGATCGCATTAGATCAGGGTGATCAAGGTTATTGGGTTAAATTAGATCAAGGTTATTGGATTGGATTAGACTGTATTATTTTTAGATTAAATCAGGTTAGATTAGAATGATTTGGATTATGTTAAAATACTTTAATCAGTATGGATCAAAATTTGAGAGTGGAAAATGGATTACTCTTGTGTTTTTCGGGCGTGTTAAGAGTTAAGAGTAGGAAATTACTGTAAAGTTATGTAGATCAGATTAGACTTATTAATCTGTATTCACCGGGGTTTGATTGAATTTGGAAGTGTAATGGATGCAATTTTAAAAGCTTGCTTTGTGTTGGATTTGAATGAACCGAATTGGATTATCTCAGATTGGATTTGGAAGGGATTGGATTAGATTTGGTTACTGTCAGTTGAGTTAAATTCGAGTTGGATAAATTGAAATAAATTGAATTTGGATTGCCTTCTCTTGGATTTGGAATGTACTGGATTAGATTAGATTGGATTAGCGTAGTTTTGCTTTGATTGAATTTGGAAGAGATTGGATTAGATATGAATATCTTGGATTGAATTGCAATAGGCTTAGATGAGTTTAGATCGGATCAGTCTTACTCGTGTGGTCACTTCCTGCGTACACATCAGCTGATGTCGTTGGGTGCAGCTAAACTGGAACCGCTGCTGCTTATTAATCAATATAACGAGCCATAAGGGGCATCGGACGCCGGGCGGGCGGGCGATGCACGTCCGGCCCAGGCAGCCGGGGCACGGAGCGGCGCAGCTGCGCAGCCGTAGATCGAGGAAGCTCGTCCGTAGTCGTCGCAGGTTGGCCGTCCGTTGCACGCCGCCGTCCGTGTTGTCCACGCAGGTAAGGGAAGCCCAGCGAATTGGGGGTTTCGGGTAGCTATGTGGAAGTGGTTGTGTGGCCGCAGAGGGTTTATCCCAGGGTACGAAGGGAGAGGATGTTCCGTCATCGTGGTGATCGGCCGTTGGTAGATGCCGCCAGCATTGCTGCCTGAGTGTGTGTGTACGTGGTAATGGCGGATGCAGCGTGTACGCCATGGATGCTGGGCGATGTTTGTTTTGTTTTTTTATATGTATTTATGAGGAGCCCGGTTGGTTTGTTCCACCAGGCCATTGTCTGATAATAAAATAATATATGCCAACTTCTATAACGCTGGTGTGTAATGGACAAGGCATCAACCAATGGCACACGAAAACCAAAGTATAGTCAGGTCAACACCCAGAAAGTCCGTCCATTTGAGACAGAAGCAGCTTGTGGGGGATAAGCCAGCTGAAAAAGGTAAGTCTGGGACCGAATGACATAAGAAACGAATTAAGTAGCGTGGTAAGTAGGTGGCAGTGTGCAGTTATGCATTGCATACCTAATCGTTAGGTTGCTGTTATGGTCGATTGAGCGGTCAGTGTCTTGTGCATTGCTATAGCAGTGCTGCAGAAGTTCTCATTTTGGATTACATTGTACTTATTTAGTGCTACTGTAAGATTTACATGGGCATCCATACATGTATGCATGCACACACACCTACATGTGTGTATTGTAACTGTCATCTTCACCATCATCATCTACATGATCACCGTTATCATTGTGCATAATTTGTTTAGTCACGAATTGGCCAAAGAGCCATAACGCATTACTCCGAGAGGGGCTACACTGTTACTGACCTTGATATGGTGCTGCTCCCTAGCGTCCTCCTATTCTTTGTTGTATCTGAGACACGCAGTCAGCTGTCGTGTGGAGCTGAGTCCATTCTTGGATCTTAAAAAACACTATTTAAACAGTCGTATACATTCTGATGTGTCCCATTGGGCAGGCACTACAATATATCAGTCTCGCTCACCAGCTGAAGTGTGTAGGGCACTTCATGGTTGGTCAGCTTCTATGATGACCTGTCACATGACACCATTGGTCAGTCAGTGCCCAGAGTGTGCCAGTTGCAGCATGCTTTCGCCTTGAAACTAGCTACAGTCAGCTGCTGGGTTTGTTTGAAAGATGTGATGGTGACTGTAGAAGTAGTAAAGGTGTGGTGATGATGATGATGTTGATGATCATGGTGATGATGTTGAACTCCAGACTGATGTTACATTACCCTTGGTGCTTAGTACTTTAGGAGTTTAACAAAAATATAACAACCGTAACAATATTATTATTATTTTCATAAAAATATGTTACTACTGTATTTTTAAAATCAGTTAGATAGTGTTTAGGGCTTTTGAAGTGTTCTTAAAAGGTGCTGTATTGTTTTGATACATACGTATGTACATACATACAGGCACACAAAAACACATCTAAAAGCATATATACACATGCATACACACATACATACAACAAAAGCAACATTGGCTATTTTTGCAAAATGATTCTTTACCAAAGCTGAGTTTTTCCATTGTCTGTTTTGCAGCGTCCTGTTCTTCTTCACCCGTGGTGCCATCATTCTATCGCACCTCGCGCCCTTTCTCCGCGCAGCCCTCCACTGCCCAGCCGCTGCCATCGAGCTTCCATCGTCCCACTTTCCGGTGGAATGAGTCGAATCCAGTGGACCGGAACTGCATTGGTCGTGGTGTGCCGAACAGAATGAACGAATCGGTCTCCGAGGCTGCACTGCCGTCACACCCCATTGGTCCTCAAGACCGGTCTGGAGGAACTGTTCCAAAGGATATTGCAACCAGTGTCCAGACCGCAGAGACCCGAAACCGGGTCATTGGTTCAGAAAGGGACCCAACTGCCAGGACTGAGATTGAAACCTGCAAACACGTAGAGGCGGAAGAGGACCAGAGCAGTCTGTGCAGTGCTGCAGCTTTGGAAGGATTTAGAGCAGATTCAGAAGCAGTGGCTGATGGAAAAGATGAGGCGAAGAGACCTTCAGTTTCAGAGCTTCGGAAGAAGTTCCTTCGATCCGGGATCAAGGACTCAGTCGATGACAAGGCGTCCAGTCCTTCACCAGTGACAGGTATTCTCAGAGCACACATCAGTTCATATGACTGTTTAGATAACTCTTTTAACTGTCTGGATGTGCTTATGAATAAGTTCAAACGTGGAAGGATTTAGTCTGGGTCTGCACTGTACAAGAAAATATCTGGAAAGAGCAGATGCTAGTGTTTGTAGATGTCAGTTTAGAGCTGTACTGAATATTCGTATTCAATTCACTTCTGACCTGAATAGTTTATTCGAATTTGGCCAGATAGTTTTGTGGTCTGAATGAGAATAGTAAATGTAGTATATAAATTTTAATGACTACTAATATTAAATGTGCTATGTAAAATTTATGCTTCAAAATACTTTTATTGGTACACATAAATTATAATCAAGTAAGTTTCTGCAATGCATATGCCTTGGAGACAAATAATGAGCAACTTGTGTCAGATTATCTTTTCTTGTTGCGTTTCCCACAAGTCCACATGTTGGTGATCTAAACTCTCCTTTGAACTTGTGGTTTGATCCTTTGAACTTATAATAGCCATAAAATAAGTAAGTAATCAGTAACAGGAATGCATATGTCCAATGGATGGAGAAAATGGCGTATTCATCCGTTCTGTTGTTGTGTATGAACACAACTTAGCAGATCCAAAGAAATCTAAAAATTCTTTTAAAATGCATTGAGCCAAGTATTAGTGCAGTCCAGTATGGAAATATTTTAAAGTGATCTGGACAAAGATTCGAGCAAAGCCATTTATGCCATGTGCAAGGCATCAGTTGAACATGGCACTGGCCATTCATCAAGTTTTGTAACAATTTTCTAAATAATCATTTAAGGTTCAAGTGTGCTGATGAATATAATATTATGCTAACAAAATGCACTACACTGCTAATGGAATGTCTGTGTGGAAACAACGAAAACTCGGAAAAATTCTCCAGATGACTTTGAGTTTTGGTTTTTGGGCAGGTGGGAATCCTTTTGTCCTCAAGTGCGCTTCCATAATGAGACATCAGCAATTACAGACCTTTATTAGATTCCTAATGACCTCCTTGCTTACCAAAAATTTCAGAGCCAGTCTTGTGATGGCAACAGAATGGACGTGCCCAAGCCCTTCTGGTGGTAGTCTTTCTCTGTGGCCACATGGGGCTGCTAAATTACCAACAATATGACAGCAAATACAATGCTTTATGTCCAGCAGATATTATCTCACGTAAAATAAGTAATCTATAAGTAACAGGGTAACGCAAGAGGTTTTTCAAAATACTTTATTGGTACAAGTAAATAATCGAGTAGGTTTCTGCAATACATGTAAGAATGTTTGAGAATATATTTTCATGAGCTGTGCCATACGAACTACTGCATATACGTTGGAAACAAATAGTGACTTGTATCAAATAGTCTTTTCCGTTTGTGTTTGCCGCACATCCACCTGTTCTCCATGTTTTTTGTGTGCATCTCAGCGTTTTGGGATCTGCAAAGTTGTGTTCATGCACAACAACAGTACACATGAATATGCTGTTTTCTAAGTTACCCAGTTTTGCATATGCTGGCCATACATCAGACATATGCACTCCTGTTACTGATTACTTACTTACTTCTCTACTGGATGTTCGCTGAGCTGTAGGCCTATTTTCCTTTGCAGTAGCACCACCATGTTCATTGTGGGATGGCCAGCCACACTGGTGATAATTTAGCGACCACAAGCGAAAGATTGCCATTTTCTTGTCTAACAACAGTAAAAGACATTCAAAATTTATATACTGCATGCTTATGGAATCTCAGTGGCTGTAGACAAGTGAGTTATATTAAGCATTTTGAAATACTAATTTCTATTTTGCAATCATATTTAAAGAATAAGACAAAATAATGCGTTCAGTTGTTTGTATTCAGATGAATAGCAAACACTGCTATTCAGTACAGCTCTACATCACTTATTTGCGGCTGATATTTTAGGCATCTGTTTTGAGTGTCTGGATCTGTCTATAAATAGGCTCAAGTTTATAGGTCAGCGCTCTTCAGAGAGATGTCTGGAAACAGCTGACACTCATGCAGCTAGAATGTTTGTATACATCAGGTCTCTGATACATTAGACACCTCTTTCAAGTGTATGGGTTTTGTGTAAATGGATTCATTCATATGGGTACAATTTCCACAGCAGCAACTCAGAACAGCAGACAGTATGTGGCAAGAACGCTCTTAGACCTCAGCTGTCTGGTAGCGCCACAGAGATCTGGTAACGCAGCACAGTCTCTGTGGCCAATATTTTCTCTGTAATGTCTGTAAGCAACAGACGCTAAATGCATGGCGGATGCGTCAAACTGGCTAGACACTGAGATGACAAAAAGAGGGGAATCTTCGGCATCTTTCGATAGCTGTGCTGATAAAACCCTTCACTGTTGCATACATATAAAGAGAGTATTGTGTCCTCTGTAGTATTTAAGCATAACTGTCTGGCTGTAGGCAAAAACAAATGCATTGCAACAGATTGCAATTAGACAGAGTGGTGATAAAATATGAAGTAGAGTGTGAAAAACTAATTAGGCAGAGTGTTCATTTTGTGGATTTCTGGGTCTCAGTAGCCGAGTAGTCGAGCATAAATAATACTGTAAATTGTTAATATTAATAATATAAATTAGTAGTATTTATAGTTGTAGTGATGATGATAATGATGATGGTGGTAGTGGTGATGATATTGATTATGAATTTGATTGCGATGATTATGATGGTGGTGGTCATAATGTTGATGATAATTATGATGACGGTGGTGCTGGTGCTGATGATAATGGTGATGATGATTATGACGACGACGACGATGATGATGACATTTGGCTGAATTGGATGTCTTTGCATTAAGGAAGTGATTGTGGGCAGACAATCTGGTCTCATGTGAGTCCACTGATCTGCTATCGATCTTATATTGATTTTTCACGCCAACTGCTCGCATCTTGCAATCTTGAAGCATTTTATGTACTTTGACAAAGGATACCACCACGACCACCAACACCACCGTCGTCATTATCGCCACTGTCTCCACCACCGTCTTCATTATCACCGCCATCTCCGCTGTCTTTATTATCAGCGTCGCCACATTGCAGAAGGATGCCACCAGGACCCTCACCACCACCGACATCTTCATTACCACCACCATGTTCTTTATCGCCAATATCACCACCACCATCTTCATTGTCACCACTGCTGTCTTCACTATCACCACTGTCGCCACCAATATCTTTATTGTCACCAGTCCCAATGCCACCATCTTCCTTGTCACTGCCAAAACCACTGTGTTCGTTACCACCAGTAGCACCACCATGTTCATTTGAATTTCATCACTGCCATCTTTGTTTGAAGATGACGTTGGTGAAATTCAGTCATGAAATCACATACACCCAACGAAAATTGGCTCCTGTAGTCTTGCTCAAGAAGGTTGACGGAGAAGCTAGGAACAGGTTGTGCAGTCAAGGTAAATCCAGGCTTCTAGGGGTGCCACGAAATGTTTGGTCCTCATGAGATTTTCTATTGCGTTGCTGCTTGCTATTGTCCAAATTGAATCAGTGTCTGGACAGTCTTTTGTGATGTTCATTAAAAGTGCTACAAAATTAGCCAGATACATGCATACATGTATATGCAGCGTCTGGAAAGTATGAATGAACGTGTGTATGTATGTGCGAATGTGTGTGTACATATGTATGAATGTATGTATGTGTGCATGTATGTATGTACATATATATATGTATGTGTGCTTGTGTGTATGTGTGTATGTATCTGTACACTTAATATAGCACCTTTCAAGTACCTCGTAAAAGTGCTGGACACATTAGTCTGTGTGGTGTAATAGACTTAGGACTCATGACATTGATAATGCCCTGGATGGGACTGAATAATTAGGTGAAATCCGCATGTTTCTATCATATGGAACAGAATGACATTAAGTTTAGAACTGAGTGTCATGAAGTAACTGAAGGAGCTGAGAGAAGGCACAGAACCAGCGAGGAACAGATTTAACATTTTTTAAATTTACGCCACACCCGTACCTATGCACCAGCTCCGCATTACTACACCAGTCATGAGAGACATGATGTGTCTGCTAAACTAACGAAATAGAGAAGGGTTTGTTGAATCGTCCGCCCATGGGGACGGTTTTCCATCAATTTTGACGTCACTGTTTCCTGTGATTTCAAACTTGGCCGCATTCATTATCACTGGACGACATGATTGGATGACCAATTTAGGAAGAATTTTGAAACAAGTAATCTGATGAAATTTTTTTGGTATCATTTTCATGCATCATATATATATATATATATATATATATATATATATATATATATATATATATATATATATATATATATATATATAATGTATATCATATATATACATGTATGTATATCTATGATCATGTGTTACCTTTACCATGCAGATATAATTTTAAAAATTATCTTTGCTACAAATTTTGTTACATTCATTATTACTGTAGACCGATGCTGTTGCAAAATGATTTTGATCTGTGTATTCTCCCTTTCAGTTCCTTCGGGGCAGTCTAGTGACGACCCATCTCCACCACCACCAGATGTTGCCCAGAATGACCTTCTACTCCGCTTAGGACTTCTTCTTGGAGACTGCTCCCCTGCTGCGCAGCGACGTCCGACAATGACCACGGAACTTCCGGACGAGACAGAGAATCAGTGCACACGGTCGTCGTCATCTCCCAGCATGCACAGGGCGTCAAACGGAAGCAGCGAGCAGTTTGCAGAGTATTCGAGCAAGCCGAGCACTGTCTCATCACCTGAGCACGACGCGCGGAACGACCCACTCAACACAAGTCCAATTTCGACAATCACTGGTTGATAATTCGATCTTATGATCCTTCCTTCCTTTCACCTACCCAACCATCCATCCTTCCTTCCTTTCTTCTTTCTATATGCACATCCTTCCTTCTTTCATTCTACCATCCTTCTTTCCTATCTTTTTTCTTCCATTGTTACTTCCACCCATTCTTCCTTCCTGCCTTCCAGCAGTCTTAACATTCCTTCCTTCCTCCCTCCCTTCCTCCTTCCTTCCTTCCTTCTGCTAATCCCTCCTTTCTCTACCCACCCATTTTCACCCATCCTTCCATCCTCCCATATGCCCACCTTTCCTTGCTTGCGTTCTTCCACCAGTCCATTCTTTTCTTTCTTCCGTCATTCCTTCCCTCCTTCCACTGGTCTTTCATTCCTTCCTTTCCATGTGTGTAGTGCCAGTGCTGTTGTTGATTGATAGTGCTTTGGGAGTATCTTCATTTGCAATTGTCGGTCAGTGGGTCTCTCCCGGCCACAAGGCAACAACCCAGCCAGCCAAGTAGGCATGCAGACTGACAGACAGACAGACAGAGATACACACAAAGAGAGACAGATTTGGATAAGCAAAAGACAGCCATGCAAGCAACCATGCTGTGAGATGTGGAGATCACCAGGCAGGCATGCAGATAGACAGGCATACAAACAGACAACTAAGTAATCAGACAGCATTTTGTTGCTGCTGCTGTCTGCTGCTTTCACTTCTTCCTAACTGACTTATTGCCTTATCTTTTGCTCTCTCTCTCTCTGTCTCTGTCTCTCTCTGTCTGTCTCTGTCTGTCTGTCTGTCTGTCTGTCTGTCTCTCTCTCTCTCTCTCTCTCTCTCTCTCTCTCATGCACTTCTGCCCCACCGTAACATCAGTTAGGCCGGCAGAATGTACTGAGAAGGCTCTATATAAATGCTCAGGTACACACGTCCTACATACTGATAGTTTTGTCCAAAATACAAGCTCTCAAACCCTATGTAGTTGTAATATTACTCTGAGTACTTGTGCTTTTATTTGAGGTGCATGTACTTTTACCATAAGTATTTGGACATTTACTTGATTACCTGAATACTTGTATTCAGCACCAAAGTACTTGTCCTTGACTTAATACCTATGCACTGGTATTTGGTTCCTGAGTAATTGCTGTAATGTTGGTTTGAACATTAAAAACACAAATCACAAAATGAAATCCTTGCCTCCTGTGCCCCCCAGAACTGAAAAATGAAAGGGTAAGATACTTCAGCACCCTAGGCCCAAAAAGTGAGTGCCTATCCCTTTTGTACCCCAAAAATTATGCTCATGAGTACTTGTACTTGAGTGCTTGAAACTGTCTTGCCACTGTCTTGCCTAACCTTTATCTTTACCATTAGTTATCCGACGTTTTCGAGGTTTTAACGCAAAAGCCAGTCTGTAAACATGATAAACGTGGCCTTCTAAACGCCAAATATCAGGGAACGAAAGCCAAGCAGGTCTTGTGTTAAGACTTATATATCAATCAACATGGAGGGAATGAGCAAGTGAACAAGTTAAGGAGTGGCTGATGGATGGATTGAAGGAGCAAGTAAAGAGCAAATCAGAGAGCAGTTGGTTGAGAAAGCGAAGGAACAGCCAATTGAACGAGTTAAGATGCATTTGATGGATGGAAAGAAGGAGCCAGCTAGCGAACAAGTTAAGGAACAAATGAAGGAGGGATGAAGGAATGAGTGAGCAATCAAGTGAAGGAGCGAATGATAACAGGAACTTTTTTCATGTTTTTCATGTAATAAATGAGTGAGTACTGTATTATACCTTACCTGTTTATCTTTTATATTCTCTTTATCTTTTTTGTCCTGTTAATCATATTTATCCTGTTAATCAAGTTTATACTGCTGCTGGGCAGGCAGGGTGTTAAACACCATTCTCTAGCAGCTGACATCTTGGTGACTGACGGATCTGGCATGGCTTGTCTTGTCATTTGTTAAGATTGGTGCTCCATAAATGATAAATCCACAGAAAACTAAACAAAATCGTTAAACTTTGCAGTCTGATTTTTTCTTTGGCAGAGGGTGAGCCATGTTCTGGTCTGACAATGACCTTTAACCCAATCTTTCTTCCGGGCAGCCGTGACCCGAGTACAGAGAGCGTGACATCGCTGATCAGCACAAGTACTGGAAACAGTATCAGTCCACAGACGACCTGGCGTCAGGTGCCAACTGGAGTGGCATCACTGCAGAGGCCACACTCTATAACAGGTTATGTCTGGTGCTAGGCAGACTCTTGTGTTGCCATAATGCTCGTTGATGTGCTTTGTCAGACCATTTTCATCTGAGAAATGCCTGGGAGGTCTTGAAATTAGGAGAGCTTGGGATATTTTTTCTTAGTAATTGCAGTAGGCTAAACAGCATTTATCAGGAGATCTGGCACTTTTAAGAGGTTATATTTCAGAAGATCTTGCAGTAGTTGAGAGTGATGATGAGATGGTCATTTGTATGTTGTAGCGAGTGCGGCAGGTGACGCGGAGGACGTTGGTCTGTTCAGTCGACGGAAGTCTGGCGGACGAAGATCTGGCAGGGCCTGCCTTGCTGCAGGAGCAGGAACAGCCGGAGCAGGAGGAGGCAGGAGTAATGAGGTCAACGGAAAAAGTTAGCAAACTTTAGTCATTTATTGGTGTCACTGTTAAGGAGTGCTTTCCTGCATGGAGTTTTATTCGTCAGAGGAATGTTATTCCTCTATGAAGCGTGATTCCTCTGGGAAGTGTGACTCCTCCAAGGAATGCTGTTTCTCAGAGCAATGTGATTCCTCTGAAGAATGTTATTTTTTGGAATTGTGCAATTCTTCTGATGATTATTGAAAGTGATTGCTGCTTTGGGTGTCATTCAGATAAGTGCAGTTAAGTTGGGATTGGTTTTCTGCAATGATCAGTCACTATATGATGTATTGGAAGCGTAGTCATATAGTCGGGACCTGTCTGGGTTTATGGCACAGTGGCTTTCCATCTACTGTCCGACAGTATCAATTCTCATTCAATTTAGCTGTCTCATCCTGCTGTCTTCATCTTTGCCTTTCCTCTTCATCTTGTTTCTCCTCGTGTTTGTATTCCTTCTAATCTTCCCTTTTTATGCATGCTTTTCATAATCCTCTTTCTAATTCTTTTTTTGTGTACACTTCCAAACCACTTTCTGATCCTAATGACATGCATACGCTTTATACTTTAAGCCTCGATATGCATGTTCGACATAATCTTTCTAATCCTCTTTCTAATCTTCTAATGCAGCTGCTTGTCCTCCATCTTCTCCTCCTGCACCTCCCCTTATGCTCTTTTTATGCCTACTCCTCTGAACCCTTCTCCTACTCTTTTAATCATCCTCTAACTCTTCATCATTGTCCTCCACCTCCTCCTTTTCCTCTGCATCCTCCAGTGTCAATCATCTTCCTCCTGTAGTCCTCTGGTCATCCTCCCAACTTCTGTATTGACTTTATCTTATTCCCAAATGAAATGCTGTCATTTCTGTTTGTGATTGCTTCCTTCTGTCTGGTGTTCGGTCATGGTCCGCCCTTCCTATCCTCCATCTCTTCCTCCCTCTCCCTCCTGCCCTCTTTCCATCCTCCTTCCTTTCATTATTTCCTTACTTCCTCCCACCCTTTGTTTTACCCTCCCTTGCTCCCTTCTTTCTTTGATCCCTCCCTCCATCCCTTGATTCCTCAATCCTTCAGTCCCTCTTAGCTTGAGTCGCTCTTTATGCCTGTCTTTTTCTGTACCTCTGTCTTGATGTCTATTTATATCTCTTTGTTGCAATATCTCCCTATATATTCCTTTTGGTCTCACTCTGTCTTTTTCTGTGTGTCTTTGCATCTGTACCTCTGTGACCAGCTGTCTGATTTCATTTTTTCTGTTTCTCTGCTTCTCTCTTTGTCTGGCTGATGAAGATGACGATGATGACCACAACAACGACGACGATGATGATGATGATAATGATGATGATGCTTTACTGTAGTGCGCCTTGGAGCCCTGCAACCTCCACAGCTCCATCTGACACGGCTTCTCTTTGAAGTCGTCCACAGCCAGGACGAGACGCCGATCTTCGTTGGCAGGGAGTGGCTGTTCCGGGAAATCGAGGAGGTCAGCACCCGTCTCATTGTAACTCTATTCTAACTATATCTGTAATTGTAACTGGAACTGTAATTGTAGATGTTATTGTAATTTGTTGTTGTAATTGTAGCTCTAATGCATGATTATAGAAGTAATGTGTCTGTTGCAGAGGTTTACGGATGAGCCGAGAGCAAACGGCGTCATCATCGTTGGTGGAATAGGTGTTGGTAAGACGGCCGTCATTGAACAGCTGGTCGACCAGAGTCCCTTTGGAGACGGTCGTAGCTGCCTCGTACCAACCGATGTCACCGCAGGTTAGCCCTCTCTCTCACTTTGCATGGTCGGTCAGTCGGTCTGTGGAGATGGTGGATTTGATTATAATGATGAGGTTATTATTATTATTATGAGTGTTATTATTATTATTATTGTTATTCTATTGGTTGTGTTACTTATCTGTTTATTGGTTTGGTCGTGTTCATGATCATTAGTGGTGGTGGTGATGATGCCTATGTTTGTTGTTTTCAGATCCTAGTTCTGTGGTCCACCAGGGCAACAAAACCCAGGTGGGCAGTCACAGTCTTCGTGGCAGCCCACAGACTCCCGTCTCTCGACTCCCAGCATCCGTGCTTCAATCAACTGTGACGCCTTCACAGCCATACAATGCCCTCAAATCGCTGGCATCATGCGTCGTCGCCTACCACTTCTGCCAGGCGGAGAACAACATTACTTGCATGGTTCCGGAGTTTGTTCACAGCCTTGCTGCCTACATGGTCAACGCCCCGCAGTTGGCCGCCTACCGGGAGAGGCTGGTCCGCGACGCTAAGCTGCAAACCGCGCTTAGCCTGCGCGAGTGCCTTTCTGATCCATCGCGGGCTTTCATCAAGGGCATCATCGAGCCGTTGACGGAGCTTGCACTCGCCGGCCGACTTGGTGATCAGGTCTGTGTGTTACTCGTGGACGCACTGAATGAGGCCGCCTTTCATGAACCGGATTATGGACACACGATTGCGTCGTTCCTTGCCACACACATCCACCGGTTCCCTGTGTGGCTGAAAGTGATTGTTACCGTACGGACTGTCCTTCAGGAGATCACCAAGTCGCTGCCTTCATTCCATCGGATCTGTCTTGACTCTGGGAGTGAGGGAGTCGCTCGCGACCTGCTCGGGTACGTCAACCATCGGATTGCAACGACTCCGAGCATCCAGAGCAATGTTGAGCTCAACTCGAAGCTTGAGTCATCGACGCAGGCACGGTTGAGTGCCCACCTTGTGTCACTCAGCCAGGGCTGCTTCCTCTACTGCAAGCTGGTGCTCGATCTGATTGAGCACGGTCCGCTTGTACTCAAGAGCTCGAACTACAAGATCCTTCCAGTCAACCTTTGTGAGGTGTTTCTGCTGCAGTTCAACATGAGGTTTCACACATCCCGGTCTTTCGATAAGGTCAGTCCAATCTTGAACGTCTGCCTCGCATCACTGTATCCGCTCACGATTGAAGAGATCTTTCAGGTGTTTAATTCGGGACTGCTGTATCGGTACGTCGACTGGCATGACTTTGTGCAGCGGATGGAGTCTCTTTCAGGATTTCTTTTGCGGCGAAAGGACGGAACGTACGTGTTCTTTCATCCTGCCTTCCGAGAGTGGCTGATTCGAAGAGACGATAATGAAAGCCAAAAGTATCTGTGCGATCTAAGGTCTGATTTTGATAATATTATAATATTTCTGCAATCTTAAGTTGCTTTTGATAACGTTGAAGTTTCTCTGTGATCTTAAGTAGGGTTTTGATGGCAACTGCTATTCTGCATAGGCTTTTAATAACAGGGAAATACATATGTGTGATCTGATGTAGTAGACGCGATAATGCTGCTACTTCACTGTTGCCAATATCTTCCATTACGTTCTGACGTAGGCTTTTGATAAAATGTGATGCAGGCTTCTGATATGCAGTTTGAAGTTTGCTTTTTAGTGGTTAGGGGTGGTCTGCTGGTTAGCATGCTGGACTGTCAACCCAGAAATTGGGTGTTCAAACCCTGCCAAGGCAGAGAGATGTTTAGAGATTTTTGCTCCACTTGTGCTGGGAATATCAGGTTGTGAGGAAGAAGACTGGCCACCTGCCTTCATACGGCAAGGGTAAGGAAAAACTGAAGACCCTAACACTTCAAACCTATGGCTGACTCTTGAGGTTAGCTTTAGTGGCTGCTGTTCTTCCTTAATTAATTAAACATTTGCAATAGGATTTTGACTGTGTCAGGATGTCAGTGTTGTAAACATATGATTAATTGAAATATATGTGTTACAGAAAAAAGGCCAATTTACAGATCATTTCTGTGTGTCTGTTTGTTCAGGCTAGGTCATGCCTTACAGGCGTTTAAACTCAGCCGCATCAACTCTCCACTTGGTCCCGACCGAGTTATCGAGCTCGGTCATCACATCTTGAAGGCACACATCTACAAGGTTGCTTCAAAACAGCTCGGCTTCTCATCACGTGATATGCAGGCCTACTGGATGTGCCTGAGTACGGACAATCTAAGTGCTGCACTCGTATCGCACCGTAATCTGTTCTCGCCAAATGTCAAGGTCAGTTATCTTGGACGGCTGTTGTATTCTGTTGCACTGCATGCATGCATGTATATATGCATCTGAGAATTTATACAGCACCTTTTATGAATCTTTCAAAGGCATTGAAACATGGCTGTCTGACAGAACTTGTATTGTATTGCAATGCATTGATATGAGGACTCCATTGCAAGAGCCAGCTAAGTCCATTTTTTTCTAAATTTAGCTAGAGCTGCGTCACTAACTAGAGCATCAATTAGACTATGTCGGAACAGTTTGATGTTCCTTGGAAGAACACAAGTCACATAAAATCCTATTCTTAATTTTGTTATACACTGGAAGAATCAACTATGTCCAAAATGATTTCATGTCTGAGTTCCCTTCTGAACATTATATGTTTACGTTTGGACTGAGTAGTAGTCATGATGTGTATGTTTGGATCGCTTAGAAGACAATTGTTCGCTTGGAAGATAACAGTTCTTTTTTCAAATTTTATATGCAAAAGTTTAGTAATCATTAATATGTATGATTTTGATGATTTCAAAATTTCAGATAGATCTTTTTTCAGATAAGCCAACTGAACAGTTGTTAGTACATTTGATGTAACGATTTGCTCCCCAATTCACTGACCAGTTGCTTAGTTGATCAGTTTGTCAATTATTCATTTCTTCATTCTTTCTTTCATTTATTTAACAATTGATTGAACAACTGAAAGAGCAATTGTTCGGTTTGCAGGTGAGCCGATTAATTCTGCTTGCTGGAGCAAATGCCAATGCTCAGACGAACTTCTGTGCTGGTGCTCCAGCACTCTGCGTCGCAGCCAGGGAGGGTCATCTCGAAATGGTCAACCTGCTCCTGGAGTTTGGAGCAGATGTTAACTTCACCGGTGATGACGAAGTTCCAGCCTTGTCTTTTGCAGCTCAACGGGGACAGATAAAGGTCATTGATGTCCTCATCCGAAAGAACGCCAGGGTAAGGCTGCGACTACAATGAGGTATGCATGTACGTATGTGTGCATGTATGGGTGCATACATGCATATATGTATTAAGGATGTATGTATATATTTAAGGATGTGTGTATGTATGGATGTATTTATGCATGTACAGTATGTATGTACCTGAACACTTACACAGTGTCTTTTTAGGCACCTCGCAAAGGCACTGAAATATTGCTATCTGACGGAACAAAAGAGGTGGATCTCAAATAGGGCTGCTGAGTTTAACGATTAATTAATAGATTAATCGTTAAAAATTTTAATCAGTTAATTTTGGCATGTTCAGTTAATTTGTTTACTTATTTTACTTATTTAATGCTGACGAGGGGATCATTTCCGGAGTAAACAGTTTGGCGAACAATGATAATGTGAAACATTTTAGTGGAAAATTAAGCAAACATTTTGCATTTAAGCTGATGGAAAAGTTGAAGGTGGCAACAAAATTAACTGTCTTCGTTGCAATAAACAATTCGAGTATCATGGTTCAGACACACTGCTGACGTATCACCTTCAGCAGAAACATCTGTTGGCATATCAATGCATTGATACTGAAGAACAAAATGTAGAATGACTGAAGTTGTTTTTTTTTTGTAGAAAGAAAGTAGTTACTACTGAGTACAGTTTTCACAATTTTTCATGTTTTACCTAAAAGATACCAAATTAATCGAATGTAATCGATTAATCGAAGTTAGATTTTTTGATTAATTATTAATTATTTTTTAAACAGTAACAGCCTTAATATTCAGATTAGCTGAAAATGTTTTTTATGCATCAGTTGGTGCAGTTCAGATATTAACCAGAACAGGTAAGGTAAGGTAATGTTATTGCTAAGTTTGATGCACCTCTTAAGAACAGGAACATATTGAATGATCCACTGTGAAATTGATTAGTTCATTCATCTGTTGAATGACTGGTCGAACAATTTATCCTCCAATTTGCAGAATAATTGTTCCTCTTGGGTGTGAGTTTGGGTCAGGTCAGATATATAATCACTTCAACAGCTGTTTTCTGAGGCATGGTGAATGTGATCAGAATTTGCCCTGTGTGATCCGAATTTTGTTGTGTTTGATCTGAATTTGTCAGATCAACCAGACGGACGTGAGTGGTCAGTGTCCACTTGTCCATGCCGCTTTGCATGGCCAGTTGGATGCGGCCAGCTTCCTGCTTCAGTGTGAACAAACGGCCGTCAGGGACAAACGACCGACGACAAACGAAGTCCTGCAACAGGCACTGACCGCAGCTGCCTCAGCTGGTCACTCTCAGGTCAGTATGCAAGCGGTCATGTTGCTTTACCAACCTTACTTTACCTTACCTAACATTAACTAACCTTTCCTTGCCTTCTGTTACCTTACCTAACCGTACCTTGTCTTACCTTACTTTCCTTACTTTAACTTAACTTATTTTTACTTGACGTACCTTATCCTACCTTACCTAACCTTATCTAACTTTGTCTGACCTTACCTGTACTTAACTTACTATACCTTACATTACTAGACTAACTTTACTTATTATTACCTTACCTAGTCTTGCCATACCTTACATAACCTTACTTCGACTTGGTTTGCCTTAAGTTACCTTACCTATATCTGCATTATGTTACCTGACCATACATAATCTTGCTTTCTATTTCTTCCCTTTTCTTCTGTCTTTTCTAGATCTGCACTTTTCTGCTGAGTCTACAGGCAGTGGCAGGTGATGGCTTCAACATCAACTACACCGATTCCCTGTTTGGAGAAACAGGTAGGACAGTCTAATCTCATAACCTCTGGAATTGTAAACACAGAACGAATGAGTTAATGAATGAATGAATCAATAAACAAACGAATGAATCAATGACCAAAGGAATGAATAAAACAGTGAAGGAATGAATTGATGAACGAACGAATGAATGAATGACTGAAAGAATGAATGAAAGATTGAATGGAGGGACAAACAAACCATGCAACTTGAGATGTAATTCTGTTGGATTCCTTTTTCTGAGTTATATTTCTTATTTTCTGTCTCTGTTCTTTCTCTCTGTCTCTCTTCCCTCTGTCTGTGTCTGCAGTGGGGGTTTTATTTCTTCTCTTCTTCTCCATGTCTCTGTCTGTCTGCAGCTCTGACAGCCGCCTGTCTCAACGGTCAGCTCGAATCGGCGACGCGGCTCCTCGAACTGGCGGCCAGCGTCAACGTTCCGAACGCCCGTGGCGCCCATCCGCTGCACTACGCTGCCAGCGTCGGTCCGTGGCAGCTCGTCGATGTCCTTCACCGCCAGGGGGCGCCGATTGACCAGGTCGACAAGTACGGACGAACAGCTCTCATGATGGCTGCCGCAGAGGGTAGAAAACCCGTCGCTGAACTACTGCTGGGGAGAGGTAGGCAGGGGTCTGACTGTACCGACCAGTTTGGTAGGTAAGGTATGGGAAGGAGAAGAAAGAAAGGGGAGGGGAGTTAGTGAGGAAAGGAAAAGTACATCTAATCTAATTTAATCTAATGGACTTACCAGTCTAATGATAATCTGACCTAATCAAATCATAATGCACAGGGCTTCAGTCAACGGTTATATCGAATGAAAACAGATGTTAAAAATCATAATCCGTTGGAGAATCTGATCTAATCTAGCGATTTCTCTAGAGCCGTTACCACAATGCACAGGGCATCAACTGATGGCCACTTCATTGAACTATAGTTGCTGATTGTAATGTATCACAATGTATGTTTAATGTCTGCTTTTATCAGATGCTACTGTAAAGAAAAGCACCAACAGATGCTTCTTTTAGCTGAGGTCAGGTGCTCATGTGATCCGTAACCGATGTCTTTTGGACCATTCCAGGTGCTTCTGTCAACTGGGTCGACCGGGAGGGTCTGACCGCCCTGTGCTGGGGCTGCCTCAAGGGCCAACTGCCGTGCGTTCAGATGCTTCTTGAACATGGATCCAATCTGGAACACACTGACAAGAACGGACGGACACCACTCGATCTCGCTGCGTTCTATGGTGATGAGCACGTCGTAAGTGACAGAGTCCAGCAAGTGTTTATTGCTTGATGGCACTGATTATTATCCAAGTATAATGTTGGGAGACATATCAAGTATATCATCATATCCACTATATATCACTCTCCAATATCATAAAATTTCTGACAGTTTCTTTATTTACACCTACGATTCTGCGCTCACCTGATGGACGTATGGTATGTTGACAAATGCATTATGTACCTACTTATTTATTTATTTATTTGTTGCTCTTATTCTGTGTGCAAAGTCATTAATTTCTCTCTGAAACATGAGACATGTTTGCAGACATGGTTGTTACGTGAAGTCCACTCATCAGGCGCAGGGTCACAATTGTTGGATTACAAACCCAAGTTGACCACCGTGAGATCGTATAATTCAGTCAGGGATGTCCACCTCATAGTTAGTTCAGCTTCACCTGGTTGTAATATAACCTTGGAATAAGGCGGTTCTTCATAAGGCTTCAAAATATTGTCTTATAACAAGTTACTGGTTTTATTACTAAATTTAAGTGTAATATGGTCGCTTCTAAGTAAAACTGCATTTCACAGCTGTATTCCTTTCGATGGGCAGTAGATGCTACTTTTCTACTTGTGAAAGGCAACCACATTCTGATCTAATCTAGAAACTTCTGTAGTGCTGTTGTAGTGCGCAGGGCATTCATTGGTAGATGGTCTCTTCTAAGCAAAACCGCATTTTGAAATCAGGGAGCCATTCAGGACCCATGAAAATGCTCCTAGTCCTGTCTTATGGCTCTTTGTTAAGTTATGTTACAATTTACCTTTTATATTACCAGGTGCAGTATCTGATGGATCAGGGAGCAGTGATCGAGCATGAGGACAACAATGGTATGAGGCCACTGGACAAGGCCATTGGATGCCAGAACACAGCCATTGTCATCTGCTTCCTTCGGAAAGGTGCCAAGCTAGGTATGTTCTGTTGGGTGCCAATTCAGGTGTTTTTATGAATAAGACGGATTTGTTCTTTTGGATAACAGTCCAGGTGAGTTTCAGGTAATTCTTGGCTGGGTATGTTCAGTGAAATGCAAATTAATGTTGGTTCTGATTGGTGCCAAGTGAGAGTATGTAGCGTCTTTTTGCCGTAAAGGCGTTGTATAATTGCCACGTTTTATAAAGGTGCTATATAATTAGTTATGTTACATTACTGATGTCTTTTCCAGGCCCTGCGACGTGGGCAATGGCCTCTGGAAAATCCGACATGATGATCTTGTTGCTCAACAAGCTGATGGATGATGGAAACGTACTCTACAAGGTCAGGCGTTATATATAGATTTCTGTAGGGCGTTATAGAAATGTTTGTGATGGCCTACAGATTGAAGATACTCTTGTATGGTTTCCATTTGATCACTTTGGCAAGTAAGCAGTCGCTTATGTGCTGCATGACAAATGCACTTGTGTGCATGTTATCCAAGCATGCTAACTGCATAATAGCAATATTAAATGATAATGTTCCATTGTTGTTCCAGTTCATTGGTTTTCAATTTGAGCTTGTGGTTGACTTGTTTTCCATTTTATAAGTTTCAGATTCATTAGTATTTGGTTTTCTGTTCAACTGGTTTTTGATAAACTGGTGTGTCAGTTGATTGGTTTCCACTTGATTGCCTTTTTGAATGATTTTTTCCCACGTAGTTGACTTCAAAGTCGATTGACTGGTTTTCCGCTTTGGTTGATTTTACAACTGGTTGGTTTTGTGCTTGATTGATATAGCAGAAAAGGCTACTTGTCTGCTCAGTTGATTTTGAAGTTGGTATTCTGCTCAGTCGATTTTATGATTGACTGATTTTCGGGTTGGCTGATTTGTGATTGATTGGTTTTACACTGTGCAGAAGAACCGCATACGTGACGCCGCTTACCGGTACCAATATGCACTGCGCAAGTTTCCAGAGGACGATTTCGGTCCTGACAATCGAACATTTCGCGAACTTCGGGTCAACCTGATGCTGAATCTGTCGCGGTGCAAGAGGAAAATGAATGTAAATCTGCAATTTCGTATTAGTCAAAGTAGTTGATGGTAAGGTGAGAGAAGGAAGGTAATGTATTGGGGTAAGGCAAGGGAAAGAAAATAAGATTGATTGATTTATTGATTGATTGACTGACTGAGTGACTGACTTGTCAATTGATTGGTCATTTAATTGATTCAGTGATGCTCATATTTCGATTTAATGATTGAAAGGATTGTTAACTGGTTGATCCATTGATTGAATAACTGAAATGTTTTCATGTTGAGGTAAGGAAAGTAGTTGATGGAAAGAAGGTAAGTAAGAAAATTGAAGGAGAGTAGATAAGGAAAGGGAAGGACGGTTATGAAAATAAACGTGAGATGGCTCTGCGCCTCCGATTCACATTTCTGTGTGACTTTGTGCACGTTAAAAATTTTCATAATAATAATAATGGTATAATTACAGTAATTTTTTTAATTAGTGTAGGCAAATAAGCATGAGGTGGTTGAAGTAGTGATTTCTTGTTCATCTTAGGACACTCTTGGTGCAGTTGATCTAGCAACGAGTGCCCTCGAAATCAAACCCAAGTCTTTCGAAGCCTACTATGCCAGAGCACGAGCCAAACGAGACGACAGGTACGACCAGAGAGACCAGGTCTCTGCTACTGTCATTTAATTGCATGAAGTGAGTAAGAGGTAAGATAAGATAAGCTAATGACTAAATTTGTTTACATTACTTAATGGCATAGGCCTGGGATTGAGGGATCATTTGGCTGTAGTTACAATGACCTGACATCTAACCACTTTTTAGTGATAGTTAATCAGTGCCTTAACCGTGATTAAACGATTGTGTGGTTGATTAGAAACGATTGATTGGTCAACTGATTAGTTGGTCAGTCGATTGATTGAGTGTTTGATTGATTGATCAGTTGATTGGTTGATTGATTGATTTATTGATTGATTGACTGACTGAGTGACTGACTTGTCAATTGATTGGTCATTTAATTGATTCAGTGATGCTCAGCGATTGATCAGTTGCTGGCTGATTAACACTTCGATTTAATGATTGAAACGATTGTTAACATTGATTGAATAACTGAAATGTTTTCCTATTGACATTTTCCTGTTTGACAGACAGTACAACTCTGCTCTTCAGGATCTGATGGAGGCACTTAAGTTGGCACCAGACAATCGTGAACTGCGGCGTCTGCTTATCCGTGTCAAAGAGGAGTGCTTCGAAGCAAGCAAGCTGGAGAATGCAGGTTCCACTGAACCAGTCGCAGTTGCTCAACCAGAAAGCAGCTCATCACTGCCTGAGATTTCGCCACTGCCTGTGGAAGTGGAACGACGGAAAGAAGAAACAGCCCTCTGACGAGTAAAGGATTAAGTGAGAATTAACTTGGATGAATTATGGAAAGATGGTCTGAGGATTATCAGATGATCATCTTAGGATTATCAGATGATTGTCTGAAAATTACTGATGATCGAATGGGTAATATTGGATGATCAACTGAGGTTTATTGAATGATCAACTGGTGACTATCGGATGGTGGTCTGAGGATTATCGGATGCTCCCCGAGTATAATCTCACAACATCATTGAAGATCAGAATTTCATTGTTGAGTCTTAAAAGCAGTAGAGAAAGGGTAGATGTCGGTTTTAGTGTTCACGCTTCAGCCGAAAGACTTAGTCGACTAAGACCTGACTATCAAGGGCATATGCTTTCAAGGACTAGAATGTTGGGGGGGCAAGTAACAATAAGCAATTACCCCTTAACTCATTTAGGGTTGCCGTAAGGTGGTAGGGATATTATCTGAAGATTACTTGATGATTCTGAAATTTCTAATGCTGGCTAATTATTGGAAAGGTTTTATTTAAACTCAGCTAAACTTTTTTTGTAATTATTAGACAGAGTATCTGATAATTCTGACAGTTTGCTGAGCAATTTTGTTGCAATTGTTTGTAAGGAATTAGTCCAGTTTGTAAGGGTAATTAGTACTTTAAGCTAGGTCAGTCCAAGTGATAAAAAAATTCTGCAACCGAGTTTCACATTTTTAAATTGTATGACTTTTGGTGATGTCAAAATGGACTAGCCAGTTTGTTTAGTGCTATGCTTTAAAAATCTGCAGTCTAAATGTTTTGGAACATTTGGAGAGGGAGTGCTCAATTCAGGGAAAGATGGTGGTTGACTAAGCTAAAGCAAAAAAGTAGGCTGTGAATTTTGGAAGCAAAGGGTAGACTGCTACAGAGCAAAGATTAAATTAAAGTAGGCAGTAAGAAAATAAAGATTAAACAAAAGTTGGCAGTAGCATAGCAAAGACTGAACAAAAGTGGGCTATAAGAAAACAAAGCTTGAACGAAAGTAGGTAGTGGGAAGCAAAGATTAGACAATAATGGACAATAGTAAGGAAGCAAAGATGAAGCATTAGCAGTGGGCATTTGGTAGGCAGTGATTAAGCAAAATATGAGCTATATAAATGTTATGTCTTAATGTAAGGATTAAACCAGCTATGCTGAATAGAACAAGGAACAAGGATGTAGCACTTGCGTGAGTTTTGGGTGGAGTTCAGGTTCAAATTTAGATGTATGAAGTGATGTTAGGGTATGGCAGTGTTGACTTGGGTGTCAGTTTGCCAAGTTTTGGGAGTGTATACCCCTTACATACCCCTAAACTGTTGAGAAAGTAAATGTAGAATTGACGTTGATTTGTAATATTTAATTTTATGTAAATTTATTCATCTCTTTGCGTCGCTGCAGTTTGCTGTAGGTAATCGTTGTTGAGGTTGTTACCAAATAGTTGTTGCCAGTTTTCTTTCATTCAATCCGACTTCAGCAAAAATGTTTTCAGATACTTATGTTGCTGTCAATTTTAGGCATTGATTCAGAGTTGAAGGGTTAATGTATAGACCTGTTTACCTGGTGTTGAAACGTAAAATTATTCAATTTCAAGTTTTATTGTTAAGCATCAGTTGGAGTCACAAGCATTAAAGCACTGACCCAATTTTTCGTTAATTGCGATTTTGAGTTAAGAATAATTCCTGTTATTGTGTTTAGCACTGAAAGGATTAAGATACTGTTCCAGTTTCTTGTTATCATCGATTTTGAGTTAAAAGGGTCAAAGTACTGACCTAGTTTCTTGTTATTCTTAGATTTGAGATTTAAAGAAGAGTTAGATACTAATCTAGTTTTCATTATTGGTAAAAATTGGAGTTAAAGGGTTAAAGCACTGACCCAGTGTTTTTATCATGGTAGGTTTCAGTTATAAAGTCTCGCCCAGTTTTGTAATATCAAGAAACATTTGGGAGTGGTTGCAGCTGGCCTTGTTAACACGTTGTGTGACTTCAAGCCTACCCAGAGTTGGTTAATGTGTTTGGAACCTTGGGCAAGTCCATCAGGCACAACTGCTTTGTACTTTAGGTGTTATATTTTGGAGCTATATAAATATGAGAAAAGTGCATTGCAGAACTTTGCCCTAGCCTTTGACCAAGTGTATGGCATACAATGAGTATATGTCCTGACCCAATTCCCTGTCCTCGGGTCAGGTGTGTTAACCCTTGCAATTCAGAAGAATGACCAGTTGCATGTGCTCGTATCACCCATACTTATCTGTTTAGTTGCTGTGCTATCTAGATATCATGTTAAGCAAGCAGATATCATATGAACTGAAAATACTCTCACACTATTAGCTAGGCACAAAGAAGTTGTGTGTTATTGCTAGTCTGATTAACTTTATTTAATGTATCGGCTTCTAAAATTAGTTTTTTCAGCAGTTAAACATGCTTTTACTCATTTAACATGTTTAAATATGGTGTTTTACATATGCTGCCATAGTATAACATGTTGACAGTTAATATGTGTTAGAGCTAGTATCTAGCTATGTTGTGCAGCTATATTTTGCTACTAAACATGTTAGTAGCTACCTTTGTGAAACTGCTGCAGTACTCAAGGTAGACTGTACCTACAAAAGTGTCAGCACATTTACGTACATTTGCTGTATATCACTTCGTGTATGAATGTACATGTACATTTATATATAATTATGTATATGCTTATATACTAGATAGCAAAGTGCTAATTCATGCAGAAGTCATTGTTTATTTGTAGTCATAGCTTCTATTGTTTTTTCCCAAGCGCGCAAGCATTTCTTCATGTTGATGTTGATTTTGAGTTCTGGAAATTAACGGTTGAGAATTGGTTTCTAGAAGCAGACAAGTCAAGATGTTCCATTTCTTTGTTTGCACTTGGATATGAAGAAGACGTGGATGTAATGAGATGATGATAAATGAAAACAAAGATGAAGAAACATTTTATGGAAATTTGTTCAGTGCATATTCACTTTCGTTTTCCAAATATCTATTATGAAAACTTCAATAGCGGTGTTACTGTAAATGCACAAAGCACCAACCGACGTTTGCTGCTAAGCAACAACAGATTCCAGTTCAACAATCCTTTGGTTTAGGGTAATCTAAAATGGGCGTCCACTAAGTGGGGAGGGAGGGGTTGTCCAAGTGGACAAGGGGCGACTATGCCGACGTCTGCATCGAAATTTGGTAAATAGTTACTACTGTACAGCCTTTGCCCTAAACACCAACTTCGGTCAGGCAGCAGACAATCTGTACTACACTGGATCATCAATAGCAGACTTGGACTTGCTGGCTTCTGAGCTTCGTTAAGCCGATGCATAATGGAGTTCGACTGGATCTCGTCTGCAGTGATAATACTAGGGCTTGAACATGCTGGCGAGGAACTTTCAGTTTGAGCATCCAGCGAATACCTATTGAGGCAATGTTTTCAGTGCGTGGCTTCGTAGAGGACCATGCAGAAGAGATGTTCGTTGACACCGTATCTAGCAAACATTCTGTCATTATTATAATGTGAGTTATACAAAAATTCTTCCTCTCAAGCCATACTGAAGCCGAGCGCAGGTAAACGTAATGGTTTTCTCAAGCCACGATTTGTCACGAGTGCAATGAATAATACGCTAACTGCTGCTAACTGTTGCTAGCGCATGTAGGTCTACTTAGCAACTGTTGGCGACGCCTACTGTTTTTATGCTGTGAACTAGTTAAATACTGTTTACGCTCTTTTGGTAACATATAAGTAAGTAAATAAGCTAACATTTATAGCGCGCTTAAACAAAACTAGTCTTGCACGAAAGCGCGTAACATAAACTAAGTTAATCGTAATAAAGTCTAAATAAATGAGTTTTAAGTGCAGCTTTAAATGCGACTATCGTAGGTGAAGTTCGGATGGCGATTGGTAGCTTATTCCATTCTGTTGGTCCATACTGATAAAGACTGATAGACTTTTAGTCAATCGAACGTTCGTGTTGAGGGTGGGTTTCCCTATGGTTTTTAGCACGATAGCAATTATACCCCTATTAGATAGTGCGGATATCTGACAGAAGTAAAGGGTAGAGGAGGAATCAGGATATAGGGTAGGTGAAAGAAGAGTTTTTCCACGATGCCCACAGGCAATCGGCAAATTCGTGAATACAAAACAACGTGAATATTGGAACGATTAAAACATTCTCTTTACAAACAGCAAATTTCTGCTAAAATCTGATCTTGTGTCCAAACATGTTGCTTGAATCACATCCGTTATTAACAAGAAAAACTAATAAAAATACTTAGTTACATATAGAGTAGCGCTATAAATACTCAGTTACATATAGAGCAGCGCTAAATGAAGATGATTATCATTACATCAATCGAATGCTACGAAATTCCCCGATATTCGAAACCAGGTCTAAGTCATAATTTGTTTGTTACAACCGCTTTTAGGAATAAGTTTATCTCACTGTTAAATTGCGAAACTAATCATCTTCACGTATTGAGCAGAGTGCAAAATCATAAACTCGAGCAGAAGTACTTAGTTTTGAGACGAATTTAACATTTTTACCCGCTGTGCAGCAAGAATTGGAAAACAACAACATACCAGGTAATGTTTTATTTACTCTGTCTCTCTGTCTCTCTCTGTCTCTCTCTTTCTCTGTCTTTCTCTCTGTCTCTCTCTTTCTCTGTCTTTCTCTCTCTGTCTCTCTCTTTCTCTCTCTGTCTCTCTCTATCTCTGTCTCTCTCTTTCTCTCTCTTAGCTTGGGCCTTCGTTCTGTTCTCACTGCATCCTTGCTGTCCCTTCTGTCATTCCCACCGGTACTTTAAAACCATACATCCAAAAGCTCCATTACAATTTTATCATTCCTGCCTCCATGTAATTGTAATTAGTAACTGGGTCATTCCATGTCAAATCAACCAAAATCCAGAAACGTCCCTACCACTCTATCTCAGAATTTGATCATATTAAGTCATTTTATAAATCAGCATGTAATAGGACACCATGCAAATTATTAGCTCTTAATGTTTCATGATGTTCAAGATATGACCAGTTTTATATCGATGGGGTAGTGACAGCTTGGGCACAGCTTAATTCTGAGTCACTTTTTATTGTGAATAACTTCGGAATTGTGTTAGATGCAGCTGTCAATTGTTTGCCAGATTTTGAGCTGTTTGAGTAGATTCAAACCATATAAAAACTTTTCAGTGCCCAGCCCAGCTTGAAAATGGCTATCTTGCTAATTCCGGCAGTACAAATATTGATATTTGAGCATGTGCTGGTTGGCTGGTGTTATATATGAAGTTCCTGATGTTTGTGGCTTTGTTGTGGGCTATTAGATGAATGATGTGATGCATTCTGAGGTATTTTAACTAATAACTGAATATGCTAGACTCTCTTGAAAAATGTGCAAAGTAAAAGATGGGTCATCTTCTTACTGAAATATGGTCATGTACGAAGTTGTCCTAAAGCACGGGTGTCTAATGCATGAGGCATGATGGCGCACCAAAGCCAAGCCTATCAGATCAATATCCAGAAGGTCAATCCACAAGACAGAGGCAGCCCATGGTGGATAAGCAATTTGAAAAAGGTAAGTTGAGAACAGAAAGACACTTGTAAGCGACTGAGCAAAATGAACAGACACAGGGAGGGAGTTCCAAAATTTAAGTCCAGCAGCCAAAGAAGCCCCTTCACCAACAAAACTTCTAGACTTAGGTATGATCAGAGAAAGACAATCTGATGACCTTGCAGAATAAGTATCTAGTCCTGCCCTCATTCTTTTTCCACCATCATTTAGGTATAGTCTCCCTGTTCGCATCTTCCTTTCTCTTTTGTTTTCTCTCCCTTCTGTCCCTCCCTCACTTAGGGTCGTATTTACAGCGCCCCATACTCTAACGTACAATTATTGCTTGATCAAGTTCTTAGAGGACCTCATGTTGCGGATTTGAGTTTGAGCCTTCAAAATTTTGTAGGCAGTGCAGGCCCCTACTTACATCTCTGCCTACACAAACTTCCTGCATTGATCCCTCCCATACCTTACTCCTTCTCTCTATCCTGTTTTGACTCTTTTGTGGGACAGATTAGAATTTTACAGAACTCAACTCTGAATCTGTGTTGTCCAAACAATTATTCACAGGTTGTTCAATGCTTACTGCCTCTTGACTTCGAATTCAGCATTCTGCATCTTCCTCTTCACTTCCACCAGGTATTTTACACACTGCCATGGCAAACAGTTTCCATCACGACATGAATTCTGTGTCTGGCAACCATGTTTGTGATGACGAAGAGATCGCAGTTCAGCTGCAGGCCGAAGAACTCGCATTCCAATTGCCTTCCAGAAACAATCTGAGCGAAGGATCACTTCACGAAGAGGCACAGATTGCGGCTCACGATGCTTGGAGTGATCTGGAGCTGGCAAAGAATCTACAAGTTAGAGAGGACGAGCAGTCGATGCTTACCTGTGCAGCCGAGAACGGTCATACTGATCTGGAAGTGGCAAAGATTTTACAGATGGATGTGGATGAGGAGATGGCGAGCACCGCCACAACTGAAGACAATTACTCTGACATGGAACTGGCACAGATGCTTCAACAGCAGGAGGATATTGCAGCAAATGATTTCCTCATTGCTAAGCAGTTGCAGGTACTGACTAAATCAAAATTCAGGTACTGACTAAATCAAAATTTCAGGTACTAGCTAAATCAAAACTCATGTACTGACTATCATAATAGCATCAGGTACTAAATAAATCAAGACTTCATTACTGACTTAAATCTAACTTTCGATACTGACTAAATCAAAACTGTGGTCAGGCACTGACTAAATCAGATCTCAGGTACTGATTAAATCAACCATAGGGTACTAACTAAATCACAGTGTGAAGTTAGCTGTCTATTCATGTAGGAATAAGAACGTAAAAAGAAACCTGCCAATGGTTGGCAAAATCACTGTTGTTTTTTAGGAGGAGTTGGAACAGGAGGGACCAAAGAGATGCCAAAGATGCGGTCAGCAAAGTTGTCAATGTCATGCATGTGGCAATAGTCACCTTAGGATAAGACATCTTGTTCGTCATGCTGATGAAGGGGAGAATATCGGAGAAGGTGATGACAGTGGTGATGATAGTGGAGCTTTTCGAGATCTTATGGTATGAATTTCTTATCTACTGTTATTCGTTTTAGCGAAGTCTAATTTAGTTTTGACAGAAATAGTCTAATCTTATTTAATAATTTCTGATCTAATCCTTCCTGCTCTTCATGAATATATAGTAGTCTTACGTACTTCTTGTTAAGGTTTTCCTGGCTGTTTCTTGTTCATGTTAACTATCTTTTGATCAGTATAGTACAGTTTCCATGCTAAGATTGATACAGTATGGTCGCAATGTTGCAGTTGATATGTTATTACATGTATAGCTATGTTACTGTTGCTATGTTGCATTATTATTGCTATGTTACTGTTGCTATGTTATGATTATTATTTTATAGTTGCTGCATCACAGTTGCATTTTACGGATGCTATGTTACAATTGCTCTGTTGCTTATGCTATGTTGCAGTTGTTTTATGATATGTTACTATGTTACCGTTGCTATGTTACGTTTATTATTTTATAGTTGCTGCATTACAGTTGTAGTTTATGGTTGCGATGTTGCAGTTGTAGTATTATGATTGTCAGTTACAGTTACTATTGTTGTACATTACCAGTTCCGTCAGCATTTTCCTCCATCGTTTGCACTGCCAGGACTGCAGCTGGCAGGTGTCCCACTTTTCGGACACGACAACGGAGAAGATGATGAATACGAAGTACGTCTTATGATATTCACGATTGGTGCTTGCTTTTTTATTTAAATTACTATTAATCTTTCTGTTTCAGAAGCCATTTAAAATTTGTTTGTTTCTGATATTAGTATTATTTTTATTACTAATCAACTGCTATTTCTCATATTAAACAATTATAATTTGTATTGCTAACATGTTACTCTTTCTAATATTAAACTGGTATGTATTTTTATTACTGACCAGTTGAGCTCAAAATAATACCAATACAACAGTTGTGTAAAATATTTTGCTGACTGCTGAGTTTTAGATGTTTTGGCTGATCTAACAGTCGATTGATTGATTTTTTATTTGCTTTAATTGCATTGTTTGATTTGATTGATCATCAGAATGGTTATAAACTGGCTGATTGGTTGATTGATATGTTATCCAGAATTTGTTGGAACTTGGTGAGATGATAGGCGAAGCGAGGTCACAGGGTCTTGCCCTAGAGGAGCTGAACGCCTTGCCAACGAGTAGCTTCACATCAAAGCCACAGTCAAGTTCAACCACTTGTGTCAAAAATGACTCGGACTCTGATAAGTGCCATGTCTGCTTCTGCGACTTTTCTAACAACGATGTCCTGCGAACTCTTCCTTGTCTTCACCGCTTTCACCGTGACTGCATCGATCAGTGGATACAGGTGAGTGAATCCAGGTGCGATTGGTCCAGGTGAGCAAATTCAGGTAGAAGTGAATACAAGTGATCTTATCCAAGTGTGATTGGATACAGGTCGGAGAATTCAAATACTTTTGGATATAGGTAAGCGAATCCAGGTGGGATTGGATACATGTGAGCAATTTGCAATAGGGTTGGATACAGGTGAACGAATTTAGGTAGGGCTGGGTCCTTATTAGAATTAATCTAGGTTGTATTAGATTCAGATGAGCAAATCGAGGTAGGATTGGGTGCTGGTGAGTGCATCATGGTAGAATTGGATACAGGCAGAACCCTGGACACAAAGGAAAGGCACATGCAGGCTTCAATTAATCCGTCTCTTACTAGTTTTAGTGCAAATCGTTTAACATGAAATGCAGGGGACTAGGGTGAACAATTCGTATGTAACCGAATTTTGCTTTAAGCACATGATCAACTAAGCTGAGCAAATCTTACTCAAAGGCGTATACAGTGTAGTGGATTTAAGGAGGAACTTATACATGTATTATGATGATGGCCACAGGGGTTTTTGCACAGTTTGGAATTACGATCTATGTCTAACCTAGGTCATAGGGATGAAAGCCAAGGCCTTAGCCATTTGCCCTTATTTTTCATGCACCTATCTAATGAAATCTTAAGCCTTTATTACTACTATGTATCACTCTGCCAATATACTAGTCCAGATTCAGTTGACATCTGCCACAAATGGTGGCATTTATCTACCATAGTCTATGTAGGTTAGTATGATTAGTGCGACATATGCTACATTGTAAGTATTTTCCCACACGCAGAAGATCATCATTCATGTTGAGAGCTGGCAAAATTATAAATTTACGATGCAGCCCTAAAATGTCGCAGCACCTTTAACCACTGAGTATTTCAACCGCCACCAGCACACACCAGGCCTAGACCCGAAAGTGAAACAAAATATGACGATTCACGTTGGATGAGCGGAGCCAGCTGTTGTAAATTAATCAACAGTTTGTGTTATCCAAGGTTTTGTGTTGCATTTTCTTTCATGTGGCCGATGTTTTTTCATATTAAGTGATTTTTTTCGTGTTATCAGTTTCATGATGAAGGAATTAATATACATTTAAAATCTGATGCTGGAAAGACTAAGCTTCGTGTTTTTGTGTTAAACAATATTTCTTGTTAAACATTTCGTGTTAAGTGTTTTCCACTGAAATTGTAACTGGTGTTTAGTGATAAATTCCTATTCACACTTATTGACTGGGTGCCTAATAAGTGCTTTAAGTTTAAATAAACAGATAAATAAATATATTTTTTGTTTGTGTTTCCAGAGAAAAGCCGATTGTCCAGTCTGTCGAGTCGCGATCAAAGATCATATTGCTGGTTCTTCATCGCACTGATGCAGTTCGTGACGTTTGTTAACCTTTAATTTCTTTCGCATCCAGTCATATCCTGAGATTTGCTATCCACGTATTGGCTGCTTTAAACATTTGTTTTCATTTTGAGGTCCAGTGTTGTTTGATCAAGACATTGCATCTGAATCTTAACCTGTAACACACATTCAGTTTGTTGCTAAATTATTTCTTCCACGATCACTTATGAACTAAATTGTTTTTTCTGTGGTTACTTACAGCTAAATTATTTCTTCCATGGTCACTTGTGACATCTAAATTCTGTTAATGAAGTAGCCAATGTGTCAAACAGTCATACGCTCGTCTGACTACTGTATCCACGTTATTCCACTGGTGCCAGTTTTTACGGAAAAGATCAATGCCAGTCATTTTGTTTGCAGTGAGTGTAAGATTTCTTTTAGGTATAACGGAAAAAATTTGTTCTAAATATATATTCGTGTAAAGTGTGTAAGTTCTACTGGTTTTAATCAATGTGCAATATATTTAGTAGTGACTAAACAAATGGAAACAAATCTGTTTGCATGTTGAGGTAATATTTTCGTTTTGTTAGTACTGTTGAAACTAATCTAAAAACAAATTTTTATTGACATCATTTATGTAGTACTACTGTATTTTAAAGGTGACAGATTTGGATTTCATTCTAGGTAATATACTGTGTACAGATTTATTCAGTTTATTGTGGTTGTAATGAACATTCACATTGTGCTTATTACGAACCTAATTTGAAGTATTTCTGTTAATTTACATTCAAGAAGTTGCACATGAAAAATTATTTAAAATTACCACTTTTGAATGGATTTTGACAGCTGTTGCAAAGTATTTTGTGTTTAACTCTGGTTTTGCAATTAAATATACTCACTTTTTTACGCATGGTTTGTCTAAATCAATGATCTTCGTAATCAGTGTTATCATTAAACCGTCGTCTGTCATAATCAGCGGTCGTCGTCATCATTATAATACGTCATAATCATATTTTATCATAGTCGCATTCGGTGTTGCGAACATGTCATTCCCTGAGTTCGCACAACCTCTCATTTTCCGCTCTGGATAATCAGGCCGTCCTGCAACCTGACATCATGGTGGGCCTGTAGGTCAAAATAGGATCGTTTTAGCCGGTTTCTAAATCGGACAGTTGTGACTTTCCCGGGAGTGCACTGAACAGTCTGTTCTTGACGAACGATTGTACAGACTTGTTTCTTGAACAAGACTGGTAGGGTCAGCTTTAGTAACTTCACCACTTGTTTTACACACTGCCAGTTTTTTATTTACTTACTTATCATGAACGGGGAAGCAAATTCCCAGAGTTCCGCACAACCTCTATTCTTCCACTATTGGGGTTTTGCTATCTCGCGATCTTACAACAAGATGGGCCTGAACCTTATCAGATCAGCGGAGCCCGCATGGAACAGACAATTTGTTGCAGCTGTGACTCGGCGACTCCCGGATGCCCTGTCATCCGTATATATCTACATATATCGTAACTTGCCAGATTACAGGTGTAGGCTATACGCTGTGTCCGCCCGAACACGAATGCATCATTAACCAAACGATGTCAAATTGCCTTAACTGGTTTGCATTGCAAAAAACGAAGAAAAGATGAAAACCAAAGCATTATGTCCCAAAGGTTATCGCGATCGTAAACTCGGAAAGTTATAAAGCGCTCCCGAAAAGCTAAGCTCGGAGCGTATTCACGAGCACTGAATTAAGTCAGAGGTTATCCAGAGTACCAAGACCAAAATCCGGTTGCCAGAGGAGACCAGATCTGAGAGATCTTAGGAGACAGATGGGCTGTTAAGATGAGTTTTTTCGTTGAGAGAAATGGAAAGGAAGCGTTCTGGATGGATCAGAATAAGATTCGTGCAAGGGCAGGACTTAGTTATGAATGGCTGATTTTCAGTCAGTTGAGCGATTTAAAGACGGAGGTAATATTGTGATGGTTGGGTGTCCGGGTGGTAGCTATGGAAAACGAATTTGAGATGGGTTAAAGAGTTATTATTATTATTACTATTATTATTATTAATATTATTATTACAATGTACTATTTGCTCTCGAAAGCAATAATTTGGAAACATTAAAGCCAGTACGAGGAAAGGATCTCACCCAATAAATTCATTGAAAAATGAGCAGCGTCGAAGCCATACAGTCACTATAGAAAAACATGTAGCCTACACGTAGGCCAATTGCGACTCCAGGTAGTAGTAGTATTATGAAAATTTCGGCGTTCCATAGAACTGCCCTCGCTGACGCAGCCAGCCGTCATTCACAGTCTTTGGCCAGACGTGATTTCGTACGCCGTACGAGGAAACGCCCACCGAGTATCACGTACGCTTATTAGCATAAAATTACGCCTCGGACCATTGCGTTGTCGCCCCCCGGAACATAAACCTTAAAGGCAGTCGGGATGTCCACCTAGTTTCGTCGCTCGTTGAGTGTTGCGTGGGCGTCATATTTTTGCGGTTTCCTGCAGTGAAAAGAAGGGGCGACCATGGGGCAATGGGGCTGAACTTCGGAACGGGCCGAATTTTGATTAATTTAGAATTTAAAAAATGTCGTAGAAAATATAGAAATACAATATAAAAATGGTCTAGTCTTACAACTTTTGTTTCAGTAACCTTTGGATTATTGTGATATAAAAAATTTAGGCTACCTACATGCCCGACTAACCAAGAATTATTCCGTCTCTGATGAAATGGCGTGAGAGAACCAGTGATTAAACGCGAATCCGATGGAAATGTTGTAAAGGTGTCTAAGCAGATCGTTGTGTTTAACGGTGGACGTCACTACTTAATAATTCATGCGACGTAGAATGTTTTTAAAAGTACGAGGCTAGCTATAATGCAGTATCCGATGTTTAACGACAGCTTGTGGCTGCCAAGGTCGTTGACGCCGTCTCTACCTTACCTTTGTTTTAATTATTTTAGAGTTTGAGTGAGTTTTGGAATTAAGAAGACTTATATCAAAGGTTATGCCCAGTTCGAAAATGCAGTCCATGACGATTTCACACGATGGACCCAGTAGTCGAGGTGAAAATAAAATACATATACGTACAAATATATAGGACTACAGTGTGTATGTATATATATCTACGTTTGTCTATATACGACCATATGACCTCAACATTTCTCATTTTTCAATAAATTCACCTTAACAACCACTGCCAGTCTGAATGGGTGCCACTCCATATAAAGCGGGATAACCAACTTCGTAGGCATGGTGTGTAACTATTGTCTGACTGGTTTGATTGTCGGTCCGTTTTGACTTTCCCCAATTAGTTGATAAGCATTTCGATTAATGGTGCGCCATCGGTTGATACCTTGTGCTCTTCAGAAGTTGCTAGTTAATATTAATGTGGGTCTGCCTGCGTCGATGACTGTGGGAGCCGTTTTCTTTGTCGCGCTCTGATTCAGACGTCGTGTGGCCCTGAGTCAGTTCCGTTGCATTTGCAAGTAGATAAGAACCATATTTTTATCTCGCTCCAGGGTCCTGACAAATAGGCCCTCTTCTTAGCCAACAGCTAGTAATGTTATGTCTTAAAACCCGTGGTTCTTCAGCTCCAATTAAACCAAGTCGTGATAATCAGCTTTTTCATTATTCACAGGCGCACAGCCAAAAATCGGGGATACAGGTATTGGTCAAGCTGAGTTCCGAGTCCAGATTCCAAGGTCAGGCAGTTAGACAGGCAGACGGCTCCGGTGGTTGACACTTCTCCATCTCATATATATATATATACGCCTATATATAGGCCTATATATATACATGTGTGTGTGTGTGTGTGTGACTGGCCTGGTTAGCTATATTGGTTAAGGCGCACGTCAAAGCGCCTCTGCGTGAGAATGCCGATTCGCATACCGATCGATGCTATATTTTGAGAGATTTGAATCTTGCGCTAGCACGGTCAGCACACGCGAATATTATATAGCCTGGCACCCATTCAAACGGGCAGCGGACCAGCGGTGGTGAAGGATCTCACCCAAGAAAGTTACTGAAAGAAATTAGAAAAGTCGAGGTCATGCGGTCTCTATAGAAAAATGTGGATATATATATATATATATATATATATATATATATATATATATATATATATATATATATATATATATATATATATATATATATATATATATATATATGCATACGTGAGTTGAGGTGTCGCCTAACGCCAGGTGTGACGTGTGATCGCCAACGAGAGAGCACTTACGAGGCAAAGGCGACCAATTATGGATGGACTAAAGCCTCATAAAGGAGTATTTATCACACCCGCTCTAAAGTAGGCCTAACCGCTGCTCTGGCGACCAGACCAGGAACTACATGACACTCCCTCTGTCGACGTCATTGATTACACACAGACATAAGGCAGACTCGTACATACCCATATGGATATAATTACGCATATAAAATTATGTGCAAATTTATTGTGGTTCAGTTCCTGTTTCAATTCACATAGGATGCATGGATTGATGGGTGGGTAAGTTCAGAGAAGGATGGATTGATGGGTGGGTAGGTTCAGAGAAGGATGGATTGATGGGTGGGTAGGTTCAGAGAAAGATGGATGGATGGATAGGTAAAGGGATGGCTAGGTGTTTGAACGGGTGGGTGGGTAGGTGGTAGGGTGGATGAATGATAAGATGGAATGGATAGGTGGGTGAGTAGCTGGATGACTGGGTGGATGAATGAATGGATGAATGGATGGATGAGTGGTGAGATAGATGGATGAGCGAGTAGGTGGATGGGTGGATGAATGGATGGATGTATGAATGGGAGTTTGATTGGATGGAAGAATGGATGGGTGTGTGGATCGATGAACGTATAAATGGGTGGGCGAGCGGGCGGGTAGATATATAGATGAATGGATGTATATAGATTGGTGTGTGGGTGGATGAATAAATGGATGGGTGGATGCATGTTTGGGTGGGTGGATGGATGAATGAATGAATGAGTGAACAATCGGATGAGCGCGTAGGGTTGGACGATGAATGAATAAACGACTTTTCAGAAAGCAATGTAATGTAATGTAACCAAAAGCAACTCACAACAAACCCATGTAATGCCATGCAGTGCAAAGCAAGATAATGAAACGTAGTGTTAGAGGGTGTTCTAATAACTGCCCATGCACACAAACATTCCGCGACGACTTTGGATCTATATAGCCCCCGGTGAGGCGTTAGATAATCGTCCACTCTTCTTCTTCCACTTCTTCTCCTCATTCTCAATCTACTTACACTACTACTACCACTACTACTACTACCACTACCACTACTACTACTACTACTTCTTCTTCTTCTTATTCTTATTCTTATCCTTTTCCTCTTCTTCTCCTCTTCCTTCTCTTATTCTTCCTCTTCCTTTTCTCTCAAGCGACTCCGTCCAACCAGCCGGCCATCTACAGTAGAGGTTTAATTGCCCTCCTCGTAGACTTCCCTCCCCTTCCCTGCTCTTCCTCCCCTTCTTACCCCTACCGATTCAGATCGCCCAGTGGGTAGGTTACCCTTTATCCATTCGCCTCAGTTAGAAGGAGCGGCCGCCGAGTAAGAGGAACAAGAGGAACGTCGAGTGACCAATGGTTGAATCCGGTCACCACAACGACTAATTGTCTCAACACGTGAGCGAATTCGATACACGAATATGAAACAACGATTTTGAGAGGAGTTTCTAAAAGGGCTGTTTCATATTCGTGTATATATCCTCCTCCTCCTCCTTTTTCTCCTTCTCTTCCTTCTTCTTCTCCTCCTCCTCCTCCTCCTCCTCTTATTCTTTCGGCTCTTCCTCTTACTTCTCGCCCTCCTCTTCTTCCTTCTTCTCTTTCTTGTTCTCTATTCTCCTCAGCTCCTTCTCTTTAAGAGGAGGAGGAGGAAGAAGAGGAGGAGCAGAAGCAAGAGGAGCAGGAGGAATGGGAAGAAGAGGAACACAAGTCGCACAAGGCGAAGAGACAACACAGGGACAAAGCGACAGACATGCAGACAAGAGATGCAGACAAGTAAACTGAGAGATAAAGTTTATTTTCATGCGTTGAACTATAATAACTTACTACAACTTAAATAACAGTTTCATACACACACAGGCTGTAGACGACAGCTATATATATATATATATATATAAGCTATGTGAATACGAAATCTATATGTATATACCAAATATACGCATATATTTCGTATATACATTCAATATATATACATAGCAGGAGGAGGAGAGGTGAGGACAAAGAGGAATAGGAGGAGGACGATGAGGAAGAGGAAGAGGAAGAAGGAGAGGAAGAGGAAGACGAGACGGAGAAGGAGAAGGAAGAGAAATAGCAGGAGGTGGAAGAAATTGAGGAAGAGGATGCAACATTTCTGAAACAACATATGACTCTCAGTCAACAGTGAGTTGCGGCGGAGAATGACGCAATGGTGACGTCGGCGCAGCCTCGGTGACATCATTATCCATTCGACAGAAATGTCTGCAACAAAATGCAATAACGACTTCTATAGTGCCACTTGCTTCAAACACACACACCACTCACGCACACATGCACAAGCACACGCACGCACACGCACGCACACGCGCGCACACACGCGCGCACACACCAATCAATTATATCGATCTGCAATGTGAGAGAACATGCATTCTCTTGTCGATAGTTATCATAGTTCGATTTGTTTATAAGCATGTGATATATATGCAAGTTTTCGTATACACAATACATGAGTATACATATTATATTATATGTGTGTGTTTGACATGCTTGTATAGGCTAATCTATAATCCTCAATGGTTGGCTTACATTTTAAAGTTCAGTGTGCATATGCATATAGGTAGAGGATATATACACGTACACTCTCAAAAGTAATGTCTGCTAACAGAAGACAGGACTTCGTGTGGCTATGGACTGCCTGGTGTAAGAGCACCTCAATCTAGCCTAAACTACCAAATACCTATCTTTTACACCTCTGAAGTCTCAATCAGGCATCCAACCGTCAGCGAATGTAGCGTAGCGTTACTCGAGAAAAGACACAATCTTTTTTCGTATACTGTATGTACTTGATAAAACGAACAGTTCAATCACAACATTACTTCAAACAAACGTCGAATATACAGTTCTCAAGACACGAATCTATAACCAACATTTGTAACTCAAACTATCAACTGAATACTCGACAGACTATCGCTACCAAATGTTTTCGCACTCTTAACAACGCTCTCGCAAGCGCATTATATAGGCTGTTTACCGCCAAGTCAGCTGACCAGGCTAGATTTGCCTCCAGCTACTGCACAATAGTGGATTTGTTTAAATCTGTTTTCCTGAGCGTGCGCCCACGTGATAAAATGCGCGTCGGCAATAATCACTGCTCACGTCAGCCCGCCTAAACGCAGGGCGCCGCAGTCAATCACAAACACGTCAACAACTCGATGACTCATCACCGATGACTCATCGGCAGATGTCACGGAAACTTTTTATATAAATGCGCGCTTAAAACATACTGAATCGTCATCGGAAAATCAAGCTCACAGCCACAGTAATGTCTGAGGCTACACGGCTACAGTGACAGTTGACGACATTGAGCGTCCTGAGCTCATTGTAGTATCCATTGTTTAGCGTCATCTTGTTGGTGCCAGGGCCTTTGACTTCGACCTTAACTTACCTCACAACATCTTGAATTGCTCGATTGATTAGTAGTTTCCTGTGTTTAAAGACATCTTATGGCTGTCGGGGCCATCTAGGTCGACCTTATCTCACTTCTAAAGCCGTTAAAGCACTGAAATAGCCAAACACCAACTTAATGATCAGTTTGTGTGTTTAACAAGGCCTACATGACAAAGACGATGGGTGTAACTTAATAACGAAAAGAAAATAATGCTCGAATGAAGACTGTAAAGATATAGCAGTAGCAGCAGTTCCAATGTTTAACGACATCTTATGACATCAAAGGCCGTTGACGTCGCCATCCTCCTTTATCCAGGCTTGACTGGCACTACCCGACTAAAGGCGGTGGCGGAGTTGTAAAGATATAGCATCAAATAAAAACGTTTTAAAGGTATCCGTGCAGCGCATTGTATTTGACGTTACTATGCAGTGTTAACGACATCTTGTGGCCGTTGCCGTCGACCTTCCCTCTCCTCAGGTTATGGATCAGCTATTTTAATAACGATTAGTTACATCGTCCATTGCTTAGAGACATCTTATAGATGTCAGAGTCGTTGACATCGACCTTGTCTTGCTTTAATGGTCGACCTTACCTTGCTTTAATGGTCGACCTTACCTTGCTTTAATGGTCGACTTTACCTTGCTTTAATGGATTTTAAACCTGGGTTGAACTAGTGGTTCGTTGGTAGTAGTAGTGTCAATTGTTTAACGACATCTTATAGCTGCCAGGGCAGTTGACTTCAATCTTACCTTACCTTACAGCCAGTGTAACCGGGCCAAGTAGTAGTTCCACTGTTTAACGACATCTTATGGCAACAAAGACCGTTGACGTCGCCCACCTCCTTTATCCAGGCTTGAAACTGACACTACCTGACTGACTAGAGGCAGTGGCGGAGTTCGCGGAGTTTTTATTGAGCGTTAGGATATTTTATAGGTAGATTTAGTTACTTAAAAACGTGTCTAAAATATCGACAGGCATTTGATGCCAGTGAGGGCTCTGGCCACAACAGTGTCTGCGATTGACAGACAACAATTTTAACAGTAGCACCTACTGGGACATTTGTATAGCGCCGTTGTGAAGCCGCTCACGAGCGCCGAACGGTTCCTGTGCGTGCGTGCGCGTATGTGTGTATTACTGCTTGCGTCTGTGTTTGTGTACGCGTGAGTGTGTGTGTGGTTGGGCGTAAGGCGTGGATCTTCGTCCATTGTTCTGTCTCGCGTCTAGGCGATACCTCGTCAATCTATTTACCCGCATGTTTGTTTTCGCGCCAAACGGACCAGTGCGAGACGCAAGTGCATGCCCGCAAGATCCTTTCATCCGAGCCGACGTTTAACTTCCCTCCACCCATTTCTACCACTCTCCCTCTCTTGTCATATAGTCCCTACACACACATATATATATACACACATATATGCATACATATATGTACAATACACACATAAACATATATATATATACACACACACACATAACCTATCTCTTCCTTGAGTGTTCCCTCCGCGGTAAATGTATAATCTGCAAACCGCATGCGCTCTCTCCGTAATATGTACTCTTCAGTCCATTTCTAAATATATAGGTATCGTATCGGATGCCGGGTGTATGCTTTCTGGGTTCTACCACCGACCCACCCACCCCAAGACTCACCCACTCGAGACTCACCCACCGTCCGACCCCTTGTCGAGTTTAAACCATGCCGCCGACTGCTTATTTCACAATTCTTCTACAGTTACACCATTTCCTCATACATATATTTTCACATAGGACAGAAAATTATATATATATATATATATATATATATATATATATATACGTTTGTTTATGATAACGCTAGATCACAATTTATTCGGTAGGTGTCGCCAGCCGCAATCAGTGCTAATATTCTCTAACTGACAGCAGTTGTAGTTTGGATTAGATTAATATATATTAATTTAATGATCTTATTATTGTTATTATTATTATTATTATTATTATTATTATTATTATTATTATTATTATTATTATTATTATTATTATTATGCAAGCATTTTCATCTCACGTTCTTGCAGACTGATCTGTTACAGACTCGCTCAGTAACGTGGATACGCTTGAATGAACATTGCTGTATTCGGATTTATAGATATTATAAATATATCACATTATATATTTATAATATATGATATATTTAAATGATTTATATATCACATACTAAAATATCAGTCATTTAGCCTATCTTTTGGGCCTATATATAAATATACACATATCTGTTTATATGCAAATAAGTGACATATATGTTTTTTATCATTGAACATATTCACATAATACATATGCATATACATATAAGCCTATGTATATGTATAAATATAAATGCATAGGGTACATCTGTCCTCTGCAAACGCTCGTTCGTAAGTTTGAAAAACGGAGAGTAAATATTTAAGAATCGTCATCAACGGTAAGTATATATCGTCGCCACAAGAGGTCGTCAAAGGGGCGGAAGGCCTTTCAGTCCGGGGTTTTTGTCGAGCCTTGTGACACCCGATCCCACCGACCGACCGCCCTGAGGACCTCTCCCTCGACCCGTTCCACCGTCCCCACCCATCATCTACAGCTGTCTGTCTGTATCTGTGTGTCTATGTGTCTGTGTGTGTCTGTGTGTGTCTGTGTCTGTCTGTCTGTCTGTCTCAGGCTTTGACTGGCACGATGTCTACCCAGACACTTGTTTCGGCTGAGTTCACAAGATGGCGCGATCTAAACAGATGACGACGACGACGACGATGATGAAATAGGAGAAAAGGATAAGATTAGATCAGGTTGCGCAATTACATGAATAGAGTAGAATGGAATAAATTAGATTACAGTAGACGAGGTTAGATTAGAGCAGAGCAATGCAGATGATCACAGGATCACACGATTACAATACAGCGACTACAATACACTACACTTCTTTAACTTCTCTTTTCCTCCTCCTTCACCTCCTCCTTCTTCGCCTACTCCTCCTCCTTTTCTCCTCATACTCCTCCTTTTCTCCTACTCCTCTTTCTTCTTCTTTTTCTACTTCTTCTTCTTCTTCTTCTTCTTCTTCTTCTTCTTCTTCTTCTTCTTCTTCTTCTTCTTCTTCTTCTTCTTCTTCTTCTTCTTCTGCTGCTGCTACTGCTGCTGCTGTGGTCTGCCCTCAGGCAGTTTCAGGAATCCAACGATACCATTCCTCTCCGTTCTGTGCCCCGTCGTTTCCATCATAGGTGGGACAAATAGAAGCGCCTTCCTTCCGATGAGTGGTGGTTCCAGGATTGCTTTCGTGGGAGAGGGGGCGAGAGCATTTTCAGAGGGGCGCCACATTTTGGCAGTACACCAAGTACGAGTCTGGTCTGAGGGGCTGCGACTTATAACCAAGAGGGGCTGTGTGGGCTAACCGCCTCATCTCACACCTATACCTAAATCCACCACTGCTCCCGTGTTTTTCACGACAAACCGTCTTATATGAGAGTCGATGGACCTTTGGACATCAAAGGTTTTGCGAGACACTTGGTGTCCCATTTCAGTGCCTACACTACACTGCAATAAACTAAACTACACTACACTACATGTAACTACATTACGTCAAGTATATTACATGAATATATTTAAAGTATATAGTCAGAAAGCTCAACAACAACCAAGCACCTGTTTCGCGCTGCTGCCACCGCTGCCCTGTCCCTCTGGCGTCGATTCTTGAACCAGTTTCCGACCTGGATCGGAGTCAGACCAGTCAGCTGCGCCAGCTCCCTCTTCCTTCCCGGATTCGGATAGGGATCGCGTGCGTACCACTCCCGCAGTACGATCCTCGTCTGCTCCCGGAAACAGTGCGTACGCGTCTCTCCGTCCCAGATCGTCGGCGGAAATGGGTACTTCTTCCGTATCCGGTACTTGTCGACTGGTCCAAGAGGACGGCCTCGTGTTCGCTCGGCTTCACGGTAGCGCGACTCGAGCCAGAGGGTTTGTAGTTTGGCGTGCGAGTCCTTGCGAAAGCGATGACCTTCAATGATCCTGTAGGCTTCGGGGTAGCGACCCGCGTGGAAGGCGACGAGGGCGCGGGCTCGGAGGACTGGATCGCAGCGGTCAAGGGATGGACTGGTAGGAAGTGACCAGAGGAAGCGGGCTAGCCGGTCGATGTGGCCGCTCTCTTCCAGGGTCTCGCAGACTCGGGCGACCTGCTGTGGGGTAAAGTCGAGGAGAGGCAGAGGACAGCTAAGAGTGGATGAAAGATTGGAGGAGGTTGATGAGGCTGGGAGCGGCAGATGAGCAGAGGAGGAAGCGAATCTGACGCCAGTTAATGAATTCATTTTGTACTTTCGGATGGAGATATAAGCTATTCTGGTGAATCATATAGCGCCAACGTTTCAATCATTTTTTAACTCCCAAAATGCGCTAATATAATAAATCCAGGAACGCGCTAATTTAATCATTCCTATAGCGCCAAGTTCGTTCGGTTTAAAGAATCCTTTATTCTATAGCAACTTCCTGCGGTGGTATAGTTTACTAAATCTGTTTGTCGCTTCTTCTATTATGACAATCAACTGACTTATATAGCGCTGGTGGTCAAACTAGCGCCGGAATAATTAATCAGACGACATGTTTGCTCTGCTTCAAATCAGAACTGCACAGATGCGCATTCGAAGTCGACCGTTTAATGAAACCGAACATTCTTATAGCGCCAAGTTCGGGTTTGGAGACAGACGCCGGTTCTTTGTTCGCTTGTCTTCTTCTTGCCTTGACCTTTGACCTCGCGGTAACCTTAACACACAAACATGTATACATATAACATAGTATATATATAGTATATAATAAAGTGTGATGTGACGTAATGCGATGCGATGCAATGTAAGCGAACATTTCTGTAAAGCACATTCTTCCAAGTTTATCTTTAAGCGAACAGCTGGAAAAGTGATCACCGTAATTGCTGTAATACGTTATCTTTGTACAACATATGTTATTCACAATATATAACATTTATGGTATTGTGTTATAGGCATATATATCATACTGTAAACAACATAATATATTACTTATAGTTACGTTATCTATTTCATTATTACCCTAAGGTGTTGCTATAATAAAATATTTATTTTAGACTATATTCTATGTATGTAGGCCTATATATGTAGGTCTGTGTATGTACGCACGTATATATGAATGTATATATGCATGCATGTATGCATGTATTTATTTATGTATGTATGTATGTTTATATGTATGCATGTGTGTATTAATGTTATTATATAAATGAATTGTATCAAAACTTCAATTTGTATAGCGCCCCTTAGGAGCTTCTCAGAGAAGCCATCTCTCCAATATACCGTGTTATAACCATGCAGACAATTATTGTCGAAGGCTGAATTAGATTTCAAATCCAGAAATTGATCGTGCTTTATCGGAATAAGTTTTATATAATCATGAAGGGTGTTTTAAGGAAGCTTCGGTATGTAACATAACTAACATGTACGTATTATACTTATAGCTTCGGTATGTAACATGACTAACAAGTATGTAATATAATTCAACATGCAACACGCATACACGTATATAGTTGTACAGGTAGGCTGTATACACATTAGGCAAATCATGTTTCATTCACAAGAATAAAGCACTAAGTTTAACTTACAAAAAATGCGTTATAGGACCTAACCCGTTTCACTGAAAAGATAAAGCATTATTTCTCGTTTCACTTTAATAATTAGTAACTTCTAGTGCGCCGATTTCTAATGCACAAGGCATCAACCGATGGCGCACCGAATAAGGCATAATATGTTAATCCGTTTCACTTTTAAAGTAACGCGTGTATGACCTGTTTGACTAATAAAACAAAGTACTATAACTCGTTTTACTTATAAGATAACGCATTATAACCCATTTCACTTACAATATAAATTCACGCTTTGATCCATTTCGCGCTTCTATCCAAATTAACGACAAGCTTAGTATATAAACAATATGCGAAGTAATCAGTCATCCGTGACCAGGTCGCGCTTCGTTTACGCCTATAGGGCTACGGATTAGAAATAATGACTATAGGTTGCAACTCGCTAAAAGTACTGTAATATAATGTAACGTACGTGTCTATATATAGACAAGTAATATACCACATGCTGACAAATGCGCCGCAAGTGGCTGCAGTCAGAAAAATAACTATAAAGAACCCTAGAAGTTGCTTGCTACTCATGGTGCTACACATATTCTCCTCATTGCATTACATTACATTATAGCACCTTTTAAGTAGGCCCTACCTCTCAAAAGCTCTGGTAATAGATTCTTGTGGGACGAGGAGGAGGAGGCAAAGCATGACGACCCGCCATAACGTGGGTCAAATATGCTCAGGTATGAATTCCAGGAGGGGCAAGCGTTCTATTTTGCCCCGATCTGCGTGTGCCATTCATGCATGATGTAATTATAGCGTTGCCAATTGTGTAGTGCTGAAGTTTAGAATGCGGAACTCAATGACTGCCGATTGCGAATTGCATTTGTGTTTCATCTCTGCGTCAGGTGTTCGAATCCCGGTGCGTCGCGCGAAAATGACAACTCGTTGTCCAGCCATATAAAACCTGAGGAAAGTTGCTCGTAATCGTAACCTCAGGATTTTATCGGCGTCCAAAAACTAAGTCGTGGGAACCAGCTTATTCATATACGCTTAGTCAAAATCAATATGGGTAAGATACTTTGGTTAGGTTCGGTTCCAAGTCAAGATCCAAAGGTTGTTGGATTGCTGTTGTCGTTTTTACCCCTTCGCCGATAGATCTTTAGGGTGTTAATAAAAAATTTTTAAATAGGCCCATTCAGATGAAAGTATTTTTAAACAATGGGCACTATGTACTTTAAAAGTAGTTTAACTATAACTATTTTAAAATTAAGTTTGAAGTGGTTTAACTAGTAGTTAGTGAATAGTTTTATAAAAGTAGTTAACTTTTTAAAAATACTTTTGTAACTACTTTCGCTCATGCCGTAATATTTTCCGTCTCTATTTCTACTTGCTTAGTTACACGAATTATTAAACTACACATCTTCACTTTAGTAATTCATGTTCAGCTGACTATTTCATAACAGCAAAGCAGTGTTACTAACTACGACAGACAAATGGAGACACTGGATAATAGTCGGCTGAGTATGCAACTGAAAACCATCCCACTGAAAAAGCACTTAGAAAAATAGTCAACTACAAATTGAGACTGAAGTCTAACTACTACAGCTACAGCTACTTTTAAAATAGAGTAGTTTAATACTTTTTAACTACTTAAAAAGTAGTGTATATACTAGATGTTAAATACAATGGTTAGCTACAGCCATCACTGAGTGTTTTAATACATAAATCAAATATTTTTAAAATATATACAAGGCAGATATGCTTAAAAACAGTTATAGAAGGAGTGATAACAGGCGTTACAATCGGACCATAAATAGTCGAATGCTTTCTTACAGTCTTTCTCAAAGATCAACCATCTTGAAACCGCAGTCACCGAGTTCTGTCACGGATTTCGCGCGCAAGACACCCGCCTAAAACAGTAAGAATATTTCCGGTTGCCATGGACACGCGATCGGAACGCCGCTTTGGAATGACTGAAGCCCGCGTTGGTTACCATTTATTCCTTCCTAATCAGACACGCTCAACGAATTGAGAAGAAGGGTTGACGAGGACCGGAGCAAACTAAATTCCCGCACTGAGATAAACTTAGCATAATCGATCAGTTGAAGATTTGCCCGGGGTCGTGACGACAATGTCGCCAAACAGAGTCGCTGCTGATTGGGCGGTTGTCTGCTTTTGACAGACGTCCCTGGTTGTCAATCAAACCCAGGGACAAAGGACGAAAGGAATCGACCGATTGCGTGGAACGGGCGCTGATGCGTGGAGGCTGCCGTGACGCGCCCATACCTGCTAGTCTTGTGTAATAACCTATGCACCTAGGTATATATATATAGCGCCTTTAAATTTATACATTTATTTAGATAAATATTATATAGCGACTTCTATTTTAGTATATATCTTCTAGATATTTATGTAGCGCCTTTTACGTGTATGTATCTAGATTTTTATGTAATGCCTTCGAAATGTACGTATCTATATATTTGTATAGCGGCTCTTAAAATGTTTTTATCTAGGTAATGATATGGCGCCTTCTGTTAATGTACCGTCCAGGCCACAAGTTTGCGAGCTACACCTTTGGACATATTTACCAGCTTTCTAGTATTTAGACTATTATTGAGCTACTTTTGGGGGTCATTGAGCTTGTTTCGCCATCGCTGTTGTAACAACAGTGGACCCCTGACTGGTGACAGCGAGTAATGTTTTCGGATCAAAGCAGTTTCACCCAAGTTTTAAAGTTTCTGCAGGCATATGAGGAGCCTGCCAAGCCAACGTCATGATCCCATGTATGTCATACCGACAGTAAAGCAGGCGCCAAAGATCATGGTGTGGGGATCGGTGTTGGGTGCTGGACGGGCTGGGTTGTGGATGATGCTGAAGAATACCACAATAAATAAAACTGTGTATCTGAACATTCCGAAAGTGAAACTGTCAAACATTATCAAGATCCACAATATCAGTAACATCCAAAGGGATGGTGCACCATGTCATGGTGTACTACAAAGGCCGTCAAATCCTGCCTGATGCAGAAGAGCATTCCACTGCTGGAGCCATGGGCTGGAAACATCTTGAACATCATTGAGAATGTGTGGACAGTGATGAAACAAAAGGTCTCTGTCCACAATTCAATTTCTGAGGCAGAAATGATCAACTGCATCAAAGCAGTATGGGCGCGCGTGAGCGGACCAGGATTTCAGCACGGACAGCCGCATGGCGAGCTCGGAGCGTGAGCCTATGGGGGGTTCTGGGGCGGAGCCCCAGAGAGGTCCGAAGGCAAAGCCCCGATGGAGTGAAGCACAACTAGCTAGGCAGTTAAACACCAGCATAAAGATCTTAAACTCAACGCGTCTTCGCATGGGCATCCAATGCAGTTCCTCACACGTGTATAGTTAGACATATGACCAAACTTAGGAATTCGTCCAGTTAGTCGAGCTGCTGTGTTTAAAACGTATTAAAGCTGATTTTTCCAAATAAGAAGCAGGCCAGGATAAATGGCTTTACCATAGTCAACCCTAGTGCATTTGAGTGCATGGATTAGGGTAGATGCAGCTTTGGCAGAGAGCGGGTGGCGTATACTGCGGATCTGACGCAGATGACAAAAGCATGCTCGACATGCTGTCCTTGCAACGCATTTGCGATGTATTTGGTTATATTAACTTGCGCTTTATAAATCTTCTTATAATAATGATACATGCTCATTGAAGGTCATTTCCTGATTTAGTGTCACTAATTTTTACTAATATTTACAGAGGCGTGTAAACAAGTGTGTGTACTAATTTTAGTGTGTAGACTATACTAGCCTAGGTTAACTTTAGAAATGAATTTGAATTGCAGCTCCTGTTGCAGAGTGATATCCCCAGGTAGTTACATTTTACACTTATTTTATGCGTCGTCATCTAGACAACGAGGCCTCTGTACTTTAACCCTCACATCAGTCTCATAAAATAGGCCTACAATGACAATAGTATCACGTACTTTCTTTTTAGCTCCAGCGCCTGCATATTTGTAGTTTTAAACTCAGATAAGTGTTGGTGGTCTAGAAGTAGCTTTTCTTTTGACCCAATTCCAAAATGAAATAAAGTGGACTCTCTTTTTTGCCTTCTCAGTTCTATCCTCTCTTTCACTTGCAGAACTCCTATCTTGTTTTTACTGCATTATTCCCAGTACGTAACGGTATAATTTCTAAACAGCATTTAACAGACTGTACAGTGCAGTCAAATTCTAATACTTATTATAGGGAAACCTAGGGACATCTGATATGTCTACGTGAGAGAGAATATAGGTTAATAGCACTCATCACTCCAATTTTCCTCTTTCCTATCTACTGAGATCTTTAAAGTTCAAGGTTTATAGGTTAACGGAAATTAGCTTAGTGATCTACTTACAAGATGCAAGTAAGAATACAACACACACACGCAAATACTCACACACACATACACAGACTCACACATGTGCACCCACACACACACGCACTAGAAGGATATGACTCGATTAGTTCATTGAAAATGAGCAGGGTCGAGGTCACGGTCGCTATAGAAAACCGCCTGCATTTACATTTATTTACTCTGGAGATCTAAATCTTGTATTTAGATCTCCAACAGGAGGGCTAAAGACTGGGGTATCGAGCAAGGTAGGATTCTACACATGTTTACACCAGTGGAAATATGATATTGAGACTGAGAGACAGTCTATAAGAGTATATCGTTTGCAAAATGGATGGAACCGAAAATTCGTTATTTGTAGTATTTTAAATGCATTATTTTAAGGTTTCCGCGTTGTATTCTAGCCCTAGTTTTGGTCTTCAATTCTAACACAGCAAACGACGGAGGGCCATTCCCCGACCCCTTAGACCCGTCCTTGGATGCACGAGATTACACCCGAATTTAGCAGAAAACTGGCCCGACTGAAGCCGCACCTCATAAAACTTTCAAAAAGAACAAAGGACATCACTGCAAATATTGATTTTTGGTTCTAATGTTGTTGTTGTTTAGTGACGTTACAAGGTGAGTGTGTTATATTCTTAATCGCATCTTGTTGTTGTCTAGTGGCACAGACACTTGAAACAGAATAAATAGTCTTTTAAAAGATTTTCTTGCTGTTTCAGTGAATTTGTTCATTAGAATATGCTGGTCCCAAATTTTTGGCCATGACAGTATGTGCCTAAATATTTATATAGGGCCTTTTGAGAACCTCTCAGAGGCGTGAATTGTGGAATCAAAAGATATCTGGTCCTGTAGGACTAGAGTTAACGTCATGTATGCCTTTAAGTCTAAAACCTCCAGGTCTATATATGCCTAAAGGAGATCAGTACTGTCGGCCTAAGGACATCTTGGCCAAAATATGCCTAGAGACGTTCAAATAAAGATGAAGAATAAGACGAAGAATAAAAAGAACAAGAACGAGAACTAGAACTCAATAAACAAGGCAAGAACAAGAATACGGAGAACAAGAAGAGGGAGAGAAGAGACATCTAACGCCTGACTTGTGCGGTGAAGAATAGAACAACATAAGGGAACGGAGAGCAAATCTTAGGTGCTCAGTAGACAGCTAGCTATCAAACTGCGGATGATGACGACAATGATGATCATAATAATGAAATGCTGCTGCTGCTGATGATGTTGATGATGACGCTGATGCTGATGATAATGTATCCGTTTTCACCATCCATCCATCCATCCATCCATCCATCCATCCATCCATCCATCCATCCATCCATATATGCATGCATGGATGGATGGATGCGCGTACGTACGTGCGTAACTGCATACGCATCGGTCCGGTGAGAGAAAGCCTAAGCTATAATTTGGCCTGACCATGCGAAATTGACCTGACTACATTCCTCTTTCACATATTTTATCCTGACTCCCCTTCTTCCTATTTTTTCTCTTTCCGCTCCCCGTAGCTGCCACGCTGTCTCTCTGCCTGACTTTTGGATCTTGACCTGGAACTTAACCCTTTTGATTATCTAATTTGTTTTGACTGAGAGCCTGTGAATAAGCTGGTCCCCGTGACGTTGCTTACGTTGGGCGCTGTAGAAATCTTTGGATTGCGATTACAATTATCAGCTTTGTTCTGATGCGCCATTGCCTGAAGACCAGTGCAGTGGATACTGGCGATATATGAGCTGTTACTGAATGTTAATAGGATTTATTATTGTTAAAAAATTATACCTGCACCCTTCACCTTCTGCTTATCTTCTTTGTAGCTCCACTTCCAAAAATTGCCATCGCATCCGTCTGCCTAATCCTTGAACCTGGGCTGGGAACCGATCGAACCTAACCATACCTGCCTCACCGATTTTGTTTCTCTAACATAATGCCTGTAAAAAAGCTGGTTTTCATAAATTATCATATTTGGCGCTGAAGAAATCCGCAGATTACGATAAAGAAATGAGTAAATTCATGTAATTAGTAGGCCTACGCCCTACAAGCCTACTATGTGCAGAAATCTATTACCTTTTTGGTAGAAAAATTGGTTAATGAATGAATCGGCGTTCCATACATTGTAGGCGGTGCTTCGGTTACTGAGGTGTAGAACCGGGGTGAAACTTTTCTTCGAAGAAGAAGTGTGAATGGAGGTTTAGTTAGGTGTGAGTTACAGTGAAGAATTTGGAATACATTTTCACGATCAAAATATGAATGAACTGGGCCGGAGTTTTGCGAAACCCTAGCGCCCTACCGAACTATGAAGTTGTAATGAATAATGTCATCGTTCCAGATATGCAATGTCGATGAGGATCTACCGGGGCAAGTAGTTTTTGTCGTTTCGAAAGTGTTAAGTTGGAGCCATCCGGGTATTTATGTTAGGGGTTTGTTTTTCGTACACGTGAACAACGTAAGAAATCGGAGTCTATTCGAGAAATTTGTGCTAAATGAGGTCCGACAGGTTTCTATTGAAACGAACGGTACGGGTCGGGCTTTGGGGACTTTTAGCCAATCTCGTCAAATTTTACCCGATGATAGACTGGGCCATTCATTAGAAGTCTAACCCGCTTATTCCGATATTGTGGAACCGATCAATTCCAGTAGAGCAGGTTGAAACACGGACTTAACTCCAAACAAGCGGAATAATACATCAGAAGATAGGTTATTATATATAGATTAACCATGTTAAAATCCCCATGAATCCCATTTTGGGTTGAGAAGATTCAGGCGATGTTCAACATACATTCAAACGGGCATGGGTAGTGAAGGATCTCACCTGATAAATTCATTGAAAATTGAGCAGGGTCGAGGCCATACAGTCGCTATAGAAAATGCGTACATTTACATGGTTCATTCTATGTCAACTCGGCCAGTGACCCCACGACCATCGCAGATATGGACAATTTCTCACAAGTATGTAGATTAATATATATCATGAAGGTCTGCAAAGTTTCAGTCCTTAATACCTTGTAGTTCTTGAGATATGAGGCTTATAGCACATCTGGGTTGCCCGATTTTCAGTTCCATGTAATTTACATGTTTTTTTCTTATGTTTGCCAGTCGCTGTATTTCAGTAGATATTCTACAAATCAGCATGAAACTTTCAGTGTAGCTTCAGTTTGTGATCTAGTTTCAGGAACTGTAAATTATGTAGCTCTAAAATATTTTAAAATATTGTGGGTGTCAAACATGCTACTGCGTAAATATTTAGCAATATGTGATAGCTAATTCTGCTTGAAGTAGAGCCATTAACCCTCAGTAAGACTTTTGCAGCATTCTTTTCCGTAATACTACACCATGTGTATTACTCAGAATTTAATATGTACTTGTATGCAGTAGTTATTTGATTCACAGATTTTACCACACATAGGAAAACCTAAGAAAAGTTCATATGAATGAATTATAATCTATGTCTTATCTACTTCATCTGTTACTAGCATGTTTAATAAGGTGCCTGTTCATGATATGCAAGTCAGATTTTGATAGTGAAATGCTGGTGTGCTGAATGTCACATTAATGTGGCAGGGTTTTTACTATTATCAGTACTGTAAAAGCATTTAAATTCAGTGTTCAAGTACTGTTATTTCTCATTTGGCTAAACTGTAATGCTGACTAGGCTTTGCGGCTTCAGATGTCCACATTTACGTGCAGTCTTTGCTCGTCAGTGCTGTATTGTAATGCTTGCTAGGTGTGAGATTTGAGGTCAAAGCAGTGTGTTACAATTGGATGCATAGATATGCACGCTCTTTGCGTATGTGAATTGCATCAGAATGTTATCTTCGTTGGCTGTTGTTTCTACTAGGCTTAATAACATGAACCCGTTAAGTGTGATGGTCTGCAGTGTGGAAGTATGTACAGCATTGCATGCTTTGCTACTGTGATATCTGTCCTGGCCAGTAGGCAGTTACTGTTGTTTGAAGGAGATATTCGACTATGCCCATATGAATTTTTTGACAGTGTTGAGTACAAGCGTTGGCTATGTAAGCTGGAACAACACTAGTTGATCTTAACTTGCCTGTTGATCACTTTATCAAGAACCTTGCTATTGCTTTTGACAAGGTGCGGCAGCTTCGCTTTAGTACCAAGGCTCAGTCAGCTTACTACTATAAAGCAGAAGAAATTAAATGTCTGAACTACTGCATTGTTCCATGCAGCACAGCACAACAATCATTCATTTTTTGGTGCTGGTCATTGAGAAAAATCTGAAAATAAAATTTCCCATGTTGGACCAACTGATTTATTTCAGTGATGGAGCAGCTGGTCAGTATGAAAACTAAAAAACCTGACTAATTTATGCCACTGTGAAAAAGACTTTGGAGTTAAAACGCAATGGAACTTCTTTGCAACTGGCCATAGCAAAAGCCCATGTGATGGAATTGGCGGCACAGTGAAGATGCAGCACGTGCAAGTCTGCTAGCTGCAAGTTCGGGTCAGATACATGTATTAACACCAAAGGACTTGTTTGTTTGAGCCGAGAACACATGTTACAGACATCAGTTCCATATATGTCTCAACTGAAGACATTTATTTTGGCATGCTGCCTCAAGCCAGCCACACATCAATTCAAGTGACTAACTTAGCGTAGTTGCATTCTAAGGCCTTAAGTCCAGAAGCTTTGCATACGTTGGTCCCATTTACATATTTATGTGTCGACTTTCATAACTGCTTACTTTCACACATATGAACCTATCTGTCTACTTAGTTACATAACTGTTTACAAAAAATACTACCTTGTCTTCCTACTTACTCTCTTAAATACCAGTTTGGTTGCTTGCTCGTATACGATAATTTGTACGCACACACATGTGTCAACCTTCCTACTTAATTAGCTACTGAACTCATTTCCTAATTGCTTACCTACTTGATTTTCAACTTCATTTCAAATTCAGTTACCTCCTTAGTCATTATTCTGTGCAATAATTCACTACTTACTTTGCTATCTATTAACCTGATTTCATAACTACTTACAGCCTCCCTTAACTGCGTACATAATTGCTTACGAACATCGCTTGTTGCTTATTTATGATTTTGTTTACTTACTTCCTTGCTTGGTGAATACTTGTTTGCCTAGATTCATGCATACTAACATACATACATACAAGTACATACACAGATGCATACATGCATATATGCATGATTCCTATTCAAATATGACATTTGGCATGTTATTCAGTTATTATTTTGCATGCATTCGTTCTTGCATACCGGTCTGCACATACATACATTTTGAAATTTGAAAATTTATATAAAATTCACATATTGGCATCGGAAGATGGGAGTAGATGCGGTTGGACTTCTTGTGGTCCTGTCTATCATTGGGTAAAATTTGACGAGATTCAGTAACAGTCCCCAAAACCCGTTTTCCATTGGGTGGAGTTGAACTTTTGAAACTTCCTAGGAAATTCACAGATTGGTTCTGGAAGGGAAAGGTACGTTAGACTTTTTGTGATCCTGTGTATATCAGTGAGTAAAATTTGGTGATTTGGGGACATCGGTTGGAGTTGAATGTTGAAAATTCACAAGTAAGTAATGCATTTGTTAACGTGCCATATGTCCACTGACTGGACGAGGAATCATAGGTGAAAATTCTTCTGTTTCGAGACAGTATTCTGGAGAAGGTAAGTTATGATAAAAGTAATCGCTCATTTAATACACCTCCGTCTATGATAAGTCATAGGATATCTATCAAAGTTTAGGACATTTTCAATGGTTGGATAAAGTAATCACTCGGTGGATATACCTCTCTCAACAAAAGTCCTCCAACAACCAAACTACCTTTCCTTTGTAACCGTAATTGTAATGGAACATTAGCATAGCATCTTGAAAGAATCTCTCCAAAGTGCTCTACATTTGACTATCAGTCTGCTAGAGAAGTTGGTTCTTTAACTTTCTTGAGAATGTGATGCAATCCACATTAATGTAAAATAACATAAGATGTAGATGTATGGACGTGGGTAGTATGGTTAAGCATCGGTTTGACATCATGATTAAGGTGCACATTGTATGGGAGAAAAAGTGGAACTTCCCCCACCCTTCACTTGTTCAGCCACTGAAGATACATTTTCTGCAACACATTTCGTTCTTGACCATATGCCCCTAGATCTTTGCCCCTCATTGCTGCCGACCAAAAATCGTAACCTATGGATGTGAAACATGCACTGTGATTCGAACCCGGAACGCAGAGGTGAAAGCCAGAAGGATCAGGCAATCTATGACCAACCGTACTGCCCATATTGTCGGCCAAACAGTAAGTGTTCACCTTATGAATCGGCCTGATCACACAAATTAGCGTCTGCTACACTATGAATAAATCCCTTTGCGAAATTCCCAGACCAAAACGCTAATTGGCGTCTGCAAGCCTGTGAATAAATCCCTTTGCTAACTTCCCCATCTGTGTGGTCCTTTGTTTGCACTTTGATTAGTGCTGCACAGCTATAAGACGTATTCGCTGTTTTCTCCTTCTCCCCTCAATTAATAATCGCTGTCGATCCCGGATCTTCATCATCATCAGTTTCTGATGTATTGTTCCAAATTTTGGATGCATGTTTTTACTTTGGCTTGATGACACTTTTTATAGACAGAGGCTGATTCTTTTGGACCCTATGGTGGATCCAGTGGCAATGGCCCTCACTTCATTTAGGGGGCCGCATCAATGAAATGGCCTTCAGCCAACTTTGGTGAGGATTGTCCAGAGAAATTATGAAGTAAAAATTTTTGGAAGTGGGTACGAGGATAACTAGTGGGAGAAAGAAACAGAAAAACCTCCAGGGGTTAAGTGGCCAAAATATGCGCATGACTAAAAGAAGGTGGTCAGAAATGTTTGCCATCCAGTTCCTCTTCCAGAGTTGAATTTGCCCTCACCGTTCTCATCTTCTGGACCCACCAGTGTTTGGATCTGTTGGAAGGCAGTGTTTCATCACCTTTAAAAGGTGCTGTATAAATGCACCTGAGATATATACATACAGACATGCAGTATGCCAAATAAAAATAATAATAATTAGCAACTGCTATGTAGTCTAACTTGTCTTATGCACAAGGCATCGACTGATGGCACATCAAAACCAAGTTTTAGTCAAGTCAGTACCAAAAAGTCGGTCCACTGAGATAAAGAGGCAGTCTCTGGTAGATAGGCGGGCTGATAAAGGTAAGTCTTGAGTTGAGACGGAAATGACATAAGAGAATGAGCAGAACACACAAGATGCCGGGAAAGAGGAGTTCCAAAAATTAGGTCCAGTGACTGAAAAGGTTTATTCAGCAAGAGCAGTTCTAGTTTTTGATATAACCAGAGAAAGGCAATCAGATGAATGAGGAATTGATTTTAAGTACTTTGCATGGTTGGCCACAGTTCAGTATTTTATAAACGCTAAGCCCCAATTTGAAACGGATCCTTTCTGAATTGGAACCAATGCTAAGATTTGCATACTGGATTTATATGCTGATATCTTGATGTATGAGTTGTGACTGTAGTCAGTGAGTTCTGAGCTTGCTGGAGTTTGAGGATTTTTGACTTTGACCAGTGGCTGATCCAGAAGTTTACAAAGGTAAGGTGGTAAGCAAGTTGTATTTAACTTCACCCTTGTTGGGGGTTTTTCAGCAGAAAATTTTATTATTATTTGTTGATAATAGTTTGTTTCCCAGCATTTGATAACCATTTTAATTATCCCTTTTTTGTGACTTTTAACTTTCCAAGTTTAGTAGGCAACCATAATCCTAAGCATTTGGGTTGGGAGAAAACTAATGGATTGCCCTCTTCCTCAAACACATGGCGCGATGGATCTGCCTTTGTATAAGACATTCATACATACACATAAATACACACATACATACATGTATATAAATCCGCTCTCTGGATTGTGTTTACTAGCTAGAATTGGAAATTGCATATCGGGTTACTTAGAACACTCAAAAAAGAAAAGGGGACACTAATGTGGCTAAACACAACTGTCTGGCATCAAAGCACACCCATTGTTGCCTGCTGCCAGACAGTTTTGCTTAATTGCTTCAAGGCCACAAGCCTCATTGACTGTGCACTGACTGTACATTAGTGTCTGCTGTTTCTGGAAATTTTTATGAACAGTGCTATAGAAATGTTGTTACATTATACTACATTGCTCAGAAAGTGTGGTGCTTTAATTAGATGCAGCAGTATCACATCCGGAGGGTGGGTTTGTCGATATGTATCTAGCTTTTGTCAGCCTTCTGGTCTTTAGAGGGCCTCTTCCTGCCCTGATCGATTGTCGGGCAGATTTACAGGGCGCCTGGGTTGCTCTGATAAAAACTGCCCCGTTTTTCGACCAGAAAGATGACTCTGTTACGTTATATGTGTGTGTATATGTATGTATGTATTTTGTATATATGTTTGTATTTGTAAATGTGTTTAGATGTGTAAGTAGGTGCATCTGTACATGTGTATGTATGTAGGTATTTACCTTTGTTTGAGATCCAGCTGGAGTATTAAAGCATTCAAGAGTTTGAGACCCGACTTCCAGTGAAGTATCAGACTTCGAGTTTGAGACTCAAGACAAGTTTCAGCAAAGTATTTTATACTTTGAGACCTGAGCCTGCAAAGTATCATGGGGTTTGAGAGCTGAGCCATCAAAGCATCATAGGCTTTGCGACTTGGGATCTTTGAGAAACAGACCTTTGAGACGCAAGACCAGAGCCAGCAAAGCATCATTGGCTGTCGAGACTCGAGACGTGAAGCAGCGAAGGATCGTAGAGTCGAGACGGGACGAATGGAGCCGAAAAATTTACATCCAATTAATATAATTATTTGATTTGCGATGTGCATGCCGTGCGTACGCCAGCCAGCCAGCATCGCTTCAGGTCCTGTTTGTCAGCGGATGTAGGCCTGACCTCTGTTGACCCAGAAAGTTAAGTGCTTCTTGCTGAGTCAGTCAACTTATAAACCTTCGAATTTATGTAAATATAATGTACCTGAGCATTTTATAGCGCATATAAGAAGTTATCGCTTTTCAGGAGCGAATCTAAGGGGTTTTCTTGAAGAGGCGAAATTTAAATGTGCAGTTACGATTATGGTAATGCACGTGGACGTTTATAAAGCGCCTTTTATTGATCCCGCAAAAGTGCAAAAAAGAAATAACTGCGGGCCGTGTATCTGTGTGCTTGCTTATGTATGTGTGTTTGTTTGCATGTCTGGCCCTTCCCCTCCATCTTTCCCCGCTTCGATGGGCCGAGGAGTGGTGGCGGGAGGCCGTTAAACGACTGTCGAACGACCAACGTAGCCCAGTGCCATTTAGACCCTCCGTCCAATCACCTTCGCTCCATTCAGACAATCCCTGCCTGATCGCAGCAGACAGTAGTGTGGCCAGAATGTTCCTGTGATGTCCCGAATATGCCCTATATATTTGTCGTGATGTGTCAGACATGCTGACTGACCTAAGGGCTCCCATACTGATATATGCGTATATATATATATATACAATTATATACACAATTGTGGGTGTGTGTGCATATATAGCGCTTGCGTTGTTGCTAAAAGGCGCTATAGATATACCCATGTACTATACGATAGTATGTATACAGTGCTACACAGTACAGCGCTGTAAACCAAACAATACGGTACTATACGATAGTATACTATACAGTAGAAAACTGTTATAATATGCAATACTGTATTGTGCTAGTCTGCCAGCGGACGCGTAAGTTTCTATGAATTTGAAGCAGGGGTCAGTCAATTTAAGGTAACTTTATCCGGCGGCGAGCGACAAGCCCATCCGACTAGACACAGTGTACAAGCACTTAATAGTACACACCTGTACACTACTACGCACATAGGCACAAGCCAAGTGGCAGGACGCTGGTTGTCGGGACGCCGGGGAGCCTGGCGTGGGAGGGACAACAGAAGCCGGGTTTGGGGAGAGAAGGAGAGGGTGCGGGTCAGAAGGGTGTCGAAAACTTTGCACTTGGCTCTACGATTAGGCCTTATTATTTTCCTGTCAACCAATTCCAACAGGTGGGTCCACAGTCCACCCGCTGGCTCGAGCGGCCGGCTTTGTCAGTTTTAATTTCGGGCGCCCTCTCTGTTCGTCGAATATCATATTTACATTCATTATTTTGTACGTAATTCATTTAATATATGTAACAGTATACGTAGGATCGTGTGAGCCTGTGTTTATACGGATATTTCTGGCCTTATTGCATGTATTTTTATATGTAGGACAGTTAAGGTAACTGCTTACGTGATTATATACATACGCATATTGAACGTACTATATATGTAGATGTGTACATGAGTTAAGGTAACTATTTATCTAATCATGACATTGGCTGCCCGCAGAATAACAAATAGGAGACTTTGGAAGTCACAAAATAGCACGTCCACTGTGGTTTACCCACTTCATATGTTGGTGACACCTAATGATAGTTTTTGCAGCTGCCTTAGTGGAAGGTCAGCAAACTCAATTAAACCAGTCAGTCAGCTCATGAAGCACATGATGATGATGACAGACTAAACATTTGCTGCAGCTGTGGATGTGGGAGACCCAGTGAGCGAGCTGTTGCAAAAACATAAACTAGGTGTTGCCAGCATATAAAGTGGGTAAACCATAGCTGGCACACAATTGTTTCCTTTCCACTGTGTCCCCCATTTCAGGACCAGACTAGATTTCAAGCTACCTCGCTGTTTTCACTCTGTACGGACTCACAAGACTTCTTGTCAGGTCCTCTGTTTTAATCTGACTACTCCATGGACAAGGACAGCTTTTGGTGGGTGTGCCTTTTCTATTTTTGGGCATATACACTGGAACTGTCTTCTGGCAAATGTTCTCTCTGGAGAGTCTCTGTTAGCCATCAGATCTGGACTAGAAATTCAAATTTTCCACGACTCGTTTCTTTGTAAGATGTTGCCGCGTCTTTTCAGATTCCCCTTTTGGCTTTCAAGTGGACTTGCCGTGAAATTTGGCTATGCACACCAATGTTGCTTAGTAGCAACTGATGCCTTGAGCATTATCATAGTGGCACTTCAGAAGTTCTGTACATATGTATGCTGCACTTTTTAAAGGCGTTATATTATTACTTGTGTTGATTCTGTACATTTGTGCATGTGTCTACATCTGTCTTATATTACCATATCTAGCTTATCTTGATCTTACTTTACCATAACTGATCTTACCACATACCTCATATGATCTTAAATTACTTGAGCTGATCTTACCAGACTGTATAAATATGCCTTAATTAATCTTACCTTACCTGCTGTTACCTAACGTTAACCAATCCAACCTGATCCTGTGTTAAGTTCGCGGTGTGCTGTGGTTGCAGGAGCCACTATTGTCTGGTGGAGGTGAAGGCGCAGGTGATGACACGCGACAACGCCCTTGGAATGTGGGTTCCACACTCAGGAGGTGGCATGAGCCGTGTCGGTGTCTTCCAGGCTCCAGATCCGGCTGCAGCTGACCTTGGTTGCATCCAGTACGTCATCAACGGGTACCGGATGTCTGATGATGTGGTGAGTTAACTCGTCCATTCAGTTTTACATTTGTGCTCGTGGTCGTTTTTGTTCACTCATATGCTTATTCGCTAGATCATTCGATCAGTCATTCTCTAATTCAGTCATTCATTGATCATTTGTTCAGTCATTCACTCCTTCATTCATTTGTTTATACACTTGATCAATTCATTTATACTCGATTGATTATTCAGTCATTCATTCATATTCGTTTGTTCATTCAATTGATCATTTGTTTAATCATTCATTCATAACTCCTAAGCTTATAGGCTTGTTCGTGCACTCATATGTTCATTCATTTGTTCACTCATTGACTAACTCACTTGTTCACTCGTTCAGTCATTTATGCATTAATGGCTTGTTCTTAGAAGGCAATACAAAAGTGATCTCATACATACTATATAGTTCTTCATACAAACATGTACACATTGTTACATACTGCATACATATATAATTCATACATTCTTTACAGTCAGCGTTTTAATGTAGTGCCTCGTCAATGCCATTTTCTGTTATCAGGTCATCCTGCACTGTGTGCTGTCAACGGACTTTCAGTATACAAAGGTGAACCCAACCTTTCATCATTGGTCTGTCGAAGAGAAACGCTTCGGTCTAACGTTCCAGACGTTTGCTGATGCCACTGCATTTGAAAAGACCATTAATTTGGTTATGGAAAAGCTCAGGTCAACGGGTAAGTTCTGGAAAGGTAAACCAGGGAATTACAAACCTTTATATGAGCTTTGATGAATTAAAATTTGAAAATGAAGAAGCTCAGATCATCAGGTGAGCTTTGTAAACGTAAAACTAGGTCACAGAGTATTTCAAATTACTTTGCAAAGGTAAAATTACATGATCAAGAACCTCGAATCTTCACATGAGCTGTGTAAAAGTAAACAGCTTTTCTAAGATCTCAAATCACTTTGCAAAGTTAAATCTTGGAAATGGATAAGCTCATATCTTGAGATGAACTTTGAAAAAGTACAACTAGGATTTGGAGGACTCTAAATCTTCACACAAGCTGTTTAAAGTAAAAGGTAAACTGGGAGGTTTATACGAAGTGGGCTGATGACACTAATTACTATCAATTGGTGTCTTGTGCATTTCAGTAATGGTGCTGTAAAAATTAAATTAACACTGTACCTTACTGTACTTTACCTGATCTTTTCTTACTGTATCTTGCATTAACTTACTTAACTTACCTTAAGGGTGATATTTTAACTGTTGTTTTTAGGTGCCGTCATGTCGCTTCCCTCCAGAGATGGCACCAGTTCTCGGAAAAGCTCACCAAAGGTAGCGATTTCATTCTTTGCAATAACTTCTATTGCTGTATGTTCTGTACTTCAGAAATTGTGGCACAGATGGTGCTTCTCATGTTAATTGTAAATGCTTCCCATGCTAATTGTAACGTGGGTCTTCTCATTTTTTTATTTTGCTTACTAATCGAAGTTTTGTGCTCAGTGCGTAAAAAGTGGTTGTTTATAGCTCACTGTATTTCCATGGCATCATCACACCAAGAGCACATTGGAGTATTTTTCTGTATCATGTTCTGTGTATATTTATTTGTTCGATACTAGAGTTCTGTTTGAAGATGCCTAACTCAAGTGCCATTTAAATTTATTTATACAGTATAATATTATAAATAGAGTTGTGTTTCAATATGCCTGAATCAGGTATTATATAAATTTATACAATACAATAGTATTTTGTTTCAATATGCTTAATCAGATGCTATATAAATTTATTTATACAATACAATAATAGTCTGTTTGAAAATGACAAGCTCACATGCATGTATCCAGTTTGACCCAAGTTCAGTCCCTTGATCTATCAGAATCTAATCTAATCATATGTAATCCAGAAACTTCTGTTGTACCACTCTGACATTACATTGTGATTTCACTGTTCTTCACTTGGCTGGATTTTTGTTTGCAGGACTCTGTGGCGCTCCGTAAAGAGACGGAAAAGACACCTCGTCTTCCATTAAAGATGCACCAGCGACCAGTCGCTCCAGCTCCCCGCACGCTTTCCAACTGGACAAACTATCCAGATTCTTACTCCCGAACCAAGGACACCCTGGGCTCCATCTGTTCGCTAGAAAACATCCACGAAGCAACGAAGGACTCTGCAAATTCTGCCCTTGCCTGCAGTTCCTCATCCACCGAGGTCTGCAGTGTAGCATCTGTTGTTGCCTGCAGATCTTCGTCTGATACACTGCCGCCAAGTCTGCCTTTCATCAGCTCACAGTCAAAGTCCGACAGCAGGCCGCAGTTGAGACCACAAGAGGGACCACAGCCTGGTCCTGACGTTGCGTCGCAATCAAAATCCTACTGCGATCTTGAGACCCAACCGCTCGTGCACATGCAGCAATCGTCCCAGTCCAAAGTTGTAAACGAACGATCAAGACTGTCGGCAAGCAAATCACCGCGCCCAACCAGGTGTCCATCACCAAAGCTTCAAGAAAACGCCATCCCATTCACTTACGTGAACAACCCGATCACTCCAAAAGTGGTCGTCGAGTACATCGACAAGAAACGGCCGCAAACACCTCTACCACCTGTGCCTTTGAGAATGGATGACGCTAGAAGACCGACGTATGAGACCAAACAGTCGCAGGATCTTGTGAGTGCCGGCAGATCTGGCCTGACCTGGGACGACGTCTTCTGCGATGACCTTCCCCAAAAGCTCATGTCAGTCCCAGCATCAGGCGGCTTTATCTCGGACCCAGCGGCTATCTATGTCGCGAGCTCCTATGTCCATTTCACAAAAGACAAGGAGACTTCTGGGTGCCCAGAAAAGAACGAGTATTTCTACCCGAACCTCGATGCTGTTCCAAGCTTTCCGCCTGCCTCATCACATCGGGGTTTGGCGATCAGAAACGCCTATCGTGACTATCGCAATCTTGAAAAAACTGATGTCCAGCCACCCGTGCCTCCACTGCCGATAAAACCCCATCAACGGCACGCCACGAGCCGCACGAAGGAGTCACCTCGCAAGTCAAGCGATCTCTACCGGTCGGACAGTGCCAACTTCAAATCAAAGTGCACGTACTGTGGCGAGTACTTTTCACCAAAGGAGAACCGGCGTGGTGTGTGTGCTGACGGGCCAGACGCGTTCCGGGACTGCGCTAAGAGCTGTGTCTGCCCCGCAGCTGCACTTGTCTACCACTGTGCGGACGAAGAAGACAGCGTTGCAACGGACCTCTGGACTTGTGGGACGCGTGATAGAAGGAGCTGTCGCCAGTGGACTGTTCTAACGATTGTCTGTCTCCTGCTGCCATGTATGTGGTGCTTTCTGCCAATGCGATCCTGTCACCATTGCGGTGTCGCATGTGGGTGCTGTGGCGCCCGGCACCAGGCTGCATTGCCGCTTGCATCAAACGTGTAACATGGCTCAAAAAATTTGCTGGTGAAATACAGCCAGATTCCAGTCAGTGTGGTGTGAAATATCGCAGGAGATGAGAAATGAAGTGGGGTTCCAGATAGTGCTGTGCAGTACAAGGCACTAGTTGGTGTGGAGTGCAAATTCGCAGGAGATGCAAAATAAAGTTGGGTAAAGGGATGGTGCCATGCAAGCAGGGCACCAGCGGATGTGGAGTAAAATATCGTAACACTCAGGAGATACAAAATAAAGTGGTGAGGTGGTGCAGCTCAAACTGGTCACAAGTCGATGCCAAGTAAATAATCATAGGAGATGCAAAATAAAGCAGGGTGCCAGACTAAGTAGAGCAGCATCATTGCGAGGATTCGGACTTCTGTTCACTGGATTGTTGTTTTGGAATGACTTTGCATGGAAGCAACTGTTGATTGATGCCTCGTGCGTTATGACAGAAACCGTTGTCGCTGTAGAAGTTTCCAGATTAGATTAGACGAGTTAAAGCTCGCCAGTGGGTGCACTGCAAGAAAACGGGTCACAAAGCTGACTGTTAAGCCACTGGAATCGACGTTTAAGCCTTTAGGCACCTCCGATTGCAGTGAAACCATGCTACCACTGTCTCTGGTTGAACCCATTTTTTCAGAGGTTGTTGTATTCGGTGCACATGCAGAATTGCCAACCATTCTGGAGGCTGCGGTAGTCGGAACTTTGGGACCTAGTTTAAGGATTTTGGCATTGTTACAGAATACATAACTGTGTTTGTGTGTTTGAACGTTTTCTTTAACCCTTTACCCCGTTGTTCACACATACATGCCTTTTATGAACCTGCCGGGGGCACAGAAACTGGATGTCAAGAAAGGTGCAACTTCAAAGTAAACGTATGTCCTTCTGCCGTTCAAGATGGCAGCACCAGTGACAACTTTTGACAATGGCATAAATATTTCAAGTTATTTCTTTAATAAAATATGAACAAATTTTCATTTCGTGCAGTGTCATGCCTCTCCTTTTGCACTTCCAAAGCACTGCAACTGAATGCTCTACCAAATCATCTCACAGAATCCAATCTAATATGCAAGTTATATCACACCATTATCGTAGTGAACAAAACAATTGATGATGTGACTTCAAACACCAACTTTCATTTTCTTAAGTGTCCCTTACATTTCAAACTCGATTATTGCCAATGATAGACTTATAAGGTATGTATGTATGACTTGATTTGTAAAGCGCCTTTTAAGTAACTCACAAAGGCGCTGCAGCACGGCTTACTAACGGTCTGTAGATAGGAACGTCTTCACACAGGCAGAAAATGTTTATTGAAGTGTTGAACAGGCAAGGGATCGGATGTATGGTGGAAGAGTGTTCCAGAGAGACGGCGCCGCAGTGGAGAAGGCGCGGCCTGCCCGAGCAGACGTACGAGAACGCGGTACAATGAGTTGACCATGTGTCGCCGATCGTAGTCTCTGTCGACCAGGTTGATCAGCAACCGCCTTGATGAGCTCATTGATGTAATCCGGCGCAGAGACAACGATCGAGGACCTGACCATGAGGAATATTTCGAACTGTACCCTCTTCTCAATTGGAAGCCAATGTAGGGTTCTTGTATGCAGGCAGAAATATGCGAGAATCTGGACGTACCAGCGACGAGCCGAGCAGCACAGCTGAGGACGGACTGGAGCTGACGGATGCGGAATTTAGGCAGGCCGACCAGGATGGAGTTGCAGTAGTCTAGACGCGTGATGATGAAGGAATGGATGAGCGTGACTGCCGCGCTATGTGACAGGTTTCGACGTATTGCCCTTATCTGACGCAGTTCTTAGTAGCAAGTCTTGCAGAGTGAATTAATATGGCCCGCCATCGACAGCTCTTCGTCCAACAAAACACTAAGGTGATAAGAGAGTGCTATCTAATCTACTGACCGATTTGGAAGAAGCAGACAGACTGAATCATTTAGCTATTTTTCCAAAAGTAATATCTTGAAACGGCAGATCCTAGTGTGGATGGATCATTCTTAGACACGGTTACATGATTCTGTTGGTTTAAATGAAGTTCAGTTTTAACGGAGTCCTACCAATCACGCTCTACCAATCTCTGCCTGACTTTTGAATCTTGATCTGGAACCGAACTCCTTTGACCTATCGCTTTGGTTTTGACCGAGCGCCTGTGAATAAGCTGGTCGCCGTGACGTGGCTTTCGTTGGGCAATGTAGAAATCTCGATATTACAATTACAATTAATAATAATTACTATGGTCTGCCAAGATGGCGGATCAGGTGTTACCTGTTACAGCACTGATATCTATTAAATATAGATATCACTGTGTTACAGTACCAACGAGGTAATATATTAACCAGAGAAAGCACTGTCTTTTATTTGACTTACGGCTGTTGAATCCGCCGGCAGCAACACATGGCCGGGCCAAATAGCTGACGCGCCGCCACATGTCAACAGTGCATCTGCCAATGCAACTAGGATGTGGAAATTAGTAAAGTTGTAGGTCTACTTTTGTCTCCCGGCCAACTGAGTGATTCATGATTATTTCTAACTAATTTTTGTGAGGCTAACTGCGTAGTCGTGCAGAAGTTCAAAGTATCGGAAACCAGGGCCGATATTTTATCTGCCAGGTACGCTTACGAGTTCCTTGAGACCAAAACGTTCACTAGCAGACCAAGAGAAGACCGAGATCTAGATCTTGGTCGGATACCCAAGTCGAGATCGAGACCAAGACCTATGCACTCCCGAGAGAGACCCAGAGGTTTGGCCGCCGAGACGGAGATATCCATGAAAGCGTATTTTATTGTCGGCATTCGGCAGCTTACTTATTGTTTTAATGCAGGCCTATGTTGACTAACTTGACTTAAGTTTTAGGAGGTTTTACTATGATTTTTCAATAATTTTATAAGTTGCTTTGGTATCAATTTATTGTCGTTGTACTTTATGTTGCAGTCATGTTACGTTACTACGTTTTTCGTTGCTGCCAACGTGGCGGACTGGCTACAAAGCTTATAATAATAATTCTGGCAACGTATTACAAGAAATATGTGACATTAATTAAATTTTTCGGTTAGTTTTAGTTTATTTCTAATATTTGAACATTTTATGTTTCACTGTTAAAGATCCAAAAAGATACCTTATCTTTCAAAGCAGAATTTATTAACTGTATCAGTCGAAAGCTGCAAACAGAGTCGCGGTACGAGAACTACCGCGTAAGTGGTGTAGCATATAGATTTACGTGTGACGCTGGAAGTCCTACAAGTACAAACGGAGCGAGAGACGTGCTAATGGGACAATGCGTTGCCCGATATAAAAATTTATGTAGGACGGAAACACAGAGACTGGTTAGCAGACTGGTATCTCAGGTTAATTGTGGTATTCCACAGTTAAGAGATATAGAATGGCGGTGAAAAGAAAGCCCGTACTAGAGAAGGCACACAAACATGAAACAATTAATTGCCGAGGACCGCGGAAGAAACGAGTCCCGAGAGAGAGTTTTACAGTTCTTCCTCTCTTAAGAAAGCGGCCCATAGCGAACATTCCTTGGAGAAAACGGCCGGCGACGGGATGGTTCTCGCAGGACGGTACCCAGACCAATGGCGAACAGCGCCAGGCCTCATTATAATTCTTCATGCACATTGCAATGTCTACACAAACAATAATTAATTTCATTACAGCTCAAGCCTAACGTCTACACGCGTCGTATAACGTTTCAGTTAGATACCGTAAAACAATTAGCTCGTGTCTCTTACGGCAGTTTTTTTTTACATTTTCTGGGAAATGAGAGTTGAAATATTTGCACGTGAAACAGAGGTATGATAATATAAAGCTGTTACTGTCATCTATCCAGTACGGTAAGCAGAACTGGAATTTGTAAAGTGATTTGAAAGTGGTAGCACTTCTTGTTGGGCTGCAGCTAGGCTGCTAGGGTATACAAAGAAAGTATCGTTGCTTCATTTGTGAGTGGGGCAGTCGTGCAAGAGATTCCCATTACATCAAGAGGGACAGGCCATGTTGCAAAAGTTGGGTACCAGGCCAAAAGAACGTTCATCACGAACCACTTGTTGATCCCAGTAACGTTTTGTTGCCACCTCTTCACATAAGGCTTGGACTAGTGAAAAACTTTGTCAAGGCATTGAAGAAAGAGGGAAAGGCGTTCAAGTACTTAATAGACAAGTTTTCTCGCATAAGTGAGGCCAAGATACGAGAAGGCATATTTGTTGGTCTACAGAGCAGGGAACTGATGATTGACATTCACTTTGACGAACTTCTGAATAAAGTTGAGTTAACTGCGTGGCAGTCTTTGAAGGACGTTGTCAGCAACTTTCTGGGCAATAACAAATCACCAAATTATGTTCAACTGGTTGAAGCATATCATCTGATGGAAGTAAAAATGTCACTAAAATACATTTCTTACATTCCCATCTGGATTTCTTCCCTGCAAATTTCGATGACGTCAGCAATTAACATGGCGAACGATTTCATCAGAACATTGCCACAATGGAGAAACGATACCAGGGTGTGAAGCGCTAGGCCTATTATGCTGTCTGATTACTGTTGGACACTGATCAGAGAAGCTCCTGACATTGAATACAAAAGCAAATCAGCCGTAGTTCGGTTTTAGAGTGTCCACAAATCAAATTACTAGTACATTGTAAATGTATGCATTAAATAAAGTTTTAGGTGTTTCTTTTAAAAATCTTGCATACCATTTTTCTCAAAATCCTTACGTGATACAAAAATTCTGAGAGCACCATTGTATTCAGCGTGCCAAATTCTATTTAAAACAGCTGAAGTTTCTTCGGAAGCAAAACAGTTAAAATTTGTTGACCAGTGTTGCATTCAAAAATACAGTGAAATACATTCAAACGAATGCAATCTATTACCGAGCAGAGACTCGGCATAACTTCCCTGTGAGACTGTGCCAGAAACTAAGGTAATGACAGTTGTTGCTGATTGATCATAATGGTCACACCCTAGTGACAAGGTCTGATTGTAACTTAATTCAAGATTTCTTGACTAAGGAAACTTATCTTTCCGATCACCTTGCCGTTGCTGCTTCCATCTCTTTTCCAACCGAACCACTACCGAATTACACTGTTATCACTTTCTGACTCTGGCATCAACTAGATGTCGAGACTTTCAAAAATGACATCTGCTCTTCACTAGTTTCTTCTGACTCAAATCTATCTGCAGATGCCCTCTCTCATCAACACCAATCTGCTCCAACCGGACTTCTTGATAAGCACATTCCTCTTCAAACCAAGAAGATTGTCGTTTGTGACCTGAAGGCTTAATTAGTTTAACTCTGAATTGCTGTAGCTCGACGTCAGTGTAGCCAACTAGAACGCGTTCGTCGCCGTTCACGACTTCCCTTTTATTGTGTAGGCCTATCTTTCAAAAGAACAGTGTAAAATTGTTCGTAACCTAGTTTCCAAAGCCAAATCCTCCTATCTCACAAACTTAATTTCAGAAAACTCATCTTGCCCGAGGTCTCTTTGGCAAGCCATAAATAAGTTACTCTACAGGAAAACACCATGCAAACTACCCACAATCTCCTCGCTATCTGCACTGGCTATGCTATTATTAATTTCTTTGATGACAAAATATCCAACATCAGTCTAGAATTCTCTGGTATTCCACTATCAAATGGCTTTTCATCTCCTAAACACCCCCTGCCTACTTTTGATTCTCTTACTCCAGCAATCTTAGGTGAAGTCCGGTCGCTTGTTTTCTCATCTCCTGACATACATTGCCTCCTAGATCTATACAATTCATATTCACCTTCTCAAAAACTGCTTTGATGTGCTTGGTACTACCATCTTGACACTAATCAATCGGTCGCTTGCCGACGGCTCCTTCCCATCATGTTTCTCTCATGCAATTGTCCACGTTCCCTGAAGAAACCATCTTTGATCTGGTCGTGGGAGTCGGTACAGGGTGAAGAGAGTGAGGCTGGCTGAAATGTAGTCTTGTATACACTAAATCCAACTTTGAACATTATGCGCTTTTCTTTGGGCAACCAATGCAACGATTTTTAGTATTGGTGATATATGACTTTGATAATGAGTTCACTCGAAGCCACCATCTATTGATGCCTTGGGCATTATTACAACGGCACTATAGAAGTCATTAGATTAAATTAGATCCTTCGATTAGATAGGTTTAATATGTAGATTATTGTAATCGTAATCGTAATCCCGAGATTTCTTCAGCACCCAACGAACCCACGTCACCGGGACCAGCTTATTCACAGGCCCTCAGTTAAAACAAAATCGATAGGCAAAAAGAGTTCGATTCCAAATCCGACAGAGAGTTGTTACATAATAATTTCTTCTTTTGCTTGATGACGCTAAATGTCACTTTCGCCAAACTTGCGTAAGAAAATAGTTTGCCATATAAATTATCTTCGTAGAATCATATGCATGATCTCCTATGCATCTTTATGCATATCCGTGACCTTCGCATAACCTGTCTTATGCTTGACTTTAAAACTGCATCAACCATAGTTCATGCTAAATTAGACTATTACAATTCACTATTCCTGAACATAGGCTCCACCCAAATAAGCCGCCCTTTAAGCCATACAGAATGCCTTTGCTCGTGCTGTCGCCAAAAACCCCCAAACACCATCACATCACTCCTGTTCTTAAATCACTACACTGGCTTAAAATAACTGAACGAATCGAGTACAAAGTCCTATCACTTACATAAAACACACTTCAATCTTCCCAACCGTCCTATATTCGTCAGTTATTTACAATACAACCGCTTCGCTCAACCCGCTCCTCTTCTGCCTTAACACTTCTCCGCCCTCCCGTCACCTCATCCTGAAAATTTGATAATCGCTCCATAGCCATAGCTGCCCCACCACTCTGGAATAAACTCCTCCCCAGAACTGCGACGGTTTTCTGACCCATCACACAAGCTCATCGATGCTCCACCGCTTGCAATTTCTGCTTCGGCCTTTCACTCAAAACTCAAAGCATTCCTCTTTCACAGATCGTACTCTGACACCCCTTCTACCTCTTATCTCTCTCCTCGCCAACCCCAAACACCCCCTCCCGTAGCTGCCACGCTGTCTCTCCGTCTGACTTTTGGATCTTGACCTGGAACCGAACCCTTTTGCCTGTCGATTTTGTTTTGGCTGAGCGCCTGTGAATAAGCTGGTCCCCGCGGCGCGGCTTTCGTTGGGCGCTGTAGAAATCTCGGAATTACGATTACGGTTACGATTACTTCTGCCTGGCCTGCTTGACCCACAGACTGTATGAATATTAATATTGAAGATGTCTAAGGCCTGACCTCTTTAGAAAATGCAGCCGACGCTAGCTCCTATTGGTGCTAAGTAGGTTACTACGGAAGTAAAACACAATCGCATCGCGTAGAGTACGATAAAAGCGTGATGTTGACCATAGTTTTTATTGCTGGTTTAAGGTGATTACGATTAAATAATTGTACAAATTCTGCAAGTTACACATGCCGATCACCTATTAGGTGATTCTATTTCTTATCTCACCAGGTAAAATTTACCCGTCCTGTATGAGGAGTTCCCGGCGAGAGGCTGCCGCTGAGTCAACTTTAGGAGTTTGTTCTTCAATTCGCGTAAAAAATTCCTCAATAGTAGTTTATTTATGCAAAAAGGCAAGGTATTTTGATCATGTGCGATCGGTTTATGATCATTTGTAGTTTTCAATCGTTAGAATTTCGTTTTTGGTAGTTTTGTGAGTTTTGGAAACTTCTCTTCCAGTGGCTCGGACAGATCATTGCCCTTGCAGCAGCTTGGGCTGCACAAGATGGCGTTAGTCTGAGATGGAGGAATTAGAAGAAGTTTGCGTCTTGGATGATTTTAAGGATTAAGAACTTAAATTTAAGTTTTAGAAGGTGATTGTAGCGCTGGCTAATTGTGACAACTTTTATTTCAGGCTGAGTATTTTTGCGAATGTGATTGTGAAGTTTGCAAGGGGAATGAAAATATAGTTTTGCTACTTATTATCGAGACCTGGAAGAATAACATTAGCCAGGACTGTCAGAATGTCGGTGAGTTTGTGGCGGATCTAGAGGCCTGTAAAGAACATACCCCCTAAAAAGCAAGGTACCATTTTGCCCTCCCCAAAATCAGTTAGCCGTCCCCCAGTTCAAATCCTGGATGTGTTTGTTTCAGAAGTTTTTTTGTGTTATTAGCAGCTAAAAGTTGAGGGTTTGCCATAAGCAGTGTGGTGAATCATACCAGGGTTCTGTAGAAGTTTATAAAACTGAGAATGTCTTGCAGATATGTGCACTAGCAATCTGTAAATGTTTTAGACATTAAAGTATGCTCTCATAACTAGTTTTAGGTAACTTGTGGAGTGTTTTAGTCATAAAGACTATTTTTTACAGACTGTTCTCACCATTTGTGTAGGTGTAAGTAGACCTTTATTATAGACCATTCCAGTGGGCTGTTTTAGGCACAAATATACTGTTATTAAGGACCATTTTTCTTCTTTACCCTCTTGGGCCTAAGTAGACCATTCTTACAGACCACTTTTCTTTAACCTCTTGGACATAAACATGTCTTTTTTCTTTGATCCCCTAAGGTGTAAATAGACTATTTTTGTGTACCATTTTGTTTTGAAACCATTAGGCATAAATAGATCATTCTTATGGACCATTATTCTTTATCCCCTTAGGCAAACTAGACCATTCGTACAGCTCATTGCTGTGGACTGCTTTGGTCATAAATATACCATTTTTATCCCATTTTTCTTGACCCCATTAGCCATAAATTTTTGTGGACCATTCCAATAGACTGGTTTTGGCATAAATAGACCTTTCTTGTGGCCCATTTTTCTTGATCCTTTAGGCACAAGTAGACCATTCTTATGACCCATTTTTCTTGATCCTTTAGGCACAAGTAGACCATTCTTATGACCCATTTTTCTTGATCCTTTAGGCACAAGTAGACCATTCTTATGACCCATTTGTCTTGATCCTTTAGGCACAAGTAGACCATTCTTATGACCCATTTTTCTTGATCCACACAGGCATAAATAGACCATGACCGACGTGGACCATGCGCAGACGAGCGAGCGACTGAACTGGGATCAGGGGAACAACGTCATTGATTTGGAAGAGGAGTTGCTTGAAGATGATGAAACCAATTCGGCCAAACTCTTTGAAAGGTCACGCATTCGAGCACTAGCAGGTAATTTTATTTTGTAGGTTTACTTAGTTTATTATGAGAATAGTCTAGTGGGTAATATACTGGACTGTCAGGCCAGAGGCCAGGCTTTCAAATCATTGCCAGAACAGAAAGATGTTCCAAGATTCTGTTATGTTTGTGCCCCCAGCGAGTGCAGTTGTCAGTGGGAAGGTCAGGTGGTGAGGAAGTGACTGACCATCTGCCATGGCATGCTGGGAATAAGAAAAGGAGTTGCTAGCGTTGCATGCTGATGGCTGCCTCTGAGGGTCAGCTGAAGCTGCTGATTCTTAGTTTAGTATGGGTTTTGTTGTTTATTGCATCATATGGTTGTTTGTTTTAGCGTAATTGTAATAAGAAATTTGTATAGCTGCGCTTCAAGAGAAGCTAATCAAAGATACACTTTGTGCTGGCCTTAACAATGCTAAGTGCGATTAAGAGCAAAACATTCATCCGTTTGTAAACACTCCCCAGATAATCGCATCGTAATCTCGAGATTTCTACAGCGCTCAACAAAAGCTAAGTCGCGGGAACCAGCTTATTCACAGGCGCTCAGTCAAAACAAAATCGATAGGCAAAAGGGTTCGGTTCCAGGTCAAGATCCAGGAGTCAGGCACTCAGACAGTCGGACGGCTGCGGTGGATGATGTTTGAAATTGAAGCGAGAAGAGAGATAAAGGGAAGAGGAAGAATCAGGATAAGATTTTTGGAAAAGAAGTGTTTTCAGATAACTAGAAGAGTCACCAGTGGCAAGCTCACACACACATGCAAAGCCCAACCAACAGTCTCACAACTACATTTGAAAGATGACGGCATGTTCAGAGTACCTGAAGCACGTAACCTCGAGGATGAGGAACGAGGGGGGGCGATGTGAGCGACCACTAATGGGTCTCACTGACTATCGAACAGCAGTGCCTCGTTGATGGAAGATGACATAGTGTCAGAATATTTCTCTAACTGATCGATTTGCATAGGGCAGGCCCCCACATGGGGTGAGCCATTCCTTGATTGACAGTTGGTGCAGCTCCAAAGACTCTTTGCCCTTCCTCCACCCAATCTCAGCCTAGACGGTACACAGGCCTGTAGGTCTGAGGCTTAACTGTCAAGCTGACATTCTGTACCCCCCTCTGTAGGTGGACCATTCATGTCCCAGAAGGTCACAATAACATGCCTGAATTATCAAGCAGATTTCAGGTTTAGACAATATCAGCGACATGAAGAAAGCCAACACTGATATGGCTGCTGACATGTGCAGAATGTGCAGAGCAGTTGCGGTAAGGGTATGGTTATTCGGAAGGTTGGGTTTAAACATTTGTTGTTTTCTGTGGTTGGGGTAATGAATTAGTTATTTGGAATGATTGAGATCAAGGGTTGCTTGGTTGAATTGGTTGTTATGAGGACTGTTTGGTTGGGTTAAATGCTTGCTTGGTGGAAATGATTGGGTGGATTGGTCCCATGTTTGTTTGAAGCAATTACCTGTCCTCCCAGATCGGAATGCGAGGTATGGTGGAAGTTGATATGCGCCTACCAACCCTTAAAGAATGTCAGTACCCTTTCTGGCGGCTGTCGTGGTTGGTGTGTAGGTTAGAGGGTGACGAGGGGTGATGGTTGTGAAGTTGGTCAAAGTTCTTCTTTGTTTGATGGGTTGATGGCTTTGGCTACGGCTGCATTTATGGGCCTTGTCTGGTTTCGCTCAGGATTTACTCCGGGTATTTTTTGAGTGCACGTATGTGGTGTTACTGGTGGTTTCAGACACGGGCTTTTCCGTGGGCGTGTTTGATGTTTGCTTCGGGTATATCCGAGCATATTCGGAGTGCACGTATGCATTTATGAAAACTTGATTTTTTTGGCTACGGCATAGAACATGGTTGTGTTTGATATTTGCTGCGGGTGTATGCAAAGTATATTCCGAGCGCATGTATGTTAGTATGTATGTATGTGTGTGGGGCTGATTTTTAGGCTGCGGCGTAGAACATGGGTGTGTTCTGATGTTTGCTCCAGCATACTCAGAGTATATTCCGGGTGACTCAGAACCCGGGAACCGGCTTATGCAAGCCACTGCTAGAACACACTGTGTGTAGGCCAAGCCGACAAGTACCACACCCTGTTGGCGTGTGATAATGTTTTGCCTGAGGTCCGTAAAGTCTGAAACAGAACTGATGGGAATGGTGATTTGCGCACTTGGAAATGCCCCTGGTTTTGATGCCAACTGTTTTCATTTTCGGCCTAAGCATTTGTATAGCCTCTGGTAAGCACTTATCAGGCTCGGCCTATGCTCCATCCATCCATCCGTCCATTGAAGATTGACGCAGTCACATCTGAATCAGTGATACCTGAATACAGTATTAAGTTTTTGTGTATAATAATTTATGTAAAATATGTGTATATGAATATTGTATATGTGTCATATGTCTCTGATATATGCGATCTATATGTACCACAATCAAAGTATATGAATGGATTTATTCATATATATATATATATTTATATTATGTATACGTGATATGTATGAATATATTCAGATTTATCTGAGTATATAAATGTACAAGTGGTCTTTGTATATTCACAAAGTGTGTGTATTTAAGAGTGGGGTGGTTAAAGGAAGAGAGAGAGAATAGGGCCAAGATTGAAGCCAGACTTGGCGGTGGAATGGAGTGGGAGCTCATGTTGTTTCTAAAATTCCCATGATTCGTTGTGATGTTTTTCCGCAGTGGAGGCCTTCCCTTCCTCCGGCAGGCTAGAAACCAAACACCGTAGATGCCGTCTTCTCGGGTTGGCTTTCCGGAGGGACGGGGCGAGGGGGCTGAAGCCCTAACTGGTCGCGGAGGAGTGGAAGTGACCGGCGGGACATAAGGGATCATGGGCGGGACCACGGTAACAAATAATAAGTGTTCGAGAAACTCGGCCGGTGCAGTTCAGCTTGTACCAAGACACCCATTCTTAGATATGCAGCTGTGTTTCAGCATTTTGGGATTCCTGGAAAGGCGCTACATAAGGTTCAGATACGTCCATACATACATACATCATTCACACATACATGCATACATACATACATACATGCATACACGCATAAGTACATACAAACGTCTATTTATGCTTAATGGATCGGACATGTGGCTGTTTAAGTTTCATGTTCATTGGTACTGTACAGCAGTCCGTGTGTGGACCATCAGTCTGTACATCATCCTGGTTCAGCACGGGATACACTGTTTGCGTTTGTATGTGCGTGAGAGTGGACGGATGGGCGGGATTTTTCCAAAAATTACAGGCTAAAGCACCGTTGGGACGAGGGGGGTTACTTTGTTTGTGGGGGATCATGGAGCTGTACCCTGAAACCAAAACCGCCTGGTCCAATGACACAGCTACAGCCATGAGCTGAGGAGTGAGTCATTTGAAACTGACAATGACGTAAGAAAGGCATTTGCATGAAGAGATGTATCTTCACTTACGTGCATAGGTGCATATGTGCATACTTACAGTGCATACTTACGTAGATACAGGCTAACTTATGTATGGGCATCCATACGAGCGTGCATATGTACATGCATACTTGTACGTGCCTACATACATATACATATATTAATACATACATACATGCATACATATATACAAAGATACATACATGCATACATACTTTGTTCTGGATTTGTATAGTGCCACTAACTGATGACAGGCATTGGTCGATGATGCTAAGCAGTTGTGAACTATGGACTTGCTCAGTATCTGAAATTGTTGAAGGTATCCAATTTGACACATTAAACGGTTTGAATTTCAAAATGCCTTTGAAATGACCATAGGCTATCCATTTTTAACCACATATTGGTATTACCCATTCAGTTTTAATTATTAAAGTGATCGAACTTTTCTACATTCAACCATGAAGCTGGCTGAACTTTTCAATTTCAGCAATCAGACTTGCAAACTTCCAAGTTTGAACCATCAAACTAGCCAAACTTTTCACTTTTAGCCATCAGAGTAGTCCAACTTTCCAGCTTCGGCTTCAAACTGGTCCAACTTTTCGATTTCTTGAAACTGGCCAAACTTTCATTTTCAAAGGTGTAACTGGCCAAACTTTCATTTTCATGCATCGAACTTTTATCACTCTGATGGCTAAAACTGGGATGTTCTAACCATGAATACGAAGCTACGCCCTTTAAAGTGTACCGGTGTTAGCACGGCAGCCTTTCTGCCTGTGGCTCTGTTCGAGTGTTCCACGTTATACGTAGGAAATTATGACGCCGAGCCTGAACCACGTAATTGCAGTGTCTGCCTTTAACAGCTGCACACCCCCTACTTCCCTCCTTCGGACCTACTAATATTACACCGTACACCGACCAGGTTATATATAGAGGACGAAAGAGGTCGATTGTTTGTGCGTGTAGCCAGCCCTTGGTGTAGCCGATGCTGGTACTGCCGATTGGGTCTGTGGAAAGATATCTAGCGGCCCAGAGCCAGGCAGATGCTCGGGGGGCAGCTGCGTCGTTTGCCAGTCTCCGGCTCCCACGCCTTGTGCCTGCCGCAGCTCTGCCCTCAACTCGATCTGTTTCGTTAGACCTAGTCTGTCAGAGTGCGTCCTGCCTTGTGTACAGAGGGTTTCCTTCGGTCCTGTGCGTCCTCCGTTGGATGGTCGGGTTACCGGAACGGGCGCTTGAGACTGCTAGTTGCGCTGACAATGGTTACTAATTGCATGGGTGTTTGTTCATTTGATGCCGCTAATTAGCTGAGGGTTGGCCCATTGAGATCATAGCCTAGGCATTGAGGGGAAGAGGAAGGGGAAGGGGATTGAGACTGTTTTTATGGATGTTTTTATTGCAAAATTCAGCAGGCTGTGTAATTTTTCGGGTAATGGTTAATGATGTGATGTGTGAAATAGGCATTTGACTTCGTAAGGTAGAAGGCTGGATGGATACATTTTAAATACATTTATATGGATGGATGGATGGAAGGACGGGTTGTTGGTGGCTGGATGGATTGAATGAGCCTCCCTCCCTCTCTCCCTTCCTCCCTCCCTTCCTCCCTTCCTCCCTCCCTCCCTTCCTTCATCCATCCATCCATCCATCCATACGTCCATCCAATAAGGGAGGAATTGAATCAGAGATGGGTTTGTGATGTCTGAAATGAGCCTCTGCCTTAACCTTGAATTTAAAATATTCTTATTTGAAATTCTACATCAGAGATCCTCTGCCCATAGGCAAGTATCCAGTTTGCCTTGCCTTAAGTCTGCCATGTTTTATTGTACTATAGGATGCTATACCGCTCATGTGAATTACCCTTGCCTAATTCTTCTTGTAACAGATGGACTCTGGCTGATGGCTAAAGCTTGTGACTTTTTTTGGTGCATCCTGCTTTTGTTAGGCGTCGTTCGTTGCTGAAATTGGGTCACTTTACGTCTGTGGGCTCATTATCACTAAGCATATATAGGCTTGGGGCTAGAATGAGGAAGGGTTCGGGGGAATGGTGTATTTCTATAGGGTTTGTTTGGCTGTGACACTGGAATGGGTTTGCAGTTAGAATGGCTTTTGGATTGGCATTATTATGAGTTGAGTGGCATTTTCTGGGTTGAAGATATTTTTGGTTGAGATTGCAATGAGGCTATTAGAGGTATGGTAGCTGTTTGTGGGACATGGTAGCCGATTGGTTAGAGCGCTCAGATTGTAACGCAAAGAGTACGGGTTTGAGCCTTCTCTGTTGCTGCATAGGGACCTTGAGCAAGTTCTTCACTTGCAATTGCTCAGTGCCATCGATTGATGCTTAGTCTAATGTAGTGGTGCTCAATGAGTGCAGAAATAACTGAGGTGTCAAAATTTTATAAAGTGTGCCAGTTACTCATATCCATTTTGTGCAGGTGCAAAAGTGTGTGAAAGTATGAAAAAATTTGGGACTGATGGCACATCTCCAAGCATCTTCTGCATTCAGAGGATGCTGTGAACTGCCAGTGCTTAGAAATAGAGAATCAGAAACTATGTTCTGATTTTGCTTCATTTTTTGTTAACAAGATCAACAATCTGAAATGTAAAGTTTTGCTCCCGTGTACTGCTGTTCTAAGATGGAAAGACCTGCTGCTGGGCCCTGACTTCTCTGGCACTGCCTTTAATGAGACATACCACCTGTGACATACTTTGAAGTCCTATCTTCTCTTAATCATGTTGTCCCTAAATCCTCTCCAATGGACTGCCAATTTACTTTGTTACATATACTTTCATACCTACATTACTCATTGTCTCTTGTTTTTGTGTTTCTGCCACCTGATTGCCCATTTGGCCAACTTGTCTTTTGCTGAAATTTTGTTTCCATCATGTTTTAATTCAGTCAGCTTTGGTTACTTTTCTGCTGAACCACAGTGCAGAACTTTAATGAACTCTTGTGCATTCCACTCCGCTGCTTTTAAGGAGTAGAACTGATGACCAAGGAGTGTTTGAAGCTCAGACTCTTTCTTACTTCAGAAAACACCTTAAAACTCACTCTTTCTCACTGGCTTTCAAACATCTGGATATATATATATAATATATATATAATATATATATAAAACTGCATTTCACCTGGAGACTGACTGACTGACTGGACCTCAGATTTGCATCTATTTCTTTGTGCTGTGTGTTAACAATTTTCATGATGATGATGATGATGAAGCAATGCATTTGAAAGTTTGTTGGTAAATCGAACTGTGATAAGTTAGTTAAAGTCAAGTAGGTAAATTTAACATTGTTAAATTGATTTAACACAACCTAAAGGCTAATAAATTTTAAACTGATTTGATTTTACATACTGAGTGGAACCTCGTTCCCTTCTGTGTCTGCATGTTATATCCCCGAAAGGTTTCGGTATTTACTGTACCTTATGATGTTTCTGTTAGGATCAGTAAATACAAATGAAATGAACATTAAATTTTATGTGTCAGATTGCATTTTTTGCAGTCGTTAAATGGTGTTTGTGGTATGTTACAGGCTATTTATATAACACTCTTGAGAGTTTTTTAAAAGGCACAATAAAATTAATCAGTGTGAATATAATCATGTGAATATTTTTCTAGACATCATGTGGTATTAATGGTATGTTACCGGCTGTGTTATGTTATGTTAAATTCTTTGTGTTGTTATGTGGATATTTTGCAGATGAGCGAGAGAGTGTCCAGAAGAAGACGTTTACGAAATGGGTTAACTCGCATTTGAATCGGGTTGGGTGCAAGATCCAGGACCTCTACGTAGACCTGCGCGATGGAAAGATGCTTATCAAATTGCTTGAAGTGCTCTCAGGAGAGCGTCTTGTGAGTCCATGTGATTCAGAAGTCAACCTGCGCCCTTGCTCTTCCTTACTTTGCTATACACTACCTTAACTTTCCTCACATTACCTTGCCTTGCCTTACTTTGCTAGTTTGTTACCTTACCTTACCTTCCCTGACGTTACCTTCCTGTACATTGCCATAAATTACAGTGCCTTACTGTACCTGACCTTACCTTTCATTTCAGTCATGCATATTACATTATCTTGCCTTACCTTGCTTAACTTAACTTTTCAAGCATTACCTCAGCTTAGCTTACCTGCATACAAGAACAGTGTAACAGCTGAAGAATAAGGGACAGCAGCTCCATCTGCTGGGCAGTGGGGGAAGATGGATGTCTCTGCCACCTGTTTGACCCTGGACAGAAGCATCGCCTGTTTTCCAATTCCCAACGAGAAACAATGAACTTCTAAAGTTAGGGTGGCTATGTGTATTGTTGGGTGCTCACATCCGGTAATCATTAGATCAGATTAGATTAGATTAGATCAGATTAGTTTAGGTTACACTTGATCACATTAGATTAGATTAGTTTAAAGAAGGTCACCATTTAGAGATCCACCGCTAGTCTTCAGTGTATTTGAAACTTAGTCTAGATTAGATTAGATTAGAGGATCATTATGTGGTAAACTGGAGCAAGTCTTTAGTGCATTTCAAACTGAGGTATGGAGAGGCAGTTGAGGAAACAGATACCCACACTTTTTGAATCTAATTCAACTTCCTGTGCCAGGAAAAAACAATGCTTAGTTGGCTGGCATCAAGTCTTATCTCTCAGAAACAACAATTCACAGTCACCAAGTCGAGCAAAAAGCAGGAAGTGGGATTGGGTTGGGTTAGGTGGAGAGGACTAACGGCACTACCCTGTATTTGTAAATACTTGAGGTTACAGATTGTGAAATGGATATACCTTTCATCCTGCTTTAAGTTGCATCTTGTTAGGTCTTTCCAGACTGCTGTGTTTTGGTACCTTTGAGAGGTCTCGTATAGGCGCTGTATAAATGCTGGAACAGATAAACACATAGAAACACCCATATATACATATATGCAGACACATGCAGACACATGCAGACACATGCAGACACATGCAGACACATGCAGACATGCGTCCAAGATATTCTCTGGTCTGGTGTTCTTAACTGTCGGATACTCTGGAAGGATTTATGGGGTGTGGCTTCCCTCCATGTTCAGTCCATCTGTGACTGGGTGTGGTGGCACACTGACAGGGCCTAAGTAAGTGAGCCTGGACCGCTGGTTGGTTGTCTGCTCGTGGGTGTAGTTGTGGCTTGAATGTGGGTTGTACCCTTTGCTACTTCAGAATTGAGTCGTGAATTCTTGGGAACTGTTTAATATAATTTTTTTCCCAATTAAATAGCAACTTTGGTCAAAGCCACAGCTGATTCCTAGAAAATTATCTTTTAATTTGCATGTGCATGTTTGTGTTTGTGCTTGGCACTGTCTGTGTGTTTGTATGGTTATTCACCTGTCTTTTTATGTTTGTGTTTGGATGTGTGTGTCAGATCTAATCTAATCCAATCTGATGATTTCTCTTGTGCCAGTGTAATAACCTGCAAGATGTCTATTACAGATGGTTCCCAGTAAAACTCTTTAACTGGTTGATTTGGTAATTGCTAGATAGGTGAGTAGATTGGTGGAGGTGGGTAAATTGATTGACTGGTTGATTGATTGATTAGAGTGGATTAAATGACTGACAAGTTGATTGTTAGGTTAATTGAGTGACTGATTTGTTGTTGAATCAGTTGACTGACAGTTTGAGTGATTGATTATAAGAATAGAATGATTGATTGGCAGATTGATTTGATTGATTGGCTGATTGACTGACTGAGGCAGTCAATCTGTGAATGATTGAGTGAAACATTGACTGATTGAGATTGACTGCGTGAAAGATTGATTGTTGATTGACTAATGGATCTGTTGTTTGATTGATGTATTGGGATTTGTTGGTTGCAGCCGAATCCGACCAAGGGCAAGATGCGGATTCACTGCCTGGAGAACGTGGATAAGTCGCTGATGTTCCTCAATGAGCAGAGGGTTCATCTGGAGAATGTTGGAGCTCATGACATTGTCGATGGCAACCCCAGGCTCACACTTGGACTCATCTGGACCATCATTCTGCGATTCCAGGTCCATTTTCTTATAATTTCCTTACCATAGTTTATAGGTAAGGGTTTTTCCATGTCAACTATACCAGTTGTCCCCACCTCACCATCTCAGAGTTCGATAATTTTGTGGCTGGTATGTAGACAAATATGTCTAATGAAGGTCTGGAAAGTTTCAGGCCCCGACACCTGTTGGTTCCTGACATATCAGGTTTTGAACGTACGTGCGGATGCCCGATTCTAAGTGCTGCGGCCAATTCAACATCTCTTATATTTTCCAGACCCTGTATTTTAGTAACTATTCCATTTGCAAGTGTGAAACTTTACACGTAGCTTCAGTTTGCGGTGTAGTTTTAGGAATTAAAATGCTTGTCTCTGCCCAACATTTTTAGATACATTGCATGTAAAACATGCTACTTTGAAAATTTAGCAATATTTGATAGCTACTGCTGCATAAAGAAGAGCCATTAACCATCAAAAAAACTTGAAGTAGAGGCATTAACCATCAAGTAAATGTAAAGTAGAGCCATTAACCATCAAATAAAGTAGACCCATTAACCATCAAATAAACAAAGTAGCGCCATTAGCCATCAAATAAACAAAGTAGAGCCATTAACCATCAAATAAACAAAGTAGAGCCATTAACCATCAAATAAACAAAGTAGAGCCATTAACCATCAAATAAACAAAGTAGAGCCATTAACCATCAAATAAACAGAATAGAGCCATTAACCATCAAATAAACAAAATAGAGCCATTAACCATCAGATGAGCATAAACTAGAACCATTAACCATCATACAGACTCTTGCAGTAATTTTTTCTATAATGCTACACTAGGTGGGACACTCGCATTTAATTTATGCTTGTTTATAATAGTTATTGGCTTCACCAATTGGGCTCAGAGTCCTAAACTGTAACTTTGGACTCAGTTTTAGGTGACTTTTTGTCTAGGTTCTTCGAAGTTTTACCATGCGTAAGAAAGCCTAACAAATTCATGTGGTTGAAATGTTATCTGTGTGTTTCACCTCATTGATCAGATACTAGTATGTCTAGTACGACGTCTATTTTGTGCTATAGCGAGTTGTATTTTCGTAGTAAAACAATGACGTGCTGAACTTACAATGTGACCATTGCCATCAACTTGTAAAAAGCAAAATACAGTTCAGTTTGCTCACTTCTGTACTGACTGATGAACATAATATTTATTTGCATGAGTCCTTTTTAGTTGGAGCATAACTGTCAGCACATAGATGTTCAGCTGCAATGTATGTGTTGAAATGGAATTCAGTATTTATCAGCACAGCATGGCCATGGCAGCTTAATTTCTTTGTGGATCATAAAGGATAGAAAAAATATATTGTTTTCATTGGATAGTCCAACAATATTATCAACATACCATGTAGACATGCTAGTAATAGATAAGGAGATAAGATACACAGATGATATTTCAACCATATGAATTTGTGAAGCTTTCCTACATGTGGTATAAATTTGAAGACCCTAGAAAATTGCTCACATCCTTTCCAGGTCATGGAAGGTCACTTAATATTGTGTTCAAAGTTACAGATTTAAATATGGTGCCTGGAAGACAAAAATACTTTTATATCTGGGATTCCCTTATCTGTGTCACTGAAAATCGGGCAATCTTAGGTGTGTTGTAAGTCTAAAATGTCAGGAAGTACCGGTATTTAGGTCTGGAACTATGCAGACCTTCACGAGACATGTTTGCCTACATACTGGGTGAGCTTATCAAAATCTGAGATGGGGAGCTTGGATGTTTCTCAAAACTGCATGAGTGGATGTGGAATGACCCGTAAGGCAAAGGTTAGGAATAGTAATGCATGGTATGCTAAGGGTTGGCAAATTTTTATGAAAGGTAAAGCAAGGTAGGATAAAGCAAGGCAAGGTAATGAAAGATAAGGCACAGTAAGGTAAGGTAAGGTGCCAATCAGTCTTCAGAGAATTAAGTTTAAAGGTGCTGTATAAACGTCCACTTAACTTACATTGTAGACTTGCCTACTTGTAGATTCAAGACATTACGGTGGAACAGGTGGAGGGCAGTGAAACCAAGTCTGCAAAAGATGCACTGCTTCTCTGGTGTCAAATGAAGACGGCAGGTTATAACAACGTCAACGTCCGAAACTTCACAACAAGTTGGAGAGATGGACTGGCCTTCAATGCACTCATCCATAAGCACAGGTCAGCCTAACCTTGCCTTACCTGACTATACCAGCATACTAACATAAAATGCACCTGTTTAATTCGGTTGCATTGCTGTGTGTGCAGTGCTTTTTAGAGGTTCTTCAAAGGTGCTGTATTAACTGGCTTGATGCCTAGCATGATACATACATGCATACACATACATACATATATACATGTGTACATACACATATGTACACACATAAGAGCATGTCAAAAGTTTCTTTGGAGTGTCTCACCCTCCAGGAAGTTTCATTTTGGCTGACCACTGCCATGTGCAAAATTTCTGCAAACTGGAAAATGTTCGGAGATCGCACAGGGTCCCTGAATTTCCAAGGACGTCTTCTAGTTGCTTAGTATTTGACCATTTTAGATGAAGTTTTATGAACTAAATGTTGAACATAGGTTGACAGGTTTGGTATTATTGGAAAGTCTTTAGGTAATAGATAAATATTAAATAAATAAATAAATCTGAGAACTTTTATGGTGCCATTGTAATAATGCTCAAAGCATCAGTCGATGGTCGCTGCTAAGCAAAATCGTTGTCCAAGTCAAATTCTGTGGTGAGTCTGGTCAAAAAGCCAAGGTGAAATCCAGAAGACACATAGACATCCTATGGAGTAAATGAGTCCAGGAAGAGGTGAGTTTTTAGTCCAGGTCTGAAGGCCAAAACAGACTTAGCCGAGCAAACATTTGTTGGAAGAGAGTTCCAGAATCTAGGGCCAGTGACAGAAAAGGCACACCTTTTATCAATACACTATATGCAATATGTTATCAATACATATTCAAAACTTTCTGAACTGTGAGACATATTTGCATTTTTAAGCTTTACTTTAAAATATATTATAAAAATTGTAAACAATTTTGACAAATTTATAATCATGCTACAGAAATTTCTGAACTGCAAGATTTTTGAATTTGTGTAACTGTTTTAAAATATATTATAAAAATTGCAAACAGTTTTGCCAAGTTTATAATTATAATATAATAAAATTTAGCATTTTTATGTAAATTTTTTTGTAATTCAGTTAAGTGACTAAAAATGCAGTTGTACAGCAAGTTATAATTTCTTACCAAATTTAATTCCTCCTTGTTTTCTGTGATTAATTGGACGATTAAAAATTTTAATCGTGATTAATTTCAGTTAATATTTTTACTTAATGCCTGCCTCCAATGATTATCATAATAGTTATAGGAATATAATAATATAATTACATTATATAATTATGTTTGTTAAAACACATTGAAGGGCTAGTATAGGCTCAGCCTCATTGGACAACGTGCTTTATGTCCAGTTGGGTTATGTTGCATTGCAATTTTAGGCCTGACCTCATTGAGTACAACCAGTTGATCAAGGCCAATCCAGTTCACAACCTGAACAATGCATTCACAGTTGCTGAGGACAAATTGGGACTGACACGCCTTCTCGATGCCGAAGGTAAGATGAATTTGGTGCAGTCTTACCTAGCTGGGCCCTTACGTTACAATACCTTTCCTGTATGTGCCTTGTCTGAATGTGCATTATCTTACCTGAATGTAACCTATCTGCATTTACCTTGCCTGAACTTACCTTACCTAACCTAGTCTTACATAGCCTTACCTTTGTTTTTGGCATGTATGAAGCACATTTCAAGTACCTTTCCTGAACGTGCATTCCCTTCCTTCATGCTCCTTTTCTGTCCTTTATCTCTTACCTGAACTGAAATTTACCTGAACTTGCCTATCTAACTGTACCTTCCCTGATTTTGCTCCCCTTCCTTACCTTTCAGCACTTTCTACCTTGTGCTGTGCTATAATGAAGCATGCTGTAAGAAGGTTTTGGAGTCAGTGTGATGCATTTACAAGATATGTAACATGTATTCTGCATGATTTAGCAAGCTTTCTACATGATTTAACATGTTTTGTGAATTTACACATGTTCTCCAAAATTTAACACATGTTTTACATGATTTAACTTGTGTTCTGTGCAAGTTTACACATGTTCTACGTGATTTAGCACATTCTACTTGAGATAATATGTTTTACATCAATTAACATATGTTCTACATGATTTAACATGTTCAGATGTGAACGTGGAATATCCAGATGAGAAGTCAATCATTACTTACGTTGTAACGTATTACCACTACTTCTCTAAGATGAAGGCCGAGTCTGTTCAGGGACGAAGAGTCGGAAAGGTATAGTGGTGCTATATAAATGTTCAGTTACATTTCACTGAATTGCATGCGATCTCATTGGCTTTGGTGTTAGCCATTTGGGTATTCTTTCTGATTTTATGAAACTGTGCCATATGAATGAAATTTGATATAGCCTCCTGTTACAGCAGATTGAATCTTGTGTAGCTTAATTGAACCCATTCTTAATCTAATCTGATATGTGTATTGATTTGTAATTTGTCCATGGTAAGATGTTCGATGAAGGCTTCAATCAGTGTATAAATTAAACAATAAATCAATCAATTAATATTTTACTAATATGTTGAGTCTGTTTTAATCTATTTTATTATAATCATTGTCAGTCATCATATATTAATCATTGTCATCTTAATAATTGTCATGTTTTTATCTTCATTTCATAATCTTCATATATGGTGTCGTTGTTACTTCATCATTAATGTAGCATCATCCTTGATTCAAGCACACTAGCATTGGACCATTCTTCTGGAACCATGTTCCACTGAGAATTTTAAGTCTACCGCCACAAGCAGCTGAGGAAGCTTTCTCAGCTTGTTTTAGTTTGAACATTTTTAGAACTGTTAAGTAGCCGTGTTTCAGTGCCTTTGTAAGATTCTAACAAGTGATCTGTAAATGTTCAGATACGTACATAGATGTATCCGTACATACGTGCATTATGTACCTGGCCTTAGAAGCTCTCAAAGCATTTTCGACCACACATGGGTTAGTGACTTGCCTAACCATTGATAATCTCTGGCCTGCAGGTGATCAACCAGTGCTGTGAGTATGACCAGCTGATCAACAACTACGAGACGTTGACCTCTGACCTCCTTGAGTGGATCCGCCAGACAATTGAACACCTCAACGATCGTGTTTTTGCTAACTCACTGACTGGCGTCCAGCAACAGCTGTCTGTCTTCAACACCTACCGCAATGTGGAAAAACCACCCAAGTGCGCCTTTAGAAATTTTTAGGATTTATGAAGTGCACACTTTACTCAGATGTTTTGTAGGATTTATTAATTGTAACCTTGGCAGAGAAAAGGGATGAACTGTCACAAATTGACTTAAGCGTTTTCCATACGTGGATAGATACCTTGAGGAATTCAGGCTTAAAAGGTCACCACTTTTTGGTTCAAAAATTTATGCACATTTTTTGAAAATGTAAAGCATCATTTAAAATATTATTTGAAAATTCAACCTTTCTGTAACCTTGGCATTAATACAAGAATTTAGCATTTATATAGCAGGAGGTTTAATATAGTTTGTGATAAAATGAGTCTGAGATGCAGATGCGTTAATTAGATGCAAAATCCAATATTCGTGAGTGAAATGGTCACTTTCCAGCTGATCTAGTAAGCAACAGGTGATTCCTTTTCTATGCTGGTGTCACAATTGGGTGTGCACATTATTCAGACATTTTATGGGATTTATTGATTAGGGTGTGATAGTTATATATTTTAAAGATTTATTAAGAGTGCACTTTACTCTGAAATGTTAAAGGATTTATTAATTGACAGTGCACAATAAATTTTTAGAATATGTTAATTGGTGCCACATATCCTTGTAAGACTGGGTTGCATTTTAGATTTGTTCAGAAGGGTGAGTTGGAAATCCTGCTCTTTACAATCCAGAGCAAGATGAGGGCAAACAACCAGAAGCCGTATACACCACACGAGGGCAAGATGATCGCTGACATCAACCGTGCTTGGGACCAGCTGGAGAAAGCAGAACATGAGAGGGAGTTGGCCCTACGTGAAGAACTCATCAGGTCTTTTTTGACTCTGCTTTGTAATCGTTGCAGATGGCTAAATTTGTATAGTGTTTGAAACTCATCATTTTAACGTTTCTGTATTTTACAGTGATGTATAAATGCCCAGCTATGTACTGGTACATACATACATACATGTATATGTATTTATGCACTTACATATGTCAGTGTATGCTTTCATGCATATATATGTTGTGGTGTTTACCAGCTACACATACTGATGCATATATGTTTGTGTGTTTGTATGTGAACACTTGTATAATGTTTTATTAATGCATACATGCGTACAGACATTGAGCTACCTACACAGATTGACATGTGTACTTGCATACATACATACATATGTGACTCATTTGCAGTGGTGTCAGGAATTGAGCCCAGTACTGTGCACAGATGTCCTGCTTCTAACTACTGTGCTGTTTTTTCAGGCAGGAGAAACTGGAGCAGCTGGCAGCGCGGTTTGACCGAAAGGCAGGAATGCGAGAGACATGGCTGAGCGAAAACCAGCGCCTTGTAGCGCAGGACAACTTCGGCTACGACCTTGCTGCAGTCGAAGCTGCAACGAAAAAGCATGAGGCCATCGTTACGGACATCAATGCCTATGAGGAAAGGGTGCAGGCTGTGGTTGCCGTGGCGCAAGAACTGGAAAACGAAAACTACCACGACACAGAACGTGTCAATGCAAGGTATGCATTCCAGATATGGTTAAAAATACTGCTTTCAAATACTGGTTTCAGAAGCCGGTTTTAAAAATTGATGGTAAAAACTAGTCTTAAAAGAAGGGTTTAAAACTACTTTTAAAAAGCTGGTAAAAAACTTGTCATAAAAACTCGTTTAGAACACTGGTTTTTAAATGTATTTTATTTCTTGCATTGAGTTGAAGTGGATGAAATTATTTATATGATGAGACTGGATATGGGTAGATCCGGGTTAGTTTCATTGTCTCTCTTGTTACTGTGGGCAAGATGTTTGGTTTTTACATAAGGTGTTCCAAAGCGGCTGAACTGTATCCTCTTTACTTCTTAGGTTGTGATAAACTAAATTTGGGCTGTACTGTTTTCAGTTGGAAGTAGAGCGATTTGTGTAGAGACAGAACTACCAATCTATACTGATTTATGAGGAGAAAGTCTGCTCAGCTAACTAAGATTTTAGTACAGTAGACTGTCAGGTTTTGTTTTCTGTGTTGTTGCTGTGAGCAGTACGTTAATGGAGATGCGTTTTGCATCTGTAGGAAGGATAACGTCCTTCGCCTGTGGCAGTATCTGTTGGAGTTACTGCGCGCTCGACAGCTGCGGCTTGAGCTTTCGCTGCAGCTGCAGAGAGTATTCGAAGAGATGATGTGCACTCTGGAATGGATGGATGAGATCAAGGTATTCATTGTCGATGTTCAGGCTATATGATTTAATCCTGTCTCATCAACACCTTTGAGCAGTTTTTAAATGACACCATATAAATATCCACTTACACGCTTTGCGTAAAAAACTTTCCTGTAGCTCAAGGTAATGTATGATGTATGTATTAATACGTGTCTGTAATGTTAGGTAGGTCCACAAATTATATATATGTCTTCTGCTGCAGATGCATACTGTGGGATTTGACTCTGTTCATCAAAATTTACAAACTGTCTAAACACACTTGTTTAGATGTGTTAGATAGTCATGTTTGCAGCGCCTTTGTGAGTTACTTAAAATGTGCTATATTAAGTATCTTGATACATATATACTTACATACATATGTACGTACATAATGTTGGCTTGCTTATTTCCTCTTGTGTAACATTAGCTTTCTTATCTTGTCTTACTTTACCTTAGGCCCAGTTTCCTTTGTCTTATATTACCTAATGGAATTGATGAAGGTATGGAAGCATACTGCTTTATCTTACTTCATTATCCTACCTTACTCTTACCCTATACCCTACCTTACTCCATGTCTCACCTTACCATACGATACCTTATCTAAGGTATTGTGCCCGTTATCTTGTTAGAATCGACTGAGTTCAGAGGATTATGGAAAGCACTTGATGGGAGTAGAGGATCTCCTTCAGAAGCACAGTCTCCTTGAGGCTGACATTAACATCGTCGGAGAACGTGTGAAGAATGTCAACAACCAGGCTCAGAGATTTGTTGACAGCGATTTCCCTGAAGCCGGCGGTGATGCCCAACAGCGTAAGTTCTCAGATCTCAGATGTAATCCATTCTAGTCTGATCCAGTCTCTAATTTAAAGATCGTATTTTCCGAGCTATAAGTTGATCCGTAATATAAGTCGAAGTGATGCAAAAATGGAAAAGTTTTTTTTGAAGTCAGTAAATAGATAGCATTGGTGTATAGGGCCCACCCATACACAGATTTCCAGTCAGAATGTGTGTAAGCTTGCTAATGATAATCTTGCCCTATCTCAAGTCAAACTCAATCTAATGTCTAGTCCAATTTTTCGTGATTTATTGCTAACCAGTTATTGTTACCAGTTGCTGGTATTATTTCTGTTATTGATATATTTTTATTATATTATCATAGTATTATTATATATTGTTACCAGTTATTGCTAACTAATTGCACAGTTCTAATGATCTTTCTTGATCTTCAGCTTACCGGCCATGTGATCCACAGATCGTAGTTGATCGACAGAAACATCTTGAGGCAGCATATGAGGAGCTGCTGAGGCTGGCAGCAGCGAGGCGTGGCCGTCTTGGAGAGTCGCGTACTCTCTGGCAGTTCTACTGGGACATGGCGGACACGGAGAACTGGATTCGCGAGAAGGAACAGCTGATGTCCTCTCCAGACCTTGGTCACGACCTGACAAGTATACAGCTGCTCGTCAGCAAGCACAAGGTGGGTCTCCCATGATGATATGTAACGTACGAAAAACAATGTAAAAAATTAATATGCTAGACTTAATGAAGTAATTATGTAAAGCAGCTATATGAATACTATAACAGTAGAATTGGGTAGATTTTGTTGGTATAGATCAGCTCCTGACAATACATCTAATTATACGATGGGAGTACTGACATGAATGTGGTCAGGCTCATGGACATCAGATTTGGTTCAGCTGTAGAAAATGACCTGCTTTAACAGAACCTTGTTGTAAGATAGTTTTTAATATGGCTGCCAAAGACTACCATAACGAGTTTCTGGCATACACAAAGTAATTAAGTCAAGTAATCTACATGCATCACCTGGAATCTAATCCTGTCTTTAGTCTCACCGTATCAAATCTCTAATCTAATCCAATCTCAGGTGTATAAAACAAAAATCCTAATATAGAATATTGGTAATATAAATGTGAGAAATGAAGTAGATGTCCAGTGTTGACCATGTGACTGATATTGCTGCTGTAGGGTACTGAAGATGAGCTCCATGCTCGTCGAGTCCACCTGGAATCGGAGCTGCAAGTGGGCAAGGACCTGATCAAAGCAGGAAACTTTGGTTCGCCAAAGATCCAGGAGCGAATCGATGACATAGAGCACCAGTGGGCTAACCTCATGGACCTTTCCGACTACCGGAAGAAACGACTTGCAGAAACAGTTGACTTCCATCAGGTTGGTCATACCCGCTCGATGGCAGCTGGTTGGTTGCAGCTTGATGACACATTTGCCTTTCACCTTTCTTTTAAGGGTTCAAATCTTGGTGTGCTGCTGTTTGAAATTGACATTTTGTTATTGAGCTGTGCAACCCATAATAAAGGGTTTTATTTGTGTGCCTTCATAATCTGTTATCTTAATTACATAACACATTCTTGATCTGTTGATGCCTTAATATCTTCTCCTGGCTTTCCATTCAGTTTTTGACTGATTTTGGCAGCATGTGAAAGGCAGTTGGTAGAAAAGCCATTAAATGTGGAGCTTCGTTAAATGTGTAGGATGGACAATTCCCAGATTGTCAAACAAGTTGTGTTTGATGGCATTGAGGCTAGTGCTTGACACCAGTGGGCGGTGAGCCCATGGACTTAGGGAAGGTATGTGTCGGTTGCGGACCATTCTACTCGTTTGTTGTCTTAGGTTATCAGGTCGGGAGCACCTCTGATGAGTTTTCTTGAAGTGGTGCTATATAAATACATACTTGCAAATCACATATTCGTTAGAGCCGTAATCATGATGCACAGATCAACAGACGCTTGTTGTTTTGAACTGAGAGCAGTTACCTTCCTGTACCAGTAATTGCATTTTTTACAGTTCTTTGCTGACGCTGATGATGTGGACACATGGATGTTAGATACCCTTCGACTCGTGTCGAGTGAAGATGTCGGACATGATGAGGCCAGTGCTCAGTCGTTGGTCAAGAAACACAAGGTACAATGAAGCTTTCTTTAGGAATGCACCATTGGTGCATGGACTTGGTTATGAGGCTGATTTTTCTTGAACTTGTTACATGTGCAAGGTCAGTCTGAATCTGAATCATGATGTGTGTGCGAGCAACTTATCCAGGGGTCATTACACAGAGTCCACGGAGCAGGCTTGAAACCGCGATTGTAGGTTTACAGATACAGGATGCTATCAAATGGACCACTGTGCCACGCCCACACAACAGACAGCCGTGCTACAAGTTGTGTAAACATGTTTAAACAGTGTTGTTTTGCACACGGTTAATACCCTCCCAGACATATTTACCCAGTATATATAACACAATTTTTACGGATAGAAATATTTTGCTAGAAAATTTTTAAGCAGTTTTTTTAAATAAAAGTTTCAAAGTTATTTATTTTAATATATTGGAAAATGAGTTAAGTTTTACAGTTGTGTTTTGAAATCCTACTGTTGGTTGATATAGTGAATGATTGAGTAATTTGTGGATTTACTAATTGATTGGTTGATAAATTTCACTGATTGATAGATGAATCAGGTGCTGTAATTGAATGATGGATTAATTTCATTGATTGTTTCAATGAGTGATTGATGTATTGATGATCGATCCATCCTCAGTCAGTCATTGCTCTAGCTGGCGATTTACTGATTAACAATCTTTCATTTTTGCAGATAATGGCAAATTTCTTGTTTGTAGGTTTAATTTCTTATGGTTTTTTAGTATTTATTAGAAACTGTTTAAGAGATTTAAACTATTCTTTTTTTAGGAAACAACAGAGGAATTGCAGAAGTACAGGGATGTGATCAAGGGACTTCATGATCAAGCTGCGCACCTTAGCGAACAGGTGTGTATTGAGTTAGAAAGACAGACTGCTGTTTGTTGCAGTAACGTTGCAACGCTGTGTATTGTGCTGTTTAAATGCTCTGAGGCCTGTGTTTTTTCTTTCTTTAACTGGATTAATTGATTTAAATCAGTGCTCAGTCACTCAGTTTATTGTTTATTAATTGGATAGTTATTGATTGATTGAGCAATCAGTTGGATGTTTGATTGACTGAGAGATTGGTAATTGATCTGTGGATCAATAGTTTCATTCAAGCAGGTGATTACTGCTTGATTGGCTGTTGATTGTTTGGTTAGTCCATAGATTGGTCTAGTGATTGTTTTATTAATGATGGATCAATCAGTAGAGTGATTAATTGAGGTATTGAGATAGACTTACTACTTGTGATTGATTAAATAATTTGTCTTTTTAATTTGCTGAGATGATTGAGCAATTTGCTTGATTGATGTAGGACCGAGAATCGCCAGAAGTGACCGGTCGCCTGGGCAGCATTGACCGTCGCTACCAGGAACTCCTAGAACTTTCTGAGATTCGCAAACAGCGCCTACTTGATGCTCTCGCGCTCTACAAACTCTACAACGAGGCCGACAGTGTGGAGCAGTGGATCACAGAAAAGGTCAGTCTAATCTGATATAAACTATAAATATCTATGAAATCATTATCTTAATGTTCAAGACATCAAGTGAAACTGTAGTAAAAAATTGGTAAATACGGGGCTATCTTGTAAAAACCCTCTGAGGTGGTTTGCCCACTGTTTATATGTGTCTGATCATTTTAAAAGCGCCTTTTATGAACTTATGAGATGTGCTGATTGGCTAACTAACAGATCTAAAAAGGTGTGACTTTGGTAGACTGAATATGTTTCTTGAGCTAACTTGGCCTTTGTGGGGTTCTCAGAAGGCGTTATATGGGTAACAGGACAATAACCCCCTGGACAATTACCCCCCGGACAATTACCCCCGGACAATTACCCCCCTTTACAATTACCCCCCGGACAATTACCCCCCGGACAATTACCCCCCATGCAAATAACCCCCCGGACAATTACCCCCCTATACAGTAAAGAGTAGACATGAAGGACACAATTCATAAAGACATACAATTTATTAGACAACTGGGCACAGAGTAGACATGAAAGAATTACCAAACATCAAAAACTAATTATTAGACAATTATCAGACAATTGGGCCCAGACTAGACATGAAAGAATTACCAAACATCAAAAACTAATTATTACAACTGGGCACAGAGTAGTTCATTGGAAGTTCATTGGATTTATTCAAAGAGAACAATCATTACAGCAAGTTCACTGCAGCCAATTTCTGGCTTGTCACCCATCACAACCTCCTAGGAAGAAGTAAGCTGACTCCAATGCACGGATTTTGGCCGTCATTAGCAACTACAATGAGTGCAATGTTCTTGACTATCTACGTGGAATAGCTCACAACCTTTCCTTTTAAGTTCAATAAACTAATAAACAATAAACAGCATTTTCTGTTACACATTTAATTTCATGCTGTAACGTTGCATGGTTCTCCAATATATGTCTAATAAATTAATATATAAACTGTATGATTAATATACATTATTTGTATATTTATATAATTAATATATCAGTGTAGGGGGTAATTGTCTGGGGGGTTATTTGCATGGGGGTAATTGTCCGGGGGGTAATTTTCCAGGGGGGTAATTGTCCGGGGGTAATTGTCCGGGGGGTAATTGTCCAGGGGGTTATTGTCCTAGAACCGTTATATGAATGTTTGGATACATCTTTAGTTAGAAGTTTCCAGATTAGGTAAGATTACTCATGTTACAGGAGATAGCTAGATAACAACACCAGGGTCTAAGTTTCCAAATTAGAGGGATAAGAATACTTGCATAACAGAACATAGGCGGACGATGGTGCTACAGAAGTTTTTAGGATATGTAATACAACATGGCCTTATGTTGCAGGAGAAACTGCTTCACACGATGGTTGCCACAGAGGATGTGGAGGAGGTTGAGATCCTGAAGGCGCGTTTCGACACGTTCGACCAGGAGATGAAGACTAACACGGCCAAGGTGGAGGTCGTCAACCAGCTGTCCAATCAGCTTCTGCAGAATGAACATCCCAACTCGACCGAAGTCCTTGGCAGGGAGAGGCAACTCAATGATAGGTCAGGGAGAAGTCACTTGGCAACTCAGGTGGCATTTGCCCAAGTGTAGCTTTGAGCCCAGGACCAGGCCTTTTGGGATTGCTGATCCCAGTGGCTTACAACTAATGTACTTTCTTTACCTAATTCATTCACAGCATTTATATAGTGCCCCTTCAAGATATCTGCCCAGAAGTGCTTCCTGCCCATCCCTGGTGGAAGAAAACAGTTTCTAGTGTTGATACAGAACTTCAGGCAGATGGCATTTATGTAAGCATAGCTTATTGCAACGTACTTTAACAGGACCAGATAATTTCATGTTTATGCAAGTGTAACTTTTAGGGTACATGAAGCTCTGGACCGGGTGTTTTTGGGTTTATATCGATAGAGGTTTATAGATAGATTATGTTTACAACAAAGGGACTGCTTTACCTGTCTTATGTAATCTTATCATAGCTTACAGTACCTCGCTATACCTTATTCATACCTTGCCTTGTTTCTACATTACCTTACCTTACTATACCTTAATTTACTTACCTTTCCTTTCCATTATGTTACCTTGTCGTAAGAATTGGTGTATTGTATGCTGGCTCGTAGCAATTTTACATTCACCCTATTTTTCCAGGCACTGCACATATTTTTGAAAATAATTACATTGACTTATGATGAGGAGCATCTTAGAAGGGTTCTGTAGAAACGGTTGTTTGGATGATGATGACATCTGTTGTTTAGATGGGCCGAGTTGAAACAGTTGGCTGATCAGAAGAAGGACACTCTTCAGTTGGCCCATGATGTCAATACGTTCCACATTGAATGCCAGGAGACCATGGTGCGTATCGTCTGCGGCATTTAAACATAATGGCTTTTAAGTGCGTCAAAAGCACTTCTGTCTAGTCTAGCCGATGTTAGAGTATATAAAGAACAACAAGTTCTTCTGTATGCAAATGTTTGTGTAGCCAGAGACAGTGAGCAGTGCATGGTTTGTGACTGCACATTTATTCTGATTAACAAAGGGATGCGTGTTGGTCTAGATGTTAACGTGCTGGACTGTCAACCCTTAGGTCGGAGGTTCAGATCCCTGCCAGACAGAAAGATGTTTCGAGATTTCTACTCCACTTGCATCCATTAACGAATTGAGCTGTAAATGAGTACACTGACCATTCGCCATCAGTGAGAAGATCAGGCAGCGAGGAAGAGGACTGGCTTGCTGCCCTCGTATGTTGAGGCTAAGAAAGTGAAGTCACCAACACTTAATGGCTGCCTCTTGGGGTTAGATTAAGGGGCTGTTCTTTTTCTTTCTGTGGACTAGTAAATAGATTTTATTCTCTGCAGGACTACACAGTATTTGATTGTAATGCTGAGATACATACTCGCTTACATTTGTACGCGTTTCTGTAGACCTGGATTCGTGATAAAGCGAAGCTGATTGAGTCCACGGATGAACTTGGCAACGACCTTGCTGGCATCATCACTCTTCAGAGACGACTTAGTGGCCTTGAGCGTGATCTTGCAGCCATCGATTCCAAGGTAATGTCATCTAAGATTTGGTGTCATACGTGATGTCTGGGTAATTTTTTCTGGAGAAAAACTAGAGGCTCGAAATTTGTTTTTAACCACTTCATTGATAATACCAACTTAATATCATGGCTTGAGTGTCCATTGCTTTATTTACAGCGTACCGCTCTACAGGCTGAGGCAGACCGCCTTTCGGACGAGAAGCCAGAGGAGGCAAAGGCCATTCGAGAGAAACTGGCGCAGATCAACGAACTCTGGCTAGACCTCAAGCAAAAGGTTACTCCATTTTTTGTTTAAAATATCTTCCTGGTAAATTAAGATATGGTAAGAGCCGATCATCTGGCATGTAAAAATATGGCCCCTTCTTACCTTACTCTTGCACCACTGTAACCTACACCCCCTAACCTAACTTATTCAGCTCTGCACTTATGTGACTTTACGCTACCTTATGCTACTATTTTCTTGATTACACTAGCGTACTGTAACCTGCATTGCCCAAATAATCTACTATAATACCATTATTTAAAAACACGCAATAACAATCCGCTATTTGTGTTTTCGGATTTTTGAATTTTCTTATCACGCGCTTGGTTTTTAACAAAAGAAATATCGTCAATGTTTACCTGATTATCGCTCAGTGTTGCTTTTTATATAATGATTTTACCGGTATATAATGATTTTGTCAAACTTTCGCATAGAATACCATTATTAGAATACACAAAGAAAATTCCGCCATTTTTCTGATATTTGGATTTTCTGATCGCTCGCTTTGTTTTGACAAAAGAAATGTCATCCTTGCGGACTGATTATCGCTCAGTGTAGCCAATTGATTTCACTGACTGACATACTGCGCATGCGCCTACGCCTACTAAAAGCTGGCCTGGATAATTCAATAAACTTATAAAGATCTTGGCATTTTATATTTAATATTTTAAATCAGTCTCCTTCATCTGCATTTTTCCCAAGAAGTGATTAAGCGCTACATAAATTATTGATCTAACACTTGCAAGCGTCAAGCCTAAGCCGCCATCTTAATTTCCGCTTTCATTCTACATGGAGAAACAGCATGGACGGGTGAAAACCATGCCAAAATTACGGTAATATATTTAACGGAATTTTATAAAATTAAAAAAAAACTTTACAGAAATTTAAAATTAATTTGACGTAAGAGATGATTTTTAAATTATTTTTGTTAGTTTCAAATAAATTGCTGATCGGATAATATAGGAATAGAAGACACGCTATGAGCGGATTTTTCTACTCTAGATGAAGGATAATGCGCTAGGTGCAGTCAAAATGTATGTCCTGGGTATAGTGCTTGCGCACTATGCTGCGGTGCGCATTATATGTGGATCAAAGTAAAAATCAGGCAAAATAATGCTATTGCGCATTATACACAAGTGCGCATAATAACCCGGAAAATACGGTACTGTTCTCATTTCTACCCTTCCGTACCTGACTGTCCTGGTTAGCCAGATTTTATCCTTTTTATCCTGCTTTACCCCAACTACACCCTACCATTCCCAGTTCAACTTACCTAACTACCCCACCCTACCTAATTTTACCCTACATTAACCTACCTTACCCAACTACCCTCCCTTACTCAATTGTGCCATATCTTATTTGACTTTACCCTACTGTTCCCCAACTCCACCTTACCTTACCCTACCTTAGCACACTGTGCCTGACCTGCCTTTAACAATTGTTTTGACTGTTTACTTGTGAGCAGCTGAAGGTTCGGGACGAGCGTTTGGGTGAGGCTAGTGAGCTGCAGAAGTTCCTGCAGGACCTCGACCATTTCCAGCAATGGCTGACACGCACTCAGACGGCAATTGCATCTGAGGGCATCCCGAACGATGTTGCGGAGGCAGAGAATCTTTTGGCCCAACACAGTCAGCTCAAGGGCGAGATCGACGCATATGCCCCGGAGTATGCTCAGATGAAGGCTTTCGGGGACAAGGTGGTTGAGGGACAGGAGGATGTTCAGTACATGTTTCTCCGAGAGGCAAGTTGATTGTTGGTTGTTCTGGTCAGTCGATTGGTCCATTGGTCATTGGTCCATTAATTCATTGATGCGGTAATTGATTCTTTTGGTAGTTAGGCCATAGATTCATTTCATTTGAGCACGTGTACATTGATTGATTGATTCAAAAATTCAGTCATTCATTTTTTCATTTGTTTCTTTGTCAATTCATTCATGTGTTTATTGATTGAGTTGATAAATGACCCATGCATGTATTCATTATTTGATTGTTTTAGTGATGAATTCAGTCCTTCATTCATTTAGGGCATTTACATAGCATATATTCAAGAGAGGTTATATCAGTTTGAAGTAATTCTAGATTGTTAAGTACTTATTCACAGCAGAGGGTGGTTTGCAGTTTTACGATGAACCTGAAAAGCTGCTAAAATCACTGTGGAACAAGGTATTCAGCTCCTGGACCGACTGATTTTGTTTTTTTGCCATGCTGTAGAGGCTGAAGGCACTTGACGACGGTTGGCAGGACCTGAGGAAGATGTGGGAGAACAAGCAGAACATGCTGCATCAGAACCTCAACTTGCAGATCTTCTTACGTGACTGTAAACAGGCAGAGATCTTGCTCAGCGAACAGGACAACTTTCTGTCAAAGGAGGACATCCCGGTAACTGATTCTGGTCTCCCTTGCCTTGCGATTGGATTGTGCTACTCAGTGGTATGAGCAGACTGGGAGCTGTTCGTGTTCCTGTTGTCCGATGTCTTGGAGGCTGGTGTCAGTGGGCAGGGATTTGAAACCCGGACCTCTTGGTTGACATCCAGCACACTGACCACTAGACAATCATGCATTAGAGCAGATTATAATTTATTTTCTCTATATTGATGTAGGTGAAGGTCAGTCCAGTAAGCTAACTGTAAGAGGGGACTTGGGTTTTATTGATAGGTGGTCAGCCCCATAACCTGACCCTTAGGAGTGATTCCAGATTTTGATTTAGTTTGAGATCTGGACCTTATGACATGACCTTTTAAGATTCCATTGCTGCTTAGTGGCTTCCAAAGTTCTGGCATGTTAGTTAATCCTGGCTCTTTAATTAAGCACATCATTTGCTTAGGTGTTCTAAGTTTTCTGTTAAACATTGAGCAATTAATTTTTTGTGTTCTCTTATAGAGTACTCCTGGTTTGGCTCGACAGGTAAGCAAACATGGAAATGTCTTGTCTGTGAATTGCAAATTTAGGCTGTGTTTTGACGACTGTTTTTGACACTGGTACCTATGTATCATTTTAAAAATTTGTTGACAGAGATGTAAACTGGATTGAATTAGTTATCTGGACATTTAGTAAGGATCAGTCAACTTAGTATGCTTATCCTTTATCATGCAAGAGCTTCCTTTTGAGAACAGTGCTGTAGAAAGCATTAGATTGGATTAGACATTATATTATCTGATGGCTTAACTGATCTTACCTGTCCTGACCTAATTATTTATGTGGCCTCGTTGGTTGATAGTATACGCCAGAGGTAGCGGAGAACCAGATAAAGCAACTGGAGGCATTCATCACAACAATGGATGCAAATGATGAGAAGATCAACACAGTGCAGCAGCTGGCTCATCAGCTCATCAACGACAACCACTATGCCTCTGATAAGATCCAGAAGAAGGCAGACTCACTACGGGAAAGGTAGGCAAATAAGTTGCCTTTCCCTCAGAGAGGTAGCAGAGCTGGTTCTTTTGGACTGCAGAGAAGTAGACAAAAAGTTGCAGATGGTTCCTTCCCATTTAATTAGAGGTAGGTAAAGAAGGTAGAGAAGGTTCCTGCTCACTTGAAGCAAAATAGGCAGGGAAGGTTCCATTTCACCTCTTGTTTGGCACATGCTCCTTGTCCATTTGTATTTGCTCTTTATGTTAATGTGATGTTGATGTTATTTATATTTACAGGCGTGATGCCAATCGCTTGCGTGCCCTGGAGAAACTGGAGAGGCTTAAGGACTTTCTTCACCTACAGAAGTTCTACCAAGACTGTGATGAGGTCTGTCATCAGACATAACTATGATGCTACTAGGTCATGACAATATACATCCTATGATTCAAGATTATGTATACAAATAGGCGATAAGATAGTTAGAGAAGACTTGAATACAAGTAAAGAGACGAGAATGAAGATAGATGAGAATAAAGACAGGCTGTTATAGACTAGAATTAAAGTAAGCTAGAATAAAGAGACTAGCATGAAGATAGAAAGAAAGAAGGTATACTAGAAAGAAGAGTAGAGAATGAAGGTTGACTAGAATAAGATTGATAAAAATGAAGCAAGTCGATGATAAAGATGAATTAGAATAAAGTTAGACAAGAATACTGATAGACTAAAATGAAGGTAGACTATTACAGACTAAAATAAAGATATAGAATGAAGATAGATAAGCATAAACATAGGTATGGTTAAAAACGAATGAGTTTAGATTAATAAGATTTGGTTCTGTTGAAGCAGGGGAAATTATTACAAGTTTATAAAAGTTGTACCACATAAATTCATTTATTACCCACTCAGGGTCAGTAAATCTGCATCAGAGGTACAAGTGTGTGCAAACAACTTGTCAATCTAGGGTTGTTGCATGAAGTCTGCTTGAACTCGCACTCACAGACTGTGTGTAGTGCCAAACAGACCACTGAGCCACATGCAAACATATTTAACATTTTCATTTTGTAGTTGGCTGACTGGCTTGGTGAGAAGATACTTGCAGCACAGGATGAGACATACCGAGATGCAAAGAGTATTCACAGCAAGTATATGCGTCACCAGGCCTTCGAACTCGAGATCAAGTCAAACAAGAACCAGCTTGAGAAGCTGATCAAGGATGGAAACCAACTGATTGCGGAAAAGCCTGAGTTGGCCAAGGTATGTGTGGTTTAACAGTCCCTAGAGTGGAAATTTGAACTAATAATCATTCAGCTACAGTTGATTCTTAATTGGAACATAATTTCAAAGTGTTTTTGGTTGGTTTGATGGTGTGCTTTGAGTTTCAGTTGCAGGAGTTTCCAACATAATTGAGTGATAATTTTACGATGATTTTCAGGAGTTTCAGTCATGGTTTGTTGAGCTGTTGCATGTGTCGTGAATTTCAGAAGATTGCTACTTTGATAAGTGAATTGCACTGATAATTTGAAGGGGAATTTCTTGTGTACAATTACGAACAGATGAACTTACACCTCAATAATTTGAAATCAAATTTAGTAGTGATGATGTAACCATGGATTCAAGATGCTTCAGCAGTGATTTTCGAGTTAGTTGATTTTGATTTTCAGTAGATTCTTTGATGAATATTGAAATGAATGTCTCATATAAAAATTTTGGAGGCTGTCACTTTTGAATGAACTGGTCTTTTGACCATAAATCAGTCTGAGCTGTGATTTTCCAGCAATTTCATCTTGATTTTTAGGAGGTTGCTGGATGAGCTGATGTGAGTGCCTTGAATAATTTGAAGGCTGTCACTTTATATGAGTTTGTGTGCTTATGTTTTGACCACGAATTCAAGAATCTTGGCTGTGATTATCCGGTGTTTGATTTTGATTTTCAGGAGGTTCAGCCACGGTTAGATGAGCTAATACAGCAGTGGAAGGACTTGGAGAACACGGTTTCTGCAAAGGGAGAACGACTGTTCAACGCCAACCGACCTCAGCTGTACGAACAGAGCTGTGACGACATCGATGGCTGGATCACAGAGATCGAGTCACAGATCGTAACTGAGGATGTCGGACATGATCTGACGACTGTGAACCTTCTAGTCCAGAAGCAGAATGTAAGTTTGATGTAAGGTACTCAGTGTAATGTAGGTAACTTACAATGTACATTGTAATGCAGTGTAGGGTAACTTATTGGTGGTAATGATAATCGCGGCAACAATAATCACGGTAATGATAATTATAACAATGATAATGATGCAGCTGATGCTGCTGCTGCTGCTGCTGCTGGTGATGATGATGACCAGGTCGCAGTGACCATCATCCCAACCACCATGTAATGCTGTTAAATTGTCATTTCTCACTGCATTATATTGTCATAGTGATGGTGGTGGTGTGGCAGTGATGGTGGTGAATACAATGATGATGCTGACGATGATGGTGATCTTGTGGATCTTACTTAATTTGACCTGTATAGAGGATTATGGGTAGGGCTGCCGTGAGTATTCATACTCATGAGCTATCAGCTCTGTTCTTTATTCAGTAAGTATTTGAGTCAACTAAATCCAAGTCCAGCTGAGAGCCTCAAAGGAAAGCATTAAACGACATCTGCTGTCAGTTTCATGTGGGAACCTGGGATTTGAACCCAAGTCACACAGGTCAAAAACAATACATTACCTGCTTTGCCTTCATGCCAACTCTACAACAAAGATCATCAACAGTATGCCAAACTATCGCTGGTCGTCCTTTCCATCTCAGTTGTATTGACTGAGTACGATACCAAATATAGTTGACAGTGGCCGCCTTACTTACAGAAAGTGGTGGTGTTTGCTTGTGCCAGTGCATTGATGGAGGCGGTTGCCTTGGTTACAGATGTTGGAGAGTCAGCTGAAGCTGAAGGAGGAGCAGATGGCAACCCTCAAGAGCCAGACACCCCTCCTTCTCGAAATCGCACCAGAAAAGAGTCATGAACTCGAGTTGAAGAAGGAGAAAGTCGAGGAAAGGTCAGAACCCTGATAATGCCTGGATGTGATTCCTATTTTCCATTTGAATTCCTAATTTCTTGCTAACTAGATTCTTCTAACTAAATTCTGTCCAGTTCATTTTCTCCCAGTGAAATTCCTTGCAGTTAAATTTATTCGAGATCAAGTAATCTGTGTTAACCCATTGTATGCCAGATGATTTTATCCCTTGTTCTGGCCTTGACCAGATATTTTCGGGTTTTGGTCCATTTCGCCTCATAAAAGAAAAACTGTTATGTCTCTCATGAACCATTGATAGAGTGAAAGTGTAAACATGAAATTTGCTTTAAAATGAATTTTGAACAAGCCTGTCATTAAGTTGTTTGTTTATGCTTGTGTTTAACAAGCCTGTCATTAATTGTTTATACTTGTATTTTTTAGATATGACAAGTTAAATGTGATGGTGTGATATATGTGTTTCACATGTGGCATATGTGTTTCATCATTTTGTCTTTAAATTCTGATGATGTTTTAAATAAATGTATGCTATTAGCATATAATGTTTCTTCAGTTATTATTAGGCCACAGCTTAAACAGAAGTTTAGTTGATTGTCTTTATCATAACTGGTTTGGTAGATAAAATCACAGTTTTTTAAATGCACCAGTACGTCTTTCAAAACTTGCTTTACAAACTGGGTGGGATGCAAGTCTCCAACTTTCAGTTCTAACAACCCCACATCTTGTGCTCCACTTGTGTCTAAAAATAACTACAGGAAAATTGTAGCATGTTTATTACTATAGATTAATGGTTAACTTATTTACGTAGGACAAAAGCTGATCCCTAACTTCCAACCGCTTTTGTAAACACCTCTATATTCTCGCAATTTGCATCTGTTACATGTGTTGAAAGTTTTCCGAAGTCACAATTTTGCACGTATGGCACGCAAAGAGCTAAATTCCTTTCTGTTAAATTCCTTTCCATTAAATATTTTCATATAAATGTCTTTCTGTTAGATTCCTTTCAGCTCAGTATATTTTCACTTTCTCATTTTAAGTTCTGTCAAACTTTCTTTCAGTGTATTTGATGATAACATTGCTGCTTTCCATAAACATGCTCAGTTTTGGAAATAAATATGCTCATCCTTCTGCATTTCTTACTAGATTTGCGAAGATGCTTCAGCCACTGATGGAACGCCGCGAAAAGCTGAATCGAGTGAAGCGTGTCCAGCAGTTCTTACGTGATGTTGAAGACGAAAAACTGTGGATTGCAGAACGCCTGCTCTTGGCCCAGTCACCAAACTATGGCAACTCACTTCTGAGGTATCTAATTATTACTCTGATCAATTTTAATCTTACGAATTCTGTAGCATCATTATAATAGGCATTAATCAGTGATCACTTATAACCAAAACCATGTTCAAAACCTCCCCAATACAGACCTGTCAAGATCCATGAGGCTTCCAAGACTAGAAGACTGGCTTTGAAGGATGAACAATCTGTACTAGATGTGACTTCAGCCCCTGACCTAAGTGACATTATAGAACTTGCAGAGTGGACAGAAACAGATGGCGAATTCTGTAGTGGAAAGCAACATTATTTTTATGATGCTGCTGTCAAGGGAACAAGGCAGAGTTGATGGGAAATTTGCATTAAGGACTAGCTCTAGGTTGGTCAGGAGGTACCCTCTACTGAGGAGGCGTGAAGCTGAGCACATGATGCATTTCATGGCAAGCAATCATTCTATTGTAATATAATGTTATGTGACCATACATTTATGTGTTAAATTACATTATATTGCAGTACATTACTTTACATTACAGCATTGTTTTATGATCGATTACGTTTTCAGCGTCCAGATGCTCCAGTCGAAGAACAAGTCGCTGCGGAATGAAATTGACAGTCATGAGCCATCGATCATTTCTGTTGTTGACTCTGGTCTTGCTCTGATTGAAGAGGGTCATCCTCAGTCTGATGAATTCCAGCAGCACATTGATGATCTGAACCAACGCTGGAACAAACTCCAGGATGCTGTCGAAAATCGCAAGAACCACTTGGAACAGTCAGAACTGGCACAACAGGTAGTAACAAGTTCACTTATTCCATGACTTACCTTGATATATAGATTTCAGGTCATTTCCATAAAATTCCTTTCCATTAGGTTCCTGTCTTATAGACATGTGATCCATCATCAACAAAAGGCAGATTGCACACCTGAAGAAAATAGTGAGTATAAGAAAGGTATACTTTGATAGGTAGACACAGGTTGTAATCAGTTCACTTGTTACCTTATGTATACTTTCGATAGTTAGAATGTTACTTGTAGACGGTAATGAACTTGTTTCTTTGGTTAGCTCAAAGAGAACTCATTTGTTTGCTAGCCGATCTTTATGAGGGATTATGGGGTTTTAAATTCTTTGATCCTGATCTTCTTTTTCTTGGGCATAAAGAGCTGTGTTTTTGCACCATCTTTCTGTTGCTCTTTGGTACTATATGTAATGATTGTCTTTCATTACATAAGCTTAACTAGTGACTTCTATAATGCTATTTCATAATGCACAAGGCATCAGTCGACGATTGCTTCATGCTTCAAGTGAAACGACAGTCATAAATCATGGTACACCTTTAAGACACATGATGAGCATTTTTTAAAACCTAATTCCTACCTGGGTTAGATATCGACACGCTTTTTATTACCTGTAAAGATATAAAAGCTATTTTTTGTCTGCATCTAATAAGTTGGTGGTTTTTCACTAGTACTTCTTCGATGCGGGTGAGGCAGAGGTTTGGATGAGTGAACAGGAGCTGTACATGATCAGCGACGAGCGAGCAAGGGATGAAGTGGGAGCTGGAAACATGTTAAAGAAGCATGGAAACACGGAGAAGACCGTTGATGACTATGCTGAAACGATCAAGCTGCTTGGAGACCGCAGCCGCAGCCTCATTGAGTCCGGACATCCCGACAGGTAAGAACAAGTGATTCTATGGTCGATAGAGTAGGATCAGGCAGGAGATTTCTGGTTGAAGAGTGGGAACAGTTGATTCTTTTGGTTAACAGGTGCTCAGCCAATTACTAGTTTAGGCAGCCAGTGGGAGGAATCTCAGGTAGGCAGATGCTCAGGTAGATAGGTGCTTAGGTAGGAAGGTGCTCAGGTAGGCATCCAGGTATACACAACAGTTTGAAAATGTAGAGGCACTATATAAATGTCTGTAAATTACATTAGATGTGGTTTGTTTGTAGTGAAGCGATTGCCGTTAAGCAGTCGCATGTGGATAAGCTGTATGCAAGCCTCAAAGACCTGACAGGCGACCGTCGCATCAAACTTGATGAGGTTCTTAAGCTGTACTTGCTCAACCGTGACATTGAAGACATTGAGCAGTGGATTGCTGAGCGTGAAGTTGTTGCTGGGTCACATGAACTTGGCCAGGACTTTGAGCATGTCACGGTCAGTTAAAATTTTACTGGTATCACAGTTGGTTGAATTGCTGTTTCCTGGTGATGATGAGGTATTTGAGGCTGATGTCAAATACAAGAAAGAATTACTGACACTTGAAAACTGTTTATGACAAGGCTGGGCTGAGAATGCTTCTGAGTAGATATCTCAAGAAGGCATTTAGAAATTTACTGATTTAAAAGAACGTATTGTTTTTATTTTGATGGTTTCTTTAAATGAAGTATTTACCCAAGGCTGAAATGAACCACAGGTTTTAAAAGTTCAGAGAAACTAAAACAACTCTTTATTTTACTATAAAAACAGCTTAATTTTTGTTATAGTTATTGTTATTATTTTTATCATTACTAGTAATATTTTAATCCTGAAAGAATATACTTCAATGAAGTTATAAAAATTAAGCAAGCAAGAAAGTTGACGTGAAGCAGCTAGTCTTCACTGATGTTTGATTTTCTGAGTATTATTATTATAAACCATTTTTATTACTTATGTTAGCAGCAATTAATAATGTTATTTTACTGTTATTATCGTTGTTATCATTGTCATTATTATTTGTATTATTAATCTAATTAATTCATGGTAGATGCTTCGTGATCGCTTCCGTGAATTTGCCCACAACACTGAGTCAATTGGTCAGGAGCGAGTGGCCTCTGTGAACGAAATCTGTGATCAGCTCATCCAGGCAGGTCACTCGGACGCAGCAACAATTGCTGAATGGAAAGACGGCATTAACGAGTCATGGGCAGACCTCCTTGAGTTGATTGACACAAGAACGCAGATGCTACAAGCATCTTGGGAGCTGTTCAAGTTCTACAACGACTGCAAGGAAACGCTTGACAGGATCCACGTATGTCTATAGAGTCTAGAGCGCTATTATTAATGTTAATTTATCTATATAATAATAGTCATGGATGTATGGTCTGGATGTATATATGTGATGGTGATGAATGTTTAGAGAAATGCTGGCACTAAATGACAAATAATGTGAGAGCAAAGAAGTTGTTTGAAGCTGAGGGCATGTAGACAACTTGGACTTCTTGGAGGACTGGAACTTTGGCATGAAATCGCATGCTTCTAATTTGCGCATGATCTGTTAAGCCACTATACTTTGAACAACCTTCTAAAGGTGAGCGAGATTTGAAATTGGTTGATAGTTATTAATATCATCCATATCCAGTTCTGATCAGTTCAGTGATGGTGTTATAGGATGTTTTGCCCCTCTGTAAGAAATCCGTCAGCCAGCGATAAACTGCAGAGTCGTACAAGAAAAGGCAGTAGCTTGAAAATGAATTGTGAAGAAGGGATGTGGAAATAGGGTCAAGTGTGCATGTATGGGCAGGGATGACAGGAGAAGCAGTTTCTACTCAGCACCATGTTGAATCGAACTAGGCGGCATTGGGTTGTCAAAAATGTGGGGGTGGCTGAGCCCTCTGTTGCTTGGCAGACTACACTTTCTTGGTCTATTATTGCTTCCGTCTGTTATTACTGTTATTACTATTAAATTAATGTTATTGTTAGAAATGATCCATCAGAGAATAAGGAACATTCTGGAATGACTTGTCCCGTTGATTGGCAGAACAGCCATTTTTCACTTATTTTTATATTTTTGTTATGTTATCATTAACCTTACTAATTTTATCATTATTTTTCTCATGATTTTAATTATTTGTGATATGAATTTGTGTTTTTATGAAAGATTTTGTTTTTGTGGTAGGAGAAAGAGATGCTGATGTCAGAGGAGGTTGGCAAAGATCCACAGACAAACGCTGCCCTTCAGAGACGCCATGCTTCCTACGAGCATGAGCTTGTGGCACTGGGAGCACAGGTAAGTTGAAATATGGGCAAAATCAGGGAAACCGGAATCTTATGACTTCTAAAGCATTGTTATCATAATTTATATGGCTTAAATCGATGGTCACTTCAGGGGAAACTATAATGAAAAATCGTAATCCATTTGAGAGGCCTGGTTAAAATGCATTAAGGTTGGAAAAACAAGAAATGAAGCTAGGGTAAGCGAGTTCGAACCGACGAGTATAAAGTTTAAACCTGAATTATCATCTATGGCCTGTCCCTCCCCACTCCTGAGCTTAGATGTTTCCACAATAAACTGCCAGCCATCTCTGTTCTAAGCATGTCTCCAGTCCGTGTTAAGTCTGAAATTCAGCAGGCGCAGGTTGGACTCTTCCACTTGTGTCCATCTATGGTGAGAGCATCCAGCTGGTCTCTTCCAACCTCTTGTGGAGCCAGGTATCGTGGCTCGTAGAGCTGTGGCATGGTCGTGTTCGCTGTTGCAATGTGTGATGTGTCCAAACAGCCGGAGTCTACTGGATTGGATCATCTCTGACAGGGATGTGCATCGATAGACCACCGACCACCATGTTGGTGAGATGAGCCACACAGGGAATGCACAGAATTCTCCTTGGGCACCACTGCTGAAATGCATCGGGCTTCGCCTTCAGGTTCTTGGCAAGCGTGTTGGATGGTAGTACTCCAGATTCGTTGTTGATGGTTGCTCATGCATTTCCTGGCATTGGCCATGCTATGCTGAACCTTGGATCCGCTGCCACCATCAGCCTCTGCATGGGAACTGAGGTAGGAGAACCCATGAACCAGCTCCACCTGATTTCCAGCTGCCTGTACATGATCAAGCGTTGGGAATGGATCCACCGTCGTCTGGATTTTTGTATTAGCCCAGCTGATTTCAAGTCAAAATTTCTGTACCCGCTGGTCATTTATCTCCAAGGACAGGACTGGAATCTCCAGCATTTGGCAAAAAGGGCCACACCAGCAGCATAACCCAGATCAGTGAACCGCTCTGACCCAGTTCAAGCACCTGGGTGTCCCAGACCAACTGTCTTATCCATGGTCCATGATTAGACTTGAATACCATTGAAAAACTGGCGGTAAACAAGTCATAATACTGTAGGTAAACAATAAACCCGGATGAGTTACAAGAGCAGGTAATAATTATGCAAGTATTCTGTCTGTGTACACAGGTGCAGCAGGTACAAGAAGAGGCAGCACAGTTGATTGTTGCATATTCAGGAGAGAAGGCGCGAGAAATCCAGACAAACGAGTTGGAGGTCGTCAATGCATGGAGAAACCTTCAGTACCGTGTCGGTGTTCGCAAGAACCAGCTGAACGATTCCAGTGACATATACCGTTTCTTTGGAATGGTTCGCGATCTTGTCAACTGGATGAATGACATGACCAGACAGATGACCACTCAGGAGAAGCCCAGGTATGCATTGTGCATGTGTGTATGTGTGTGTATCTGTGTGTGTTTGTCTAAACATTTATACAGTGTTTTCAAAGACCTCGGGACATGGTATTCAGACAGATCTAAAAATATCTGACTTTAGATCAACTGCACATGTTTATATATATATATATATATTTGTATGTATGTATGGTATGCTTCTAAGATAAGGTTCAGGTGATCGCTAATTTACTTAAGATTTCGTTCAGTTATAGTCTACAGAGACACGGACGGGTCTAGGGATTCAAATAAAGATTGAGAGATCTGTTCATTTATTTATTTGTTTTTCATGTCTTTATGACACCAGCAGCCAATGACAAACATCAGTTGATGATCCTGAACAAACACTTGGCCTAACTGATTCCTTGTCATACATTATTGTATCCTTATTATATTGTACTAGTACATGTGATGAATTCAGTTGTATTTGTTGTTCCATATTATGTTGTATTTCATTCATCTTTTGTCGTATGGTATAAGGGTGATATTGGCTTTGTATAGCGTCTCGCTTGTGTTTGCCAGTTTCATTTCCACAGCACAAAAGTGCTACCTGTTAGCTAATCTAATCAAATTACTTCTATAGCACTGTTGTCGTAAAGTATGTAATCAAAATTGTAATCTGTTGAAGAAATCTGGTCAGAATCTGTTAGTTCAGGGAAGTAAGAGGTCATGCTGTGATGGGTAAACAAGTTGATAAAGATGAGTAGCAGTTTGAAACAGATTATTATATCACATGGTAAGAATACTTATTGCGAGTGTTATGCGTTCTGTGTGCGACAGGGATGTGTCAGGTGTTGAGTTGCTGATGAACAACCATCAGAGTCTGAAAGCAGAGATTGATGCACGCGATGAAAATTTCACCATCTGCGTTAATCTGGGCAAAGATCTTCTGGCAAGAAGGCATCAGAGGTCACCAGAGGTTAGTCACGTATAGGTGTGGCACCTCGGAGTATAAATGTGCAAGTTTTCTTGGTGCAAATCTGGATTTTTCCTGTTTTTTCCAGACAAATTATAAACTTTTGGTTGGTTAAATCAGTGTCAATATACCACTAAATTTGTTCTTTAAAACTGTGTAAATGTTACATGTATACATACTGTATGTACATACATAGTTTGGATGGATGGATGGATTGATGGATGGAACAAACCTAGAGTGGCAAGCAGTGCATTATAAAGATTGTTTTCTTTACTCTTAAGATTCGTGAGAAACTTTATTTGCTGGCAACACAGCGTGGAGGAATGATGGAACAGTGGACAGACAGATGGGAATATCTCCAGCTGAGTAAGTCAGCCTTCCCTCACCCCCTCTTACAATGTAAAGAACATCAAAGATTTAAAATGTATCATCACTGGCATTCTCATTGATGTTGTCATATATATCATCAGATACCCACGATGTCATCCAGGTGACATATCCACATTATCCATCAATGAATCCTGTTTTGTCTTGTCATTGAATCCTGTTTTGTCTTTTAGTTCTAGAGGTGTATCAGTTTGCACGTGATGCTTCGGTTGCCGAGGCGTGGCTGGCAGCTCATGAACCATATGTCAACAACCCTGATTTCGGAGACACACTGGACGCCGTGGAGACACTCCTCAAGAAACATGAGGCTTTCGAAAGGTCGGCTGCGACACAGGAAGAAAGATTTGTTGCTCTCGAACGTCTTACGACGGTTGGTCTTAATCTAATCGAATTAAGTCTGATCTAATCTAATCAGTTTTCAGTGTTCTTGGCTAACATCAGCGCCTTTTTGAGGTTGTTATTAAATGTTCAGATACATGCATATGGCCATACATACATAATTTGTGCTGGCAGGGAGTGTCTTGTAAAGGTAGTTGCAGTGCATTCCCATTTATGTGCGACCCGTTTACACGCAAATCTTTAATGTAGACTATTATATTTCAGGATGGCCCTCTTAACCTGCATTTCGTTAACTCGCGATGGCTTTGGCTTCCACTGACAGCATGTAGACGGACTGTACTGTAGAAAGAAGTGCTATGTAAATCTCTAGTTATTTCCTAATATGGTCGCTCTTTAAGGATGTTGAGCAAGTCCTTCAGACACCTAAATGCTTAGTGACAGTAATGCTGATTAATCGATTGCAGATAAATATAAATACAGAAAATACAATACTACTACTACTAATAATAATAATAAATTATGTTATTATTAATTATATTATTATTATTGATTCTTATCCAATCTGCAGAAATTTTCTAAATCCCAATGTGCTAGTTATTTAAAAAAATTAAAATGATAATAAATTTTAAAATAGTGATAGCAATAATTTTGTTTCCTTTGTCATCAGTTTTATTGTTCCAAGGTGTCATCGCTTCCTTGGGGAGAAAAGAAATATTCCAGTGTTATCTCAGTCTAATCTTCTATAATGCTGTTATCATAATGTAAAAGGCATTAATTGATGATCACTCTTAAGTGAAACCATAGTCCAAAATCGTTACCCAATGGAGAAGCCTGGTCAGAATCTGATGGGGCGGGGTCGAAATCCCAATGAAGATAGCTCATTGTTGGTACTGCCCCAGCAAAAGGCCAGGGGAGTATCGGTCAGCACTTGCCCGGAATGAGTCGTTTTTGGTTTTCGGTTAGTTTGAACTGCGCGAGGGACAGAAGAGACGCCGAGAAGAATTCATTCGAGAACATCCAGAGGCAGCAGAAATCACTCAACAAACTTTCACACAGCGCTACATCAAAGAGTTTGTTCCACCGCTTGAAGCTGAGTGAGTCTAATCTTATCAGATCTGGATACTTTTATAGCGCCACTATCACAATACACAAAGCATTGACCGTTGGCCATGAGTTTGGGAGAAATTAGTAAAAGCCGTCGACATTTTGCTAACTTTTTGTGATTCTTTTAAAATGATTTTTAAATTGCCTGTGATTCAGTGATGTGTAAAAAATGTAAAGGATTATCGTTTTAACAATTTACTTAGGATGTTTTTATTTGCTAGTGCTTATTTGTGTCATCATTTATTATTACTTATAATTTACTCAGTATTTATGTAGAATTACTAATCCACTATACACTCTGTATTTAAATCTTTAATTGGTACTTGATTTACTTGAATATTGATTTAGAATTAATTATTAACAATTTACTCAGGATTTGAGGTTCGTTATTATTACTTAGAATTTACTTGTAATTTGTTTTAAATTACCTATTTATAGTTTACTTAGTATTTATAGTTTGTGTTTATTATGATATATTTGATTTTTATTTGATAAGTAGTTACTTAACACTGAATGGAAACATGAGCCTCTTAAAGCTGTTCAGGTGCCCACCGTCAGTGCCATCATGACAGTGGGTGAGTTGATCTTTTTAGAGCTATATGAATAGCTATATAAATGTATGTACATGCTGGTACATAATGTATCTTTGGTTACTTAACAGGCTTCCTCCACAACCAGAGCCCCTGAGACCACCGGAGCCTCTGCAGCTGCCAAAGCAGGTGGAAGTGGTTGAACAACCAAGGCCACAGGAAGCTGAGATACTGGAAAAACCAAAGGAAGAAGGTCAGTTCATGTTGCTTTTATTGTTTTTTTTATTATCGTGAGGTGTTTTACTATTATTGTTGCAATTTTTATTAGCAAAAGGTGTTTTGTGTTATTATTATTCTTAATATTATTGTTGTGATTTTAATATGGTGGAATATAGTAGGCCTATAGTGATGTGATTGGAGAAATGAAGTAACTTGCATTTCATCGATGTGCCAAAATGGCTGAAATATTTTTTGTCGTACATCTTCTGAGTTACGAAAGTCATCTTTAAAATGTTATTTAATAGGTTTTTAATAGAGTTCGAACTGCTGATGGTAGCTCATTTAAACTGAATTACTGAAGTTTCCTATTGTAACAGGATTATCTGTGGTGTTGCTATTTTGAGTTATTTAGAAAATATTCTTGAGTAGCCAATGCAGCATGCTTTGTTCAAAGAATCTCGAAAGTAGGATTTTTTGAAGGCTATTTGTTCATGGTATTGATGTAAATATAGTGCCATGGCGTGGCACAAATATGTGGCTGATATTAATAATTTAATTTTAAACTTATAATAAATGTATGAGGTTGCTTTTGATTAGTAGGGTCTCTCACAATATGAAAGATATTTTCGTGCCTTTGTATTTTCCAATGTCCAGCAGATCCAACTCTGATTTGGGTACACCATGGCAAAGCCTGTTTAGATCTACATGTGGCTGTGCATGTTGTACTTTGCTGAATTGTAAATTATTGACGCTATCAGTTAATGCAAAATCACGTACTTCAGCTATGAACTGATGATAATTTCAGGATTCTATACCAATATGCAAAAGTTGCAGAAGATAAACTAGTCCGTTGTACTATATTTATGTGAGTTTACTGACAGCCATTGACAGGTTTCATAAATATAGCACTAAAGGAATTATGAGAGCAGAGTACTTAATATTCAGAATTACAATAAAGTGAAGATTTCGTCATCTGATCAACACGAATTAATGAGATCTTTCAATTATGATTGGCCATTTGACAAGATAATAAGTGCATTACAATCATCAACAGGGCTTCAGTGTTGAAGCTTTAAGCGTGACGTTTGTGTAGAATGGCCCACATGTGGCCATTGTGTGTTTGAAAGTATACAAAGGGAAGCCAGTGGTTACAGAAGTAAAAGTTGTAATTAAGCATGACGCTCATGAACATCTTGTTTTCTTAAAGTCCTCAGCTAAGAAAGTTATACTGGAGTTACGCTGTATGTTTTTAGAGAAAACAGGGATATTAGTGGATTAGTTTAGAACATGGATAAGTAGCAAAATTTCAAATCAGATGCATATATTTTGAAAAATGCATGTATTTATCAAAGGAGGAGCCAGTTGTAACTGTAAGTTGTGAGGTGAGGGCTTTCGTTTTCGACAGCAATGATTACTATTATAATTTTTTTGCCTGGAGTGAGATGTGATCCTCAGGATTTAAGAAATGCCTGGAGAAAATTAGAACTCATCTGGAATAACTACCTAAATTTTATTATTATTATTATTATAATTAGAGCTCAAGTTAATTAATGTATATGCACCAGAGATTAGTACTCTATTTTGACCGCATGTTATAGTAGTGAGGAAGGGCCGTGTGCAAGAAGGCCTTGCAAGTGTACCAGAGCATCCTGTTGAACTGATTGTCACACCTGGAGGTCCCGTCGAACAGTCTAGAACACCTGAACCTGTCTCTCGTGAGTAGTAGCGGCATCGCCCCACTTTCTTCTGCCGCTTTCTTCCTACTTTGGGATGCTGCTTTGCCTGCTTCGAAACGAGACATTCCTACATCCAGATATCGAGTTATATATATACATATATATTTGGAGAAGTTCCCAGCTTCTTGGTTGAATGTGTTGTTAGTTCTGTATGTATTTATATGGCACCACTATCCAATGACAGATTGTACTGTGCTGTGTTTGAGCACGACAGACTTGGTCAAGGTCTCCACTTATCAGATTTTGACCAGTCATTTCCAGCAGATTTTGCTTTTGTGCTATGGGTTCACTTGAAGCAACCATCAGTGACCGATGGATGCCTTGCGTATTGTGATAACGGCGCTGTTGAAGTCATTAGGTTAGATTAGATCCATGGGAAGACTCAAGACCATGGTAACACTGTTTCATGCAGAGCCACCATGTCAATCAATCAGCCACCTGGTGACACTATCTGCCACAGCATGACTTAATTGGCCTTCTTGTTAAAAAAAGAGTCCCTAGCAAAGTCATTACTAGTAGGTAAGCAAATCAGTAAATAAGTCTTTAGGTATTATTAGGTAAAAAGTCATTAGATAGCAATCATTAAATTGCTGAGTCATTAGATAACAAAGGCATTAGCTGTTGTTAGCATTGGATAACAGCCACTAAATAACAAGGTCATTAGATATCAAAGACTTTAGATAGCAAAGTTGTTAGATGGTGTAGTCATTAGATAACAAACTGATTTCATAATCTGTAGCTGTTAAATACATACAGTATAGAGAAATATATGTTAATAGAGAAATTGTATTCGGTAAGAAAGTCACTGGATGTGAATGGTACTTTACATGGAAGTGGATTGATAAAAAGTTTATGGATAAGAAATTGATTTTAAAATAAAACCACTGCATGATAGAAGATGGCGAAGTTGGTACTTAGGAATTCACTGCTTCTCTGAGGCTTTTGAAATATGCTTTGCAAATCTGGTGCTTTATGGTACTTTACATTTTACTGCATTTACTACATTTCATTACAGTTCATTGCATTAAAATTCATTATGCTTTATTAAATTACATTGTATTACATTATATATGTAACTTCAGATGAATAATGATGTTTGCTTTTTAAATGCTTTTAGCTTTTACTCTGGTTTATTGGGTTTAGAATTACAGAATTGGACTTGAGGATTGGACGAACAGAGTGAAGGAACAGAGGACTAGATGGGTAGAATAAAGGGTTTTGAGCTCTTGAGTGGCCCAGTACTGGTAGATTTGGAAGGTTTTGGATTTGATAAGTTTTATAATTTGTGATTAGCTAAGGCTTTTCTGGTTAGTTAAGAAGGCTTTTACAGTTAGTCAAGGCTTTTTTGCATTGCTTCTGTTTCCACTAGAGTGGTGCTGTAACATTCGGGGTTACATTACGCTCTTCGTTCAGTTCTTTGCTGCCTCACTGAGAACCAAAGACATTACATTAAATACTTTTCCTCCACCATATGATGTTAAGTTGTCTTGCATGTTTTCTATTTTGGTATCTCATTTTCCAGCTTTGTCTCTTCACAGTGCATTACATTTTGGTGCGTTGTCCAGTTTTTCGTTTCTAGCTGTGCCAGAGTACTTTTATGAGCGCATCAGTCTGCTTCTGTGAAAGGTAGAAGGTGAGACTAACAGTGAAGTAAACATGCTGGTTTACATGCCTAAATGAACTCCTCAGAAGCATTGCCTTTGCATTGAAAGGTTTGTAGGCTTAAGCACAGAAGTGGCCTCTGCAATGAAACAGCAAGATACCTTCTTAACTTGCCAGCCAGTTTTGCTACTCATTTACTGATCTCAAAAGATGGGGTACTGAGTTAACAGATGATGGTGTGGTGTTCTGAGAGTGGTCACTTGTCCAAGTACTGACTATGCTCTGCATTTCTTGGCTTCAATGTGGTTGCAGTGTCATTTCCACATCACAAAGCTGCCACAGTATATTTTGTACATTACAGGATATTTTTCCATCTCTTTCATCTCCAGCTGTGCAGCATTACTTTACATGTCATTTTCCCAGCTCTTCCGTCTCCAGCTGTCCTATATTACTTGACATTTTTGAATATTTTCCAAGTCCAGCTGTCCTGAATTACATCTCATTAATTTTTTCAGCTGTTCTGTCACCAGCTGTGCCACAGGGAGCAGAGACGTACGAAGGTCTTCTTGTTCGGAAACACCAGTGGGAATCAACAACGAAGAAATCCACAAACAGGTGTGTCTTTCCCAGATGACTTTCATAGCACTATGTTGATACCTCTGGTTTCTTACATATATGTAGCACTGCTACATACGGACAACAAGATCCATTTTGCTCCGTCCCATAGATATATTTCCCCATAATACATTTTGCTCTTGCCCAAAAGTCTTTCCTCCACTGGTTCATACTATTTTCCATTGAAGATAACATTTCCCATATATTTAGCTAATACCCATAGTGCTTTCTTGGTCACTGCTATCAACCACTCAGGAGAGGACTTGCTTCAAGTCTCTGTTCAGTGGCTGTCTTGGGAATAGGTTCTTTAAGCTATGTGCTGTGCAGTGCAAGGCATGTGCTGTCGGTGGTGACAGTCAGTGAGGTGTCACAAATACAGTTTCTTAACTGTACATACATCTGCATTATCTACCGTGTCTTACCTGATTATAACGTAGTTCACCTATTGTGCCATGCTGTTTTGACTTGTATGCCTTGCCATACACACCTTGCTTTACCTACTTCACCTTCCCTTCCTTGATATACCTCTTTACCTTACTTTGTTTGACCAACCTTTCTTTGCATACTTTATCTTACCTATCTTTCATTGCCACATACCTGTACATACCTGTGTATATCAGTGCATAAATTGCCATACCTCAGCATACCTGTGTATCTGACGTTGTAATTTTTATGATTGCAGGTCATGGGACAAGGTGTATGCAGTTCTGGCAAACAGGTCATTGGCTTTCTACAAGGACCAGAAACATGCCAAATCTGTAAGTCTGCATTTGATCAGGACTGCATTTAAGAAGAAGTTTTGAAAATACAAAAAAATAAAATGAAAATTCTGCATACATATTGAAGATCGCTGTTTATGTTCTTTTAGGATCCGAAGACGTACTTCCACCGCGAGCAGCCGATCGACCTTGATGGTGTGTCAGCAGCGTTTGCCACGGACTACAACAAACGACCATTTGTCTTCCGAATTAAGCTCCTCAATGGAGGAGAATTCCTTTTCCAGTGCAAGGACGAGGTTAGCAACAAAGCAAGGAAAGCTACACAACACAATACAATGCATGAGACTGAAATTTATTTCAGTGTAAATGAAGTACAATGCAGTGCAGTTGCAATACAGTGCAACACAACTGAAATATTAATACAATGTATTGAAATTGGTTTGCATGGAATTATATTAGAGTTGAGCAAAGGAGAATAAAGTTGATGAGATGAAATAGAATAAAGTAGGTTGTGTTGAATTAAAGTAGGTTAGACTGACAACGTTAAAGTAGATAGAGATAAGATCGAAGTAGATTAGATTAAATTGGATTAGAATAAACTAGATTAGATTAAAGCGGATTAGATTGGATAAAGTTGAGTTGGATTAGGTGATGTAACGACAGACAGTGTCACATGTTGTTTGTTTTATCTAGGAGGAAGCTAACACCTGGATAAACAAGTTGAACTTGGCTTCTGGTTCCACAGCCACCTCCCCTACGCGATCGCAGACGCTTCCCCTATCTTCAGGCGAAGGGAAATCGGACGAACCCAAACGCAGGGGCTTCCTCACCCTTAGCAAGAAAAAGTAAACCACTCGCTCGAGCTGCATGACCCTAGGCATGTCTTGTTTTGTTTCTTGTTTTCGCTAACCTACGGCAGGAAAATGAGTGTCTGGGTGCTGTCTTCTTTGCAGTTGGTAACAAGTGAAGGGGTTTCCTTGTGTGAGCGTGGAGTTTTCATTTTCATGTTTCTCTTGCTTAGTTAAGTTTGACAGTATGCCCTTAGATGGGGTTGTTCTGCAGTGAAGTGGAGCAGAACGAAAGGCCATTTCAGTAGTGCCTAGTGTACACGTTGCGCTGTGAATTTCACATTTCTCTTGCTGAGTGGTGCACTCAGAAGGAGACCTTATTACCAGATTTTGGATGACCTTTTTAGTTTCCTGCCTCTTCCATCACCAGCTGCAAATGACTTTTTGTGCTTATATTTAGTAAGCAACTTTTACCTTTCACAGTTATGGGGCTACTCAGTGACATCCCAAAAAATTAATTGGGTCCATGCCCAGATTGGCCTTCTGTGATCCACCCTTCAGCTCACTTCATGTGGCTGATATTTTCCTAACTGTGCAATTTTTACTTTTAAATAAAAGCCAAACGAAACACAGTAGGACAAGTTTTCTCTTAGGAAATATACATATAAGTTCTACTTTGACATTCCCTTGTTTTCAACTGACATTTTTTCTGTTGAATCTGGTATTTTCAGGCTTACTCTTGCAGCTTTTTCTGTAAGAACTGTAATATTTCTCGCAGTTTGCTGACTTGTATTTACTTTTTGGGGCTTCTTTCTGACATTTCATTCCTTTATGATCTGATTTCTTGTTTCAGCTTTCTTTTCCTGACATTTCTTTCTGTAATTTAAAATTTTTCATGCTTATTCTTGTGTTATTCTGCCTTCAACAGAAATTTTGAGTTATTTAAAATACTATGGTTTACAGAGAAATTCAACAGGCTTCAGCAGAAATATTCTTGGATGTAAAACGTTTGTGCTTGTTGTGAAATTATGTGCTAAGCGTGACAATCTCCCGCATTCTAAGTGTGACGTATATTACAGCTTCATTACTCTAATATTTTTCTAATTAATAACTTATTGCAGTTCAAGTAACTTGACATTGTATTTACAACTACATCCGGTTTACTTTAAGTTACGCTGTTTTCCACATGATTATGATTATATTATGTTAGATGACAATGGGACCTCTTTGAAACATGGTTTAATATAACCAGCCTTCTGATATAACACAGTCAGCAAAATGGATTCCAAACTTAATTCAGCTTTAAAACACAGTGACGTTGTAAGACAATGTTTTTGTAATATGGTACTTTGTTTGGCACCTAGAGGTAGCCTTAGAATGAGGTTCCAGTTTACTACAGATAAATACGGAGAGTAAGTAACTGTGAATCGTTGCATCAAGTGCACTTTTCTCCTTTACTTTTGGTGAAAACTTAGGTACATTTTATGCAGAATTGAAATTGTTTACCTCTAATTTATTTTCTAGAAATTTTGGGTAATTAATTTGTGTGGTTATTGTAACATGAAAACTTTTGGTATCGACTTCAAAGTTTTTGACATAACCAGGTTTTGCAGTCTCTAACATAGGTTTTGTCTTTTTAAACCTTAATGTGTGGAGTTCAGTTTTAATCTTTAACAAAAGCCTTTTGAACTTCTGGAGTTCAGTTTTCATCTAATCTAATCCGAGAACTTTAATGAGTCACAGCAGGAGGATATTGAAAGCCCAGGTGCATCAGCCGAAACATTCTTCAACCCAAGGACCAAGCCTCTAAGGATGGCGTCTGTGAGAGGCGCTTTGATAAATGAACAGTTACCTTACCAGGGTCTTGCCTTGATAAATCACCTGAAAGTAGGTATGGTCTGTGGTAGACAAGTGTTTGGTTGGTGAGTTGGTGGTAGACCAATCGGTGGTTATTGAGCTTTTCAGAAGAGGTAAGTCTTGAGTTGTGATTAAAACGACTTTACATGATTCTTGACTTTCAGTTACATGAGGACAAAAGGCCCTAATAATAAGTTTACAATTACAGTACATGTTTCATGGTTGGATGTATGTGTAACCTTTGTAACATGTCTTTTTGCAGGGAAACCTGAAAGAAAACCTGACCAACAAACAATGGATACCTCTCCCCCAAGAGAGGCTGTGGACTTTAAGAAACCTCTATGCTGTGTAACTGAGCACAGACAGACATTACTGCTCTTTAAATGCTTCTCTACTACCAAGTCAACTGATAAATTAGTCAAAAAGACTTTGTATGCCTGCTTTGTAGAATAATTTTTTGTCTGAAATCGTGTTCAGAACTGCTCTAGTCTTCTTGAGTGCTCGGACTCTTCGAGATCTTTAGAGCTGTGCTGTTACTTAGAACGCATATGCCTTGCATTTTAACATTTTGTAGCCATTTTTTCGACTTGATCGGTATGTAGAATCAAGGTCTTGTGCCTTTAGTGAGCCAATGTTTGTGTTTGTTTAGTGACGTTTCTGAAAGTGGCGCCTTTTTCGTGACGATAATCCATTTGTGTTGAGCACGTTCTGTTTTTCTCGGTTTTCCTTGCTGCCTTTTCGTGTTATGTGACTAATCGGTGATTTGGTGCTGTTTTGAAATGAGAGTGAGGTGTTTTTCTGCCTCTTTGATGTTGGCCTGTTTTGCTTACTAGAAATCCAAAGTATTTCAGCAAACAGGTACGTTGGAGAGCAAGCATGAGCGAATGAGCATATGTTGTAATGGCTTATTTTATTTTTATAAATATGTTTAGTATTAAGCATTTTTGTTGCTACTTTATTTAGATCATTGTAACCAGTATTATTCTATGGTCATTCATTGTTTAATGCTGCCTCAGAATTTTCCATCATGAATATTTCGCCTTGTAACAAGCTTCGTTTCCTCGTTTCATTAAAGCAGACTGATTTGTGACTACCAGGGCATTTTTAAAAGAAATTTATAATTGCACAGATCCAAAGTGTAATGACTAAAAGAACTGAGAGTTGAGTACGTAGACACTGAGGCAAAACTACGTAAAACTGTAGAAATGATTGTCATTACAGCTGCACGTTTTGGTTTTATCGCTGCAGAATAGGCTGTTGCTCGCTGCACACCAGAAATGCCCTGGTGAATGACTGTAACAGTGCATCGGGGTCGTCCATAAAGGACGTCTGCAAAACATGACCTACTTTGGACCCTCCCTGCCCTTGTCCACGTCTGCATTTGGCAGTAACCTCCCCATGCGCACCTGTAGACGTCTGCACTACTACCAAGTACTGAGGCCTAAGCATAGATGAGGTTATCCAGTTGATCATGCACGGCTAACATTGCTACAGGGCAGGGTATTTTGATACAGCTGCATCCAAATTCAGATGTGAATGTCAGCATTGAGCAAAAGCCCCTCCCCTTGTCAGCATTGGGCAACTCCTCCCTCCCCTCTTTTGCGTCCTTCATAGACGACCCCTACATCATAGAAATTTAGAAAAGGTTTCATTTCCTAGTCATGGTCATCGTTGCATCTATACTCGTAAGAAGCATTAAGCTGCCACTTTATCTTGTCGCATCTAATATGCTTTTACACATGCATAAAGCTTTCGTAGTTAATACTAATAGTTTCAGACTCTTACATCCAGCTCTGGACAATTACCGCGTCACAAGATGTATGACAACTGGGCATTTATATAGCACAGGGGCATATCGTTTGCACCGGATTGACAATGCTGCAAAACATCATTGGTCACTACAGGTGTCAGTGGTGCTTCAGGATTGCCATTCCAAGTTGTAAGAAAATGACATCTCCCGGTTCTTTAAGCTTAACTGACAACACCCTGGGAGCTACATGGGTGTGATCATTAATGCATTTAGTGCTTTAGTTCTTACTCTGCTTTGTGTAATGCAAGAGTTGCAGAAGGGATGTCAGTTGAAATGCTTTTGGGTTTTGCATATAAAGAAATTGTACCAGGCATCAGTCCATTTTGTTTCTCTTGTAGCCAAACCAGTGGGGTAGGGAAGCTCCTCTCTCCCTACAAACCGCACCCTGGAAGTAGAGGTGTGAACCTCACTGGTTACCCCACAAATCATAACCTGAACCATGCCATATGACACCATGTTCAGAGTGTATAACTGGAATAGCAATAGGCATATTAACAGTTTGATCAAACTTCACTTTCTAACTCTTTGACTCCAAACAATCTCAACTTACTGGGATTTGAACCTTTGACCAGAGGTAAAAAGCAGATGCATAAGCAGTCTGCCACTTTGCGCATAGTAGCCCCGCAGTTCAGACGGGGAGCTTCAGATGGGGAGCTTTGCGTATTCTCAAATAAACTGTTATTCAGCACAGTCATTTTCAGTATGGCATAACTTTTTTATTCAAGTCCTGTTCATAGTAAAATCATCAATTCACTAAAAAATTACTGATTACTGCCAGAGTATTAATAGCTACATATTCCACATCTTAGTCACATCGTCAAGAATTCAGTGTGTTGCATAAATTGCCATATCTAATTCAAGGAATAACAAAAATCAAGTTAGCAGTTGCTATAAGTTCATTGGATCAAAGAAGTTAATTGTACTGCAGTGTGGACAGAAACTCTGCAAATAACAAAATTCATGCAATACCATGGAAATAAGCATAAAGTATTTGCTTATTGTTTATGTCCATTGCATTTTGAACCATGGATGCACAGGCAAAAGAAACTCATTGCATTCTGCTATGGATAGCGTAATTAGACATCAATCAAAATATCCAACAAGCTATTCTACATTTAAAACTGCTTCATAGCAAAACAAATCAAACATTTGAACAGTAAAAAATCTGAGTGAATGTTTAAGTCTGGAGTCGTTCAACAAGATATTTCTAGTGAGTATGTTGTAAATCATAAGATGATTTCATTGCTAAGTACAATGTCTCATGGTAATCATATTTACAACATCTAACTTAATCAGAAAACAAAGACAAGTAGGTACCTGTAGTTACTAACTACGGTGTAGGGTGGTCCCAAAAATTGTTTAATTAAAGTTCAAATGGTGAAGTTTTCAGTATTTGAACAAATGGAGGCAGCAGTTTTCAGGCCAGTGAATGCCTTTTCAGATATGATTCCTATCACATGATAACAGGCTAGAAGACATGCACCAGTATGCTGATCAGTATTGCTGACTTTCATTTCAAACCACATATCCTTGACTTGTAGATTCCAGTCACCAACGCGTGACTGTGGCACTGGCCTAAGCTACTGCAGTGCTTAGGCCACTCCAGTGCCACAGTTCAGTTTTGGATGTCATATAGTTGCTCTCCTCCAAAACTGGACACTGTAACAGTCGATCCATCTTGTCCCAGCTAGTGATATCGGGTAAAAGATGACAATCCCAACGAACAACCAATCCAGGATCTTGCAAGAATTGAAGTTAAAAGGTGCAGAAAGCTGTGCAGGCATTGTCCAGTTGTACACACCGATACTTTCCATTGGAACCTCTCACAACACGTCTTGCTGTTGTAACTGCAAATCTGTATCATGCCTCTTAAAGAGAGAGACTCCTCGGACACGACGAGTTTCTTGTGAAAACAAATTCTTGTATAATGCAGAACATGAATCCCAAATTCCATTCAGCTTACTATAACAGCTCCATAATATGAGACTTGGCAGAACTCCCAATGGCAAGGGTGGATCCAGAGGAACCAATCCCGCCATGGCCTACACTGGAGGTGGGTGCGAGAAAGCCAGCGTTGGCCCCCAAAATGGTAAATTGCCCACCTAACTTGGAAAATAAAAAAGGTAATAAAATATACAGAAAACTTGTTAACTATAAAAAATCCAGCAAGGTAACCTCAGCAAAGTTAAGTGGCCTTGCTTACTTGGCCTTCGTAATATCTTAATCTGCCACTGCCCAAAAGTAGTGTAAAAAACAGGTGTCACCGTACATACACAGCATATAGCGACATCTTACAGTAGTGTACATACGCTTCACTTCAAGCGATCATAGCACACATCTTCAACTAAACATGTAATTGCACTAGAAAACATCACATAATTCTCAATATACAAATATCTTAACTAAATATAACAAGGAAGAACTTCAAGTCAACAGTTTTGGTGGTATTGGAAAGACCTTGGAATCTCAGAAACAATTTCAGACAAAAATTTCCTCGCCTTTTGGAGCGATTGGTCTGGCGGCATGGGAAGACTTGCCATTTGGATGAATGCTACTCGATTTTGCGGGCATCGACTGGCTCTGCACAGGTGCAGTTTTGGTGGGCACGCACGATGGAGAAGCCTGACTTTTGGGGGCAGCTGATATTCCACGACCCTGGAGACTTTGCATGAAACTCACTGGTTTCCACATGGATGTTGCCTTCTGGTTAGTTGATGATTTCAGATCGTAGAGAATCGGATACTGCTGACTCGTAGGCACTTCCTGCTTGAGGGAACTTGATGAATTCTGTGTGTCCTGTTTCTGTGGCGGGGGTGCAACTGTCTGTGTGACATAGACACCAGACTTGAGTGAGCTCACAGACACTCGTCGTGGACTGGAGGGAATTGGAGGCTTCCCAGTTATTTTCTGTGAGGACTTGGTGGGATCCGTTGAACCAAGGTTCACAACACTCATCTGCTGCATGACGAGTCGATCGCAGCTTGTCGATCGTATGATCCGCCTGTTCTTTACTGACGGCTCACTGGTTCTCCGTGCAGCCTGCTCTGAGATGCACTGGTCCTCTGCGCCATCAACTGTGTCGTCTCGGACCATTCCTCGGTCGGGGTCTGGCTTTTCCTCGGGTTTCTCCCCGCCAGTGGATGAGACTTTGCCAATCTCCTGTGTCATGCGCGAGAAGCCGTTTCCAAGTCGGGCCCAGATCTGACCGAGGCTGTTCGTGGCATTCGCATCTGAGGAAGTTTTGCCTCCTGAGGGTTCTTTTGGAATGGGAGGGGTTTCTGGTTCTTGTGGGGGCTCATCCTCAAGGGCAAGGTCCAAGTCAATCTGTGGACTCCACGTGCTGTCGTCTGCAAAGTCGTCAAATGAAACCTGGCTGGCAGTTTCTGACATGAAATCTGTGCCAAACGAAATATGGAACTCTTGTATGTTTCTGGACAACATTTATATAGCACCTCCAAAGAACCCCAAAGGCAAAATAAGAATTATATAAATGTTGGCAAAATAAAAGATCATTCAGATAGGAGAACTTTTCATATCAGTTTCCGCATCACCACTACCACCACCATCATCATCATCTTCACCACCATCATCATCATCTTCACCATCATCATCATCAACCCGATGCTACCTCTTTGTCTTTCTTCACCTTTGTCCCTCTGCTTGGATAGGGAACACTTCCGTGGTAAACATGATTTTGATGAAATTATGCATTTTCACATTTTCAGGGTCAACAATGGTCGAGAAAATTGGACATGGTATTCCAGTGGGAAGACCTTTCAACAAATAAAATTATTAAAAAGTAGTAATAACAATTAGTAATATTACTGTGCACTGCATTATGTTGAATAACATTCTTAGACTTTACAATAAATGAAAATAATTACAATATGCTACAGCAGACGACTTACCCAGGTTGATTGAAGGCATATCGGACATCTCACTGCAGGCATCCGACTCAGCACCTACTCCAGGCGTCCGCCAGACTGGCAAATGCAGGCGAAGACGTCGACTGCGATGGACCTCTTCGGAGATGCTCTCAAGGCTACTGAGTGCCATCTTATATTTCTGTTTGCTGCATATTAAGGCAAGGCAAAGGTCTTCAGCATTTTGACGCTCAGCCTATGACAAGAGATTAACCAAATCCAATCAAATTTACAACAACGGATTAATAAAATCTTATCAAGTTTATGACAATGGATTAATCAAATCTAATCAAATTTATAGCAGTGGCATAATCAAATCTAATCATTCATGACAGGGGATAAATCAAATCAAATTCTATGAAGCCTCGTCTGAAAGGCTCCACTAGCTCTCAGATGTTCTCAGAAGCTGGTCCAAGGCCTCAGAATGCACTGCCAAGTTTTGTGAAACTCTTTCAGTTCCAAGTTATTCTGGTCTAAACATAAGAGTTATCTGTTTCAACTTGCTTACCAACAATAGCTAGACTTCTGGTTTCTCTGACCCATCAGATTTCAACCAGGTTCTACAACTGATTACGATTTCTGTCTCAAATCTCACCATCGATTGACGCTTTGCCCAGTAAAATAATGGCCCTGAAGAACTCATCAGATTATATTAGATTCTCTAATGGATTATAATTTTTGACAATGGTTTCAATTAACCGTTTAACGACCGCAGAAATTTTTTCACCTATCCCCTCAAGACCGCACATTTTTGGCAAAAACGGCCAAAAAATAAATAAAAATTTGAACTTGTGATATCTGTCAGTTTTTTACAAGTAGACATAAGGTAAGCACCATTCTTTAGTATTTTATCTCCTCTTCCCATTCATCTGTCCATTGTTTCGAAAAAAAGTTTTGGGGTACCCAAAGTTGCCCCAAAGTGTACCCCCAAAAAAATTGCTACATTTTTATCATCAAGACAGTCTACAAAAAAATTCTGAATGACAACATAGATTAATTGAGCACAAAATTGTGCAGAAATTATTGCCAGATAGAACCAAACAGAAATTTTAAATTATTTTCATAAGTGAAAGAGATACATTTTTTAGTATTTATACCGTTGTCATAAAAACTGAAGAAAATTACAAAGTAAAACAAATTGAACTTATGATATCTCTGTTGGTTTTTGACATGTAGGCATAAGGTAAGTACCATTCTTTAGCATTTTATCTCCTCTTCCCATTAATCTGTCAAGTTTTTTGAGGAAAGTTTTTTTTGGTATCCAAAGTTGCCCCCAACTGTACCCCAAAGAATGTGCTATATGTTTATCTTCAAGGCAGTTTACATAAAAATTTTAAGTGACAACATATGGTAATTGGGCACAAGAAACGTGCAGAAATTGTTGCCAGATAGAATTAAAAAGAAACTTTTTAAAATATTTTCAAAACTGAGAGATACAATTTTTTAGTATTTAGGCCGTTGTCGTAAAAACTGAAGAAAATTACAGGAAAAGCCTAAAAGCAAAACTAATTGAACTTGTAATATCTCTGTCAGTGTTTGACATATAGACATAAGGTAACCACCATTCTTTATCATTTTATCTTCTCTTCTTTTCCAATCTGTAATTATATTTCTCAACACAACATTTTCTGTGTAACCGAAAACTGACCTACAATCGCCGCAGACATAGAGGCCTATAGCGGATGCCATTGTCATCAAACTCCATATCAATGTGCAACTCGTTCACTTCGTATTGCCAACAGTCCCGTGTGATCCATTTGACACGTTTTATTCATCAGAAGAATCACAACTTTCGTTAATATACGACCATTTGTCGATCAATCGGCGAATTTCTTCCTCCGGTAAACAATGCTTTGCCATTTTGGGACATTTAAATATCCATTTATAGCTACACGCTGGCCGATTTAAATGCCCATTTGGATTGGTTGTTTTTTATATTTTGAGGCATTTTCCAGGGATTCCGCTGCTAAATATGGATTAAAATTAAACCTATTTGCCTAAATAATGTAGAATTTTAAAATTATAAGGACTACAAATAAACAAGAGGTTACGATATGACTAGCCCCACCTACTACCATTTAGTACTGTGCAGTCGGCTGCCGCTACTACCATTTACTACCATGTCAGTAATGAGTTAAAGCAACCAACAGTTGATGTCTTGTGCATAACTGATGGCACTATGAAAGTCACTAGATTAAATTAATCAAAATTATCAAATTAATCTAAATAAATCAAATCTGAGCTAATCTTTTAAACTCAACAGAATCATAGCTAAAGGAGCTTTGATAAGCATGATATTTAAAAAGCTAATTCAATCAAATTAACTCTTTGAACTGATCCACAAGTTGGGACTATTTTAGGAATATTTATATTTAAAGCAATTTCACTGAATACATTAAAATACCTGAAGCCGACTCTGCAGTGTTTCTTTGAGGTCGTAAAATATCCTAAATCAAATCCAAAATCATTTATGATAAAATCAAAAAGCACTGTAAGATAATTACAGTGAAACAGTACTGTATAACACTACAATGAATGCTATGCAAGTAGCGCCATCAGTCTCAACAAGTTATCAATTCTGGGTAGGACTCCGCTGGTTGGGGGCGCTACACACGTGCAAGAGACCACCAGTGGCAACTTTTCCAGTCATCTGAGCATTATCTGCTTACAGATGAAATTTCTGTACTTAATGAATTTTAAGCTAACTTAGGCAGCACTTAATTACTGAGGTACTTAAAAGGTGCTATATTAAGTGTCTAGATACTAATATACCTAACAAAACTATGCACGCATCTTACTTTATGTCTCATTTACCTCAACTTATCATATACCTTACCTTATTACGTATCTCACCTTATGCCTCACTTTGTATTCCCATAACTTACGTCAATGTGCACTGTATAGTCTTTGCCTTACATTATAACCTTAGCTATTATAAACCTTACCTCACCTACATCACTACACCACTGGATAATAGCTCAAGGCTGCCGAAAGTCACGACGGTCAAGACAAGACGTTCTTGGGAACATATGACCAAGACACACACACACACCATTGTATAGGCGCTATATAAAAACACCAGACTGCAAGTTCAGATTAGACTAACTTGGCACGATTGATGGGGCGAGGCATTTCTTTCACAAAGAAGCTGATCTTTTGCTGAATAGTGGCATACTCTTTCGCTCTCAGCTCATGGTCCAATTCACAGGCAGCCTTCTCTTTCTCGGCCTCCATGAACTACAACATGTTCAACAGCAATCCAAACAGTTCTCAAGGGGTTAAAATAAACAGAATATGAACAGGAATTGACAGGCTTATATTTCCTGACTGAGAAATTGATCGACGGATCCGAACAAAACAAAAAATCCTCAACAAGACAGATATATGGTGATTTAAAAAATGATTGACTTTTGGTAAAACTTTTAAATATCACTCAAACTGATTGATATTTAAACATTGACAGCAATTTGGGCTCTGCAAATAAACAGACCATGGAATTATTAAACAAGTAATTCTTAGTAACAAACTTGCTGACCAGTAAATCTCTACAACTCTTGAGGAATGCGCAAGCAAAAGTTTGTTTCAGATCATGGCAAGGTTGCTTTTGATTGATAGACCACTTTGACTGACAGGTCAATTTTGACTTACAAACCTTCATGGTGGCATGATTGAGCATCTCCTGCCAAGCGGAATCAAATGAGATGGTGGCGCCATCTTCTGTGACCACCTGTTGTTCAGCCAGTGTCACCGTTTCTTTCGCTGCTTTGTAGAAACTGTTGGCCTTCTGGAATTTTATCGTAGCCTTCTGTGCTTCAAGCTGTGCCTAGAAGTACCATATGATAAGGCAAAATAAGACAAAGTAATGTCTCATTTATCAAAAGCCTCTGTTAACATTAGTCCTCAGAGGTGTGATCAATGGTCATGTGGTTGAGAGATATTTTGGCTGAAGCAAAAGCATGACAACAGTAAATTAACAACCAGACAACCTTCCTTTACAGGTTACATAGCCTAAAAATTAACAATTTCATGTGGTCCCCAAAATAAACACTGTTTTTCAGTTTTTCACTAAGCATTGATTACCATTTACTTGCCAAAAATCAGGACACTATTTGAAGTCAGAAGTAGTGGGGGAAAGACCTAAAGGTGAGGGGGCTAAAGACACAAATTGATGGTCTGAGGCAGGGGGAGGAAAGTTTCTCCCTTTCCCTACAAATCACTTTCTGCCAAAAATTGTGACTTGGTTCATCTACTAACACTGAATGTATAGGTTTGAGAATCAAGAAGGTTTCTATACACAAGTACCCAGAGCAGCATTGCTTAGCACCATCGATTGAAGATTTGTCACTGCATAAACATTACCAAAAGAATCTATGCACAAGGATCATCTTTATTTGTACAGACGTACTTTTTGTGACTGTGCCAAGAGGTCGTAGTAAGGTCGCGCTTTTGAAATCCATCTTGATCCGACTTTCTTTGACAAAGCGCGAAGTCTTTGCGTTGACTCTGCCTTCATCAAGCGAAACTTCCCTCGTGCTTTCTGTGACAGTTACAAAGACTTTTGAAGAAACTTCTTAACAAATTTAACCAAGATATTATTGAGAAACCTCATGCAATGATGTATAAACAGCCAGTTAGCAATTGGCTAATCGTTAGTTTACATTAAACACTGCTTCACTGTGGAATTATTCCCTATTATTGCGGTATTAATGTCCACTGCTGCTACAACCTCATTATTCATTACTGCACTGTTACAGCCATTTTATCAAATTCTTCCCCATTTCCATTGGATTACCATGGTTAACACAGAGTTACTGCTGTAACCATTACCGTTACCATTGCAATGTCTAGTTCTGAAGCAATTTAATCAGATGTACAAACCTGAACTTCATTTTCGAGTCGATTGATGCTTTCTGCTGCACTGTTTAAAGCTTCTAACTCATCCTAAACAACACAGAATAATCTTAACTTTCAGAAATTAAAACTGAAAACCTAATAACCTGTTTCACTTTTTAATTGTTCATCTATTACTCACCCCATCATCATCAGTTTTTAACACTTCAGTGGACACCTGGTAAGAATTATCTTCAAACCTGGAATTTTTCTTCATGTAAAACAGGCCTTTAAAATTGAACAATCTGACCTGTGGATTTTTAAACCTAATATTCCAAAAATCAGAGAATAATTAATTGAATATCGTAAGGTAAATCTAGTTTGTATAGCTCATCTTGGGAAAGCACTATGCGTTTTATTGCACTATAAACTTAAATTATCGAGCCTAAGCCCATCGTAATATCAAATGATTTATATGCCATTTTACAGCTTTATTTCTTCAAGGTGGAATAAATCCTAAATCGTAGCAATATCTTGATTATATGTCTAAAAATAGGTGAACTAATTAAAAATAATATAAAAATATTATAAATAAAATCAACGAAAGATTTTAAGTCCTACTTGAACTCTGGGATCCAGACCTTCTCCCTCGTCTTCGTCCCAGTTGGCGTCGGTCGACAACTGCTCATTTGGATCCTCCGAGGGACGACTGCCTTCCATGGCGATGAATTCCCTAAATCAAACGACACAAAACATTTAAAACCATGCCATCTGTGCTTTATTTTACGACATTTGACCCTTCTTTTGGGTATATCATCATTTCATGGGTGACATATCCCAAATAGAGACTGGTGGTTTAAGGCAATTAGACAGTTACTGCACAGCGCCACCTACCAATTGATTGCTGAATCAAGTAACCGAGGTAATAGAATGACATATTACCGAATTTCAGCAAAAATGTCACGCAATTTTGCAGATTTGAACCCTTTTCCTCTTGAAACATTTCGTCACAAAAGTCAGTCATGACGTTACAAAGCTCCAAAACCCAGTTTAAGCAAGTGTAGACTAACGAAAATAAAATTATAAACTTTATAAAATTATAAACTTTGTAAAATTATAAAATTATAAACTGTCACATTTTTTAGCTCCTCTGCCTCCACCCACACCTTTAACACTAACTCTTCCGTCCGCAATTTAAGTGTAATATTCGACTAAAACCTCACCTTTTCTGATCGTTTCACCCATATTTCCCGCTCTTGCTCTATGCATATCCACGACCTTCGCAGTATCCGCCCTATGTTTGACTTCAAAACTGCATCTACCCATTGCCATATCCATAGCCCATGCAAAACTAGACTATTACAATTCACTTTTCCCCATTATAGATACCACTCAAATGAACCGCCTTCAAGCTAACCAGAATGCTCTTGCACGTGCTGTCATCAAATCTCCCAAACACCATCACATCACTCTTGTTCTCAAATCACTTCACTGGCTTAAAATACCTGAACGAATAGAGTACAAAGTCCTATCACTTACATATAACATACTTCAATCCTCCCAACCCTCCTATTTTCTTTAGTTATTTACAATCCAACTATTCCATTCAACTCACTCCTCTTATGCCCTGATACTTCACCCTTCCATCACCTCATCCTTAAAATTTGGAAATCGCTCCACAGCCATAGACGCTCCACCCATCTGGAATAAACTCCCGCTAGAATTACGACAATTATCTGATCCATCATGCGAACTCGCCAACACTTCACTTCTTGCAATTTCTGCGCTGGTCTTTCACTCAAAACTGAAAACATTAGGTCTACTTTTCCAAAATCTTATCCTGATTCTTCTTCTCTTCTCACTTCAATTTCAAACACCATCCACCGTAGCCGTACAACTGTCTGCCTGCCTGACTCCTAGATCTTGACCTGGAACCGAACACTTTTGCCTATCAATTTTGTTTTGTCTGAGCGCTTGTGAATAAGCTTGTTCCCTCGATTTAGCTTTCGTTGGGCGCTGCAGAAGTCTCGCGATTACGATTAGCTCCTAAGTGATCCGCGTTTTATAAATTATTGTGCAGTATGAAACAGATATTCTAAAAGATATATTTTAAAATCAATATATGTATATATTTTAGGCACTTCGATTTAGTATGTTGCTTGCACAGGAATAATATTATGAATCCATTCTTTGCACAAGAATATGAACCCATTCTGAATTTATATTAATTAAAGAAATCATTTTCATTTTACACGAAAAAATTGCATATATTTAACCTTATTAAAATATTTTATTTAACTAATTATATAGGTTACAGGGGCGTAGCAATAGATTGTGCAGGTTGTGCAAAGCACGAGACCAGAGGCCCCAAGGGGCCAAGGCCCGGTTGCTCAATTACTTAAAGAAAAATAGCCACAGTTCAGTTTGCACAAGGGCCCTCGAAAGGCTAGCTACGCCACTGAGGTTAATACTATATTTTTATATTTTATTCTGTGGCAGAACATTTAACAAAAGCGTCTGACACCTATTATCACACATATCGTCACAGTCTTACCCCCACCCCAGTGTGTGACATCATATTTGAACGACCCTTACCACTGCCTCTTCAATAATATTTAATAGGCAGTGCTTTTTCTAATGTTATGTAATGTTGTACCTTAGTATAGCGCCAATAAGCTATTGATTATAAAGTAAGTTATGGGCCAAAGTAAGATTATATTAGCCAGCACATGATAGGCTTCATTGCCAAGACCATTGAACAACTGTATGCACAATAAAGTACAACGAACAATAATAACAGCCCATAGGTGACAAACCTGAATGCATTACCCTAGATTACAAATGGGTTGACGAATGAAAGAGGAAAATTAATAAATGATACTAATAATATCTAGTAGGATGTCGTCAAAAACAGACGATTGAATTAGTTTTAGTACGACGAACGCACTTATGCATACTGTTCAGGTGAATAGAAGTAATTGTCACGGCTGTGATTTATTACGTCATAAAATAGCCTGAGGTGTCTAAACTATAGTCTTCGTCTTGGTCAAATAAGGAAGAAAGACGTTAACACAGTGGGGGATTTAGCTATGGACAGGGGGTCGATTCCCCCCTCCGCGCTCCTCTTGGTTATATGCCGGCACCCCCTCAGACCAGACCCGTGCATGGTGGACTGCCAGAATGTGGCGCCCCTCTGAAAATGCTCTCGCCCCCCCCCTCAATCTATCCTGGAGCTGCTACTGTGTTAACGCACATAAAATTTGACTCGTAATCGTATTAATAGGCCTTTAACATGTTTATAGCGCCATATTAAGCTGTCTGGTCAGTTGTGTAGGCCTATATTATGTATATTAATTAAACGTTCAAATTAAATCTCGAAGGCAGTTCCTTAATAACGAGGACAAGTTCATGCACAGAAAAATAACCTAGTGGTATTTGCATACTTACTGAGTTATGTATGCTCAGCTCTACAATGCAACGAATGTCGATTTCACATGACGATCCCGGGATTCGAACCCGGGTCGCAGAGGTGGAAAGGCGACGCGCTATCCGCTCGGCCACTGTTCCAACTCGCAATTATAGACTTACGGGGCTCTGCGCGCCTTTTAGAAGTAGACCTAGGCTTACACAGACTATGCTTATGCTAAACTAGAAAGTAGGCTTTGTTAGAAAGACCGACCTCATCATAAGCTGATTCACGGTTCCGGTGGCTACTGCACAGATAGCTTCTAGTCCACCCTTACGTTTAGCCCTCCTTTCTCTCGGATCATCTATCCAACATTCGACTCACTTGTCCCGACGGGTCGGTGGGTTTTGTTGCTACACAACGCGTGCAATCATACCCATGTCACCCTAGAAGTGCTTACCCAACAAGTCAAGCGACTAAAGATGCAAGGTCTCCAAATCGCTTCATATAAGTATTAGGCTTATTTACGAGTATTAGGCTTATTTACGAGTCTCCTATGTCTGTCTGTCTGTCGGTCTGTCTGTCTGTCTGTCTGTCTCTGCATATATATGTATAGATCTGTGTGTATCAGCAAACAAATACGTACCAACGCATTCACTGCATAATTATATGCATGTGTAACCTTGTAGGCTATACATCCATTCTGTGCATTTTAAAACACAATGTAGGCATTCATGTATGGTATATGGAATGAATAAGTACGGTAGAATGCGTTCATTCTTGTGCAACATATAGTGGAAAGACATCGCCCATGAGCAGCCATGCGTGGCAAAGGTATGAATCACCACTATACACTCGTATAGGTAACCGATTCGCATCGATGATTCGACCCAACGAGCGTATCTCTCCGATTAGTCAGATGGGTAAATTCCAGCTTAGGCTTCCAGGTACCTATTATTTAACCGTTTGGGTCCTCTGAGCCCCAGTAATGTAATGTAATGCACCGATACTATCGGATGGATGCTACTGGATGGATGTAATTCGTTTATACTACTGTACTCAATGATTAGCTACATTAGCTGAAGGGTACGTCACGGTGCCTCTATGCGTGAGGATGCCGGTTCGCATACCAATCGCGGCTTATTTCGGTGCTTTGAATCTCGGGCTAGCACGGACAGTAAAATGGGGCGGAGGGGGCTTTAGTTGACGTGGCACCCATTCAAGTGGGCAGCTGTGGTGAATGATCTACAATAAATTCGTTGAAATACGAACAGGGTCGAGGTCGTACCGTCGATATAGAAAAAAATGCACATTTAGATTTCAGTCGCCTGTGAGGGGGGTTGAGTGGGGAAAGAAAGAACGTAATTGTAAATGAACACGGTTTTATACATCGATCGTATGGCTGAAGAAGCTTCGGCGCATCAGTTAAGAGCAGAGGCCGAGAAGTGAGGGCGTTTTGGGGCTGAATGCGTCCCACCTAACTCTCTAAAAATCAAAAGAAACGCTTTAAGAAACATCGCAATCGTAATCTCGAGAATTTCTAAAGCGCCACTTTAAAGCTAAGCACGGGGCACCAGCGTATTCACGAGCGCTGAGTCAAGTCAGAGGGGTTGTGCAAAGATGCCATGGGAAGAACAAAGTCCGGTTGCCAGAAGACCCGAGAGCGTGTCTTTCGGCATGTCTTTGAAGGCACTTTAAAGGCTACATATAGAATATCAAGACACATACATACACACAGATACATACATGCATACATATACACACAGACTTACACGCGTACATACACAAATACATACACACACATGTCCACATATGCAAACATCCATACTTTAGCTCAGTAACGCAACGCAATGGAATGGGCCATTTGTAGAGCTCCATTTGTCTCAAACTTTCCCCGCATTCCACGCATACACACGTACACAGCGACGAACTGCGCATTTAACGTGTTCCATTCTCGCGCCATCTGGTGTAGACGAGTGTAAATCACGACATGACGAAATCACTCAGTTAAACATCTTCGATATATGATCCTCAGTAAATAAAGAAAAAAATAATTATAAACGAAGGTTTCTCGGATCACAGTCACGCAAAGTAAGTAGATGCAAAACGCAGGATTGAGGCCACTTCGTTATTTCTCGCGCGACACATCTTGGCTTTTCCTTCACCACCGTTTCTCCGTTCTACCATTCCAGGTGGTGCTTGCTCGTGTTCGTTTTTCAGTGCTACCAGAGGTTCTAACCCCCAGATTTTTAAGTGCAGGTTGGCCGCCATGATGTCCTTTACCATGGGAAACTCATCCCAACTGCTTGTACAGCTCCGGAATTTGAAGTGGTATGCAATGTCTAAAAGTGTGAGTCCGGTATTTGTTGGTTCTGCGGTAAGGGCCGTGGGCTGCAGCCGACTGGCCAAGCTGTGATAGCTGCAGGTCGAAATACTCGTCCATCGACATGGTTTTAGCCTGTGTCCTATACCACGCCTTTCTCTAACGTGGATTTGCAATGCGCCGCAGTAGCTGGGGTCAATGTCCGATGCCACGCCTTCTATCCAGTTGCAAACGTTGGTGTGCTGCAGCAGCTCCCCTAGTACTGTTCTAAATACTCTCCACGTCTGTTTTTCGACACGGGTTAGCTTAGTGCACGCAGTGGCGCCTCCACATGCTATGCATGACCAACAATTTGCCTGGACTCCCACCCCACACACGCGAGATGAGTGTGGTAGTCTAACCTCCTTCCCGATAATGGAAGAGCGGCGCCAACAGTACTCGGTAGCGGCAGGGGGCGGCGGCGGCTTCTGTAGCATGTACGCAATGCTGGGAAAAACCCAGGTGAATTCAAACTGTGGGGCCCGGGCCGCGGGCCCTTCATTATTATTGCCACATTTTTTTACGCGCCACTATAATGACTTATCACCAATCGATGGTGCTGAGAAATTGTTAGTGAAAGACTTGCTCAAGGTCCCTACACATTAACCGTCTCAGAGGAGGCTCGAACCCTATACTCTCCGCGTTACAAGCCGAGCTCTCTAAGCAATCGGCTACCGCGCCTCACGGGTTGTGTATGCACAAACGTGGCATCAAACTAGGGCTGGGGCGCGGTGGGGGCGGCCAAGATGTGGCGCGCAAGAAACAGCAATATAGCCCCAACCCCTATTTTGCATCTACTACGGCTCTAAAAACTAGGCCTTTAGATGTACGAATAAAAATATTTAGTTATAGGCCTAGGACTATGGGCCTACGAATTTCTAGACCTATGACGAACTTATATAGTAGGCCTTTACGAAAATCTAACTGTAGGCCTAAGAGGAATAATTATTGTAGAAGAGACGAGCTATTGTTTTGATTTTCGCGTCGATACATCAATACACCGATCAATAACGTTAAGTGAATATTGAATTTACTCTCGCACGAAATCACATAATAAGTAAATGAATAATAAAAACATACGTATATACAAGAGTGTATAAATATGAGAAATTCTGCGATAGGATTCTTTGTTGAAGCTAAGTAAAGTTTTAGTTTGAATAATCCTACATCTGGAGAGAGGCATCTATGTGTGTGTTCCGTAGAAACATTACCAGTTCTTTTCAGGAAATCTCGCTTCGCTGAGGAAAATTAGACTTTATTGTTTTTACTTCTTGTTTGCAGGCATGATGCAACATCATCTAAGGAAGATGCGCAGAATTCGAAGATTGGCGTCTTGGAGAGCTGCGCAGAGCATCGCAGAAACTCCGGGAGACTCGAAGAGCCTTAGAGAGCTGCAAATAGCTTCCGAGAGCCTCGGGAAGCTTCGGATCGAGAAAAACTCGGAAGAACGATTAAACAACTGTAACCATACTATTGGTTACACTTGGAAGTCTTCACAAAATGGAAACCTGCAGCAACACAGGACTTTTCTGGTTTTCCTTAATTTCTAGTGATCATGATGAGCACATATTTATCCATGGAAAACCCCTTGGTCGCCTACTGGCCACCTGTACGAGGTGTACGTGTCACGCTTTCCATCAGCGTCCAAATTCTACCGACAGTCTGTGTATATATATATATGCGTCAAGGTGTATTCAGTATGTCTGTAATTTACTGTACTTTTACTACATTTTACAGCTTTGCGTGTCCGGGAAATCGTCTCAAATTGGCTGCAAATTTACATAAATTTTACTATAAAATTATCGGCGATTCGCATGGCTAATTTTGAAAAATTTTCCATTTACCGTGAAATATTTGTCTTTCATTTGCTAAAAATTTGTCGAAGCGTTGCGAAAAAACCGGTGGCTATTTTGTGGAATTTTACCGATTACAAAAGTGGGCAAAAACACGTGAATTTGTTGCGGCATTTAACCTTTTGCTAACAAAGGGAAATCTTGCTATTTTACACAAGCGTACTTTTGAATGCAAACTGCGTATTTTCCATACAATATTGTAATATAATGTGGCACAGTCTGACTTCGTTGATGGTTTACCAACAGGTCACTTAGCTACGTGCAAGTGCTACATCCAGGCCGATCCAGTCGTGAGGAAATTCGACGGGAGCCAGGAGGTGATCAGTGGGGTTGAGGCCGTTCTCTTCAGCAGCAAAGATCATCAGATCAACGTGAGTGTTGAGCTGGTGCATGGGAGTGGCAGGTGGATTAAATCGACGGTTCTCGATTCGGCGATTGTCTCAAAGGGGAGCGCTGAAAACAAGATCGTCTTCACCAGAGATGGACTCAAGGTAAGACTATACAAGCCTAAAATCGAAATAAATAAAAATAAATCAAATAGATAATAAATAAATGCATAAAAATCACATAAACGCATCAATAAATATATAAATAGATAAATAAATAAGTGCTTAAGTAAACAGGTAAATCCATAAGACGTTCCTCTTTAGAGACCATTAGGTAGCCGTGCTGCAGCGCCTTTGTGAGATACCTAAAAGGCGCTATACAAGTTTAGTGTTACATATATACTAACATACATACATACATACATACATACATACATAAATACATACATACATAAATAAACACATGATTAAATAAAAAATGGATGCATAAATAAATAACTAAAACTAAATAAGCAAATATATGCATGAAATATTATTCGTCAATATATGATTCGAGCATTGTTTAACGTATAATGAATGTATGCACATATGAGTAAGAGACTAAGCAAATAAACGAAAGAACGAACAAACGAAAGAACAAACGAAATAACAAAGAATGAATAAATTAATTATTAGATGCAGCTTATACGTCATAAATGATTTCATATCCGGTTGATTTTGCAGACGTTCGGTGACGCACCCAGGTATGAAGTGATACGTGCTAAGAATCCGCTACAGGTCAAACTCCTCGATGACGAACTTATCGGGTCATTTGAGTACAGTGACCTTTTCTCGAAATTTGGCTTTGAAGTGCCCTACGCGTCCTACCACAACGACGGAGGAGTCTGTGGGGTGTGCCCCGCTGTCCAGGACTAAGCCTAGGGACGCCCTCTTCAGCAGCAGATTAAACTTGGTTTCAAGTAGTATACGGCTGTGGTCTACGTTCAGACAGTTTGAATTCTGTTTGTAGACCTACATGTATGTGTCTGTCTGTCAGTCTGTCTGTCTCTCTGTTTGTCTGTCCGTCCGTCCATCCATCCACTTCTCCATCCATCCATCCATCCATCCATCCATCCATCCATCCATCCATCCATCCATCCATCCATCCATCCACCCATTCACCCATCTTTTGATCTTTCTCTTTCCTTAAAATGTAAAAGTGTGTTGAAAGCAATTGATAACATTAATTAGCTTAAATAAAAATCGGACAGAACAGGTTAAAAATTATTATGAAAATATCGCCTTTGGGATGACGGCGATATTCGAACATAGCCTGTTCGCAAGGAAACTTAAACTAAGGTTTCATGTCGACTACAAAATAAATATTAATGCAAGCTGTGCTTGCATAAATGTTTTGTGTTGAATAATATTATTATAAGCTATGGCATACATTTAAAGCTGTCATAATTGCTGGTTTATATGCATGAAAGAAATAAAAGAATGACTTCATGCATATTAATAAATTCATGCATATGCATGAACTGTTATTAACTTATTAACATATTATTTAAAAACATAAAAAGACATATTAAAACAATACAACATATTAACTGTTATTGAAAAAGAAAGAATGCATGAATGATTTTTTCTTGGATTCCGATTCATGCATGTCGGTCTTTTCGATAGATGGCGGCACTGAAACTAAATCAGGACAGATTCGATCGCTAGACAGCGCCTCGCGCTGAGGCACCTGTCGATGACGCTCCAGGCCTAACGCTACTAGAATAAACATTGGTTATCTCGCCACACAGCCCAGTCATATGTTGTGGCCTAAAGCTTTAAAATCAGAGACAAAAGAAGACAAAAGCAAGACAACATGAGACAACATAAGACAACATAATACTTACAACCAGATACTTTGTAACCACAACATCAAACAACTCAGGACAACAGAAGACAACGCAAGACAACAAATGCGATTTTGAACGGTTATCTAAAGCGCAATATAAATGCTCAGGTCTTTGCAGTGTATTATACAAGAGGCAACGCGTACACAACGCAAGACAACATCAAACAACAGCCGACAACATAAGACAACAGGCAATGACTTCAAACAGCAAAAAGTCTTAAATTTAAGAGTTTGCGGACGTGGGTGCGAGCAGATCAATTACAGCAAAATATATTCTTCTAATTATTTACTTTGTTTACAGACAGGCAGTCAGACATTAAAAAGACAGACAGATAAATAGACAGACAGACACACAAGCGGACACAGACACAAACGGACAAATACTGAGACCGAACGCCGCTTCCATTCATCGCTGCATCTGACTAGCAGTCATCATCAGCATCAGCATTATCATCGACCGCATCCCTCCATCACCCAGCGCAGCAGCTGCTGACACTGACAGCTCCTGACAGCGACACGGACTCCTTCAGCCGCCTATGAATTATTACTACCTGCATTCCGACGCTATATCTACTCCCTCCCCCGCTCTGACCGCGCTCCCCCACTCCTCCAACCCTCCCCGCAACGCTGCCCCGCCCCCTGTCAAGCACCCTGAGTTATGGAGCAACATTTGCAGCAGCAGAATCAACGGGAAAAACGCAGCAACAACTCAGAGGTTATTGCAACAACCCCCGTTTCCGCGGTTCGTCTCATTCGCTCTCGCTCTCTCGGTGCTCCATTTCCAAGTTATCTTATAAGTCGAGAGGCGATAATTCACCTAATAGACCTGGCTCAGCAGCCGGGATGCGGGATGCGGCTGAGGAGATGAAGTCCGACAGCTTTGATCGGCTTACCTTCCGGCTGCTATCGTAGTTCACGCGTTCTACCCGCAGGGGCAAATCGCAACCGGTAGTGTAAGATCAGTTGCGCCAAGCGACAGAAATGCAATGCAACTGCAATTTAAGGAGTTTCTGTTGAAGAGGAGTTGTACGATTTTGTTATTACAACGACAATGCACATAAAATGCAATAGCAGATTAATACATTTTAATGCAACGCAATGTAATACGAAACATTGGAAAAGCAATGTAAGCCTACTCCACTAAAATGTGATTGAAAGATAACACTAGCTTACATGCCTTTACACAGACTTTTGAAAAGCGTGGTCCCGAAGTTCAAAGGGTGTATCTAAAGCACTTATATGGCGCCTCTATCCTAACTCGACAGCTAGGCCACAATATGGGGAGAAGAGTCGGCCTAACTGCACCCGGTGCCGTATTCCGGTTTGCGTAATGAGCGCCGTTCTGATTTGCGAGTTCGTACGGCGCACGTGCTCCCTGTGGAAACAAGACGACGGTTCAAAGATGGCCGCCGCCGCCTCATCCGGGTCTTCCCTCGCTCTCCGCGGCGACGACGGAGGAGGAGGAAGAGGAGGAGGAGAAGGAGAAGGAGGAGGAGGAGTAGGAGGAGAGACGGCGACGACGAGCAGAAAGTGAGGTGTGAAAATAATTCGTTAATAATGATATTAGCGCCTTGCGATGGCAGGTTTGAAATACCGAACCTTGTTGCCGGCAAGGGAGGGAGGGTGGGAAGAAGTGAGGGAAGGAGAGAAGGAGGAAGGGAGGGAGGACGGGAAGGAGGGAGGGAAGGAGAGAAGGAGGAAAGGGAGGGAGGGAGGTGGGGAAGGAAGGAAAGAAAAAGGCCGAGAAGAAAGCAGGGAAGAGGAGAACAAGGAAAGGTGAAGGAAAGATTGAGGAAAGGAAGTCGGGAGGAAAAGAAGGAATGTAAGAAGGAAGCAAGGAGGGACGGAGGAATGAAGGGAAGGAAAGAGGAGAGAAGGATGGATGGATGGATGGATGGAAGGAAAGGAGGAAGGAAGGGAGGAATGACGCCGGGATGGAGGGAGTATACGAGCGAGGGGAAGATGGAATGAATGAAGAAGCAGGAAAAGAGAGCGAAGGAGCCAGTAATTGAGGGAAGAATTGATACATGAAGGATAGAGGAAATAAGGGTGGTAGCGAGTTAGGGATGGATGGATTGAATAAAGCAGGAGAGGATGGAGGGAAGGAAGAAGACACAGGAAGCAGGGAATTAGGGAAGGATTTACGGAAAGAAAGTCGGGAGGACAAAGATAGGTAAAGAGGTACAGTAAAGAGAGAGGAAAAGTGTCAGTGAGGGAGTGAAAGAAGAGTGAAGTTAATGAGGCTGGGGAGGGCGGAGGAAAGGATGAAGCGAATGAAGCAGAGGGAGCAAAAGCAAAGACGGAGGAAAGAAGAGGCAGCAAAAGGGAGAGGTAACGAGGTGGGGAAATTATGGAGTGAACATTGGCAGCAAAAGTGGTAGAGGGGGGGGGGGGGGAAGACCGACCGAGCCAGGTTGGAAATAAATTGGATTTTCCGAACGGCTGTTCTAGCTCCCGTTCCTTTCACCTGAGCACCGTTTTCGCCGTAGTCCGCTTTCCCTCTTCCCAATCCGCCCCGTCAGTCCGCGACCCCACTGCAAGGGTCATGCCCCGTCCGGATACCCTCTGCGGCCGAGGTTCAACCGGCGGATGTTCCCTGGAAAATTAGATTTGGATTGTTTGATGTCCCGCTGGGGGCGATGTCTTAAAAGGCATTTCGTAGATGGGAGGGCATGAACTTGGTTGCGAACCTTCGCGACAGGGGGCCTACGCGCTTCGTTTACTGTGTGGGATGTCCAGCTTAATTACCTGGCGTAGATTAGATTTAAAATATGTATGTATATATGCATGTATATATGTATGAATGTATGTTTGTATGCATCTAGATATATGTTTTATAAAACCGGTGGATATCAACAATTCCATTTCAATTTCTGATATATGGTCGTCGCATACCGAACCGCTTTCAGAAGAATTAAGCACCCCAATAATAATAATAATAATAATAATAATAATAATAATAATAATAATAATAATAATAATAATAATAATAATAATAATAATAATAATAATAATAATAATAATAATAATAATGATAATGATAATAATAATAATAATATTCTCTTTATTATTATTATTAGTATTACTACTACTACTACTACTACCACTACTACCACTACTACCACTACTACCACTACTACTGCTACTTCTACTACTACTGCTACTACTATTACTACTGCTACTACTATTTCATAATGTTTGCTAACTCAACCTTACTTTAGGGGTGATTTAAATTAAAACCTGTTATTTGTTTTGGGGTGATTTAAAATCTGTATCTGTTTTGAGATGATTCAAACCTCTTCTTGTCATGAGGAAAGTTAAAACCTGTCCTTCTTTTGGGGTGAGTAAAACCTGTCCCTGCTTTGGGGTGAGTTGAAAGTTAACTTTCCTTTACTATGTGCAGTATATATATATATATTTATATATATATATATATTATATATGGCGTCTTCGCAATTAATGGTCGTGCATAGATTTCCTTTCTTTATTTGTTACTCGAAGTCCAGTCTATTCAGATGCTGACTTTTCTTTCCACACCCCTCCCAGGGGCATAACCGCCCTCTGGTGCTCCCTGTCGACCACAAAACCCTCCGACCATATGGGGACAAACGACGGCCTCCGCGGGTTACAGTGAAGGGGTATCTAATAAGGGGGTATGTACCGGTAAAGGCAATGCTAGTATATGCTAACAATATATAATTTATGTATGTGTGCATGTGTCTATGTATGCTTGTATGTACGTATATCGTATACTGAAATTTATACAGCGCCTTTTCTGAGCCCTGCGAAAGCGCGATATTTGAATTTGTGTACCACTTTTGTGTGGGTGAAAACCTCTCCGTACTAATGTCCATGTGTGCATCGCTGGTTAATGGGGGACTCTATGGAAGTAACAGAAATGATATGATCTCTATGGTTTTCAGATCTTTTCATACCGGCGACAACTGACTGACACTAGGTGTCTCCAGCAAGAAATGAAGTGAAAACCATACAGACTATACCATTCCACAGAGTTCCCATTCAATCATTTATTTATTTATTTATTAAATTTTCGTGCAATTTATATGATCTGCTTTCTACTGACACGCATCACTGCCTTCACACTGAAGGGCCACGATCCATTGAATAGTAATATTAATCCAGCGTTGAACCACATCTTTTGGCTGTGTATAGGCCATTGACCTTACCTGACCTTGTTACAACGATAATATTTCTGCGATTCACGCCACACGGACCTAGCGATTAAACGTAAACAAATACTGTACAGTTACAGCATCCAATGCTTTAAAGGAGCCTAAGCAGATCGATACCTTATATAGACGTTGAATACTACTACTATTCAAGCTCCTTTCTCTTCCCCTCTCAGGGTTTCGCAGGCGCCTGAAGGCTGTACTGTTTAACAGTGATTTTACTTGTTCGGGTCGGGAGCGCCTCTGTTGAGTTTATTCTCTAAGGGGCGCTTTATAAATCTTAAATTAAATTACAGTTACAATTACTGGATATACGAAGTCTACAGTTAATTTTTAAAAGTAATAATATTAAGCGGTTTCCAGTGTTTAACGGCATCTTGTGGCTGAAAAGGACATTCACCTGGTATAATAGCTCCTGATTTTTAATGGAACTAGTGAGTAATTTGTTTTCAAGGGTGTGGGTGTGATGTCAACCTTACAGTACCCATGTTTTATAATGATGTCGATGGTAAGATTATTAACAGGCCTAACACAAAATAAACGAGTACATTGACCGCACGTCCACTGTCGGGAGAAGATCAGGCGGCGAGGGAAATGACTGCCACCCGCCATCATATGCCGAGTCTAAGCAGATGTAGTCGCTATCAGTAATACCCATGGCTGCCTGTCTGGGTCAGCTCAAGGGACTATTACCTAAAAAACTGTCCTTCTCCGTCGTCTGTTTCGACATATGGGGAGCCAAGTGATTTACAAGAGGTGTTCAGATATCATCACACAAGTGTTGTCTAGTAGAGTACAGGCCACATTAGCGTAAGCTGTTGCCAGACTACTTTTAAACACCTGGTGCGGTAGCAGAGTAACGATAAAAGACCCTTAACCTCAGTTATTTCTGGAAAGTACCCCTGTTCATACCCCACCCCAATCGGTTCCTTTGTTTGCATGCCCCATTCTTCCCTGGTTTACAACGTTCCACGCTGTTCAGTCAGACTGGAACGGTTCCGTTTCTAATGCGCTACGTAACACAACCTAACGCCGCGTAAAGCCTCCAGTGGCTTCGTCGAAAAAGGTAATTACCTTCGGCTCCCAGAGCACTGGGGTGAAACGTCGCACCCCGTTCGCTGCGCTGCTCACCCATAATTATCGCTCAATAAGGGAGGCGCTAGACGTCGCCAGGAACAGCGGCGGGGACGGTTACGGGAGCTCGCAAGGAAGCACCCGGGTTACTACCATGGAGGGTAAGGGTATGATTGCATCGGGTGGAGTACGAATTATGGACGCCATCTTGCACGAAGGCGGAAATAACGTCAGTGTTGATGCAAGTGTTGCTAGGAGACTGAATTAACTTGAGTCTGTAGTGATAATGACGTAGACCTTTGAAAGGTACTAAAAGGCGCTATATTAAGTGTCTCGATACATACATACACACATACATACATACTAACATACGTAATATACATGCATACTTACAATAAATAATTCAGATGATGCAGGGGTCATTCAGTCTTATCGTACTCCTACACACTGTCTCTTTCTTTTGTTGTTTAAAATGTCAATCTAATTTACATGGTTACTTAAACCATAGCAACCCTAGCGCCTAAGGAATGAATGATCTCCATTTTGTCGATCGTTTGCTCTGTCCAAAACTTAGCTCAAGTGCAGTCAAAGTCTTTCAAATGTCTTTGTTTATTTTGTCCACCCATCGCACAAAAGGAGCGAGGTCAAGGGTCGAGGCCATAGGTGGCTATTGGAAACCATGGACGTTTACATTTATATTTGCAGTCCACGTCGTCTTCCTCAGTTTCACTTTCTTTCGAATCTCACCTGCTTAATAGCTGAATTTGGAGTCCAATAGAGGTCAAAGGTGAGCCAAAATGACCCTCGTGAGCCTCCTATTATGGGGTCAGCACCTTATGCGATACTAGGCGCTACGAAGTTAGGCATTTCTTTTTTGACTAGAGCCCTTTCTTATACCACTCGGTGAGATTGCGTCTTTTCCCTCGGCGATGGGGCATTTTACACCGCTTAAGTGGGGGTTGACAAAGGGCGAACACGCTGAACGCACAAATAATGGGGCATCGAGCCGGCCTAATGAGGTGTTTTCACCCGGCGTCCTTCCCTGGGGTGAGAAAGATTTCGGGGTAAAAATCGCTTGGCTAGCACAGCAACGTATGTTACCCTAAACCTTATGCGCAATTAATTTCCGGCCCTGGGCCACAATCGCCCCCCCCATTGGGCGTCACTCACTCTGTCTGTCTCTCTTTCGGTCTTGCTCTCGTTTTGTCTCTCTTTATCTGTATACCTGCCTCCGTTGCTTTCTCTGTATCTCTGCCACTGTCTGCGTATCTTTCTCTTTCTGTCTCTCTCAGTCTGACCCTGTCTTCCATCCATCGATCCATTGATCTGGCAATCAATCAATCGATCGATTCATCCATCCATCATCCGGTCATTGGTTACGAACTGAAGCAATATGTTCTTGTTCTCTTAGACTGAATGTATATGGGTCGGTACTTAGGTCAAGAGAATGTTTAAACCATCACCCCAGCCAAAATGTTTCCTGCTCGAGGAACACGGAGGAAGAGGAGGAGGAGGAGGAGGAGGAGGCCGAGGAGGAGGAGGCCGAGGAGGAAGAGGAGGAGGAGGAAAAGGAAGAATCGGAGGTGGGAAGTTGAAAAGGTAGTGGTGTTCGGTCAATCTGAAGCTTTGTGGATCATAATTGTAAATGTAATCAGTAATTTTTATAATGCAGTTCTAAGAGAAACTAGCCCTGTGCGCTAGTCTAAATGATGTTAAACTTTAAAGTTCATTACCAACAAAACTTTTATCAGTAATCAGAACAATGTTCAGTTAACTAAAAAAGATGATATCATGCCGTGGCAGAATTTGACAAAGGGTCGCAGAATTTCAATGGTTGATCCTTAATTTCTCTACATAGAACCTCAGTTGCATAAGCCTCTGAGAGGAGGATTCAGTCAGCTAACATAGAAATGTAGATAATGGGACGAATGACGAAGAGAGGAAATATTGTGAGGGAGGGGAATGGAAGATGGAAAGAGCGAGGAGGAGGAAGCCGACAAGAGGAGGATTGACTAAGTGGTTTGTCACTTTGTGCGACCGAATGAATGTTGAGGAGTGTGTTGTCATCTTCTATGACAGTCATTTGATAGTATTTGGTGCTTTGAAATACACTGGCTGAATCTCTTCCTTCCTCTCTCTCTCTCTCTTTCTCTCTTTTTTCTCTCTCTCTCATTCTCTGTCTCTGTCTCTCTGTCTCTCGCTCTCTGCGTTTAGAAACTGTAGCGATTCAAGTACTGATGTGACTGAACTGTTCGTTTAATTATATTTACGAAAATCAAAGACTGTGTGTCTTTTCTCTAGCTAACGCTATGCTACAAATCGGGTGAGTCGACGGTTCGAAGCATGTACGCTCATAAGTTCGAGAAGTCGTCGACACATACATACATCTCCATTCAAACATACATCGATATACATTCTTGCATACATACGTTCTTCGTCAAAATGAACGAGATCTGCTGACCTCTTCTATCTATCATCCAGTTCCAAATTCCTGCCTTCCGGATCCGAATCTTTCAAGCTGTGACTTCACACGCCGAGTCTTCCTGCTGCCACTCCCATCCTTCTCCACACCTGCTGGTCGATGCCAGAGGCTTCAGCAAATGGGAGGATGTTTGGCTACTAAGGGATGCGGGATGCTAAGCTCCTGCCTCATCAACCGAAGCTCCTACGGATTGGCATCGGTGTCTGTAGGACACCCACAAATAACCACCGCCTTCCATTGAGCATTTTGGCCACACTAGTGTCTGTTCTTACTTGTCATTATTAAGGTTCACAGTAGTCTATTAGTTGGTGTGCTGGATTACCAAAAGAAAGTTCTGGAGTTCAAATACGCCAATAAAGAAAAATATTAAAAGATTTCTGCTGCACTTGTGCCCTCTAGTTAAATTAGCTGTGAAATGAACACATTTACCGCACACTGTCACTGACATACATAATCGGTGGAATGATAAGACGGCGAGTGAGAGAATTCGCCAGCCGTCTTCGTAAGCCGGGGTTAAGAAACATGAAGTCGCAACCACTCCGTTCCTTAGACTCCTCGTGGGGTTAGCCGAAGGGATCCAGCGTTTAACGAGATCTTAGGACTGACATGCCCGATGACGTTTACCCTGATTGCGCTTGAATTTATTTCCAGCTCAAGAGATTGCGCCGCTTCCTCCATTTGTATGACTAAAGACAGGCTTAAAAGAGATGTACAAGGATTTCTCTTCTTTTACATGTGTAAGGTCACAGGCGCTTTATGTATACAGGGAATTTTCAGATTGTATTAAATATGTACACCCCTGTATATATTACACTCATCGTCGTCGTCGTCATCACAGCTATCATATGTATATACATGCATATATGTATATAAATGTATATTATGCATATATGCACAAATGTTTTTTCGCGGACATACACACGCATAGCATCTTATATAGCTCGCAAGGATGCTAAACCGTCGTAGTTGCTGCTGCTGCTGCTGCCTGCTGCATGGAATGCACAATCCACAACTGGAGCGTGTAAAAGGCGTTCCATCGGGCGTATCTACGGGCGTATTCCAGGCGGTCCCAAGTCCAACCCTCTCCGGTCTTCCATCCGCCTCCGTCGGGCCGCCTCCATCCGCCAATATCCGACATCGGAGCCCAGCCATTGGCCCGGGCCTCCCAGCGCACCTGTAAGCCTGCGCTAAGCGCTGTCGAATCCACCTTCCCATCTCCGCCCGTGCCCGCCTCTACGCGGCAGCGGCCCGCCCCTCTCCTCCCGGTCGGTCGGTCGGGCGGAGGAAGATCGGGCCCCGACTGAGTGACCAGTGGCCGTTCAACGAATGTCAAGTGTCCGGTTGTTTGACCAGTGTTGCTACAGAAGGATGGTGGCTAACAAATTCGGATAACTAGCCGTTTTATCGACGACTGAATAGCTGAGAATAGTCCTTTGAAAGTGCTTCCCAGCGCTGAGAAAGTGCTACTGAGGGTGCTGAGAAATTGCTATAGGGAGCATTGAGAAAAGTGATTAGAGCACTGAAACAGTGTTCTGAGTTCTGTAAAAATTGCTTTGGGGGCTGAAAAGCAGCGCATTGTTGCGATCACTCGGCAGAGTTTTCAGGCGCTGAAAAGGTGTGTTAAAAGCGCCACGAATGCCGAAAAGGTGCTCAGAGGTGTCGAGCGCTGAGTATAGGTCTCCTAGCGCTGAAACAGTTCTTGAAGTCATACGGTCATCCGGTAGTAATAAGAAAATCCAATCGTTGCCTTGTGCTAGAGAAATAGGTGTCTTAATCAGACGCCACACTTGGGATTAAGTGAGTAGTCGCTCGAAAATCAATGCAACTGATTCGGTGCCAATTGAGTGCAACTTTTGTGATCTGTGGCTCGAAAAGTGAAACTGCAAAGAATTGAATAGGTGAGTTCACTTAATTTGTAATTGAGATTAGTGCATCACGAAGACTCAGTGTAACCGGCGTCAATCAACAAAAACAAAAACAACAATAATTATAGGCCCTAATTACTACTACTACTACTACTACTACTACTACTACTACTACTACTACTACTACTACTACTACTACTACTACTACTACTACTACTACTACTACTACTAATAATAATAATAATAATAATAATAATAATAATAATCGGATCTTATCGGATCTTATATCGCCATTGTATACAATTAATATATGCGCTATAATAATAATAATAATAATAATAATAATAATAATATTTAAAATTATTATTATTATTATTATTATTATTATTATTATTATTATTATTATTATTATTATTATTATTATTATTATGAGTGGTTTTCGCCACTGACGATGTTATGCGCTGTTTGTCACTAAAAGTGCAAGTAAACCAACCGAAGTGGAAAAAGTAAATGTGAGTGCAATATGAATTTATATATAAAATTATGTCCAAAACAGATATTTATTCGTCGAAGAGATTAGTAGAATTCGTAGTACATCACTTAGCAATAATATTACTTAATAATAATATAACTTAATAATAATATCACTTAATAATAGCATCACTTCGAACTACCTCATAACAATAACCATAATTACTAGGGTAACGTTTCAGTTATTACAGCACCCTGTTAAGGTTCTTAAAAGGCGCTATTTAATTAGCCTAATAAATGGAAGTATTATTTAATTAAATTATTGATAGTTCTTGAAAATATTAAACTTTAACAAATTCTTAGCACTTTTATTTGTTTTATTTAAATTTCTCATGGCTGATTCATAGTATTTGTCATAATAATAATAATTTAAAAAAAATAATAATATCCTTTATCTCTGATTTGGGCCGTTGTCTTTCTCGCATTTCCTGAGACGCGAGTGAATCTAGCTATCTTTTTCAAGGGCGCTCATTCATAATTCAACGCTGCCAGAGCCGGATGAGACGTAACCGTTCCAGCTGCTCACTTCTGTCTCCGGACTAATTTTTTCACCACCTGAGGGATTATACCTAACTCGAGTAAAATAATAATAATAACAATAAGAATAACAATAATAATTATTATTAACATAAATAATTATCATAATTAGCATAAATAATTAATATAAATAATAGTATAAGGCTTGATTGTCCAGGCATAAGAAGAAGACAAGTACCTTAAGTTAATCCCGAGGCGAAGTCATTGGTATGAAGTGATAGCGACTTCATTTTCTTACTCAAATTCTTAGTCTCCGCATATGACAGAAAGTGGCCGCCAGTCTTGGCATCTGTAGCACTGTCTTCTCCTAGACAGTGTTTAGCCGATGTACTCATTTTATAGCCGAGTTTGCTATATGCGCTGCAGGTAGAGCAGAAATCTTGAAAATCCGCCTTTCTTGGCGGGAGTTGCACCCGAACCTTTGTACTGACAGTCCAGCAGGCTAACCAGTAGACTCTCGCCTTCTGGCATCTTTATGAGGGGTACATATGCGCTATATAAAAGCCAGATACACGCATATTTACATCCACACCTTATAGCGTTCTTCTGTAAGTAGCAATTGCGTTTAAGACTGATTTAGCATTCTCAGCGCTGCTTGGCTGTTTTTTAGTGCCACAGTCAGAGCGCTTACGCCAGCGCTTAAGCTGTGGAACAGCATACGAGGAGGAGTGGCGTTCTGAATGGGTGGAACTGGACTTGACATCTTCGTGTGCGGTCGGCATCTTCTGTTCTGCTCTTCCTGCATTTTCCACATTGTTGCTGCTGCTGCTGCTGCTGATTTCGAAGAGGAGGTGTTTATATGCGTTCCTGGACGACGATCGCGGTCCAACGAAGTCTTGCGTCAGATCAGCTCACCTTCCGTTTGAAAAGAGGCGGTTATTAAATAGGGAGAAGACAAGAGCTCTTCATTCCGACTGAGAAACTGTTTTATCCACTTCAGCCGAGCGGAGGAGGAAGAGGAGAGGGAGGAGGAGGAGGCGGAATGGCTGCAACTATAATAGGGGTTCGTATTCTCACTTTAACTGTACTTTGAACCAGGTAATGCAATTTAAATGCACTGTAACGTAAAGTAATGATAAAGAGAAGACGAAGTGCAGTCCGTGAGACGATGTATGGTTATCAAGTGTTAGCGGAAGTGTTAAGAAAGAAAACGAAGCCGCTAACAGCGCAATTTAACGATACGTAAGGTAATGTAATAGGCCTTTAATTGCAAAGTGATCGATATTGCACGACGTAAGTCATCAACGTAGTAAGATACATACTATTACATTTATAACACATAAGTCATAGTCAAAACAAGACACAAATATAAGCCATAACCAGATTTAAGTTACTGCTTTTATATGACATAAGTCATGGTCATAACAAGACATAATTCATAGTCAAGTCAAAAGTCAAAGCCATAACAAGACTTGAGTTATGTATTGTTCTTATAAGACATAAGTCATATTCATAAAAAGACATAAGTCATAGTCATTACAAGACATAAGTCTAAGCCATAACAAGACTTAAGTTACTGCTCTTATAAGACATAAGTCATAGTCTTAACAAAACATAAGTCAAAGCCATAACAAGACTTAAGTTACTGCTCTTTTAAGACATAAGTCATAGTTTTAACAAAACATGTCAAAGCCATAATAAGACTTAAGTTATGTATTGCTCTTATTAGACATTAGCCACAGTCATTACAACACTTAAGTCATCGCCTTACGATTGTCATAAGTCATCACAATCCGACATTACCCGATAAGTTTCCCGTTGGACTTCCTGCTCCGTCTTCCAATCTTTCGCGCATGCGTAACGACACAATTCGGCCACTCAATTATTTCCGGGGTCACCACTGCGGCGACCTCTAGCGTTCTCTACATCGGTCGACCATTGACTGGTCAGCCATAGACCCATACGGCCATGGCATTTAGTCAACTGCCTACGTGCTCAGAGACCGCAAGCAGCTATTTGTCACTCTACTCTATACGATCGAATCACTCTACCCTTCCGTCTGTCCATCCATCTCCTTTCGTCGAGTATCGCCATTTCATTCCTTCCATCCATCCACTCCTCGCTTTCCTCCTCCGTTTGTTGGTTGGTTCGTTCCTTCCTTCCTTCCTTCTTTCCATCCATCCATCCACCCACCCATCCATCCACCCACCCACTCATCCGTCCGTCCGTCCGTTCGTCCATCCGTCCATCCGTCCGTCCCTCCGTCCATCCGTCCATCCATTCATCCATCCATCCATCCATCCATCCATCCATCCACTTCTTTTCAGCGATACATTCATCCATCCTTCCATCCTACCTACCATCCGTCCATCCATCTCTTTCTGGGACGCTCTCCACAGCCGTCGCCTTCCAGAACGGGGCCTTCCCCCAGTTTTCCAGCTCTCCATTAGTCGTCGCTGTGGTCGACTTTAATCCGAATATTGCCCGGGCGACCGTAGGCCCATGGCCCCCACCCGAGGCTAATTTAATTTGCGGTCGCCTGGGTGTCGGCGACTCTGCTGACTTGTGAATCGAATCGTGGCACTATGCGATTGCCTTTGCACCGGCACCTTCCTTAAGTGTGGAGTTATTGAGATCCACGTCTGTCCCTTCGTCCGTCTGCGTCCGTCTGCATATGTGTCCGTCAGTCCGTCCGTCTGTCCGTCTGTCTTTCCGTCTGTCTGTCTGACTGTACGTGTCGGTTCGCAATTTAAGAAACTACCTCGCCGATAGATATCCACATCTACTAAATGAAATGAAGCAGCATATTGATGTGTGTGTGTGTGTGTAGACATATAAGCAGGCAGGCAGGCAGGCAGGCAGGCAGGCAGGCAGGCAGGCAGGCAGGCAGGCAGGCAGGCAGGCAGGCAGGCAGGCAGGCAGGCACAGACAGACAGACAGACAGACAGACAGACAGACAGACAGACAGACAGACAGACAGACAGACAGACAGGAGGAACAAACGGACGGACAGACATACTAGGATTAATGAGAATATTTTCAAGCAAATTACTTAAAAGGCTAAATTTATTGTATATGTATTATTCGAACATTTATATAGCGCATTTTGAGAATCTCAGTGTTTGATTTTGGGCTGTTAATTGCTGAATGGCAAAATGGCGGTTCGTTATGTCACGTTTGGGGTTCGAGTTCCGCTGACAATGGCAGATGCAAATCTGTCAGCAGATGGGTTGTTAAGTTTTCACCGCGCTTCAGTCAAAAGATTGGACGCCTCGACTCTGGGGACTACAAGACATGACTCTCCGACAAAGAGACCTGAGTTGAATTCAGGGGGACCGGAAATGCACACTAGACGACTCAATCTATCTATCTATCTATCTATCTATCTATCTATCTATCTATCTATCTATCTATCTATCTATCTATCTATCTATCTATCTATCTATCTATCTATCTATCTATCTATCTATCTACCTACCCGTCCGTCCGTCCGTCCGTCCGTCCGTCCGTCCGTCCGTCCGTCCGTCCGTCCGTCCGTCCGTCCGTCCGTCCCTCCCTCCCTCCCTCCCTCCCTCCCTCCCTCCCTCCCTCCCTCCCTCCCTGCTTCCCTCCCTCCTTGTAGTTAACTATATATTTCACCGTAAAACTTAGAAGTTCTACCTGTCTGTCTGTCTTGTGCATGGCAGTCTCTACGTGTGTCTATCTTCGTGCCTTTCTGTCTTCTTACAGCCTGCCTGCCTGTCTCCCTTAGTGTCTGTCTGCCTGTCTTTCCCTCTGCCTATCTCCCTGTTGTCTGTTTGCCCGATGTCTGCCTGTCTGGCTGGGTAGCTGGTGGAGATCGGCCAGGGTTGTCCCAGTGGATTATTATCCGTCTGGGGTATAAGTTGACAGCATGCCTCGTTAACCATTTGAATTCTAAGCGACCAGACCAGACCTTCTCCTTGCCCTGCTCTGTCTGTCTGTCTATCTGTCCTGTTCTGTCTGTCCTGTTCTGTCTGTCCTGTTCTGTCTGTCCTGTTCTGTCTGTCCTGTTCTGTCTGTCCTGTTCTGTCTGTCCTGTTCTGTCTGTCCTGTTCTGTCTGTCCTGTTCTGTCTGTCTATGTGTCGTTTCAATCTACTAAAGAGTTGCTCAAAGTCTCTAAACAGTGGCCCTCTTTCTATCCATTCTTTCCTTCATCCATCCTTCTCTTGGTCCATCCGTCCTTTCCATTAACCATTCCGTTCATGGGTCCATCAAAGTCTAATGGCTGGTGTGCTGCACTGCCAACCGAGTGTCCTGGGTTCAGTTTCACACTACAGGGCACAAAGACGTTTGAATGTGTCCACTCTGATTGCGAATTCACCTTTTAAATGAACACACCGCACATTGTCGGTGGGAGGATGAGAAGGCGAGGGAGAGGACTGACCACTCGTCCTCAAACGCAGTGGCGCACCTGGCCGGGGGTTTTGCGGTCCAGACCTTTCCCCCGAGACAAAAACCATGCACCTCGAAATTGATGTAGTTCTGGTGAGATTTTTAGGTGTATACTCCCCCTTCCCGCCAGTTGCTGACTTCTGGCTTTTCTCTGTCGATGGATATGAGTGTCATACAGCAAAGGGCGCTTTCATGTAGTCAATTCCTGGGCTGTTACATTTCGGCAAAATCCATTTTCTTCCGGGGTTTTCAATCCCCGACCCCGCTGTGGGGTTTACGACGCTCTCCAGACCCTCTGTTAGTTAAGGTCGTCGCCTCATCGAAGCTTACTGTCTCAGACCCCGTTGAGTTTCATCTTGGTACTGGACCCCTTGGCTAGAAAAAAAGGCGCACAAATATGTAGCCCAAATGTGTTCAATTTCATACTGAATGCTTACAAATGCGTTGGTTTTCCGGAGCTATGCGCCGGACTCCGTTGGGAAGCCACAGACCCCGAGTCGTTAGGGGCTCGCCGTTCCAGCATCCATCAATTTTCCTTCAGGTACCAGACCCTCTAACTAAAATGTCGCATACGCCACTGCTTATACGCCGATGCTAAGAAAATTAAGTTCGTTAATACTTGGTTTCGATGGCAGCCTCTCTGACTTAGCTTAAGAGACCCCAGTCCGTCCGTCCGTCCATCCATTCATATTGCCACCCCACTTCCCATTATCATTCAACCATCACGTTTTTCCAATATCCTGCTTCCTTATCTCTTTCCTCGCTCGCTCGCTCCCTCCAATCTCCTGTCCTTGACTCCAGTCTTCGATTTAACAGACTTTTCCATCTTGATGCATACATGAATGTATGTATGCATGTATGTATGTAGCTGAGTATTTAAATAGCGCCTTTTCAGAACCTCTCGTAGGCCTAGTGAGGCGACCTAAGACGATGGCCGCAAAACAGACCCTCCTCCTCAGCGGCTGAGGCGAGAGGGAGGCGGCTAGGGTGACGAACGAGAAGCAGGAGAAAGTAGGAAGGAGTATGAAACGGGCAATGGGGTAAAGGGTACTCGGCGGGAAGCCTTTGAAGAGACGTTTTTGATCTAGCATAGGCGGGGGATTTAATTCGCCCTAAATGAAATAATTGGGAACATACTTTTGACCACTAGAGGGATCCGTCGACGCTCTGGAACCCTGTCAACACTGGTTCCCGTGACTTTCATTACAATTACCTTCTTAAACAGCTGCGGTCGTTAATAAACGATTAAGTTCTTAGTAAACGATTAACATACTATATAATAGATTGTTTTAGCTAGTAAGCAATCATTGTATTCAAAAACGATCATTGTAGCTCGTAAACGTTCACTATACTTAGTAAATGATAATTTTATAGTGAGAAAATAATTTTTGTTTTTAGTAAATTGTTTCTGTGTTTTGGAAAAGGTTAACTGTATTTGTAAACGGCTGAAAACGATTTGTGTGCAGAGTCAAAGCAAACGCCTTAGAAAAATGACTACCCTACTTTAAACTGCTACTGTAAATGTCTAGTAGTATTTAATAAGCGACTTTTGTATAACCTTTCCTTTCCTTTGCTTCCTTACCTTCTGTCTTTTCTAATCTTATCTTTGCTCTCATTACCTTACCTTACTTTGCCTCTCCTTACCTTGCCTCTCCTTACCTTGCCTTGACTTACTTTACCTTAATTGGCCAAAGACTAACCACCATTCGACAGATAACTGCCTCTCAATGGTCCATCTGTCGAGCACCTTGCAAAATACGGTTAACAAGAGCGGGGTCACAAGGTCAGAGGTCACTGGCCTCTCCGTCTGAGACAGCGTTAAACGCCTGCTGACATCCAGCGGCTTCTCGCTCAATTATATGTGACTTATTGTTAATGAATAATTTAACAGTAAGTAGAATGTATAAGGGCATAGGTAATTTCTTGGTGGGGCTAATCCAGGGGGCCGCTTCGGCCTTACCATACCCCTTAGTTCAAATGGGGGATGGCTAACGGACCCAACCCTCGACTCATGTTTCTGTGTTTGGGAATATCATCTAGGATTCAGGTGCCTTTTAAATATGGTGTCACTAGTGCATTTGTGTCAGCAATTCTAGTTTAGGCTTTTTACTGGTGTATCATTCATATTTCCATGTTTGTAATTTAATTATTTAATTATATTTTATGAATTGGACACCTTTTTTACTAGCGTCACTAATGTTTCTGTGTTGCAAGTTTTCGTTTCGTTTCGTAGTTTCGACGCCTTTTAACCTGATGATATTTCTGTGTTTGTTGTTCAGGATCACCTGGGTTCGTTTGGGCCAAATCCGATGTCGATGCTCTCTGCTCAATGTAGCAAGCTGTCTTCTCTGCCTCCGTCTCTGCCTTCCTCCGTCCGCAAGAGCTTCCACCCTTGGAAGAAGATGATGGACGTCTCCACACCCTTCCACGCCCAATTCCCTGGCGCCCCACAGCCCGTTGGGGGAGCCCCAACCGCAGCCACGGGCCAGCCCAACCCTCGAGCGACGGGAACCACCGACCATGCCGGACTGCGACACTCTAAGGGCGCTGGGCCGATGTCGTCTTGTGCCATGGCATGTGCCAACACACTCATCCACCCTGGTAACGCCATGGTCACCAAGGACGCCTACTGGCCCAGTCCCGTTCACCCGGGGTCCGTCTACACCCGCTGGGCGCCCGCACCAAACGCCCCCGGAACGCCCTCTTACGACTCGTGGACCGGAATGCCCCATCTACCGGTCACTTCCGCTTCCGGTTCTTGCGGCAACGTCAAGCAGGAAGTGGGTTCGACTTCCGGATCGTCGCCGTCTTGGTGGAACGTCCACCACCATCACCATCACCACCCGTCGAGCGCCGCTGCCTGGACGCAGGACCTCGCCCCGATGGGTGGTTCGGGCGCCAGCCTCTCCCACTACATGTCGTCCAACTTCAACGACTACCCCTCGGCCCTCGACTCTTTCGGTACGAACTCCGCCTTCGTTCCCCCAGTACCTCCATCCGCTGCCGCTCAGCACTTCATGACCTCCGACTCATGCTACAAGTCCGTCCTTCCCGCCCCGACGGTCATGCCGGGCTTCCCGACAAACGGATTTCTCCACCCTCCAACCGGGTTTGGGTCGATCGGACCCACCAGCGCCCGCTCCCAGCGACGATACACCGGTCGAAGCACGTGCGACTGTCCCAACTGCCAGGAGGCCGACCGATTGGGTCCGGCAGGGGCCCATCTGCGCAAACGCAACATCCACACCTGCCACATGCCGGGCTGCGGCAAGATTTACAACAAGACTTCTCACCTGAAAGCGCACCTGCGATGGCATACAGGTGAACGACCGTTCGTCTGCAACTGGCTCTTCTGCGGCAAGCGATTCACGCGCTCAGACGAACTCCAGCGCCACATTCGAACCCATACGGGTGAGAAGCGCTTTTCCTGCAGCGTCTGCGGCAAGCGCTTCATGCGCAGCGACCACCTCAGCAAACACATCAAGACCCATCAGAACAAGAAGACCCCGACCGACAGTCAGATGGATGCGGCGTCGAACGCCGGACACTCGACTGATTCCGAAGCCAGTCTGACCGGCGACTGCCTCGAAAGGTTTGGGGACGGAAAGGAAACTACTGCGCTACATAAACCACGAGGAAGAACGGACAGCACGCGGATCACCTCCGGTCTAAAATTACACTGAGACAGACAGACAGACAAATGGACAGACAGACACACAGACAAACGCACAGACAGACAGACAGACACACAGACACAGACACACAGACAGAAACACAGACAGAAACACAGACACACAGACAAACGCACAGACAGACAGAGAGACAGACACGCAGACACAGACACACAGACAAAAACACAGACAGAAACACAGACACACAGACACACAGACACACAGATACAGGCAGACTTACATACAGACTAATTCATCGGTCTGTATAGTACAGCCAGTGACAGCTAGACAAACAGCCAAACAGACAACACAGACAGACACACAAACACAAAGACAGCCTTGAACTCTTAGCGACTTCATTTTCTAAACCAGATGTGGCAATTTAGGGTTTAACGTGCCAACGACCTCGTTTGTTTGGCCTCGGTTTACGCGTCCCTTCTAAATCGTTTGTGAAGTAGAGATGATCACACAAGCCTCGACGATTTCTTTTTCTTGACCTCGGAATACGAGAATATTTACCACATGATTAAGAAAGATGAACTGTTATGTTCACTCGAAACAATCGCTTTAGAAGTCATATCGATCTAATTAAATGATACAGCTACGGTTCAGTTCTGATCTTACATTTGATGTATAATCTAAAGACATCTATAGCGCCGCTTCTAGTTAACATCCGAGGGAATTATTATTATTATTATTATTATTACGATAATAATAATGATGATAATAATGATAATAATAATGATAATGATAATAATACTGATAATACTGATAATGATGATGATGGTGATGACAATGGTGCCTTCTGTTAGCGGATATGGACACTAATCTAATCTGATGACTTCTATAGAGCCGATATCATAGTTGAGTAAGAACAGTATATGTTGGCGCAATATATATATATATATATACTATATATGTATATATATATATATATACTTCTAAGAGACAACAGTAACTTAAAAGAGCCTCTTTTAGAATAGGAACATCTGATTTGAAAGCTGACATTTGGCTAAATACCCCACCCTAAGACTCCCCAGCACCCGGGCACACCATCTAGCTCCACCCAATCCTACCCCACCCCATCAAACCAACCGGTCATTTGCGGCTATAAATCTCCCGATCGGACCTACCCACGCGTTCTTCCTGCTGGACAGAAGGCGCTCCGACGGACGCAGCGCAGGGGGTTCGAACCCAGACTCGGCAGTTACCTCTCTGCCAAGTCGGTTTTATTCGCCAAAAACCAATTAAACCCTCGCGAAGAAGCAATCGCCGAAAACAATCGAAAAACAGAACCCCACCCGCAGAGGTTTCCACCCTCCCACCCCGCTCTGGGTACGTACCCCCGCCCACAAACGGACGAGCGTCTGCTCGCCTGCGTCCACCCTTCCGTACGACCCTTTGGGGGGCGCCGTGAACGCGACAGCGCAGACAAAGGGCTCGTCACAGGTAAGGGGTGATTAGGCAACTGGGGGTCCGAAAGAACTAGCCCGCCTACAATCTGTTTTCACAAGTAATTATCGCGCTGTAGACCAGGTGTTGAACACTAGACACTCTTGTTGCCCGGCTCGCCCTTGATCCAATTCGACCGACCATGCGCCGCCATGTTTTTGAGTTGGGAGTTTCAGAGGGAGGGAGGGAAGAGGGAAAACTATTGCCCCATCGAGCGAGGAACAGACCATTTGTTGGCGAATTTGACCACCGAAATTTCTAGCAATTGGAGGCAGTTAGGTAAGACTAGTGAAGATTAGCGGAGATTAATAAGGTTATCAGAAATTACTGAAGATTTTTAAAGATTAAAGGAGATTATCGAAGTTTAGGAGAGATTACTGAAGATTACTGAATATTAGCGGAGATTAACCACGACTGACGCAGATTTTTGAAGATTAGCAGAGAACAACTGAAGTGTTAAATATATCAACAGTTTGACTCGTACTGTCCACAATGACGTCTGCTCGGACCAGTGTTACATGTTGTTGTTAAGGATATCCAGCAGTCCATTGGTGTAAGATAAGAAATATGTTATGTCCTACTATATTTACAAATGCAACAGAAATCACGCAGAACAAAGCAACATCAACCACAGTCGGTGACACACGAAACTCACAAAGGTTAACCGAACGTCCACATCAGGGCAATCTAATCTAATGACTTGTATAGCGCCGTTATCACAAAGCACAGGCCATCAATCGATGGTCGCTTCAAATGAGGACGTAGTCAAGAATCATAATCCAGTGGAGAAGCCCGGTCAGAATTCGATGGGTCGGGGAAACCACAAATCAGGTGACGAACAAACGGTTCACAAAGTCATCGATGTATACGCACAGTGAACAACCAAACTGTCAATAGACTGGTCTAAAAGATCACAACAAATCCAATCTGACACAAGTCACAGGCCAAACCAAGAGCCAAGATCTCCCGCCAATTGTACAGACGACGTACAATAAATATTATACCTAACATTTAACCTAATTCTATCTAACATTAAAACATTTTATGTCTTAACAGCCGTATCTAACACCGGACATTAGTTTAGCCGGGGTAATTATGCCAGATGCCAATCGTTTACTGTGAAAATGACTGCCGTATTTTGTATGGATGCATGCATGTATGTATGTATGTGTGTGTAATGTATGTGTGTAATTCAAGTATGTGTTTGGTTATATTTGTATTGTTACATATATGCCGCGTTTATGATAGGACTGAGTAGGTTGAGTTCTTGTAAACGATGCACTTTTCTACAAAGTTTGTGTTTAAACTATGGTATTCCACATGACATCATAACAGCTAGTAGATCCAGTTACAGTTGTTGACCTTACCTTACCCTACAAATTGGTTTTAGCTATAGATCAAATGCACATGTAACTATATATTTAGCTAAAACAATTTATGAGGTTAGGTCGACATCTGCAGTATAGGATCCCCAGTCTGGTCAGCGGAGGTCACGTGGTATCTTTGCTGTGGTCATTCTGGAAGAGGCTGACCCGTGCACCTGCGACACGAGCTTCTTTCTCCTAGTCTGCCTCTATTGCGCCATTCCGTTTGATCGTTTACTATGCCTTATACGACAGACAATTGTGTTGAAAAGACATTCGTATATATGCTGAATGACAATCGATGAAAAAGTACAATGCGAAGATTATGGTATTCACCTATACGGACAGATGGGTGAAGTCGAGGTGGAGGCCAGTCGAGGCGACACATTTATATAGCGCCCTGTAACATTAATAACATTATAACACGGAACTTCTTCAGCACCAAATAAAATCTATCCAGAGCTTCTGCAGCTTTTGAAGCGGGGGTCATGCTTCAGCTTCATTAAACAGAATTATTAATCCAATCAATCTTGGATTTAATCAATAAACCTCAACAATTCCATATTTACAAAACCAGTAAATAAAGAAAATTACGTCTAAGTGTCAGTTACAGACCAGGAATTGCATCAGGCCCCATGTCTTTGTTTCCGTTCGATGCAATGTAGGAGTAACAATTAGTATTCAGAAAGCAACAAAACCCACCCGATATATGGAATAAACCAATTTGACGCTTTTGAGAAGTCAAACGACTACGCAGACGGTAAGAATTATAAATGCACATCCAGTAGAAACACCGTTTATGGTTTAGAAAATATCGGACTTATAGGTTACATATATATATATATATATATATCATCATATATATAATATATATATCTTCTTATTCTACTTCTTCTATATCTTCTTCGTTTTGCGTTGAGTGATCTCTTTTTGAGGGAGCTGAACTCAGCTGCATTTGCCTCTGCATGGAAGGCTGCATGCTGGTCAACTGTTCGACCCGTGAAGTATTTGCGTAGGTTGGATTTCCCGTAGTCAGAATTCCTTGGACATGTCAAACAATGCTTGCATGTCGACTGTCTCGGCCAGACCCTCCAGGTTGAATGAGCTGAAAATATGGAATCGACCCAATCGGTGTCTCAGGAGGAGCGCAGTCCTCGTCCTCGATTCGACTCATGACCCAGTCAAGGACACGCGAATAATCTCCAAATCCTGGCCACACGAACTGAAACCAATTAAAGTGGAAGACCTTCTGGAGCCTCACACGCCATAACCGTCCTGAATGCTCAGCCAGTGATCCAGGGACTGCAAAAAGTTCTAACCGAAGAATAATCGCACTGCAAATCGATCATGCATGAACTCTCATCCAGCTGTTCACAAAAAAATGGCAGCATATGGTTTTACCATTACATAGGAGAATAGCAAATAACTGCCATACTTTCTTACCCTCCTATACGATGCTTAGAAGAGGTGGAAGAAAGTCGTTTTCGGTAGCATTTGTATGAGTGTCCGTATGTATACATTAAAAAGCAAATGACCTTTTTACTTGAAGACTAGTATGTGTACTCATTATAGCAAGATATTAAATTGGCACAACTTTATAACGATCGGGTTATAAGGAAAACCCTAGAAAAAACCAATAGGCCTATATGTTTAAAATCGTCCGTTTAATGATATATCTATAGAATATAAAGACAACATCGTGGCACTCGATGTGGTGCAGCCACATAGTTATTAGATTATTCGCTGATATATTCATTAAATATAATATACCAGTATATTTATATTATGAACTCTGTTAGCGAACGTAGGCCTATTTCCACTGTTCTATGGTAACTAAATATGTACCACAGATGCATCGCCTGTTGCGACCAGATCCTCTATAATAAGTCTGCGGCATAGAATAATCTGCAATAAGTTTTCTTTGATTATCACAATGCAGAGCAGGGAGGCACGTTGCCTATAGCACACCTGTTGAGTTTGAATGGCAGATAACGCCACAGTATTGAACCACACTGGAATATAACTGACCCAATTATTAAAAATATACTTTTATTAATTGTTGAATTACTATGCTTGACAAAATTATTTTAAGTACTGAACTGTTATTATGCTTTCTACTATACAGTAGTGGCATAAAAGTTATATCATTGCTCAAAAGTGATGCCTGATAGCAGCACTCACTAGTGTGGCTAGTGTTATCTGGCAACCATGCACAACAGCTGAGCCTTAGGCCACACTTTTTTATTATAGCAAAAACTGTTGTACACTTCTATAGCCTACCGAAGACCCTAAAGAAACTAAAATATAACGTTTAGTAAGCGTTTCATACAAACGTTATATCAACCATTGCACTAACGTTAAAAAGGCCAAAACAACGTTACATCTTCGATACTGCGATGTTCCATCAGCGTTCTCGCCAAAGTTTTATCGCCGTAATACAGACTGAAAATGCAACGTTTAATCCAAGTTTCACACCAAAGATAAATCAAACGTTACGCTAACGTTACAATGAGAGTAAAACAACGTTACATTATTTTTAATATAACGTTCGTTGCATATTTTGCTGACGTTTTATCAACATAATAAAAACTGGTAAAACAAGTTAAACAACGTTTTATAACGTTTCACATAAACGTCATGTCCACCATTTTAAAACGTTTTTAAACGTGTTATGCAAACGTTAGATGAACGTATCGGCAAACCATTTTCAGTGTTATATTAACGTTTGTATGTTGCGTGGGTAATGTTTTCGATCAATTCAGCCGCATTAGTGTCTGCCATTTCGAGAGATTACTTGTCAGAGTGTCGTTTCAGTCTAATACCGTTTCCAGATATTTCGTCAAAATGGCCGCCATTGTGTGGTTTCGATAAAACGTTCGCCCCTTTACGATCACCGCTCTCAGAGTCCAAGTACTGTTACCCGGAACTCGGCAAAATGGCCGCCATTTCGACGAGTCGCAATGCACGTCGGTCACAAATTGAAAGTGGCGCCATCATACGAGAGGATGTTGCGTCAGCGTCGCAGGTGGGCGGTGAGATTCGGTCCTTTCCGGAATTAGTCGGCACCGACTCTTTATAGTCGTTATTTTCGGAGCCAATCGTCATAAGACGGTGTTTATATTTGTCGAGAAAATCGCTGCAGACTTCGTTCGTCAGTGGTCACCGGCGATAGAACGGGCACCGGTCAGTCTTGACCGTGCGCGCGCTCTTTAATTCGCGCGCAGACGGCTTTACAATCGTCGGAAATTTCCCAGAAGGCCTTGCGACGCGTGATCGAGCGCCGCCGCGAGCTTCCCGTCCGGTCCGATCGAGACCCGGATGTTAATGGTTTCCGGGCGATTTCGAGAAACTTGGCTCATCATAACTCATTAGCGGCGTAGGCATCGCGAGACTCCAGCGTCAGCAGCCGATTGACAGCGCCGCTGATGATGCTGAGACGACCACCCCACCCCTGCCTCTTTTCTTTCCCCGAGTCTCACCCCATCCCCACCGAATCCCTCCCCCTGTGCGTTTGTCCCAATGGTAGTCTAGTCCGGTGGCAATCCAGTTCCTGTCGAGTTCATTCGTCCGTCCGTCCGTCCGTCCGTCCGTCCGTCCGTCCATCAGGATGTATAGCTGGAGGAGCTGTCAATCTGTGCATCTTTCGCACGACGCCTCCTTCTCTTCTTTGTTCCTCTTTCCGTCTCTGTCTCTTCTTTTATCCATCGCTTTGTTTCTTTTCTTTCTTTCTTTCTCTCTTTCCGGTCAATCTGTACATCCCTCTCTCGTCTTGCCTCTCTCTCTCTCTCTCTCTCTCTCTCTCTCTCTCTCTCTCTCTCTCTCTATATATATATATATATATATATATATCCTCTTCTGCTTTTTACAATTCTCTCTATGTCCTGCTGTAATTCTCGGTCGTTTTCCTCTGTTCAATTGTTCGATTTTCTTCTCTTTGTCCTTCGCTGTTCCTTTTCATAATATGTGTCCCTGTCTAACCACATTCTCTATCTTTGCTCCTTGCTCTTTCTTTTGTTTTCACAGTCAATGACAATTTGCTCTTCTCTCTCTCTCTCTCTCTCTCTCTCTCTCTCTCTCTCTCTCTATCTCTATCTCTATCTCTATCTCTATCTCTCTCACACCCTCTCACTCTCTCTCTCTCGCTGTCTTTCTCGTTGTCCCTCTACCACTTTTTCAACTGTTGTGCTTTAATCTTACCTAATCTTATCTAAACCCATAATCTCAGACATCTCATCAATCTAATATATTCCTACCCATCTTCTCTCATTGAAGCAATCTCTTTCCGTAAAATCTAATCTAATCTAGTCTAATTTTATCCTCTTATAATTCTCATTTAATCTTATTTGTTTTCATCGCGTCACATAATATTTATCATCTAATATCTCATCATCTAATATCATATAACCTACTATCATCTCAAAAATTTACATCTCATGTAAACGAAATAAATCTGACCTAATTTCATTACATTTCATATAATCTGATTTCATCTCTTTCAATAAAATTAAGTCTCACTTAAGCTCATTCAATCTAATCTCATTTAATCTAATCTAGTCTCATTCTACCTAATCTCATTTAATCTAATCTAATCTCATTCTACCTAATTTCATTTAATCTCCTCTCGTCCTGTCCATTCCGGCTCAAACCACGTGCCCTCTTTTTCAATAAGTCTATTTATTTATTTATTTAAAACACTTATTACGTGGCAATGTCAGTAAATCTGAATCTGAGGCGCAGACTTAGGTCTATGTTCGTTAGGGGCCAAGATGGATCACTCTTGCTAATCTAAATCTAATCTAATCTGACGGGATCTGATTAGAGCTGACAAACTCGAGAGTACCGGCTGGTTAAATCCAATCACACTCGATCTATTCTAATCATTTAAAATGAACAGATTAATTTGTTATTTCGATTGGCGCCGATTGCCTTGCTTGCTTACTTACTTTAATTGAAATCGTATTTGAACCGAACTGTCCGGCGATACCTCGACTGGCAATTAGTCCACTCGGCTCAATCGGGACATATCAATCACTCACTTCCTGCCGGCGACGATTTCCCTCTCTCTCTGTGGACAGGTGTCCAGTCATTAGCTGGACATCATTATCCCACGCTGACCATTGTCCAGTCGTTACCCGGTCGAGTGGAGTTGCTGGAAAAGGAACCGCTCCAGCCAGGGACGGCGGCAGAGGAACAGAGGATTAGACGCAGACAGGGACAGAGGGGGAGAGGAATAGGTGGACGGAAGGATGGAAGAACACAGGGAGACAAAAATAGATGGCGGGGGAGAAATGAATAGAGTGTTTACAAGGACCTGTCTGTCTCTCAGTTCGTCTGTTTGTCTATCCAACTGTTCGTCTGTCTGTCTGTCTGTCTGTCTGTCTGTCTGTCTGTCTGCCTTTCCATCTACCTTTTTATCTAGCTCTACCTATAAGTCTGTATCTCTGTCCATCTGTTTTTATATAGAAGTGATATACATATACAAACACACACACATACACACACACACACACATATATATATATATATATATATATATATATATATATATATATATATATATATATATATATATATATATATATATATATATATATATATATATATATATATATATATATATATATATATATACGTGCACGCACACACCGTATTTATATCAAGAACTCAATACCAGTCCGCAAATATCCCTTCCCCATCAGTGGATACTTTGGTAGCGGCAATCTACAAAGTGTCCCTCTTAATTATCCCTCTCCTCCAAAACCCCAGTTCCCATTTTGTCGCAGCTCCCTCTTCTTCGTCCGTTTGTTTCACTCAAGCGCGGTTTCTACTTCTTCAACCGCCACATCAAAGTGACCGACCCGATTGCACCCCTTCAAGCCCAGCAGCCCCGTAGAACCCTCCTAGCACGTCCCCCAACTGCCCACCCAAAGGCCCTAGTTTACGATACCCCAAATCGTTTAAATCGGACTCCGTTTGTAATTAGGGTCGCCGGGGATCGCGGGGCAGATACCCCTTGCATAATTACGACCCTAATGTCGCCATGATTGCTCTATATTGTCCCTCGCCCTAATTGACTCATATATCTAATGGTTGCGACAGTTCGGAGGCTTTCGGCTTTGTTCGGAGTTCTTTGAAATTTCCAGTAAGAAATTGATGCGACCTTTGAACCGTTTACGATCGATTGGCCCTGCTCGGTTTAGAAGGAAACTGATATGAGCTCAAAAGAACGGTAAGTTTACGCTTAACTATGGCGATAATATGAACATCTATAGCCATAATAAGTACCATTAGATTACCGATAGCAATATAGATAACAATATACACAACAGCAACGATAAAAATGACGATAACAACACCGATAACAACAACAATACTAATAACAATGTCAATAACAGCCCAGATAGCGATTACAGTAACGATAAAAACTATCTGTCTATCTGTCTATCTGTCTGTCTGTCTGTCGCTCTGTCGCTCTGTCGATCTATCCATCCATCCGTCCGTCCGTCCGTCCGTCCGTCCGTCCGTCCGTCCGTCCGTCCGTCCGTCCGTCCGTCCGTCCGTCCGTCCGTCCGTCCGTCCGTCCGTCCGTCCGTCCGTCCGTCCGTCCGTCCGTCCGTCCGTCCGTCCGTCCGTCCGTCCGTCCGTCCGTCCGTCCGTCCGTCCATCAAACCAACCATCTTATTTATTCTTCTAACGTTCTATTCATCTAACCCCTCTTAATCGTAATCATAAAGAAAACGATAAATCATAAATAAAGTAAATCATAAAGTTAACGGTAGCAGTAACAATAACAACATCGAAAACAATACCGCTAATAATAAAGAGTAACGATAATTTTAACAGCAGCAGCAGCAACAACAACAGCAACAGCATTTAGGCCTAGTTGCGTATTCAGCTCCAGGAGTAATCGCAAATGTCCACATGATTAATATAATCGTAATCGTAATCATTGTAGTTGTGATTGTAATCATTGTATTTGTGATGATAATAATAATCCCAATCGCATTTGAAATCAAAATGAAGATCATGGTCATAGTTATAGGCATAATTGTAGCGTAATTTTACCAGTTATACAAATGTCCATGATTGTAATCCGACAGTTGTGCTACGTACATATGTATATATGCATGCATGCATGTATACATATATGCAAGCATGTATGCATGCATGTATGCATACATGTATGTATGCCTGCATCCGATTATTTATGTAGCGCCTTTTCAGAACCTCATAGACAGTAATAGTAAACGTATTTGTAACCTGTCGATCTACTAACTATATGATTCCAAATACTAATATCCGAATCCCAATTAATATCATTGTCATTAATTCGGCTCAAGATCTGACCGTGACGGTTGGTATAATGTGGTCATCCAATCTCTGCCGCCCAGTGGTCAGTCTAAAGTGTCCAGCTGAAGACCATCTTGCGACAAATTTGAAACCACTGACGCCCACCCCAAAAACCAAAGATGAATGATCGTCCGCCCCGGTTTTGGGAAATGGGAAGAGTGATTAAAGCCACAGCCAGTTTTTGAAATTAACCCAATTGATCTGCGGTACGGGAAGGAGGTGCCGTCCCTCTGGGTGGGTGGAATTTGCCCTCCCCAATTTTAACCGTTAGCCGTCTGGGTTTATTTCGCATGGGGCAGATGAAATATTGGGGCCCTTGCGAATTCCACCCCATGCCCGCCCGTTCTAGCGTGCGGCGCACGCGTGCTCATTACACAGTCCACCCTTAAGGTCTGTTTACCCTTCTTTTCTCACGAAAACTTGGACAGCACTCGAGCCGCGTGTCCACCCCTCGGCCGCCATGATGCGGCCCTTCAGCTGAGTACTTTCACTTGAACGCATCCTTTCAATGAACTGACAAGCTATGAAATCGCTCCGCAGTAAATATTTGTCAGCCGCGCGATAGGTCAAGATGTTCGGGTCACGCGGGTCATTGCGCAGGCGCTCAAAGTTGTCGTCTGCCAGGCTGCCCGTGTTTTCGTCATTTAAAAAAATATCTTGACTTTTTTCAGCCCTTAGAAATGAATGAATAATTAAAATATAAGCATTTAAAGCGCATATATAGGAGATACTACATTTGGTAGAGCACAGTTGCGCCAGATGATTAAAGTCAAATATTCAAATTCAAAACGAAAAGCTTTGTAGACAAAGAGAGTACACAAATCCAAGCTGACATTATGCTAGTTGGGATAGCTCACTTGTTTATCAGGAGGCTTATGCCTACATGAAGAAGACTATCGTTCAGTGTCCAACGTTTACTGTTCGCAACAAACCCGTAGCTCATGTACAAGTATCCAATTAGACAACTCAACCGTTTAAACCTTTTAACAACTATCTCCATTAGCCACACAAATGCTCATAAGTTAATTCATGAGAGTTTATCTCCGTCAGCTTTTCCTGTTCGACTGTTTCGAGTGCCTTCAGGCGTCTCTCTCGTCGCTGGTAGTTTCTGTTTGACGACGCTGTGTCATAACAAAGATGACTGCGTCGCCCTCTCCCTTCATCCAGCCTTGAGACTGGCACCACCCGAACACATCAGTTAGTCTACGGCTAAGTCAAACTGAAAGCACCGGTTCTCACCCGATCTCTCGTCGCTGTTAGTGTTGCTCTTTTTATACCAAAAGGCCAGGTAGCCTTTACATCCAAATATCAGGTGGCTAAAGATGGTTTAAGGTAGATAAGGGTAGCTAAGAGTAGCTAAGGGTAAATTAAGATAGCTAAAAGAGGTAACAAGGTACGCTGGGTATATCCAAGGCGTCGCTGGTGGAGAGAAGAGCGAAAGATGTCACAGAAGGAAAGATTGTGACTGCCGAAGAGAGCGAGAACATCACAAACAGGGCGCAAAGTATTTCATCACAGCAGCAGCAGCAGCAAAAACAACAACAGCAGCAGCAGCAAAAACAACAACAACAGCAGCAGCAGCAAAAACAACAACAACAGCAGCAGCAGCAAAAACAACAGGAGCAGCAGCAGCAAAAACAACAACAGCAGCAGCAGCAAAAACAACAACAACAACAACAATAATAATAATAACAATAATAATAATAACAACAACAAACACAACAACATGAATAACAACAACAATAGTAATAATTTTAATAATAAGTATTTAAGAAAATATCGATCAAAATGCATAGAATTTCTCAACAATGCCAGTCGTCTAAAAAAGCGACATTGGGGTTGGTGAATCTGGGGCAAGTGGGGGCAGTCACCCCAATATCTAAACGATCCCGAGGTCGGTAGTTCTTCGGGGTTTGACGGCCGGATGTTCCACCCATCGCGGGCGGTACATCAGAGGGAGATCGCCCTCAACCAACCGAAATCCAGACGACAGATGGCGGTAATGTATTCTTGACGATTGCCTCCGCTTTTGTGGCGGATTTCATGGTCCGGTGCGCTCACTCCGGAGATGCCCGGACCCGCACCTCATTTCCGCATCCCCTTAGCGGCCAGAATATGGTCAGCCACGCATGAGTGAATGTGCTGACGCGTCTGGTCACGCGTGAATGAACCGCAAGTTGCTGAGTTGCTGACCGACCGGGATTCTGGATTGAACTCAGTCGCTGCCCTGGAAGGAAAGATGCAACTCTAGTTGCTTCCTGCCTCATGCTAATGTCATCTCTGTCTGGCTGTCGTTCTGTGTACCCCTCTGCTTGTCTCTGTCTGTCCACTTGTATCGCAATCTCTGTGTCTTTATCTCTTTAGTAGCAGCAGTAGTAGTAGTAATAGTAGTAGTAGTATCATATTATAATCTTTCAAATAAAGTGGATTATTATTATCTTAGAATTAAAAGGAAATGTTCACACGAAAACATGGCTTTAAAAGTACACATGCCTGTAAAAAGGGATAAATATTCAAACCAGGATAAGACTGCATTGTTATGCTGTAACAAAGGACCGTGTGAGGAATGGTTTTGAATAAATCCATCCACTCCACTAACTTCTTGTTGCAAGTACTGTTCATAGTATTCGAACAATTTGAATTAAAATTAAGACAAAGTGGACTATTATTAAATGTTCAGAACAGAAGGCAACATAATCCTGTGTAATCCTTGATAATTTGTAAAGTAAAATGGACGTTGAGCATGAGAGATGAGTTTGAGGAGCTTATAAGAAGTGGTTTGAGGAGTTTGCATGAACAAGACTTGTTCATACAAAATCTTTCGTAGGAACAACTCTCGTGATATCGTAATGGGGAAAATTATGCTGGCAAAGCAGACTTAAAACCACATAAACTCAGTTCTTAGATCCCTTTGAGGTTACTATACTTCCTCAACTTATTCACTTAGAAATAATTAAAATGACCCTATGACTTATGATCAAGTTTGCACTCATGCGATCGTAAACTCCGGGTTACAAATGTCAACCCATAACCACCCGTCAATATTATATATGTACGTATAATGCACATATATTTACATCGGTTTATTTGTATCTAGCATACATATTATAATCTTAATATATGTGTTATATATGCATAGCATATATAAGTGCATATCACATCTGTTTACTGGCAATAATAATAATAATAATAATAATAATAATAATAATAATAATAATAATAATAATAATAATAATAATAACTTACCACCAACGTCAATTAGAGCCGGTGTTGCGGCGGAGCTGGCAGCTACCAAGAAAGATACTAAATACAACCCATTCCTCGCAACATAGGACATTTTCCCTCTAGCCATGAAACCCTTAGCCCCATCAATAGTACTGGTCTTGTATTCTTTGCAGACTTGGGACGCAATCTAACTCTCACTTCCGGAAACGCGAGAGAAACTGGCCATCTGTTCCAACGCCTCTCACGAACAATTCAGCGATTCAACGCCGTTGCTTGTCCTTGCCAGAAATAGATGACGTCATTTTTATTAGTCTCCGGATAATTTTTAATCTCCTGAGGGGCCACATGTACTTCGGGTAATGATAATAATAATAATAATACAAAATATTATTATTATTATTATTATTATTATTATTATTATTATTATTATTATTATTATTATTATTATTATTACAACGTTCTGCCAGCGTTTATTCAATGAACCGCAAGGGCATCTGGTGTGAATCGGGAGGACGTCCAGCACATCCACCTTCCTCTTCTTCATCGTAGTCGTCGTCTGCTTCGATGGCACCTGCGTCGTGAACTTCGATGACCCAAGCGCCGACTTGTTCTCGACCTTGACCCGCCGGCTGACCTTCGTCGGGCTTGCGGCTCCTTGACCTTGCGGATCGGTTGAGATCCGACGGCTGCGTCTCGTCGATTATTTTTTTTACCAAGGTAAGTATAATCCCTTGGTTGTTCAAAAATTTCCGGAGAAAAGGAGAGAGAGGGATTCGGCATCACAAATGTACCGTAGTAGGCTACTGCATTGAAACGCTGTAATGTTATAGACAAGCGTTGAAAGAGGTAACCTGTTTCTCTACCATCTCCGGATATGAGGGACAATATACGTCCCAAGTCTATGAGAAAGGTCATACCCAAACCATTGATAGGGCCTAAAGTCTCAAAGCCCAGAGGAACAAAGTGGTATGCATGGGTCAAATGATCATATTTCAAAGTTTTTATTATTATTATTATCATTATTATTATTATTAGCATAAATAATAATTAGGCCTATATAAATTATTTTAAGCACTCATGGAATTTCTGAGTGTAAATGGATCTTTTGTTATATAGTTGTTTAATACACACATATTATATATATCTGTGTAATATACATATGCGAATACACACTAGATATATATGCATAATATCTGTATAATTATATCCTTTTAAAATGTATATATATATTTTTCTTGTAATATATGTATATGTATCTTGTAAAGTTTTACCTCCACAAATGTAAAATACATTTATTGATCTTTGCATATATGTATTCGTACATAAATAAATTCAGACGAAATTATCAACTGGTGATGACAACGTGTTCGCTGACCCAGGTACAGCGTCAGGATTGACCTCTGACCTCTGACTCGGACCTCGGTCAAACGATTTGCACAAAACGCGATAGGAAGTCATATGATATTGTTAGGGGAAAATTGTTAGGGAAAATCTGAAAGGGGTTTCCTCTACTTGTCTCGTTGTACACATGTGTGCATATCTGTGTCCCTTTGAGCAAACGTATACGTATATATATATATGTGTGTGTGTATGTATGTATGAGTGTGTCTGCTAGTCTGTCTGTGTTATGCCTGAACTTAGACCTGTGAGTGTTTCCGCATATCCTGCCTGTATGTCGTTCTGTTTGTCCGTCTGTGTTCCTCCGTCTGTCTCTTTAGCATCTGTCTTAGTCGATATCTTTAAGGGGGTTATGTAAATGCCTGTCTGTCTGTCCGTCTGTTTGTCTCTCTGTCTGTCTGTCTGTGAGTTTGTCTGTATTTTCAAAATATTCTCATTACAGTTCTTCCTCCAAAATCACAAATTTGTGATTATGTATGCACTATCTAACACATTCATATATTGTATAGGCCTGTTGTATATATAATATTTTATAGCATGTAATACATAATATACATATAGAATAATATACTGTATAGTGTAAAATATACACGCATGAATATATTTATAATATCAGACACCAGTTGTAATTTAGAAGTAATTGAGGAAAGAAAGGCGTGATTGAAAAGAGGGGAATTCAGATAGCTTAATAAAATCGTAATTGTCTATCCTCCGTATGGAAACTAGTTCTACATAATTTGACACGAAGATAAGAGAGTTCCCCATTTCATTCAACCCAACCCTCCTGTCTCCTCTTCACCCATAGAATCCGGCCCTTTAAACCAATTTTTGGGGGTTACTGCAGCTGTTGCGATACCCATTCGCGTTGACACCCCGCCTGGAATGATACCCCTTATCATAGCGAAGGATGGTCAAGAATGTCCAGTTGTGGTCATTTGGTCCGTGGTTAGTCGACAGGCCAACTGGACAATTAGGCCGGTCTTATCTGTCAATTAGGGGTCGGCTTCCTTGACCGTTAATCAGCGGAAATGTCGAGCTACTGCTGACCAGTAGCTGGTCAACTGAGCGATTGACCTCAGCGGGCTCGGAGTTGTGATGGTGATGATGACGATAGTAATGGTGGTGGTGGTCGTGATGATGATGATGACTGCGACGTTTTCAAACTGATGTCTGCAAAGAGCAGCCACTATTGTTGCGGACATTTTTCACTCGTCATCTTAATCTTCTGTGGTTCAGCAGAATTTCTCATCACATTTCTCCGGTTTTTCTTTCTCACTTTCTCATCGCTTTCTCGGGAACAATTAAACAAACCAAATATTTAAAAATAAATAATTTTCTTAAGTAAATAAATAGATAAATTTTCTGTTAATTTCACAGATTTTCTTACTAGCTTGTTTCTAGTTTCCCGTGATTTATGAGAACCTATTTATAGTGCTCAACCCTCCCCAAACTCATTGGTGTGGCGCCCACAAACAAGAGAATGGCGACATGGCTGGATCTGTCCCCTACTAGGATCCGCTCTTATAACGGGAGTCCCACAGTTTAGGCAAAACTGTTTGGATTTCTAGACACAGTAGCAGGGCTGTTTTTCTCGATGCTTTTTGTCTCGTTGGAGCCACATTAGTCTTCGGCTGTTAACTGGAGCGGTCGATTTGCTGCTAACGGTTTCCCTGAGCGCTGTTTCGTATGCGAGGTACGAATGCGCGCGACTTAATGAGATGAGGGAGCGAAGGAGGGAGGGAAGAAGGAATCAGTGAAGAGACAGAGGGAGGGAGAAAAGGAGAGAGGAATAGCGAAAAGGAGGGATGAAGGAAGAGAGAAAGAAAGAGTCAGGGAGGGAACATGAAGCGATGGCGACAGAAAGGGAAGAGGGAAGAAAGAATTAGAATGACTGGAGAGAGGGAGGGATAGAAGGAAAGGATGAGTGAGAGAAGGAAGAAAAAATCAGTGAAGGGAGAGGGAGTTAGAGAAAATGGCGAGACAGAGGGGGAGAAGGGAAGGTAGGAGGGAGGGATGGAGGGATGTAGAGAGTGCAAGGAGTGGAGGAAGGGAGTGAGAGAGGGGAGAATGGAGAGTGATGGAGGGAAGAATCAGGCAGGAAGACAAGAAAGGAATAGAATGGATAGTAGCAGAGGATTGAAGGCGATGGAGAGAGGCAACGTGGATTCACGGAATGGATAGAAAGATGGAAGTAGGACTAGCTATGAAAAAGATTTTAAAACTGTACCGGTTCAGCTGAAAATAACAATAATAATTTCACAAATAACATTTGTGAAAAGGAATAAAGAAATTGATAAAATTAATTAATTTCTTAATTAACAAAATTAGTAAATCACGGAATGGATAGAAGATGGAAGTAGGACTGGATATGAAAAAGATTTCAAAACTGCAATGGTTCAGCTGAAATCTAAATAACATTTGTGGAAAGGAATACAGAAATTGATAGAATAAATAAATGAATTAATTAACAAAATTAATAAATCAGAAGTAAATAAATAAAACGAAACAAGTAGAACAAAACAACTGAGTAATATAGCGATTAAACTCTTAAAAGCGCGTCGATGAAACGGTATTTCTGTTGTGGTGTAGGTTAGTGTTAGTGGTGCCCTCAGGCGAATGCCAAGGAGATATGGACGATGATGACAACGTTCAACAGATCCCATTGGGCCAGCGTACAATAGGAAACAACTCAGTCGGGAACGATCGGTGTCAGTCTGAATATGTTCAGAATTTTGGAGTCGGATCGGATGGGATCGGGTCGGTGTACGAAACCCAGTCGGTTTAATGACTCCGACTGAACCCTATTGACCCCGATAAAGTGGGCGTGTCTGACAGCCGTCATTATTGCGCTATGTAACAGCTGCATATTTACATCAAACGGGAGCACGCGATTACGACGGTGCTCAATATCGTATATATTCCTATATATTTATGAATATTCTTATATATTTGCCGCAGAAATCTCGAGACTACGATTACGATTTCGATTAAGTTGTTTCTCAGACAAGATCTCGGTTCTCAGACTTGTGTTTACTAAGTTTAATTTTTCTGATGATCTGCCATACAACAAGTCCCATCCACCGGCTCTTCGCCTCTGCTCCAAGCATACTCCAAGCAAAAGCTATAACTGAGATTCATAATTTAATATTCTCATCTACTGATAAGCAGTATGCTCTGGACCTCACTCCTACGACTCTTCTAAAACACTGCTTTGATGTCTTTGGCTCAATTGTCGCATCCACTGTCAACCTCTCTATAGCTTAAGGCTCCTTCCAAGCTGGCTTTGCTCACCGCATAGATTACCCTCTTCTTAAAATGCCATCTCTCTGTCCTGATGATCTATGAAGCAATTGTCCCATCTCTTAACTTAATTTCATCTTCAAAATTCTGAAAACGGTAACTGCAAACCGCATGAATTGTCACCTATCGTCACATAAACTGTAGCTACCTTTTCAATCTTGTCTTGTCTTGTCTTCAATCATCTTCGAGCCGAGGATCAGCTCCACCACGTACAATTCTGTACCATCTGTTTCTGTCCCGTGTTTCTTGCAATAACTGGTCAAACGATAATTCAGTCCACGACTCGACGTTGTCTATCCATGTCATCTTGGGTGTCCCCGAGCTCGGGATCCAGGAATTGTGCCTTGGATGATCTCTTTCTCTAAGCAGTCTCCACTGTTTCGTAGCACATGCCCGAAGTATAACAGCTTCCTCTTTTTGATTAATCCAAACAGACTCCTCTCTACTACTGCAGTATTTTCAACCTGTCTACTGCAAATACCAACACTTCAGTAAGTCAACTGAAACTGCACTACTTACCGTTGAAAATCACATAATCAACGCCATGGACAAAGGAAAAGTAACTGCTCTCATTTTACTTGATCTTTCTGTGGCTTTTTACAGTTTCGATTATGATGTAATTCTTCATTGCTTTGAACATTGGTTTGGCCTCTTTGGTTCCACTCTCAGCTGGTTTGCATCTAACCTGAACTCAGTCTGTATCAGTCAATTTACTTCGCCTACTGCTTTGAACTGTGGTGTTCCATAGAGTTATATGCTCCTGTTTACACTATATACCACTCAACTCGTTTAACTGCTCACTGAAAGCTCCCTAGACTGTCGCTTGTATACCTGTGATACCCAGCTACTTTTTCATTTCAGAGCTTCTCGTATAATTCAGCTCTCCAATTACTTGCTTCAGTTTTCGGTCATGTTCAGTCTGGGATTGCAAAATTAGAGGGAACATTGGTTGCTGTAGTCGTGTTTGCGCCACAGCCGAATATCCTTCAAACCCCGAGCGTCATTTATACGACTGGCATTTCATTTCCAATCCTATTTCCGAGGAAATTTTGTCCCGTTGTTAATGTTGTTCAGCTGTTATTAGTTGTTGTCTTTTCTATCTATAAGAAAATTTAAAAAACATCTTCGTCCGTGTCGTCACAAACATTCAAGTCATTATTATTATTACCATCATCATCATTGTCGTCGTCATCGTCGTCATCATCATCATCATCATCATCATAATCATCAGCATCATCATTATCATCATCATCATCTTGACCATCATCATCTTCTTCTTCGTTATCGTCATCATCATCATAATAGTCATCATCATCACCAGCGCTACAATCGGCTTTGCGCGTCTGTCGATAGCACTTTGGATGCAGTTGATGGGTGGCCGTTCGTATATTTCTCGCAAAAAAACTTAGTTAACCCTAAACCTACATAAATCATACTCTATCGTAATCGTAATCGTAATCGTAATCTAGAGATTTCTACAGCGCTCAACGAAAGCTAAGTCGCGGGAACCAGCTTATTCACAGGCGCTCAGTCAAAACAAAATCGATAGGCAAAAGGGTCAAGATCCAGGAGTCAGGCACTCAGACAGTCGGACGGCTACGGTGGATGATGTTTGAAATTGAAGCGAGAAGAGAGATAAGAGGAAGAGGAAGAATCAGGATAAGATTTCTGGAAAAGAAGTGTTTTCAGTCTTGAGTGAAAGACCTGCGCAGAAACTGAAAGAGGTGAAATGTTGGTGAGTTCGTATGATTGACCAGACAACTGTCGCAATTCTGGCGGGAGTTTATTCCAAAGGGGTGGGGCAGCTATGGCTATCGAGCGATTTCCAAATTTTAAGGATGAGGTGACGGGAGGGCGAAGAAGTGTTAGGACAGATGAGGAGCGGGTTGAACGGAGTGGTTGGATAGTAAATAATTGACGAAGATAGGAGGGTTGGGAGGATTGAAGTGTGTTGTAGGTGAGGGATAAGACTTTGTACTCTATTCGTTCTGGTATTTTAAGCCAGTGCAGTGATTTGAGAACAGGGGTGATGTGATGGTGTTTGGGGGTTTTGGTGACAGCACGTGCGAGAGCATTCTGGATAGCTTGTAGGCGATTTATCTGGGTTGTGTCAATATTGAGGAAAAGTGAATTGCAGTAGTCAAGTTTTGCATGGACTATGGATGTGGCAATGATAGATGCGGTTTTGAAGTCAAGCATAGGACGGATTCTGCGAAGGTCGCGGATATGCATAAAGCAAGAGCGGGAAAGATGGGTGATATGATCAGAAAAAGTAAGGTTCTGGTCGAAAATAACACCTAAATTATGGACAGAAGAGTTAGTATTAAAGGTGTGGGTGGAGGCAGAGTCCAGGCTGAGGGAGATAGAGGGGTCAGGAATTTTCTTGAGCTGGTCACGTAGGCCGATAAGTATGAATTCAGTTTTAGATGGGTTCAGGCATAAGAGATTAGATGTCATCCAAGAGGAGATTTGTTTAACCACACAAAGAAGATGATCTGTAGATTCATTGAAACAATTTGGAGAGAAAGACATGAATAGTTGGGTGTCATCAGCATAGAGGTGATGGTCAACGGAGGATGCTTTAATGAGTGAACTGAGTGTGGTAGTGTAGAGGATAAACAGAAGAGGTCCAAGAACGGAGCCTTGTGGAACTCCGCAAGTGAGAGGGCATGACTTAGAAGAGGCTTCCGAAGTTTTAACAGAGAAAGAGCGGGAGGAGAGATAAGACTGTATCCATAGGAGAGCAGTGTCAGCAAAACCAAACCAGGTTGAAAGTCGGTGGAGTAAGATATTGTGATCTATGGTGTCGAAGGCTGCAGAGATATCGAGGAGACAGAGGCAAGAAACCTGTTGATGAGAAATGGCAGAAACAAGCTTGTTGTAGAGAGATGTCAGCAGAGTTTCGGTTGAGTGGCGTTTAGTAAAACCAGACTGGTGTGGGTTAATGAGTGAGTTAGAAGCTAAATAGTTATTGATTCGAGAGAGGACAATCCGTTCAGTTAATTTGGAGATGAAAGTCAGGTTAGAAACAGGCCGGTAGTTAGAAAGGATTTCCTTGTCGAGAGATGATTTCTTGAGAAGAGGGGTAACAAGAGAGTGTTTAAAAAGAAGGGGAAAATTTCCAGTAGAGAGGGAGAGGTTAACTATTTTGGTAATAATTGGAACAAGGACAGATGCACAGTCTTTCAATAAGGAGGTAGGTATAGGGTCAAGTTCACACTGTTTGTTTGGGAGAGATTTTAGCAGATTTAGTATTTCGGTCTCTGATGTAGGTTGAAAAGCAGAAAATGAGGATCGAGGTGGGGAAGGTGGGCTGTCATAGGTGGAAGAGGGAGCATCAGCAGCTGGATTGTTGGAGGTTTTGGAAAGTAGAGATTGAAGAGAGAGACGGAGGGTACTAATTTTGTTCGAAAAGAAAGAACAGAACGAGTCGGCTATTGAAGAAGACGGAAGAGAATTTGGAAGTGGGCTAGATGAGTTCCGATAGAGGAGTTGATTAATGGTTTTCCAGAGAAGGCGAGGGCTAGAGGATCGAGCACGAACTAGTGAGGAATAAAATCTCTGTTTAGCTGCAGTAAGAAGGCGATGGTATTTATTTGTGGCAGATTTAAGGGCAGAGAGAAGTTCAGGATCCCTGGTGCGTTTGTAGGCACGCTCAAGGCGTCGCCGGAAAGATTTGAAGGCCTGGAGATAGGAATTGAACCAAGGATTGTTAGAGTGAGAACGGGATTTGGTAATAATAGGAGCATGCTTGTCAAGGATAGTGGAAAGAGTGGTGTTATAGGAAGAGAGAAAGTCATTCAGGGAGGAGGGTGGATTTAACACGAGGTCAGAACAGGAAATATCTTGTATGAAGGCTTCAATATTTATTGAACTGATGCGACGAAAAGAATGAAAGACAGGATCAGGACGTGGTGTCGGAAGAATGTTAAGATATGTAAAGATGGGGTAATGATCAGATGGCGTGTCAAAAGAGAAAGATATATCAGGTGATAGAGTGAAGAATGATGATGTGATAATAAGGTCAAGTGTGTGATTGTGAATGTGGATGGGGAATTTGACATGTTGAACCAGATTAGTTGAGGACAATAGGGTGAGGAATTCAGAAGCAAATGTGTCAGAGGGGTTATCGACATGTATATTGAAGTCACCTGTAATCAGAAATTCATGAGGTGTAGTGGCGGCAGTAGAGAGGAGGGTGGTAAATTCTTTCAGGAAGACCGATGGAGGACTTGAATATGAAGAGGAGGATGGAGGGCGATATACATTAAAGATAGTCAGATTTGTGTGAGGAAGTTTAAGCGTAACTGATGCACATTCAAAAGAGTGGAAACAGTAACCAGGTGAGTCTAAAACTGTGGCAGGTTCTCGGGTGAGAAAGGCAATACCACCTCCAGTTGGATTTTTATGAGAAGGGCTAGATGGTTTGCAGGGACGAGGTGTACTGTAAAGATGGTAGCCAGGAGGAATACAGTCTTCATACTGAGCAAGAGTGGTGTTTAAATTAAACCAGGTTTCAGATAAGGCAAATATGTCAGGCGGGTGAGAAGAGAGGGCTATATCATTGATTTCTTGTGAATGTGCAGGATGTAGTAATGATCGGATATTTAGCGTGCAAAGTAAGAAGCGGCTGTTGTCAGTATTTTGAGCATTGTCGAGGAAGTTGGAGGAAGAAATTCTGGAAGGAGGAGGATAGGTAGGAGGTGAGGGAGGAGAACATGAATAAAAATCCAGTGGGCCAGGATTTGGGTGGATGTCCCCGGAAAGCAGGATTAGTATGTTGAAGATGGTATGGCGGGTGAGGTGCTGTGGTGGTCGCCTGAGAGATGAAGTTAGGAAGAACGATAAAGGAATAAAACACATACGTCCATACTGCATAGTCGTTGTGCCAAATTGGGCGCAGTAAGAATGTTTGGCTGTAGGAACAGTGTAGGGCAAGCGGGTGTGGAAGGGTTGGCAACTAATATGGAAGGCGATCATGAAACGTAGACCAAAAATAAGAAGAATGATTGAACTGTACATTATGTGATCTAAGATGACGTGGCAGTTTGATGAAGCTAAAATGGCGGAAGGTAAAGACGCAGGCGAACGAGTGCAAAAAGGACAAAAATTAGGCGAATCTTAAGTTGATTAAATGTTGAAACAAATAGGAACGAACTCACCAAAGACAGAGCATAAATCCGGTAAGAAAGACAAATTAAAAAATCAGAAAAGACCTCGAAAAGTTAGAAAATATAGAATTGAGAAATAAAGCGCAGACGCCGCGACGCTGGTTCCCTACTCTACCACTCAGACGCATTTCCCCTCATTTTATGGCGCCTCTCTATCCTTATTCATACAAGCGATTCATAGATATTACACATATATACACGTACGCATGCAATATCTTACATGCATCTAATTATACACATATGCATAGGATACTGTTTTATATATACACATATATACCAATATAACCACATTTACACCGTATCCCATGCATATAGATGTATACATAATAATATGGGGCATATATATATGTGTATATATATATATATATGACAAGCATGTGATTTGCTGTTTGAGATATATGATAATGGCGTTCCACACTCGTAAAAGTAGTTACATTAGTGAATGACAATACGAGATATTACTTTAAATCAAAGACCATAGCATCCATTTCACGTTTCCTAGAGTCTAAAAAAGGTCATATAAAGTATAGAAACGGTTGACTGTTATTGTGTTATACATATAACCTGAGCTACACAATTCAATGGCCTTTCTTGGTATTGCCCGGTCCGTGCATTGGTTAATTGGCACTTCAGGAAAATCCCTCTGTCTTTTGACTATCCAACGAAAATCCTTCGAGCGACGCAGTCGACAGCTCAGTTTCTCTTACACCAAAAACAAGATGAAGGCGCAGCTGAGATTATTAGCTTCTTTGGCTTCTGTCTTTATCCACACAATCGTATACCTGTAAGCGTCCACGATCGTTTAAGCACTGTAATGTAATAGATGAATTATGCATCGACTGGTCAAGATATCTACTCAGAGACGCTCTCTGCGGATGTATGTGCGTACATGACTGAGTATGTGTATATGTATTCCTCACACTGTCTCACTCTGCATTTCAATCTATCATTCTATTTGTCTATATATGTCTGTCAGTCTATTTACATTATCTATCTATCTATTTTATCTATTTTATCTGTCTATAAATAGGTGTGTCTGTATAGATCTACCTATATATCTGTCTGTCTATCTGCCTGCCTGTCTGCCTGTCTATCTATTTATCTATCTATCTATCTATCTATCTATCTATCTATCTATCTATCTATCTATCTATCTATCTATCTATCTATCTATCTATCTATCTATCTATCTATCTATGTATCTATGTATCTATCTATTTTTTATCTGTCCGTCTACCTACCTACCTACCTACCTACCTACCTACCTACCTACCTACCTACCTACCTACCTACCTACCTACCTACCTACCTACCTACCTACCTACCTACCTACCTACCTACCTACCTACCTACCTACCTACCTACCTACCTACCTACCTACCTACCTACCTACCTACCTACCTACCTACCTACCTACCTACCTACCTACCTACCTACCTACCTACCTACCTACCTACCTACCTACCTACCTACCTACCTACCTACCTACCTACCTACCTACCTGTCTGTCTGTCTGTCTGTCTGTCTGTCTGTGTCTGTCTGAAATACTGTCTGTCTGTTTCTATTTCTCTGTCTGTCTTTTGCTACCTGTTCCTGTCTCTCTAGCTTAATTTCTGTCTGGTTTTTCGTGTTGCTTGCCTCTCAACGCAGGGATTACCTATCCGGACCACCGCATCTTCCCCATCGTCAGATGGCGCCAGTCGAATCGTGACGAATTTCAGAGATTCAGATGATTTGTAAAAGCTGAGTTATATGATCCAACTCTGAAAATGTAACCCAGCAACTACTAGAGTTTCTTGTAAGGGATGATTAGCGTTAGCAACAACAGATAGTTACAGTTTTGTGGGTTTGACAATTAGAACTTCTCGTAACGGATGATCAGCTGTAGCTGCAGCACAGAGTTAAGTCTCGTGGCTAAATCAGTTAGAGCTTCTTGCATGGGATGATACGCTTCGGGGGTTAATGGGAGACAAAAATAGGGCATCCGCTATGGGGGTCGCTAGTTTTTATGCCGACGACACTTAGTGTCAGTTTTTGCAACTGCCTCAAAGGTAGGTCAGCGAGTGTTACAACACTCTACCACCTCTTGAATTACATAAGGATGTTGATGGACATTACATATTTGCTACTGTTTTGATAATGGGAGACTCATTGAACGGTTGGAGCTATTTGAAACTTTTGCGAACAACTTCTTAGACGGAAATATCAAATTAAAGTCGACAAATAAAAATCTCTGTACCATCTCTTCTTTGGGAATCGACCAATGACAGTCGATGTACCTTTAAATCTACGAAATTCGACCAACACCATGTTGAAACCTGTGACATTTCTAGTTATCTGAACACTGCTCGCTAAATGACGGAAGTTTTGTTCTTAATTACATTTAGAGCCACTGTGAGTTATTTAAAAGGCGCTATAGTAAATATCTTGATACATACATATATGCATACTTGTGCAGCGTCTTATATCGCTCACACAGCAAATACGGCAGAGGTAGCAGAAGAACAGGCTGCCATGCATAAAGCCGAAAACTCGGTGTTGCCATCTACAGATCTTTTTCTGCACATCGTCTTCGAAACACTGAGCCCAATTAACTCCGCTAGGGTCGATTTCATCCGTGGGCTGGCCTTTCGACCATCTCAGGAGAATCACGTGTTTTCCTTTTTCAGCGCTTTTCTATCTGCATCCGATGCAATAATGCCATTGCTTTTCGTGACACATTTTTTCGATGTTGCTGAAGACGAGACCTAATTTTCCAGAAAACCATTAACAGCTCCTATCGTAATTCTTTGTTGCTGAGGGATTACACTTACCTCGAGGAGAACAAAAACAACAACAACAATAACAACAACAAGAACAATAACAATAATAATAACAACAACAATAATAATAATGTATTATTATTATTTATTTATTTATTTATTTATTAACATCGTTAAATTATTATTGTTACGGTAAAGTTCCGGAAAAGAAGATGGCGCGTTCTCGTTGGACAGCCACTGACATCGTCTGGAAAAGATGGTAGATCTCGAGCGGATCTTGATTTGAGTCTGCTAGTCTGCTTCCCATAATCATAACCGAATTTAGTAAAATAAGCATTCAGTAAGTAGTAGTGTACTTTCCCAGTAGAATATTTTGCCATGGTCGTGATGCACGTCCTTCTGCAGTGGCTGTCTTGACAAAATGAGGCATGGTGACATTGTAAGCGAGCGTGTTAAGTTGTGTTAGACCATGCATAAAGCATGCAATACCTACAATATGCAATTATCCACGTATCAATTGTTCCTCCTATAACATTATTATTATTATTATTATTATTATTATTATTATTATTATTATTATTATTATTGCTATTCTTGTTGTTGTTGTTGTTGTTGTTATTTCCTTTCCCGACTATCTACCTGGGCTTATCGACCGATCGTTAGGATGTTTTAAGGGTATATTATACACGACAACAGCGCAACGTTTTGCTAATGACCGAAATGAATGGAGCTCATTTATTCGCATTCATCGCCGCCAAATGGCTGGCGTCAGGAACTGATGATGATGATGATGATGACAGCGATTGTCCAGTTCATAAAGCTGTGGAAAAAACGGATAAAGGCGAAGACTGTCAAACCCGATACAAAAGAGCTGAAAAATAGCATGCAGGGACACACTTAAGGTAAGGCTCAGGTAACAATTGTTAACCCCTAGATTAGATTTTAATGTTTGTTTCCAAGGAGGGTTGTCGATTCATAAGAGATAAAGGGATGAAAGTGTCCTCAAAGTAGATACGGACATGACCGAAAGTAAAGGTTAATGATTGCAGTAGTAGTGGTCTTAAACAAATGGCGAAAGTCTTGAAACTTGCGGTTAGTAGAGAGCAGTTTTGCACCATCTTTGTTCTTTGTATGCACGTACGTACGTACGTACGTACGTACGTACTGTGTATCTAAACATTTATATAACGCTCCACCACTTACATTTATATATGCTCCACCATTTGCAATTTCTGCATCCGCCTTTCACTCAAAGCTGAAAACATTCCTCTTTCACAGATCCTATCCTGACACCCCTTCTTCCTCTTATCTCTCTCTCTCTCTCCTATTTCGCTGGTAATCAGAGATGCTGTGTGAATACTGACTGTTGAATCGGGTCATGCATTGATCCAAAACAAATATCCGTTAAAATGATACTTTGTAACATATTTTTAATCAATCTCTTCGCCGTCTCTCTGCCTCTTAATCATTACATTACCTTGAAGAAACATTGTTAAAATAATACTTCTAATAACATCATTGTAATTGATCGATTTTTTTTCTCATTTCGATCATCACATGATCTGATCCGAGAGAAACATCTGTTACAACGATGTTGTAGCGACATTTATTTCAATGGATGCTGTTTCATAACGTGATTCAGGAGAAGCAATTGATACAATCGAGTTCGTCGCCGCATCAATTGTAACTAATGCTTCTGCTTGATTTTCTTAACACGACGAGATCCACAAGACCCTTTCTTGATGATGCCTCAAGTATTTTCTCAGGTGGACATCGAGAGCAGAGAATGGAGACGGAGCAAACCTACCTAGGCGTAAAGTTGGATCTGTCTCAAATATATTAACAAAAGACACTTCAGTTACTGTAAGATATCTCGTCGTTCTTTTCTTGATGCCGTGTAGCGTCACCTGTTTCTATACACATTGCTTTCAAGAACGCTTTTCCATAGATAATCAGTAGGTTACTTTGTACTCTGCAGCTATGCCAATAAGCACTTATATATACAATATATATAATATAACATATTTATAGCGTCATCGACCCATAAGAGACGAATGAAGAGAATATCTGATGCGTCGCAGACCGGACCGGGTTTCCCAGATCGATTTGAAGGAGTCGACCTGGGTCGATACCGACTCCATAAGCTCGTCACAACATATAGCTCAGAGAACTGACTGAAATGCTAAGTCGAGCCTCCACGTGCGTAAGTCGGGACGAAGGTCTTTGTGTAAATATCGAAGGTTATAGAGACAGGACCTTCATTGTCGGAGTTCAATAGAGACCCTACCGATATCTTTTAAAGCAGAATTTGTCATCTCGTTGTTGGACGAGAACTGCAAATAGGGTCTACAGAGTCTGGGTACGAAAATTTGCTTAGTAAGATTCTATGCATGACAAATATGTGTGAGAGGCCGAAAGTTCTATGCACTGAAATGGAGCGAGAGGCGTGTGACAATTCGAAGAAGCGTTGACCGATATTCAATTGTCTACAGGGCGGAAAGACGCAGGGACTTGTAATAAGACTTCCTATGCCAAGAAATAAGGGAAACGACTAGTACCACTGTTTAATGGCGGTAGTTCTAGAGTTACGAGATGTGGATTGGTGGTGAAAAGAAACCTTTAATAATCCAGGCGTGGAAAAGCGGAAGGACTATTACCGGTAAACGAAAGTACCTTCTAATAAGAAAATGCCATCCTCAGGACGTTGTCCATCCGGCGACGGCAGAAGAGGTAGAGTCGGATCCCGGGACAGACTTTTATAGTGTTGCTTCTCTTAAGGAATCGGCCAATCCTGAACCTTCCTTTGAGAGAACAGACACCATCGGCAGAGGTGGTATGGATCGGTGAATTTACGTCGAGAGTAGAAGGGGTAGTGAGGCGGGTGTCGCCTTATAGAAACTGTCCAAAAGCGCTTTGAGGTTCGTTTTGTGTTTGTAAGAGTGGACGTCATTTTGTGTCAAGACTAGCTCCCCATTGTGTTGCACGCACTTACCTAAATGTCACACGTTGACAAATCTCTTCCGCGTCCGTCAATCTCTTGTCCCTACGTATGAGGTCCGCTTCTGCTGCCTGCGCTGGATATATGTATGCGTTCAGGCATGTCATACCTCACCTCACCTCTCCTCACCTCACCTCACATCAACTCACCTGGTCCCCACCTCGCCTTGCCTCGCCTCGCCTCGCCTCACCTTGTCGTGCCTTACCTTGCCTCACCTTACCGTGTTGCGTCTTGTATTTCTTGCACCGGTGATGAGAAACGCTAAAATCCGAGGACACGGTACATGGCTGCCAACAGGGGGCGTAACAGAGGGCGCAGTTTAATCACGCAGAGAGTATTATCGATCGTCGCATGCTACCTTTGAAGGTCGCAGAAGTCCTCAGCGTCGCTATGGCAACGCTGTATGAAGCGAACTCTCGCGACGAGTGAGGACGTGAAACGCGTTCTGTATACCTGGCGCTAGATAAATTCGCCTCGTGTTTCTCTGTTATTCGCCGCTCAGCTAAAGATTTCTTAAGCGACATGACATTTGTTTTGCTTAACAATAGCTACATTCTGATTTGGTTTGATCTGATCAAAGTTAGTCTAGTCTAATCTAATCCAACCCAATCTAACCTAATTTGATATGACCTGACTTAATCTCATGTTAGCTAATCTGACTTAATCTGAGCTGATCTGAGTTGATCTAAAGTCATATAATCTAGACAGTCAACCTCGCCTTGCCTAGTCTTGCCCTGGTTTCTCCTTCCTAGGCTTCCTAAATACGCCTACGATTCCTGGCTCAGCCGATGGACGTATGGCGTGTTAACAAATGTCTTGCTACTACTAGTGTCGTACTACTTCCTTGCCTCGCTGTCATTATGCCTGCCGCATTCTGTCTGTCCATCTGTCTGTCGATTTGTCTGTCCATCTGTCTGCCCAATTAACAATTAACTACAATTAAAGTCATAGCCATCTATAATCAGTCGTCCTTCTATAGGAAACATTGCCTGAATCGCGTGGTCACCTGAACTGCGCGGGCGCTGGATCACTACTCACTTATTCTATGACTTTATCGGGTGAGAGCCTACATTCGCCACCGCTGCCCGTTTGCATGGGTGCCACGCCATTTAAAGTTCGTGTTAGCCCCAGTTGGGTTCTGTTATAACGGTTGTTTTTTTGCAGATTCAGACTTATAAGCGGATCAAGGGATTTCGTTTCTGTGTGTGTTCAACAGAGGAAGCCGCGAGTCAAGATCTCTTGCCTTGCCTTGCCATGCCTTCCCTTCCCTTACATTTGTCTCGCCTTGCCTTGTCTCGCTTTACCTCCCTCCCGTCTGTCGACTTTCTTCGCCTTGCGTTACCTTGCCTTCTTTCCTCTCTGCTTCTCTTCCTTCTCTTCCCTTGCCTTCTCTTGCCATACCTTCCTCTCCTTTCCCTCGCTTTGTCCCCCTTGCCTTTCCTCCCAGTCTTTCCCTCCCTTTCCCTTCAGTTCCGCAGATAAACCGACCGTTGCCCTCAGTACCCTGCATTCGTTGACACGCGTCGTAGTAATGGTGACACTGCGCCATGCAAGTAAGTAAGTAAGTAAGTAAGATGCTCAGTGGGCAATTTATCAGCATTACGCTGTCAGAGGGAATTTGTCCTCAGCGATAGATTCATCAATGAACCTTGACCAAAGCACCTCCCCCGGGATTTGAACGACTTTGCGAGAGCTTTTATAGCGCTAATAAATAGTTTCCAGTAGAAATAAATACGTTCCGGTGGGCGTATCAGTCTAGACCAGACACTTAAGTTCAAAGAATGGACATTCATATAGCGCCGTGTGAAATAGCTCTTCCAAGAGGTGCTTAAAAGCGGTTATAATAAGTGCATTAAGTGTCTCGCTGCATACACACACACGAACAAAAGCTTTCATTTATTTAAAGCACTTGTAAAGCGTACAGTGTCCGTACACCTGAATCTGAGCTGCGCGTGTAGCCTCGCAAGGGGTCAAGATGGAATCATGCAAAAGCCAGGGTGAAGTAGTGAGTCTTAACAAGTGATTTAAAAGACGACAGCGAGTTTGCAAGTCGTTTAATTAACAGTGTTACGTGGGAGAATATTCGTGTGCGTATAGTAGGCTACTTGTAATTGTAAACTCGAAAATCCCTAAAGAGCTCCATAAAAGCCAAGCGCAGGGCACCATCTTATTCATGAGCGCTGCGTCAAGTCAGAGGGGTTGTTCAGAGATATAGTGTGAAGAATAAGATACGGTTAATCTGTTGTTAAAAGACACGACCTTACTAGCCAAGCCACAATATAGTGTGTGATATTACCAGACATTACGTAATCAGCACAGTCGTGTACATTTTTTAGTGTTTTGAAACGTCTTATGGCTGCCAGGGTCGTTGAATTCGACCTTATCTGACCTTTTTACTCTTACCTGTCTCGTTGACATGTACAGTTCCTGTTTAACGACGCTGTGTCATAACTCATCGCTCCCCTCCTTTATCCAGGCTTGGAACTGGTGCCATCCGAGAACGGAAGTGGCGCAGTACTATCTCGCTTCAAAAGCAAGCATGCAAGTTTTAGGGTTTAACGTCGTCCTACGGCAATAAAGGACGTTGACGACAATTGAGAAGTTTGTTTTCTTTTGTATTTTCTACGCAGTATTTCGGTTGTTCATTCTTTTTTCTCATTGTAGTTTTGGTCTGGTCGATGACTGAACGGGTCTTTGATGTTGTTTACAGTTGAGCATCGCCTCGTTGTGGTATACGAAAGTTGCAGCGTCGTCACAGTTGTTGCTGCTGCAATTGGCAGCAAGCGACAGGTGTTGATGTTAATGGATTTCTCAGTAGTTTTTATTGTTTTCGGTCGCTAGTTGTGACCCGTGGCAGAGTACGCGTCCCGTTGAGCCTAATGAACGCAGCTGTCTGGACTCTAAACTCCAGCGGTGCCTCTGCATGCAACTGGGGCTAACACGAACCTTAAATGGCATGGCAACCATTCGGTGGCGAATGTAGGCTCTCACCCGATAAATTCATAGAATAAATTAGCAATGTCGAGGCCATACGGTCGCTATAGAAAAACGAGTACATGAACATTTATGATGGATGTTCGGTGGCAATATGGATCTAGTCCTGCTCTCTCGACTAACTGGTCGCAAGTGTTTCGTGTTAATCGGTCAGCAGTCTGTCACTTTCATAAAAACATTGAATGTTAGTCAGCAGGGACATAGTACACTAATAACCTATAGTGTAGGCTACTTGAATGGATAGCTATGCAAGTCTTTACTTTTCATATTCAACTGTTTGCGATCAAATAGATGCAAAGTGAATATTATCTCAAAGCGGCTTGTTGCTAGAAATAGAACTTGCCAACAATTAAGTCAGAGTGGCTAAACGAATATATATATATATATATATATATATATACATACACATAGCGTAATCGTAATCTTGAGATTTCTACAGCGCCCAACGCTTATTCTCAGGCGCTCAGTCAAAACCAGATCGATAGGCAAGAGGGGTTTGGTTCCAGGTCAAGATCCAAAGGTCAGGCAGAGAGAGCGTGGCGGCTCCGGTGGGTGATGTTTGGGATTGGAGCGGAAAGACAGATAAGAAGAAGAAGAGGAGTCAGGATAGGATATATCGAGATTGAACTGCCGCCGTTGAGTTAGAGTAGGGGTGGATCTGAATGCCCCGGTAGTACTTTGATCACATAAGATTGCTCACACAGCCTTTTATGTCACTTTTTACCTGGGTGACCGCACGACACGAACTTATAATTGACATCATTTTTCGTTGTTGCTTCAACAAAGCTGGTCTTCCTGCAGCTAAGGAGCCAGCGGATCTTGTCAGGTCGGATGGGAGACGTCTAACGGCGTCACTGTCATCCCGCGGGAGAGTGAAATATGTCAGGCCTGGGACGCCACTGTCATTCTCGCATTGCCAGAATCTTATCGTCCCAAAACTGTTGTGGCCGCGGATGTAGCCACTGAAATAGCAACCGAAAGAAAAACTGCCAAGTACACTGCTATTCTGCCCGCATACTACTTTTTGCCCTTGGCCTTTGAATTCTGAGCCCAATAAACCAAGAAGGCAGCTAACTGGAGACGACATGGAAACCACAAATATTTATCTATCAACGCTTATCTGTGACCACTCAGGAGGTCCAATGCAACTGCATCCCACAGCATTTTGCCACTTTTGCCAAATCAACCCATAGTAGCCATCTCAGAAAAATGTTGTCTCTAATTTTTGTAAACCTGAGGGATCATATATACTTCGGAGAAAATTACATTATTATTATTAACCTTACCTCTTCTAACATTCTATTGCTTTATCTTACTTTCCCTTGCATTACATCACATAACTTACATTATATTGCTGACCTAGTTTCACATTACCTTACCTTGCATTGCATTTAAGGGGATGTTATTGGACCTGCGCTACATGCAGTTGACTAATTGGTAGGAAGTAGTAATAAGATCAGTTTCTCGGAGGCTTTTACCTGTAGTTTGCAAACACGATTATGCCTAATGATTCTATTATCTGCAGTGCCTCCGAGATGATAGATTACGCGGCTGGTCAAAAGCAAAGCATCAGACAGACAGACAGACAGACATACAGACAGACAGACATACAGACAGACAGGGATATTCAGAGAGAGTGTGTGAGACTGAGCGAACATTCAGACATAAAAACAGACAAAAGGACACGCAAACAGACAAACAAACAGACAGACAGTCAAACAGAGAATGAAAAAGAGAGAACGAATGTGAATGAATGATTGTATGAATTAGTAACAGAGTAGGCCATTAAACTAGAGAAGACTGACGCGGAGCCAGAGATGGAGACACAGCAGAAAGAAATAGAGAAATACACGCTCGGACATATAGACAGACTCCTGCAGAGACAGAGGCACAGTCACAGAGAGAAGATGAAACCGACGAAGTGACGGGCCAGGACTGGGATGAGAGGGTCGGAACAGCTACTGCACCCAACGGACCATCCGTACTAAACCCTCTATTATTACTACATTTCCTTACAGCAAAGGCGGAGGGATACAACCGCATCGCGACCTGCGGAAGATTGATATATATACGCCTACTTGGTTTTGCACACACCCACAGACTACCTTGAGACGAAACACCAATTGTATTAGCTGACCGACTGTTTCGCAACAGTTTTGTCTACTCACACGAGACACTTTTGTTGTTATAGAACACGCATATGCATACATCTGACTAGTTGCATCCAGTGTTAAGTGACATCTTATGGCTGCCTGCAGGACTGTTGGCGTCGACCTTTTCCGTATAACCGTGAAGGTCAAATAAATGAATGCGAGAGTAAGCGGGGGTGGGGTTAAATAGATGCCCGGTTGCTGGATTGGATGGAGAAGGACCAAGTCTGAATTCGCCTTTATTTGTCTCTCTTCTTATGTTGTATAAGAAGTTGCCTTGTTGTTGTTGAATGCTGATGGTAATGGTGGTGGTGGTGATGATGATATGATGATGACAGCGGTAATAATGATAATGATAATAAAAAGTGTCCGGCTGCTGGTGATGATGGTAATGATGTTTAGCTGAGATGATGAATAACCGTATGACACTGTGAACACTTGGTTCCATGTTAACTGCCTGAATAAATGACGATTTTGATGACGACGACGACGATGACTAAGACGACGATGATGAATTTAAAGGTTTAAGAGTAGTGTCAGTGCTCTGCTCAGTGCTACTTCCACACGGTACAGTTGAGAAAACACACGCAAATGACTAGTGTAACTAAAGCCAGGGATGTGTTGCTAAGCAGACCGTAAATATTTAACCAGGGAAACCTGCGCAAGAGAGCCGATGCTCCGCTGCACGAAGGACGCGACGGCGGATTGATACGCGGCGGAGAAGTAAATCGTACGCCATCTGGTGATGATGATTGTCATTGTGTTTCTGGGCGGAATAGACACGAGTGCATGGATAATGTTTTGGATGGATGTATGGACGACTTTTAAGTATGGAAGGCAAGGTAATAGCATTCATGAGCACGAGCATGTGTAAGTAGACAGATGGACGATACGGACGGACGGATGGATGGATGGATGGATGGACTGAAACAGACTGACAAACAGATAAACAGAGATACAGGAACATTAAAACAGAATGAAAGGTGGGAAAGAGCAAACTGGGGGACCAACAGACTAATTCAGTCAGGAAGAATATAATTATGAACTGTTCAGTAAATATAGCACAATTAGTGTTGCCTTTGCACTCAGAGAAACTGATTTCAGGGACCGAAAGACGAATGCAGTCCGAAACTAGTGTAATGTAAGAAAATAGCAGCCACTAACAAGTACTAACCGGAATTATTGTGGCATTTTGAAGTGCTTACACAAAACTGTCTGGTGGCACGCGACAAAGAATATGCTCCGTGATCAGAAAGTTTAAGTTTGTAAGCGTTATAGCTATGCTAATAATGCTAGTGCCTGCATTTAACAGACAACATAACCGCGACCCGTGAAAAGCGCGCACGACAAAAGCTCCCCGACAAATGCGCTCTGACATTTGAACCTCAAATTATCCCGACAAATGCGCCCCTAATGATTTCTAGTTAAGTGTGACTTGCAAACTTCGTATTTGATACATGATCTGTGTGAAGTTATTTTGATAAATTCAACTCCAAGTGAAGTTCGTTATTATTATTATTATCGTTGTTGTTGTGGATGTGGAATCATAGCCTGGTGTCTTGTTGACGTAATTCACGTAATCCTCGAAGAACAAATAATTATGGTGAAGGGTGGCATCGTGCGTTCCAACAAACTGCCGACTGTCATCACCCAAAAGGGTCTACCAACTAGTGGAACGTGTACACTCTGAACAGGATTTTGTTGAACGAAGACTAGAGCGTCACTTGGCAGAGGAGGTCAGACAGCCGGCCACCAAGCATAAATATATGCAATTAAATGGTCGAATACAGGCTGTAACACAAACATACAGACAGTTCCAATCACAGTGAATCACGACTATCTTCGGAGGATTTTTCACAATATGGAGCTGTGTTGGTTTACTATTTTTTATAACTAGTTAAACCAGCATGCATAATGACAGAGGCCTACTGTTAAAAATACTTCTGTTAGGTTTTACGCAATTATTATTCTTGCATGCCTGTAATTTATTTAAAATCTTTCGGCTGGGGCGGGGCCCATTTGTCAGATGCGCTTTTGACGGTCCACCCAACATAACGTAGTATTCAGTGTTGGCGCCATCACGTGACTGGCAGGACAGTCAACTTAGGTAGGTAGTTTCGGCTTAATGACGCTGAGTCATAAAGAAGATAATTAGCGTAGCCCTCCTCCTTTTTCCAGGCTTGGGACTGGCACCACCCGAGGACAGCAGTGGCGGAATTACCGTCAACGTATGTGTGCGTGGTTGATCTTTAACGACGCTGTGGTGTCATAAAAAATGATTAGAAAATTTCCAGGTGTGGGACTCGCACCAACTGATCACGTCATTGGCGGAGTTAACGTCGTAACGATGGGTTACGTAATCTCTCTTTAAATGTTTGATTTTACGTGTCACATTCACTCACTCATTCACTCTTTGATTCGCTCATGGATTAATTGGTCGGTTGATTGACCGATTTATTTATTCGATTTATTTGTTCGATTTTATTTATTCGATTTATTTATACAGTTGATTTGTTCATTCTTCCTTTCAATTGCTTGTTCTTTCGTTCACACCGAAAGAAGTTAATTTTTAACTAATCCTCTCGAAGCACGATCAATAGCTGGCTAGCAACGAGAGCGTCTGCACTGCGCAGAAAAAAACTTGAAGAAGCGTCGCCGGAAATCGTCTGCTTCTGCTTCCGGAAGCTCGGCAAATTCTGAAGCTCAGACAATTTATGAGGCGAAATTTTATGAGGCGCATTTTAAAAAAGATAACTGATTTCAGGAACCGACGGTCGAAAAGAAAAGGCTGGCGATTTTCATGTTAGGTCACGCTGAGGAAAATTAGCAACCAACTGCTAAATGCCCGGCCATTGACACAGAGACGGTTGCTAATTACCCGCTGCCATAGCAACGGCTTCAACGATGCGCGGTCGATCGATCTGACGAAGTGGTGACTCGTTGACATGGGAACAACTGTATGTCAGAAATAATCTGTTGTCATTACAACGAAACCAAAAGCAATCAGAACGGACTCATAAATGGTGTCGCCATGGAGATACTAATCTTAAAACAGTAAGTTGTTTCGTCGCAAAATTTAATTATTCATTGCGTGAAAGCGATTTTAGCCAATCTGCTATCAGGAGTAAATGATAGAGTGAATGAACGAGTGAACTAATGAATACACGAATTAACGAATGAACAAGGTCGTTGCCGTTGCTTGGTTGCTCTGTCGCCTAGGCAACAGATGGTGTTGAATTTCCCGTTGTCAAGGCGATGGAAAGTATTAGGAAAGTTGTATAAATTTTTTGATATTTATAATAATGGTGTTTAAAGAGGAATCACTAAATCAATGGCAAAACAAATTATCCCGTGTGTTCGTCTGTGTGTCTGTCTTCTGCCTGTCAGTCAAACAGACGAACAGTACGCGCACACAATATATGTGCATAGTCCCTGTCTGCCCTCTCTCTCTCTCTCTCTTTGTCTGTCTGTCTGTCTGCCAATCGTTCATTCGTTCGTTCATTTATTCATTCACTCATTCATTCATTCAAATATCAAGCCAATTAGCCACCCAAAGCCGCCTAAACCAGCATCCCATTTCCCTTAACCAGCCTCCAAACTATGTGCCTTTGTTTTCCTTAGTCACTTCCTCCATCGAAGTCTTACAATCGCTCTTGTTGATTGTTCCAATCCGCACCATCATTTAATTATTTATGCTGTAGGCGGCCAGCACAACGCTCAATAGTGTTCGTCTTTCCTAGATCTTGCCAACCCTCTCGCCAGCCGTCTTGCCTGCATCTTGCTCACATCTTCCCCACCCCCATATGCACACAGTCTTACCCACTTCTTGCCTATATATTGCCTAGATTTTACCTACTACCAACCAACCGCCTTCTCGCCAACTCCGAACAGACGCAATTGCTGCGAGATTAGGAAGTTGCTGGCAGTCTCTGTACGTTGACGTTCGTCGATTGGATTAGCGGACGTGGCGTCCGAATTCATGATGAGCACCAGAGGCTGGCAATGGCATAACTGAGTTGATGCAAATCAAATATACTCAAAAGTTCTCCTCCTCGGTTGCGTTGGCTGCTGCTCCACTTGTTCTAAGCCAGAATGTATCTTCGTCGACGTCGTCGAGATGCTCGTTCGTCCGGGTCACGTTCGCGGGATTTATATGAGATTTGTGAGAGTAATGCCTGCTTTGCATTGGGCAACACAAGACGAAACATCTGCGGCACACAGCAGTGTTTAGCAACACGCTGTCGGAGAGCATGAACGAAGGAGCAAACGTTCCAGGAAGTGACTGACTGACTGACTGACTTACTTGCTTACTCACTTACTTACTGAATGACTGACTGATTGACTGGCTGGCTAGCTGGCTGGCTGATTGACTGAATGACTGACTTGCTGAACGAATTTGCTGTACAACTGTGATGCTTTGATCATTGTGACGCAGTTAAAAGATTCATATGCGCTATATAAATAACCAGATATATAGGCCTGTATATATTTGTGCACTGCATTGCACTGCATGACATGTAATGTTTATTGTCCTCCATGTACAGCATTTGTATCGCATTGTTGAAAAGTTGCTTATATAACAAAATATCACATTTCTCCATAGCTGCATTTTATTTCGTTCTCTTTCAACAAAACATCTTGCCCCCGCCTTTTCTTTTGTATAACCACGATCAAAGATGCCGCTCGTATCTTTGATGCTATGATGCTAACGGCTCGATGTCTGAGAACACTCAAAAATCATTCACTATCGTCGACAATTATGATAGGCGCCACATAAAGGCCATTTCACATACATACTAGTTACGACACGCAAATGGTTATCCAGTTTGCAGTGGTTCTGACAAAGATTATATGTCTTCTGAGTCACCATTTAAAACTCTAGTTGTCTTATATTATGTGTGTACGTTTTCTGGCGCAAATAGCGCGCATAGCTTAAAGCTTACTCGCCAACAGAGGCGCCACTGGCACTGCGTGACTGACGTTGTGAGACTCAGACATGTTTCCCTTGGGTGTTGGCTACATCAGCAGCTTTTCTTATGTCTCCAGTTATGTATGTATGTACGTGTTCTGTAAATAGCTACTGTAGATTTTGCTCAACGACGCTGTGTCATAACAAAGTTGATTAGTGTCCCCCTTCTCCTTTATCCAGGCTTGGGAGGGGCAACACCCGACTAAGGGCAGTGGCGGAATTTTAATGACTACTGCTACTCAGGCCCGGATTAAGGGTTATTGGGGCCGCCCCTAGGCTCAAGGTAACCGTGGAGGAAATCGTGGAGCAAGGACAGCCAGGTGCAAATATTGGGTCGGAGCAGTTCACTGATCTAGATTATGCCGATGACGTGGCTCTCCATGCCGAGATGCTAGAAATCACGGCCATGTCCTCGGAGATAATGGACCAGGATAAATTCTGACTTGAGATCAATTGGGCCAAAACAAAAAACCAGACTACAGTGGACTAAAGCCCAATGTAGGATTATGTGCGGGTGGCAGGAATCCAGATGGAGCTGGTTCGGTTTTTCTACCTAGGTTCCCATGTAGAGGCTGATGGCGGCAGTGGACATGAGGTTTGGGGGCGCATAGCCATCGCCCGTGATTGCATGAGAAGCCTACTACGAAGTATATAGAACAGTAACATCCGGATGGACACGAAACTCTGCCGGTTCAAGGCATATATACTGCCAGTCTTTCTGAATGGAAAAGAGACCTGGCCGCTTCTCAAGGATCTGGAGGCGAAGCTCGACGCTTTTCAGCGGTGGTGCCTGAGCAAGATACTGCGCATTCCCTACACAGCGCGTGTCACCAACGCAGAGATATATCATTGCACGATGTACATCCCAGTGTCGGAGATGGTTTGAACAAGGAGGCTCCGGGCTGTTTGGACGCATTGTGCATTGCGGAGGTGACCAAGACCATGCCAGGGCATTGCGGGCGATGATTTTCGTCCCTTCGAGAGATTGGAAGAGACCTGTCTGACGCCCTCATCACACAGGGACAAGAAGAGTGGAAGCTGACCTGCGCCCACTGAACTTCGGGTTACATACGGCCTGGCCTGGAGACGAACCTAGAATAGAGACGGCTGGTTGCGAGCAGTGGAAAAGGCAACCTTCCAGAGAGGACCACGCCACTGATGACGATGATGATGATGATGATTATGATGGTCGGCACAAGGTAATGTGAAGCCCTGTACTGCCCTTCCCCTCACCTTCCCTCCCTCCTCGAGCCTCCCGGAACTTCTCCGAACTCTTCCCGAACTTCCCCGAATCCTCCTCTCCTCCTCTGAACGGCTCCCCGAAAGCGGATGGAGACTGGGGACCTGCTGAGCTCCAAGCGAGGCCTGAGATTAAGCCCCAGCCGCCAATGCTTTTCCATGCACTTGCACGATAATTTGAGCTTTCTGGAGGACACCGTTAGTACGATTTATGTGCTGGATAGAAGACTAAATATTCGCACAATTCATGGTAACTGTCATTATAGAGTCCAGTTTTGTCCCCCGCAGTTCATCTACGGAATTTAGAGGACGGCAGTTTAGGTCTTACTAAGCTTTCACAGCGAGCATGTGGCAAAGCATAAACAATAGCGAACAGCAGTGTCACTGTGTCGCATTAAACAGTCATCTGCCAACGACTGACAACTAAATTCTGTGCAAAAATGTTAGGCGCCATGGTGTGGTTGCCCCCGATGCTGCGGGACGCCTAGGCAACTGCCCGGTTTGCCCGGGTAATCCGGGCTGTGGCTATTCAAATCTTATGTAATCTGTTCGTCTTAGTCCATTCTTTCCTGTGCAGTTCCATTCTATTAAGATCTCCAATTATTATAATTATTCCATCTAATCTATATGAATCAGATTTTAACCGCTTTATTAATTTCAGTCTTTTTAATTCCGAATGCTCTATTCGAATCTTATCTTTTTCATTTAATTTAAGCTAATAGTCTAATCTTGTTTGGGCTTTATTGTTCTATTATTTATATTTATATTTATGCTATTTATATTTACTGTTCAATTCTATTTGTATCTAATATATTCTATTCATTATTTATCTAATCTAATCTAATCTAGTCCAGTCTAACACACATGTAGTCTAATCTAATAAAAGCGGAAGAGCTCTACGGCGTCGCTAACAAGCAACTTAAGACATCAATAAATATGGAAGCGGCAGCCATTGCTGTCATAGTTTCCTGGAAAGAGTCAAGTCACGATCGAAGAGGCCAGAGACCGGATAAGAAAACCGGAAGAGATGAGTTATATAGGAGTCCTCGAATCTAAAGGATGTCAGAGAACAGACTGAGTCATTAGGAGCAGATACCACGCTCCAACGTCAGTTGTCGCTCCAACAGTTTTGTCTGACTACTTCAAAAGGCAGCAACAATGTCTTGCTACAGGCCACTGCTAAGAGCGAGGTATACCCATGAAGGATTGGCTATCAAAAATTCCTGGTTAATTTGCAATGGTTCTAACACAGGCTACATGTCTTCTGAATCAATTAAAATCCTTTTCTTATTATGGTTAGTTGTGACTGTGCTTCATTACCAGACATTCTATGTTTGTGAGCGCTCTGGCTACATTAGTGTCTGCTGTTCCAAAATGCTCGTACTGCTGGAGTCAGGTATTTTACTGTGACCGTTCTACGACAGTGGTGAACCCAGAAGTTTACAAAGGGGGATGGAGTTAGAAGTTAGCACAGCCGTAATTAACTTCGCCGATTTTACCTTGCCGGGGATTAAGTAACCAGAAAAAATCGTCGTCTTACAAGGTTTTTAATCGTCCCAAAGATTTTTCATAACCTGTGTTCAGTTTTCCAAAATTTTCACGACCTTTTCAGTTTTCAAAAATTTTCTGAACTCCGTTTAGTTTTCCAGATTTCAAATGACCTTTATTTTCTCGGATTTTTCGATGACTGTTGAGTTCCCATGTCTATCACGACCTTTCCTATTTTGCAAGTTCATTGGGCAACCCTTATAGAAAAACACGTACATTCACGTTTACAGTTATTCGAACCAGTTTAGGTAGGGTACTCGATGAAAAAAATGGAAGAATGACCGGATTGCGGCTGGATCTGCCATTGTGCTACACCGAAGCTACAATCTCTTCATTGGCTGTTCGTTTACACCATAAAGTGAAGTGCTTAAACACGAGCTATCGATTGCATTTGGATATAACTACAGTATATCCCGAAGTGTGTCTTAATGCATTCGCTGTTTCATTTGGTTCGTTATCAGTTTGAAAAGATTGTAATGTCACGGAAATTGAGAGATGGATCGAATCAGACTCTATTAGCGTTAAATATATCTAGAGGAGTTTTTGGGTTAATTTCACGTGAATTGGTGTGTTTGTTAAGTAGAGAATTTTTTTCTTAAGTAGAGAACTTTTTTCTGACAACTTTTTCTTTTAGTCCACCACCAGTTTATAGAAGATCTTTTCCCTACTTTCTCGTTTTGATGACCTTTTTCACTCAGGGAGAATATAATCGGAAAGCAGTCATCATCATCATCATCATCACCATCGTCGTCGTCGTCGTCGTAGTCATCGCCGCCTTCTTGTTCTTGTTCTTCTTGTTCTTCTTTTTCGAACGTAACTGGTTCTATAATCGCTATTTCTTTGCCAAAACATCCCCACGGCATCCTCCTCCTCTTCTTCCTTCTTCTCCTTCTCCTACTCTTCCTTCTCCTTTTCCTGGTCACCACCATCATCGTCGTCGTCATCTCCTTCTTCGTGTTTTTGTTCTATTTCGTTCGTAATTGGTTTTATGATCGGAACGCCTTTGCCACGCACCCCCGCGCAGCGACAAGAGCGCTTGCTATCAACGATTCCTTTTAACCCCAGGGTCATCGACCTAGCATTTGTCTTGTCGTGCCTCGACGACGCGTTAGCAAATTATATAAATACCTAGATTAAACTAGCTTTCACATATCCATATATATGTATACTGTTATGAGCTGGTGTTGTCTGGTTCGTATTAATCGTCTGCGGTTCAAAAGACCAGTTCAAACAGGTTGCAGCAAAAGTCGTTCCATTTCGGTTCACATCAGCTTCGTACGAATCTTCATCACAGACCGAAACTGACGAGAGCAGAGGATTAAAAGTCATCAACACAGATAGAAAATAAATCCGACTCAGACTCACTCTTTTTTAGTCAATGAGTGATTACCGGCCAACACTCGCTGCTACACACATTCTATCGTCTGTTCGCAGACAGGTGCAATTTGCGCGTGCTACCTCCAGAACACCCCCTCTGTCTCCCCTGCTCCATCAACAGACATGTGCATATGGGCACGTGCTGTCACAAGACAGCGCGTGATGGTCAAGATGGTCAAGATGGTTACTTATCCAGCCTCTCGCACGTGTGCATGCAATAATACAATTATATTACAGAACCGAATAATGTTCTACCCACGAGGACAATCAGTGACACATGGCTTCAACTTTCTTAAGAAATAAAGCTTGCTGGCATAAAACCTGCAGAGGTATATTCAATGCCACTAAATTGGAACGGACCAGAATGCGTTTTTATCAGGAAACTGAAGTTAACGAGGCAAAACATTCACAGGCAGGAATGACCAAGATATATGGCGATAGTGTCTTCCATTCTGAAGAATGAAGAATTAACTGAGTTAGCACAGCTCGTAGATGTGTGTGCCATCTTCCAGGCATATAGTGTAGAGTGTAAGCACCGTTTCAAACTTATGAATGCAACGAAGATTAAAATGATGTACTTAAGTTTGACCATATGGACTTTCTGATAAGAATCAAGTCTTCTAATTCTGATCAAATAATTAATCAACCTGGATCACTTGTTCTGTGGGGGATCAGCCACAAGGCTTGTCAATAGATAGTAATTATAAATAATAATGATTTCATTCCAGTGATGATCGGATTATATAATAGTTTCACATGTTAGTTGTTAGGTTCACTCTAGTTTACTTTTTAATATTTTATTCATTTGTTTTGAAATCCAACTTAATACAATTAAGTCTGTATTTCATTTCAACGTTCCTTTCCCGTTGTCCAATAATTGCCGACGCCGTTAATCAAAGGCACGCCGGCCGTCATTTTAAGTCAGTGGCCTAAGTTTAGGCACCCTTAAAGCAATCCAATTAAGGGCTTCCTTATGACATAACAATCGTCAGCTGAGGTCTTTTGTACGATGGCAATTATATGACTATTAGATAGCACCAAAGACAGCACCCACCGATCAAATCAGACTATAGATTGCAAACTGAGCAGATAGGGCTGAATAAAGCGTGTCGCGCGATGCGATGCTTCGGATGTAAAGCGGCGAAGTGTGCGCTCTGCAAGTACACGATTCAAGAATCGTGATATGTTTGGTCAGTAATACCCATAGTATATTCCCGTACTTTGTGAACATAGCGTATAAAAGCCAAGCCTGTACTCTGTGCAAGTTACGAAATATATTTTCGGACAAGAGGGCGTCCGGGCAAAATGCTAAGTCCCGACAGTGGAAAGATAAGAGTTTGTGCTGAACTTAGGGGACTCCCGTTGGTGATACTGTAAATAAATAAATAAAGGTCTGTGTAAAACGAGGCGTAACTTTACGAAAGCTTATTCCGATTCAGAGACCGACATTGATCCGATCTGCTTCCGTGTAGCGAGAGGATTACTAGATGCTGCGAAACTCGGAGAAGGACACGTCCGCATTACTCCTTGCCGAATTCAGACGGTAGGAAGATATATACACTACAATCTCTAACCATGTTGAACAATCATTTACCACACGCGCATGCAAATTTGGTAACGTGCGACGACAAATAGACAAATACACAGACGGAAGGACGAATGGACGGACGTCGGACAGCGACAGAGAGGAACAGACGAAGGCAAGTAGTCGAACGGACAGATAAAAAGACAGACAGAGAGATACACACACACATATACGAGCACTGGAAGACAGATTTACACGAAGTTTTGCAGACAGAGGTGAGTTGACATGAAAACTCAGACAAAGAAACAGACAGACAGATTGACAGACATATGGACAGACATAGGGAAATAGGCATGCAGGAAGACAGGGGTCAAATGGACTGAAATAATTAGCAACGTTACAGCTTCGTTGAAAGGCGAGGAATCCTTCGAAGGAAGACAATTGTAACCGATGAACTAAGCTCACCACAGAGGGCTGTCAGAATTTTTCGTTTTCACGAAAAAGCGCTTTTTCGAGGCAATTATAAAAATTGGTTTAAAAAACAAAATGTTACCACGACAAAAGAACAAAAGATATCTCCTCGGTTGCCATTAAAAGCGGTTATTGACGATTATGATGATGATGATGACGATGATGACTTTGGCGATTATAACTTAGACGTATATTCAGGCCTAGAGTGACCTAAGACCTATATTTGTCGCAGAAGCGCGACAAACAGGTAATGAAGACATCTCAGTATGGCAAAAGAGTAATTTACACCGAATGGGGTAACTCTTAAAGCATGTCTGATTTCAGCAAAACAAATTATGTTTTGGCGTTTTCGTTACGTGCTTTAATAGCTCTTCAAAAAGCCAGATCCATAAATACATACATTCATATATACATCCATACATATATGCATACATACATCAGGGTGGCCCTTATATGGCATAAAAAATTAATGGCCACTTTTTAAATTTCTTACCCCTTGATATTGTTATATGTTATAAAAAATAAATGAAACTGAAAAATTGTAATGTTATCACATGATTAAGAGGTGCCACACTCATCATGAAGCTCTTGTTGCACTCTGCAGCAAGCTGACATAGTCCCTTGCGGATGGAAAACAGGTAAATGATGTTAGTTAATAGTTTGAAGTTAATATATAAACACAAGGAGGCGCATTTCATCCAACATTAAACCATCGTTCAATCATCAGATTCCACTAACGGTCCACTTGATCGGTAACATTTTACCTGAATTATCTAGAGGCGACAGAGTTGAAAGATTACCAGTGATTATTTCTGGAGTTGGAATAACAAAACTGCTCGGTGTTCCCAAGCTGCCAGCCGGAACAAGTGAGACAATGGCAGAAGCAGTGGTTGACTGTTTGGAAGACTGGAACATCAAAGACCACGTTCAGGCAACGTCATTTGATACAACCAGTAGCAACACGCAATAGTCTTGGAGCTTGTACACTCAACGAGTCAGAGATATGGAGAAACTTATTCGATCTTGCATGCCGCCATCACATAATGGAAATTGTTGCAGGAAAGGCTTTTGATGCTTGTGACATGCAGTCAACTGGTCCTGACATTCTGCTGTTTAATCGTTTCCAGCAACAATGGCAATTTACAGACAATGAACAATATGCAGCTCTTGGTGATTGGGTGGCAGACAATGACATCCTGTTTTGAAAAAAGCAGTTGGCCATAACACAAGCACGTGATGACTATCGGAAGCTGTTAGGACTGACAATGATCTACCTTGGTGGCATCCCTGCAAGAGGAATCCGGTTCATGCAGCCAGGAGCACTCCATCGAGCCAGGTGGATGGCTCGTGTAATCTATGCAATCAAAAATAACTCTATTCCAAGCACAGTTTGTCATGAGTAAACGTGAGCAAGCTGGTTTTCAACTTTACTATATTTGTGGTCAAGGTTTATGTCCGCTAATGGTTTCTGGCTCCGCTTGCAGCTGCAGCTTCTGCCAACAACTTGGCATTCCTCACCAAGCTTCTTAATTATGAGACAAAGCTATCTCAAAAGCGGCTAGCAGTGCTTTTTCAAGACACCTTTGGTACCTGAGTGAAACGCTTATATCACTGCAATTTTTTTGACCCTGACATCTCTGTTGCAGTCAAGCGCGAGATGGTGAAGGCCTTGGAAAAAGAAGGTTCCGAGTACCCTCCGAAACGGATAACTCTTAAGGGTGCTGCAACATCTAACAGCAAAAAGACTGTTTCTAACTCTGTAACCAAATCTTCACGCCGTTCCTTTGAAGTTTTGAGTCTTCCAACAGAGTTTCTGCTAGTTGATCCACTCGAATGGGAAAAGCGACCTGACTGCCAAGGTGCCATAGAGTTTGTTCGAACAATGAAGGTCGTTAACGACTGTGCAGAAAGGGGAATCGCACTGATGCAGAATTTCAGCAGTATTCTCACAAAGAATGAGGACCAAAAACAGTTCCTACTACAGTTAGTGGAACAACATCAGCAAAAGTATCCAAATGCACTGAAGCAGACAATAACTGAGAACTCACGACTGTAGCAAATGTCAATAAATTTTTGGCTGTAAATCTCTCACCAGACTGCGTATTGTGTAACAGCACAAATTTCTTTGAAATCTATTTTGTATGTAGTCAGTTAGGGAGTTTACAGTTTCTTGTTATGATAAAGAACTACAGTAATTACGTATTAATAACAGTATTTCTTACTTCTTGCTGAAGAAATTACGTTAACGGTGAATGTTAATTTTACTTACACGTACATTCCACAGTTAATTACAACTAGCAGTTTGTGGCACCCTTTTAAAACATCCAATCAGCCCCAAAAAATTATAATATTTTTTCTTAACACAAGCAACACTACAGAGGGGTAAGACTTCCAAGTTTCCAACTTTCACTTTTAAGGACCACCCTAGCATACATACGTTTTAATTAATTTTAGCAATATTTATTTAATGACAATCCTGTTATGTAACAGCAACAATTGTCACTAAAACGCTGCGTTGAATCGATTTAACCCTAAGCATAACAGTTTACCCTGAGTTCAGAGTTCCTGGACTCCCTGAGGATAAGCAACGATGACAGCTGAGGACATCCACTGAACTCAAGTGTCAAGCCGTCCCTCCTACTTGGAAGACACGGGGTTCCAATGTCCCTTGTAGCACGAGGTCTGTAGAGGACAAGCAATCGTCAACAGTCGGGCTATCGGTCGCAGAACCTCTCCTCTGAATAGCTGGGATGGCCCAAGATGGCGGTCAGGCTGCGAGCACATACGATCAAACTCTGTTCAAAACACACGAAATCCACAAAACACAGTAGAAGTCCGAACATAAAAACTGTGTCCCCCAATGTTTGAAACTTATCGACGCCAAGGCAAAAGCCGTAAACGACTGCGTGTTCTTGTATCAGGCGATACCCTTAATTCACTTAATTATACTTAGAGGATGTTATTATACAAATATACTGTCGCAATTGTACTAAGAAGAGCCGAATCAAACAGAATGACATCAGTCCTCTCCGGTTACCGACTTCTTTCCGGCCAGTCGGGAGTTCGTATCCCGACGTGGCGTCCGCAGCGGGTAATTTCTTGCCCGGCAATCCGCTAGGAAATCTCCCACCGTTGTCAAATACTGTAGCTGTTTACGCGTGCTGTTTGCTGGCGAACAGTCTGTGTAATAGCGCATAATGAATGAACGTCTGGTTTAATTTACATCTTCCACCTGGAGCTGCTTACGAGTACGTTTTTAAGATGATCGTAAAAGTAGTCACAAATGTGACATTCTTGACGTGTAGAGAATGTATGATGCATTTGTGTGGGCGTACGCACGTAAGTATGTATGTATGCGCGTGTGTTTATGAATGTGTCTGTAGGCTTATGATGAAAATGATTCTGACGATGACGACGATGATGACAATGATGATGATGATAACGACAGCAATGACGACAACGATGATGATGGTGACGATGATTCCGATGATAACGATGATGATAATGATGTCTACGACAACGATTTTGTTGATGACGATGACGATAACCATAACGACTACGACGTCGATAATGCTGATGCTGATGATAATCATGATGATGATGATGGCAATGAGGTGGCAAAAAGATGGCCGATCACAATATTGACATTGATAAACGATCACGCTAGTGCCTATTTCTACCCAGACATTGCCATCAAGAGCCTCCGCATGATATGTTAAGAGTGTCTGACATGACAGAGTTAGCGATGATTGGCCAACCGAAACGCACTCTTTGAGCTTCCAGTCATCCGTGAAGAATTAAATCCATTATTATTATTACTCCGCGCAGCACGTCAGGACTACTTTTCCAAGAGGCGATGGCGGCGGAGGGACTTCCTGGAACCGCGACTCGCCGAATTCTGGTAACGGCGGCGTCATCCAGAGCGCATGCGCGCCGGCATGAAGGGAAGCGACTTCCGGCTTCGGCGGAACCGGAAGCATCATGTTTTACCGGAGGCAAACTAGAAAGAAAGACAAATCGCTAGGTGTCGCTCGATACAAACCATGTGACGTCATTTGATGTTTTAATTGTTTTGATGCCGCATTCGCTTGATATCTTAATCCAGAATACCGTATGGTATAAATACAGTTTGCGTGTCTAAGTAATTTACTGGTCATTACATTACATTCATACTACTCGTGTGGTACTTACGTAGAAAATATGTGCATACAATAATTATATTACATATAATGTACATATACACATTTATTTACTTATACATGTACCTTATATATATATGCACACACCCATATATACACTGTATACTTAGACTTATACATATATATATATATACATATACATATATATATACATATATATATATATACGAAATCGCTGACATAATGAGAATCAAACAAACTGTCAAAGATAACAAGAACATTAAACGCACTGAATGTTTGGAATATTTTGCAAATCTGAAGATGGATCTTGACATTTTTACATCGACTTTTAAGGTCCTCTTAAAGACCGCTTAGACAGACAGACAGACAGACAGACAGACAGACAGACAGACAGACAGTCAGACAGACAGACAGACAGACAGACAGACAGATAAGAACACATGGCCACAGAGATAGACAAGAACAGACGCCCTTACAAACACACAATGATAATGTAATAAGATAAATATTGAAAATATATAAACAAATAAACCAAAAAAGGAAATTTCTGACGATAATACAAAATAATACAAAACTTTCCGTTCCTTGTCTTGCATTGCCTTACCTCATCATACCATACCATACCCTACCCTATGCCATAACCTAAGCTGTCATACCCTACCTTAGTCTACTTTCCCTTCCCTTCTCTTCTTTTTCCTTCTGTTTCCCTTCCTGCCTTTCCTTTCCCTTACCTTACCTTACCTAATATCGTGAATGAATGGATAGAGCTAAATCGATGGATGGATGGTGTCGGTGATATTTCGAAGTTTCAAACCTTTCAGGTTTCGAATGGTAAACTCGCCCGATTTGTAGTGCAGTGTTAACTCTAGAGAAGACACAGTCTTTTGATTTTCTCTGCATTATTAATTAATTCAACGGTTTATTGACTTCAAAAGGCCACAAAAACGTCTTTCAACGGACCGTTTCTGTGACAGACAATCGGTGCTTATTTATTTTTATTAATATTCTTATTAACCATCATCATCTTCTTCTCCAACATCATCATCTCTTTCAGCATCATCGTCATCATGATCTCTTCTTCAATTTCATCTTCATAATCAGCACCATTATCATCATCTTCATGAGCATCATCATTTTCATCATCGTAATCGTCGTCGTCGTCGTCTTATTCTCCTCCTCCTCCTTCTTCATCTTCTTCAGTCATTATAATAGACCAGGAATCGAATCCCGCACGCAAAGTCAAAGCGAAGATGAACGGATGCAGCGAGCAACCACACGCGCTAACCGCAGCAGCCAGCGCGTGCAACTAGACGGAGACAAAGAGAGAGATGCTAGACGTATGAAGTCTGTATATAAGGAACTGCCCATGTTGCAGTCTCCGCTAAGATGCGGTGATGGACGATATTAGGAAAGGGACAACTATTGCATTATCTGCTGTCTTGTCGTGCACATCCTGGAACCGCGGAATACTGGAATATACTGAGATCCCAGGTTTTGCGAACTATATTCCGAAATTGTACAATCGTGCTCCGAAGATAATATTCTATTTTACGACAACTATTTCATCCTCGGTAACTGTACTCCTAAGTTTGTATCTGCAATTCATTTGCGGTGAATGTCCAGTGAATTGTTAATAGTAGGACTTTCAGAGGACGCTATATAAATGTTCAGCTCCATACATGAGTAAACGACGTTAACAGAGAAAATTACCATCATCGTTGTTTGTACGAAGGCAGTTCGACTAAAGGACGACGTTTCGAAAGTAGCTGACTACTTGCGACTCAAATCCGACGGAGTCTTCCTCTATCCAGGTATGCTGTTGTGTGTTCTGAAATTTCCTTTACCTTCTGTTATCTTTACCGATGGAGAGACATGACTAAGTATATACCTTTCAGGCAATTATGTCCACTCACAGTAGGTGCAAGGCTGATTGACTTGACTACTAAAAAGCGATGTCTGTTTGTTTAGGAAACCAGAGACATAGGTATTTACCACTAATGCATAGGCACAAATAGGTATGTATATATCTTTGATGCATAGTTACCTCAGCTGAGTTTTAAAGTAGAGTTACTCAACAGCCCTATGGTAATAACCTCTGACCAAAAACCCGCCAGCCAATAACCCTCGGGCATTTATCCCCAAGGAATATAACACCCCCAGTTAAAACACCCCTAGCCAATAATCTCCAAAATTACCAAGTACAAATACGAGCAAATATTTAACACTTTCTAATTTCTTGCAAACAAAATTTTCTTATTTTAAATTGAAATAAATAGCAGTTTAGATAAGTGAGCTAATAAGAAATGTTGTATACAATCCAAGGCCAAAAATAAAGAAATGGCTGCTATAGTCGGCGACGATTTGCAGTATTCTGGCATTGTTGTTAGCACATCTTTTCCTCGGTAACGTGTTCTGTCAGTAATTAGTTACATCTGAGTTGCTGCAATGTCATCTCCTTTTGCAGATGCTTTAAGAACCACCAGAAATTCGATGATAGCCACCGATGCCTGCTTTAAAGCATCCTTCAATCCAATAGTTTAATTAGCAATTTCTATAGCACCGGTCATTAAGTATATGGGTTAATTAAATGCTCAATAAACTTCTTGTACAAACTCTGATTCTAGATAAGCCTGACTTGATGTCAATGGACTTAATCTGATATTATTTTCATTTCAGTTACACACATTATAGAGCCATTCTGTTATAATTTTATAGGTAGAATGTGCATACTTACGAATGAAAGGCCCAATGGCTTAATCCTTGTACCACCATTTTAGACTTGTGTCTTAGATATTTTTGAATCCTTTAAAGTGCTGAAGTCCAGCTTCATTGTTTTTCTCAAGTCACGAAATATTGCGAAACTGATCATCGAAAATTGAGTTGTCACCATCGTAGCATTAGTGGTGGGTCCGTTTAGCCGATATCGAACCGATATCGCGATATACAGAAAAACAGAAATCGACACAGAAGTCGGTATTCAAACACTGGAATATACTGAAACTGAAGATGAAAAACCGATAAACCGAAAAGTCGGTGTACACAGAATGCAAATATTAGAGCTATCATTCCCCAAATATTATTTTTCGTTCACAGAACAATCCGTCACATTGTTAAAAGTATTGACTGATGTGTCTCGTGATACTCGCCCGGTTACTGAAAAGAAACTAATAGCATATATGAATAAAAATAATAGGATCTCAATGCTATCGTAAATGACGCAGTCACTCGCACTGAGTTTGCATGGAAATTGTGGCGTCGAGCACTTGTTGGACCCAATTGTTTCACATAATTGTTTCTACCGTTGAATTTGCGGAAGACGAATGAACCAAGGACTTGTTCGGCAAATGTTGGACATCCGCAATGTACCGTAATATTAAAGATGAAACTTCATTAAGTTGCTGGTTTCCTTATGAGGCGTTATCTGCAGAACTAAAGGCATCCTAAGAACTGATAACACGACGTGTGGTTGAACACATAGGGCCTAAGTAAATGTAAATACAATTCTAATTTTAACATACAATTTTTTATTAGAGTAAACAACACAGCACAACAACAGAGTCGGATTATAAACTTAATGCATAAATATTTTGATTTTAAACAACCGAAACCGATACTGATATCGTGATATCTAGAAAAAGCGACTTTGAAAAATTATCGAGAAAAAAATAAACAAAAACCGATACCGACTCTGAACGGATATCAACCCAGCTCTACGCAGTAGACCTACTATCAGAATTATTTTTGTGATAAAATCCCACGGACACGGTGTCGTAAATGGAGTACATCAATTTTTATGTATATATCGAAGAAGCGCTATAAAAATTCTCAATTTTTTAAACTGAGACCGCTGTTGGTGTACATTTATTAATTCTCACAGCCTATATACACAGTTCGTCATGTATGGTGTGAACAACACTGATGTGTGTCTTGCCATTCTCGGCGCCACTCGACTCGGACACAACGTCAGCGTCTGGCCAGCGTCACCGGAAGTTCATCAGAATGTAAGAGAAAGTGGCCAGTCCGTCAGACTGGTCAAGTTCTTACTCACCCTCGTCGTCAACCCTTTGTTGTGCATCTTCGGATTGTTCGGCAACGTACTGAACATCGTCATCTTATCGCGCGGCCGGATGCAAGCGGCCATGAGCAGCGCCATCGAAAGATCCTCGCGAGCAGGGCTGATCGGGCTGGCCGTATCCGACATGCTCTGCTGCGCTGGCTCTCTGATTGTCACGATCTTCGGCCAGGAACAGGCATTGTTCGTCGGCGGCGATCCCCGCCTCTACGTACTCCTGTATGGTCCGTACTTTCAGAACGCCTGCATGAAAGCGAGTACGTGGTTGACCGTCGTACTGGCTGTGGAGAGGTACGTAGCCATCTGTCGCCCGATCCACGCTCGCTATATGGTCGACGTCCGTACCACTCGCGCCGCAATCTGCCTGATGTTCCTACTTACAGGAACTCTGGAACTGCCTACAATCTGGACATATCACGTGATCCACTTCACCTGCGACGGTTCCAGCCAGTACCACTTGCTCGACCAGGGACCGTTCGTGCTGAACGCGCGGCTCAAGACCGTCTTCACGTACATCTGGGCGGTACTTGGGTTCCTACTTCCGGCCGCTATCTTAGCCTACTGCAACGTCCATCTGGTCCGCTCGCTGCGCGAATCCTTCCGCATGGGTCGACTGTACCGAGCCAACTTCCGGTCTGCGTCTGCAGTGGCCAGCAACCGTTTGACCCTGACACTGATCTCAATCGTCTGCATGTTTCTAGTTCTTGTCACGCCATCCGAACTGCTCCACCTGTTCTACTACGCCGTCAACGGTGACCAGGAGAAGTTGGTCAGCATGGCCATCGTTGTCACCAACGTGCTCCAAACGGCCAACTTCGCCTTCAACTTTGTCCTCTACTGTATCGTCAACGTCCAGTTCCGTGAGACCTGGAAGGATGTTCTGTTCTGCGCCGTCCGCGACCGCAAGAGGTCAAGGTCGGGGGCCGCCGTCCGGACGATGCAGGAATTGTCCGGTCCATCAAGGATGCAGAAGAACAACCTGACGTGCATGTCGGATCTCGTTTGATGAGGAGGGCGACGTATGCATCAAGTTCGCGACTTGTAGACCTAAAAAAACGCTGTACTGATCATAGCAACTGTTACGGGACGATAATTGGAAGAAGAACCTGGCGTTAAAATAAAATCTTTTGTAGGAGGCAAGAGGGAAACTTTTCCCACCACTGGATTGGGATGAATATGTATTATCAGAATCATTTGTAGCGAACGATATGTGCTTTCGAAATCCAGGTTGCAATTTCTGAGGAGATTTGGCGCTGTATAAATGAGAATCATTTGTAGAGGATGATTTTTTGTGTTCCTAAGCAAATTCGTGCCTCGATTTCTATTATGAAAGAAGGAAACCGATGCATCACGGGATCAGACCATGCCACTGTGGCGAAGCATTTCCCAGTCATCACGAGGCTCCTGTCATGGGATCTTACCTTGTTTTCCAACCAAGAATAGCCTCAGTCTTGACGTTGACGGCATCAAGTGACCGATTCAGAGCGGGAGGATAATGGCCGCTTCAGAGAGTTGACGGGCAATTTACCCAACCGTTAATCACTACAATCCAATTTCAACTCCTCACTCCTTCCTACCACAACACGAGCCGTGTACCGTATCCTTCACTAAAGATCAAAGAAAAACCTGGAGTTGAGGTCGATTGTCGATATTCAGCGGCGAATAGTTGGACATAAACCCCTTTCATATTTGGCGGACTATGAAACTGATTCATCGCTACATCCCAATCTACAATAGCGCGTCACCTTCCCCAACCTCAGAACCTCAATTCGCCTCTGGCATATAAATCTCTGGCGCAAGAACAACCAAGCCGGAGAGGAGTATACGACCGGACGGTATATCTATAGCGGAGCGTAACAATACATCGTCTCTGTATTCTGCAACTAGAGTGTAACAATCAAACATTGGCGCTATATAAATGTTTCACGAAGACGCTATGCACTGATGGAGAGGAGATCAGGAACGGTAGCGGGCGTCATGGAATTGAGAGACTAAGCCGGTCCCATAAGGGAGCAACAGCGAAATAGCTTTCCAGCATTGCTCAGCTGACGTGCGATGATTGAATGTTGAAGACTCAATTATGGCGCTATAAAAATATCCCCTGCAGACGCGTAATTAGTGAACGGTAATAGCAAACTGGCGATACACAAATACGAAACTGCGCGGCGATGATTAAAAGCGATGCTTCTTGTGGGTGTAGACGTTTACATAAATGAGCGCTAAATAAACATTTCCAGAAGCTGCTGGAAAACAACAGTACTTGCAGTTTATTTAGATGTTGCAGAATTATTACGATATGAAGGCTCGACGTAAGTTTTCTTCATCATCTCCATGAGTGTATAAATCGAAAATATAAAGGCTCTACATGATGGTGAGGAGATCAGAAACCGGTAGCGGGCGTCTTCAGCGAAAATATCAAGGCGCTATATAATTCTCTCTCATCGTGAAGAACACAGACAGCGACAAGTAGAGCTCCAGATAAATATTCGTCACCGTTACTTTGAACTTTCACTTTGAGCGCCTTCGGTTGATACCTTGAGGCAGACGTTGCTATAAGTAACATTAGACGGATTCCGTACATGCAATCACGAAATGATTAAGTAGTATGGAATGCCGTCGCGGACATTTGGAATGTCGACTATGGAACTCTGTCGAAGACTGGCCTATCTGAACCTATATTATGCTTATAACTTACATTTTGAATTCAGAAAACCTGCATACGTTTGCAGGTAATTTAAAATTTTACTCAAGGCTCCTTAATGTATTTATTCATTTTTTTGTTTGGTAGTGCTGGTTTTATGGGGATTATTAGTTTTCATAGAAATATTAGTTTTATGGGACATGTAAGTTTTTGTGAGGACTGTTAGTTTTTGTGTAAAAATATTCCCCATAAAAACTAAAATATGTTAGTTTATACTGGGAGTGGTCGTTTTAATGGAGAATTTCAGTTTTTCAGAATATTAGCTTTTATGTGAATATTAGTATTATGGGAAATGTTAGTTTTCCTGAGGGTGGGGTGGAACCAAAGATTACTTGTGACATGCTTCCATCAACAGAAGACTTCAGAGGCTTGATCCTCGGATGAAGGATCTTTTGGCTGAAGCGCAAACACGACAACCACAATTCAACAATCAGATACATTACGGGCTACATAGCTTGACAGCGAATTTTCAATTTCATAAGATGAACCGGGATTCGAACCACGAACATAAATCTGAAAGACATTCGATTTGGCAAACTGTTTCACCTTGCCATCCTTATCGGACACAGTTAACGGGAATTGTCATTTGTAACGCAAACGTGTCGCCACTGACAAAATCGATCTAAATTCGATTTTCTTTCAAAGTTCTTTATTTGATGCAAGATTCCCTGGAAATTTCCGAATCCCCAGCCGTTAATTTCTTCTTCTCCCGCCTGTTAGAAATCGATCTTACTTCAACCTAATTAAAAAAGTTCTTTGATCGATTCGGCTCCGTTTGCGCTCCAATCAATTTACTCGCGGGCGCCAATGCAAAAGTCCGACGAGACAATTCTTTTTGAGGTGATTTGATCAATTTTGGATATCCCCGAGTCTGGGATTACTCGAATTCCTAGCCGTTTTCTCGTCTTTTTCCGCCGTTAAACTAACCCGGCGTCTTTTTTCACGGCATGTGATGCCAACAGTTGTCCGCCTTCTTACTAGTCTTTGTCGGCAATCCCTCTAACAAGAATACTGAGCCGAAGAAGCTCTAGAAAGACACAGCGTTGCTGGGGTAATGAATAATAGACAATGGCAGGTTTGGCGTTCCATAACTGACGACAACAACTATGGCCTTCCGTTACAGTGATAATAGTGCAGAGTTGTCGACGGCTGTAACGGCGCTGCTGACAGTCGTGACCCAAAAATGGCCGCCATCCGGTTTGCTCCAAAGACGCTGCTATGTTCGCTGGTTTTTTTTATCTCTGCAGGTGGCACTCAAGATTTGGCGTCATCTGTTGAAAGTGACAGTACTAAGACAGGTGCTGCTTTTAGACACCTGTCTTGCCTGCATCCATGGAGAAATATCTTTTTTCATATTTCCTCGGACTATCTATACATTTGGCGCCGGTTAGTAACTATCTAGATGTATAAAGTTTAAGGGTCAGACATTTTGTGCGTCTCATCGTGCGTTGGTTCATTTGGTTCAGCTCTTAGGAACAGACTTCCGGTGAACCTATGTACTGTTTCCACTAGCTCGGCTCAAGTTTAGATTCTCTTCTTATGTCAAGACATACCTGTATGCAGCGCCATCGAGAGATTATTAAAAGGCGATATATAAAAGCTCAATTACATAATACACATACCTACACAGACACAATAACACACACACATGTATATACACTTTTTAGCTGTTTGTCCCAACTTACCGAAGAAAAAGCTGCGTAGTTTTTGCCTTTCGCATACTGGTCCTCATTTATGGAATTCGCTCCCTGCTTTGAGGGACCCTTCTCCTTCTGTTATCTCTTTTTGCAAACAACTGAAAACATATCTTTCCCGCTACTCACGCTTTTGATGTGATTACATAAATTCGCGCGATGTAGGAGGCACCTGGACTCATAACAAGTAATTGCATACATTTTGAGTGGTACTCCCAGATTTATTTTTAAGTTATGGAATCATTTCCACTTCGGAGTTTTAAAAGAACGCTTACTTACTTCCCGAAACCAATAAATTCCGAGGCATCATTTCTACATCGGATTTTAAAAACATGGCCATAGGAAGAGCGCTGATCGAAGTCTGTTACAGAAGACGCAATAACCTTAGCCCTACAGCCTACTAACTGGACGACCTTCCGAAGTCTCGTCTCATTCAGTTGCCCGGGAAGTGTTTAAAAGTTGTGTGAGCCAACCTCAGCCACGTACAGACCTAAGGTGGATAAAATAAATGTGTGACGTAATATCTGAGTATATATCACCGTATTAATTTTTATAGTCTTAATGTTTATTTCAGTGGCACAGGTAGATATCTCCGTTGCCCAAAAATGTTGTGTGAGCATGCTCCTGCCTCGGCGTCACAGAGCCAAAACTTGTGTCAGCATCGGCGCCTTTGACGCCATGACTCCCGGGTTCCTGGTCTCATTAAATGATTCGTGAATATTAATTTTTATCTACTTTTAGACACCAGCTCATGTAATTCGTTCTTCGTCTGCGATTTGACTGCGCGTGGTTGGTTGTACAGTGAAAATATGCATGACTAGAAAACTCGACGGACCGAGTTTAATTTCCCGTGTCGCCGCCAGCTCCTTTGTCACCATAGGTCTGTAAATTCCGCTAGACCAGTGACCTGACTACCAAGAGCAACGAAATTTTGATATTACTAGTCAGTTAACTTAAGATGCCAATCGTGGTCTGTCGTTTGGCTGAAACAGTCAAACCTGATGTCTTTAATGGCGTTCCGTAGTCTGCAACATTGCTTGAGCAATACTCGTGCTGTGGATAATTTCGGTGCTGCTTCGTCGCAAAATCCGATGCGAGACTGACTTAATAGCTGCCCATCAAACGAAACCCAACTCCCTGTATGGTGAGTGCAGGATAAGGAAAAGGCGTTGGTCCATCAATCTCCAACAGATTTTTTGCATATATATATATATATATATATATATATATATATATATATATATATATATATATATATATATATATATATATATATATATATATATATATATATATATATATATATATATATATATATATATATATATAAAGCGTGATGATGGGAATTATGGACGGAAATGGGAGACGAGGAAGACCTAACAGGGAGTGGACAGATGATATAAGGGATTGGTGTACACAAGACTTGCACGCCTTGATAAGAACAGCACAAGATCGGGAACTGTGGAGACAAGTAACAATGCATGCAATGGACACCTACGGGCTCTCGGCCCGTGGATCATGATGATGATGATATATATATATATATATATTATATATATATATATTATATATATATATATATATATTCACACTGCTTCTTCTCAGACTCAAAGTAACATGGGTCTTCCCCTCCCCATACCCTCACTCCCGCCGCGAATCGACAACCTCAAATGCGGACAGAGAGAGAAAGAAAGAGAGAGAGAGAGAGAGAAAGAGAGAGAGAGAGAGAGAGAGAGAGAAAGAGAGAGAGAGAGAGAGAGAGAGAGAGAGAGAGAGTCGGGCGTGTTGAGTCCCAAGGCGGGGCATGGGGGCAAAGTCCCGGCTGCCAACGCTTTGTCATGCGCTTACGCACTAATATGGGCTTTCTGAAAGCCTCCTTTATTACGATATATGTGCTGGATAGTTTTCTCTCTCTCTATATATATATGTATATGTGTGTGTGTATTATATATATATATATTCACAAAATTCACGGTAATTGTAATTACGAGTCCAGCGTTGTGCCTCGTAATTCATCTGTTGATTCTAGAGAATTGAATTTATTTTCACTCCGTCGGATGGGACCCTTTGATGCCACAAGACCCCGAAGGCAGCAGCTGTCTATGGTTTGCGTATTGGGTAATCCTGGTCTGCTTCTCCTAACTCAGCTCAACTGACACTCTCTGCTCATCTTAATACGCATCTGTTTAGATCCATTAGACACTCTTTGCTCACTGCGCTTTTGAAAAATATTCAACAGGCGCTGTAGCCAAAGCTCATATGAATAAATAAATAACTAAATAAACGCAAAAACTTACATACATACATGCATACAAACATGCATATATCCATGCATATATATATATATACATGCATACATACATATGTACACATATACATACATGCATGCATACATACATACCTACATATATTCACACATACATACATACATATATATATATACATATATGCATACATACATTCATGCTTTCTGAACAGCTTTTACCTTCAAATGAAACCCATTTATCTACAGAGCGTAGAGAAGTGACTTGTACAAATAGACCGTTTTTAAAATAAACTTATGATTGTCTAGATTATTATTATTCCTCGGTCACAACGACAAACTTGAATCAGCATTTCTAAGATTGGTCTTGTGGCGTTCCATAACCCAACCTGGCGTTCCATAGTTGCAAAATTTAAGGTGCCTATAACGGCATTCCATAATCGATGATTAGGGGTTATCACAGTGACAAGCTCGTTCTACCGAATTACCAAATTACAGGTTGCTATGGTGGCGACTCGTATTTTCAGCCGTGTCATAGCCTTGTCCAAGAGACTGCGGCATGTGCCCGCAAAGCGGGGATTGACTGCCAGACGAGAAGTCATAAACGGCGCGAAACAAGATGGATCGACGGTTGACTGATTAAAGAAACTGATAATACGGTTCAAATCGCGTATTCATTAATACGGCGCTAAAAATCATTCGTCGTATGAGATTATCGACCAACTGCTTCCAGGTTCTTAGTTAAGCATGAGATTAAGAGTTTCCTGTCCTCGAGTAGAAGCGTCTGTCATTGGCTAGTTCAATCCGGTTTCTAGGTAGGACGCTTGTGATTGGCTGAAGGGATGTTACGGGCTCTGCGATTAGCTGGTTCGGTTTAATGTCGTCTGTCATTGGCAAGATCAGACGTTGCTGTTAGCTTGGGTAAGGGAAGACTTCCGGCTCAGCCCAACCCAGGTGGGATGCATTTTTCGCAGTCATTCGTGTCGAGTTGAATGGCGTTTTCCGAGAGCACCAACGAAAGCTTAGTCAAACAGGTGCTCAGTCAAAACAAAACTGATAAGAAGGAAGGGTTCCAGATAAGATCAAAGAGTCAGGCAGGCAGACAGTCGGACGGCCACGGTGGATGGTGCTTGGAATTGAACCGGAAAGTGAGATAAGGAGAAGAGAAAGAATCAGGATAGGATTTGTGAAAGAGGAGTGTTTTCAGTTTTAGGTGAAAGATCGGCGCACAAATTGCAAGGGGTGAAGTGTTGGTGAGTTCTTTGGATGGGTCTGGTAATTGTCGTAATGCAGTGAATAATAACGATGATAACCATGATGCTGTAGTTGATGATGATAATAACAATATTATATTTATTAAAGTGGTAAATTAATTAATGCCGTACAACGACAACCTTGGAAGTTGCTTGTTTAATATAAACGAGTGTCGTTTACGGCCGAATTAAATGCTCTTATCATAGCAACTGCATCCATTTAAAAATGGCACCCTAGTCATTGATTGCTTCCAATATTATGTTGTCTTTGTGTTGGTAGCAGGAATGGCAGTACAAAAACATGTACTTGCTCTCTGGGACCTAGCAGAGACAGTATTTCACATACAGTTGGCTAATTTTATTCGACGTCATGATGGCGAAGTTTCATTTGTCAGCTTTAATACAGAGTTTGTCTGGTTTATATACCGACGTGATGATGTCTTTTCATAGCTTAGAGTTTATACCACGGTATATGTTGATACCACCTCGTCGGGCGGCATAAGTGGGAGGACTACTACCTATAGTATAAACCTGTGTCCCAAACGTGTAAATCAGTGGCTTGTTTCTTCATAAGGAAAGCCAGAGAGTCACACCGACTGTAGCTGGACTGAGACGGTTCCAGTTGTTCACAACTGTGACGGCTCTGTTGGCCAAAACTTACTTTCTCACATCAAGTCTAAATCGCTTCTTCTGAAGCTTCAACTAACGACAGTGCATCGCCCATGCATGGTCCGTTGAGAAGAACTTTTCTGGATCTATATACATTACCAATTCCCTTCAAATCTTTAAGGTTTTCGACAATGTCATGTCGCTGAGTAGTATGAAACCGATGTGAATGTCGGCGTGAATAAGTGGCGCTGGAGTAAAAGTTGGCCTACAGTTCTACTTGCGGAATCTGTTTACTGGTAGTCACTACTGTATATCAAAATCATTGCGTCATTGCTTGCGTATGAGTCCATCACCGTCGACTTGCCACAGCACAGACCGAAAAACATGTATAGCAATGTCCATTGTCCCACCCACGTACGCCACCTAGTGGCAGAATGTACGAGTGAGCGAACACAGCTACCCTTAAGTGGGCGCGGCTGTCTGAAACCCTACTTTACGTGCATCCTTACGGTCATATCGGGCCTTCGACTTAGAAAACAAACACTCTCAGAAGGCCTCTCGGGTTGAGAGATTCCTCGGCTTAAGCGCAAACACGGCAACATCAATCGAGTATCCACCAGTCGAAGTGATATAGTTCGACAGCGAATTGTCAGTCATACTTGGCCGTCATACCCGGATGCAGATGTTGCTCAGGCGAGCCATTAGCCACTGGGAGTGCCAATGAAAGAAGCTAGAATAAGAGTAAGGGAAATGGGAAGGGAAATGGGAAGGGAAATGGGAAGGGAAATGGGAAGGGAAATGGGAAGGGAAATGGGAAGGGAAATGGGAAGGGAAATGGGAAGGGAAATGGGAAGGGAAAGGAAGGTTGACGTTTACACTGCGGCCCTGCCATATATACACGTGCTGAAACTCATCTCTGGCTATATTTGGCATACACTGTCAAACCTAGGCCTAATGTCTCATAAGTCCAGACAATTCTATGGCTAAGCCCTCGAGCTCTTCAGAAACAATTTTTACGAGTTCAGGCACATTTTAATTAAAACCAGATTAGGTTTAGAATAAGAGAACAAGAGAACCTCATTCGATAAATTCATTGAAAAATTAGCATTGTTGATCCATACAGCCGCTGTAGAAAAGCATGGCATTTACATTTACCAAGCGTCTGAAGTGCATTCTCAAAAGTTCACTGTAGTGTGTGCTAAGAACAGACAATTGAACGTCTATAACGCTCGCCGACAAATTTCCAGATGTCAACGCAAATTCAGAATCGCCTGTCGCCGGACATTTTTGTCTAATTACTACTAAAGGCCACAGTAGTGTCTGGCTAGAGGTCACCAGTAGCTGTGCTTTATTACTAGGCAATTGATGTGTATGAGCGCTTAGGCCTTAGTAGTGTCAAATGTCTGCAGGTTTTAGTTTAACTTTTAAGAGATGCAGTAGTGGTATAGCATCCCGTGTTTAACGACATCTTATTTCCTCGCAAGGACGTTGATGTCGATTTTACTTTACGAGATTAATAACTTATAACGGAATGTCATGTTTGGATTGCATTAGTTGGAAGATTGAGACACTTAGAAGAGGAATCTAAAACACAAGCAGACAAGCTATGTCTGTGAGCGTTGTGGCCGCACACCTGCCGTGTCTGCTGTTTTCAGACATTACTCTGATTCAGAGTGTAGGCCTAGATGTCGTATATTGCGAGCATACGAAGGTAGCAACGACGCAACATCCGGACGGTATGGCTTATTGATAATCCGAGGATTACTTTGTCCACTGATCTCCAGAATTATGGCCTCAAGAAAATACGCCGTTAATTCTGCTTCGTTATACGATCTTCAAAGCTGGACCAAGATTAGAATGACCGCATCAATCAACTGCCGGCCTGCCGATTAAGCAATCACTGCTTGACGTTCTCCCGCCTACTTCCTCGGAGCTCTCATACATATGGCAGCGCCTCTGAGTAGTTTTTTTCTAGCCGATACCAAATCGATATCGTGATACTGAGAAACAACTAAACCGACACCGAAATTGGTATTCAGAAAACCGAGAAAACCGAAAACAGATGAAAAACCTAAGAACACCGAAAAGTCGGTAAGCATACAATTCAGGTATCAAGATATTGGTTTTATATCACGGATATTATTTATCGTTCACTGAACATTCCATAACATTGTTGAAAGTTTTGATGCTGACAGTTTTCAGTTATGCATTGTGGTCCGTCAATAAAAATGCATACTAAATATATATATATATATATATATATATATATATATATATATATATATATATATATATATATATATATATATATATATATATATATATATATATATATATATATATATATATATATATATATATATATATATATATATATATATATATATACTGTCCCATCACTGAAATAAATGAAGTACGGCTTGTAGGATGCATTTGGGTCAGAAGACATCAATCAATTCCAATGGTGGGCAACCAATCAAAAGAATTTTCTACGTGTGGTCCAGGCCGATAGGAATTCCGATCACATCTGCGGCCAATTAGTTAATTATCTGGACATTTCATAAGTAAGCACCTCACAAAAGCGCTGCCTAAATGATGTTAATGTCATTAAGAATAGAAAGTACGTCAGCAAGCGAAACAAAGCATAGATAATGTATATCTTGAAACTCACCAGTGACGGGCGGGCAAACACACATGGCGACCAACCAACGGATTCCTATCAGGAGTTGACAGATGACACGATGTTCATAGTTCCAAGCTGCGTCGATAGTGGCAGTTCTCGACCAAACACACAGTTAATAAATTCTGCTTCGGAAGGTAGGGTCTCTGTGGGACTCTGACTGTGAAGGTCCTTCCTCTAAAACCTTCGCTATTTGCACACGGACCTTCGACCCGACCTACGCACAAGGGGGCAACACCTCGCACATCAGTCAGTTCTCCGAGCTGCATGTTGTGACAGGCATATATGGAGTCAGAAGTCTCTGGAGTCAGACTCAACCGTCTCGACTCCTTCTAATCTTATTGGGCAACCGGATTCGATTGGGACGTATCGGTTATTCTCTTCGTATGTCTGTCTTTGTCTCTCTTTTATCTGGTTACGTTTTGTGTTTGGACTCTCGAAGTCTTCACATTGGGACACAATCGGTATGAATTCAGGGAAGGCATTTTGTGGTTGTGTCCTTTCACGAGTTTTACAACCTCTTGTCTTCTTGCTACCTAGAATCATTCCGCTTCGCGACCTATAGCAACAGGGGCCCAAACCCTGGTAACTAATCCGTTGAACCGGTTGACGAATTGGACAGCGAACTTTACGGTTGTGATTTTCCCTGAATCACATGGAGCTTCCGTTGGTTGGACTGACTTATTTCCTTAACGGCACCGATGGGGTAGTTCTGTAGCGATACCCCATTCTGTGTATTTACTTTCCACTACAGGGACTCAGACCGTCTTGCAGAATGTGCACTTTGGGGTAGACCCCCCTATCTATTTTGCGAACTTGTCGTTCCCCGAGTTTCACACAACCTCTTGTCTGTCCGCTCTCGGGAATCAGTCTGCCTCGCGACCTTGCAGCAGGGTGGGTGCGCACCCTACTGCGACAAGGTAAGGAAAAGGAAAAGAATCAATCAGACCAAGAGAATAACCGATATGTCAGAGTCCGGATCAGGTTACTTAGGTAGATTAGGAGTTGATACTGTGGATACCAGCTCCAGGTATGTTTGTCACAACACACAAGCTCAGAGAACTGACTAAAGTGCGAGGTCGAACCGAGGTCGCACGGAGGTCGGACGAAGGTCTATGTGCAAAGAGCGAAGGTTTATAGACAGAGGACCTTCACTGTCATCGTTCCACAGAGACCTTCCAGTATCTTCTGAAGAAGAATTTGTTAACTGTGTTGGTCGAGAACTGCCAACACAGGTCCGGGTACAAGAACTTACTCTGTAAGTTGTGGTTCATGACAAATATACGCGTGAGGCTGAGAGTTTTACACGCGAAAATGGAGCGAGAGTTCTAGGATAATGCGGAGATGCTTTGCCCAATATCAAAGTGCCTAGGGCGGAAAGATATAGAGACGTGTCATAAGGCTCTTCTTTCCCAGGAACTAGGAAAACTAGTCTGAGGTTGTTGGCGGTAGTTCCAGAGTTACAAGATGCAGAACGGTGAAGAGAAAACCTGCTGTAAGGATAGCACACTCAAAGAGACATAATATTGCCGGGTAAGGAACGAACCCTGTTCTGAAAGAAGGCCGTAAGCAGAACGTAGCCCATCCAACGACCGCGGAAGAGGCAGAGTTGGATCCGGAATCAGAGCTTTACAGTGTTGCTATTCTTAAGGAAACGGTCAATCCGTGACCTTCCTTAGAGTGAACGGACACTATTGGCTGAGATGGCCCACAAGAGCAATTTTACTACGAAGTAGAAGAGGCAGTGATGTGGGTGGCTCCTGGCGTAGAACTGGGCTGGAGTCATCCCTGCCCCGCGAAGGAATGTACGGACCCCGAACCCACATGTTAATGTGTCTCTTTGGAAAAACTGAACAGAGTTTACTGACAATCGTAAACGACGTTGAATGAAGTCTCCACTTCTATGCGTTTTGTCATTTCTTTGATGTCGTTCAGGACTAAACTTGAGACTCGTCCTTGCAACATGATTACCAAACGCAGCCAGACTTCTGGTTTCTCTGATCTATGAACTTCTTCCGGTCTTCTCCGACGGATTTCGATTATCTACAAGGGTTGCACTTGAAGCGACTATCGATAGATGTCTTGTGCGTTATAATAACTACGCTATAAAAGTAATTAGAATAGAATATGATTAGATATTGATTGTCACCTTCGCCTCGCCCGCGAGATGTCCCCACTTCAATCTAGCGGAAGCATGCATTTCATTTTTTAACTAAATTAAAATTTCTTTTGTAGACGAATTTTTAATTTTCGGCTGTAACAGTACCTTTACGGGAGTTTAATGCAACAGAACACTTATACCCCTATATATAAAGTGCTTTTGTATGTCTCAAAAGTAATAAATCTGTCATTGCGCTTTTTTATAACTGTTCCATTTTTAAAATGTCAGGAGAATGTCTGCAAATTTCCGGAAATGGGTTTTGACGGTTTTCTTTCGTTGTTGAGTCTCAAAAAAACTTGGATGTCACGAAAATATAACACTCACGAATAATTTTACTTTAAGTATAATCTATCTCTGTGATGCCGTTTAAAAATTCAAAAGTAGGTATGCAAGGATAAATGTAGGGTGGGGTAGGGTAGAGTAAGTTAGGGTACGTTAGAGTAGGATAGGGTAAGTTAAGATAGGTTAAGGTAGGAGAGGATAGGTTAGGGTAGGTCAAGGTAGGATATTGAAGGTTAGGATAGAACAGGGTAGGGTCGGGCAGGGCAGGGCAATGGAGGGCAGTGTACGTTAAGGTAGGATATGGTGATTAGGGTATGTTAAGGTAGGTTAGGATAGGCTAAAGTGCGATAGGGTAGGATACGGTAGGCTAAGCTATGATATGGTAGGTTAGGGTATAGTAGGTTAGGGCAGGCAGGTCAAAGTAGGATTGGGTTGGCTAGGGTATGGTAAGGTATAAGGCAAGATAGGCAGCCTAAATATCAATTTGATAGACCGAAATAGAACTGTACTGCATTCAGGAAAACCTGGACGGAAGAACCCCAAGTCTCGTTAGCCTACATTACAGGAATCTAGGCCGACATTACGCATTGCACTGCATACTACACTACACATATTACGTATTATATTGCAATACATCAGACTGTAATGCATATTTCAACATACGATTTAACACGATGTAAAATTCGTAGGCAGAAACTGTAGCCTATGAATGTAACTGAAACGAAACGGTATTGAAAAGTTACAGATTTACAAAGTCGTTTTACGATACGCGTTTAAATGAACGAAGTTGGTTCAACTGTAAGTCTGGTTGTAACCCGTCTAGTGGATATTTGACCCCATTCTATACAACACATATTATATCAAAGTTTACAATAACTTTTGTACTACGGTCTACCTGACTAACAGATTTTCGTCGACACTAGAAACTAAATTAGAAGTCAAAGTTCAGAAAGCTTCTGCAATCTGGCGAACGTTAACAGCTGACACAATGTTCGTAGTACAACGCCACTCTCTAGATGGCAGACTGCTATAGCGGCAGTTGTAATAGTAATCGTAAGCTCGAGATTTCTAGAGCACCAACGAAAGCTTAGTCAAACAGGTGCTCAGTCAAAACAAAACTGATAAGAAGGAAGGGTTCCAGGTAAGATCAAAGAGTCAGGCAGGCAGACAGTCGGACGGCCACGGTGGATGGTGCTTGGAATTGAACCGGAAAGTGAGATAAGGAGAAGAGAAAGAATCAGGATAGGATTTGTGAAAGAGGAGTGTTTTCAGTTTTAGGTGAAAGATTGGCGCACACATTGCAAGGGGTGAAGTGTTGGTGAGTTCTTTGGATGGGTCAGGTAATTGTCGTAATGCAGTGAATAATAACGATGATAACCATGATGCTGTAGTTGATGATGATGAAAACAATATTATATTTATTAAAGTGGTATATTAATTAATGCCGTACAACGACAACCTTGGAAGTTGCTTGTTTAATATAAACGAGTGTCGTTTGCGGCCGAACTAAATGCTCTTATCATAGCAACTGTTGTCTTAAATTAGATTAGATCAGAATATATAGTATAATAGATTAATTATATACCACGCTTTAACTTTAAGCGACCGTCGATTGATGTCTAGTGCATTGTTACAAAGGCGCTATAGAAGTCCTCAGATTACCTTAGATTAGATTAACTGCGATGGTACTGGGCACTTTATACCTATAGGCTACGCATTCTGGCGACATTAATTTATGTTCTTAACAGATATTGTCTTTCGGAATGCAGGCTATATCAAAGATTCAAGTAATACTACAAGCCTATGTCATAGTAGTCATTGATACACGTACAAACAACAAATTTCTCGCACATAACGAGGATGTTCTGAAAGTAACGAACAGCGGCGGAAGATACACCGAACACCAACTCAAGTATAGATAGCTCTCGGTACAAAATCACCCACTTTACTAAGTACCAAAGATCTTATATGACACTAAGATATGACACTCGTTGTTTCCTAATTAGGCAACCCCCATCCCCCACTATCACATGTCTCTCGCTACATTTTCATGTGCAGACCTTCCCGCCTTGGACACCCATTACCTTATGAAATCCCAATCTCATGGTGGCAATGCAACTAATTAAGTTGCAGGCCCAATCAGCCAGGTCACATAGTTTAATTGGTCCAAATGAACGCGACTGTATCATATGACTCCAACCCCTTTCGCTGGTGAGGTGGCACTGCTGTTTTATACACTTGACCTCTATAAACACGATTTACACAGCGAATATAGGGAGTGTGATATCTTAGAGTGGGCTACTCTAAGATCTTTGGTAATACTTACGGCCAAAGAAAGGCGCTACATCATGTGAAAACTCTGAACTTCTGAAACTGATCAAATTTTCTGCTTAGGACGCGAAACAAAGGAAAAAATGGCGGACGCGTAAATCGATTCTGATTGGCGTGCTGACAGTTCGAATGCGCAGTACCGGAAGGAGTCGCCATTTTGGTGATCGGGATGCCAACTGGCGACTAAAGTAGAACCGGAACCATTGTTTCGCGGCGATGAATCGGCAGTTCTTCCGGTTCGACCATTGATCGAACGCGCTAAAAATAGACAAACCGGGAAGTTCGGGCGTTCAGTAATTAATTAAGCGCTTTTATGAAATAGTCTTACGCAGAAACAATGGCAACAGAAAGGACTATGGAAAACAAAACTGCAAAAGCACCTAAATTTTTAGGCCAATGCTTTCATCTTAGTCGATTGTTGAATCGATGGATCGATGGATCGATGGATAGATCGATGGATCGATGGATCGATCGATAGATAGATAGATTGATAGATAGATAGATAGATAGATAGATTGATAGATCGACAGACAGACAGACAGACGGACAGACGGACAGACAGACAGACATACAGAGGACGGCAATCAGTAAGACAGAGTGAATAAATCGAAGAGAACCGAAGAGGCGAAATATAATAAGTAAGAAGACCGTACGTTGACGATGGATCCTTTTGTCGTCAGCAGCCGGTAAACGATGTAGATGGGGATGCAGACAATGGAACTGCAAGTGATCACCCAACCGATGCCAACCGCCCAATCGGGATAGATGTAGTTGTTCAGCGTCAGGTTCTTGTAGTTGATGATCGACAGAATGAACAGGACCTAAAACAAAGAAAGCCAGGGTCAGGTCAGGTCAGGTCAGGTCAAGCAGTGTAACACAAAGTAAAGCAAGGACAGGTCAGACAAAATCGAACCAATTTACTTTTAAAGTTAAGATAAGCTAGATGGATTGATAAAAGGATGGACGAATGAATGATGGATGGATGATGGATGGATGATATGGTAGACAGACAGACAGACAGTCAGACAGACAGACGAACGAACGAACGAACGTACAGACAGACACACGGACGCACAGACCAGTCGAAAGGCCGAACTGATGAACGTCCAACAGACAGACAAAGAGATTGACAGGCAGACAGACAGACAGACAGACAGACAGACAGACAGACAGAGAGACGTAGACACTGACCAGCAGGAAGGCCGGACTGATGACCGCCCAGCATAGTAACCAGAATGGCCCTGGTCTGTAACCGATCATCTCCTCAATGTCGCTCGCAAAACGATTTACACCTGTCGCAGCAACAAACAAAGATCGCATATTGTAACTTGTAAAACTTATGTAGCGCCAAATTGACACTTTCCGGCCATATGAATGATCTTAGCATCTCGTTGTCATGTCCGGAATGACCTGACTTCTTTTACAGACACAAAATTCAGATGCAAGATACACGTAAATGATATAGATAATTCATGCCGATAGAAAACAAGATACATGTAAAGATGTGGATACGGGATACAAGATACAAATGAATATACAAGATAGATATTGAAGTTAGAAAACAAAAGCAGAAAAACGAACGAGACGCAAGACAGATTCGGCTGGGAGTCAAAGGTCATTCTGCGGTTGCAGGAACGTTGGAAAAAGTGTGTTCGTCTAGTAGCCGAGCTAGAGGTCTGATTAATCGCCAGATGACAGCGTCTGTGCTAAGCTCCGATATATGTTGACCACCACCCTACAGCATGTGCTGGATATTCAAGGCGTAAGCATCGCTGCAGAAGAAAGGTATGACTTCTCCTTCGAATTTAAAACCCGATAGAAATACAGGACATGTATTCCATCGTTGATCATTTCCTGCAGGACTATCGTAAACGTAATTGTAGGCCTAATCGTAAACTAGAAATGCTAAAGCGCATCTTAAAAGCTAAGGGCAGGGCACCAGCTTATTCACAAGCGCTGCGTCAAGTCATTGGGGTTATCCAAAGTTGCCATGTCAAGAACCAAGTCCGGATGCCAGAAGACCAGAAAGAGAAGGGGGGAAGGAACCGTTAGGGTGGGTTGTGTTTAAGCTGAGAGAAATGGGAAGTGAAGAAATGTTAACACATAGAAATCACGCTGTCTTTAACGTTTCGTCTTAAGCTGATTAAGGGTAGGTAAATGTATATATGTAGAGAACTCGAGACCACATAAAGGAAGCCGTGTAATCTCAGCTTCAGTAAAGGCAGCTCGTAACGTCGGCAGTCAATCCTGTCCTTTTAAGGCGTCATATTAATAATAGTCACATTCACATATACGAATATATTGTTATTGTCGTGTATAGTTTAGTTCTTAGTTTTCTTACTTAGACATTTTATTGACAGAATACTGTATGATCTCAATAACAACATTCAGTTCAAAATCAAGATTCACAGCGATTGGTGCAGAAGTCAAAAGGTCAACACAAAAAGGTCAGAAGGACCCGTTAAGGTTGGATTGGCCTATTTTCAGATAATATTTCGGCGGTAATAAAAGTACTTTTATTATTTTACATGCACAGTACGGAGGAGTGCAAACAGAAAATGAAGTTGAGGAGTGTATAATACACGAATCAAATGAACTATGGACCATTGAAATATTAATAGCTTAATACATAGAAATCAAGCAGTTTCTAACTGTTTTTTCTTAAACTGCTCAAGAGGGAGGGTAAATTTATGACGTCATTTGGAAGAGTATACCATACAGAATGGCCAGAACACTTTTTAGAGAATAATTTCATCCTAATATGTGCAATATTAGTGCCGTAATTTAACAAAATTCTTGTGTTATGACGGTATGCAGCAGTTCCTTGATGGAAATTAGCATTTAATGAAGGCCTACTTGGTAGTAATTTGTAATGATAGCGGATCCCTCCTTATAAGATAGAACCAAGTGCCGGGGTTATCTCCCGTAATGTCACATATATATATACATTTATATATACACATTATATGTGTATGTAACTGAACATTTGTGTAGCGCCTTTCTAAGAACCTGCCTGAGGCGCTTTGTAAGGGAGCCGATGGGTTTTCTTACCGTAGAACCAGTTGACTGCGATTGCTTCGAGGAAACAAATGAAGAGAATGGAAATCGGAGCGCCATGAGTGTCTAGCAGGTTAAGAACGTAGTTTCCACCCTTAAAAACCAACAAAAACTAGCATATAGTTTAGACAAGTCTTTAGTCGTTTGATCCCTATAATTGCACTTCGAAGTGAGAAACACTTTCGAGATAGGTCACATGACAATGTGCAAAACATGAAAGGTGAGTTAAGAGTGGCATAAGGTGTCATTAAAAACTGGACATTAATAGGCCTAACTTTGATTACAGCACTCTGCCTGCTTAGACACGTTTAAAACGTTCTAGTTTGATACTATATAGCTGTCATTGCGTTTAATCAATGAATTTAACCCCGTCACTGCCTTTAGCCGGGTAGTGCCAGTCCCAAGCCTGGATAAAGGAGGAGGGCGACGTCAACGGCCTTTGATGCCATAAGATACGACTCACTGAACTGATATTGAGTATTGCGCTCTCTCTGTCAGGTAATGTCAGAAAACGTCAATGTCCCAGACAGCATTTAACAGTGGATAAGTAAGCACTGCTTACGACGTACTGGTGCCCTGAAATAGGTTTCAAGTAATTAGACGAACCACTAAGTAATTTGGATAAACCATTGGCGAGATGTCAGCAAACTAAGGATTGAACTGTAGCTTGGCTGTTGTACAAAACAGTTTTCAGTAAAGGCTTTAAACTAAATTGTAGTGTCGGACTATGACGTCATGAGGTGTGGACTCTGGGGAGATATATATTTAGAAGGCCGTGAGAAGAGAGACATTGTATAATAATGGCGGGCAATGGACAAAGGAGTTTGTTTAATGAATAAAACGTTTGATAAGGTTAAATCCTGTTGATATTAGTAGTCCGTAGAGACGCTATATAAATGACCGGAGTAGGTGAGCCCCACTTACGTAAGTGGCCGTTGACAGAGCGCCGAGAAAGCAATAGACGACCAGTGCTAAGACGAACAATTCCCTCTTTCTCTTGATTGAAGGCCATTCGTCACAGACGCCAGTGATGACCGCTTCCAGTCCTCCGAACTGAAGTGAACAAAATGCTATCCAATACAATACAATACAATACAACGCAATGACATGCTATGCAAAGCTATACTCTGGTACACTGCACTATACCCTGCTGTACTGTGCTATGCTATATCCTCTCCTATCTTACCATGTTCTATCGTATTCTACAATACTATACCACACTACATTACGCTATACTATACAATACAATTCAGTAAAGTGTGTAGATATTCAAGTATATGTCGTGCGTATATATGTTGGTGCGCCTGGCATGCGGTGTGATAAGCTGCCCGCACAATTCGAACTATAATACGGTAGATAGACGGCAGACATATAATATTCATGTAATCGGTCCTGCACTGAGTGCGCTTTTTCAGTTATAATGAAATATATAATTTTTAATATAAACTATCAGCAATACATCTAGCCGTTAGATACAAGAAATAGTTCATCTGCTTATGTTGCAGAGTTAATTCTTTAGCTGGCTCTCTGCTATCCATGCTGTTTCCGAAGCACAATGGACTGTTTCTTAACCCTATTATTAATATAGTGTGTCCTGTGATGCTGATACATACATAGATGCTGGCAATTTTATAAAATTATACAAACATATCTACAAATGTCTATATGTCTGTCTAACTAACATCATATGAGCTTTATAAATCAACTGGCTAACACATCAACATAGATAAATGCAATTACAAGGAGAATTACTACACTACACTGCATTATACAATGCAATGCAATGCAATACAGGACAGCCGAGTGTGTAGATATTCGCGTATATGTCGCATGAAGGTGGTATACCGTGCTGTCGAGGCCAAGGGTGATCAGCATGAGGAAGAAGATGATGGCCCAGAAGACGGATCCCTTGAGCGTCGCTATGGCCTCCGGATACACGACAAACACAAGACCCGCTCCTGCAACGGGAAAGCTATGCACCATCGACGTCCCGCTAAGTAACCGTAGGTAGACAGATGATGGGTAAGTTGATGAGTCGATATATGTATGTGTGTATGTATAGATGGATGGATGGATGGATGGCTGCATGTATGCTTGGATGCAGTATCGTAATATGTGCCCTCTGGGCCAGCATCTGGGGGTGGCTCTGGCCAGAATCTAAAAGAGGGGCCGCTCAGAGCCTGATAAAGCACGAAATTGACCCAGTTCAGTAATCTGCGGGAGGGGTCAAATTTGAAGATGCACACCTAGATAGATACAAGTGAACAGACAGACAGACAGATATGTAGGTAGGGAGGTACATAGATGGGTGGATGGATGGATGGATGGATAAATAGATAGATAGATAGACAGATAAATATCGAAAGAAAATTAATTGCAAAAGCAAACAAGTAAATAAATAAATAAAATTAATTGCAAATGAAACACAACAAATAGATAAAAGTAAGTAAATTAAACTGAGATTAAAGGTTCACCAGTAAATGGATAAACAGATATTGAAAGAAATAAATAATTACAAAGACGCATCAGAAAAGGAATGTAAACAGACATGCTTAGCAGAAGAAGTGGATATGAACTTAGCGCAAAAAGACCTCTTCAGAGCTTCATAATGGCGTCGATTTCTATTACACATTTACACTTAAAATCACCTTTACAGTTACGATTACATATTTACATTTACAATTTGGTCTACCTTGTTCTGCCACGCTATCTACCGTCGTTCCCTGCTTGTAGGCCATGTAACCGAGAACAGAGAAAACGACGAATCCAGCCAAGAAGCTTGTTGCGCAGTTGATGATCGACGTCACCAGGGCGTCACTGTTGCAGACAAATCAACAAAGGCAGACGACATTCTTCGTTATGTCTAAATACAGCAGATTAGTGTCTGTTGTTACCAGACTACTTTTAAGGTTTGTCTGCTGTCACTTGCCAGTGGAATTGTATATCAGACGTTAGTTACACTGTTCCAGCAGTGACGGAAATAGAGAAATTTCAAGGTTTCTGACTAGAATTATTCGGGCTTGACGGATTCACTCACGCGTAGCAGTTGTTGTGCAGCTTGTTGTAACTGGACAGAGCTAGAAGAACGCCGAATCCAGGACCAAGAGAGAAGAAGATCTGTGCAGCTGCATCTATCCACACCTGGAAACAAGTATTGTGATGCATGTCATGTTATGTCATGTCATGAGAGGTGTGGTAATGTGATGAAATGCAGAGTAGGTAAAGTTATGTAATGTAAGGTGAGATAAAGGTAAGTTAGCGCTTTTGTGAGATACTTGAAAGGCGATAAATTAAGTGTCTTGATATGTAAATATTCATACATACAAGGTAAGGTAAGGTAAAACAAGGTAAGATGAGCTCATGCAGTATCAGTTAAGGATATACCACAGTTAAGTACGGTACGACATGGTACGGTACGGTACAATACATTGTAATATGGTACGTTACATTACGGTACGGTGTGGTATGGTGTGCTACTGCATGGTATGGTACGATAATGGTACAATAAGGAACGTTGCAGTACGGTACGATACTCTATGGTACAGTACGGTTATGATATGGTACGGCTATGGTATGGCATAGCATGCTATATTACAGCACGGTACGATATGGTATGGTAAGGTACGGCGCGTTACATTACGGTGCGTAACATTACGGTATGGTACTGTGTGGTAAATGTGCTTACCCCAATGTCCTTAAGCTTTTCGAAATCTGGTGTCAGATAATAGATGATTCCAGCGCTAGAGCCAGGGAGAGTGAGGCCCCGGACGAGAAGAATGAACAGGACGATGTAGGGAAGGGTGGCAGTTATCCAGACAGCCTGGAACGATTCAAAACGATTGCACTCGATTTAAAGATCGATAAGAAAACGACATGTACCAGTCAATTGATTAAATCAATACACCGATCAAATAATCAATCAATCAGTCGATTAATCTATTAGTCAATCGAACGATTTGATTAGATTAGATTAGAAAAGACCTTGCCGGAACTTTTTATGCCCTTCCAAAGAGAGAAGTAGACCATCAAGAAGACCGTCATCAGGCAAAGAGCAATTGACCACTTGATCGTTCCAACATCCTGAATTCCATTTGATCGATACATCTCTAGCACATTACGCCTGAAAATCAATCATATCGTTACTCAATTTAATCGATGGATCGATCCATTTCTCCTTTAGTGAGTTTAATAAGAAAATGAGGCACTGATTTCCAAATTTGGAGTAGAAATAGGTAAAGGGAAGCGAGCAAGTTCCAGGTATGATTTGCAAAGAAAGGCAACTTCTCCAACAAGTCTATTCAGTCGAGGTTCACTTACGAGAGAAAAGGACGGAGTAATACTGTCCTAAATTGAAGAAGATGTGACAGACTGTTGGAGCTAAATTTCTTTGAGAGCAAGAAAATCTACCAGATTATCCGATATGCAAATTTAGAGAGAAGGAATTTATTTCGGATAGAATGGATGGTAAGGTGGCAGAAGTTAACAGTTTAAAGAAGGCGAGTGTCAGAGATTAGCTCAATGTCACTAGAGAGAAGCAACAGATGATAAACTAGTAACCAGTATTTTCGGTGTGGTTTCAACCCAGGTGTAGAGTTAGAGAAATGGAAGTAGCCTATTTTGAGCGAACAGACCGAGACAGAAAAAAGCTTCCTGGTTATATTAGACATGGCCGGTAGTATGAGATAAAAGGAATAGGCTTCAGAAACATGGTAAAATGAAATAGAGGCAAAAAGATGCCTGGGTAGACTGAGGACGTATGTGTGAAAGTGAACATAAGAGGGCTGTAACAATGAGATTCACAGTAAATGATGTGTGTTTTTTATCTGTGTTGGGAGAAAACTTGCGAAGATGCAGATGGTTTGAATGATCAGCACAACATGGCCAATCCTAAAAATATCTATCTCATCAATCCAACCATCCATTCATCCATGGTCCTGCGCATTCCTTATACGGCATGTCACCAACTCGGAGCATGAAGCACATCCAAATGATGGAGATGATTCAAACAGTCTCCAGCTGTTTGGAAACACTGCATGTTGAGACAGGAAGCAGGAACATGCTTCTTGTCTACGACCTATGACATCGGGCCACCCCAAGAGGTCGGAAGAGACCAGTTGGACGCCCTCGCTACACATGAACACAAGAGAGCGCCACTGATTAGTTTTTGCTTGAAGAGGCGCTATACAAATTTAAAATTACAATTACAATTACAATTACAAAGAGAGGTGAAGTACTGCATGGCATGTTAGTCTGCATACTCGAAGAATTCTTGGGCAGCTGAAGCGGAACGATTGGTCGTCTGGTTGCTGAGGCTGACATTTTCGAAGACGTCCATGGTGCTGCAGTTGGGAGTGTTCCACCAGTTGCCGCAGCTGGCCCACGGAACCTCATAAGAGAAGGACGCGAACAGAAAGTAGACGGACCAGGCGATAATCGTGTTGTAGTACATCGCCACGTAGCTTGCGATGAAACAGATCCCGAACCCGATTCCTGTAACGCAACGTAGCGTAGTCTAACATGATACAATGTAATGTAATTTGACCTGATCTAATCTATTCTGATCTGGTCTGATGTCTTATCAAATACTGAAATCGTTTCAGATCCTATACAGTCCTAAAAATGTAAGTGTGCCTCACGTGATCCAGCAAAATGAACTTAATGATCTTGTACGAGATCTGAGCCTGTCAAACAACGAGCTAAGCTTTTAGGTTCAAGACTTCAAGAGCGGAATCTTCTGGCCAAGGGTACAAAAACATCATTATTTAGAAAGAGAAATGTGGTTTTATCTTCATTTTACAATATGCAGGATTGATTGTGTTTCTGCACTGATATTTCAGAGCTGATGGAAGAAATAAGAACAACTCACAAACCTATGGAATGACGTCTATTCATAGACCCATCAAACTTCAGCTTAAAAACTGTGCTTTTGCATAAAGGAAATCAAAAACCTTCTGTCCCAGTGTCACATTCTGTGGGAATGAAGGAAACCTATGAAAGCATGGAAAAAATACACACCGCTATAAAATACAATCAGTACAAATGGCAGATAGGCCTATGTGGTGATCTGAAAGTGATTGCCCTGCTGCTTGGGCTTCAATGTGGCTTCCCAAATTTTTCCTGTTTTCTATGTTTGTGGGACAGTAGGGCTACAGAGAAACACTACAAAACAAAGGACTGGTCCAAGAGAGATACTGTAACTTCATTCCGGGGAAGATTAACATGAATTATAAGCCTTTAGTTAGCCTTTTCTTAGCCTTTCCGAAGCTTGGGTTTATGAAGAATTTGGCAAGGATATTGCCAAAACCAGTGATGGCTTTTTGTAGTTAAAGGGAAAATTTTCCAACGTAAGTGACGCTAAACTCAAAGAGGTTGTCTGTTGGTCCGCGGATTAAGAAGCTACTGAATGATACTGACTTTTAAGAAAAATCAAATCTGAAGTAGCGAGCTGCTTGGAAATCATTTACGTCTGTGGTTAAGGTTTTCTGGGCAACCAGAAAGAGGAAAACTAACGTCAGCTCATTCAAGATTTTCTTAAAAACTGTGAAAATCTTAGCTGCATGATGTCTTTAACTTTCCTAAGATCATACGTCCAGGCCTATGACGTCACACGTAGAGCTGTATTGATGCACGATATTTTCTCCACAACACCGAGGTGCCGAAGTTACCTCCATGCCGAAATTATCCCACTTTACCCTATCATTATTTTTAAATTGTTATTATTAACATTAGCATTCTTTCAGAATGTTCGAGAAACTTTAGAGATGTTTTAAGATCTGTATTTTTTGGGGGGGGATTAGTTAAAACCAACACTCATTCACTCATTTTGTGGTGAGTTAAAACAAAGATTCATTTTTGGGTGATCTAAAACCAAACCTCATTTGGTATTGAATTAAAAGTAACCCTCGTGTTCTGGCTAGTGTTCAGGTTGGTGTTCATATTATGAAGCGCGGCAAATGACCTCTGACCTGGAATCATCGTCCTTAACGATTAGCTTTGCATCCATTCCACAAGTTCAATGTCATGGGCTACCCCTCTATCTATTGCCACAAATTCCTACCCTCCGCCTTTCAGACCCTGAGAGGCTCTATCCTCTCCCTGGGGTTCAATAAAACCCTGGTCCTACTGACTGTGCAAAGACAACAGCAATCCAACAAGTGGACAACATTTTTCGGGCTCTGGACGCCAGTTCAAAAAGCAAAAGCTTTGGCCACAGAAACACGCAAACATATATCGGCTAAAAGCACTGACGACAGCATGCAGTCAATACATCGCCCGCAAAACACGGTAACGAGACTCGTTATCGTGTTTTTGCGGGCTTCCAATTCGGAAACCGTTGCACAATCAGTACCTCCTCCTAATCGCTGTCCCTGGGCTAAACAGCCGTGGCCTAAATACCGGTGGCGGGTCGAAGGGTATGCTGGTGGAGGGAAGGGGTAGAGGAAAGAAGAGAAGGAGAATAGGTGGCTTTAAGTAGGGGCCAAGGAACTGAGAGAGACTGGGAAAGAAGAAGGCCATGTGGCATCAAAGTAGGTGAAAAGGGAGAGAGAGATACAGAAAAAGAGAAGATGAAGATGAAAGCGGTAAGAAGATAGAAAGACGGCGGAAAACACGAATGTATCGAGAGACGGTCGTTGGGTGGGAAGCGTTGGGCAATTAAGGGGCGTTCGATTCCCTGGACCTCCTCTCTTCCTAGGTGGATTCGATTCAAATCGGCGATGGGTGCCAAGCCATTCGACGACCAATTATCCAGATTTTGTCCTCGTTAGATGGCGCCATGGGTCTGGGTTTTCACCACTCCTCTCCCACATGCCCAATCCTCTATCTTTTCTCATTCTGTCTGTTTGTCTGTCTCTGCTTCTATTTCTGTATCGGTATCTGTATCTGCCTGTCTGTCCGTCGTCTGTCTGTCTGTCTGTCTCTGTCTCTGTCTTTATCTTTGTCTGCGTCTCTGTCTCTGTCTCTCTTTCCATCTGCTTCTCCCTCTTCTTGGGCTGCGGCAATAATTAACGCGGCAATAGAACTTCGTTTGGACATTGATGAAATCTGAACTGCTTGAGCAAGCGATGCGATCTAGGGACCGTTCTCGTCTAATCTTGTCGCTTCTCATCTCATCCGATTGCGTCCGTGTTATCTTATCTAATCTCAGACCATTAGCATCTCAATCCTCCATATCTTGTCTGGGTTCTACAGATATCGCGCCATCGAAAGTTAATTGTTGCATCTCATCACAACACAATTGTTGTTATATTAGTTGTTGTTGTTACCAATACTTCTATTATCTTTATTATTGCTCTTATCAACAATAAGGATAAGTTAATATTATTACATATTAATGCCATTATCATCATCATCATCGCCGCCATCACCATTATCATCATCAACAGCAGTAGCAATAACATCATTTGTCAATGGACAGATTACCAATATCTCCTTAAGAAGCATCTTTTAACGCAGCAGTTGTGTGTGGGACATGACATCAATTTTACCTTGTGTCTTGCCTTGCCATGTAGTGCGTAACTTACCCTGACTTACCTTGCCCAGCTTACGGCTGGCCTCACCTCATTTTGTCTCATATTAATGAACCTGACTGATACGGGATAAAGACAATGGTGCTTATATGGTCACTGGGGTTCGAAAATAGTTCGCAGGGGAACGCCTCTGATACGATTCAAAACAACGAAACCATTAGAACCTGGGACCACAACCCACGAGCCGCGTGTGGCCCCTGAAGCTGTTCTGACAAAAGTGAAGTGGCTTGCGAAAAGTAATTGTATGAAAGAAATTAGAACCTCATTGGAGTAAGCTGACTAAGAATTTTTCGGCCTATAACAAATTGACACAGCTCTATGCTGGCATATTTCTTAGATCTTGATCAGTAGCTCTTTCTGCATTCTTGTTCCGGTTCTGTGACAGTCATTCTAGAAAATATTTACTTCATTGGCTTCAACAGCGTGTGCGATAATTAAGACAAAGCGTTATTTTTAAAAGTTAAATTTAACATAATGTAAGCCGCAATTATTTTGATTGATTGACTCTTTTATTGATCCCAGATTCAACATATCAGGTTACACATAAACGTACAGTTTGCCAAGATACAAAAGGCAAACCCAGATGGAACCAGAGTCCCGCTTAAATAGGGTCGCCAATTAACATCAATGGCAATCGAAATGTAAACAAAGCAATTATCATTATATAAGCATTAAATAAGTTATGTACAATCCGTACATAAATGAAACTGAAAACAAAACTATGTACAAGTCCAATGCATTAGACAGTTCCACAAGAAACTCCGAAAAAGAAGCAAAAACTAATATAGTTATGATTTATTTATGATTTGAGATATGGCCACTTTTCAGCTTTCATGTGACTCTGAAAGCAGGAATTTTTAATAGTTTTCAAGACTTCATAGAAAAGATAAATTTATTTATTTCATGCGTGTTCAGTGGAATCTATTTCTCACGAATACCAACTGGTTGTCCTTGATCTTCAGTGTTCGGGTGAACTGAAAGGTGCCCTTAAGGAAACTATTATTTAACAATTTTCAGGAATCTTTGTTGCGGAAAATATGGCAAAATTAAGAATTGGCTATACAGCTGTTTTTAGTATTTTGAAGCATATTTCTGCGAACGATCGTTCTGAATCATGGACCTCAAAATGATAACAAACTTAGATCGAATTTGACTGATAACAACCTGAATTAGAGCCAAATGCAGAGAAAGTAGTTCAACATATTCGGTTATATGCATCTCATTAGATTAGTATGAACATATTAGCAATTTTCTTGAGCTTAGCATCCAATGGCTGGTATTCAATTCATTTCAATTTGGCCAAGTCGCTGTTGTATGTACAGCATATGACGTTGCATTTGCGGCCCTTGAGTTGTTTTAGAAAATGCAATCTAGCCCTTGGCCAAAGAAGGTTATGCATCCCTACATCAGAAGGTCAAAGGTTACCTGTAAATGGGTCAGGGTAAGAAGAGCTTCCAATAACCTTGGCCGACATTTGACCTAGGACTTTATGATATGCGCGCATGCTTGCGTCTGTGTCATCTTACTGTGTGTGCATGTAATTGTTTGTGTGCATGTGTGCACTTGTGTGTGTACGGATGTGTCGTTAAGCAACGTGTCCTGTTATTGGAGTTTGCCGTTCTGCAGATTTATCATAAATTTCAAACCCGATTTCCTCCCTGCTTTCGGGGAGAATATTAAAACACGTGTATGCAGGTGCAAGCTCATGTATATACATGTAGGCCTATGTGTATATGCATGTGCATGAATATGTGCATGTATATGTTTTTATGATTATGTTTTTATGATTATCTAAATGTACAGAAGCAAGTTGTAACCTGCTATCACTGGTAAGGATGGAGTGAAATTACTAGTGGAAGGAGATTAAGTGGCGGCAGAAAGATCTCATATGCAAATAGTCACATAAAATTCCAACTATATATATATGTAGCTTAATTAATTATATATATATATATATATATATATATATATATATATGGATTATAGTCCCATGCTTATATGTGTGTACTAAATAATAGATGTCATATATCCTTAATATATCCTTATATTTCTTCTGCTCCTCCGATTCGCATTTCTGTGTGACTGCGCGTGTTAAAAATATTCGTAATAGTAATAATAATTATATCATATACATTTAGATCTTAGTTATATTTAACACTTTGTACACTCTATATATACTTATATATTATATATAGACACAATTTTACATGCCTAGATAAATAATACTTATACGAAATTAATGTGTGTAGGTTGTAATGCGATTATGCTAGGAGTACACTCGGAGATAAGTTTTATAAATCGTGGGGCATTGTCAGAACTAGTAGATCGACATGGTAGGCGATTGTTTGCGCGCTCGCCTTGTGACGCTGAGTGTGGGTCGGGTTCCTCTGAGACGGTTACTGTGTAGGAACCTTGAGCAAGTCCTTCATGGGTAACAGTTCAGTGCCATTGATTGGTGCCTAATCATTATACGTTGGCGCTGTATAAATATACGAAATAAGAAATGAAAAATATTATAATTTGTGTCGAGCATAGATCGCAGTTGTGCATTATTGCTGCTTTTTGCAAATATATTTTAAAAGTTACTTTCGCATTAGCAAATCCATCTGATGCAGTTTAGACTTCAAAGTTAAATACGCGAATTTCAACTTGACAAGACAAATTGATGCAATAAGACACATATCTTGACCTCAGTTTGCATCAATACTCATTTTCTGGGAACGAAAACGCAACTCACTCAAGCGAAACGATGGGGGACTGAGTTGGCGCCAGGCATTCCACGGAGGTCACTCACCCAACTGCTAACCCGGCTTCCTTTTGCTGAAAAACGTGTGCGCCTATCGCCAAAACCACTATCTCCGTGTCGCATGCAATGACAAGGTCAGATCAACAAAACCAATCGGCCACTTGGCGCTCTTCCACGCCGTGCATATCGGAATGTGCTCCGAGCACACCCTGTTACGGCCTGGAACAGAACCAATAATATGTCGCAGAAGCCCTGATGCTACAAGTGGAGCTTGGTAATAACTGCGCCTGCGCTAATGCCCTTTCCTGTAGCCAGTGCTGCCAAGGCTACGCGGAAGAGTAGGGCGCGTTATATGGCGCAAAAAGATGCAATGGTAACGAGACAATGGAAAGAGGGATCGAGGAGAGAAATCAAAGGGTTAGCAGATCAAGGACAGTCTGTGTGCGCAAGTGAGTTGCGTTTTCCAAGGCATTAGTAGACGGGAATATGGGTCCGAGAGTGTATCGAGGAGTCATTGGGAAGCGTCTGGGGTTAATAAACAGGTGGCTGGCTGGGTGGATACAAGAGCGAGTGGGTGATTGAATGGGTGGGTGAATGGAAGGATGTGTGGGTTGGTGGATGAATGAGTGGGTAAGGGAAGACAGAAAAAGAGAATGTCAGATGGCCACAGTTACTAGAAGAGGCAGGCCCAAAGACAAAATCACGGACACAAAGAGAGACACGCAGACATAGACAGACAGAGGCAGCCAGATAAACAAACAAGACAGGTAAATTTCAATCCGTCCCGAGACTGGAAGCGAAACATCCGGGGTCATAAGGTCACATTTCAATCAACCACCCGCTCTCTTCCTGCTCCTTTCCTATCTCCTCCTCTTCTTGTACTCACAAGAAACGGTTCTCCTTTATCTGCGTCGTTCTAACAAAAGAGCTGAAGCACTTCATGTGATCTGGCGCTAGATTAATCGAGAACACTTCTACGTCATCATCCGTTGTTCGCGCCATTTCGCAGAAGCAGACGAGCCACACCTTCCTATATACGCGAGACTAATGTGATGGAAATCAATGCAAGGTAATGCAATGCACAGCTATGCAACGTGATGTAGTGTAATTTGGATCTAGTTGAATTCAGTTGGATGTATTGTAAGACAGTGAAAGAAAAATAATGCAATGCAATTAATGTAATTTAATGTAAAATGGTGTTATTGTGGCTACATCGCTTATTTGTTGCATGCTTTTATAAGCAAAATCCCGGTTGAGTAGGGTTAAATCTTGGCGAAAGATATGAAAACAGCGAGGCATATACAAGTCCGAAAAAGGATACAAGCAACTAAATAGATATCCAACTACGGTATTAAAAAGACAACCAAAATCAGCGAAGGTCAACAGCGATAGGAAGTAAGGCGAATTGATAGGATAATTTATGCTTCGAGTTATTTGCTCATTAAATTCTCGCACTTTGGCCAAGAAGAAACATGTTCCCAAATTTGAACCACATGCTACCACTAGCTCACAGTTCTCGAATCCTTCCGACCGACACAAAATTCTTCGCACGCTTTCCAAAATCTTTCCCACCCTCACCCTCCGCTGAGTTGCAAAATTCTTCTCACACAACCAAAATTCTCTCAACATAATTTCTTCTTCTGCATTTCTGAATTCTTCCCATCCTCTCCAAATAGTCTCCCCATACTAAGTTATTTCTATTCATCCTAATTTTCTCCTCAAGCAGCCCAAACGTTTCTCACCAATCCCACGTTCTCCTCACCCATCTCAAATTCTCCAAACTCATCCGGAATTCATCCTATCTATCCTAAGTTCTCCCCATCCATCCCTAATTTTCCCACCCATCCAAAATTCTTCCAACCCATTCTATAACTTTGAACCGTTCGTGCTTCACTATCCCTCCTCGGTTAAACCGTTAGTCTGCGAAGTGTTATCGGAACTTCGGAGGTGATAACGTTGAAAGTGTTTGACAAACAGAATGCAGAATCTACGGTCCTTGAAAATACAAACAGTTCGCTGAAGATATCCTCGAATGTCCTCGAGGAATTTGCGAATGTATGGGCAGCGATAAAATTGCGCCAACTTTGGACTCGAATGTCTATGTATGCAAAACTGAAAAGGTGCTACATAAAGCACCGTAAGACAGAATAAGGTAATGTAATGTATGTAATACATGGCAAGATTAGTTAATGCAATATAATGTAACGTAGGCAGGTAAAGTTAGGTTAGGTAATATAAGAAGTGGTAAGGAAAGGAAATGCAATGCGAGGTATGGTTAGGTTAGGTACTATAATGTACGGTAGGGATGCCTATATAGATATAAGCAACTTAATGATATAATAATATAAGCTCATATACGGTCAGGTTAAGTAAGATATGACCTATGATCATATAAGATAAGTTAAGGCAAGGTTAGTTAAAGTAAGATAAGGTAATAACTCATTTGTATGAACAACTCTCGTCGTCGAAGTTCAAAGATCTTTCGACTGAAGCGCAGAAACGACAGTAGTAATACAACAACTAGACAATCTTCGTTTACGGTCGCAGGACTTGACAGGAAATTTCAGTTTAGCAATCTGATGCTATTAAACGTACTGTTTCAATTGATTCTGCTCAGCATTTATTTTCTCTTTAAGTCGCACTTGTTTAGATCAGTTAGATAGCCGGGTAAGCTATATAAATGTTTTGTTACACTACATTACACTGTTGAATACATTTCATGTGCAAAACTGAGGAGAAATAGCTGGATAGGTCACGTGGTTGCACAGCCTTGATTGCAACAACCATGTTTAACAGGACGATCGGCCAACTGAGTAACGGGCTAAGAGTGCAACTTTCATTACAGCAACCATGTTTTAAACATCAGAACTCACTGGGCGCCATATACTGACGGACAAAAGCAGAGATGTGGAGTATCTAGGTCAAAGGTAATAGGCAGCTTCCGGAAATTGAACGGTCCGAGGTCTAATTCTATCAATTCTTATCTCAAATCTTCTAAAGACTGACTCAACCAGTTAGCTAATAGCCTCTTATTAAGGCCGCTTTCACATACATACATGCATACTTACATACATACATACGTGCATACATACATACATACATACATACATACATACATACATACATACTTACATACATATATACACACATGCATACAAACACACATATACACATACACACATACATACACATATACCTACATACACACATACGCATACATACATAGACATATACATACACATATACATATGTATATAACTATATATACATAAACAGCAAAATATAATGAGATCTGATGCAATGCAATGAAGTGTAACGTGTTGCAATATGGTGTAAATGTAATGTGAACACTGGAGTTTCTTTTTGTCACTTTAAGATAATGTAACATGGTGTAATGTAATGTGATGTCATATCATGTCATGTAATGTCATGTAGTGTAATGCCAGATTATGTTATGTCATGTCATATTATGTCATATCATGTGATGTCATGTCATATTGTGTCATGGCATGTCATGTCATTGTCATGCTATGTTATAATGTGCTACGTTGTATTATGTTACGCATGCAATATTAGTTTGACTGAATATATACTATATAATTATTTTTGGCATGTGGGTTAACAGCTTACCCTTGAACATTGGACATATTCGTTTCCAGACAGATATGCAGCCGCACTTCTGGTATTGTCCGAGAGCCAGTTCCATGTAGAAGAGAGGCAGCCCTCCGAAGATGAGCATAATCACGTAGGGTATGAGAAAGGCACCTGCGAAAGACAGGTGGCAGACATGAACGCATGAGAAAAGCACCTGCGAAAGACAGGTGGCAGACATGAACGCATGAGAAAGGCACCTGCGAAAGACAGGTGGCAGACATGAACGCATGAGAAAGGCACCTGCGAAAGACAGGTGGCAGACATGAACGCATGAGAAAGGCACCTGCGAAAGACAGGTGGCAGACATGAACGCATGAGAAAGGCACCTGCGAAAGACAGGTGGCAGACATGAACCCACTGTTCATAGCAATACACTGCAGCATAATTTTATGTCAGTATCAGTCCATTTAGTACATTTAATATTCGACACAATTACGCTACATTACATTGCACTACGGTATGTTATGCTACTCTGAGGAGTTTACTTGAAGAGATGCTAGACAAATGTGCAATCGTAAACAGAGTTGCAGTTACATTACACTATACAACTTGAGTTAACTGCCTTCATTTCACTTCATTTGCTTTGCATGATTTATTTCACCTCGTTGTTTCAATTTATTTCCCTTAACGTCAGTTCACTTTACTTCAAATTAATTGCACTTAATTAACTTCGGTTCATTCCTTACACTTCACAATAATTCACATCCCGTCGCACAGTATCGCATTAAAGTAAGAGTTTCCTTCGATAATAGATAATACTCGCCTCCTCCGTTGCGATAGCAGATGAAGGGAAACCTCCAGACGTTTCCAAGGTCCACAGCGAACCCAATCACGGATAGCAGGAAGTCGACCTTCTTGCCCCACGTCTCGCGATTCTTCGAATCATCAGCGCCCTTGTCCTCCGTCAGTTCCTTCGTCGGCATCTGGTCGAAGACCTCGATTACGGACTTTACTTTCGAGTTGGCACAGTTCGTCACCAGCTTGTCGGATTCCTGGTTCTTGTGCATCGTTGGACTGGTCCGTCAAGGAGAGCTTCCTCGAAAAGCCAAACAGAACCGGTTACAACCTGATCAAACCGGATTCGGGCGGCAGTGACTAGTTTCGCGTCCAGAAGAGCCTGCTAGAACCAGTTTTGTCTTTTTTGGTTTTGGTTTGACGTTGTTGTGTTGATTGTGGGGACCGGTTTTGCACTCAAAAGCAGTTGAATTAACTGGTTCCACTTTAAAATGTTTTACCTTTAAAGAAGCTTAAAAGCATTAACTTTACTGGTTTAAAGAAGCGGTTAAAGTATTCACCTTGACTGGTTCAGAGCGGTTGTATCTTGTTTTGCGGTTAAAAAGCAGTTGAAATAATCGGTTGTAATTTTATTCACCTTTACTGGCTTCTCAGTGGCGATGACTGGTCTACTGTTCAGAAAATCCCATCCAAAACCAGTCGAATTAACTGGTTACACCCTGAGCGGTTCAAATTAAGCTTCTGCGAATGACATGTGGTGTGAGTTTAGAAGAAATGTTGATTCCAGAAATCGTTTCTTCAATCTGAAAAAACTTAACCTTGTCAGATAATTTTCATCCACCCCTTGAAACTCACAAATGGCCAGTTTACAACGTGTACAAGTGTAAGTTAATGTAATGTGATATAAGGTAATGTTGTAAAATGTGGAGTTATGTTCTGTGAAAGCCTCGAGCTTCACCGCATCCTTAACCGCAAAATTACACCACCTTCACTAGCAATAACCACTGGGATCTTACCACTAAGAATACCGGCGTTGCACGGACTCGACGCAATTTCCGTAAACTTTAAGATTTGACGACAATTATTTCTCAAATTTCCGATTTCACGAACGTATTGTCAAGTTCTTAGAATCATTTGATATAGATCCTCTCGAAAACGTGCAGAACATTTTTCGCAAGCTTCGTGGAACCTACACCTAACAGTCTGCAAATTGGAATCTAGCGAAAATGTTGCAATTTTTAAGTTTGTAGTCAAATATATTCTTTGTCGATGTCTGAATCGCCGTCTGGTAAAATGCGTAAGTTCACTATAATTTTGAACTATGTAATCACACTTTCTTCCCTTCGCTTCTGTTGAACTAATCTATTTTCACTCTCAAACATCCCTGAAACAATGCCGTTTTGTATCATCGTAAGCCAGAACTGTAGGCCTAACCTCAATTCTATGAATTCGATAGTCTCCGATATCTCTCAGAGTTTTTGCTTTCATATCGGGCAGAATTTCTGTAACAATACTTTCTGGCAAATTTCCGTTGTAAAATCTACCTCGGTTTTTGATTGGACAAAGAAAGAAAGATTTGAAAGAAATTTAAAGAGCAACTTCCTGCAGGATTCTGTTAGAATACTTTCTGGAAAACTTTCGTTGTAATATTATGAGTCGAATCTTGACTGGACAAAGTAAATTATAGGAACAATACCTTGTAATTTTTTGAAGATTTCCGCTGTGCAGTGCAGTGCAATCGCCTCCGAATCTCTGTCGGGAAGATGGCCGAACAGTGACCGCAGATTTACATCAACTTTAAGCATTCGTATTTCGGATTTAGAGAGATCCTCAGCGTTGCGTAATCGTACTTTAGTACTGCAACATTATTTCTCTACTTGACAAGATTTCTGGATCCGTACCTTCGACGTTCTTGATAGCGCACGTCTCCGAAGCGCAGCTTAGGACCGTCATGTTCTCGCGTCGATCCCGTCAGATGGCGTCAGCAGAAATTTCGTCGGATTGTCAGCGGAACAAAGCAACTCAATGTAAACTGGTGTAATGTAATGTGAAGTAATGTTATGTAACTTCTTTGAGTTTTCTCGATATCGTAAACCCAAAGTTAAACGACCTTCACTGGCACTGGCCACCCGAATTTTGCAAACTCAGAATATCTGCGTTTATGGATCGTTGTTATACGCTGACTTTAAACTAAACGTTAGCACGAAACTCGAGCACTCTGAGCGTCGGCAGATCTTCTTTTCAACGGCGCCTTTTGTGACTTCAGACGCCAGACGACGTTCCTCGATTTCGATGGCGACTGACTTGACAGAAGCTCCGTTAGCTCGGTCTGTCTGTCGACTGCGGCTGTTACGAGCAGACGCCGTTTCATAACTTTTCCCTTTGGCGGAGTTTGGCTAACGTTGACGTGAACAGAGTCACGGAGGGGGACTTCTGGGGACCAGCGGCGCCGGGTGTTGCGGGCCGAGCGGGCGGGCGGACCGTAGAATTGTTGCTCGATGCCCGTAGGCCGCTTGTTTGGATTTACGTTAAATGCTCTTGCGCAGACGTCCGTGGGTTTACGTCCACATGCTTTTACTGAGGACACCGTGATCGCTACATACGCAGACGGAGGATGACGCTTTTCCGGGCGAAGTTCTACTTGGGTGGGTGGTAGAGGTGGAAACGGTATGGGACCATTACATAACATGGACCGACCATCGGAGCTCTCGGTTCGTGGAGACTGAATCACCCCATAGACCTTAACCCACTCTTGAAAGAAATTTACGGTAGACATTGATTTAGCCAAAGCGCTTATACACATGGAATGTCTAGTGATATTTTAGACGCCTCCTTTATGTGTCTCGATCTCCCTATAAGTAAATGCGACACCAAACACAACCTCAGTAATATTTTGTTAAAGGAAAGATAAGGTGACATAGATGTCGTCGACCCTGACAGCCATTAAACGTGTCGTTAAACATTGGATACTACAACCTCAACATATAGCATTCCCTTGAAAAGTAATGTCTGGTGACAGCATTCACTAACGTAGTCCGACTGCTCTTAGGTATCAGCTGTCGGGTTGAGTCGTTAAGGCCGGGCATTATTGTCGTATTCTAAAGTGATTAGACAGGCGACATTGAATGTGCTTTGACGCCAGACTGTTTATTGTATCCATAGGAGCGTCGTAAACGCGCTGGTGCTGCTCTTAGCAACCGTGACTTTTGAGAGTGCGGAGCAGTCTTACCCAATGTTAAACGACTTATTTTATAGGTGCTATGGCCGTCGACGTCGTACTTACATCGCCTTAGAGTAATTATATTCCTGAGAGTGCACATAAGACTGTGTTTTTAAAATGTGTTTTTAAATGTGTTTTTAAAACGTGCTTAATATTATCAAAATTACTTTTATAGAAGTACGATTGCGGTAGCAGCTCTGCCACACTCGTGTCCTACTTCCAGCAGACGCTGCTTTTAAGAGCGCACTTCCGTAGTGAGCTTCAGTTTATAACGGCTCAAAAGTAAAGCGATATGTAATTTATGTCACGTACTGTGATGTATTATGTACTACGGTTTTTCTTATTCTTCTTATTTTTGTTCTTATTCTTGTTCGTGCTCTTCCCTACATCTTCCTACTCCTCCTGCTCATCTTTCTCTTCCTCATTCTCCATCCTCATCGTCATCATTATCATCATCGTCGTCGTCATCAATAGAGTGCAAGGCAGTGACTGAAGTGAACACAGTAACGTAACTGGCGCAAAAGTAAATTAGAACACGAAGCACCTGTTTAGTTTGGCGCAAGTTGGCTTCTTGTAAAATTCATGGCCAAATTTGAACTAGTCTGTTTGACCAATGAAGTCCTTAACACGAGCACTCCCATCTTTCTTCAGCTCCTAGTTTCTTTTCATATCACTCCCAGCAGCCTGAGATCCACAGGTAAAGGTCCTTTTTGTCTGAGCCACAATGCACACCTGTCATGAGTTCTCATGCATGCCACGCCACTGTCTTGTGTGCCAAGGAATGACATCCAATCTTTCGCAGAAGCTGGAACTCTTTCCTCCCTTAAAGAAATTCCTTAATCTCGTTATTTCTCACTGCCTTTTAAATACAACATCTGGATATCTAACTGCGCTACCACCGGGAGGCTGACAAGCCGCGTCTCTGATTCACATTTCTCTATGACTTATGGGCAAAACAACAACAACAGCAGCAGCAGCAGCAGCAACAACAACAATAATAATAATAATAATAATAATGTGGCGGACCGGCCACAAGGCTAAATGTATAGGATTTGTACATAATAATAGTTTCAGATTTAAATTCCTTCTGTTCTAGTTTATTTCTAGTATTTTAATCATCTATGTTTTAATTCGATATAAAATAATTTAGACTCTATTTCATTTCATCGCCCCTTCCCACTTTCCAATAATTGCCGACCCTCGCTCGATGTGACGCCGGTGACGTTTTAGGCCAATAGCCTAAGTTTAGGGGCCGCCTTAAAGTAATACGACACTTGCAATAATGGTTGCTCTACGCGTAAACGGCTTTGTTGTGCACTATAACAATTATGTCTCTACCAGATAGTGCGGAGATAACAGAAAGCGTCGTACGATCGTACCATGAGAGGCAGACATAGCAAAGATAGGTTGAATAAAGGCTGTCGCGCGATGCGATGCACTAGGCGTGAGGTGGCAATGCGTGGATTTCATAAGAGGGCATAAGTAGACAAGTCAAAGAAAATTTTGCCTCGTTTGGTCAGCGATATTCAGTGCATTCTGTATTGGGCGAATATAAAGCGTGTACCAAAGTCAAAGCGCTTTTTCAGATATGGTATATTTTGAGACGAGAAGGCATTCGTGATAAAGACTAATCAGAGGGTTACAGAGTCATACCCGAAACTGTCTGATTTCTGGTTGACTCCGCTGATCCGACAGGACTGGGGCCCACCTTGTTGTAGGATCGCGAGACGTCTAAGTCACAATAGTTGGAAGGCAGAGGTTGCGCGGAACTCAGGGAAGTTTCGAACTAAAGCATAAACAGATCGAGATACGAAAGGACGAATGACGATACGACTAAATGACGAAAAGACGAAGAACTAAAGGACAGACTACTTCTAGTCTGATTGAGGGAAAGTGTCGATGTTGGTTTCCTGTTCAGAAGCCAGGAGCAGCGGGCGGGAGGGAAAGCGAGGGAGAAAGGGAGAGAGGAAGAGAGGGAGAGAGGGAGAGAGGGAGAGAGAGAGAGAGGGAGAGAGGGAGAGAGGCAAAAGGGCGGGAAGTTGGCCGTTCAGAACCCAATTACGCAGAACGTTTAGCAGCGGATTTTGCGTACTCGTCCGATTATCGAAGCGGATCGCAGCGACCGGACAATTGCAGCCATCAATCCGGTGTTGGCCAATCCACGAGGCTTAGGAGGCTGGCGACAGATCGACGACAACTGGCAAATGACATCGGGTACGCTGCGATTAAAGTCGACCCTCGTTCATGCCAACTACTTCTACTGCTGCTGCTGCTGCTACTACTACTAGTACTACTAGTACTACTACTACCACTACTGCTACCACTACCACTACTACTACTACCACTATTACTACTACTACTGTTAGTGTTACTGTTGCTAATTATATTACGATTACTGTTACCGTTGCTATTTGTATTGCTATTACTATTGCTATTGCGCTTCTACTATTATTATTACTAATACTATTGCTATTACCACCAATTTCACTAACATTATCACCATCACCATTACCATTACAATAACTATCACGATCACTAATATGTTATTATATTCAATATATTCGTTCTGGTCACAATATTGTCTGCTGTTTCCCGACATTGCTCTTAGAAGTGTAATACACAGACAACTGGCATTAGCCTAATCCTAGCGTTACACCTCTCTAAACTCATCAGCGCTTCTCTCACCCAGACACATTTAACCTGGACTTAGAAGCTGACCCGGTCCAATGCGATCGCCCCTCTGCATAGATGGACGTCGTCTGAACGATTAGTCGCGCGCCATGGATGACTGTATATTTAGTCGGGCGGTACATAAATGATATTTTAAATTGCGGTCGCCATAAACGTGAGATAGTCAGAAATGAAGCCATTTCGAATGACGGCGCTGCTGCTCTTTCCGTGGAATAACGTTTAGATTTGCGCGATAGGAATTCCCATGAAGAGACGGATGGACAGACGTCGCCAAGCATCAACAGGTGGCTGAGCAGACGGACGGCGAGTCCGCGCCGTTCGACGAACGGAAGGATGGAGCGACGAATGAAAGGATGGCTCGATAGCGCAACAGTTGAGTGGCTGGAAAGACGGAGGAGATGGATAGTTGGATGGATGGATGGATGGATGTATGGAGGAAAGAAGGGCGAGAGAAGGAGGAAGGGGTAAATGGAAAGAGGGAGGGAGGAAGAGATGGATCGATCGAGCTATCGATCGCTGGATGGATAGATGGATGGATAGAATGGATGAATGATTGGATGGAAAAAGGGGAGGCAGGGTAGGATGGATGAGTTGGTGGCTGGGTGGTAGCTTCTGTGCTTTATCCGACAACCTGTTGCTTTACAGACCCATATGTACCCATCTTCCCCCAAGTTGGTTCCTCTACGTCTTATCTGGTTGATGTGCAACAGTCTCTCTCTGTGTGTCTCTGTGTCTCTCTCTCTCTCACTAGCTCTCTCTCTCTCACTTCCTCCGATTTGTCTTTCCTGCCTTTTCTTTCGTTTCTTCCTTCTCTTCACGCTCCCTTTCTCTATCTTATTTGTCTCTGTCTGAGTGTCTGTCTTTCTGTCTGCCTATTTGTCTGTCTGTTTCTCCTCGTTTCTATTTTATTATCATTGTCTCTCTGTGTCTTTCTGTCTCTTGGTCTCTCTGTCTCTGTCTGTCTGCCTCATTCGGTCTGTCTCTCCGTGTCACTCTTTCTCACTTACCGGTTTCAGCCACATGATCTGTCCGTCCCTGTCTTTATCTCGCTTTTCATCACTTTGTGTATTCCTGTCACTACCTCTGTCTCTCTCTTTATCTCCATCTCTGTCTCTGTCTTAGACTCCCTCTCTGTCTCTCTCTACGCCTCGCTTTCTCTTTCTCTCGTCCTCTGTTCCTCTGCGCGTATGTCCTTCTCGCATCTTTCTGCCCCTCTAGCGTCCAGTCTCCGAGCGTATTAATCGAAATTGGCTGCAATCGATAAGAGGAGAATTTATATTCATAGATTCTCCGCGTTCGACGCATCACCAGATGTCGCAACGAAAGACTCAGACTAACGATCACGCGTCAAATCCGATGCACCGCTTCTGTTCGAGCAATCGAATACCACCCTCCCCACCCCTTGGCGCTTTCACTTCAGCCCCACGTCTGCCTGGTGATTACCCTACCCTGGAGGCTCCTCTTCCGCCTTGATTCTGCCTCATTTCTCAATTACGACCCCGTCTACTTTAGTTCGGGCCATCTATGCTTCATTTTGGATAGATGGTTGGATGAACGAATGGATGGATGAATGAATGGATGGATGAATGAATGGATAGGTAGACGGACGGACGGACAGACAAACGGACGGACCTTGGATGGATGGATGGGTGGATGGATGTCTCGCTCAGTCGATGGACATATGGCGTGTTAACAAATGCATTACTTACTTACTTATTTACTTACTTAATGGATGGATGGATGGATTGGTTGGTAGGTTGGTGGATGGATGGACGGACGGATGTATGAATAGATGGCTTGCTGGATTGATGGATATATCGATAGATGGCTACCTGGCTGGACAGATGGGTGAATGGATGAATCAATGGATCGACAGAATATTCTCACTCCTATGCTGTCTCTATTATTACGCCCATTATCAATAGGCCTACAACCCTTGTTACTAAATATCATTTTAGGAATGTCAGCGTGACATGACTTCGTTACAGCAGAACACTTTTAACCGATAGCACAACTGGTAATTGTGCATATGTATGTATGTATGTATGTATGTATGTATGTATGTATGTATGCAGCTAAACACGTATATGGATGGAATTTTATTACCTCTCAAAAGCGCTGAAATATGGCTATATTGTCGTAAGTATGAACTTATAACAACAGTTAGGTTCAGTCAGATGCACCGTTCACTTAAACTAAAGTTTCTTTGGCTTCAGCTCCAACTGTAAGAACACCAACTCGACTGTTTACCGCAATGCCTGAAGTCACGACGCAAATGACGCGCTGACTATGAAACTGCGCTAAATGATTCTATTGCATTCGCTAGATGGCAACTGACGCGTCATATTAAAGTGTCCTGTACACTTTCCGAGTTAATTCGTGATTTCTGAATGAAAATGTATCTGTATTTTATTAATATTTTCCGCTAGAGCATGAAAAAATGTAATGTAAATCCGAAAATTTCGCAGCGCTTCACAAGATTTGCATGAGTGAGGTCAGCTCTTAATAAGATCAACTCCGCAAATGCCAAACTTAGGGTCAGTTTATTGCCTGTATGTACGTATGTATGCATGTATGTATGTATGTATGTTTGTATGTATGTATGTATGCATGTAGACCTATGTATGTGGCGTAACCTTCGTACAGGGCCTTTCAAGAGTCTTCCAAAGCCACCGAGTTTGTAGTGTCGTGTTCATTCGCCAAAGGAAAAATTAAAATAATAGCTTGGGAACTTCTATGGCGCCACTATAATAATGCTCAGTCGACACTAAGCAAAATCATTGTGCAAGTCATGTTACAGGGTCAGTCAGAACGAACTGTGCATGACAACGAGATGAGAAATTATGTCACTCGATCACCATGTTGTGGACTAATTTTTTTAAAGAAGACACAGATTTCGGAACAGTTGCCGAATTCAAGGCAGATGTTGATGTTATAGAAAAGAAGATAATGCTCAATCTTGACTTCGAACAAATAGATCAGTTAACTCCCACGTAACAGAAGCAGCTGATCGATGTCTTATCTAAGCATGCTGATTGATTTTCAGATCAACCTGGATTGTGTGTGCGCAACAGAAATACAGTAGTGATACTGTGGTGGTACCGCAGTTTTGGGTCAATTGTCCCAAGGGCACACATACATGCTAGAGCATAAATTTAAATTATTGTAGAAATTTATATCAGCCTCAATATCTGGATTCATTAACAGCGCACATCCTTCATCAAAATAATTGCAGGGATTAGATTTAATCTGATCAGGATTTTGTGACAGGGCAGAAATTGCATATTTAAAATCATACGTGTCTTCAATATGGTTGAAAGGGAAATATCTATGATATATTGCTTACTGAAGGATACAGTACCAATATGAATCGGGAGAAGTTAAGTTGATGTAAGATAAGTGACCCCATGATTCACACACAGAGCAAAATAAGTACGTACTTATAAGTAATATTAAACAGTAGGCAAAAGATTTAGAATAACGGTCAATTATATCAAGAGGCATGGCATTGAAAGGTTTAATATTACATAATATAATTTATATAATATTATATAAAGTTCAGTTAGATATAAATCGCATGGTTTCTGTAAAAGTTATAACAAAGTCGTATGAATTTTTTGCGAATCTCGCCCATGGTGTTAACACGCAGTGGATTCTCACCAACAGATGGAGCCCTTCTTAACAAAACCTTCCATTCAGACGTCCACCTTCGACTGATCTTCACTCTCCTCAGAAGCTGACGAGTCCCAAAGAAAATTTCATCTGAAAATCTCATTTGTCTTTGTCAGGTTTTCGATGACGAGGATCCAGGGGCGGCTTTAGCTATCGCCGCGGGGGGTTTGCCCCCTCCCGCGCCCTTCTTGGTTATATGGCGGCGCCCCTCAAGTCAGATTCGTGCATGGTGTGCACTGCCAGAATGTGGCGCCTCTGTGGTCCCCAAATAAGCAATCCTGGATCCGCCACTGTGGAAGATCGGAACTACGGTATAATTTCCAGAATGGACGGCTCTCAGCTTTCAGTGAGCGTTCTGCGTCCTATGTTTATTATAAAAATAATATTATTTTATGCATTTAAATCGAACTTGAAAACCATTACACTGTGTAAACAATTAAAAGAAAACAAAGGAACAGATGCACAAAATATTATCCGGTTTCTAACGACAACTTTTGGCAGCCGTTGACGTCCACCATACCCTATCTCACAAAATTGCAATGTCTGCAATCACTTCTTCTAGAAATGAACACAATAATAGTAGTAGTAGTAGTAGTAGTAGTAGTAGTAGTAGTAGTAGTAGTAGTATTAGTAGCAGCAGCAGCAGCAGCAGTAGTAGTAGTATTAGTATCCAGTGTGTAATGATATATTGTGGCCTCCAAGGCTGTTAACGTCGCCCTTACCGTTGCCTCTTTAGCTATTCATTTCTCACAATTAAACAATTAAACACAATTAAAGTTACGCAGCGTTTAACAACATCTTATCGCTGTCAGGACCGTTGACATCGACCTTGCCTGACCTCTGTTCTAAACTCCCTAGCAGGCTAACATAAAATCCCTGCAAAACTATTGTAGAAGTTTGCACAGCTTTATAAAAGATGTGTGAGAATAATAAATTTAAGTTTCTTTCTTATGGTGTTTAGTTACTGTGGCGGTCTCGCCTTCCCCCCTCGGTCTCGTCGGCCGGCCGGGTCTCGCCTTCCCCCTCGGTCTCGTCGGCCGGCCGGGTCTCGCCTTCCCCCCTCGGTCTCGTCGGCCGGCCGGGTCTCGCCTTCCCCCCTCGGTCTCGTCGGCCGGCCGGGACTCGCCTTCCCCCCTTGGTCTCGTAGGACTATATAAGGGAGGGGGTAGCGTGTGTAAGAGAGAGAAGAAGACGTAGGAGTGTATGTGTGAGTGCCTTCGTGTAATGGGTGTTCGTCCGCGAACCACAGTGTTGTCGTTAAAGTGTTGCATAAAAATAAAAGTGATTGACGTTCTGTCGACTTGGTGTTCAGTCTCTTGGGGACCTCAAGAGCCTTATCTCGCGGACTAGCAGTAGGTAGGCGCTGGTGGTGGGTCATCCTGGTGGACTTCGCGGAGAGACCAACACTTCGGCCACCCGACTAATCGGAAGCGGATGCGAAACGTCACATTATTCTATCGAAAAATAACCCTTTGTCGTTCGTTGACATCAATAGATGATGTCTCCCATATCTATATACCTTGTATCCGTCCAACCTCGAACTGGGGAACTTGTGCTTGTTAGGCGAACGTAATAACCACCACACAACAGAAACGCAGATGGGGAGTTTGAGCTTGCAACACTTTTCATGCGCTACCTGGGTTGTTGTTAAATCTAAAAGTCCCGCTTTGGCCTCGGTAATAATATGCTACTACGTGAGGTAGCAGCAAGAAGTCGCGATGCATCAGAAACTACTAATCAAATGGTGGCTTCTATACAGACAACTAAAGAAGTGAGGTTCGGTCGGCGTCAACGGCTCTGGCAGCCATAAGATGTCGTTAAACATGCTCTGCTGTGTGTTAAAGCATTAAAGCTTAAAGAAACCATCATATGCCAAGGCTAAGAAAATGAAGTCGCTCACACTTCATACCCCATGGCTGCCTCTCGGGGTTAACTCCTTTTTTATTTTGTAAACGCGTTCACTGTCTGAGCGAAACAAGCGTTAGGCCTACGCTGTTTGTTTACAGAAATATCCGAATCGTTCAGAGTGGCGCACTGTTTAGTATTAACATAAAGCTGCAGCATTCAGAGGACGATTAATCTTCGCCCTGTTTGACATCAACATCCGATGGCTATTCTCTCTAAAATTTATTGAACGAGCGAGTGAGTGAGCTCGCGAGCGACTCAGTGAGCAAGCGACTTGCTCTAGAAATTTCCTGATTAAATTAGATTGGATTAGATTAAACTACGGCGCCATAGAAGTTTCCCGATCATATGATATTACTTGAGATTAGAGTAAATCATAACAGATCAGATTAGAATAGATTAGATTAGAATACATGCGCCAAACTGCCAAAACATGGACGACCTTCTTTGACTGCGGTGGCATCGATGCAGCGGGTGGCCCGCGCTGAGAGAGCGGGCACTGACCGCAAAGTGCCAACGGCTGCAGCCGCCTCTAGCATCTTCTGTTGACTAGAAGGAGAGATGGAGGGAGGACGATAATAGGGAACGGAAGCAGGAGGAGGAGAAGCTGGACTCGACCGACGGATAGGAAACGATGAATATGGCCGGCGGCGGCGGAAGTAGAAACCGGAAGAACAGCAGCGCCCTCTGGATTCCGACATGCCTGTTAAGTAGGTACTTCCGCTACCGTTGATCTGCTGCTGAGTCGCGTAATCATGGTACGGTAAAGTAAGGAAGGAAAAAGTAGGGTAATGCAATGTAAGGTAAGGAAGGACATGGTGTGACAAGGTAAGAAAGGGTAAAGAATATATTGCCAGTCAGGATAAAGAAAAATAAGGTAATAAATGGTAAGATAATGTAAGGAACTTATAAGTAAGTAAGTAAGTAATGCATTTATTAGTAACACGACGTATGTCCATCAGTTGAGCGGGGAATCGTAGGCGTGTGTGGGTCACAGCAGTCAGACAGGAAAAGAAAGGCCTTGCAAATAGATGTTAAGCCGCTTTAAGAATATGTCTAACGAGATATTGTTGTGAGTACTATAAACAAGGAGACTACTCCAGATGGCTGGTGCAGATCTGCTGAATCCACGACGGAAGAATTCGGATCGATAGTCTCCGATGTCATTGTGAGAAAAACGGTTTTGTGTAGCTGATCGCAGAGATCTGGATGGCTGGTAGCACTGTGAGGAAGACGACAGGTAAGCAGGTTAATTAGTTGAGAGAGTCTTGCGTGTAACGAGAGCTATCTTGTAAGTGAATCAGCTATTTTGTAAGTGATTCTGGACTTGACGGGCCGCCAGTGTAGCTTTGCCAGTACAGTGACGTGACGTGATTGAGGATTAGCGAACTATCAGAGGTCTTTCAAGACTTTGTTGCATAGATGCGAAAAGAGCAAGGACTTCAGAAGAAAGCCGGGCTAGCGAACGATGCTGATTGCAAGCCAGCTGCGTAACTACAGAGATGATTGATAAGTGGCTGAACCCCTACTACGATGTACGATGGCGAGTTTCTTCGCAGCTGAGGAACTCTTGATGCCAGACTATAGGTAGGCGATGCAAAGTATTTCAGCGTTTGAGTTGCATTCCGCGTTTCGTTTATGTCAGCACTTTTTCTTCAACTTGAAATGCTAGTAAAATCGATATTAACTTTGGGGCGGAGCTCTCAAACTCTCACCACAAATCCAGCATAGCCCGCGGGACCATCCCAGTTTCCAGATTTGGCCCGTCGACAAAAAGTTAACCTAGATCTGATCTAAGGGAAGAAATTTTAGGTTAGGAAGGGTAAGGTAAGGGAGGGTCAGATAAGGAACGGTAAGGAAGGATAAGGAAGAGTTTGATAAGGTAAATAGTAAAAATAGTATTAGTATATAAATAGTGAAATAGATTGAATAAGGATAAGGTAAGATAAAGAAGGGTAATGCAAGGAAGGGTAACGTGGGGTAAAGTAAAGTTAGGTAAGGTAAGGATACTTGAGGCGAGACAAATTGAGGTGAGGCAAGCTATCATAAGGTATGTTAGAGATGAAGATGCTACACTTAATTCGCCTGTGATGACATGTAAAGCAGTAAGTAAGTAAAGTATCCCATATCTCACAAGTGAGACGTATGGAAGGCGCTCATGTCCTTTTCTTGGCCCTTGAGCCGACAATGGACGAATCCCAATATCCTGGGCAGTGGGTCAGCGCATCGCAGGACTTGCCGTTTACTTTCCAGCTGACGGCAGTACCAGTTTATACTGCTTGGATGACGTCTTACCTGACAGGCAGACAGCAGTCCGTCATGCCTCCTCTCGTCACACCTACCATTCTAACCAGTGGCGTTCCTCAAGGTTCAGTCCTGGGACCCATTCTTTTCTCCTCTATACTGCCGACATCCTAGACATAATATCCAAGCACGGTCTGCATGGTCATCTCTACGCTGACGACTCACAAATCTATGGCTCCTGTCGCCCTGACGACGCTGGTGTCCAGCACCTAAGAACCGCCTCAATGAGTTGCATTAATGACGTTGCCCATTGGATAAAATGCAATCCCCTCCAGTTGAATTCATCCAAGTCAGAATTTCTCTGGTGCTCATCTTCACGTAGGGTGGACAAATTAGACACCAGCCCTTTCGTCATTGGTGAATGTGCTGTCGAGCCAGCGACTGAGATTCGTGATCTTGCCCTCCTACTTAACAGTGATCTCTCAATAACACCACACATCACAGGACTTGTAAGGACCATTCTGAGACAGCTGAGGTCTGTCTCTCGGTCCCTCACAAAAGACGTAACTCGCCTACTTGTACAAAGTCTGGTCCAAAGCCGAATCGACTACTGCAACGTTGCTTTCGCTGGCTTGCCACAGTACAGAACCATTCGGTTTCAGGCAGTCATCAACGCCGTTTCTCGTCTGGCTGCTCGGACTAGAAAGTCCGACCACATCACACCCGTGCTTCAGGACCAACTTCAGCGCGTAAAGTTCAAACTTTGCCTCCTTGTGTGCAAATGTCTGAACAACTGCGCACCGCGCTATCTTGCAAACAGCATCAGGCCACTATCTGACGACCCCAACCGACAGCGACTGCGATCATCAAAGTCCGCCAATGTATTTGTACCGGCAACTAAGACTAGAATGGGTGATCGGGCCTTTCGGGTTGCTGGTCCATGCGCCTGGAACAGTCTTCCGGCATCCATTCGGGAGTCCAAAAGTGTCAACCTCTTTTAAAAAACAGCTGAAATTGTATTTGATGCATAACTCTTAGTTCTTGGGCCGACTTTTGACTTTGTAAAACACCCTAGAAGTAGCCTGTTACTTACGATGCTATATAAATTGTCGTCATTACATTACATTACATTTGGTGACAGTGGCATGGTGTGCGCAAACAACTTGTCCAGGGTCGTTACACGGTGTCGAACCCGCAACCTCATGACCGTTGACCAAACGCGTTACAGATAAACCACCGTGCCGCACTGGCGACCCTGACATGTAAAGTAAGGTAAGGCAAAGGTCACGTGTGAAACAGAAGCAGCTCCTACTAAGTGGAGTTAGAGTAGATATGTGTAGAAACTGTGTAAATCAACGGAGGATGGATGGATTGCAGCTGCTGTTGAAATCCGCATTGAATGACAGAGCTTTCTGAATGGCGTTGCCATGGTCAAAACTTCTGCGCTGGGATGCCTGGCATGCGTCAAGGTCGTATCTCGGCCTGAATAGCCAACAAGCAGCGTTTTCCGAAGATCTGGCACTTTGCCTAATCTTACTGAACCTAGGCTAGCTTCATTTTTCTTTGCTTTACTTCTCCTTATCTTACCTGACCTGACTGAACTCACCCAACTTTACCTTACCTTACTATCCCATAGCTTACCTCGCTTAACCTGACCTAACTGAAAACATACCTTAACTTACTCAATCAGCCGGCATGCATCCTGTCTAGTTTCTTGCTATCTGTCTATCTGCCACTCTCGCTGCCTGTCTGCCTGTCTCTCTGCACGTCTTCTTCTCTCCCTGCTTGCTTAAACTATGTTGTACGCTGACTGACGAGAATTGGGGGATCGGCGAGGGGCATGAAAGCCGACGGGGGAAATCGGCAGTAGTTGTGAATCTCCCAGAAACCTCCGCAAGCACTTCCTGTTGGCCATGTCATCTGCTTGCGTCACTCGCCCCCGAGCGCTCGATCAGTAAACCAGTAGTTTTTCAGCTGTGTAGGGGTCAAAAGCTCAGAGCCAGAGCGGGATGGCGGTAAAACATTGGGGTGTGGGTAATCTGTATGTGGATGGGGTAAAATATATAAAACATATGTAGTATGGTAAAAAATTGAGTGTGATAAATAGCTGAAGTGGAGCAATCCAACAACCGGACAACCTTTTCTTACGTATACCTGGGCAGGGAATTAGCCTCACATGAGGTCCAGGGATTCAAACCCAGGACTCAGGGTTCAATAAATAACGACTATAATATATGGCCAACAGATGAACAATTCAAATGACGTTCGAAGAACGATTGAAATGGCGACCATACATAACATGAATTGTGTTGAATGGCAAGAAATGAGAATTTATGACATTAAAAATCGGTCCATCATACATATTTTCGTTATATATTAAACAAATGCGTTATGTATGTCTACATATACATATATACAAATTTCGTTATATATATATTCAAATTTATAAACATTTCATTATACATATTTATGGAACGAAAATTTGCAACGCGCACAGTCACAGCAATGTGAATCTGAGGCTAGGCGATATGTATACAGTATGTATATAGTAGAAAATAGCATAGCATATTGCATACACGTAGGCTTGTATAAATGTTTTGATCAAAAGTGTTGATGGAACTTATTTTGGCGCGCTTAACCTTGTTTTCGTCGTGTGCAGCCTCGTTCCTAATTACATCAGACGCGTGACCTATTTTCCTTTAATCTGATTGGCAGGAATGGTAAAAGGTCTTGTACTCCACACTGTAGAAAACTTTCACGGTAATAAACTCTTCGGAAGAAGATACATATTTCGTATACATATAACATGTCATGTATATATATATATGTATATGTATATATATATGTCTTGTCCTAGTAGTTTTCCCATCCGTCTGAGAATGTGCCTCTGAATGCAATGGCACTGTGGCGCTGGATACAGATGGAGAGAGAGGCTTTGGAAAAGAAATCGAGTCTCACGGTCATATCCGGAGACTGTTGAAACGCGGCGCCCAACTCTCGGACAAGTTCTGCACCCTCAGCATCGACAGGACCAAGGGTCTCGGAGGCAGTTGGAACAAACATGTGGGTTGTAGGCAGCAGTGCATATTTTGCAGACTTAAGAACAGCTGCCTGTTCAGCTGCAGAAGCTGCTGAAATCGCTGTAGGAGGCGGCATAAGTATGGACCACTGTAGTGTCCCAGCTCACATATTTACAAGGAGCCCAAGGATCAAGTGTAGCACCATCGGGCCGCTTGCCGTCAGTCGGTAGAAGACCCGTTGGCTCCTTCGGTGCTTGAACCATATGGACTGTGGAGTGAGCGACATATGATATCGTTTATAGAATGATGGCAAATAGAGCGTCCCTTAGATAATTTACAAACTAACCCATGGTGACCATCTGGACCAACAGCATCGCCACATCGACGTTATGGGGGCAGGAAAGGTCAAGGCCCAAACGAAGACCATCTGCCACACTCACCTCCTCATTACCTAAACAGAGGCCACATCATGGAATTGGAATAGCATTTAGCCAATCTCCGGAATGAGGAAAACAGGCAGCAGCCAACAGAGCCCTATCCACAGGGTTTCTGATGGCGGCCCAAATCGACAGCTTATTATTCTCTACCAAGGGCCTATCCCACGCACCCTGTTTAGCTGACAGAGGATCTAGAACAGCTGGAAGCGTATTTTGGCGTGCTGCCAGCATTTCCTCGAAGTAAATTCTGGGCAGTGGTGCATTTGGTCAAATAGCAGACTGAAGTTCCAGAGTGGTCGCAGCTGAGGTCATGTAGGCTGAAGAAGCAAACGATGACACTCGTCTCAAACCAAGTCCATCCTCTTGAATGGGGAGTGAGGCCTGTTTTGAGGATCCAGTGAAGGAGAGTAGTACTTGCCTGTCCGTGAATTATTATTATTATTATTATTATGATGATAATGATGATGATGATGATGGTGATGATGATGATGATGGTGATGATGATGATGATGATGATGCCTATAAACTGATGCAACACCGGATGAGGCACGATGGGCTCGAATGATGTGCGGAAGGGCGGTACCTGCTTATCTTCGGGTGCAGAATAGCGCAACAATCGCCGACATGGTTGATTGAGACTGGAACAGAAAGCTCCCTGATGTATGCCACTATCGAGTTTTTGTGGAATAGAGCACTATTTTTTGCTTTGGCTACTCCATTAGGCTATACTCGCGAGTTTCTTAGGTAAATTATATTGTCAGTACTCGCGCACACACACACACCTACACACACACACACACATAAATATATATATATATATATATATATATTCGTGTGCATAAATATAGGTTATTATTATACATTGTAATTATTGCAGCAATCTGGAATCCCTGAGTGGCCGACATAGCCATGGCTTAACATAGGCGATTCTTTAGAAATTTCAAACTTACTCCAGAAAGAATAAGAAACTCCACAGCTGCCTACACATGTACATCACATCCTTCCCAACTTGACTCAGCTACTCACCAAACTTCTGCTTGCTTGCCTACATTCAAGCTGATCCTCCTAGGCCTATCTCTCTAGCTTGAACCAATGTGTTATTTCTATTGCTCTTTCATCAGTGGGGAAGGATCTCACTCGATCAATTCATTGAAAAATGAGCAGTATAAAACCGTGTACATTTACGTTTAACTTCTGTATGCGTCAGTCATTTCTTCTTCACAGCTTTCCATAAAGACGAAGCCCCCTGCCGTTTAGAAAACATTCCACGGTGTCGAAGTTAATTTAGACTAATCCGCATATAGGCCTACTGTACGAGGTGCTGACGTGTGTCTCACCCACAGTATAATTTGAATTAAATTCACTAGCTTTAACTTAATAACCCTTTATGTGACAGTCAGAAACAGGTTGCCGAGAAAGAACATAATCCGAAATGAGATAATCTGAAATTGAGATAGCTTTATAAACATTAAACAATGTGCCTCATTGCCTCTGGTACAACCAGAGGCAATGAGGCACATTGTTTAATGTTTATAAAGCTTTAATATAAAAGAGATTTGGCTTGGTGGCAAAGCATGTAATATATCGCACTTGACCTCTGTGACCTGGGTTCAAATGCAAGGTCTTCCATGTAAAATTGATGACGTTGAAAGAATTCCTGAGACTTTCAGCTGGATTTCAATTTAGTTGACTGGAGTAATTACTGAATAAAGAACGTAGATGATAGCTCGCGAGTACTCGAGTACTAGAAACTACTCGAGTTGTTAATCTAGTACATGTGAGTACTCGAGTACACGCGGCAGTGCTATCGACAAGTGAAGCCCATCCCAGCAGAAGAATTTTGAATGTCGCACGTTCAGCGACAGGAAGCCAGTGCAAAATTTTTCGCATGCTTTCTTAGATCTGACAAACTTTAGGCGTAATGGCTACTTAGAACTCGGGCAGCACAGCTGAGGACGGACCTGAGCTGATGCAAGCGGAAATCTGGCAGGCCTGAAGCTCACTGAGCCCCATCATATCTCTGCGATCATCAGATACTGGCGCAGATATCGCATTGGACATATTTAAAACAAAACTGAGGAGAACTTATAACAGGACTGAGAGAACTTGAAACAGAGTTGAGGGGTAATTAAATAATAATTGAAGAGTAATTAAAATAGAATTGAGGCGCATGACTGTAATTACGTCTGACTTAGTAAAACTGGTTTAAGATTGATTTTAAAGTTAACCATAGTTGCGTATCAATCAACATAAATTTTATTTATTATATAACAAACTGAACTTGTGTGCATAAATACTTTTGTGCATAAATAAATGAATTAATAAGTTTGCTTATGTTACAGCCATTATCTGCTGTTCAAAGCAGACATACCAGTCATGCACAGGTAAGTTACCACTTCCTATTCTTTTAGCAAATTTTCAAACAATTGGCGACAGCCGTTACTCGATAACTAAGCTGGGGTCAAAGCATATGCAATCAATCAATCTGTCTGTCTGTCTGTTTCTGTCTGTCTGTCTTTCTGTCTCTTTCTGTCTGCACTTAAGTAATAGCAATCCATTTAATTTTGAAACACACACAGTAACAATTTCTGAACTTTAAGTATGGAATAATATAATTATAGATTAAATAATAATAATAAATAATATAATAATAATTAATTTAGTGATAATACTTAATAACTCCTAGCATAATTATTTGTTCTTGATGAATTACGCTAGCTTCGCTTTAAAAATACTAATACGTGTACTATTACTATGACTACTACTACTACTACTACTACTACTACTACTACTACTACTACTACTACTACTACCACTACTATCAGTACTACTACTACCATTACTACTATTACCACTACTACTACTACTAATAATTCGGCTGGGCACACAGCCACAGGACTTGATGAGATACCAATGTGGTTTCTGAAAAACACTGCACCCATCCTGGCTAAACCCCTCACTTTTCTTCTTAACCAATCAATCATTAGATCCTATGTTCCACCTCAGTGGAAAAATAGTGTCATCACCCCTGTTCCTAAGGTTCCGAACCCTACCTCATGTAGCGATTTTCGCCCAATATCTATAACTTCAATTCTCTCTCGATTATTTGAAAAACTTATTGTTCGAAGATTCTTCTATCCTATTCTTACTGAACAATCACTCAATCGTGACTTCTTTGACCAATATGCATTCCGACCTACTGGTTCCACGTCTGCAGCTCTTATTTCTATTACTCACCATCTGTCTGAACTGCTTGCTTCTAACCAATATGTTCATCTCATATCCCTTGACTTCTCAAAGGCCTTTGATACAATAAGACATGCCTATCTCGCTGATAAACTTGCTGATCTCGCTATTCCTGATCACATTTACAATTGGATAATTTCCTTCCTAACCAACCGACAGCACTGTACCAAATTCAGTGATAGTGTCTCTACCTTAGTTGGCATAAATTCCAGTATTGTTCAGGGTTCGGGTCTGGGACCAGTGAACTTCCTAGTTGCCATATCCAATCATAAGCCTTTAGCACCCAACAATAGGTTATTTAAATACGCTGATGACAGTTACCTTCTTGTACCATCCTGCAATAGCTTGATGGTTCAGGCTGAACTAGACCATGTTGCCCTTTGGGCGGATAAGTGTAACTTAAAACTTAATCATAAAAAGACATGTGAAATGATAATTCACCGGCCAAGAATGAGAAATCAGCAGATAATTTTACCTAATGTGATTCCTGGTTTAACCAGGGTACCAGAGATGACAATATTGGGTGTTACCCTATCGAGGATGTTAAATTTTGATTCTCATATTGATCGGATTCATAGTCAGGCGCGTCAGTCTTTATATGCCATACGAATTCTTGTATCACATGGCCTAACTGGCCCTCGGCTCTACGACGTTGTCCGAGCCACAACACTGGCCAGGATGCTGTACGCCTCTCCCGTGTGGTGGGGCTATGCTGGGGCACAAGCTAGAGCTCGGCTCCAGGCTTTGATGCGGAGACTTGTGCGTCTCCGCTATCTTCCTGGGAACTCCCCAACGTTCGATGAACTCTGTGGCACAGCTGATGCTCGTCTCTTTAAAGCAATCTTGAACAACTCAAATCATGTCTTACATCAGCTACTCCCACCAATTAAAACCCTCAGTTATTCCCTACGGCCCCACACCCATGATCGTATTATTCCTCCTGCTGACAATTTAACTCGTAAATGTTTTATTGTTAGGATGTTGTATGATTATTAAGTTTTCTTGTGTTCTTAAATACTTGTAAACCAATGTGCGATTAGCTATTGGTTAATAAAGAATATACTTACTTACTTACTTACTTAATAGTTATTATTATTTTTATTTTTTATTATACGTACCAGTAAAGCAGATTATACACCATACATTTATACATATTCTTAAAAAACATACGTAGAGAGTCCAACAGATGCACATGAGCATATGCATGCACGCACAGTTGTACACATAAACATGCACACATACATACGTATACATGTAGACATACACGCACATAAGCATACACAATATTACGCATAAACACATTATACAAGTTGACAACTCGGAATTAAGATGGAGGAGAGCTTGAACAATCGCGGGAAAGTAGACTTGCAGCCTTCTGGAAGTCATCCAATTTTCCCAGATGTCGTTGCGCTCCGCCGAATATTGGAAATTCGACGGTCAAATCTATGGCCAACGATCGGGAAAATCTAATCTCACTCCAGCCTCATTTTATTACTTCCGGTCCCACCGGGTTTTAGTTGCACCCCGCTGCTGTATTGTTTTCTGTACAAATGTAGATATATGCATGTACACACAACATGCATGCGAATATTTATCGTGCAACATCCCTTTCTTTGACTGATTTTCTTAGTGAATTTCAGTCGCTACTTTAAAAAACATGACTTCCTCTCCTTCTGAAATAGTTTTTATGGATGACTTTAATATTCATCTTGATGTAGTTATTCATTGCTCTGTCGTGATATTTTTAAGGGTATGACAGGATACAGTTTATTACCTACATAGGGCTTTACAAAGGTGGTTCACGTCAGACTGATACACCTCAAAGGTGATACACACCAGACTTATCATTATTCAACCAGGTCATCTGATTGTCTTTCTCTGGTCATGCCTAAGACTAGAAATGTTCTTGATGAAGAAGCTTCTTCGGTTACTGGACCTAGATTTTGGAAGTCTCTCCCAGCGTCTGTTCGTTCTGATCAGTCGCTTGTGTCACTTGGTTCTGAATTAAGACTTAACTTTGGTAAAATTGCTTATCCACTATAGGCAGCCTCTCTGTTTTCTGGACTGATCTTCTGGGTATTGAACTGATTGCGGTTTGATTTTGGTGCACTACCGGTTGATGCATTAGACACCGGCGTTATAGAAGTCATGAAGTACTACTACTACTACTACTACTACTACTACTACTACTACTACTACTACTACTACTACTACTACTACTACTACTACTACTACTACCACTACTACTACTCCCAATACTACTACTACTACTACTACTACTACTACTACTACTACTACTACTACTACTAATAATAATAATAATAATAATAATAATAATAATAATAATTAGAGTTTGGATTGCTAATAATGGTGTTATTGGTGTAATGGTGTTATGGTGTAATGATTAGTGTTTGTTATTAGTGTTCTGATTATGTGTTTGATTTGTCTCCGATCTTTCTGGCAACATTAGTGTCTGCTGTTTCCAGACGCTACTGTTCAGAGCGGCGTTTGACAACAAAGCCATCCGATGTAATTTGCCCTATTTATTTGGCGCCGCTTTCTACGTGCCCGGCGTTCGCGTCACGGTCCGACGGAAGTGATGTCGTGAGGCCTGTGATGTGCCGTGCGTTTATTGTCACCAGAGGGCCGATTATCGAGTTCCGGCTTGTGGCCGGCCTCTGATCGAGCATTTATACTGGACCAGACGAAGGGGCAAGCATGGAGGGAGCGGTTTGATAGAAGGAGCGATGGATGAATAGATGGATGGATGGATGGATGGGTGTGTGGGTGGGTGGGTGGGGATCGATGGTCGTGTGGAATTGATAGATTAAGGGATGGATGGCTTGGGATGGATGGGTGTGCAAGGATGGAGGGAGAAGTTTGATGGAAGAAGGGATGGATGGACGGATGTGGGGGTGAGGGATGGATGGGTGTGTTTTGATAGAAGAATAGATGGATGGATGGATGTGTGGATGGGCGGAGGACAGATGGATGCATAGATAAATAAATGTATGGGTGGATGGATGGATGGATGGATGGAAGAATTGGTTTGGTTATCGTTCTGGCTACATTAGCGTCTGTTAGCGTCTGCTGTTACCAGCGGGGCCTATCAGAGGGTGGCCGTCAGAGGCCATAGAGAAGAGGCCTTTGAAAAAGGTTTGTATGCAATAGTTATTTATACTTATTTCTTCTTTTTTATACTATAATTCATGGCTGCGATGTAGTTGGCTTATCATGCGCATGTTTCGAGATTGGGGCCTGGCCTTTCCAGTGGCCCCGGGCCTCCCTGAAAGGCCCTGGTTACCAACATTACTTTAAAGATTGCATACGGCACAGTGGCCTTGCTTTATTACAAGCCTGTGAGTGTGTCATGACCACAGCATTGGCTGCTGTCTTCCAGGGTTGGGATGGGCAGCGATGTAGTCTCGGTCTAGAGACGTATCTAACATTTCGTCTCGCACAGAATAGCCCACGTCTTGGTCTCGTCTCGGTCGTCTGTTGAGGCCTCGTGGGCGAAGCCCGCAACTCAATACTTTGTGACAGGTTCATAAATTGCAATAATGCCCACACGCAGAATTTGTAGGTCTATAGCCGGGATTAAGTTTACTGCGAACGGTGCTATCACGAGTTTAGTTAATTCATCAGCGCTTTACTGCAGTCCTCTGTTGTGCTTTTCAAATAGCGTCTCATTTTCAATACAACATAACAACTTTCTGTTTTTTCGCAACAGCATCCGTTCTACGTAGAGTACTAGCCACGCAGCAGATATCTTCAGCACGTTTAACACCATCATTCCTAATGACTAGCTTAAACAATAAGGTTTAGAAACCTTAGCTTACTTCTGGGCCAGTATAAATAACAATAAAAGGCCCACCCTTTTCCTACTAGGTATGTGGAACTTCGGATCAATACAGATGTACTGAATGATTTCGACAGAGTATAGACGAAGAATGCCAGTACTACAGCTAATTGTTTAGAAGTAGACCATACCTCTATATGTCGACCTACGACACCAGTAGAAATCATCTGTCCTATTTAATTCGCTAGTTCGACTGTTGCATGATATTATGTCATAGGCCTATAGTCTGATAGGCGAAAGCCTACAGCTTTGAGTAGTGGTTTTTCTTCCTGTCTGCTATCGATCTGTCATCATGTATATTATTAATAGTATTAAGTAAGTTACCAAAAACTTTGTAAGACTGAAAGTAACCAAAAAACGAAATAACATTAAACGAAAGCCAACATAGGCCTACATTCTAACAGTAAAAAACTGCTTAGTGCTGACAATGTGTATTTTGCGCACGCTAATTTTCGGGTGCAGTCTCGTCTTAGAGGTCGAACTTCTCGGTTTCGTCTCGGAGTCCCTGGGTCCTAGTCTTGGTCTCGTCACGTAAACCCACGACCTTGACCTCGGGCTCGTCTCGGACTGCTAAGTGATCGCCTCGGTATCGTCTCGGTCTAGGCCATAAGGGTCTCTTGGGCATCTGTGAGGTGGGGGTATTGAGTGGGCCTCGAGCTAGACCGGAACTGTCGCCTGACGCATAATGGACTGAGACCATTACTTGACTTCCGGTTAACCTAAGCACCTATGAATACGCCGAGGATGAACGCTTGGGCTGATGGAGAATGAGGGATAGGGAGAGACAGAGAGACAAGATAGACACAGAGACAGACAGAGACAGAGGGACAGAGGCAGAGGCAAGGGCAGCGATAGGGACACTGACAGGGAGAAAGATTTAAAAAGCGGCAGGGACAGACACAGACAGGTTGAGGCAGAAACAAAGATAAAGATAGAGACATGCACAGACAGACTTAGCCAGAAGTAGATAGAGACAGAGCCGCAGGTGACAGCAGAGATACTGTAAATAGGCATGGAGATGGAAATGAAAAACAGCAAAAGAAACGATCAATAGAGAGATCGGGACAGTCAGACCGAAAGAAACACAGACAGACAGGCAAAAACAGACAGACAGTCAGACAGACTGACAGACAGACAAGCATCCGGTAAGCAAGTAGGTAGCCAAAGAAACAGACATGTGCAGGCAGGGAGAAGACAAAGGAACAAACAGATACGCAGACAGAAAGGACTCGGAGCTGGCTACCATACTATAACCCAGTTAATTTAAGGATGTACGCAAGTATGAAAGTATTACCAGACTCACTCATTAGTAGTTGTTGGGAGGTTAGAATGGAGAGAGAGGCAGCCAGTACGGAAATATTAACTGATGTCAACGCCTGGTCGTGTCAGCGGCGTGGGAGTGAGACCCTGGTTAATTGTTTTGTTCAGACAGAGACATGGGATCTGATAACTGGGAAGTGATTCACCCTGCCCACGTAGAGAGCGATTGCATAATCAGAGGCAAGAGAGACAGGAAGCCAGACGGGTAGAGGTACAGGGAGAGATACGCAGACAGACCACGCTGAGTAAAGAGTCCGCTTAGACGCGAGAGAAGTCAGTCGAGAGTTAGGCGTCAGAGAACACAGTCGAATAGCTCTGAGAGGTTCCACTCTCGGAGATAGGGCGCAGTTGAAAATGTAGCCAAGTTATAGAGTCCGGCGTCTTCTGGCGCTATAGCAATCGTTATGGGAAGATTAGATTAAAGTTCGTCGTAGGCTATTGTCATCACCGCTTGCTCCAAAGTGTACCCTGTATCCGTTTGTTTCTGATACTTTACTGATTTATAATTTAAGATATCATTTCATAATTGTCTTTCGTTTCACCCTTCCCCGTTCAGTAGAATATTAGACCCTTAAAGACAACCGGTCAAAGAGACGCCGACAGTCGTTTTAGGCAGTTTAGGCACTCTTATTAAATAATTCGGAGCTCGCATTAATAGTTTCCCTACGAACGATTGTCAGACGAAGAGTTTCCCACAATATCAGCTGAACAATGCAGAAGACAATGGCCGTCGGCAAAGCCACCCCATAAGATGCAAGCGGAGCGAAGGTGGTTATATAAAGCTGTCATGCTATGCGCTGCTCAAGTCGTGAGTTGGTGGTGCTGGTCCTGCAATTCAGGCATTCAAGCCAAGGCAACTTGGTCTCGCTTGGTTAGCGATATGTACACTTAATCCGTGTGCTAGGCAAAATAGCATGTACATGCCAAAGCACGTACTCAGGGCAAGTAACGAGATATGCATTCAGATGACACTGAGTTCGGGAAAAGACTAATCAGTGCGTTCCACAGTCACAGCCGAAACACACGGTGTCTGTTTCAGAGGCCTTCAGTTGATACGACATAGTTCGGGCTCATACTGTTGTAAGGGAGCTGTACTGACTGAGTTCGATAACGGTAGATGAGAGGCTGTACGAGACTCCGGAAGGACAGGTTTTACAGATCTGGGTGAAACAAGGGGCAAAGCTACAGAAGCTTGCCCCAGCGATGCTGTTCGAGAGCTGGTCAGTGCACTGCCGGGTATGTCAAAGCCAAAATATCCATTGTCTGATTCAAATTCCAGCTCAACAGATCCGATTTCAGGGTATGGGCCCACTATGTTGCGAGATCGCGCGACGGATTGGTTCTTCATAACGGGAAGATAAAAGGTTTTGGGAAAATCGAGGAGGACACGTTATATAGGTCTGAGCAAAAGGGGTTTAACGCCACAGAAGATGTTTATCTTGTCGGTATCGCGAAGGAAATGAATGTGTTTAAATGTCAAAGAGACAACCTGAACTGGTCAGTGCTCTCCCGGAAGTGCCACATGCGCAACTTCGCTGTCGGATTCAGAAACCATCTCAACGGATCCGATTTCGGGTTACAGGGTCACGCTGTTGCGAGGTCGCGATACGGACTGATTCTAGAGAGCCAGACGATGCCTCAGATGCGAAGCAGGATAGGATAGCTTGAAAAGTTCATTTTTCAGTCTTGAGTGAAGGGCTGTAAGACAGAGCGAGGTTGGAAAATGCCAAAAGGACTCCGTGACCACACGAGCGGTGTAACCCGACCTACGCACGCAAAATTTCTGACTACAGTCTGGATTTGAACCCAGAACAGAGACAGGTGGCAACATGTTGTGGAAACGGCAATGCCCAGAGAGTGACACCCAAACAGATGACGACAATGACGACCCTTTGCGCACCCCATGCGGTTACTTCCCAGCCTCACACCCATTGCGATAATCCGATGACATCGACTCGTGTACAAGTCATGTATTAGTATAAGTTGAACGCTGTGGCAACCAGAGGTCAACCATGCCGGGTCAACCGGAAGCGCCACAACTCTCGCCCTCTGCCGATCGCGTGCTTCTTGTGCTCCATACGTCAGAGCTTAACAGCGTTTATTATATACTCACAGCTTCGCATTTTAGCGCTGGAATGTGAATGGAATTAGGCCACCATTCGTCACCCCGAACAAACCATCAAAGGCTTCCAACTGCACTTGGCACGCATATATATATATATGTGCTTAGCAAATACATTATATATTTATATATAACAATCATATAGTACATACAAGTATATGCATAGTATGTATGCATATATATATACCACGTATTTACGACGCACATTATATATCATACATATAACTGATCACGAATACAGTAATATAAAACAGAGTAACAAATGTGTTCAATTTTGACATATCCTACTTCACAATTACTTTAATTGTCACACGCCTTACTCTACTTGCTGTACCTATAACTTACGTTACCTTGTCATATATCGTCTTATAATAAGCTGTTACCTTAGCCTACTTGGCCTTGTACCTTATCTTACCCTATCTTATAACTTACTTTACATTGTAACTTAATAAGCATTACCTAATAAGTTTCCTTATGAGTAATGTCCCTATATCTATAGCGTACTGTGGACTAGACCTAAATGCCTAATTGGTCCGTCCTATATTCAGGGTTTTGGGAACTTACTCACAAACTATGCGTCCTTAGTGGTACGTGGAATATCAAGGTCTGGCGCATTAGAAGTTGATTATTCGAAACGGTTATGCCCTAGAAGAGGCGCTACACGAATTCTATAGCAATGAATGAACAATAAGGCAATGATTACTATAAAGTAATTATTTAATACACTTACGTTCAGATTATTGACTGTACAGAGTTGAATGTAATCGACAGAATTCGGCCTAATCTAATCTCTAATATATTGGTATTAACTACAAACAGTCTCGTCTTCTTCTTCGGTCGTTTCGTCGTCCATCTTCGACTCCTTCCTTCTCCCGATGCTGGATAAGAGATTGACTCATTCCGGGTCTTGTCCGATCTGTTCTTCCAAACTGTCCAGAGTGCGCACTGTCCTGCCTAATTTCTAGCCAGCATCTCTCGACCTCTGAGTGTATCGCCTCTTGGCTGGCGAACCCTCAGACCAGCCCAGGATTCGAAACCCTTACCATATGTGGATCTGTCCCTGAACGAATTAGCATATCACCCTAGTCTGCTATTTTGGATGAGCTAGCAGGGCTTACTCATTTCTGCCGATTATCCTTCACATCTCCTTTTTAGGGAATATCAGTTACATGGGGGGGGGGTCTTCTAGCACCGGGCTATGACGTCAACAGCAACCCATCCTCCCTTTTCTATGCTGGATAAGAGATTGACTCATTCCGGGTTAGCAGCCAGCACCCACGCGTTTGACTAAGAAGTCTGCCAACTTACTGAGTCACACTGAATTGCACAATGTACTGCCTTTATATAGCGCACTCTCCAGCTCGGTCACAGTACTTTGCTCTAATAATTTACCCTGTAATCTACCTTATAACTGACAAACACTGCCTCATCACTTACGGTACCTTATTACTCAGTATTGTTTGTTGTTTTCTGATGACTGCAGAGGGAATTCGTTCTCCGGTCGACTGTTACGAGTGCAGTTCCCATGGCAACGGCGCCAAGTTCTGCGTGGATCCCTTCAATCGAACCCATCCCTCAATACGAACAACCACCTGCCACGGACCATGTGTCAAGTGGCTCAAGAAACCCCCCAGCGGTACGATGCCCCGTCTGTCTGTCTGTCTGTCTGACTGTCAGTCTGTCTGTCTGCTTGCCTAAAGTTATGTTTGTTGGTTTGTTTGCATGTCTGTATAAAATGAATTCTCTCCATCTACGCGTCCGTCTGGTTCTCTGTCTCTCTGTAGCTGTCTTTCAGTCTGCCTGTTTGCATGTCTTTCTGTCTGTCTGTCCGTCTATATCAGTAGTTGTCATACCACATAATGGAGCTATAAATCTTGTCTTATCTCACCTCACCTAATTTTATCTTACCTTTCCTTACATTACTTCACCTGTTTTCTTCGAAGGCCCTGCTCAGTACATCCGAACGTGCTCAACGAATCTCTACCTGCGCATTTCCGTTGCCCTCGTCTGCATGAGAGAGTCGAGACCCGGCGACGGACAGCTCTGCTTCTGCCATCGGGACCGATGCAACTCCCAATCTTCTATGCACAACCCAACGAGCGACGCTCGGACGACAACCCTCGCTCTCTGCCTGGTCGTTTCATTACTCGCATCCGTCTTCTGGACTCCGACACTGTCGGCTGCTTCAAAAGTAGTATCGGAGACATCAAAGACGTCGTCGGCCACTTTAGAGGCATCGACGGCGAGTCAGAAAGCATCGACATCTAAGTTTATGGCATCGGCGGCGAATTCAAAGGCAACGTCGGCAAATTCAAAGGTAACGTCGGCGACTTCAGAGGCATCGTCGTCGACTTCACAAGTATCGTCGGCGACTTTAGCAGCACCATCAGTGAGTCAGAAGGTGTCGGCGACAACGTCAGTCTCATCAGTGACCTCAGAGATCCCTTTAGCTCGTTCAGAGTTATCTTGTGCGACGTCGAAGACATTGGCGGCGAAGTCAAAGGTTAAATCTTTAAAAATAAATGCGACATTGTTGTTTTTAGACTATTTTCGCCAATGAAAGATATGTTGTATTCGTCAGTGTCAGCCATCTTGTAATAAAAATATGAATGCGACAAACTTCCGAAAGCAGACCACGTGACGAAGTTTACCGGAAGTTGTCAAATTTATTCCTTTGAAGATGCAAAATTTTGTTGAATTTCTGTGATATTCGGTTAAGTCCGGTGATGTGTTCGGAACTTCGGCATTGTACGGAAATTTACGTTCGTTCACCGCTAATGTTCGATGATGTTCGCTAGTGTTCGCATTGCTCGGTGATGTCCGTTAGTGTTCGGCGACGTTCGGAAATGTTCTGAAATGTTTGTTATTGTTCGACGCTACTTGGTGATGTTCGGTGATATTCGTTAATTTTCGCCAATCTGACTTCAAGCCAGAGAAACTGCTTGCCATTTTTTCAGACAGTTTATGACTTCGAGCGAGAAAACAACATTCCGTTGAAAGCTAATCGAAACAGTAGAATTTCGTCTTGGGAATAATTTATGTAGCCCTTTACTGTGTTTAGATCCACCATTTATTGCTCGGTTGGTATTCATTCTTTCATTCTTTCTTTCGTTCCTTCCTTGCCTCTCTCCTTCCCTTCCTTTCTCTGCCTGCTTACCTCCTCCGGTTTTTCTCTGCTTATTAGTTCTTCCGATCTTCATTCCTACTTTTCTTCCCTTCTTCCTTTCCCGATCATTCCTTTCTTCCTTCCTATCTCCTTGCATGATCTCTTCGTACGTTCGTTTGTTCGTTCGTTCCTTCCTTCCTTACTTCTTTCCCTCCTTCCTTCCTTCCTTCTTTCCTTTCTCCTTTCTTCCCTTCCTCCCTCCCTCTTTTTGCCCTACGCTCGTTAGTTCGTTTATATCTCTTTCGTTCCTTCCCTGTTTCCTTCCTTTGATCATTCCTTCGTAGGTCTAGTACTAATGGCAGATCATTGTACCCTCGAGGCTACAAGAGGCTCCTGCCAAACACCTCCCCTGCCACTGACCAATACCCCAAGGTTGTTGACTAAATGTCAGCCTGCCTGCCTGTCTCTCTTCGTGACTGTTTCTCTTTCTGTCGATCGCTGACAAAATCTATAACAAAACGCACACGCACATATATACATATATAAAGGAAAAATGTATATGCCATATACATACATGTGATATAGGCATAATCATGTCAATGTATTATTATACATTCATCGTCTTATACATTATACATTCTTATACATTATTATACATTCATCGTCTTCACTCTCAATATGTGTATAGAAGTTGAGATATTTTTGAATGTGAGCACTGTATAGGGCCTATGTATCTTAGAAGAATGTACACAACATGTATAATAATTATATTGTATATATATATATATTGTTTATATATACTCTGTATGCTACACGTGCACTCTGTATATATACTTGAATCAGAGTTGTACAGCCCTAAACAATGGCTAGAATAACACTATATAAATTTATAGTACACTTTCGGGCTGGGCCTGTGGAAGACTTACGCAGACGCGTAGAACAATTAGGTGTAAATTAGGGCTAACTCGACGAACAATAGGCCTAATTCTTTCGTCTGTCGTATGCAGTAGAGGGAGGGAGGGAGACGACAGCGTCTTTAGCAACACGGAAACGGGAGAGAAAGCGAAGGTAAGAGTTAATTTTGTTGGTGTTTCTGAATCTGAGTAGTTTGTGGACTGTGTGGTATGAGAAGGCAAAGCATGGGAGGTAAGGTAAGTTAGGGTATGGGCCGCAAGGCGATTAATGTAGGGTCAGAGAGGAATGTAATCTTCATCCCTTGGAAATTTCTGTGGTTTTAAGCAGACGAAATGTCTCCTGAACCACTTGAAACTCATGTTATATATTATGTAAGGAGTGATAAGTTAAAACAAGCCAAAGAAGGTTAGATAAGTTAGGACAAAAAGAAAAATATAAGGTAAGGTAATGGTTAAGGTAAGTTAAAGTAAGGTAATGGTAAGATGAGAGTAAAATGAATTATACCGTATATGTTTGAATCGACAATAAGGTTCTTGCATATGCCGAGGTCTCTTTCAATTGAATTGCAAACACAACGACGACGACGACGACGACGACGATGATGAAGTTGATGAAGATGATTCTAGCGTATGCAATTCGTTCCACCAGCCAATTGGAAGCGTCATCGCGCGGTGAAGAGCCAATAGTCAGCCAGTGTGAACAGACATCGTTTATGAGCGCCATAGTCTGCTCTGCGCCACTGCCTGCAAGAAGGATCGGTGGCATGTCCCCATTTGATGAGGCTGTAGGCACATCAACCCTGGCCCATCAGAAATCGCTTTAGTGCAGACCAGAGTCGTCGAGCAAGTCGAAGCCTGGAGGACAGACAGAAAGCTCTGCGATGAGACGGTGGTAAGTCACATGCGCTGCTTCCCAGTCGTCCTTCTTTGCCGAAATGGCTGTTATGTCCCCAGACGTCATGTCCAGCCAAACTGGGTGTCTGATGGCGGGTGCATTGGGATGTTGTCACAAAGTGGTAAATTTTTATTCACATCGATCTGCTTCAACAGCCTTGCAGTTGCCTCTTCCTTACGGAGATGAGGTGGTGCGATGTTGCTTAGGACTGGAAGCCATGGCAGCTGAGTTGGGCGCAATGTTCCTGAGACGGTCCACATAAAGGCGTGGGCGGACACTTCGATCACCCCTACATGAGCCGAGCAGCACCATACTGGGGCACAGTACTCTGCTGCTGAATAACAAAGAGCAATAAATAAATAAATAAATAAAAATAATGAAGATGTTTCGTGCGTTGCAAATCCAGCGGAACACATAGCGATGCTACAGAACGTCTCCGATCCGCTGCGCTCTTCCGATGATGACGTCAACCTCTCCAGTGATGTCACCACCGGTCATCCAACGACCGGCTCCCCGGCCTACGAGCTCCACCCGGGCTATCGAGCCACTGCGACCGTAGCCTTAGCCGGGATCGTCGTAGCGGGGACATGTTTCAACGCGGCCACCGTCTTGGCGTCAGTTAAAGACAGGATGAACGGGCTGCAGACGAATGTTCTCATCTTCAGCCTGGCATGCAGTGACCTTTTGACCTCGGTCATTCCGTGCACGCTGCTTCTGACGGCCCTTGTGTCGGCAAGATGGCCGCTCGGTCGGACAGGATGTGAGTGGTACTTGTCGCTCGTAATCCTCTTCGGAACGGCCTCCATCAATACGGTGTCGGCCATTGCCGTTGAAAGGTCAGTGAGGGTCACGGTCGAATTTCGGGTTTTTGTTATATATGTATGGCGCTTTAGAATAGTGCAAGAGGTCAGTGTTTAATACGGTAATGAGAACATTCGTCTACGGTAATTTTGTTTTTAAATTTAAATTTGCAGTATCTATATAAATTTTGTTGCAGAGCGTCGTTGGAAGGTGAGAGTCGATTACACTGGACAACAAATTTTTACAAAAGTCATGTTACTGAAATGAAATTAGTCAGTTCTTATCAGTTTGTATGTGCTGAACACGAATATGACAGTGAAAATGCCGAATTGGCTCTAGTTTTTTTGTAATCTGAAATGAAGTAATTTTATATCGCACAATGCATGCCAATAGTGATACACTTACAGTTAATATTTGTAAAAACCAGGTCATAGACTAGTTCTTAGATTTTTTTGCCTGTCTCTTGTACAGCTGTTCGGGAGCATCTCTGCGGAGTGTCCAGCAGTAGTCAGCCAACATTGTAGTGGACCATTTTCCCTGGTACCTTTGCTCCATTGTTGCGATATCTTGATGAAAACGTTCGCCATGTTCGTCACTAACCATACCACAGTTGTCAGGGAAGAAATCCAGATGGGAATGAAGGAAATGCATCTTCAGAGACATATTGCAGCAAAATTTCTGGTACTGCTTGAGCATGTCTTCTACTAGTTCCTTGTAGTTTTCTGCCCTAACATTCCCCAGAAAGTCTGTAGACACTAGACGAAAAGCATTCCATGCTTGTTTCGCATCACCCTCCAGCAAGTTGTTGAAGCGGTCATCTTTTGAAGAGTTCTCTAATCTGAGGACCCACAAAAACTCCCTCTTTAATTTTTGCTTCGCTGAGTCGAGGGAATTTTTCATGCAGGTATCGGAAAGCTGGCGAAGTGCGGTCCATGGCTTTCACGAAGTTCTTCACCAAACCTAGTTTGATGTGAAGGGGTGGTAGTAGGATTTTGTGAGCCTCGACCAGAGCTGGGTGCTGGATATTCTTCTGTCCAACTGCCATGTTTTGTCTGGGAGTCCATTCCTTCTGCACGTAGTGCAACTCTCTTGCTCGGCTATCCCACTCACACAAGAAACACATATGTTTTGTATATCCTTGCTGCAGTCCCATTAAAATGGCAACTACCTTCAAATCACCACACAGGTGCCATTTGTACCTGTTATAGAATGCAGTAGCTGTTTTAGGTTATCGTATGTCTCTTTCATGTGGACAGCATGCGCTAATGGAATAGATGGAAGACGGTTTCCATTGTGCAAAAGCACAGCCTTAAGACTCAGTGTTGAAGAGTCTACAAAGAGTCTCCATTCTTGTGGGTCATGAGTGATCTGTAAGGCATTCATGAGGTCGTCAATATTGGAACAGAATACCAGATTACCTTCCTTCATAAAGAAAGGTTCCAACTGCTGATGGCGCTTTCTATATGAAGTAATTGTGACATCTTCTTCTAGAAGATTCCATTGTTGGAGTCTTGATCCTAGCAATTCTGCCTTGTTTTTGGATAAGTCCAAATCACGAACAAGGTCATTTAGTTCTTCCTGTGTTATTCTGTGTGGGGTTGATGATGCACCACAGTGAAAATCGGGATCACTGCACGCTGACGGACCAGGAGAAGAACATGTCGGCTCACCCTTGTCCTCATCAGATGAATCAAGGAAAATATATTCTGCTGGAGGTTCTGGAATAGGAAGTCCATCACCATGTGGAACTGGTCTCAATGCTGACGGAATGTTTGGGTAGACTATTGTCGACTTCTTTTGCTTCGTTATTCCACCGGAAAGAGGAGGAACCAAGCAGAAGTAACAGTCATCTACGTGGTTGCTTTGCTCTCTCCACACCATGGGAACTGCAAACGGCATTGATGGTCTTTTGCCATTCAACCACTGTGAAAGCTGTGTTGAACATGTAGCACAGCATATATGCGGGGCCCATGGCTTGTCTTGGTCACCAACCTTGCATTCGAAGTAAGCATGATATGCCTTCTTGACTTGATAAGTGATACTTTTCTTCTGGTTGGCAAATGTCACTTCCCCACAAATGTAACAAAAGTTGTCCACAGTATTTAAGCACTTCCGAGGCATTACTGTTCTGTATTGTATCTAAATGGATAAAGTAATAATAGTTTTATAAAACAGTAACTTAAACTGTCTCGCACAAAGTCTGTAATATTGTAAATGCTCAACCGTTCCGACTCGCTTTATATAGTACACTGCTGACGTCATCTTACGTCAGCAGCCGACTGGCTGTAGTTTTACATTGCATCAGAAAATGACGTAATCAACTGTGCATGATGTGTCCATGATGGGATTATGCAATGAGGTGGAATATTACATCATTCTAGACTTATTTAGGATATTGTCGCAGTCCTACTGCATAAATTTACATGGTGAAACATAAAAAATGAACTATATGAAATATTTTCAAAACGAGAGCCAATAAAAAAATTTTATGGTTATATTCGTGTTCAGCACACCAAGATGCTACACATTAGGGCCTTTTCCAGTCAGTAACGATTTCTATGTTGACCAGTGAATAACTAGGTTACGGATAGAACTGTTGAATTTAGTTTATTCATTTATAAAGCACCGATATATAAATACTACATATCTTTCATAGGAGAGGCGCAACGCCAAACGTGATACAGGGCATACAGGATCGGAGGGGCAATTAAATGACAGAGCGACAACTGAATGCGACAATTCAAATGGTTAAAGAGCTTTCCCTTTGTTACAGTACTCGATGTAATGCAATCGCGTGTTTATGCGTGTCCATTATTGTCAACAGTCTTTGTTTCTGCATAACAGGTACAAGTCAGTGACTGTCCACCCCTTCAACAACTACACGACGAAACGCTACACGGTCAAGGCCATAGTCATCGTCTGGTCACTGGCCATCTTCTGGTCAGCCATGCCCCTCGTCAGCTCCACCTGGGTCGGGCTCGACGAGCGGACGCTGGCTTGCGCCGTCAACTGGCACCTACGTGACGCTGGTCACGTCGCCTACCCGCTGTGCTACGTGACGCTCGGCATGTTCGCACCGTTTGCCGTCAAGGTCCTCATCTACTGCCGAGTCTATCGTCGTGTCAGCGCCGTGTCACGTAACCTCCAGAACGGAACCCAGAGCTTCGTCGTCAACCTGGCCGTCCGCCTGTCGCACACTTCGTCACGCTGGAGCCTCACCTCTCGCCAGAGCAGCAGCTCCACCAGGTCCAGCATCGCTTCTTCGATCAGCAACCACCTCCTCTCTCAGAATCCTCGAACACGCCTGCGCCACCAGCGTTGCCTAGCAGCCGCCATGGTCGTCATGGCGCTGTCATCCGTCAGCGCTTGGTTACCAAATGGCGTGCTGCCGCTCGTAATGATGGCGCTAAATGACTCGAGCGTTGCGACGCAGTGGCTAGTCCTTGTGTCGCTGCTGGCCAACACGTCTGTAGTGTCTAATCCTATCATGTACGTCTTCTTGAACAAAAAACTCAGACGACGATTGCTACGAGCCATACTCTGTCAAAAACCCGATCGTGTGGTGGGATACAGCCCCACACCACCCATCGTTCTTCCGGGCGACACGACCCAGACGGCTCCCCGAGCCACTCATTCGATCCCGTCCAAGCCCGTCGAGGGGAAGCTGGCCGTCCGCTTCTCCCAGCCTGTATTATCGACGATAAACGAGTTGTGTAGCCAGATGGCCGGGGCCTCGGGTTCCCACAACCGCCCTGCCGAGATCTGCCTCAACATGTCGTCCGCCCCTTCCCTGGTGAGTCGGTCGGAGAGCGAGCTGAGGGCAGCCGCCGCAGAGACTGAAGGAAGTCCCTCGCAGGACGACGATTGCACTGTTTTGTCCGTGGAAGGGATGGCCAAGTGTACGGAAGACCGTAGGGACACCGCCTCTACGGAAGAACTAAAGGGTTGTAGGATGACCGTAATGTTGCACGGTGGCCAGAACAACTGCTACGGCCAAATGCCATCGGTCGAATGACCTAAGATAATCGGGAAACTTTTATAGCGCTGTTATCGTAATGCACAAGGCATCACTCGATATGGTCGCTTCTCAGCACAATCACATTTCAAAGCCAGTTGATCCATGGACAAAACCAGTCAATATCTATGAAGCCCCAGAACCGGAGGAGGACTGGCTGATTTGTATGTATCTGTGTATGTTGTCATTTGTATAGCACCTTTTAACATCCTCTCAAAGGCACTGGAACATGGCTATCCAACAGATCTAAACAGTGATTTAAACAATCTGTAAGTCAACAAAGGTGAGTAAGGTAATGTAACTACATGTAAATAAGGTAACTACCCTTTGTTGTGAGCCTCCAGCAGAAGAAAAATTACAATGTTGTTTTTAAATATGAAAAAAAACCAGTATTTCCCTTTAAACCGGTCTTAATTTCATCTGCAATTACATCACAAATTTTACAGTACTCGCATATGTGTATACATATATATACATATATATATTTAGACACATTTGTGGGTCAATGAATACCTGTATACAAAAAATGCACACATATAATCAAACTGACATTATCAAACCCACAATTAAAAAGTACTTATGTATACTTCTTTGTATATTTATATTACTGCACTGTATGTCTAAGAGCATACTGCACTGTGTACTTGTGTACGCTGCGCTGTGTATACAGTCCAGATTAAAGTGTCACTGCTTTGACCAAGCACTTGAATTAATCGCAATTAACTGCAAGTAGAGCACCTATAGAACAGAACAAGACTTTGTGTAGCACCTTTCATCGCAGTCAGTTTACACAACACCTGACAATACCACAGAGGAAGTCTGCCAAGGACACTTACCAGGCCTGTCTGGAAACATCAGCCACTAACACTGGTTTAGTGCTTATAGACATCAACTGTCTGTAATAAGAACTGCCACTTTGTGCTATAACCAGACAGTATTGTTGGTTTTCTTGTAATAGACAAAATTGTCTGGCATAGCAATAAATGGTGTTTGTCTACGAGCAATCTGGTCATATTAACGTCTGCTGTTAGCAAGCAGACACTACTTTTAATAGCACACATTCCGGGCTTTGTTAAAGCTTCAACATCTTCATCCCTGGAAAGGTGCTTACATGAATCTTTACTTAAGTTCTTGTGTGGTTAAATAAGTACATGTACACTTAACTTGGGTACTTGAGCACTTAAAACAAGTACACATACGCTTAGGCAAGTAGGCAGGCACCTAATTTTGGTACCAAAACACTTGTACTGTTTCATAAGCACTTGAATTCACAGACATGATTTGCCACAATCGCCTTGTAACTTGCCCAGAGCAGAACTTCCCGCAGTAAATGCCCCAAAATTCTAGTCCACCAAACAACCAGCAACAGGAACGCAGAACCAAGTAGAAAAAGACAAAAAACTTAGAGCACGCTCGCAAAAATCTTGGTCCAATTTGAGGTTAGCCAAAAATAAACCGACCACCCAACAGATGAAACAGAAATCTCTTCAGACACATAATTAATTTGTTTTTTAATTTATATAACACCATCACTTAATGCACATCATCAATCTACGATGCTAAGTAATTGTGCATCAAGGACTTGCACAAATTCCCTCCAAGATGATGACGATCTCAGGCTCATTTTGAGCTGGCACACTTCCATGTTACGAGTGCTCGACAATCAGGCACTGTGTCACACTTTTACATCTACCCACCACAGAATGAATAAATATCACGGTACAGATTGTTTCTTGAAATGAAACGAAGAAATTTTAGATGTTTCCTTTCAAATCACTGAGATGCAGCCTCAACAGGTCCATAATGTTTAGGATTTTCCAACCACCATTAGCTCAATCAATGTCGTGTAAAATCCCGTAGTCAAAAATCTGCTTGCACCACCTGATTTCATACATAAAATTTCCACCTGCTTCCAAAATTTAAAACAATTTGTCAGATAAAGCTGAATGCTAAACAGGTAAGCATAAGAGTCCATATTTCCAAAATGTGGACAAAGTTTAGACATGTAGTAATCTATTCATGAAAGTACACATATTTTCTTAGCACATACCAAAGTACCACCAGTTTTCAAGTACACATACCCTGGAAAACAGGTGCTTGGGTTAAGTACATGAAGAGATGGAGTACTATATTAGGTATGTTTACACTTATGAGCAACAATACACCAAGGACTTTGGCATAGACGTGCTCGCCTAATCTTCTAACATCGCAGCTTTGCAAAATTTACTGAATTGACGTGAATTGAAAAAATCAGTTTGTAATCACAAGTCACAGAAATCAAACAAAGGTCTGTAAATTCGACTTTCCCCAGATTAGACCGTAGAAAAGCCAACCCTTCCCCGTCTTATGCCTACAAATAGCACACATACCCAGCTACCCAGTTTTTGCAAACACTACACATCACCTAATACCCCCAAACCCATTTGGTCCCGTGTAATGTCAAATTTTCTAGACGCGAATTAGTCAGATGATTCTGGAATAAGCCGATTTATGCAGTACTTTCCAACGAATGGAAAACAACCACGGGTACACAATGACAGGAACAGAAAACAGACAGTATGGAGTTGAGGTAGCATCACCTATAGCTCATCGCGAGTCTTTTCTGCCTCTTCCTCCTCCCCTTCCTCAACCTCTTCCACTTCCTGTAACAGGCAAAGAAATCACTTGTTCTAATGTCAACCCCATTACAACTTTTAATGTTTACATTATTAATATGGCATTATTAGCAACAATCATACTAGTTTTATTACAGTTTTATTATTCAAAAACATTATTCATTGATTATTATCAATAATATGGATATTATTTTTATTATTTTTATTATTAGCAAGGTTCAGTGTATAGTTGTACTGGTGTACATAAGTAAGGTTGTGTTTTGAACTTAATTAAATTCGGTATCAATGTTACTGTTACTCAATGTTATGTCAAAATTCATGCTGTAACTATGGTTTCATAGGATTTGGGTTTAAATTTTTTCTCATGTAATTTTATAGCTACAGTCATTATCATAATAATAGTAGCAATAATAATTATTACCACACATGAAAATGAACAGAACATAATAATTGTATTTTATTCATTTGCGTGTATGCATGTGTGAATTTGGACATTTGCATGGGACATTTAAAGAACCTACCATTATTAATAAGACAGTGAATACCACTACCGCTTGTTGCCTCCATTTTCTCAATTCATGACTACCTGGTTTTCCTTTTACATGATGGGCCCTGTGTACATGCATATATGAACATTTCAATACCACCTTTCTCAGAATCTCCCAAAAGCATAGTTTACAGGCAATTACAAATGGTCACAAACCTCCTCCGATGGTCCGGCGCCAGTTTTGCCACCGGATTCGAGGAACTTTGTTAAGGCTGCCAGAGTTCTGTCACCATTGTAGTCTACCACCTGCAACAAATCAAACAAGAAAGAATCATGATTACGAATAAAGTATGAAGACTGCAGAGAAATAACTCAGTATCAGATCTGATTAGAAATCACCCAATATTCAACATAATGACTTTAAAAATAATATCAGTTATAAAATAATAATGACAATATCAGTTATAAAATAATGACACTAACAGTCACAATAACAATAGTGACGTTAACAACAGTAATATTAACAATATCCATAATACCAATAGTAACAATATACATAGTGACAAAATCACAACAGCAACAATAACAATAAAGAAACCAAAAGACATAAAATAAACCAAATGATCAAAACCTGAACAGCCATCATACAATAACAATAAACAAAACAAAAGACATAATAAAAACCAAATGATCAAAACCTGAACAGCCATCATACAATAACAACAAACAAACCAAAAGACATAACTCGGTTACTACTATGTATCAATTGTTTGCGCAACGACAGAAAAGGATGCTGTGCGAAGATCATGATACTTTGCAAAAATGCAAGGCTAGCGACTTCTCTGCTAGTGTTTATGGACGGTATTTCTCTTAGTTAGTTGGTAGTGTAGCTTTTGTTTTTGTATTTGTGTTCTGTAGGCTTGTGTGAAAGAATTAAAATTAGAAGTAAAAGAATTCTGCTACCTAGGAAGCATTGTCACTCAAGATGCCAAGTGCCACAAGGAAATTAAAAGAAGAATAGCATTAGGCAAAGACACATTCTCAAAACAAAGAGTTACTGAGGGCAAAAATGAACAAGAACTTAAAGAAACGAATGATTAAAACTCTGATATGGAGCACGGTGCTGTATGGATCTGAAACATGGACCATGAGAAAGGAGGACATCAAGAGATTGGAGGCCTTCGAAATGTGGATTTGGTGCAGGATGGAAAAAGTTAGTTGGTTGGAGCACATAACAAATGAGGAGGTGTTGAAGAGTTGAGGAAGAAAGATCTTTGATAGCTACAATAAGGAGTCGACAACGAAAAGGTCACATACTGAGAGGGGACTCACTCTTGAGAACCGTAACTGAGGGCCGATTAGAGCGGAAGAGGACAAGAGGACGACCCAGACAGATGCTGCTGGATTGGATGATGACAGACGGATACAGCAGATTGAAAGAAGAAGCTCAGCAGCAAGAGGAGAGGCGTCATTGAACGTTTGAACCTGCCTGAAGGCAGAGAACCACAAGAAGAAGAAGAAAGGCTTGTGTGCTGCCAGTTTTTGTGGTGAAATAAAGTTTCTATATATATATATATATATATATATATATATATATAAAATAAAAACCAAATGATCAAAACCTGAACAGCCATCATACCTTGTCGCTGTCCTTAGGGAAGAACTTGATTGTTGGAAAGCCCTGGACCTTTATGTCAGCCAACTCATTGGCTGTCGAGTCCATCTTAGCAACGATGATGTCCTTGGAGTCCTTGAACTTCTCGCCAAGTTCATCCCATATGGGAGCAAGCTGCTTGCAGTGGCCACACCATGGAGCATCTGAAAGGCACAAAATACTAACACTCAGAACAGGGATCCCTTATGCTAGACCTAAGAGGCAGCCAAGGGTATCTAGTGTTAGCAACTTCATTTTCTTAACCTCAGCTTATGACAGCCAGTGGCCAGTACTCATCCTTGCTGCCCAGTCTTCAAACTGATAGTATGTAATCAATGTACTCATTTTATAGCTGAGTTCGCCAGTGGACACAAGTGGAGCAGAAATCTTGAAACATCTTTCTGCTGTGGCAGAAATCTGAAAACCTAACCTCTAGGTTAAGAGTCATGATGGTGTCATCCACCACTAGACAATCACATAACTGCAAACCAACACCAAGTACAAATGTTTATCTACAGCAACTGCACAGTTTCAACCCTGTTCACGCATTGTCTTTTCTCACTCCCTAAAACTCATGATAATTCCTCACATCCTTTGCACTTAGTCTTAAACCGTTAGAAGTAAACACTAAAATATTCAAACTCTGCTTGTACGTCTATCAGCGTAATATGTTGGTTGAAGCCACACCTACAATACTCATAGGTGTGACATGACAAATGCAACTCACATAGATGACTCATATTCATATGTTTCATTTGCTTATCTGATGCTTTGATTCGTGTTACGCCAAAATCCGCATGGGTACTGGGTTTATGGGCATTCTTGTCACAAGCACAAGGCTCTGGAATTTGCTACCTGTTTCTGTCTGCCCCGCAACTTCTCTGATCTGAACAATGATCTGAACTATTAGAGAAACAAATTGGTGAATACTAAAGGCTAATTAATGAACAAAGAAAACTAACAGAGTTGCTCAACAGAAGATCGGATTAGCTTAGAGCTTAGATCAGAGGAAAAACACCTACAGAATTCGACAAGGACATTCTTTGTTTTGTCACGTGCAACGCTGTCAAAGTTCTTTCCAACAAGAACCTTGACCGGCTTTGCATCCCAGTCTTCAGGAATCTCCTCTGAGTTCAGGTGTGGCTGAACATGAAAATAAGCAGAGGAGCAATTTAGAACGGAACAAGCATGTATATAGGTTGTTTACACTATGCCCTTTAAAAACCTGTCAACAGCAACAAAACATGGCTACCTAACCATGTGCTGCAGATTTCATTCGGCCGTTGTCATTTCTCGTCTTCATCGCAACACGAAGAAGGAACTCTGAACGTGGCGTCATCTGTCAGCTCTGGACAGGATTAAGTTGGTTGGTCTCTACATGCACACGACAGATCGCTAGTGACGACTTTTCCAATTATCTGAGCATCAGTGCTTAAAGATGAACTTTTTGATCATAATGAACTTTAACACCATTTAGGCTAGCACAGGCAGCACTTTGTGAGGTACTTAATATAGGTTCAGTATTAAATATATAAACACATACATCTAAATGTGTAGGTTGAAATGTCTGTTCAACATTATGGCAAACAAAATACTGATTTCTACGAAGTTCAGTAACCTTGCTCCATTGGAATCTTCCAAATCATCCTAATTTACCTGCACCAACACCTGTGTGTAAATCTAATTTACAAAAATCATTTTGAGGTGTCTAATAAATGTATGCATGTACATATGTATTTGAACATTCGTAGAGTGCCTCTTAAGAATCTCTCATACATGCTGGAACTTGACTATCTACAGATCTACTTAAGATTAGCCAAAAATTAGCATTTATCTTACCCTACATGTGTACAAAGTAAGTACAGGTGTTCAATGTAAGTACAAATGCACAATATAAGTACAAGTGTATACACTTTCCACCCACCTTAAAACACACTTGTTTAGATTGGTTAGATAGTCAAATGTGTAGCACTTCATAAGCACTTAAAAGACCCTATATCATCTTCCCATATACATACTAATACAGGTGTACAATACGAGCTTAGGTGTACGATATAAGTGTACAGTAATTGAAGTCTTCAGGTAGAACTGAACATACCTGTCTCTTGCCGTCAAGGATCTCCTGAACAAACTGACGAACAAGCTCCACTGAGATCTCGGGCGAGTCTGGCTTGAACTTGGCCATGCCATCCTCTTTGAGGTTGATGTACCGATAGGTCGGGCAGTCATCAACCTTCGTGTTGAAGAACTCAAGGATGCGTACGTGGTCATCAATGTCAATGTCGACAAAGATAAAGAGAGCCTGGAAAATTCAAACCAATTCTAACCATATTATACTGGTTATTCATTTTAATTTTATCTAAATCTAATCTGACGACTGTCATAGCACCCTTATTAAAGCCCAAGAAATCAGTTGATGGCTGCTTCATGTGAAGCTGTAGTCAAAACTCATCTGTATAATGACTCTATACAATTACATATAGCAAGGCGGCAGGGAGGGGTGGGAGGGGCATATGCAGAGAGGAAGGGAGAGACAGTGAGAGGGAAGTATAGCTAAAGAGGAGCAACATGGGATTTTTCCCAGAAGGGACATTTTGCCAAAATAACATGCAGATGTTCTGCACCGGATAGTCAAACTAATCCATTATTTCTTGTAATCATTATTTGTGAATAATATAATTTGGTACCAGCATAAGCTGAAAAGTGATTGTCAAGTCCTGCAAAGCACTGACATCCTGGCCAGAACCTTGAGTTTTGTCCAATGCTGGCTCATGGACTGAACAGCATTAAATAAGTGCCTCCCCTACATTCCAATATGGGACATGGGAGCTTTGCTTTCACTTTTATTCAAACCACAAGGAAGAAAATTCCCTCCTTAGATCAATGGTAAGTACTGTATTCCTTAGACATAAACAGTACTAAATTATTAAGCAACGATTCATTCTTAGTGTTATTTAAAGAATTATTCAGTGCTTTGAATTAATGTTCATTGATTATTCATTATTAATTATCAATTTTCATTAAATTATTCAATGACATTCATTTGGTATTTATTGTTACTGTTTATCACTTGTTATCAGTGTTCAATGTTCATTTACTCAATGTTAATGCTTACTATTCCTTCATCACCATTGTTATTAAAGATTCATTATTTATGGACAAGTGTATCATCTTTAAAAAGATTAACTAATCTATCAACACGAGTACCAGTCTGTTGCTTCCTCCCTTCGTTCTTACAACCTTTAAAACAAAATTACAGACTCAACTTCACTAAACTCAAGCAGCCTTCTAGTACTGTTAAAGTTGACACCTAAAGTCATAGAAAAGGAGATCATTATGCTAACCCTGAGAGGAAGCCATGAATAGTGTCTAGCAACTTCATTTTCTTAGCCTTGGCATACGAGGTTGGGTGGCCAGTTGTCTCGCTCACCACCTATCTTCCAACTGACAGTGTATTGTTAACGCACTCATTTTATAACAGTTTCTTATACAGTCATACAGAACTAGGTGTCAAGGGTATCTCACCAACCTTTCCCTTGAAGTCTTCAGCGACTGCCTTGAACACGTCCACCTTCTCCTGGAAGACATCGGACTTCTTGCTGATGAACAACAAAACATGATTCTTGATGTCTCCACCAAAGATCTTTGGGGCTGTCTCCTGGGTGAACTCAGTAACCAGTGGTAATCGGTTGCCACTGACAAAATCTTTGATTGTTGCGGCATCGAAACCCTCCTTCAAGTCAACTCTACCTTCGTCAAACTGTAATGTAACAACTGTACATGTCTACAATCAATTCACTTTGACAAGTAATAATAGTACACACTAGCAATAATAACAATAATCAATAATAACAATAAATAACTGTAAATACTACTACAACTAATAATAATTAATCTCCTAGCATAAGCAGATAATAACTAATAATAACAGCAAAGCAATAATAACATCTATTATTATACAAAACTGGTTGTGATGATGATAACGATGCTGACTAGTAATCTTATGAAAAATAATAATGGTAAAACTGTTACCAGGTTAATACTAGCAATAATAATACTAGTAAAGAACAACAGTAACATTAATAATTAAACAATGAAATGATGACGATGCTGATCAATATGATGACAGTAATGTTCATTGATAATGATGAAGCTGACCACAACGAGAACAACCATGACGATGACGATAATAACTATGCTGATCATGATGATGATCACCTTCTTGAAAAGAACGACAGCATCGCCCGACACTTTGTATTCAGAGGCCACATCTTCTTTGCTTGTGATGGCGAACAATGTATCATCCAGCTGGCCAGCAACATCCAAGAATGCTTTAGCAGCATCAGAAGCCTGGTCCTGAGGAAGAAAACAAAAAATACAGGTTTGAAATAGGACAAGGCAAGGCAAGATCCCACCACTTTTCAAAGAAAGATATGAAATCATATTTAATTATGAAAATCCTATTGGATTAATAAGACTGGACTTAACAGATTATGAATTTATACTATGGTTTCGCTTCAAGTGACCATAAATTGATGCCTTGTACCTCGTGATACTGACGCCCTAGAAGTCATTACATTAGATTAGTTTACACTGTAATACATCATCAGAAGAGGATGTGTTAATTAACAGTCAACTGCTCAGTTGCTAATATGCTGGACTTTTGAACCCCAATACATGTATGAAAGTAAGCATTTCGTTAATATGATCTGTAACATGCTCCAATTATAATTTATTTAACTTCTGGTCTCCCTGATATATGTAGCAACGAATTAGAGTACCTTGAAGAAACCAACAACAAGCAGTTCCTCCTTTTCTACCAGATCCTTGGCAGCTGCTACATCTTCTAGCTGCTGAGCAACTGGACCAGTCTTCTTCTTGAGCCAGCTGACAATTTCTGGAGCTGTCCTTCCCCCTCCATAATCGCCGGGCTTTCCATTGCGGAAAAACTTCAGAGATGGATATCCCCGGACCTGGAATCGCTCGCCCAGCTCAGTCTCTTCAGTGGCATCAACCTTGGCCAGATGGATCTCAGATTCTTCTTCTTTCAGGGTCTTTGCAGCTTTGGAATATTCAGGCGCCAATGCCTTGCAGTGGCCGCACCATGGCGCATCTAAAAAGAAGCAGCAGTTGGCACAAAATGTAATGTAACTGGCCATTTATTTAGCCATTTGAGGTTTTAAAATGCTCTGTATAAATGGCCAGATACATACATACTTACATACACACATTCATTTAGCACTTATAAGAGTTTCCTTTCTCTACAGAATTTTCAACCCAACTTAAGTCTCAACTGTTTATGTGTTTAGGATAGCTATGTTTCAGTACATCTGTGAGGTTCTTAAATGGCACAAAAGAAATATCCAGATAAATGCATACACAGTTATATAGTCATGTATGCAGCATTAAAAAGAAGTGCCTCGATACATGCCTCTACGCATCCATATGTAATAGCTTAAATCCCTGGCCTACTAAAACACATTCATCCATCCCTACAACAATCAATCCATTCCACTGTCATATCAATCCATTCCACTGCCATCATTTCTCCACTTATTTGTCCCTTTAATTCACCCAGTCATCAATGCACCAATTGAGCAGTTGATCTAAACAGTAATTTATTCATCCATTAATTCACCAATTTATTAATTCATCCAGTCATCAATCCCATGATTCAATGATCCATCAATTCACTTCTCCACTCAATTTTGTTTAATAATTCATGCTGTATACTCATTCACTGTTTAACAGAGGGCTAGGAAGCATAGCAGTCTAGTTACAATGATTATATACATCTTTCGAGTGGTAATGAAGAACAATTTGTGATTCCTATAGCCAGACATTTGAATTCATACAAAAAAAGCCACATTAACAAACAGTACATCTACATGCTTCTATGCCACATTTATATGGTTCCTTGAAAAGGCATATAAAATGCACTTTATAAATATTCCATGTACATAAACTAAACACTGGTTTACAGAGAGGACTATGTGGAAATGACAAAAAAGTGTCCACTATAGTTCCACTTATTTTTATGCTGGCAACATCTAGTCTCAGTTTTTGCAATTGCCACAGCAGAAGGTCAACGATCGTTAAACCAGTCAGCCACTTTATGAAGCACATGCCAATGATGATGGATGTACATTTGATATTAACAATAAATAATATAAATAAATAATTACAAAAACTTCATTATCATGCTGCTGTAATAAATTCCACAAATCACAATACTTATGTGACTCATAATATTTGTAATATGTTGTTAATGGAAATGTTGTACTGTGCACTATTTAAACCTGTAAAGTCTGTTACCAGATTTCACCAGGTAGACACTAGCGTCAAATAGCGAAAAACGCAGTAAAACACCGGATTGTTTTAAAGCTTTTGCTTTAAAATCTTTTGCTAAATAAAATACTCTCTTTGTTGATTTCTGTCAGTGGGTGGGAAAAGATTAATCCACAAAAATAAAGTCTGCTTTTCATCAAGAAGCAAATTCTCTCCTGATGAAATTACCTTATAAAACAGTTAAAATGTTAGACTCCAACTTACGCCATGTGAATTGTTTCCAATAAGCTTTGCCATGAATATTTATTAGCGAATAATACCATCAATATTAGAGATTTCGTGCTGTGACCTGGGTATAAAAATTATGTATCTCTATAGCATCTGCCTATACTGTTATATCTTTCATTATATTAATATGCTTATGGCAATGAATTACATATCATTAAAATAAAATGATTTACCAGGATGCTGTTTCTGAACTGCACCACAAAATTTCAATAATTCTTTGAACATCCTTGGAGACATCTGCATATGTCTCCAAATATTAAGAATTTGTGTAAACATACATAGCGACAGATCGGTTTCTATTGAGTTATGCTGAATTTTTTAAACTTTGTACAAATTTCTGGACCAGAGGATGTGAATATGTGCGTTAGACTCCTTCGCGTGTTGTCTATCGCTTGGGAAAATATAATTAGATTCGGTAGCAGTCCCCAAAACCGGACTCGTGCCATATCCCATTGCTTGGCTATTGAAGCACTTTAAGTCGTACAGCATTTTAGGAAATAATTCATACAAAAGAAAGGGATGCAAGCAGTGTTAATTGCAGTTAATTCCTGCATCCAGCAAGACATTAGTTTAACAACACTGTTGCCTAAAACACATTTCAAAAGTCTTTACAAATGTACATGCATCATACACGGAAAAAACGTATTACCACTTTATCATACTGTAACGTCTGTTCAAACTTAACTGTATACAAAAGGAGCTATAAAATGTCTGCAATAACAGTGCTACACTACACACGCCCGTTGTAAAATGCGTCATAGAAATTATGCAAATAAAAAATACGCCAGAGATGCTGAAGTGCTATGCGTGTCTGCTTAAAAGCAGCACTGGGGAAAAGGCGCGACAAAAATCAAGTTCAATCAACTTACAAAACTCAACGAGCAGAAATTTAAACTCTTCCAGCGCTTTGTCAAACGTGTCTTTCGTCAGAACGAGCACGCCATCCTCTTCCTTAAACTCGGCAAAGGCTCCCGCGACGAGGACGAGACACAAGAAGGCCGAAATTTTTGCCATTTAAACGTTATTTTTACAGTATTTCTTGAAACTTAACATAAGCCCAGAAACCATCAACGTGGCAAAGACCGATCGACCGCATCACCGCTCGGCTTATAATTTGTATTAATTCGCGTGTTGCTCGTCAATTGGCTGCTGACGGTCACGTGGTTGTCGACTTGGCCAGCCCCACTCTGATTACAAAAACGCTGACAACGTGTCACTTCTCGTCTTGACGAAATAATGGCATTTTCCTGAAATTATTGTTTTAGACCACCGATTTTTCAATAGCCGTCGTTTGAAACAACATTCGCAGCTGCACGCCATGATGCGGCGTCTGTTTATTGTTCCGCGTTATCTCGCGAAGGGAGCCTGCCCATCGCTCCTCCACCCACTGTGGAACGTTGCCAATCTTTGCTCGAACACCTGCAAAATGTTTCGCCAAGGAAACTAATACTTTTAGAAATGAGGAAATTGTTAATGTACACGTTTTTCTATAGCTAGCGTATGGTCTTGACCCTGCTAATTTTTTCAGTTGATTAATCGGTTGAGATCCTTCACCATGCTGCACGTTTGAATGGGGACCACGCCATTTCGTAATCGTAATCCCAAGATTTCTAGAGCGCCCAACGAAAGCCGCGCCGCGGGGACCAGCTTATTCACAGGCGCTCAGTCAAAACAAAATCGATAGGCAAAAGGGTTCGGTTCCGGGTCAAGATCCAAGAGTCAGGCAGAGAGACAGCGTGACAGCTACGGTACGTGATGTTTGGGGCTGGAGAGCAGAGGCAGATAAGAGGAAGAAGGGGTGTCAGGATAGGATCTGTGGAAGAGGAATGTTTTCAGTTTTGAGTGAAAGGCCGAAGCAGAAATTGCAAGCGGTGGAGCATCGGTGAGTTTGTATGATGGGTCCGAAAACTGTCGCAGTTCTGGGGGGAGTTTATTCCAGAGTGGTGGGGCAGCTATGGCTATGGAACGATTACCAAATTTTAAGGATGAGATGACTGGAGGCCGGAGAAGTGTTAGGGCAGAAGAGCGGGTTGAGCGAAGGGTTGTATTGTAAATAACTGACGAAGATAGGAGGGTTGGGAAGATTGATGTGTGTTGTAAGTGATAGGACTTTGTACTCGATTCGTTCAGGTATTTTAAGCCAGTGTAATGATTTAAGAACAGGAGTGATGTGATGGTGTTTGGGGGTTTTGGTAACAGCACGAGCAAGAGCATTCTGTATGGCTTGAAGGCGGCTTATTTGGGTAGAGCCTATGTTCAGGAACAGTGAATTACAATAGTCTAATTTAGCATGGACTATGGATATGGCGATGGTTGATGCAGTTTTAAAGTCAAGCATAGGGCGGATTCTGCGAAGGTCGCTGATATGCATAAAGCAAGAGCGGGAGAGATGGGTGATATGATCAGAAAAAGTAAGGTTCTGGTCGAAAATAACATCTAAATTCCGGACAGAAGAGTTAGTATTAAAGGTGTGGGTTAAGGTCCCCATGCACGGATCGTGATAGTCCGGATCCGAATCTCTGAAATAGGCCTAAGCCACGACCGGGACTCGAACTGGCATCCTCGCGCGAATTCTCCACCTGCCCGGTTTTATTGAATTTGGTAGCGCATAAACCGAACCTTGAAACTATGCAAATTTTTGGAAAACTCGTTGAATGTTTCCTCAAATTTAGGCATACAGTAGGCCTATTTAACGCAACAGCACCAGGGAAGGCCACTACATAACCGGGAAATCGCTAGCACGTTGACGTCGGTCATCACTTTCATGTCCAGATTGCTATAAATTACAATAACTATTGCTAGATAGTAGACCTAGCCTCTGTGGCGCCGGTGCTCAAGGCGTCAGTCGATAGTCCACTTAGGCTACACCAAAAGCAAACCGAAAACCAAGTCAATTTCCAAGCAGCCAGTCCACTGTGAAACATACGAAAACAGCTTAGGCACTGCATGTCCTTGTGCCCCGCGTAACCAAACGAGGGTTTTAACTATTTATATTTCCAGTAGGCCTCGAGACATAGGTCTATTTGTCATATAATAGAGAGGTATGCTGCAGATGACCTACACAATTTCACCATCTGCCTTGCAATATACTGGCCTAAATAGTTTTGAAAAATTGAAGCTTAATCGGCACCAGGCATTTAATCCATTGATTGAGAATGCATGTGTACAACTTTACATTTATTACCTAATATCGAAGAGTTGCTGTATTTTTGTCAAACTCTTTAATTTTACCGACCTAAGACGCCTGGTGATTTTTAGTATCTATTGCATTCATTAGGTGGCGCTTCAAGTGTTAATATGTAAGTACGACTTAGGAACTACTACTGACCCAATGCAGGACATGACTCAATATAGGCCATTCTCCCCTAAATGACGATATTAAATTGATATGAATTTCACGTAGATGTGTTATTTGGGATGTTGGCCTAATTCTGGTATGCGTTCTAGGTACCTACCTTACACAAGATTCTGCCAACGCCATGTCCATTTAATACAAAAGTTTATGAGTAAGCAAACAGTGCTCAGAAAAATAGAAAAGCCTGGCGAATTAATATAGGCCTAAAGACCGACATAATTATATTTTATCATGACAGCGGGCATGCGCGTCTGTCTGTCTCTGTGTGAAATGTAGCCTCCTTGGCGCAAGCATGTATCAAAAGAGGACATTAAGCTAAAATATAATATCGGCCCTATATGGACGCGAGCAAGGTTTATTCGCTTACTTATTTATAATTATGCATGTTAGGTTTCTCTCATTAAGTGTTAAACCAATGAAGTAGACCAAACATTTTAAGTCTTGAAGTAGAGTTTAAAAAACAACGAATATTGCGAAATATTATTAACTGTTTCTTTCAAGTCAGCTTTCGGGCGTTAAGAAAATGATTTTACAGTTTGTTTAAATTCATTTTACGATTTGAATGCGATATTTGATTTAGGATTGTGATGGTTTCCGATGTTGTTTTACGAAGCCTTATGGCAACTAAGGCCGTTGACGTCTTCCAGTTTTTGATGATTCTGCAATATTCAGGTTTCTCAATTTCGCGTTAGTCGTTTCTTTATTTGGCTTCAAGACACCTCGTTAATTATTTTTAAAAATTTATTTATTTTTTTATTTTGATTTAGGATTGTGACTTATGTATTGTAGGCTAATACTTACTTTAACATATTATTGCATGTAGGCCTACTTTTATTTTTAGCCTACGTATTACAGTTCGTCATATAAAATGTTTACTTGTTTGATACAGCGTTATAAATATTAATTGTTTCAATTTTCAAATTTTCAAGCGCTTAATCTTTCAAGAATCACTTCGTATGTTGGATTTCCTACTTCTCGTGATGACGCATGCTATAATGCAGCTCTTGAAAAGACTCGCAGATGGCAAATATGTGGGAAGAGCTATACTGCAGAAGATCTAATTGCTGGAGAAGACTGGAAGCTCTTCTAGAAATCGCAGTTTCCTCTGATACTGCGTTCATCAGCTGTTGCCCCTCTTTCATGAGGAAAAGTACTCGCTTCGTAAGAGAGAACACCTTTTTATGTTACCTATTGTTAAATGGAGGTTGTTTAAAAGTAGTTTTGTGAATCGATGTATCTAGTTTTATTTAATCGTGCATGTATGTCTATTTTATTTATTTTCCCCATTGTAATCTAGTCAAATATTATTATTTCTGTATTTATTAAGCGCTACTATGTAATGACTAAGTATCAATTGATGGCGCTGAGCTGAGCGTTGGTGAAGGACTTGCTCTAAAGGTTTCAACGCAGTAACCGTCTAAGAGGAGGTTCGAATCGCCGAGCACTCTAACCAATTGGTTACCGTATGTATGTAACTGATTTAATAATTAGTAACTTATAATGCGCTGGTGTCTAATGCACAAGGCATTAACTGCTGGCGCAAAAACAATGACCTATACAATATATTGTATATGCTGGCCTAGTTACCTACATCGGTAAATGCGTAAGCGGAGCTTTTATGCGTCAAGATCCCCGGATCGCGTCCCGAACGTGGCTTATTTCAAAGATTTAAAACTCGAGCTAGTACGGTCCGTGCCCGGGGATCTTAAATGGCCTGGCACACATTCAAACTCCCAAATAAACATTCAAATAAACTCCCCCGAACTGCGACAGTTTTCGGACCCATCATACAAACTCATAGATGCTCCACCGCTTGCAATTTCTGCTTTGGCCTTTCACTCAAAACTGAAAACATACATCTTTCACAGATCCTATCCTGACACCCCTTCTTCCTCTTATCTCTCTCCTCTCCAACCCCTAACACCCCTCCAGTAGCTGCCACGCCGCCTCTCCGTCTGACTTTTGGATCTTGACCTCGAACCGAACCTTTTGCCTATCGATTTTGTTTTGACTGAGCGCCTGTGATTAAGCTGGTCCCCGCGGGGCGGCTTTCGTTGGGCGCTGTAGAAATCTAGGGATTACGATTACGAAACGGGCAGCGGTGGTGAAGGATCTCACCCAATTAATTCATTGAAAAATAAGCAGGATCGAGGCTATACGGTCACTACATAAAACCTATACACTTTTACATTTTATGCTCTTGTCAGGTGCTAATAAAGGCTTCTTACTTACTTAATTAAAAAAATTTCATTAGCAAAGGACCGGAAGTAGCGCGGCCACTTTTCTGCGCTGCAGAAGGTACCAGTTTAGTTTCATATACAGGTCTGTGCTGTGCGTGTAAAGTACAAGTCTAGCTAGGTGTTAAGTCTGTGTCATCTTCCGCTTTCTTTCATTCTTCCACGACCGTCAAAATGGCTGATAACAACGAGGAACAGTACAACAGCGAGGAAAACGCGGAATTCGACGGCGCCGAAATGTACGAGGCGACCGAAGAGCACATGGAAGAAGCAGAGAAATTAGAAGAGAACAACGAAGTTACGAACGAAGAAGCCGAAGAGGCGCAGTATCAAGAAGAACAGACGGAAACGACAGATGAAAGCCATGAGCAGCCGGGGAACACAGCCTCAAGAGTTGACGATGATGAGCGGTAAGAAACGGTCTTTCGAAAAATCGGATTATCTTGTATTTGTTGTGTATGACGGTGAGGTATTTCAGGAATTAATTGTGACAGTCTGAGACTGAATGAGATTTTTTAGGTTTCAGCGGTGGCTTTCCGGTATGAGTCGGTTTGACCCCACAAGTACCAAATCGCATGACGTTTTACCTGATTATAGATCTCAACATAAGTAATCCAACGCGCCTATCCGCGACCTCTGTAAACGACCCGAAGATTTTCTACAGAATTTTAAAGTACCAAATTTGGGCCATACAAATCGACGGCGGCGGCCATTTGTCATGCGTAAGCGGTCGACGCAAAGTGCGAGGCTCTATTGAACTGTTGTAGCGCATTTACTATTATTGCATGCTGGCGCTAGACGAAATGTGAGATTTAAAGAGGTTTAAATAATACTTCCGCTTCGCTATGCAAATTAGCATGCGTGAGGTTTGCCTCCTATTATTCTACTACACAACATTATGTAATAATACATACATATCCCCATGTTAATATCATTACTACACAGAAATAGTAAATGCGCTACAACCGTTCGGTACAGCCTCGCACCCTGCGTCGACCGCTTACGCATGACAAATGGCCGCCGTCGTCGATTTGTATGTCCCAAATGTGGTACTTTAAAATTCTGTAGAAAATCTTTGGGTCATTTACAGAGGTTGAGGATAGGCGCGTTGGATTACTTGTGTTGAGATCTATAATCAGGTAAAACTTATGCAATTTGGTACTTGTGGGGTCAAACCGACTCATACCGGTTTTCCTTTGACTGAGCGAGATATTAAGGATAGGTTTAGGTACTTCGAAAATTGATAATAGTTGATTATAATGTTTCAGGTTGCACAAATGCTAATGAGTAATTTTTAGATGTTATGCGTTAAATTTACCAACAAATTTTCATATTCAATCAGTTCAAGAAATTGAGAATTGTTGGAATTTGAATAAGTTGATTTGTGACCGCGCAGGACTTGGACCCACGGCGGAGGCTAAACAACCTAGCTTTTGCAGATTTGCTTCTTCACTTGTGAATAAACTAATCTGCTTTTTGTGAGGGCTGTGAAATTTTATGATTTACATAGCATGTTGAGTTTACGTAGGACAGTGTCTTTCATTTGAGTTAAGTATTACATTGCTTTTATTGATTATGTTTTATTTGTTAAAATGTTTTTCTTTTACAGAAAAATATTTGTTGGAGGACTTTCGTGGGAGACCACTGCTAGTAAGTACTTGACTTTTTCATTTAAAAAATAATATTATACAATTGCTTAATTATATTCATGACAGAATAGGTAATAACTATTTCAAACTTAGTTTCTTGCCAAAAAATTGTTTATTTTCATTGCACATGAATCGTTTTCTTATTTGTTAAATTTCATTTTTGTAATTAAACTTGTTTTTAATTTGTTTTTTATTACAAGAAAACTGTTTTAAATGTAGTAACTGGCAATATACAGTATAATTGTTTGTTTTTTTGTTGTTTAGTTTTTTTAAATTAAACTTTTAAATATAATAACATTTGTTAAATATGTTTGTTGTGCAGAGGACTTGAAAGAATACTTTGAGAAGTTTGGCACTGTCTTGGACTGCATTTTAAAGACAGATCCGAACACTGGTCGATCTCGTGGATTTGGATTCGTGGTGTTTGACAGTGCATCGAGTGTTGACAAGGTGAAAATGTGTTAGTTTTCTAAGCTTTGTTACTAATATAATTTAATTTAATGTAATTTAGTCCAGTGTTGTTATTTACACAGCACAATGTAGCTTCTTCGAAATGCTGCCTTTGGAAGCTGTTTGCTATGTTATGACAAGGTAGTGTTATGTTGAGTCTATGGCTGAATTAAAATTTGGATTAATGGGGAGACTGGGGTTCAGACCACTGCCAGACATGAAAGGCTTAAAGGTTTCTATTTCATTAGTGCCTCTTGTATAGCAAACTCTACTGTTAATTGAGCATGCTGACCATGCACTGTCAGTGAGAAGATCGGGCAGCAAGGGAGAGGATTGTGCACCTGATTTCATATGCAGATGCCTAGAAATTGAAGTTTGTAATTCTTCATACACATGGATGCTTCAAGTTTTGCTAAAGGACTGTTTTTTTTTCAATTTCAGAATTCACATTGTAGCAGGGCATACTTTGTATCCCTGGACAAATACGTGACACACATGTGGCATACTTTTTGTTTTGTGTTTTATAAAGGTTATTGGGGAGAAATCTCATGTCCTTCACAATAAAAATATTGATCCAAAGCGAGCTATGACGCGAGGCGCAAAGGGAGGTGATGCCTGCAAAAAGGTCTTTGTTGGTGGCGTCAGCCCAGACATGCCAGAAGCTGAAATTCGTGAATATTTTGGCAAGTTTGGAAAGGTAAATGTGTAAATTTACAGCTATAAAATTCTAAAATGTTTGTAATTATCTAGACATCATAATGATCCATGGACCAAAAGCCTGTAGGTGTCCACTGCATGCATTATTATCTGTCTCCACAGTTCCCGATCTTGCGCTGCTCTTATCAAGGCAGTTAATGTAAAATTTTCTCTGAAACCTCTAATAACTTGCAAACCCAGAATTATAATAATAAGCTATTAACATGCCAGATGGCAAACTTGAATCAGAGGCACAGCAGGGGAGGTAGTAGTGAATGGAAGCAAGATATTCCACTAGCATAGCTATAAATAATGTCTTTGTCAGAAGAACCATCTTAGTTGGGCTTGGACCCATGCTCTCCTTGTTACTATGCTAACACTCAACCAGCAGCCACCATGTCACAAGCAGACAAATGGATTTCTTTTCTGTTGACAGATCGAGGAGATTGAACTGCCGTTTGATCGAGTGAAGAACCAGAGGCGAGCATATGTCTTCATTTCCTACGAATCGGAAGAAGTTGTTGAACAAGTGATTGCCAACCCGAAACAGAAACTTGGTGGCAAAGATGTAAGCTTGTTAATGCTCACAGAGTCTTAATCAACCCTTTTACATTGCAGCTCGTGCTTGTCGATAACTTTCTTTCCATCTTCGGTGAATTTTGGCAGGCGATTTCTTATCTGTACCACTAAGTTTTGGTTTCGTTAGCATTTTAGTTCGTTTGTGCTTTTGCTATCAAAGTTTCTTGTTGGAAGCTCGACAGTAACGGTTTAGAAACGACGTCACAATAGATGTTTCGCAAGCTGAAATTTTCTATCGACCGTTCTCGCTGTGTTGGGTTGCCGTGGTAACGGTTTTTGCCTTTGTTGCAGCTCTGTGGCCTAACGTGGAAAGCGACCTCAATACGAGGTCCTGCTGTCGATTAGTGGATGAAGTATGCCAGGTCAAAGGTTAAAGGTTACCTATTCCTATGTGAATGACCTTTCCTGCAGTAAAGAATTTTGCGCTCTCTTGAATTTCGGTTAATGATAACGAATTTCCACCGTTATTTTTTGCACTCAACTGGTTTTCTGTTTATTGAATTTTCGCTAATTCATTTGAATTTATGTTTTGCAGTATCGCAAGAACTGGTAAATTTTTGAATTTTCTTTGAATTTTATTTTTAAAGCTGTATGTCATTGTTTGTATGATTGCTTTTGCCTTGCTTGCTTAATGAGGGGGTTTTGTTTTGTCCTTCTGATAGGTTGATGTGAGGAAAGCTACTCCACGATCAGAGCAGGAAGGGTTTGGAGGTCGTGGTGGAAGAGGTGGACCTGGCCAGCGTGGAAGAGGTCGTGGAAGAGGTAATACATTGAGTCACTACTTTTGTCTTCCATTTTGGTCTTTTATAGGGTAAGGTTATCATGGACTCATTAGATGAAGCTATAAACGGAACTTGAGATGCAGTTCTTGAGTCAAATAATCTGTTGGCTGAAGTGTGAATTCAATAATAGGTTTTCAACCAGTCTTGTATTTAGATAGTTGAATAATTTATATAGCACATTTTACAACCTCTTGAAGGCACTTTGTATCTTGTAACAGTACTTTTTCATTTTTATGTGAAGTGCAAGGATTCGAACCCAGGTTCAGAGGTGAAAAGTGCAGTTGACCACTGTGCTGTTGCCAGAGGTTGAGTCTTCCTGATGTTGAAGGATATTTCTGTACTGTTACCTTACATTTCCCCAGAAATTCTGTTGTTAATGTGCATTTTCTCTTTTTAATTTGCATACCCACTGCACCTTGTCTCCTGGTTTCCTGTCCTAGTTGATTTCAATTGAGCTTCTTAAACAGATCACATTTTTTACTAATTTTATCACTTGAAACAACCATTAGCGGATGCCTTGTGCATCAACCTAGCGAAGTTATCGAAGTAATTGCATTATAAATCCAGGCGGCCTTAGAAAAATCTTTCACTGACATGTTAAAATGGAGCTATATAAATATTATAATATTTATGTGCAAAATATAATATTGCATATTACAGTTCAGTTGAATTTCTGCTGACAATTGGTATATGAGGCTTAGTTCTTGAGTTCAAGGAATTTTTGGTATTTGCTTGTGTAGTATGCAGTAAGCCCATGTGGTGTTAAACTAAAGTTGCTATATTGATCACATGTTACATTTTAATCTGGCTTTCTTTGCAGGAGGATATGGTCAGGTCGCCACTGGTTACTATCCTGACCCTGTGGCTGCTGCACCTGTTGCACCAGCATACGACTACAGCGGCTACTACAACTATGGTCAGGGATATGCCTACGGTTACCCGGGCTATGGTTACCCAGGATATGACTACAGCAGTTACTACGGACAGGCTGACTGGAGCAACTATCAGCAGGGCTATGCTCAGTCATATCCAGGTTAGTTCAATTTGTGCAGCGCGAAATGTTCGGAAAGTTTTTCCAGCTGCATGCTTGGGTTTAATGTGCTTTGACAACCTCGAGGTTTTGGGGTGGAATGAAGATGCCGTTATCGAGGATTTTGTAAGATTTGAGCAATATTTTTAGCTAGTAAAATTTGTCATCCATGCTTTAGGGGTTAAAATTGGACTGCTATCTGATTTGAGTTTCCAAATTTGTTTTTGAGGTTAGAGCCACTGGATTTTAAAGGTTGTTGGATGTTTCACCTGTGGTTTATAGGTTAAAATTTGGCTGCTGTCTGCTCTGAAGTTGTCTTAGTGTTTTAGTGTTTTGGCAGTTAGAATCAGGGTAATGACTTAATATTTGTTTACTGTTAACAGAATTAACAAAATTGGGTTAGTATATGTGTGAAAGTGATTTTTATCACCTCTTTTGGGGATTAAAGTGAGACTAGTCTTTCACTGCTTGTTGTAAGTTATTTAGTGGCAGTCATCCAGATTGCCAGAGCAAAGGCTGTAGAATTGAAAGTCTTGGTGCACTGTCTCTTGTTTTTCAGTAATGCATATTAGGGCTTTCCAGGGTAAAAAATTTATGCAGCGATTGAGACAAACACTGGCTGCTGTCAATAGTTTAACCCTTTGCATGCCAGAAATTTTTAAGCTCTTGTTCTAGCCTTGGCCAGATTTTTTCAGGTTTTGGTCCATTTCTCCCCTAAACAAGAAAAAACCTCACTTATCTTCTGTTTCATTGCAATTTAGTAATCTTTATTTAGGTCATGGTCTACGTTCAGTGTTTGCCATTAGAAATATATTGTGGTAAAATGTTTGGTTCTTGAGCACCCTGTTCCAGTTAGTAGATTTAACAAATTCAGAGGGTGCCTTGACCCCTAGCAAAAGTTCATTTTTACCATACTGCTTTGGGACTGCCTAGAAGTAGCATCATGTCCCCAAATCTGTTAACTCCCTGCATTAGGGAAAAATTTTTATATCTTATCAACCACTGACAGTAGACTTAAAATGTAAACCTGAAATTTGTTTAGAAATGAATTTTGAACAAGCCTTTGTCCCATGATTGTTTGTATTTTCTTGCATTTTTAGATATGACAAGTTAAGTATGATGGTGTGTGGCTTATGTGATTCACATGTGGCATATGTGTTTCATCATTTCATCTCTTTACATTTTGCTGATGCCTTAAATAAATATATAGTTTACTAAAATACAGATATCCGAGGCTGGCATTAAACTAAATTTTATGTGATGCTGCATTGCCTGCCATCACTGCTGGTATGGCTTTCATTATCATTTGAAAAGTTCTATGAATTGTGAGCATGAACACTGCTGACAGTATTGTTGGTCCTGCTACTTGTAAATGTGTGAAAGCCTTCAAATTTAACTCTTTTCTGACTCCGAATTACTGAATATTGCGCACCAAATTTCGTGTTTGTTTCGCAATCAGAGTCATAAAACGCAAAGTCAGCACATTTATTATGGCACTTGTGGAAAGTTTCAGACGTTACAATTTTGCACCTGTGGCTTGCAAAGGGTTAGGACTTTTAGGTAGATTGGTAAGAATTTTAAGGGGTTTTGGGATCCTTTGGCGTGGTTGTCATGGTTGCCCGTGGTTGCTCTTTCAGGTGCCTATTATGATTACAGTAACTGGTATGGACAGGATCAAAGTGAGTTTCCTTTTGTGAAACTAGCGGTGATTTGGTTCATTACCGAGGAGAATTTAAGACAGGAGTTCCAGCTTCACTGTGATTCTCTGAACTGTAATACTGTAACGTTGCTGTGCACGAGTGCAGTGGAGGAGCCTTGGAATCCCAGCTTTATTATGGTGTCAGGGATTTCTTTGTGTGTACACTGCACTCATGATCTTACAGAGAAGTGTTATCAACATACTGGAATGTATTTATTGTATCATAGTGCTTGATTGGTTGAGCACTTGATTTGTGGTGTGGAGCATACAGTCTCGATACCCCCAACACAGTCGCATTTAGCGAGTCTGTAATACGCAGTTGCTTAGTGCTGTAGCAGAAATGTAGCTAGAGCATCTTTATTGTGAAGTGTAGCTGGAACTCATGTGATTAAATTCCTTGCTTTTTGACAGTTGAGTAGTAATTGTTTTGTCAGCTTCAAACAGTGGCAGCCACAAGGTTTAGAAGGGATTGTGAAATTAAAGAAATTGATATATGAATTTTCAAAAGTATGTCTGTTGTAGACATGAATATCAGGCTGGTGCTGTTCCTATTAAGTAAAATACCAAGCCAAAGTTTTATAAACTGATTAACACTGTTTTCCACAACTGCAGGTTTTGATTTGCTTACTATAATTCTTGGCAAAATAAATAATGGAAGAGAAGTCAGTGGTGTAGTTTAAGGAATTTGGTGCCGCCACTGTTTCTTGCTTCATTTGCTTCTTGCACCTGACGGTTAAAATTAAGATCACTTGCTCAAAATTGTCTTTAAGTAATAATACAAACGATCCAAGAAATTTCTTTTTTTCAGTGTTGTGCAGTTGACCCAACCAAACTTTCTTGATAAACATTGTTGTTTGTAATTTTTGAGTTTGACCAAATTTACTTGGTAAATAATGTCGTTTAATCTGAATACTGCTACTACATAATAATAGGAGGCAGGAGGATAGTTGCTCGATTTATTTACTGTTTTACACATTTCTTTATTTATGAGTTGAAGTTGTTTACTGAACAAGATGCAACAAATTTTGTAACTCTTACACAGTACTGAGATTGAACTTCTGGAATTGGTTTTTAGCGAGAAGTGCAGTTGTACTGGTATTTAGAATATGATTGGTTTAGATATTTGCTGGTCAAAATTTGCATCAGTCAGTTTTTCAGTTGATGGAAATTGGCTGACTATTCTACATTGTGAAATGTATTTAGCTTCTGTGTACTGAAGCAGCATTTGCTCATCTCTTGTTTAGTTTCATGATGTTCAAAACATGAATGGTTAAATAAGTTGCGAATAACCGAACCAAACTTTCCTGAATCAACACGGTCTCTGGGACCTCATGGATCTTATCTGGTTGTGTCTGAAGTGAGTTGAGATGACAGTGGGAGTTTACAGTGAGAGATTAGAACCACTGAACCAGACTTCTTAAGTTAACACTGGTATTTAAAATACTGCAATTGAATGAACCATTACGCAGTATTGGCTTTGTGTAATATTTGTTTTACCATTTACTGAATTGGTTTTCTCATCTTTCAGATACACAATCTGGAGCTGGAAAGGCAAAACGTGGAGCGACGGGAGCATCTTATCACCCATACAGTCGTTAAGTTGTATTTGCAACATTTACATTTGTCGCAAGATGTGCTGTTAGCAAAGATTGTTCAGACTGGAAGGAGAAATCACGTCTGGTGATTTTGAACTGTGTTCTTTATTAATTTTGACTGGTCGTTCCTGAAAGGCAGGAAAGTTTAGTTTTATCAAAATTGTCTCATCAATGTTTTTTTTCGTGCAGATGAGCCCAAAACCAGCAAATGTTAGTAACTTGGTATTGGGTGAGGTAGAAGAAGCGCAGTCATGGTGTACAAAACATGACTGGTCAATTGCAAAATTACACATGTTTATCAAGAAAGATTGGTTGGGTCAACTGCACAGTATTGCATTTAAAAAGAAATTGAAGCAAACTCTCACAGACAGGCCATTTTCATAGCATCTGCACATGAGGGGGTGACCATTTCTCTCCCTTGCTGCGTGTTCTTCCTACCAACAGTATATGGTCATTATGTTGCTGTAGCCAAGTTTGCTCTGGGTAAAATGGAGCAGAAGTCTCGAAACATCTTAGTGCCGTGGTGGGTATTTGAACCTTCATCCTCTGAGTTGACAGTCCAGCATGCTATCTATTAGACTGTCATGCACCATAATGCTTATTTATATTACATGACTTGATCAGCACTAGTTCTTCATTGTAAGAAGGTCTTTTTTGGATAAAGCATACATACTGGCATGGCAATGTTATTAGCGTAGGATTTGAACTTTACTCTGATTTATAAGGTAGTATACTTAATTTTTTTAAAAGAGTAGCTTTTATTATCTTCAAAATTAATTACCATTTAGGAAAGCATTAAAAGCCTTTGTGTATATTTGTGTAGTTTATTTGAATGCATGTACTCAATTACTGGTGCTATACACAACGACATTGTGTATACCCAACAGTACCTGTAACGTGTAGATTCATTGGTGCCCACAGAAATTTTGGCAAAAGGGCAACATGTAGCACAAAAAGCATGTGCAAATCTATGTGGCAGGAGTGCTGTTTGGAAGGAAGCAGGAATGTATGGAATATAACCATGATGATAGGAATGTATGGATTATAGTCATGATGATAATAACAGTAAAAATAATAAATAACTTCTATAGCGGCGTCAAATGCCCAAGGCTTCAACTGGTGATGCACCAAAATGCCAGAAAGTTGGTCCACACTATTCTTGTGAGGTTTGTAGAAGGTTATACACAAATAGCCAGTTGCATACGCAGGCAGATATAAATTAAGAAAATCCAATTACGCGTAAATCAATATGAAATCTTGCTTGTATAAGGTCGTCCATAAAGGATATCCGCCAACATGACCTACTTTGGACCCTCCCTCCCCTTGCCCGCAGTTGGCCATACCCTCCCTCCTGCACTCCAAAGCCCTGAACTATAAAAGACCAACATCGTACGAAACGTCATTAATTAACTTCCCGTTCTGTCTTATTTAAAAGCACCGTATTTACAAATTTGTCTTTGTACATGCTATTTAAAACTGGAAAGTATGCAAGTTTTCTGTGTCAGTTACAGTCATGTACTGCATTTAAAACAGCAAAAACTAAAATCAACATAATATGCATACACGTATATATATATATATATTTGTAAATGCTTAGCTTTCGAAGTACCATTATTACTAGTCACCTCCAGTACTTATTAACTTCATACTGTAGATCATATGCAGTCGTCCGCATATGCCACTACCCCTTCCCCGTGTCAGCATTGGCATGATCTCTCTCTCTCTCTCTCTCTATCTCTCTCTCTTCCTGTTTGCAGACGTCCTTTATGGACGATCTCTATAATCTGTAACCAATGATAGAGAAGTAGAAAAGTGCATTATTCATAAAATATTGCTAACTCGCTGCTAAACTTTCCTGTTGCTGATAGCTGAAATATAATAGTAACAGCTATCCACAGATTTTGTTTCTAAGCGTGAATTTCTGCTAAAGCTTATTACACTGGCCAACACATAATTTGTTGCCTCAATGTTAGAACTGTTTCTGGGTATATTTGACCTGCTGATTCCAGAAAAGGCACCAGTTTTCTCCCAGCAGGTCTAGTTTTCGAGATATAGAACATTATGCCATATACCAGTCCTTGCCTCTGCTCGCCCATAAAACATAAGGCTATAGCTATAATTATGTAGTGCTCAATTTATTATGTGATACACTAAATAAACATAATAATACAAATACTTAAAAGAAAATGGTAGTACCTGAAACTGTACTTATATGATACCAAACAGAACAAGTTTGTTATAAAAATTTCAAGTCATTCGACACCGAAGAAGCTCCTTTTGTACGATTTCCGAGTGTGGCATCTGCCGGAACAATCGCGCATAATATTCCAGCAATAGTCTGCCATCATGTGTGCATCCCATCTTCCTTGATATCGATTTTCCATTGTTTTGATGTCTTGGTGAAATCTTTCACCTTGCTCTTCGCTGAAGTCACCAAGATTCTCTGGAAAGCGATCTAAGTGACTGTGGAGATAATGGACTTTAATGCTCATGTTGCAGCCAAGCTTGTTGAAATGAAGAAGCATATCCTCTACTAGTTGTGCATAATTGTCTGCCTTCTTGTTGCCAAGAAAATTTTTAGTTACAAGAACAAAGGAAGACCAGGCACAAGATTCGATTTCATTCATTGATGGTATGAAAAGTGGGTCATTCATAAGTTGCCTGATCTGTGGACCATCGAAGATTCCAGCCTTCAATTTTTCCATTGTAATTCCTGGTAACTTGTGTACTATGTATTCGAAGCATGAACCTTCTTTATTCAAAGCCCTGACAAATTGTTTCATCAGGCCTAGCTTTATATGTAGTGGTGGCAGTATGATCCTATCTCGTGCCACCAAAGATTCCTTGATTACATTTTGAGCTCCAACCACCATGTCTTTCCTCGAAGGCCAATCTTTTCTTGTCCAATGTTCATGCTTGGCTCTACTGTCCCAAAGACACAAAAAGCAGGGATACTTTGTGTAGCCACTTTGTTGACCAAGGAGGAAATTTACCATCTTCAAGTCTACACAAATTACCCATTGATGTTCTTTGTATTTTATCTTTTCCAGTACTAAAGAGATGGCATTGTACTCTTCTTTCATCCTGGTGGAGTGACCGATTGGAATAGAACCAAATTTGTTGCCGTTACTTAAAAGCACACATTTCAGACTACGTTTTGAACTGTCGATAAAAAGACGCCACTCATCTGGGCTGTAATCCGACAGACCAATTTTCTTCAATAAGTTGCTGATGTCATTACAGAATACTAGGTTGTTGTCTTCGGTAAAGAATGGCAGCAAATCCTTTTCTCTGTTTCTATAAATTGTAATTTTCGTTCCAGGCTGAAGTGCATTCTTTTCCTTTAGTCTGGACGCAAGCAATTCAGAGGACTCTTTGGAAAGATTTAAGTCCCTGATCAGATCACTCAACTCTTTTTGGTCAAAACGTTCACTGTGTGAAGTTGATTGGAAATCACTGTCACTGCCCCCACTTTCTTCACTTTCGTCATCTTGTCCGATATTGTACATGCAAGTCTCATCGTCTGAGAGCTGAGGTAGTTCGCGAAAAGGTGGAACTGGTACAATATCCGAATGCGGAACAGGTCTCCTGGCTGAAGGTATATCAGGGTAAGACAACTTGTGACGATTATTTCGATTGATGACTATGATATTAACCATACAAAAGTAACAGTCGTCGAAGTGGTTTATCTGTTCCCTCCAAACCATCGGTACACCAAATTTCAGGCAGCTTCTCTTTCCAATTGTCCAGTGGCGCAATTGTTCAATACAAGTTTTGCATACTGTATGAGGAGCCCATTGCTTATCTTGATCTCCAAGTTTGACACCAAAATAACCTACATATGCTCTTTTTACAAACTCAGAAATCGGTTTCCTGTTTGCTTTTAGTGTGTATTCCCCACAAATGTAGCAGAATATGTCTGGATGGTTAATGCAGCTCCGTCTGGAAGTAGCCATAACCTTAAGGATGTTCGCATCTGAGGAATTAAGTGACTAACCTAAAAAATAGTAAGAACATGTAGTTATTTAATGCTCACATTCACAGATTGTTCTTGCGACCAACTCTTAATATGCCCTAAGACGACTGCGGCTGCTCTAGCTTTCAGGAGGCGGTTTATATAGGCTATAAATGCTGACTTCAGCATAATCTATTTACATAGTTCGAAACCATGAAACGCTGTATAAGCACAAATAAATTCTAAATGAGGCCATGAATTTAGTGCTGAGTAAGCTGTAGGCTACGGAATAGTTATTTCGTTGAATCAGCAATATCTCAGCACGCGGCAAGATATGCTGATTTTACATTATAAGGATGTAGGCATTATATGAATCAGCAAGAATTATAATTAGCCATAAATAAAGCTTATTATGACATTTTAGTTTTGCCAAAGACATCATTTAAAGAGTGGACTGGGTTTTCTTTACAAAATCGACGATATCTCAGAAACTAGACCTGATGCACTCAATCCAATGACATTTTCTGAATCAGCGCCCAAAATTACCCCAAGAACAGGTCTAAAACCGAAGGCAACAAGAAAAAAAAATTTTTCTGTTGGCCAGTGTTATCAATAATACCACTGTCGTTGCCACTGGGTTTGATTCTAGTAGGACCTATGCTGTTGCAGTAGACACCCACTGTTTTTGAAAGGCCCTGTTTCAAATTGTAACTGCTCCAATTGGCCCGATGGCCATCCCATTCCCGGCGGATCGTTTAACATATGCTGTTAGCATCAGTTTTACAAAGAGAGCTCTGTTTAAAGGTCGCAGAGTGAAATCCGAGGTGTTACACATGCGCTGTTTTCTCTCCAGAGGACCAACGCATTTGTTTTTCTATATAACCGGATTGTCACTCGACTGCATGCTCACAACAACAACGTCTTGCTGCTAAACTGACAAGGGTTTCTTTGTCCCTGCATATCAACAGTACCTCATGAAAGGAAATTCTACAGCTGCCGTTTAAAGCTAGTGAGATTATAAGTTACAGCAGATGGAGATCAAGGGTACAAGTGTCCTTTTGTAGCACAGATGGATCATGGGTTTAACTAAACATTGTATAAGTTAGTAAGCAAGCAACCAGATGTCAGCATAATCTATTTTAATTAAAATTTAATTGAAAATTGATATTTTAATTTCACATATTTAGATTTAATTTCCAGGAGGCAAGTGCCCCTTGCCCCAACGTCCAGGCACCAATGCTTATATTAAATACTTTAGAAACTGGATTTGAAAAAAACGGTTAAGACAAAATTCGGTAAACACGAATTGTCCACACTAGTCATCTACATTTCATCTTAAATGATTTGCACTGCTTATGGGTCGGAGTTCTATACAGAATGGTCTACCTGTAGACAGAATTTTGTGAGATTTGTAGACCTACCAGTGTCTCTAGTAGGGCTTTGACCCCGGGTTTTGTAACCCCGTACACGGGTAGGCCTGTTAGGTCCGCAGCTGTGTCCTGGACGCGTAAGAGTCCTCCCAGTCTTGGCAGGATATTTTTTTACAAATGGACCCACCAGGGGTCGATATCGCTTTGGTAAATTCACAGGGGATGTGGTTTAAGTTTATATTCGTCGCTGAGTTCAGTGACGTCTTCGGTCGCCTGCTTAGATTGGTCCAGTTTTCCCGCCGTACAGCAGTGGACGTCTTCACTGCCATAGTACACAGGCACAAAGTCCTCGGGTATCGTATCGATGTCCTGGGTTCCGACTAGTCGTGTTCTCCCAAACCCTGCGCTCTCGTAGACGTGTTCATGGCCGGGTTTACCGAGAGCTGGGGTAGCCTGGAGACCCTCGTGCATGGCGATAACGTGTGCCATGACGTCAGGGCATTCCAGCACGCGATAGCACTCCACCTGGCGACGGTTTTTTGCGTCCAACGTCTGCTTTTCCCACTGCTGCACCCCGGCGTTTGAAACGTTGGCAAAAGGTTCGGCGCATCCGTAGCAGCACTCGCCGCCTCCCGGAGTTCGGCCAGCGTCCCCTCTTCTGGCCGCTTTTGGGGAGGCGGATGTGGGGGCATGATTCGTGGTCCGCTTCAGCAGGGCCGGGTAGACGGAGCCACTGTTGCTTCCCACGAAAGACTGCTGGATTCCTGGATAATACGGGTCTTCGGAGATATAGCAAGATGGCGGCTGACGACGCCATTTTCTACAAGAACGCCAATATTATTGTCGGTAAAACACTTGCATTTAAGAATGCAATAACATTTTTACAATCAATATTGTCATTAAAATACTTGTATTTTGCAACAATTAACTGGACCAAAACTTAATGACATGTAATTATAGTTATAAAAGCTATGGTTTGCGTCTTAATGTAGGCACGATATCGGCTTACGACTCTATTTTCTAAATGAACGCAATGATACTTTTGCAGTCAGTAATATTGATGCTAAATACTTGCACCTTGCAACAAATTAACGGACCACTACTAATGCTGCTGCTGCTGCTGCTGCTACAATGGTGCTGCCGCTACCACCACCGATAATAATAATAATAACAACAACAGCCGCAGCAACAAAAACAACAAAAAACTCATGCATTGCCATTGGTTAGTGGCGCTGTGTAACCGACAGAAAATAAGCTACAGGCCTAATGATCTTACAGTTTGAGCATACCTCTTCAGACACACGTAAACGAGAGCCAAAGGAATGGCACCGATTACAATTCCAAGCAGGACTCCAATTACGACGGCTACCATAAACCCTGTGACAGTAACAGTTACGTCAATCAGGCTAAATTACATTTCGTCCCACTGGTGACATACATTTCTATCAACAATTGAACACTTCTTTTGCCATGCCATGATGCCAAGGAGAAAGAGAATAGGTGCATGCAGAAGGGTTAATCGAATGTGATCAAATATTTTCTACCATGATCAGCAGACGTTATACTTTGTTTTTTAATAGTTCCCCGGCTGCGGCCAAAAGACACAAAATCGTTCTAATAAAAAAGCCATGGCTTCTAATAGAAAAGCCTACTCTGAGTGCTTTGCAATCCAGATTGTTGCCTCATAGTCTGTTTTCCTGTTCTAAGGATTGCCCTGCTTGATTTCGGTTTAGCGGGTTACCTGCCTGTTTTATTTAGCAGCAAACATTAAAACGATTACATTATATTAGCTCACCAAAAGGCAGCGATGTGACTTTCGGGATGTTAGATATGGAGTCTGTCGCCATCATGTCGCCTAAAAGACAAATAACAGAAGCGGCGCTATACAAATGCTAGTTACTGCTTCAAGGTAATCGTTAGTTTGTAGCAACCTTCACTCACATTGTTTCCCACAAGTAAGATAAGGTAATGTAATCGTTCAATGATTACAAGCCTCCGTGAACAGAAGTCCTCACAGTCGTGATCCTGAGGTTGAAGGATATTTCCTCTGAAGATCAACGTGTCTTCGCGATTTACTAGACAGTTGCTGTGTTGCTGTGGCGCTTGTGATTTAGCTCCGGTAACCGAACTGGTTTCGGGTCTCCAACTATCTTTACAATGAAATACTGTTTACAAATTATGCTATAATGCAGTCAATAGGTCTATTACTGGGACAAGCATAATAAGATTTCCCGGCCTCGCTGATGGCGGGAGAATGTCTTTCTTCTCCGATGAAATCGATGTCCCTGCGGACGGTGGACTGAATTGAAGCCACGCCCATCTATGACACTGGCATTGCTCACCTGTGATTACCTGTACCTCCAAGAATCACCTGCAGTTTTCCTTTGGCAACTCTCACCTGTGCTTCACAGAACATTTACCTGTGTGTAAATCCAAGGATTACCTGCAATTAGCCCACTTATAACTATCTTGGAGCAGAAATCGGTAATTTTGTAGGCACGGCTTGTCTGTGACTGCTTTGGAGCAATTACCGGAAAACTTCAAGAATTATCTGTAGTTAGCTTACCTGTGATTGTCTTGGAGCAGTTTCCGACCTCGCCGCGCCATTTCCGGTCGCTGCAGGCGAGAAACCAAGTCTCTTCTGTATGATTGCATTTGACGGTTGCTTTCGCCTCGTCCTGTCTTACCCAAGCGAATCCAGAAACTCTGAGCTGGGGACAACCCAACGCTGAAAATTACACACTCAGAATTGCAGCAGGCCTTTCAGACATTTCCAAAAGGCTCTGTATAAATGATCAGATGTATATATACTATATACGTATTGTGCTTTCGGAACAGATGTTCGAACTTGAGTTATGTTCGCCCAGCACATGAATACCGTGAGTATATCGCTAACCAAACGAAGCCAAATGGCCGACTCATATACATGCATAACGCGAGCAGCGTCGCCTTTCTACGCCAAAAGGAGCACACAGCGGGGCAGGTGATATTCAATCGCATTTGCTATGTATGCATTTTATTGTGCGTTTTGGACGACGCTGAACATCTTCCGCGCAACTTAATTGTTGTCTAATTATACTACTATCGTGCGAAAGTCCGCTTCCCATGGCGTTTCGCAAGCTGTAAAAATTTAATATCAGCTCCGATTTATTTACCTACGGGAGCCTTAAAGGTTGGCTTTACCGCCTTAACGCGACCGCCGGGGTTCCTTTGATCAGCGGGGGCAATTATTGGACAGCAGGGACGCGGCTGCAAAGAAACGATGACTTAACTGTTAAATTGAATTAAAACATAAATCGTAAAAATAGAAAAAATAAACTAAAGCAAACGGAGCAACTACAATATCAAACTAGGCCTATTATATAATCCGTGCATCACTGAAATTGATAGTCCAGCACACTAACCAGCAGACTATGCGGACGTGTCTACCCAACAGTTGTAAAAATGCCACTTCGCATAAGCTGAATTTCTTCAACGGATTAAGATTTGCAAATATGGTTTCGATTGAAGCGACCATCGACTGATGCTTCGAGTATTACGTTAACGGCGCTACAGAAGAGATTAGATTTTGGCGAAGGTGATGGTGATTGTAGTGGTATTGGTTTTTATCCGGGTGGTGGTGGGGTGGTATTTTTTGTATTTCCGTTTTGCAGAAGGTACATGCCTTCGTAGTTGAGGAAGTACGCAACAGCTGGGTGTTTAAATTTGCCAAACTTGAATACCTGCGTATTTTAGGAAGTACACAATCATGTCTAAACGATTTCCAAAGTACTAGGTTTTGTAGATGATAAATCTGAGGAAGCACGGATAAGAATTTACTAAGAATCAAGTTTTGCCGAACGCAAGTACCTTCGTATTTGAGGAAATAGGCTACCGGCAGTACAGCCTTTTCCTTGTAGAGTACCCTGATCGTGACTGTGTTCGACTTGGACGCGTATAGGAAAGTCTCTCTGGCTGCCACATGACAAAGGGGGTGCTCGGAGACCCTGCCCCCTTCCTCGAAGACCACCGACCACGGACATTGGGCGCTTTCTGGCTGGATGCGGCGCTGGTTGAACCAGTAGAGGGTGAAGCGTAGAGTCTGCAGAGGGTCGACGTTAACACTCCATGGGCATTTGGAAGAATGCATCGAGAGGGGAATAAAGCCGTCTTGTTCCTTGAGGAAGATGACTCCATCGGAACTCACACAACGACTCTGTGACACTACAATTATTGTTATAAACTTGGATGTCAATGTCGTCGTAAATTTTGATTTAACTGTTAATTCAGATGTAAATATAAAAATGTAAAAATCAAATGTGAAGTGGTTTCAAAACTGCGATGTTGTAGATTTTAATTTAGATGTACATGTAAATGTAACAACGTAAAAAACTGTAAGCATACGGTCAAAATGTAAATGTTGTTGCTAATGTGGCTTTAAATGTGAATTTAGATGTCAATGTAGAAATGTAAAAACAACTGTAAATCAATTAATAAGTCAGCCGGTCATTTCCTCAGTGTGTCAAAATTCCTACTCGTAAGATTTCCATTTTAGTCAGTTTCAACAACAGCATGTCTAATCCTGCTCTCCCACTACTCGCTTCAGTTTTTGGTATATTCAGTTTTAGATGCCTTGTAATTGCTTCTGAATTCTTCAAAATCTGAATTCCTTCTTCTAGGCACAAACCAAGAACTCCGTAAATTTGATTACCTCACTAGCGGCGCAAGTGTTAGCATGTGCACTCTAAAAACAATTAATAATAATAATAATAATAATAATAACAACAACAACAACAACAACAACAATAGTAATAATTCATGTAGCCGTTCCAGATAATTCATTATTTTCTCCGGACATTTTTTTATTCCTGAGGGATCATATATACCTCGTGGAAAAATATAATAATAAAGTCAACCAGTCAGGTGAAAGTCCTTCAGCGTTGTGCTTCGATTCACTCAGTGCCAGGTGGTCACGCATGACTGAAGGTGCGGTCATGTCGCCCTACTCAAAGCATCAGACGCTGGAGCTCTAAATGCAGCGACCGAGTCTGTTGCGCTTCAATAGCTTCGTCTTGTCATCTCAGGGCCAAACGCAGCAACTGGAGCAGCAGCCGAGGGAACCGGACCGGCTGGCTACTGGGCTGGTCAGCGATGCAGAACTGCGCAAGAGGGACAAAGGCGTCCTGGTCTAGGAATAGGACATGAGCGACAACAGCAGCTCTCCGCTTTGAGCTGTCCTGGCGTCCGATGACCAACTTACCATTGTCCGACAATAACAATAATATTAAAATAGTAATAATAATAATAATACAGTGATATTCTCTCGACACACTGCTTCGTCCCTCTGGCCTTCGAGACTCTAGGCCCCATCAATCAGGAAGGCTTCAGCCTCATCAAGAAAATCGGACGCCATTTAACTCAAGTATCGGGAGATAAGAGGGAGACTTCTTTCCTGTTCCAACGCCTCTCCATTGCCATCCAGCGATCTAACGCGATTGCCTTTAATGGCACATTCTTGGAGCCAGATTTAAGCGAAGACTGGCAATTCCAGAGAACAATCACCGTGCCTGAAGCCAAGATTAAAGAAAAGGAGAGAACCTGGAACTGGTCGTCGAAACCCAGCCGACGGGCCCCAACCGATCCTCTGGGTCAAAGAGCCACACCGCCTGTCGAAGGTCAGCCGGCGGGTCGAGGTCGAGGAGACGTCGACGCTCGGGTCAGCGAAGCCCACGACGCAGGCGCTTTCGAAGCAGACGACGACGGCGATGAAGAGGAGGGAGTTGGTGGTGCTGGATGTTCGCCCGATCCACACCGGAAGTTCTTGCGCCCCATCGAAGAAACGCCCACAGAACGCTCTACACTTACGCGACCGCTAACTCAGGGTTGCTTCTTCACCACGGCGCTTAAAGACAAGATCACGCGATTCGGAGGTGCAGCTAGTCGACCTGTTTCCAGTGTGCCAACCAGGACGCCACAGCAGCTCTAGTTGCTCCAGCAACAATAGATTTGTATCATAATTGAAGTGACACAATAGATTTGTTTCATAATAATAATAATAATAATAATAATAATAATAATAATAATAATAATTAAAAAAATAATAAAACTAATGACATGTTACACGTACATGTTTTCGAATCAACAAATAACTGTACACGTACAGCGCCCTTTCCTCGGCCTTGGCCGTACTATGGCGCTCTATAAATTGTCTTTATTATTATTATTATTATTATTATTATTATTATTATTATTAATATTATTATTTTGCCCGAGGTACCTGTTAATCCTCGGGAATTATAAAAAAGGCTCAGGAGAAATTATTATTAATAATAATAATAATAATAATAATATTATTATTATTATTATTATTATTATTATTATATCTTTTTCAGTTGGGCGGCTTGCTTGTCAATCGCACCAAATAAGCATGCAATCTAAGCATAAGATTTGACTTAAGTCATTTTCTCATCATGCTGGCGCCATATGCAACTCAGCTCAATTTCACATACGCGATATTAGTAGAATCAGATTTCTTTTGCCTCGTAGTATCTTATCCTACTGTTTAATTCATTGGTTTTCAGCAGACTTAACTACTGTAACTCACTTCTTATTGGCTTCATTAAGAGAAATCTGCACAAATTACAAATGGTTCAAGCTGTCTAGCCAGCGCCATGGCAAAAACACATATGCCTAAGTATCAACATATTACACCAATACTGCATTCGTTACACTGCTTACCCATCGAGCAAAGAATCCAGTTTAAAATCGTTCTTACAATTCACTAAGCACTGCGTTTAAATCAGCCGACCTATTTCTGTTCCATGCTCAGCTGTATTACCAACAAATATTGCACTCGATCAATGGACACAACGATTCTTGTCGTCCCTGGTACCAGAACCAGAACCAGTACCTCGTGTTGTGATCTACAGTACAACGTTCTCGGTTGCTGGTCCACAGCTTTGGAATTCGCTGCCAAATTCTATTCGTTCTGTCATTTCTGTGATGTCATTCGGGTGTAAACTTAGGACTCGTCTGTTTCAACTTCCTTACCCACTGTAGCCTAACTTACGGTTTCTCTACCTTCATGAATTTGACCTGGCTTCTCCGATGGATTATGATTTTAATGACGATTTCACTTGAGGCATCATCATTTGATGCCTTGGGCATTATGATAACGACAGCATAGAAGCTATTAACTTAGATTAGAATAGATTAGTCAGTCAACCAAAGCGTCAACCACCCAATGAGATAACGACGAAGCATAAAGCCAATAAATCAACCGTAAAGTCAGTCAACAAAAGCCAGTCAGTCAACCGTGAAGTGAGTCACCTTTAAGGCAGGTGTGATGCGTCTCAAGGTAGGAAGTAAAATCATCTGGACACGGTTTCTGCTGAAGCAGGTTAGCCACTTGAAACACGCAGTGCAGTCTTCCGGAACAGACTTCGTCGAGCTGTGGCGTCACATCCGTTGAGCATCCAAGATGGCCGACATCTGCGCGGATGCAGCGCCCGCCGCGCATGCGACCGTAGTGAGCTGACGTCATCAGGATTACCTCTTCTGGTGAACATGTGATGTTGAGCGACTCACGAAGGCAGTACTCATCCGCAGCTGGCGATAGAAAGCGTACATTGTGTAGTGTAGTGTGGTATAGTAGATTAGCATTAGTGTAGCTTAGAGTATGTGGGGAGTAGTGCAGTGAAGTTTAGTGTATTGTAGTGTAGTGTATTATATTGCAGTGTAGTGAAGTGTACTGCATTGTAGTGCATTACTAGTAGGGTATGTAGTGCTGTGTGTTGTTTTTTCAATGTAGTCTAATGTTCTGCAGTGTAATGCAGTGCAGTGGATTTTAAAGTAGCACAATGTAGAGAATGCAAGTAGTTTATTGTAGTGTAGGGTTTTTAAATGTCGCCTGTAATGTTGCACTGTAATGAAGTGCATTTAGTGCTGTATGGTGTAGACGATGCACCGTAGTGTAGTAGGTCTATTGCTTAGCGGAACTATAGTGTAGTGTAGTGTAGTGTAGTAGAGTATACAGGATGCAATCATTTGCGCACTGCAAGGTAGCAGGCCTAAATTAGTCTAGAAGACATGGTTACTTTAGCGTAGCCTTCTATAGACTTGAAAAGATGCTATGTAAATATGTAAATAAAACATAATACAAACATAGGCCTACATACACAAGGTATGTGTTTCAATTAGAAATACCACTGAGAGGTCCTTGAAAGGGGCTATATAAGTGTCTAGGTACATACACATGCATACATACATACACACGCAAACATGCACACATACACATATACAAATACATACATGCATACATACGTGCCTATTTATATTAGATATGATGACCGTATGATGACCGTAAGCCTTGCATGTATGTATTTCGATATTTATACAGCGCCTTTTAAGAGCCATTCAAAGGGATTTGATTGTAAGAAGGGCGTCGGAGATCGATGCAAGCGCTGTCCAGCTGAGCCAGTCTCACGCCGTCTCCGGTTCTTTAGATCTGGAATAAATCAGGAATAGAAGTGCATGAACGAAATTCGTCCTCCTTCGCTTCCTGCTCCAGGTACGGATTGAATTTCCGCTCAAGATGGCGGAGCGGAGCCTGTAGTTGGCGCTGTCTGCCACTCATAAAGGTAGTGTCTGCTCACTGAAGAAACTATAGTAGCTAAGGGCCACCAAGGGTCGTGCTGGCCGCCACTAATAATACAATTTAGGATAATTTTTAACACCTTTTAATATTAGATTAAATTTACTGAAAGACATCAAAAGAAAGAAGGAACGAGAATTTGAGCTAGCTAAGCTTACGTTACAGGCTAAGCAGAAGAAAGTAAGTTAAAGTCTGAAGCTGAAGAAAGTTAAACAATAAAACTGAGGAAAGAAAGCTATAGCTAAAGGAAAGTAAATTACAGGCTGAGATGGAAGAAAAACAACGAGAGTGCGAGTTGAAATTGAGACGCCTAGAGGGTGTTGAAATGGAGGCAGGCCCTGTTTGATAAGCTGAAACTTTCCAGGTGTCGTCAACGGTCAAACTACAGTAGTACCGAAATTTGACGACACGGACGTCAAACACTACTTGTTGTCATTTGAGATGGCTATGACCATTCATAAGCTTCCGAAAGACAAAATGGATTGCCTTAATGCATAAGTAACTGATGGGTAAGACAGAGAAAGTGTTTTCCGAATTGTCGATTGATGAATGTAAGGACTACGCGTATTGAAGCAGACTTTTCTAACTGTGTACTCCCGAGTGTAAGAATATTTTAAAGCGGTTTCGAAACGATGGGGAAGGGAAGAACGGAGACCTATTCAAATTTCGCATTCCAGCTAAAATTGCCATTTCAGAGGTGGTTAGAAGGGGAAGAATCATGGGCGCCCGCACGTTGGGGCATTCCCCCCGAATTTCAAATATAAATATGTAAATTAAAAATATAAATTTCGAATAAATAATATAGGTTAATTATGCCAAAATCTGGTTTGCTTGCTTACTAAATTAAACAAAGTACGTTTGGTTTTGATGCTTTCTGTGAAGCATATTCAGATGACATAATCATTTTCAGTGTTACTTTGTCTGAATATCTGTCTCATTTGAAACTAGTATTATCAAGAATTGCTAACGCCATGTTAACACTTAATTTGAAGAAGAACTGCGTTTATTTATTAGTTAGGATATTTCCACAATTGGGCATTTTCTGATCATCTCTGTGACTGATATATTTCTTGCACAGTAGTTAGATTTTGTTACAATTTTTCAGTAACCTTACAGGTTCCCTCATTATCTGGTTGGAGTAGGCTATGTTACGTACAGGATAGAACCGATTGGTTGGAGTTGTATGTTGTGCACCTTCTGTACATTTTGACGGGAAAGCCGACCTTATAAAAAGTATTGTATTTTTTAAGATTGGCTCAGACTGGATTTTGGTGTTGGTCCTGCGTGACAGTTTTTCTTCTCAGTCTCTTTCGGCAAGTCGTTTTTCAGCCTCTCTGCGCGAGGGACTTCTATGATTCTTTTGAGCCATTTTGGTTCTTCTTCAGCCGTTTTTCGCCATCGTCTGTTTGTGTGTCATGTGTTGCTATTATACAGTTTATACGTGTGTGTGTGTATGTACATTGTAGGTACACATTGTTTATATATATATAAATATATATATATGTATATATATATAACCACATACACACGCACTGTGCGCACAGACATAAGTGGACCGTCTTGAGACACTTGCCAATTTTATTGCCATGCGAAAAATATGGCACGTCCACTGCTCGCCGTCTCGCACGTCTTGCCAACGATCGTTGAATCCTCATTAAGGAAATGTAATGCACTCACTGTTCAACGACAGCCGATTTCTTCCAACCGTTACCATCTCTAACCAAAACAAACTCAATATTGCGCTTAGCTACAGATTTCGCCACGTGCACCTGAAAACCTATGTATGTGTAATTGTGTAAGCAAGTAATGGTCTGCATGATACCATAGTCAAACATCGTAAGCCTAATCCATTCGAAAATTGGGGTCAAAATCCAGCAGATCAGTAAAGCTTAAATCAGGCTACGTAGGGGGTAAGCAAGGTGGACGAGTCTGAAGTTCAGACCTGAACGGCGCTACAAAAACTGGCAGAATCGTGCAATGAAATGAAGGCGCTATTTGAATGATGAGTTACATACAGTAGCTCAATGCTTTCTGGACAAAATTGGCGTCTGCTGCTACCAGACACCACTTTAAAGTGTTTACAGGATAAGCGCCACCTGCACAAATACTACAGTACAATGCATAAGCGAAAATGGAGGATTTTCGTCACGGCCGACTGCCCTTTGCAACCGTTGAAGCGTAACCCAGTGTGCACGGAAGCGGAACCGATTCTTTTGGCCCGGACATTTCTATAAAAAGACCACTTAACGCCGTAGGTTCTGAATAATTGATAAAGATTTATGGAGCTCGATGCTGAGCGCCGTCGTCAGATAATTTGTGCTAGACAATGGGGCGACTTCTTCAGGAATGCACACACATCAATGAATAAACAATGCACTCATACACAATGCAGGCTTGAACAAAGAGAGATACACGGGAAATTTATGAACTATAGTCATACAATTGTATGTTCTATTGTATAGTATCGTATCGTTTTATATCGTATCGTACTGCGTTGTATGTGAACGTTGTTGTGTCTGTGTTTTGTGTTATAGTACATTAAAATGATAGGCTCGTAAAAGTAATGTCTGGAATTGGAAACACTGCTATGTAGCCAGAAACATTCACACATTAATTGTCTGGTAATAGAACGTACGCACACACCCACGCGAACACGAATACACACGTACGTGCGTGCGTGCGTCCGTACGTGCGTGCGTGCGTCCGTACGTGCGTGCGTGCGTCCGTACGTGCGTGCGTGCGTCCGTACGTGCGTGCGTGCGTCCGTACGTGCGTGCGTGCGTCCGTACGTGCGTGCGTGCGTCCGTACGTGCGTGCGTTACGTAGGCCTACTATAGGCCTCAGTTCAAACTGTTCATTAAAGTTCAATAATAGTTCCACGTATATTTGTTTCAGTTTAACAAGAAAATTCGAGATTGTTCACGAATTTCAGCATTTTATATCACGTTGCATTACATAAGTTGGCCTACGCATGGCATCATGCAGAATTACGCAGGCCTGACGAAATGGAGTCATCGGGTTAAAATGACCTCATAAGAAAGTCACGTGATCTTTGCTCTTCGGCGTTTGGCCAATCGGATCATTGCGAACAAAATGCGCAAATTGCGTACGATTCCATTAGAACGTAGGACCGCTTGGGTTCACCTGGTGACCGGGAGCTTCGCTGCACATCAACGAGATGGTTCATGAATAGCCGTCTAACGACCTTCCGAAGTCCGCAGCCTAATGCGCATCGGGCGCGTGCCTGTCATATTAAGCTCCCAAAGCGAAACTCGCATTGGGTGCAGTAAGATTTTGCATCGCGAGGACCGGTTTTAGCCGTTCAGTGTCACTAGTTCCTTCAGTTCAGTTTTACCAGATTAGATTAACTATAATCTAATCTAGTCAGAGTCTAGTCTAGTACGAATAAACTAGACTCCTTGTTCTAGTTCCAGTCTCTGATATAATCTACTTCAAGCTATTATAAGCTAATGATTTCTATAGCGCCGTTATCATCAAGCGCAAAGTATCAAACGATGGTCGTTCCGAGTTAAACCGTAGTCAAAAATCAGTTGGATAAGCTAGATCGAAACCTGATGGGTCAGGGAAACCTGGTCAGGCATGGTAGGTAGGCGAGCAACTTAAAACAGGCAAGTCCTAAGTTTTTTCCTAAGTTACATTAAGCAACTACAGATAGAACCAGAAAACTGGAGAGCGAATTCGAAAGCTTCGGACCAGTCATGCACCAAGAACGCCTTAGAACCCAACAGCGTCTTAGTGCTGAGTGCGACAAGAGTAAAAGTGTCCGCTGACCGAGTGCAATATTTGTTTGTATTAGGACCAGTTATAAGTCGACTGATTTAAGTGCAATGTCTTGATACTGTCTAGTCCAGCCTAATGGTCCAGTTTTGTATTCTAGTCTGGTAGTCCAGTATAGTTTTATCCAGTCTAGTAATACAGTCCAGCGCAGTCCATTTCAATCAGTCCAATGTAATCTCTAGACGACATGAACATAACGTCCAGGGCATCAATCGATGGCGCTCCAAACTGCAAATCCGGTTAAACCCATGGGGGGTCAGAAGGTCGTGAATGCGATTGCCTGCTTTCAATGCCAGGCACACCGTTTGTTTAGCAACTAATTTCGCTTCGTATATAGAATAGGATTAGCTCCCGTCCCAGGGCTTAGACAGTGGCGCATCTAAGTTTCAAAAACGGGGAGAAGCACGCTGTTTAAAGCCCGAAAAAGCTTCACTTTACTGTAATCAGAATGCTCATAGATATAATAACACATAATGCTACAGAAAAGCTTACTTACTGGCAGCGTAGAGTGCGCTCTAACACCAGACAATTGTTTCAGGCTTCTGTCAAAGGCGCTGTATAAATTCTCAGTAGTTTTCAATCCAGGTGCATAATGTGAATGGGACAATTCGTTGTCTAGTCATGAGCATAAAAATGTTCGTCATACGAGGTCATCAGGTTTTCTCACAAATCAAACCTACTTCCATTTCTTCCGCTTGTAAATTATCTTAAGTTACTGCTTCACGTGATTTAGCTCACCATAATATATTCTCTGCTTACCTTACGGAAGCATCTGCTTAGGTCAGCTATGGATAGCCGTGCAAGTAGCACTTGTGAAAGGTTCTTAAGAGGCGTTATATACATACCTATATACATACATACATACATACATACATACATACATACATACATATATACATACATACATACATACATACATACACATATACGAATCTGGCAATTCACGGTAAAGAAAGTTTCACAGCTTCTTCCAGCACCTGGTGTGATCCGCCCATCGGTCTAAAAATACCGATGAGCGATAATAGGGGTCGTTCGGCGGACGTGCGTCGCTGCCATATTGTCGCTCGCTTCTGGCGTGTGTAAACGCACTCGGACCCGACCGGAACTGCTCCGTCGGACGATATAACGTCGTTTCCGGCGAGAGGACCGACCCTAGATTCAATTTGCGTGAGAGAAAGCGCGGATGACCGGAGAACCCGACCCCGAACTGGATCGGCCTCTGCGAATCAGTCAGTAACGGAAGGATGAAACGACGTTATCCGACGCCAATGCCATCTAAATAGCCCCACCGTAAAACCCACATGCATACGCAAATTACACATACACATATATACATCTTGTGCATATATACGTATACATAAATATACATATAGGAACGTGCACTTATATATACCCGAGTCCAAATGTATATATTCACACACATATTGCGTCACAGCTGTTGACAACAGCCTTTAATCCCTAGCAACCAGCCTCTCGAAATTGGCTTCCTTCCCACGAGAACGGTCAGCTTTTAGCCCCTAGCAGCAAGGTTATAGACTGTGATCTCCTTCCCACGAGAACGTGGTTAGCCTTTAGCCCTAGTAAAAAAGGTCCCAGATTGTGGCCATCTTCTCACGAGAACTGAGTAAGCTTTTAGCCCCTAACAACAAGGCACTAGACTGTGGTCTCCTTCCCAAGAGAACTGGGTCAGCCTTTAGCCCCTAGTAAAAAGGCCCCAGACTCTGGCCTTCTTCCCACGAGAACTGAGTAAGCTTTTAGCCCCTAACAACAAGGCACTAGACTGTGGTCTCCTTCCCAAGAGAACTGGGTCAGCCTTTAGCCCCTAGTAAAAAGGCCCCAGACTCTGGCCTTCTTCCCACGAGAACTGAGTAAGCTTTTAGCCCCTAACAACAAGGCACTAGACTGTGGTCTCCTTCCCAAGAGAACTGGGTCAGCCTTTAGCCCCTAGTAAAAAGGCCCCAGACTCTGGCCTTCTTCCCACGAGAACTGAGTAAGCTTTTAGCCCCTAACAACAAGGCACTAGACTGTGGTCTCCTTCCCAAGAGAACTGGGTCAGCCTTTAGCCCCTAGTAAAAAGGCCCCAGACTCTGGCCTTCTTCCCACGAGAACTGGGTAAGCCTTTAGCCCCTAGTAAAAAGGCCCCATACTGTGGCCTCCTTCCCTCGAAATCTGGATAAGCCTTTAGCCCGTAACAACAAGGCTCTAGACTGTGGCCTCCTTCCCACGAGAACTGGATCAGCCGTTAGCCCCAGCAACCAGCCTTTAAAGAAGCGAAGCTGGCAGGAAAGAGAGAGTCTCGGCTTGCGGGTTAGATCGTTTCAGCAAAATGTCTTCAGCGGAAGGTCTGAATCGTTTCAGCAAAATGTCTTCAGCGGAAGGTCTGAATCGTTCCAGCAGAAGATCTTCAGCGGAAGGTCTGAATCGTTTCAGCAGAAGATCTTCAGCGGAAGGTCTGAATCGTTTCAGCAGAAGATCTTCAGCGGAAGGTCTGAATCGTTTCAGCAAAAGATCTGCGGCGAAGGCGATGACTCGACACTTGACGATGCGGAAGACGGGAAAGGGGTCACATCGTGAAGGAGCCGCAGGCGCAATCAAAGACCTTATGTAGATTTAGGGTCAATCGTTCTTCTGAATCAATAAAAGTTTAAACTTGACAAGTCTCGTTGACGTAGCCTCCTGATAGACCACGGGGCCTTGCACACGCGGACGATACCTCAGAGTCGAGCATTGATTAGGGTCATAATGGGTGAAGTTGTCAGTTGGACCAGTTGGACTTAGGGTCCACGTTGCTCGGGTTGCTACTGACGATGACGCAAACGTGACAAACGTTCGCGTAGTAAATCTGAAAGAACAACCAGCTAAGTTCGAATGGAACCAGTTGCTAGGTGGACTGCACCCGGTCCTGGTAAGAGGTCCCGAAGGCGCGGAGACCTTAAGTGAGGCTCATTTCACTGAAGCGCCGGTGGAGGAACTACCGGAGGATGCACCTCCGGGGATCGGAGAGCAGTTGAAGGAAATGTAGACAGAGTACCGAGAGATCTTTTCTGTCAAGGGTGGAGATTCAGGAAGGACGACGGTCTGTAGCCCAGGACTGATACTGAAGACTCACTTCCGGTCCGACAGTCTTTAAGTCTGAATGGTATGACATTGCCAGTGCTGTAACTGTTTTGTCTTATTCCATTGTGCTTTCAATTGTCTTCTAAATGAAGTGAAGCACATCCAAGACTAGTAAGTCGGACTGTAGCGGAAGATCTTTGCTTACTGGTCCACTCAGTTTGAGAGTGGTATTTCGTTTGTTTCGTTATTTGTTGCTGAGTTTTTGTATGTTATCACACTTAATACATTGATTTAATCCGAGCCTTTTCTGACATGCCATGTGATGCTTCTTATTAAATGTTTTTTTTACAAAAATCGACGACATGCATCGTGTTTCACGCGTTTTACGTTTTATCCGAATAGCGAATGACAAGTATCAGTTACAGATTCGCCAGTTAGACTCTGAGTTAAGATTTGCAAAAATAAGGAGATCCACCAACTTTGGATGAGCAATGTAACCACTGATTATGAGGTGTATAATGTATATACTTTGATTATTTTATCGCATCTTCACACCATGCACTTTTAAGCACAAGTTTAAAAGAAAGATTGTTTATATAACAGACAACAGTATCTTATGAGCATATTTTCAATGTATGTCCCACACAAGGGGGCGTCGGCACGGTTCTCAGAGTGACGGCGGAAATGTGAAAGAAGGGCGGACCCAAAATGGGGCAAGCCAGGGCTTTAAGTGAACAAAAATCTTGACTACCTTTATACTCGTTTGACACTTGGCCAATCCTCCGCGATTGCAATCAACCGAAATTTCTGATGGTCAGTTTCTGCTCGATTCCTTGATTTTCGTGGTTTTCATGAGTGTCATCCCTCCCAAATGTGCCACACGCCTCCTGTCTGTCGGAGTTTGTACTCCGACATTTAGCCCATCCGGAAAATTATTATTATTACGCACAAAAATATTTTCCAGGGGGAGCACAGGTCCCCTGTGCCGAAGCACAGGAGACAGCGACGGAAACCAAACAGGAAATATAGAGAGAGAAAACACAGAGGCAGACAGAAACATAGACCCACAGCGAGAGGCTTACTGTACAGATATACGGACAGCAGCAGAGAAAAAGAGTGAGAGAGGCAGACGCAAATAAAGAAGCACAGACAGAAAGACAGTGATAGAGGATATACAGAGAGGTACAGACAGAGCCACCAAGACAAAGATAGTAACAGTGACAGAGACAGATATTACGCGTATCTTGAGGGATTTGCGATTAGACGGGGACTTGCCCCACAGTCCCTCAGCGTCAGTCTCCCACAACAGAACCTCCACAGACTTTGGTCAATACGGCGAAACCACTAAAAGGTTGAAACCCAATGCGTGGATAGTGTCTCCGATAACCGCCAGGGGCGCCACTAATTCGCCTTAGTTTCTCGGCCGTGAGAAGCAGCTTACGCTTTTGGCGGATCGACGAATTGACTGTACTTCCGTCCGCTAGGTGGCGTGAGAGCAACACGCGGATAGCGTCGTTAAATCCCGGCTAAAAGTTTTTCCATTGCTTGTTCCTTGTCAACTTTGCGGTCTCTGTTTGCCTGGTTTTCCTGTTGTGTGCGTCTGTCCGTTTGCATGCTTCTCTGTTTTCACTGTCTGTTGGTTATTTTGAATGTCTGTGTGTGTCCGTCTGTCTGTTTTCTGTGTCTGTCTGCTTCTGCTTTTTTGCGTTAATCTGTCGTCTGTTGAGGCCTTATAGTGTAACCCAACTTTGCACATTTTTTCTTGCTTAAATGCTAAACTGATTTTGCAGTTCACATTCAGTAAAAAAAAGTAAAGTAAAGCTAGTGATTTTTCTATTTATATATATACATGTATTTCTACCCGCGCCTTCTTTCCATTTGCCTTTCTTTTAATAAAGTCGCATTTATATTTCGTCCTATTCGATCTCCCCCAGTCTAGTAATAAGACGTCGCAGTATAGCTTCTTACTTCTTTATTAGACGCCGCAACTTCATTAGTATTCATTGTACGTGCGCAGTGCACACTCTGTTAGCGCCACCAACCGGCGGCCGAGCTTGAATTATACAGCAAAGTCAGGACGTCGGAAGACCAGGCAGCGCTAAGTGGGTACTTAAAATGAGTGGTCAGTCCAACTGACCGGCGTTTCCGCCTCGAGAGTGATCGGCGGGAGATGAACAAGTGTAATGATAGCAACCAGAAGCTGGAGAAGAAGATGGTGATGGTGATGGAGATGGCAATTCGAAACTCCGTTGCGGCATTGATTAGGCTTACGTGATGATTGAGAGCGATGAAAATAACAGTGAAGCCGTGGACTTCGCATAACACTCTGCCTATGCAACGTTCGGAGTTTACACTTGAAAAAGTAAAGCGAACGTCTCATGGTCTACAGAAATTGCCTGGTAATCGATCACAATAATTGAGCTGCATATGAGGACGTGCTTCTCTGTTACAATAAAAACTCACACTATGTATGTATGTATGGATGGATGGTGGATGGATGGATGGATGACGGATGGATGGATGGATGGACGGATGGATGGATGGATGGATGGATGGATGGATGGATGGATGGATGGATGGATGGATGGATGGATGGATGGATGGATGGACGTAAGTATGAGGACACTCCATATAGCACCTTTTGGGAACCTCTAAAAAATGCTGCGTTTTTAAATATTTAATCTAATGCGCATCGCCTGCGGTGGACTAACCGACCTTCTGGCCACACCAGGGTTTAGTAATAGCAGACATGATTTCCAGGAGTGCATGAGGTTTGCATGGCAATCGACCTTGAGCCAGTAATTTGGGTTCAACGAGTGCAGCAGGTCTTTTCTAACTGATTATACTGGACGCCGAGGAATATGTTGTGAAGTGAGGTGAAGCTACCGAAACAGGGTCCAAAGGAGGAGGAGGGGAAGATATGGCGGCGCTAGGTATAACGGCATTGGGAAGGGGGTGGGACAAAGGGAAGCAAGGAGCTTCCAAGGGAATGAATGAATGAATGAACGAACGAACGAATGAATGAATGAATGCTGACCTGTTGAGGCAGCCAGGATGAACCAACTGGAGACCAACATCAGCAGCTCCATCTGTTTGTCTCTACACTTGTCTCTGTTTATGTGTGAGAGTCTTTCTCTCTGTCTCTCTGTGTCACACTCTCGATTGGAGTTAAAGACAACGATGGTTGTCTTATCAGAGACAACGACAGGATCAGTTACATCAGCTGTTGTCCGTGAAGTTCTATAAACATCAGCATAATCGATATTATGATTATCACGATCATCGCCATCCTTCATCACATTCACGCTATCACATGTTCATAATCTTCGTCATCACCATCATCACCAACAACTTGATACTTAATCATTGTCACTGCCTTCCTCGTCATCGTCATCAACTTGTTGAAGAAATTGGTCCACAAACTCAGAAGCAGCAAACCATCTGCCGATGATAATGAAAACAATTTCTAATAGTGCATCACGTATGTATCGCCACAACGGAGGCATCTGCTTGTTCTACGGTCTTTATTAGTTTCCTTCTGCCTCAGCAGCCGCGACGTTTCGTCTCCTTCACGACGAGTTGTAATGTGTTTTCTGTCTTCGTCTGTCTGTCTCTCTTCGTTCCTGTGATTGTGTGTTTGCCTGTATGTATAGTTGTCTGGATAGTCATACTGCGCCTTTTAGGAATCTCTCAAAGGTCATCCATCCATCCATCCACCCACCCATCCACCCATCCACCCATCCACCTACCCATCCATCCATCTATCCATCGAAAAACCAACCCATCCTAGTTATGTTATTATACGGAAATTCATAATAAATAATTTTTTAATATAAAGAATCTGTTATAGAAACACACATAAAAATATAAATAAAAATATATACGAAATGTAAATGTTTAGTAAAGACACACAGTATATATAATATATATGAACGATACATCAATTTCTCTGGCAATTCACTTACTTTCGTTCTAAGATCACATAAGGAAGTAATTAGAATATCTGATTAGCCATATATCTATGCATATTATGTATATGCCAACATGATATGTACACATATAATAAAGCTGTATACATATGTATGAACATAAACAGAGGCCTCTGATTAGTTTCCCTCTAAGAGGCGCTAAACAAAAGTCCAATTACAAAAAATTACAATACCAATGCGTATATACATTATTCATATACCCCATACAAATATATGTCTATGCATATTAAGTTAAACATTATAAGCTACACATGTTGTATATATTCTTGCAGGTTGTCTAGGGATATGCAACCAATGTATCAGCTTTAGGCTAAATGTTTTATTTCGTAAGCTATTAACAAGCGTTGGCTCATATAGAAACAAGACGTCGACCTCAGTTTGCGACAAAACCACTGAACATCCTCTCAAGAGGAAAACGCCCCAACAGACGATGATGAAAAACGGCTCAAAAGAACCAATCAAGTTATCAACGCAGAGAGGCTTAAAGACGACTTGCCGAAAGAGACTGAGAAGAAAACGGCTACGAAGTCCAGTCTGCGCCAAACTTAAAAAATAAACACCTCTTATAAGGTCGGCTTTCCCGTCAAAATGTACAGAAGGTGTACAACATACAACTTCAATTACTCGGTACTATCCTATACGTAACACACTCCAACCAGGGAAGGGTTACCGAAAAATTGTTACAAAATCGAACTACAGTACAATAGGGTGCAGTTTATTTTTGAAGTTGAGAAATATGACCTTCTTCAGGACAAGAATGTAGAAGATTTTGTCACAACAAAGTAAATGTCACTGTTCAAAATGATGGAGCCTCCAGGAGGATTTCTTGCAGTTGATCCAGCGATGTGGGAGGAACATGATGACTTGCAAGCAGGCTGTAGACATAGTTACGGCACTGAAAGTGGTCAACGATCACGCCAAACGTGCAGTTCTGCTGATCCAAGAGTTTAATGGACCGACAACACGCGCTGAATCTTAGGTCCAGTTCCTATTAAAGGTTGTGAAGACCATCGTCAAGCCTATCCAGATAGCAGGAAATAGACTTTGGTAGGGCAGTCAGCAAAAGACAAAGGCCCTAATCCCACATTAAGATCACAACACACAATCTGTAATTTAAACTTGCTTTGATAAGAGGTTATTGCTAATGCAGTGTGCTTTTGCATTAACAGTTAATCAGCAAATCACTCGTAATTCAGTAAATGTCACGAACTTCATCAACTTTGAGATATTTGAACTACCCCTAAATATAAATATTTCTTAATAACAAATTTTTCAAATGTTTTTAGCTTAAAAGTAACACTTTTAGGAGGTAAGACTTTCAAAAATCATATTTTTTTTCTTATATCTTAAGCCCCACCCTACTGTACCAAAAATATATCAGTCATAGACATGATCAGAAAAAGTCCAGTTGTAACAAAATCCTAACTAATATCCAAGGACTATAATAACCACAGATTTTATCAGAAAGGATCTAAACATTTAAGCCAACAGTGTTGAAGTCGATCGTCGTCTAAGAATGTCCGAAAGGCGATTAAATTCTGCAGGGCGATGTTTAATTTCTAAGGAATATTGTTGCAGCTCTAAATTACTGCGTAACAGTTTTTGGTTAGAACTGGCCATCTTGCTTTTCAGTTTTAGGGAACTGTGATCCGTTTACACCTTGAAAGGTGCGGATCTGAAGAATACGCCGAAAGCGCGTACAACGATCAACAGAGGCAAGTCCTCCTTTTCAACTGTCGAATAGGGAGTTTCGTAGGTCTTCATTTTCCGACTGAGAATAGCACACGGGATGCTCGATGCTGTCGATCATTTGAAAAAGACAAGCTCCAACACAAAAGTAAGATGAAAACCACCCACACAAATGCTTTATCAAAGTTGGGCGGTCGCAAAATAGGGCTCAATGTCAAACGTTACTTTAAATCCACAGAAGTTTTTTCACCCTCAGCTGAGACCAACTTAATGGTTGACCGTTTTAAACAACCCATTCAAGGTCAAAGTAATCTCCGAAATTGAGGTAAATACTTACGGTAGAATACAGCAAGTTTCAAGAATCTCTGCACTAGCTTTTTATTTTGTAGTCGATGAAACTTCAACAGGACTTGAACCTTCTGCGTTCTTTGTTGAATGACCGAAAAAATCAATTTCCGCATTAGTAAAAACGCATTTCTTCAAATTAAGTGTTAACTTGGCGTTAACAATTCTTGATAATACTTGTTTCAAATGAGACAGTTATTCAGACAAATTAACACTGAAAATGATTATGTCATCTGAATATGCTTCACAGAAAACATCAAAACCATGAAACAACGTCGGACCATAGGAGGAACTGTTACGTAGCATTTCTAAGTGCACAAGGCATGTATTTCCACTGGAAATGTCCATGCGGCAGAACAATTCCCGTAAGTGGAATGGACTCCTTATCTGAGGAAATTTGTCAATAATACGTCCAGCATTTAATTTCCAGCAATCAATGCACAGTCGACCTAACCTCTTCTCGTCTATGGACAACTATTATGGGTGCAGGCCAGGGACTTTCCGATTACTCGATTATTCCAGACTTTAGCTGTTCACGAATTTCCTGATTCACTTTCGCAAGAGTCTCAGGATGTACCCGATAAGCTGTTTGGCGCCCAGGTCGCGCTCCAGGTGCAGGGTCAATGTCATGCGAAACCACATTCATTTTTCCTGGCGCAGCACTAAAACCTAAGCAAAAGTACGCAATAATTTCAGCAGTTCATCAGTTTGGACTGAACCCAATGGCAAATGGAAAGGGCTTCTGCGATATCAAGTTCCTTAACTACAGACACATTATACTGACAGGTCACATTCACAGGCAACTCAGAAGAAACCAAAATGAGAGTAAAATTATCTATCTCTAGGCTCATACCGTTTCATCAAGTTCACGTGAACCACAGGCCGACTTTTTCTGATGTCAGGAGTGGCTATCAGGCAATCAACCGGGCTAAGACAGTGTACGGTCCACAGTAATTAGCCTGCAAACTGGTTACCAATTAATGGCAGCAACAGAAGTTCTTGGTCACTCCTTGTTGATACGAAACACATTCCTAATACGTGTATCATACCATTCTTTAGATCTTAACTGGGCAACTAAAGCATTTTTATTTGCGAGTTTCACAACTCGAATGCCTTTCACGCATATCCAGAACAAAATCAGTTAAGTTTGATTTTGACAAATCAGGACTTCCCCATTTGACCAGCATTGCATAATTAAATGCAGCGGACCTATTAAATTTCGACCAAACAAGAGATCAAATGCAGAAAAACCAAGTCTCTGCACAAGTACTTCTCTATAAGCAAAAAGCTCTCAAGGAAATACTTCGTTCCAGTTACCCGGGAAATCCTCGACAGTTGCTTTTAGCATATATTTCAGGGTCCAATGGAACCTGTCACAAAACCCATTTGTTTGCGGCTGTTAAGGACTAGTTTTCAGCTGACCAATCTGACATTCGTTCAGAAAGATTTACCTCAAATCAGACATAATATCTGATCCACAGTACGTCATTCGGAAAACCAAACATTGTAAACACTGAAATGACAGCTATGGCTGCATCACTTGCAGAGTGATTTCGCGATGGAAAAGCCAAAAACTAACGTGTAGCCATTTGAGTGACTGTCAAAGGCTCTATTCCTAAACTAGACACACGCATCTAAAGGACCCACAATATCCACAGCAAGCCGTGAGAATGGTCCAGAAAATACTGGCAGGTTTTTAAGGGAGCAAGAATTGTGTTCGTAGCAAGTACGACAAAATTTCTTCACCGCTTGACCTATACCAGCCACCAGAAATGTCGCAATAAGCGGTCCAGAGTTTTTGCGTTCCAAAATGAACACTCGCAGAAATATCGTGCACAATAAAAACCAACTTTGGCCGCAGTTTAGATGGAACTCCAATTTGTATTAATCCTAAGCTCCCAGGCATAAGTTTATCCCTTCAATTTAATACACGTACTTCGTTCAGAATTGTATAAGAACTGCAATAACAAATAACAAAATAACAACTGCGCTCTAAGCTGCTGTTATTATCAACTGTAGCCAGCCTAAACAACGGCAACAATTCAGAACCACGCTGTTTCATCTAAATTAAAGTGTAACGGCAATCACTTTCAACCGATCCTTCAAACAGTTTAACCAAAGCTTTCTTGTCAACTGTCTCGGTATAAACATTCGGTGAATGTACATTTTGAGTCTCGACCATCGCCACACCTGCGCTCGCTTTATCCCGGCCATTTACTGACTTCGACTGACACTGTGTATGGGGCACAGCAAAATTCAGTGTCCATTGATCGAGTGCAATATCTACTAGTATGAGGGATGATAGATACGCCGGCCCATTTAAATTTAGTACCTTTTAAACTACAAGACAAATTTTAAAACGAATTCTTTGCTCAATGGACAACCAGAGCAATGAATGTAATATTGGCTCAATATGCTGATATTTAGGGGTCCCCGTTATGGCTCTGTTGAGAGAGCTTTGAACGTTTGTGCAAATCTCCCTTAGCGATACCAATAAAAGTGAGTTACAGTAGTCTAGTCTGCTGGAAGCCAATGAATTAGGAAGTGGGATTAAGACAGTTTGGGGTAAAAGAGATCTGATTCTACGAATATCCAGTATGTGAAATTGAGCTGATCTGCATATGGTCTGAATATGGTTAAGAAATGACAGGGTGCAATCAAACACCAAGCCCAAACTGCGTGCCCATTCAGTGTGGTTAATAAGTAAGCCGTACAACTGAACAGACGCAAGGCAATCAAATTTGCGGAGTCGTTTTGTTGGCTAGTATCGAGAAAAACGGCTCTAAAGGAACCAATCCAGCAAAACAGCTCGGAAGAACCAAAGAAGTCATCCACGCAAGGAGACTTAAACACAACTAGTTGCAAGAGAAAAAGAAAAACGGTCATTCAGAACGAAAACAAAAATCGAGTCTGAGCCAAACTTAAAAACAACACCTTTCATGAGGTCCGCTTTCCCGCCAAAATGTACAGAAGGCGTTCAACGAACAACTACTCAACCTACTCGGTTCTATCCTTACGCTTTTGTGTCCACAAATTTTTTGCACTAGATATTAGCATAAGAGCAAAAAATGATCTGACAAATCGTTAATTTATTTTCATGCGGAAATATACGCAGTGCCGATTGACTGACTAACTGACGGATGGACAGAGAGAGGGAGGCAGAGAGCGAAGGAAGACAACTGAGAGTGTACGGCCAGTGTACTCAACTATAGCTGCATTCACTAGGGGTTCGAGTTGAGAATAAATCTGGAAGCATCCTTGTATACTCCGGAAGAGGTCTGCATCCTGACCCCTCGGCTGACAGTCCAGCACGTAAACCACTATGGACCATCGAGCAATGCTAATGAGCCACACGATCACACGTCATAAGGCAAAGAAAAGCATAATCAGACAGACTGACAGTCTTACCTCTTCGATCACCAATTACTTCCAGTTTATATAGCGCTAGTATTTTCGCTTCCATTTATACTCGCCGCAACTGAGCATCGACCAGAGAAAGAGAGGATGATAAGGAGAAGCGGAGAAGAGGAAGGAGGAAGAGGAGGATGAGGAAGAGGAGCAAAAGAGGCCTCGGGCGCATGGAAGCCAACGACTTTTGCGTGCTTCCAGTCGCACTTTAAAAGCCTCTCTGTCTCTGTCGCTGTCAGTGTCTGTCTCTTTATCTTCTTGTGTACGTACGTCTGTACGTATGTGCGCGGACATACATACACAAGTACATACATAAATACAAGTATTACATGCACTCATAATACATGCATACATAAATATTTTACGTACAGATACTCGTGGTTGTCTAATCTCGTTCATCTTTACAGCCGTCAGATAACGACCCACAAATTCATCTAAATCGACATCCGACGATCGCTATTCATCCGAACCTCTTCTCTCGACCGCTAGACTCTCCTCTCCCTGTAAACGTCGCCCGTCGGGAACGATATATCGTGCCAAGAGATACTACTTATTTACGACGACGTTGAAACTGCAGATAGCCCTACGCGTCGTACACATACACGGACTATATATATACATATATATAGTCCGTGTATGTGTATGTATATATTACCATAAATATTGTATATATATACACTATAAATACTATATATATATACCATAAATTTATAATTCTACATATACGATTTATTTTATGCATTTATATATTTATACATATATAAATATAATGCTGCGTAAATATTATTCACGGTCGTGCATAAATAAACAGCTCTTTACGCTTCAGTGAATAAGGTCTGGTAAACACCGGCAGAACAATTATCTGGGTGTTTGGACATGCGCCGACGCTCCAATTCGTCATGTGTGGAGGAACTGAAGCTTCCGGATGCATATGGACATAAATATATACGAATTAAAGCTTCCGTATGTTCAAACACGAATTTATATTATTTTGTCATACATGTATCTCTACTGTATAAGCTCAGTTAAGTATTTCGAGTAATATATATATATATATATACACATATATAATACTTCTTTATAGGTCTATATATTTAAGAAATATCTTCCTTATAAGAATACGTCATATGTTCAAATATATTTTAATCCTTTATATGAATCTCGATAAATACTAAGATTATATATAAGCTAGGTAATTATGTATGTATTTATCCATCCGACGATATACATATCATTATATAATTATGTTTAGAGTTATATATTTATAGTTATATGTCATATACCTACACATATATAGATAACACATACATAAATTAAGTGTAAGATAAGATACATAATACACAGATTTTAATTTTTTTATATGTATGTGTAAATTTATATTTCTATGTACCAATATATATGTATGTATGTATGTATATATGTATATATGTATGTATGTATGTATGTATATATGTATGTATATATGTATGTATGTGTGTATGTATGTATGTATGTATATATGTATGTATGTATGTATGTATGTGTGTATGTATGTATATATGTATGTATGTATATATGTATGTATGTATGTATGTATGTATAAATCGCATTTATATGCAGATGAAATATGAATAGCATATATCTGGGGAGGTCAAAGAGATAACGTCGGATCTCTTAAGGAGAGGCATAGCCATCATGCCGAGAACCTCGAGCCATGGAAAGTAAATGATTTGGATAGATGAAAGGGAGGAAGGATGCAGGGTGGAGGAAAATGAAGGCGGGAGGAGGATTGAGATGTGCTGCTTAGGCAGAGGAGTAATGGATGGAGAAGTGCTGCTGCTGCTGCTGCAGAGAAAGGACTATAGATTAACGGGAGGGGGGTTTAAGGAAAGGCAGGTGAAAGACTTTCTCAGTATATATCCTTGTATATACAAACATTCAGATAGAAATTATGCATTCAGATAATATGTCCTTTATATATCAAGATATGAACCATATCTAGTTACATGTCATTTATATATTAATATAAACTATATAGGCATAAAATTCCACGTCTTATATGTATATTTTGTATATTTTCAGATATAAACTGCATATAAGAACATGCCGTTTATACATATTCAGATATAACTATATACACTTCTGTGTCTTATACACACACAGTGACATATAATACTGTTGCAAAGCATTAGAACTTATAGATCTTGTTAATTAAAACACAGTCATGTGCACGGTTGTTTAATTAGTGCACGAGGGTATGCGATATATCTCTGTCTCTCTACCTATTTTTCTGTCTCTCTGCCTCTTTATATATATATATATATATATATATTGATACATTTATGTCTTTCTGCCTCTTTGTGTCTCTCTGTATGTTTATATTGGTCTGTTGGTCTTTCTTTCTGCCTGATATTAATTCTGTCTTTCTTTCTGGTCCTCTATGTCTCTCTAAAATAATCTATTCTAATCTATTCTGATTAAATCCAGTGACTTCTAATGCGCCGTTATCATAATGCCTAAGGCATCAATCGATGGTCACCTCAAGTGAATTAACAGTCAACATCGTAATCTGTTATATAAACCCGGTCGAAAACTGATGTCAGAGAAACCAGAACTCAAGCTACGGGGAGTAATTAAGCTGAAACCGCTGAGTTTTAAGTTTAGTTCTGAACGACACTGGAGAACCGACAGAACGCACAGAACAGGGCAGATAATTCCAAAGCTTTGGACCAACCATGCACAGAGAAAAACCCGAGAGCCCAACGCTGTTCTGGCGCGTGGCACAGTAAGAGTCAGAGTATCCGCTGATCAAGGGCGATATAAGGAGTAAGCAAGGAGTGGAGGTAAGTCATCTGAGCCAGATGTAACTAACGCCTTGTAATCTACAAGACTGATTTTAAACTGAATTCTTTGCTCGATGGGCACAAGTGTAATGAAAGCAAAATTGGAGTAAAATGATGATACTTCAGAGTTTTCAAAATTCAAAGAATTTTGATCCATTTGTAGTTTGTGCAAAACTCTTTTAGCAATATCAATGAGAATTGATTTGCAGTAGTCGAGCCGTCAAGAAACCAGAGCAGCTGCTAGTGAAACTAAGACAGTGTTCAAGAGAGATTGCAGTTGGTTAATGTACGAAAGAGTAGCCCTGCAAAACAGCATTGCCATAATCAATCCTGGCGCATACGAAATCATGCATCAGGGTCGTGCACGATGGCTTAAGTTGTAAGCGAACGGCATACTGCAGGAAACTGGCGCAGACGATAAAAGCACACGTTCGACATACTCTTCCCACCTGCTCTGAGACGGTCAATTCCTTGTCCAACGTGACACACAAATCACGCACATTAGTAGAAAAAGAAATAACAGGGAAGGGAGGCCGCACATTAGGCAGATCGATTTTACAGATCTGCCAACAACTACCAAGCCAGATGAATTTAATTAATTTTTCCGGGGTTCAGTCGGAGGCGTTTGGAAGATATCCAGATACAAAGCGCCTCCGATGCTGAAGCATTTCATCGACTAAGGGGACAGCCTCTACACTGCAGCTGGGCCATGGACATATGCCTGAGTGTCGTCATCACACTGATGAGTCGTAACCCCAGAGAAGAAAGAACCAGGCTTATATCAGCGGTGTAGAGAATACAGCATGGAGTAGGAGCCTAAGATGGGATCATGTGGGAAACCAAATGAGACCACAGACCAGTCAGACCGTGTGGAACCAAAACCCCCAGCTGAGTTCGCCCGAAAAGGGAAAAACACAGCGTGAGAGAGAGCACCCACGACACCGAAAGACCTTTCAAGACGCCCTAAGAGAATCCCGTGGTCAACAGTGTCGAAGGCCGCACTCACGTCAAAGGGGCAAGAAGGCTTACACGTTACCTTTCAATGGTCCCAAATATTTTAACCAGAATGCGAGTTAAATCGGATTCAGTGGAATGAAACTTTCTGAATACCAATTGTTTTTTTTTGTAGAAGGACGTTTGCCTCAAGATAACATGTGAGTTGCACCGACTCATGCTTCTCAACTATCTTCGACAAGACAAATAAGCTGGAAATAGGTTGATAATAGGCTGTCTTTGATATCAAGACCATAACGCTAAAGATAAGGCAAAAAGTAACCGTTACTGCGAGGCAGGAAGCGACGCCTAACCCAGAGCAGCATTACATAACCAATGTAAAAGCAGTAAAAGATCATCCACAAAGTTCTTCAAGACAGAAGTAGGCTCCCGTTGCGACATTCTGCAGTCATGTAAAGGGTGGCAACCGCAGTCGAGCATCTTCAGTCTTTTAGTGCATCAACTCCAGGTATGTTCAGTGGCTGAGAATGACGGCTGCACGGAACCTTTCTTTGAATTAGAGCAGCGAAGGATGTTGGAGAACGATGACCACAGTCGTCCTTGTCTCGTTAGGTCGCCTTCTCCCAGTAAAGCATCTGTTTTTCCCCAAACACGTCATGCATTTCTCGTTTGCGTTTGATCCAGACAACACAGTCGTCATCATTGCACGTTCGCATGAAGCATCGCTCAAGTCTTCTGACTTCTCGACGAAGACCATGAAACAGGCTACAAAGAATCCACAAAGTGAGACGCCCCTGGCGGGCCATCATAGCCATAAAGGGTAGAAGACTGCCGATCAGGGTGAGCATCGAATAATCGTAGATGTGAAAGAGTTCATCTGAAGAACGGCCTTCCAGTGGTCGAGAGGTTTATACAGAACGGACCGTTCAACAGGCCAGCTTGGAAGGCCTTTCCAAAGTCTATCCTCGCATAGACCTGATTGCATAAACGGGCTGCGCGTGGAGGTAAGCAGTGAAAAGTAGAAGACCATGGTCTGAGAGGAACGGTGGATCTACCCGGATCATTCAGTCATCTCTGCATGGTGATGACTGCGTTCCTCTCAAGTCATGTGTTAGCCGTGAGACGTGCTGAGGCGTTTATACAGGAAGCAGGCGATAAGCCAAATAATTAAATAACGTACGAAAATGAATAGGTAAGGGCAAAAATATAATACTTCCTTGATAAAGCATGAAAAAACTACCAACTGACATAATAGCAGTTACGAAATTGAGCTTACTTAAAACATGTTTAATATCCTAGTCAACCAGCAGAAACTTAAAACCAAATAACATGTAATCTAACTTCGGTTAATTTCTTTCGATGACTGTCTCGGTCCATCTCTTTGTCACTCCCGTCTCCCACTCATTCGGTCTGCCTCATCAAGAACGAGTGAATCAACGAATGAATGAATTAATCAATGAATCGATTAAAAATAAATGAATTATTTAACGAAGGAGCAAACGAATGAAATATCGAATGAAGGAACGAAAGAATGAAGAAGAGGAAACCAATAAACGAATGCACGAATGAGTTAAATACGCTACTCGTCATTATCGCTCATACATGCCTCAATCCCTCCCTTCCTCTGTGCGTTCCTTACTCCGACCCTACTAAATTCATCTCTCTCCCGCCCCTTATACTCGGCTCCCGCGAACTTTCCCATGACCGGGGCCGATCCTGCTGGTCCATATCCCCCGTCGCTTCTACTCAATCAGCGCGTCTGGAAGACGTTACCGTTGAGCAAAGTATTTCATGTGAAAGAAGGAACGACGAAAGGAAGGAGGGAGGCGAGGAAAGGGGAGGCAAGGATGGATGGAAGGAAGAGTGGATGCAAGGAGAGAAGAAATTGGTAAAATGAAGGAAGCAATGAAGGCTTGAAGGACGATGGAGGGAGGGAAAAAAGTTAGAAATTAATAGTTATTAATTCTTAATTAATAACTTCTATCGCGCAGGTGTTTAATGCCCAAGGCATCAAACAATGGCGCAACAAAACCAAGGCGCAATCAAGTCAATACCCAGAAGGTTCACTAAGTCCACTAAAACAGACAGGAAGCGTATGGTGGATAAGCAATATGAAAAAGGTAAACCTTGGTGGGTAAGCAATATGAAAAAGGTAAGCCTTGGTGGGTAAGCAATATGAAAAAGGTAAGCCTTGGTGGGTAAGCAATATGAAAAAGGTAAGCCTTAAGTTGGGAATGAAATGACTCAAACAACTGAGCAGAACGAACAGATGCAGGAAGAAAGTTCTAAAATCTAGGTCCAGCAACCGAAAAATTTAAGCATTTTTTTTATAAACTATAAGCACAATTTTTAAATCCTTTGCTGAAGAGGGATTTAAGTTCAGAGGTTATATTTTTACGTGTTAGCTATACAGTGTAGCTCTAGCCAGAGAGTTCTGAACCCTTTGAAATTTCTGTATGTTAATGACTATTTAAGAAGGGTAGGAAATCATATATTCAAGTGGTGACTGAAATTCGCTCAAGACAGATAATAGTGGGAGATAAGTATTCACAAGCAATAGCTGTTTGTTGCCAGAAATGAGAGTAGCAGCCAGGTCGTCAAAGAGCAAAGTTAGTCTGCGCAGTGGGAGCTATGACCTGAAAAGAAAAGCAAGGTCCCCACCCTTACCACTGTACTGAGGTTCAATCGGGATAGAGAAGGTTGGCTGAGTGAGACCAGAAATGAAATCTAATTTATAATTAGGTTGAAGACAAGTCTCATTAAGAGCAAGTACATGTAAGGAATGCTTATGAAGATATGTAGCCTGCAGCTTCATTTCGAAGAGAACAATTGTTTAATTGACTAACTGGTCCAGGATTTATTTTAATATCTCTAGCCAAACGAAGCAACAGAAGCAGGCACAAAGATACAAAGATGTTTATTCAATCCAGCACAGAAATAGCGTCATTGGTATCACACAGCAGTAACACATATGACTGAATTGAAGAAGCCACACCAGGAACCAGATAAAATTAATGGGCTTGAGCCAAGTTCAAAAACAGACCAGACATTAATGGGCTTGAGCCAAGTTCAAAAACAGACCAGACATTAGCGATTGTTATGCAAATTCAGTAACAGACATGTCTCCACCAGAGCGGGCAAGGACTTGGAAGAGAAACAATGAACAGCATAAAATGAGCAACCTAAATTGGAGAAGCCATAATATCACAGTGAAACAAAAAAAAAACGGTAACAGAAATTAAAACACAAGAAAAAGAGACACAGCAAGCAGAAATGGTGTGACATGATGAGAAAAAAAACAGATTTTCAGTTTATGGGCGACTCTTGAAACGCTGATGCTTAGAAGTATTCCAGCCATGTTAATGTCTGGACCAAAATACATTAAAATTAAGAGCACGTGGAAAGGGCTTGTTATTCCCATCCAAGTCATGGAGCACAGAAAGCGCAGGTCAGCCGACAGCACGTGCACGAACGAAACGAAAATTAACACGAAGAAATAAATAATTTAAACTTAAATCAGAAGCAGAAAAAAAGAATAAACCAGCCCAAAAGTAAAAATTGGAATTCCAGTATTGACAATTTAACAGTTAAAAACGACTCAATTTATGTAAAATTGCGACATGAAATTTAAAAGCAGGATATCCTTTAGAGTTTAGACTGCCTCTTTGCTGGCCATATTCCACGTCAGTTGAAAGATCTCATATGCCAAGGCTAAGAAAATTAAGTCGTTTGAATAAGAGTTTGGCTTTATTTACTTTTACAAGGCATAATTCAATTTAAAAATAGCACTGCATCAAATAAAAAAGATTACGTTAAAAACGATTACAAACGATTACAAACGATTACAAACGATTACATTATATTATATACTACTTAACCGATAGACTGCACTCACCTGAATAAAAGTGGCAAAATATTTGACCTTAGAACAAGTGCACCGATCATTAAAAAGTATTTACTGAAGATTATTTCATGAAAACTTTAACTCCGTGGGAAAAACTGGTTTTGCTAAACTTAAAGCCACGAACGAGTTGAAAGAATAATTTCAACCGGAAGTCTATTTAACATCTATTCCTTCCATGCATATGGGAAGTTTTGTAACAACCCAGAGTTTAATGGGGCGTTTGTGCCTCTCGGCCAAATCCAACCTCGAGTTTAATCGGGAGTGTAGAAATGGCTGGCGTCACTCATTGTCAGAGAATGATGCGTTTGACAGCCGATGATTGATAGAAGGCATGACGCTGCTTTGCAGAGGGCGCCAGATGTGCAGCGAACTAATTTAGGGGAAGCGGGTATCGTTCAGCCTTCGCCTTCTTCCCTCGAACACCCGGTGGCTCGAGAATAACTACGAAGGCGGTGAGCGGCAAGACTAATGCGAGAAACGTAAAAATGCTATGCATGCAGATTAGAGCTTATATTTGTAAAAAGGAAAAATAGCAGCAGCAGATGAAGAAGGAAAGAAGAAATAAAATTATGTACCTCGGGTAAAATAATAATAATATTAATAATAATAATAAGAAGAAGAAGAAGAAGAAAGATGATGATGAAGATGATGATGATGATGAAGAAGAAGAAGAAGAAGAAGAAGAAGAAGAAGAAGAAGAAGAAGAAGAAGAAGAAGAAGAAGAAGAAGAAGAAGAGAAATAAAAAGAGAAGTAAAAAATTCCCAAAAGCAGCCATATGTATGAAATGTTGGCGATTTCATTTTCTTAACCTCGGCATCTGAAGACCGGTGGCCAATCCTTTTGCTAACCGCCTGATCTTACTGCCAAGTTCGCTAGAGGATGCTAGCGAAACAGAAATCTTGCCTTCGCATGTATTTGAACTCCCGACTTCTCGGTTGACAGTCCAGTATGCTAACCAGTACATATTCTTATATATTTACATGGCACCGTTACATAATTACATTACATAATGACAAACATCAGTCGATGCTGCCAAGTAATCGTGCTTTAACTATTTGCTCGTTTTCTACTCAGTGACCACCTTACGGGAGAGTCGAACCCACACACTCATCGTTGCAAGACGAGCGCTCAACCAATCGAAAAGAATAGTTTTTGCACTTCAGTGAAGTGAAGTGCAAAACAATACAATGCAATTTAATATAATATAACGCAGTGGACTGCACAACAAAAACTTAAGAACTGTTGTAATTACATTATCATAACTTACTTTATGTTAACTTAAATTAACTTACCTAATATTACCTTAACTTAATTTATCTTATCTTTACTTACCTAAGCTTACCTTACGTGTTTAAGATTATAATCTGCACTAACATAGTTTGGGCTCTTCCTGTAATGTGTAGTGTTCAGAAGCGCACACTAATGAATGATGCGCCTATTGTCCCATTTGTTCTTCTGTAGCTGAGCGCCGCTATAATCAAAGAAATTCCTATCGTGCGTTTCCGATATTAGACGATATTAAAAGGTTAACGACTGCAGACGGAAAAGTCTAGACACGCACACACAGGCCGAATGAATAAGAGACAGACAGACAGACAGACAGATAGACAGACAGACAAACATACAGGCAGACAGACACACGAAAAACAAGAAAAAAGGGTGAGAAGGGGAATAATAGAGGAAAGGAGGGACGAACGGACGGACGGACGGACAGAAGGATGGACGGATGGATGGGTGGATGGATGAATGGATGGATGGGTGGATGGATGGATGGAAAGGAGACAGAAGAAAGAGAACAGAAAAGGATTAAAGAACGAATAGAATGCAAGACAAACATACAAACAAAAATACAAGGAAATTTACAAGCGAACAGAGATGAACAGGCAAGCAAGCAAACCTACATACACAAAAACAAACATACAGAGACAAACAAACAAGCATCTTATAGACAGACAGACAATTTGTACCAATACAGCCGGACCAAGGAAATAAGGATATGAAGATGTAGACCGGCAAAGACTACCATAGAATGTCATTCCTTTCTTGACTGTTTGTATTCATGCTCACGGCGAATTAGCTCCGCCAAAGACAGACAGAAAGAGAAAGAGGCACACACAGAGATAGACAGAGAGATACAGAGAGAGACAGAGAGAGACAGAGAGAGACAGAGAGAGACAGAGAGAGACAGAGAGAGACAGAGAGAGACAGAGAGACAGAGAGAGACAGAGACAGAAACAGACAGAGACAGATGGGGTTCAGTTCATTTCCGTACTCAATACATAGACTGAAGCTGAGGCGCATTGTCTTTGGACTCTGGCGCTACCTAATCATGCGTGAATGGAGACGGAGTAACCAAAGACGACTCCTGTCGACGCCAATCCAAGTCTGCTTTGCCGCAGAACAACTCACACCATCTATCGACGGAGGACGTCCGGTTTGAATTGGCGCTATACAAACGCATTGCCTGTGAGACACACGCCGTGTATTGCGCTTTGTGCCCCTGCTCTGTTTTCTCTTGACACTGTAAGCAGAACACCACGTGACCTGCCTACCGGTATAGCGAGCGGTATACCCGTCTACCCGGTAAAACCATGACTCACCGTCTACCCGGTATACAAATGACTTACCATCTATCTGGTATACAAATGACTTACCGTCTATCTGGTATACAAATGACTTACCGTCTATCTGGTATACAAATGACTTACCGTCTACCCGGTATACAAATGACTTACCGTCTACCCGGTATACAAATGACTTACCGTCTATCTGGTATACCGATGCCTCATCGTATCGTCTACCCAATCTACAGCCTACTGGTATACCGAGCGGTAATATCCGTCTACCTGGTATACCGATGATCAATCCTTATCGGCACTTATTAAGCGGTTCCGCGGTCGCATGTTCAAAGAGCAAAGCGACACACAAGCATAGGCAACTAGTTGGACGGTGCCAGTCCCAAGCCTGGATAAAGGAGGAGGGCGGTGCTAATCATCTTCGTTATGTCACAACGTCGTTAAACAGCAACTACAAACGTAGCGACTCGAAGTGACTTGAAGCGAAGCGTGAGGAAGTAGACACGCGATCACGGGACAACATCGGCCACGCCGAACAGGACTCGCCGACTTCTCTTAGACTTGTTCTAAATGATAGGGTTGTTTCAATGTAAAGCGTTCGTGAACTTAGTCTCCTACTTAACCCTGGAGCCTTTGCTCGTGTCTATCGAACCACAACAACAGGTCTCCTGATGGTCATTCTGGTAGTTAGCCAAGCCCCGTTTCCGTTACAACTGGTAAGTCAGAAGTGTGGTTATGAAATTCGACGGAAGTTCAAGCCGTGGTGGACGCCGAAGCAGAAGACAACACGATCATCTACACGCTGCTGGACGTGGCAAACTCGGCGTCTCGTCAGCCAAGCTGTTCAGCAACCGCAGCGGGAGGAATGATGAGCACTGCAGATATGCACAAGCTCGATCCGAGTCGACATGTGGACAGCATCGACTTCGACGGTCCGAAGTCGGTGACAGCAAGCAACCACGAGAAGAAAACGATACGAGCTACAAACTCACGGATGGCGTTGCGTCTGAAATCATATGAGCGGATGTCTGTCCATAACGGTCTCTGAAAGGCATCCAAACGTGTATGAGAGACTCAATAGGCCAACATAAACATTCAGTTGCAAGCCCAACTGGACGGCTTCCTTGGTGCACAAAGAAGAAGGCAGCAAGAAATTAAAAGGAAGATTAGCCGGCAGCTAGAGAAACTATGAGGCCACATCAGGACGAACATGAAATCGGGCGAGACCGTCACCCGCACAGAGGATACGCAAAGGAACTCCGGACGTGCCACCATCTGCTACGACCATGGACAAATGGGTCATATCATCTGCAGATGCCGTCGGCCTCAACGACCTTCAGATGTCCGGATGAAGCACACGCAACAGAACCCGAGACTCAGGTGACGGACGATGGGCGATCACGTGTGACAGACGAGGTGCGATCAACGGACGGTCGCACATTTGTTTGACTGATGCTGGTTCTGAGATAAGCCTCGTACGATCTTGGTACATGGGCGGCCTAGAGCTGCAACCTATAGCAATCGTGCTCTTTTGACCGCCAAGGAGACAGAAATACCCGAGCTACGCCGAACAGTTCGCTTCCTGAGATATGTTGTGACATCAGACTGGATTGCTGCAGACCCGTCCAAAGACTAAGAGGTACTGTAGCTGAGTGGCCTCTACCACAGCGGTTAAAAGATGTACCGGCATTTCTTGGATTCTCTGCATACTACAGGAAGTTTATTCGTAGTTTTTTTTTTACTTGTAATGGCCCCTCTTTTCTCGCTTGCAAAGAAAAATACAGTTCTCATGGAAAGACGATTGGCAGGCGGCTTCTGACCGTTTGAAGGTGTCTTTAACGACTGCACAGGTGTTGGGCTTAACCAGCTGATGACGGAGTCTATACACTGGACCGCGATGCCCGACACAGGGATTGGTGAGATACGGTCTCGACGCGTGGAGGGAGACTAAAGGGTCATTGCTTATGGTAGCCGCCTTTTCTTCACGGATGAACGCATTTGCTGCGTTACTCGGGAAGAATTGTCGGACGCAGTGCAATTTCGGAAACTTTATCGTCAATATCTCCTGAGGCTCCGATTTATTCTTAGCACGGACCACGATGCGTTACAGCGGCTGCAGAGGGCCGTGGAACCCTTTGGTCTGCAGGGACTGTGGCTTGAGCGTCTCGCTGAATCTGATTTCGAGATTATCCACAGGCCTGGTCGCAAACATGAGAACGCACATGTTGTATCCAGGAAGCCGTGCCGCCAGTGGGGTTGGGATAAAGCAGTACAGGAGTTGGTTGTCACGAGGGAAATGACCGAGGCCTGCCAAAATGCCGAAACTGTTGTGATTGAACTGTTGTTTTATTTAATTAATATGCAATCAAAAATCAAATACTGCGTGTAGTTTCTCGAGTTAGTGCTATGCTGCAAATCGGACGAGGCGACGGTTCGAAGCCCAGATCGATTGACAGCATCTAAGGATCGTTGACAATATGTTCTGTAATGTTGTGTAACCAATCGATTATTTATATGTCTGTGAACCTGTAGGTGTGTTTGTGTTAGCACAGTTTACCTGTATACATCTCTGTGCCTGCATGCGTACCTCTATGCGTGCGATGTATGGGCAAGTATCGACGCTTCATTTGCAGGCTTCCATCTAATCTATCATCATCATGGTACGTTCTAGTATAGCATCTAAAAACAAAACATGTTATTTAAACATGCTCAGCATTATGTATTTATGCATAGGTTTGACACATAAATATACATTATGTACAATTGATTACATTTTATAAATAAGTATGCATAATAGTATGTATATATATACATATATATACATAGATGTGCATAGACATATGAATTCATCTAAATATCTATAAAACACCTTCTGAACCCTCATAAAGACCGTCTCGTGACTTCGCAACGGGGTGGGCCCGCACCCTAAATCGGATCCTTTGGGGCGGTGTCTGATCCAGACAGTGGATATTTCTGATGTAATTCGCCGAAGCACTCAATAATTTCTTGAATGGCAATGGTGGGGAAGCTCTCCTAACGTTACCTCTTGTTTCACACAGACTTGTGTAACGCATCCATTCCCGAGTTTCGAACAACCTCCTATCTTTCGGCTATCGTGAATCAGTCCGTTTCACGACTTCGCAACAGAGTGGGCCCACACCCTGAAATCAAATCCGCTGAGGCGGTATCTGAACTAAACTGCGAATCTTTCGGTTGTGATTCGGGATCGCACTCACTAGTCTTTTCCTGGACGCTCTCTCGTCCCAGTATATTTTTCGTACCTTGCCCCGATTAGGGGCTTTGGCTTTTATACCTTATGTATGACTAGCACACGATATACTACATATATCGCTAACCAAACGATACCATGTTGCCCAGGCTGACATGCGTGAAATGCAGCACCACCATTTCACGACTAGAGCAACGCATCGTACGACAAGCTTTATTCAACCGTCTTCTCCCTGCTTGCTTATTATTGTGCGTCTTACCCGATCTCTGTTTGTCTTCTGCCCTGCTTAACTGCTAGCGTGATAAACACTTCGGCCGACGATCGAGCGTACCTAGGGCAAGGGCTCGTGTTAGCTCAGGGCTTCCACAAGGGCGCCCTAAACTTAAGCTAATGGCGTAACGCGACTGGCGGCGCCGCTTTGATCGAGAGTCGACAATTAATTATCGGACAGCGGATAGGGGCCGCAAAGAAACAAGAACTTATTTATTCTAGTTGAATTAAACAATAGATCGCTAAATATAAGAAACGAACTAAACGAACCGAACAATTTAAGAATAAAATATTTTTAAATCCCTGTGATATTAAAATAATTTTTTTTTTATAAAGCCTACATGCAAGCTTTGTGGACTGACAACTACGTGTATTAAATTCATATATATATATGTATATATAGGCTTACACATATACATTTGTATACATAGGCCTACTTGTCTTTGTTTATACATATTAGGTATAAATTTTGTACATATTTTGGTTAGCGATATATATGTGGATGTTAAAAATTCGTATATATCTGTATATGTGCTAATCTATCATATGCTACATCTTTTATATATAAATGTCGGTATGGTGAACATACACATTTATATATATGTACATGTATATGTATTTGTTTCATGTCATGTATACATATAATTAAAGGCTTATAGAGCTTGTGTACGGCTTCAGATGGAACTGATATAATTCGGAGAAAATTCCGCTTCAAAGAAGTCGAGAGCCGCGTCACCTGATTTGTTTGTCTCGAGTACTCGAATCCCCCAGTTAAGTAACCGATGAGTCTCTTCTGACCGTGACTCGGCTCTTTACATTACATTACGCGCATGTCGACAGTCATTACGGGCGCGAGAACATAATGGTAATGCATTAGGCCCCGAGGAAAGCATTAGCCCAGAGAAAAGCATTAATGATGCAGTCTTGTGTGGTCCTTCCAGGTATTAGACGAACAGTGGGTTGAGACTCAATTCTATAACTGCGCGTTTATGTAAATTGGACGATGCTGTGGGCGGAGCGACTTGTAATAGTGATGAAGAGTGGCACGTAATTAACGATAGATGGGGCAAGCTGAAACTAATTATTTTTGATAAACACGTGTAGTCGTTCATGATTTCTGAAAAACAGCAGGAAATAAATCTAGAAGAAATTCTTCATAGGCAGAGTTGGTATGGGAGAAAGTACATAGGCCTGCATCGTGGTGTGTTACCAGACACTATGTTCGCAGTTAGAGATCTAATCTGTAAAACACATTGTGTTTATTATTCGTCGACCACCAAGTTCAGTAAATACATACGTACTCAGTGTTTAAAAACATCTTATGGCTCCCAGAGCCGTTGACATCGACCTTAACTTACTTCATACAGTCACTCAAAAGACAACATACCTGTGGCCTCTTCAGAGTTTTGTTCTGTTATAGTACCTAATTGTCTTTAAAAGATGTCTAAATTTATTAATTACTCTTTCTTATAATAAACTCAGTCTGTTTTAAAAGGTGTCTAAAATTACCAAGAACTTTGTAATTGATGGCAAAATCAACCCCTCTTTGCCACATTAGCGTGTGCAGTATCAGAAGCTACTGTCAAGTAGGCGGAACAAGTAGAAGGAAAACAAGACACGCGTTCTTCATTTTGCAATTTCCGACTAATTACCGTTATGTCAACAGAAAAGGACCAAACAGCGTCTCTACGACGTCGCACAGCGTTCCGCCGCTGCAAGGGGGCGCCACTGGCCAACCGGCGCCTAGTCACGACGCCGCTGGAATGCACGACGAAGTACATACATACACACATGAGCGTGAAAACATATGCACGCATGAACAAGACCACACTAAAAGCAACCTTCTGTTTATAAATACTTTCTGATAATTTAGACACCTTTTAAAAACAATATTTTATATTATTGAGCGATATCTCTCGTGTGCAGACGATTAAGATGTCGAGTAAGTAAGTAATTAAGTAAGCAAAGAAAAGGCGAAAAGAAAAGGTTAAAGGTCGCCATCAACGGTCTTAGCAGCCGTATAATGTAGTTAGACACTGGGAACTACTCCTGTATTAAATGGAGCGAATGGAAGGTTGGCTGGGAAAGCAGAGGCGATGGGGGCATGGATGGGCATTCGCAAAATTATAATCCGAGGCAAGTTTTTCACTCCGAATTACCCATAATTCTCTGCGAGATAATGGCAACGTAGATGATGATGCAGAACAGTTGCTTATCTACAAACTGAAACGAATAGCACGCCTCCGAAAGCAATGTTCATGTTTTCGAATTTTTTTATATTATGCTTCTCCGTTTCCCTGAAGTTGGGTTGGAATCGCCTCAGGGTAGAAATCTTGAAAGGCGCCATATAAATTGTTTTTCGTTACATTACGTAACATCGCAATACGTTACGCTACACTAAAATAAACCAGATTAAACTACATCACATTCACTAATATTTGTACAATTTTCTTAAAATACCTCATTTTTCGGCAAATGCTTTCATCTCCATAAATACACAAAACTCACTTAATCCGGGGGATCGGTGCGCCCTGGCCCCCTTGCCGACCTTCGCCATCGGCCGCATACACAGTGCACGTCGCGATCAAACCAACCGGCAGATGTCGCTGCGGAGAATCAACAGAGGGCGCTGCGGAGATCGGCGTGCCGTGTTCCCAATATACGTCATTAGATGCTGCATGACTCGGCAATGGCGACGTTCCGGTCGCAGGGCCCGATGGGTAATAAACTAATAACAAGAACACGACTTGTAATGGACGTTTCCGGTCCGGCTCGATATTTGCCGGGGAGCCGCGCCAGCGACGGGGATCATCCGTTTTTTAATGACGAGCGGTGCGGGGTCGGTTTGTCGATGGTACGGTCGGTTGGGCGTACGTCGGGCCCTGTGGTTGGTCGGTCGGTCGGTTGGTTGTGGCGTGTGGAGCGGAAACCGTGAGCTAGTGATGCGAAAGCGAGCAGGTTGAATTATTTTGTTGCAATGGCAGGGAGACTCGGAGCAAAAGAGAAGAGGAAGGGAGAGAAGAGAAATAGAAGGGGAGAGACGAGGATTGAAGAGGAGAGGGAGGAGAGAAGTGAACTAAGAGGAATAGAGAAGAGAGAAGAGGAGAGAAGAAAAGAAAGTGGAGGATATAGGAGAGAAGAGAAAGGGGAGGAAAGAGAAGGAAGAAGAGATACATGAGAGGAGACAAGAGGAGACGGAAAAGAACGATTAGGAGGAGGAGGAGGAGGAGAAGGAGGAGGAGGAGGGGAGGAGCAGCATACGGTTGAGAAGAAGAGAGGAGAGCAGGAAGAGAAGTAAGGAAGAGCAGAGGAAGACGGAGTAGAAGAAGGAACTAGAAAGAGGATGAGGAGGAGAGAGATAGGAGATAAAAAGACGAGATGTTAGGAGAGGAGGAGAACACGGGAGGAGGAAAGGAGACAGAGAGAGAGCGACCGAGCGAGCGAGATGAGAGACAGACAGAGAGACCGAGAGACAGAGAGACAGAGATACAGACAGACAGACAGACAGACAGACAGACAGACAGACAGACAGACAGACAGACAGACAGAGACATAGACAGGGACAGCGACAGAGACAGAGAGAAGAGAGAAGAGAGAAGCACGGGAAGAGAGACGAAGATGAGGATGTATGTACGTACATATGATATACATACATAAGATATATACTCATATACAGTATATACACAATATAAAGATATACATATTAATACATTACATGCATATATATGCATATATATATAATATATATATATATATGAGGTACGTATGATATTGTTGCAGTCTTGCAAATCAGGAGGAGGGAGAGGCAGTGAGCGGGAACACGCGCCACGGATATCAGGCGCATCACGCTAAATCGGATGCGTATCAGGTGGAGTATATCATCATCGGATGATTCGCTGGCACGAGGGAGGGAGGGAGGGACGGACGGACGGACGGACGGACGGACGAACGGACGGAGAGGAGAGGAGAGGAGAGGAGAGGAGAGGAGAGGACAGTTATGGCAGGGATGGAGAATTAGGCAGATGGATGGATGGGTGTATGGATGAATGGGTCGATCAGAGATTGATGGATGGATGGATAAATCAACTTCTTTATGGACAGAAGGAGAGAAACAGTGACGGAGTGATGGATATATATATATATATATATATATAATGGAGCGAGAAAAACCGGATGTAGAGGAGGGGCAGGCAGGTAGAAGGGAGTGGATGGAATCTGTGGACGAGAGGGGTTGAACTGATGAATGAAGAGAGTTGTCTGTCTGTCTGTCTGTCTGTCTGTCTGTCTCTCTCTCACACACCCACACTAGTACTCACTAATTTGCGATATTTTATTTCGAAATGTCATACGTGTATTAATATAAAGTTTACTATCCGAGTCTAGAGTACCCTCTGTTTATATGGTATTGACATATATAGGTCCATATAACATATTATGTGTGTAATAGACATATATTATATATCGTATCATATGTATATCACAATTACACAAGTGATTTAGTTTACCTGCCGCCATATTGGTTGTGTTTAGCCTAATTCTGTCATTTGACAGTTTCTTCCTTTCGAACAAGATAAGCTTTAAAATTCTCTTTTGTTCAGACTTCAGCTGGGACTGAGTTTGCATTTCGCAGGTATTTTCTTGATCCATGGAGTGTTTTGTGCGCTTCAGACGGTCTTTCGTTCCATCGATCGCCGCCATTTGAACCCGTCAACCATTAAGGGGTGACGGGTTACGGGTACCTAGTCGAACATCTGCGCCTACAGACTTTAAGCCGTCGTCAACTGGGAAAATGTTTAAATTTGATTAAAGAAGGGCGAAAAGAGTCTTTGGAGTTGCATCGTCCGTCAACCAAGGACAGCTTCTACAATCAATCGAATGTCTGTTCTGTGCAGAGACTACTAGCTCAAAAACTCCAAAATATGTCCTTCATCTACCACCTGTGAGGCACCGGTGGACGGTGACATCTAACATCGTTTGGTCTAAAGCTATAGATTAGTTTCTATTGAAGAGACGCTATATAAATTTCTAATTACAATTACAGTTACAATACAAGCATGCACACATGCATACATATAATATACGTGCATACATGCATACATGCAAACATATATCTATCTATATACATACATGCATTCATTCATCCATCTTAACATAAATATGTGCTTACATACATACATACATACATACATACAAATACATACATACAAATACATACATACATTTATTCATTCATTCATCCATTCATCCATACTTATACATACATACATACATACATTTATTCATCCATTCATCCATACATATACTTGCACACATATATACGTACATAGGCATTCATGTGTGAAGGGCAGCTCAAGTGCTTGTAGTTGGATGGAGGCCGCTGAAGAGTGTGGTCGGTCAAGCGTGTCTTTGCAATCCCCATTCGTCACGGTGATTGGCTTCCTGTATCCGCCCTCTGTAACCGCCCTTTTGCGCCGTTCCTGATAGACCCCTGCGCCGTACGTTGCAGCACCGGCGCCGCGTTGGCACTTGATGAACGGCGCATGTGTCTTATAGACGAGTTTCTCTTGACAGATGGCGCTTTTGGACGACGGCCGAATATGAGCGGCCGTGATCTCTGTGTCCGTCTGCGTCTATCTGTGTGTGTCTGTCTATGTTCGTCGGTCTGTATGTCTACCTATCTACTTGTTTGCATATCTATCTGTCAGTCCGTCTGTCTATATGTCGGCCTATCTGTGTCTGGGTGGCTGCATGGATGGGGAGCATATTTGGGAGCATGGAAGGATAGATGGGGAGCACATATGAATCTGGACACTCATATAGCAAGAAAGGATGGCGCTTTTAGGAAGCGCAAATCACATAGCAGACGACAGATTCGACCACGTCATTGTCACGTGATGACGAACGCACCCACCATCAATTATCCAATAACACCACACCAGCATCATGTGTGAACATCTTCCACCCAACGCCTCACACTTCCATCCATTTATCCATCCTCCCACCCATCCATTCACCCACCCATCCAACTCCTACTATTCCCTATCCACACCAGCAGGTTTGCCTAGTGGATTGGATGGGGCTGGAAAGGAAGCACCCAATCAAGTCCTCTTGCATCCAGCCCCTCTACACTTCACCGCCCACCCCCCGACTCAGGGTCTTCTCCTTTCCGTCGGCAGACGCCGTAATGTGCCTAAAGACACTTAACCGCTTTCACTTTTCATGAATTAACACCGGTGCTACGTTTTGGATCTACTCTACCGGTTGACACCATTTCTACCACCGCTATAGCACTGCTAATATCATCGCTGCCGTTTCTACTTCAAATTGATAATTAACTGGCAGTTCGGACTGCGAGTGGATTTGCGCAACGACTAACTGGAGCGCCATCGTTTGACACTCTGTGCATTGTGTGCACTCGAGTCTCAAGGAGAAAGACAAATAGATTTAGTTAAAGAACCCAGGCAGAATTTATCTAATTATTTTTATTTTTATTTGTTTATTTATTCATTTGAATGTAATGTAAATGAATCGAATTTGCATCCATCTGTAGTTCCACCCAAGTTTCCTTCCTTCATCGTTGTCGTCATTATCATCATCGTCGTCGTCATCATCATCATTAAAATGAATCATCATAATATGATTCATCTCGACGAATCCTCATCGAGAGTCATTGCCACTGTCATCATCGTTGTCGTCGTTGTCGTCGTTGTCGTCATCATCATCATCGGTGCAATGCACTTGAAGTCTTGTGCCTTAATACAACTCTGCTATAGCAGTCGTGAAAATAAATTAGACTAGATGAGATCAGATTAATTTAGATTAGAATCGATCAGATCAGATCGGATCAAAACAGATCAGATTAGATCAGATTATAGCATGTAAGATTATCGTGTCAGATATGATTAGATCAGAATATATTTGATTAGATCCCATCAGGGATTAGATCAGGTCATTATAAACCTGTATCCTAAAGCAGTCCCCCATTTACGATTCGATAAACCGCCTGTAGATCTGTATATAGCAGCGAAAGACGCAGAAGAAAAACCTGCGAATGTGTGCTCACCTTAAGTGTCCCCGCTGAAGATGTCGACGAGTGTGTCCTCGACTTAAGCAGCGTCCGTGACAAAAAGCCGCAAGTGAGACGAACTGTTAGCGCCCCCTATATTAAATTAGCATCCATCTGGGTCCAGATCTCTTCAGTCAGTCGGTCGTTGGTTAGTCCTCGCGTTTGTCTGCGCGTTTCTATGTGCTTCTGTCCGTGTGCGTAACTCTGCCTGGCCGCTTGTGTGCGTTTGCGTAGATTGATGTGTCGGTGTCCGTTTGGGCGTTCGCCTTTTGCTGGGTCCGTCAGTTTGCTTGTCTGTTTGTTGATCTGTCGAGTTGTCCTTCCATTCTTTTGTCTAATTAAATGTATGACGATTGTCTCCCTGCTTGTATCTGTTCCTGCGTGTGTCTGTCTGCCTGTGTATGTGTCTGTCTGTTTATCTTCCGCCTTCAGTTGCTCTCTATGTTTCTGGAGTTGTTCGCCGCCACCTTCTACCTCGGCTCTTGTCGCCTTTGCTAACACCAGCTATCTATCCTCCTCCAATTCCTCCTCCTCCTCTTACTCCTCCTCCTGCTCCTCCTCCTCCTCCTCCTTCGAATTAAACCTCACACCGGAAGGAAGTGTCAACACGGCTGTCGATGTTCGGCCGCAGAATGCAGCCTAACACGCACGCATGCAACACAGACTAAGCCTAGGTCTCCCCTCCCCTCCCCTCCCCTCCCCTCCCCTCCCCTCCCCTCCCCTCCCCTCCCCTCCCCTCCCCTCCCCTCCCCTCCCCTCCCCTCCCCTCCCCTCCCCTCCCCTCCCCTCCCCTCCCCTCCCCTCCCCTCCCCTCCCCTCCCCTCCCCTCCCCTCCCCTCCCCTCCCCTCCCCTCCCCTCCCCTCCCCTCCCCTCCCCTCCCCTCCCCTCCCCTCCCTCTCCTCTCCTCTCCTCTCCTCTCCTCTCCTCTCCTCTCCTCTCCTCTCCTCTCCTCTCCTCTGCTCTGCTCTGCTCTGCTCTGCTCTGCTCTGCTCTGCTCTGCTCTGCTCTGCTCTGCTCTGCTCTGCTCTGCTCTGCTCTGCTCTGCTCTGCTCTGCTCTAATCTAATCTAATCTAATCTAATCTAATCTAATATAATCTAAGCTAAGCTAATCTATGTTCCTCTATCCATTTCCTTGTCGGTCTGATGGCTGTCTGCCTGCTTTGATTTTATTTCTGTCAGTCTGCCTGTCTGCCTGCCTGTCTTTCTGTCTCTATCTTTTTACCCTGTGTATCTTTTCCGTCCGACCGTCCGTCCGCCTATCTCTCAATCATTTGGTCAACGGACCTCATGTAACGAATAACGATTACTAACAACAGCCGATTATCCGTCTCGTAACGATTAGCGACCACGCGACTCGTCGAGGCTATATACTCTCGACGCCCAGTCTGAAAGAATGATTACGGTAAGGACTGAACCGCACTAGGTGTAGTAAGAGCAGTTTCACTGTTCGATAGCATGCTGCCTTACTTAACGAAAGGCGCTATATAAATGTTATGCTGCTTTACATTGATGCTTATCTTTAACCTAAAGCGAGATATATATTAAATTACAAAAATTAAAGAACTATTCAGAGGTATTCAAAAGGCGCAGCATGTCTATAATATTATTTCAGAGATATGAAAATTGGGCCAGCACGATTCATACACGGAAGCCTTAAATTTAGTTTCACCGATTAAAAACGATGCTCTGGTGAGGAATCTCACCTGATAAATTAATTGAAATATAAGCAGAGTCGATGCCATACGGTAGATATTTAGAAAAACGTGTACATTAACATTTATATTGTGTCATAAGTACATACGTACTACTCGCATACAAATACCTCATACATACATACATACATACACACATACATACATACATACATACATACACACATACATACAGAAGAACAGTCCCCGAAAGGCAGCAAAGGCTATGAAGTGTTAGGGAGTTGATTTTTCTAAGCCTTGATATGTGAAATTGGTTGGCCAGTCCTTTCCCTCTCCGCCTGATCTTCCCACTCACAGTGTACGGTCAGTGTACTCATTTTATCGCTAAGTCTGCTAGATGGCGCAATTGGAACAGAAATCTTGAAACTTCTTTCAGCCCCGGCTTGTATTTTAATCCCAGCTTCGGGCTTGAAAATACAGCACGCTAGCCACCAGACTATTGAGCACCCCCAATTTAATATGAATTTATAGTTTAATATGAATAACAATACAATATGAAATTTGGCCATTGCACTCGGTGCGGTTTACCCTTTTGAGCGGTCGGCTACAACGATTAGCGCGTTGTGCTATGGCGAGCCTTTGTCGACCATAATGACGCCATTGTGTGCGCATGCGCATTGGCGCGGGTGCTCATGGGAAAAAGGACAGATGGATGCAAGGTTTACCTTTCGACGAACAGAAAAACAGATATTATAGACCGATGTCTGTTGACAAAAAGCAGACGAACTGTTACACGTCGCTGTCCGTGGCTGTGTGTGTAGGTGTAGGTGTGTGTGCTTGTATGTGTGTTATATGTCTGCATGTCTGTCTCTGTCAGTCTCTGTCTAGCTCTGTCTCCATGCTACCGCTTTCCTTTCTCTTCTTTCTTCTCTTTCTGTGTGTTGTTATATACGGCGTTTAGGATAGGAGCAAGTAATGTAAATGTAAATGTACGTGTTTTTCTATAGCGACCCTATGACCTCGACCCTGCTCATTTTTCAGTGGATTAATCGAGTGAGATCCCTCACCACCGCTGCCCGTTTGAATGGGCGCCACTCCATTTAAGGACCATGATAGCCAGAGATTCAAATCTCTGAAATAAGCCATTGTCGCGACTCGAACCGGCATCCTCACGCTCACGCTCAGAGGTGCCTTGACGTGCGCGTTAACCAATGTAGCTATCCAGGCCAGTTAGGCAGTTGTACGTTGTACGCCTTCTGTACATTTTGGCGGGAAAACCGACCTTATAAAAGGTGGATGTTTAAGTTTGGAGCAGACTAGATTTTGTTTTGATCGTGTGGGATCATTTTTCTTCTCAGTCTTTTTGGGTATTCGTGTTTAAGCCTCTGCGTGAATGACTTGATTGGTTCCTTTGAGCCGTTTTTCGTCACCGTCTGTTGGTGGATGCTGTGTTTTCCTCTTGAGAGGAAGTTCACTGGTTTTTTCGTAACATGAGATCGACGTCTTGTTTCTATGTGAGTCATGTTACGCTCGTAAATGGCTTAGGAAATAAAGCATTTTAATCTAAAACTGATTTTATGTTCTTCGATATCCCTGGATCCGTAACATTGTGTGTATCAGTGTGTATCTGTTTATGTCACTGTCTGTCTCTGTGTGTCTGTATGTATGTCTGTGTCTTTGTCTCTGCGCCTATCGCTGTAACGATTTTTGTCTTCTTTTCTGTTCTTGATTTCCAGTTTGACCTTTTATTACTCAACACGTAGAGCAAGTAGTTGGCCCTCGCCCTATCCATTTTGAGGTGGGGCCAACTCAATGGCTTCGCCAAAAATTAAAAATGGGATGGGTTGGCCAGCTTGCCCCATCATAGCTATATTATGTATGTATGTATGGGTGTGTAGTTTGCTTGTGGATATACACACAGGTATTTAATACATTCGTGTACACATTGTAAATCAGTTTTCTATCAGCTATGTATCGCTTACATTATATATATATATACATGCACACACACACATATATATAGTGAACATAATATTACACTGCTTGGCCAGCAAGTTTCAAGCATGCGTTTGTAGGGGAAATTTCCATAAATCATTAGGTTATTGAATTGTTTCTGCACGCGTGGATCACATGCTTACGGTTTTTGTTGCGCCTGACTACCATGAATCGAACATCTGGTGGAGGTGGTGTCATTAGCTGCCGACACTCTGCGTGCTGGCAGGCTGACGTCAACAATGATTCTTGACGACGCGCAATTTATCACGTGGGCGCTTGCTCAGGAAAACGTCAATCCTACGCTGTAATTAAGCAGCGGTTTTTTAAAAACCCAGGATTGTGCAATAGCGGGAGGCCGGTCTAAACCAGTCTATACTGGTCTGCTGTGTTGGTGGGAAAGAGCTTATATAAGCAGAGGCAAAAACATATTTAAGATCGCGAAGTTTTTATTGCAATGATCTGTTGTGTGTTAAGTTGAGAGTGAGTTCAAAATGTTATCGATAGTTTCGTGCATTAAGACTCTGCGACGATTTAAATAAATGCAAATGTAAATCTACAAGTTTTTCTATAGCGACCGTATGGCCTCTACTCTGCTCAATTATAATTGAAATCGTCGGGTGAGATCCTTCAACATCGTTCAAGTACTGTTGTGATTGAACTGTTCTTTTGATTATAATGTCGAAACTCAAAGACAGTGTGTCTTTCTTCGAGTTAATGCTACGCTACATATCGAGCAAGTCGACAGTTCGAAGCCTGATCGATAGGCTGACATACATATATGTCAGCCTATCTAAATTTGAATTCAGATAGGCTGGCATGTATAGACAAGCTTTATGAAGATTTCTTTATTCTCCGAGGAAAACAAGAACAGAAACTGACATTTAATGTAAAGTGATTGGAATTTCTATACAGGAATCGTCAATTCTCTTTCCAGTGCTTGCAGCTTCTGAGAGAACTTTAGCAGCATGGATTAGCTGCTAGTTGGAATTGCTGAAGTGCTGGGCTAGTGAAAGCCGAACTGCAAGTCAGTAAAAATGTCCAGCTATCCTGTGGGGAATTTCACTCACATCTAAAATCTCCGAAACTTAATATTTATTTTTGAAAAATGCTGAGCAGTTTTATCCTTTTAACCTTGAACCTAGTCAACTTGTACAAACCAATTTTTTTAAATTTTCTTCTGCTTAATCAGCATGATGTTGTGAGCAATTGCTAAAAATTTCAGAGTGATCTGTCAGTTTATTTTTAGCAATTTTTCAATACCGCTTATGATTCCCGAATTGAACCAAAATGGTGTCATATTCAGCAATGTTAGTTGTTTAATTTATAAGTTTGCAGAAACTTGCGTATGTTTGGAATGAAGCGTGTCTATTCGTTATGCTAATATTGCGGAGATTGGCAGTTCTCAGTCCATTCGCTAGAGAGAGAAACGAAACGGGCCTGTTGCTGACAGCCGGGTGAAGTTATTCGTTGGGAAGGGCATATGAGTGGCTTGGGACGTAATTGTCATAGCCATCTTGTCTTAGCCACTCCTATTGGTCTGGAAAGAAGGCTTGCAAAGTGCACCACTCTTCTGTCTGCATATTGCAGCTTGTTCCCTTGCCCTTTAAACTACTTGGTCTAGTACTGATGACATCTTGGTCTTAAACACTAGTTAGGCCTACTGCTGCTATATCCCTGGGACGCCCACGAGACCTTTAGGCCGAGACTGAGACGAGACCCGAGACCAAGACCTAGAGACTTTAAGAAGAGACCGAGGAGCTTGGCCTCCGAGGCGAGACCGAGACGATGCCGAGTCCGAGACATCCCTGAAATGTATTTTAATGTCAGCACTCGACAGCTTTCATATTGTTTTAATGTGCGCCTACGATGACTTCTGTTAAGGAAGTTTCGCAATGATTTTCAAATAATTTCATGATGTGCTTATTATGTATTTATTGTCTTTGTAGTTTCGGTTACAGGTTTGTAACGTAATGTAGTTTGTTTATTTGGCTATATCCGGCCTTCCAAAGTAGCTTGGTTAATACTGTTAATACACGATGACAGGCCGACAGCTAACAAAGTACTACACAAGGTTTTAGGCTTTTGCCTCTTATGGGCCTTCGACATAAAGTCATCCAGCAGTGAATTCAAATTGCTGAATTCAACAGAAAGTGAATAAGACACATAAGTGTTAATGCCACTGATTTCTACTGTTGTTCTACGTCAACATGTAATAGTGTATTCTACTTGAATAAGTGTAACTGGCAAATTAGCACCGGCAGTTTTTCCTACTCAGACGAAATCACTCTTTACAACTGTAATCATGAACTCGCTTGATTCCAAGTTCCACATGCCAGAGAGAATATATATTATATATACTATTAATACACGATATATATATATGAGGGCCGGTAGAAATGATATATTATGCACCTTTGCAATATATATCGCAAAAGTGTTTAATGATTATTATGTCCAGCAGTTTATATGTCCATGTTCGTGTTGGGCGAGGCTGCGCTGAAAATTGCTTCCACTTGTAAATTATTTAGACGACTGAGTTCCAGCGCCAGAAGCTGTATCTCTGCCTGTGGACTGCTACGACTATCGGCAATTAACACGAAATTGATTGTCTTTCTCGTGTCTCTGTATCAGTATTCACTGACAGTGCGTGGATAGATCAGGCGCCGAGGGAGACGACTGGTCACCCGCCGTCATTTTTTGAGGTTAAAAAACGAATTCGCTACCATTTAAAACCCATTGCTGCCTCTCAATGCTAAAGGTTAGGGTTAAGGATAACACCCTAACCCTAATCCTTAAGGGACAGTATTGTTTCCAGTGTATGACATGTTGTGGCTGCCAGGGCAATTAACGTCGACTTTAATCTCACTTTTAATCTCACTCGTATGCGCACTGCTACAGCTCAGTCTAGAAGCTTTGCCTATGTTGGACCTAATAGCTCGAATCGCCTTTCCCGAGAGCTCCGGTTTGAATTCCTCAGTTTGTCTCTTCCGCAGTTTCGCAAGAGCCTAAGTCTGTATTATTTGACAGTGGTCTCACTGGTTCGGGTCGGGAGCGCCTCTGATGAGTCTATTCTGAAGTGGCGCTTTATAAATGTCAAATTACAATTACAAAATTACAATTAGCATTTTCAATCAATGAAACCAGTCATCCTCCTAGCTTAAAGAGTAGTATCCAATGTTTAACAACATCTTATGGTTATAGGTCCGTTTACGTCGATCTGACCTCCTTACATTTTTCAACTGTATTAACAATTTCAGAACTGTAATTTCTATTAAAATGTCAAAAAAAGATGATTAGCGTCGCTGTCTTCCATTATCCAGCACCCAAATACGGCAGTGGCGAAGTAATTAAGGAACTGATACAGCTTCTAGTTTTAAAAGGGCGACGGACAGACTTAAAACTGCAAATAAAAATATGAAGCCAGAAGTAGGCCTACACCGTCTCCAACTACAGTGAATTTCAAGTCCGTATGCTCTATTCTAGAAATCTATGGGTGCACGCACACATACACATACACACACACACACAGACACACACACGTGGGGCTCCTCCTACTCCAAGGTAATTGTTGGACAAACTGCTGATGGGGAATAATAGATGCTTGGACAGTGGTTTTTATTTCTCGTTGCATCCTGGATCCTTTTAATCTGTAACTCAGATATTCAGACGACCGCATCACGTGACTTCCTCTTTGCCTCAGGAGCAGCTTGCTTTTACACTGGCCTACTTCCGCTTTCATTCGTCTATCTGTCCATCTTAAGAGGCCACCCCTCATCCCTGTTTATTTTTTGTTTATTTGTTGCATTTTCCTTCCAATTGATTTTATTTAATCATTGCGTTTATTTTTCCCATTTCATTTCCGGAGGATATATGTAAAGTTGTGCATTTTAACACTAAAGCACCAACCTTGGCAGACGTGTTGTTATACCCAAACTAGCGTTAAGCATTGTTGGCAGTGGCCTATAGACGCTGTGAGCCGCCACATTGGAAACTGGCGGCTGAAAGACATTTTTTGCCCCTAACTCTTGAATGGATCAACGGATTTCAATTATCTTTTTTATTTTGTTCAACAATAAAAATTCTTTACAAAGAGGTTAATGCAATATTTTCCACATGTGCAACCGTTGTATCTCAAAATCGTGCTGAAATATTGAAATAACGAATTCGCTGCCTCGATAAGGTCTTATTTCGTGAATGAAGAAAAGCAACTTAAAATGACAATGATTTGTGGCTTAATTACCACACTGGAGGTCGCCACACTTACATAAAGGAGCAGTGGTATAAATGAGTGTATAGACGTTTCAATTTTGCGCCTTTATGACCGCAGTTGTATCTAAAACACTGTGCTAAAATATAAAGTAGCACCTGCAGAGAAAGACAGAGAGACAGTGAGACAGAGACAAACACAGACAGAGAGATATTCCAGCCCAGGAATGCCGCCACTGTTGTTTCCATGTCCATATATGCCCACGCCTGTCGAGTGCCCATCCGTATGAACCGCATTTTAACTGATTCAACCGATTCGAAGACATCCAGACCTGTACTTTTTCAGTAATGGCCGTGTTCTTGAAACAAAGGCATGTGCGTCCGCTGGGGGCATGTCGAATATAGCTCCTAAAGCTGTGACGACTTGCGTCAGGTCGGCGTTGTAGGCCTACAAAGATGTACAGAAGCGGCTCAAGAACTAAACCTTGTGGGACACCGTATGGGACTTGAGCCCAGTTCTTATAAGTCTAATTCATTTTCCACCATCATGTCTACTCATCCAGAAAAACTGCAGCCATTCCAACTTCTGACCCACATGTCTGTAGGAAGCACTGAGTCGAAACAATAAGATGAATGAATGCGAATGACCGTGTGTAAAATATCAACCCATCATCTGGTATAATTGAGATGCTGTTACAAGTTCCTTTTTGTAAATCTTGTAAAAAGCGCTTCGCAGTTCGTTATTAATATTTTTATTGCCCTATTTTATTTTAGTTTCATATTCAGGAGTGATGCAACTCACTCCCGTTAAGAAATTTTGTAATGTAATGTAATATAACGTGCCGCGATTTTTAAACAGAGAATTCTTGTAGAAATATTTACAACGTAAAAAAGGTGTGATAACCAGCTGGGTCAAATTTTTTCAAACTAGTTTGACTAACTTGTAAAGTGCAAGCGTCAGTTAAAATTGTCTAAAATTCAATTATTTTATTTATTTACAGTAAAAATTACTTTACTTTATTTCAGCAGAAAGTGAAATTTGTATTGAATTTAGTAAAATTATATTGTCGTTGTTGCCACCTGGGGAATATCAGGAAGACTAAGAAACTTAGATAAGCAACACACCATTTTAAACCTTTTTTCATGATATATTAAGATATGGAGTACTTTAACTTCGTCAGTAAATAATTTTGTAACAAATATACGATTATTATTAACAGTACTACACTAATTTATAATTAGTAATTATAACCAAATTACGAGAGTCAAGTCTAGGCCACGTTTGTATCTAGCATTAGAAAATTGGCTAAGAAATTCTTACACTTGTTACTTAAAACTAAGTGAAAGGTTTACATAAACAACAAAACATAAAATTTTGAAAATTTATAGTTACCAGGTTGATTATTTTTAACTCACTAGCATCTTAACTATGGGCCAGTTTCGTGTCTCCCACTAGCGATTGAATGGTAGGCCTCTCCGGTGCGGAAGGTCAAGGAAAACTTTTTAAATGCATTGCTCAAAATTTACGAAAATTTGTTAGTAGAAACAACCGCTTGTAAGGGTAAAAATTGTTTAATTGATTTTTATAATTTTCAAACGAAATTCAACATTTTGATTTCTAAGTAAAACGTGTGATTTTGCCCATAAAAGACACCGTATAATTGTGATTGTTGTCCATATACAAAGTTTCTGTCTGGGCTGTTGTATTTGATTTGTCTAAAGCTTTTGATACTTAATATTTGACAGTCCATTTTACAGAATGGACTAAAAGCAATAATTAATAATTGTGCATTAGGGGTTAACAGATTCAAAGGCACTACTGTCCTGGATTTGATGAAATAGTAAATATAGTAGTTTTGCAAAAGTGACGACTGCTTGGAACGGTTATTAGATGAGCGTATAACAAACTTCAGATTACTACACCAATTCCAGATTAGACCTAAGTAATAAATATTACAAAATTACTAGCATGTTATAAGTACTAACAAATTACTAACGCCTTAATAACGACCCACGATGTTAGGTTAAATAATACTAACAAACTACTAGTATGTTAACTACGACCCACATTTGTTAGTTCGTTATAAATATCAAACAGTTTTCAGATAACCCTGGTGTGGTATGGTAGACGTCACCAATACGATTAATTCATTGACAAATGAACAGGATCGCTATAGAAAAACATTTTGTGCGTCCTTCTAGGGAATGATTTCAAAATTCCAACTCCGGAGAGTAGTGCCCAAATTTTAGCACAAATTTGTTCAAAATTTCATAAATTTTATAAATTTATATTAAAAAATTTATTCTAAACATTACTTTGTTGATTATAAATCGTAATCGTAATCTTGAGATTTCTACAGCGCTCAACAAAAGCTAAGTCGCGGGAACCAGCTTATTCACAGGCGCTCAGTCAAAACAAAATCGATAGGCAAAAGGGTTCGGTTCCAGGTCAAGACCCAGGAGTCAGGCACTCAGACAGTCGGACGGCTGCGGTGGATGATGTTTGAAATTGAAGCGAGAAGAGAGATAAGTGGAAGAGGAAGAATAATAAAGGTAAATGTTCTAAAACGCAATACTTTGTACATGACCTTCTTTCCATCCGAACTTTTGGTGTCCGAGTTGGAAAATCTCTGTCCAGTGATGTGTAGGCCTGCTACATTATTGTCTTGGCACATAGTTCTAATCTAATCTGTTGAACTGATTGCTTTTAGAATGCTGGTTTGCAGCGATAGAAACTGCTAGGCGCTTTCTTTACCGGAAATTCAATTGAGTTTTTACAGAATGACTGCGCATGTAACTGTAACTAAATAGAATCATATTTTCCCGGAATTTGACAGTTGGTCAAAAGCAGACTGAAACCGTCAAATACAAATACGTATTGATTTAGCTACTGTTGTTGTGGATGACGACGATGATCTTGTTATAACTTGTTATAATTATTATTACCCAAGTTGGCAATAATCTATCGGAGTTGTAACAAATTTTACTTGTGTTGATCGATTATCCCTCAATCGCGTTATTTATTCATTTACACAATTGATAGACTTGTATAAACTGTATAAACTGGTGACTTATGTAATGCCAGCAGTCATCAGTTCTCGAAAGGCTTTTTTCTGTCGACTCTTCTCGTGACCATTACAATAAAATGGTCTAATAAACTTCTCGTCATAATTACGGCGTGCAGGATGTAGCGCTTGGTTATTTCGTCACTCGGTAGATGGAAAACGATTGAGATAACAGCAAATAAAATCAAATGTATTGTTTAAGAAACACAATTCGGAGAATTTTAAAGTTTTGTTCAGTCCAGATTTTTGAATGAAATAGAGAGCAGTTGTCAGAAATTTTTTATTATGCTGAAGGAATGTGTAGATGCAAAATTAACAACACATCTACGCATAACTTTTGCAAACCTTTTATTTATGTAAATTATGGTCCTAATAGAATTTTGGCACTGGTTGAAAGCTATTATTATATTACATTACATTACAAAATTTCTTAACGGGGGTGAGTTACATCACTCCTGATACTGTAAAGTTAAAAGTATAACAATACAACAGAGCAAACTTATAGCGATTTCAGTTACTTTGTTACTTTCCTATATTGTTACTTTCTAGAAATGGACTGAAACCGTGGTTGGAGGGCTGAATGGGCGTCAATTATATTGGATTGCATTATAATACATTACATTGCTAACCTCAGGTAATGTTGCTAGATGTATTATGAAGTCAACAATCTTTGTCTCGTGTCAATCACATCCAATGTCTAAATATTAACAAGGATTAAACTTTGTTAAATTTCAATGCGTTTACCATCGTTTTATTACTGCCAAGCTACTGTCTGATGCATTGAAAAGCCATACCTAGTAAAGCCGGTCTTTAAGTTGCCTTTACCTCATTCGCTTATCAGTCAGTGGACATACGGTATTTCCACTTCTGCCATTCACTGCGTTGCAAACGCAGATCACTGGACAGATGGTTTACCTTTTCCATTCGCTAGGTGGCTGACTTATCGATCAACAGGACAGGTGGTTTTACATCTTCTTCAATTCGCTACGTGGCTCGTGAATCAATGGACGGAGTTTTACCTCTTATAAATGTAAATGCACACGTTTTTCTATAGCGACCGCTTGGGTTCGACCCTGTTCATATTTCAGTGTATTCACCACAGCTGCCAGTTTGAATGGGCGCTACGCCATTTGGGTCCCCTTTAAGGTCCCCGTCTCGAGTGTCGTGGCCTCAGCGTCGAGGGTCCTTGGTCTCGTTAGCATCGCTGTTATATTGTCATTAACAGGAAGATAGGAAGGATTGGCTTTTGAGCATTACAGGTAATTTGCTGGGGTTCTAACAAGGATTACGTATTTTCAGACCACTCAAAACGCAGTGTGTTATGATATGCTATGTTGCACTAAATTATGTTGTTACGTTCTTTTTCGACTTATTGGCCTATGTTAAATGACAAAGGATTTTATATTTTACGCCCTTCGACAGGTGTGGTGGTACTGTTCAACTGAGAAAGAGCTGATGATAATTTCCCTCTATGACAAGCCATTGCTGTCTGTCAACGATCTATCGATGTTTTCAACGATCGGGCTTCGAACTGTCGACTCTGAGCAAGTTCTTCGCGCACACTTGTCTCTATCATCAAGCAATACAATTCTGCATCGGCGTAAGTTGGGAAGGAAACGACCAGCCCTGCTTTACACTGGACCCGTGTCTAAGGCCTTGAGGTTAGTCCACTGTAGGCTTAAGGGCTGAAGAGAAGGAAATAAGTGCCTCCCCTAAGCCCCACAATGAGAGAACTTAATTATAGCGCTACCCATCTCGGGGGAAAGTAGTTTTCCCTGTTCAGTTCGGAGTAGAAGCGGCTTCCATTTCTGGGCCACTCCCTGTAATAGACAGAGGTCTTATTAGCGAGCCAAGCTGCCCACCACCCAAAGCTTCCGGTTGACATGATGACCCCGTCACACTTGGACATGACGGCCAGATCGAACGCTGCTGTTCCACCATTCGTGAAATTAATCCTAACTTTCGCAGTGCTTTTCGGCAGATTCGTCACAGTCCAGTTGCGATCCTCGGTCGCAATGACGAAGTTCACTGAACCGCAGCGATCCGTGAAATACCGGAAGGCGGAACGGAAGTACCCGGCGTCGGCAACGGTCAGTCCGAACGAGCGATAATTGTACTGAAGAAAGTCTCCTCGACGTATATGAACCCCAATTCTGGGTAAACGGTTAGGAAGGGCTGAAAGAAAGCGTACTGCCGAAGCGGAAACGTTTTCTCGAAATTGCAGGAGTCTGCGCAATTCGTACTCGTTTTGTTCCGCGTACCGGTACGTCTGACTAAGTCCGCAAACGAGAAGGTTTTGTCCGGTACGTGACAGAGATTCCAGGAACTTTGGATCGTCGAAGCGCTGGTCGTAGTTATACCTGGGCAGGTAGAGTTTCTTGCAAGGACAGATCTGTTTTTCGACGTCATCGTACCTCGGTATGTTCAGCTCGAAGACTGCATCGAGATACCATCCAGCGCGTGGCATTACGAGGGTTCTTCCGGTCACGCGAGCCACGTTCAACATGGACGCCAAGAAGAACAAGTGATTTCCGGTTCTGTGATCTCCGGTGAGACGTTCCCGACACAGGCTGACGTACTTACGGCTGTGTATAATAGATTTCGTCGCTGTTCCACTTCCAGATTTTACTATGGAACCGGAAATTGCTTTCCCGGCCTGAAAAGACTCTCTTGTGAGGTTCGCTCGCATCAGAAGTGCGACGATGGAAAGTGTGGCAATCAGGGCGATTACCTTATATGGCCATCTGCTGCGCATGTTGCCCGTCTTGCCTTTTGACTTCTTTTGCAAACTCGGCTATCAAATGAGTACATGGACTCTACAGCGTCGATGAAAAGATCAGTCGGAAGAGGACTGGCCACCGATCCTCACATGCCGAGGCTAAGAAAACGAAGTTGCTAACACGACAAACCCATGGCCAGATCTCGGGATTAGCTCAAAGGCTTGTTCTTTAATCCTGAATCCAATTTGTTTAGACAAGCCAGTGTCTGATTTGCCCTACACACTAATAGCAATTCAGACTGACTAAACACAGCATCATTCTGAGACGAAAGTGTCCGGTTGTTGGTCACAGTGAATCCGTCGCTTGTCAAGTCTTGCATTTATATAACGCCACTGTTCAGACATATTCTCAATGCGTACATTTCCTCGATCTTCTTTCGCGATGTTTCGTTCAGTCTGGATCGCCTGACCTCGTTGACCTCGAAAACTATGGAGCATCGATAGTCACCTAGGGACCGTAAAGACCGACTAGTGGGCAAGAGATGGCCTAAACAATTAGCGTTTTATCTCATTAAGACAATAGCTACTTACTAAAACATGTGTGGAGAGCTAAGTCTACGGATGGCCAGACAGCTGCTGCCAGTCTCTGTTGTTATCATCATCTTCATTCAGATGCCAACTGTCTGCCTCCTTCGCCAATAGCATCAACATATATGTAATATATATATATATATATGTATATATATATACACATATAAAATTATATTTATTATACATGTCTCCCAGACAGGAAACTAAGTTTAAATACGAATTCTTTTACCATAATGTTACAATTCCCTCAAGCAATGCAGTTGACTGGTACATAAAACTGTATATATAATTTCTGGCCAATCCATCTCTTTATGTACCAGACATCTATGTTAACTACAGGTATATATGACTAGTACACACACACACACACACATACACACGCATACAAACACACACACATTACTGCAGGGCTTGTGCATAATTCATCATAATGATTAAACATGATTATGATGGCAAAGAATAATACTATTAAAGAAATAAGGTAAGGTAAAGCAAGACTCACATAGTTGATATAGAGGGCTTGGCAGACAGAAATAAACCCAGAGGACTGGAGAAGAGGAATTATACATATAAAAGCAAAAGCAGCAGGATAGAATGTAAGAACTATTGTGGTTTCAGCCTCCTTTGTCTGTTCCAGGGATTATTGTCCTATTATTATCTAAAAGAAATCTACGCTCATTCTGATGCTCCAGGTGGCCACAGTTTTCACTTCAGTTACTATCTGACAGATATCCACGCTCACACTGACCCACCAGAGAGTTTTGACGTTTTGCTGTGTGAAAGGAATCCATGCTCAAAGTACTTTCGGTGCAGTCGCTATCTGAAAGAAGTCCACTTGTTATTCGACCGACGGAGAATCGGATCGACTGCTTACAGTCGGCGTTGTGTTTTGCGAGGAAGCATTCAAAGCGGTGCCGGCAAAAGCAGCTTTTGTTTAATTCCTTCGCATCTCGCCGGCGTCGGAGGATTAAAAGGAAGCCGAGGTCTCTGGTTTTTCGACTGACCTATCCGATAGGTAACGATGCTAATCCACTGAGATGTGTCGGATTATCGTTGGATTATCGTGGTTGGCAAATGTTGCCGTTTCACTCGCCTTATCGAAGGGTACGTACGTATGTATGTATGTATGTATGTATGTATGTATGTACGTACGCATGAATGTATGCATATGTGTGTTTGTATTATTTATGTGTGCATCCATGAATGCATGTGTCTAGACATTTTATATAACGCCTTTTGTACCTCAAAAAGTGATGCCTACGCTAGCCTAAGCGGCATTAAAGTGTACAAAGAACCACAAGTTCTTCTGTTAGCTAATGATGCTAGGTAAGTGAACGAATCACCACCAGTGGTCTCTCGCACACACGTCAAGCCTAACCAACCATAGTTGACAGGTGACACCATGTCCAGAGTTTCTGGTTTTGCAGGTAAGTAGGAAGGTATAAAGGTTGCTGTACCTTTGTGGAAGTATCCGGTGCCGAGAGACTTTAACGTGGATTAAACCCTATTAATAAACAGCGAAGAGCTGGTTATGGATGAAACAGTCAGACACAAGATGTTTCACAACGGTATTCCGATACTACCAGATATTATACTCTACATCATTTCATCCAATAAACCATCCATCCATCAATGAATCGTTCCATCGACCCAATGACCCCCTCACCCACCCGGCAATCCATCCTTCCATCGATCCATTTATCCACATTTGTTTATCCATTCCCCACCCATCCATACCTCCATCCAACCATCAGCTAACCCACGAAATCACTCAACTATTGAATCTGCCTAATTTATTTAGCGCCCATATCCGATATATCCATCACCGTCCATCCATCCATCCATCTCCTAAGTCGTCCGTTTGCTTCGATCGACGTTAACTTCCGGGCGCCAGACGGCATCAGCGTCGCTTCGGTCGTACGAAGTCAGAGGCCGCAGAAGTCTCGATCGGATCTCTGGGTGGGGGATGAGGTGGGATGGGGTGCGATGGGCTGACGTGGGTAAGTAAGGGGTTCTGAACTCCGTATCGATCGAGAAAGGACTGTGAGATCGACAGCTCAAAACGATAGAAAGATATTGGACGATGAATCACGTCGTCTGGGTTGTGATATCGAACGAGTTGAGTTAATTCGGTCCAAATGTCCGTAGCTTCGGAGGAAGATTCGAACGCGAGCTGTGGCAGTTCGTTAGTGAAATTTGCGATTCAGAGACTGTTTTTATTCTGAGTTGAAACTGACTGAAATTTGGTCAACAGACTATGATCGACATCAGAGTCGTGTAAATGCTTGAGGCTTTGAATACTAACGAGGAGAATCTCTGGTGAGACGAGGGACGGGAGGAGCCGTTTATGGAGTTTACGGAGGCGCTATATAAATGAATATTTGTATAATATGTACAACCAAGTTTTTATTTAGTTCATTCTAATGCCATCCAATCGAATTCAATCTAATCTAATCTTTTCAAACCAGTTGTATCTATTTTGATCTGTTCCAGTCTGTTCTATTCATACACCAGGTAGCAGATCGATATTTGCTTAACAAGGCGAAAGTTTCCTTTGACCTGCGCGAGCATGCGCAGTCGTGGTTTAGCTTGTTGCACCGAACGTTGGTGAATTGTGCCCTCAATCTGTTTAACTCGTGCGCTAACTCACAGCGCTTCCGCTAATTAGGAAAGGCCGGCGGATCCGTAAATGAGGAATAAACTGAAGATTACGGGGTCTGAACTCGCCGTTTGTCTGTCCGTCTGCCTCAGGGGCTGTGTCTGTCTGTCTGTGTCTGTCTGTTGTGTCTATCTGTCTGTCTGTATTTGTCTGTGTCTGTCTGTCTCATTCTCTCTATGTCTGTTTTTCTGTATGTCTGCTTTCTGTCTGTCTTAATGCCCGAGTGGGTCTATCGTTCTTTGTCTCATTCTTCTTTTGTCTTCTGTATGTCGGTATGTTACCGTTCATCTGTCTTGCATGCCTGTTTCTGTATGTTTGTTTTCTTTCCTTTAAGTCTTTGTCTTCCTTAAGTCTCGTCCGTTCGCTCTTCATTTCCTAACATCTCCTACCATCATTATTTTATTAAAATCCATCGCTCGTTAATCCATCCCTTCCCCTCACCAGCCGCTATTCCACCTTCTGACATCATCATTACGGCGCTATAGAAATCATTAGATTTTAATATTGTCTAATGATTTCTATTGCACGGTTAAATAATGTCCGTATTATATTAGATTAAAATAAAACAGAAGATTATATTGGATTGGACCGGATTGGACTGGACAGGACTGGACTGTACTAGATACGAGACTAGAGTAGATTAGAGTAGCGTAGAGTAGGTTAGAGTACACTAGAGTAGATCAGAGTAGAAGAGACTGGATTTGATTAGACTGGATTAGACTGGAATAGACTGGAGTAGACTGGAGTAGACCAGAGTAGATTAGATAAGATTTGATTTGATCAGGTTGGATTGTATAAATCCAGGTAGTAACTGGTACAGAACCCCATTCGTCCGTGTAAACTGTTAAAAACATACTTCATACTGCATGAATAATTGTATTCTTCCGCCAAATCGGGATTATATTAAAGATTGGCGCAGAGATTTGCCGACAAACGACCGGCGCACCGAACGACCCCTGGCGCCGTAAGTAGGACCCTAGAGGCCGTAAGTGATAGTTTACCGACGACTTAGAAAAGTCTGCCTCATCCGCGATCCGGCGACTTAGAATGGAGGAGGAATACACGCCGACCGACCGACGTGAATTGCTGACGGCCGCCTGGGATGTGCAGCGAGAACTTTCTCAGATAAAATCTATCCTCTTTAAGGCGAAGGGTTTTAAGTCAGCGGTGATTTATAAAGAAATTGAATCGGTCATTTAAATAAGGTAGCTACGGGCGAATTTGTATAGGGTAAAGTAACAACCCCGTCTACCAACAACCGTACTCTTGTCAAAGTTGTCAGTATCATCCGCCCTAAGGTACCGCCGACAATCTGATGAGGAACTTTCAGGTGTGGTCAAATATTTTGTTGCACTCTAGGATCTCGGCATTAATAGAATTATCGTCGGCCGTCAAGTGTTGACCTGCGTCAACACGAAAGTCAAACTACCCGTCACTCCCCGCGTTTCCGGACCTGCGCAGAGAGCGTTTGTGTGCGACGGCGTCAGGTAAAGACGTTTATAAATAGGGGCGGTGGTCTATTTACGAATTCAAATCACGCTTCGCGGTTTGGTCACGAGTACTTGCGCTAAAAAAGTAAACACGCCACCTACTGACGAGAAAGGTCGATGAGGCGTAAAACGATAATACATAAAAAAATTTATGTAGCACTAAAGTAGAGCACGTCGCTTGCCGGATTTTTATTGGAGAGACTGCGTTTTTGGCCAAAGATGACGAGCGGAAACAGTAATAACGAGGCTATAGTTCGATCGGTGGAGTAATTAACTGACAGTCGATCAACTAATTGATTGATTCGTTGGTTGATTGATTGATTGACTGAATGATTCATCCAACAATCGATCGATCGAACAATCGATGGATGATTGATTTATTTGTCCAATAATAAAGAATAACAAAGAGACGACTGGACCATTGACCAATTGATTAATGGACCAGTTACTTGATGGATCGATCAATCGATTTAACTGTTTGAAACACGTAATTAAGCACACCTGATATTTCTGCATTTATTAAGCGCCGCTATCTATTCACTAAGCATCAATCGATGACGCTGAGCATTATGAATGAAGGACTTGCTCAGGGTCCCTACAGAGACGGTTAGTCTCAGGTGAGATTCGAACCCGTACTCTCCACGTCACAAGCGAAGCGCTCTAACAAATCGGCTACCGTGCCCACTGGAAAATTCCATTTGGTTGTCTGGACAATTAATCTAAAATTTATATTTGGCCCCATAGGATTTTTTAGGGTTTCTTAATATCTGGTTCAACACTTGCAGTTTCTTTTTAAACTATCCTTACTTTTCAAAACTTTACACCCCATCTTCCTCTCTCCCATTCTCTCTTCCTCATCTTTCTCCTTATCCTCTCTTCGTCCTTGCCTCTCTCCTGTCCTTCCTTTTACTCCTATTCCACTTTGCGTTCCTCAGTACTTAGTCCTGAGTTTTAACTTGTTCTTCCTCAAACCTGATCCCCCATCCTCTTAATTTATATCCCCTCATCTCTCAGTACTTCTATTGTATAATTTCCTGTTTCATTACGCTTTCCTCCTCCTCCTCCTCTTGTCTTCATCTTACTCCCACACTTTATTCCCTATCCCTAATTTCACAAATCTGCACCTTCCCTCCCTCTTTATCTCTACTTCTTTCCCCTGTTTCTCTCACTGTTTAATCCTCCATCCCTTGTCTTCATCTCGCTTCCGCTTACATCCTACTCTCTCTTCCCCATCGTTCTTCCTCTTCTCCGTCGTTCCTCCTCTTCCTCCTCCCATCTTTCTCTTCCCCTCTCTTCCTCCTCCTTCCAGTCTCCTAGCCCTTGCTGCTTCCAGTCTCCTCTTCCTCCGTCTTCTCAATCCTCATCAATGCTCAACCCCTTCTCTTCGTCTTCATCCTTCTTTCATTTTACATTTCCATCCTTCCTATAGCCCATCTTCTTTCCGCCGTCCCTCCTCATCTTTCCCCAGTCAATCTTACCGCCTTCCTTTCCATCTTTCCCCTGCCAAGCCCCATTCCGGAAACAGAGGGTAGGGTATTTCGTCGTTACCCAGAAGCCCCACAGAAATAGTTATGTTTCTATATATTCGATCCTTATTACGTATCTCATCTTCGTCTTACTCCGCGAAACTAATGTGTACGACCTTATGGCTGTCTCAGACTGTGTGCATGTACTCTGTTTGATCTTGAGAGAAAAGTCACTTGTAGCAGATTGCCGTATTTCCTTACGTAGGACTGACAGACTGACTGACTGACGGACTGTAAATGTCTTTTCGTAACCATACATTTATGCAAGCCTTTGGAGTACCCTTTCAAGAAACACCCCGCAAACATAAATAATTAGCAACTTCTAATGCGCCGGTGTCTAATGCACAAGGCATCAACCGATGGCGCACCAGTCTAAATGATGAAATGGTCTGTCAAGAATAACAAATTCTTAAAAATAAATAAAAATATCTGATCAAATATAAATCATTTCCTGCTTTTAATTAACCTAATTTTTATTCCTGAAGATTATTTCAGCCTCGATTAATAAATAAATAGGGCCTATATAAATACGTAATATAAAGGCTATCTATTAAATTATATTGGCATTACATCATAAAACACTCGTTCAGTCTGAGCGGAGCCTCAGCGTCTGCTCTGGCCGTGGAAAGGAGTGGCCAACCAGGGCCTTTGAGAGATCGAGAGGCCATCTGATACAATCGCTCGATGGCGCCCTGATAGCGCTCCTGGTCGTCGCTCTGCGGGCCTCGAGGTTGGGCTAAAGTAAAGGGAGTAGGAGATACAAGTAAGATAGGAAGGGACGCAGAGAGGGATTGAGGGAGGGATACGAGGAGGGCAGGGAGGAAGAAAGGAATGGAAGTGAACAGGAAAGCAGCATGGAGAAGCAATGTGCTGCATTATTAAGAAGTCGGCTCAGACATATGATCAATAAATGAATAAAGAGACGAATTACTTACTTACTTATATAACTGATTAATCAGTCGGTCAGTCAGTCAGCCAACTGATTGATCAGTCAATCATCAATCAATCAGTCAATCAATCAACCAATCAACCAAATATCCGCTTGTGATTGTTCCATACATCTTTCAAAGGAACGCCTTGTTATAGCTGTATACAACGGCCACCGTGGTTACGGTACTAAAGCTTCGACTATTATTACTGTAAAAATAGATAAACGTAAGATCTTACTGCTTACGCGTAAATTGCCCTGCAGCCTGTGCTCCATTTTACTTCATGGAGTCACGCTAGCTACAGTACAATACTTCCGATAATTGTTTCAATGTCAGTGCTGTTAGTTTTCATCCCAACCGTATCTAACGTTTCATGCTGTTCTGAATATAGACTTTTAAAGCTGTTTATAATATTGCATCGTCTTCACTAACATTTGCTACTTTCCTCTGTTTTATATGCATTTAAAAAAAGTTAGTGTGAGAGTTTGTCTCGCACTAATAAAGATTACTTACCTACTTACTTACGTATCTCGGTCTTCTACGTTCTGTCTGCATAATCTCTTCGTTCTTCGTTCCCGATCAACTTACAGGGCCTGGAGTTCTTAACCAATCTGGGTCGATATTTGACCAGAGTTTCCGGAGACCCAAGGGAGATCGCCTTCCTTTTCCAACGTTTTGCCTCTACAATTCAACGCTTCAACTCGACTGCCTTCCTGGGCACTTCTGAGGAACCAGACATCAACGAAGAGTAGCCATCTCAGAATACAATTTTTCATCCGGATAATTTTTTTACCTCCCGAGGGATCATGAATACATTGGGGCTAAAAATTATAATAATTACAATTATTGCTTCATTTGCTTTGTGCCCTTGGCCTTTGAAACTCAGGGTCCGTTAATAGCCTTGCTCCGTCAACCGCCTCGGTTATCGTCTTGCTCAGGTATCTGGAGATAATATGGATCTAATTCCTTCATCGGTGCTCATCTGTGCCATCCACCGCTTCAATGTAGTCGCTTTCTGCAGCACCTTTCCATCGAAAAACCATCAGCGAAGACTAGTCATTCGATAACAACGGTCCCCTAATTTTCGTAATTCTCAGAGATCATTTACGCCTCGGGTAAAATAAAATAAAATGTATCAGTAATAACAACGACAGCTGAAATTTTGTTACTTCATAACAGCTGTTTTTAGTTTACTTCATTGAAAGCTGTCATTTTGTTTGATTTGATTGACAGATGTCATCTACTGCCTCTGCACAACAGACGACTGCATTAGAGAGGGCACAGTCACGTGTCATGCCCAGTCCTTCTGCTACGTCCAACTGACCCCGACGGCCACACCTGTCCCGTTGACGAAGGGCATCCCAAGGGTCATTCGGGGTTGCGTGGACACCCGTACGCCCTTACTCTGCAAAAATCGGCGCCCCACTGGGTATAAGGGGCCCTGGCCTGTACTTCACTGTTGCCGTGAGGATTGGTGCAATGCACTAATTATTCCGACCCTGCCTGCGTGGGCGGAAGAGGTCAAAGGTGAGCGAGGATTACGTTTCATTGGGTTTCATTCATCGAAGTTTATCTTTATGACCTTTTTACCCTTCCAATTTTTTTACCTTTTGACCTCTTCAGTTTGCCAAAAACTTTATTCAACTTTTTAGCTTTCAGATTATTAATGAACCCGTTTACTTTCACAGGATTTTCGATGCGCTTTTTTAGTTTCACGGAATTTTTTGTACGTTTTGGTTAATCATTTTATTATATAGGCAAGCTTAGCTCTAACCAGAATGGTGAAACTCGATGAACTACCCCAAATCAAACTGAGCGTGGCCTGATTGCCTCTGAATCCACATTTGGCTCTCACCAAACAGTGATTCTAACAGTGTTTTCTTATACTTGTAATAAATAGGCCAGAAAGTTTTCTACGATGCCGATGATTACAAGGACGACGAATACGAACGAGACCCTTCTCCCGCACCCGACGAATCACCATCGGGCCATCTACCGACGGTGAGGCCACAAGTACCTCCAACAGCGTCTGAACTCAGCCACCTCAAACTGCGCTTCACTGTCAACCCGCTGTACATCGCACTTCCGGTTGTCGGCGCATGCGCAATGACCATTCTCGTCTTGATTTCCATCGTTATTCTTCGCAGACGCAGACGAACCTTTTCGCAGTTTCCCTTTCCTTCCGATTGGCCGATCTACGATCACGCAAACTGCACTGGCGACACCTGCCGAGCAGTTCTTGTAAACGCCAATAGGGGCGACACCAGGCGAATGCAAGTTTACTGTGAACGGACACCAAATAGTAGCGATTTAAAACTACTAACACCGAATAAATAATTACTGCTACGAATGCAAATTTACTAATGCCGAGAGAAATACTACCTTTATAACTGAGTGATGGTAATTAACGGTATTTATAACTGTGTAATATATAATCATCAGAGATTGAATGGACCGCATAGCCTTTTCTCAACTTTAACGATGGTAAACAATTTAAGACTATTCTGAAGAAGCAAAGGATTCAAGTTATGCTTTTATACATAGTAGGGGTCGTCCATAAAAATGACCTACTTTGGACCCTTTCCTCCGCCTTGTGCACCTTTGGCATTGCCCTTCTGACGTGTCCAGGCCCGCCGCAGCCAGTGCCTCAGCTTCTTGGTTTGTCAAAGCGTTGCTGCAACTCGTTCCTGACGAATCATAGGAATAATGTTGGTTCAAACTAGGGGAATGTAGGCCTGTAGGATTAGCTAGAATGTACCCATGCGGGTTTGTCCAGTAGCTCTGTCATGTATTGGGAAGCAGATACCACATCGGCTGCTGAATTTCTGAAAATCCATTGAAAATTGCAGGATCGGTTAGGTGCAATCGACTACAGAAATGGCTATTAGCAGGCAAACTTTAACCAGATTCAATATCAGTTGCCAAAACCAACTTTCTATTAAGTTGAATTTTTAAAAACATAAACAAAACTGGTGGATCCGTTCCAGAAGGTGACAGTAGACATGCTCAACTACTTGTGGTGCTGGGTTCCACTATACAAAATTTCAATACATTTGGTAAAGTCATCAAAACCCGTTCCAACTGAGTTAAGTTGCAAGTTTTGAACATTCAAAGAAAATTCCTGCATCGGCCTACAGTATGGGAGTAGGCGCTTTGAACAGCACGTGGTTCTGACAAAATTGATAAGATTCGGAAGCAGTCACCAACACCTCACCTCTGCCAATTTTTATTTTTGTGCACGTCATAAGCGGATTGCTCTAATAGACTAAATTTTGGAAGAAGCTGTTTATCAGCTGAGCGTAATTAACAGTCAAGCTGGGTCTTCCTTAAATTATTACTCATTTTCTGAAATTGTAAAACTTTTGACTGATTTTGCATATAAAAAGCTTGAAAATTTGATTTGGATAGTACACTGTGTCCGGAAAAATTCCAAGGCTTTACGGTAAATATGAAAATAATTAGTAAACATTAATCGATTTTTTAAATTCCAAAAACAGTTTAATCCTGAAATATATAATTACCAACAAAATTCTTTGTAATTTATTAACGGCCCCCGTTTAAAATTACGTCACAGTGACGTATTTGAATTTTATATTTTGTAAAGAAAGTTGCTAGAAAAATGGCGTTCAGCAAGGAAGACAAAATTGTTATAAAATTTTTACGCCAAAACAACAATTATAGTGCAAATAATATTTCAGGATTAAAGTTTTTGGAATTTTAAAAATCGATTAATGTTTACTAATTATTTTCATATTTACCGTAAAGCCTTGGAATTTTTCCGGACACAGTGTACATATGAAGCATCTTGCTGAGTTGCTTACATTCATATCACTTCATGATAATGTAACAGTGCAGGCGGAATGCAGCCAATATAAAATTAGCACACAACAATAAGTGCACAAAAGTGCAGCCAAAAACTGCCGATGACTCAGAACTGCTAAATCAGTAAAGTTCTACAACTGAAGATTCTAGTAATGAGAAGCTCCTTGGCTTTACGGCAAAAAAGTTCTTAAACTAGTTTTCATTGTATCCAAGCTCATATGATGTTTTGAAGTTCTGAACATCATCACAATCCTTAAAAGCAGTTTTTGCCGAATCCTGCACATGTGACACAACTACTGTACCTATTCTGGAAGGCTTACAGCATTCAGATTCAACGTTTTTATTGCATTTTCAGATGCTGAGACTTTTTGACGTGACAGTCTGGATTCTTGTTTTAATGAAGGCATTCTACTAACTCCGGCACCTTACCATATACACTAACCGGCATTAATTAGACCTAGGTTGTTCCTGTAGTCTCTTATAATGACACCTTAGAACATTTGATACAGTAGGCCTACACAAAACACATGGCTGCTAGACAGTGCTTTCCAGTAAGCAAGCTGGCAGATCACTTTCAACTCTGCATCTGGGTCTGAACCTCAACGTGTCACTGAAATTAAAAAATTCCAAGAAATTGACAAGTTTGTTGTAAAGCCAAGTACTCCCTAAGGATAACAATTGTTTGCATAAGCAGCCACGAAATGGGGCAATATGGGGTGCTTGCCCCTCCTGAAATTCACATTTGAATACTTTTGGCCCACATCAAGCCTGGACAACTTGAACCACTTTTCATGTTTTTGCCCCCGTCTGCACAAATTACCATGGGCACCCATGACTGTGAGCATGCTGGATCGGTCAGCACTGCCAAATTTGCACTTTACCTGAAAGACACGTCTGTGCCTCAAAATACTGTTGTTAATAGGGCCACGTACCATTAATTAGCTACCTCAACTGTCAGGAGGGGCAAGCACTCCATATTGCCCCGTTTTGTGGGTGCTCATGGAAACAATTTTTATCCTTAGGGAGTACTTGGCTTTACAACAAACTTGTCAATTTCTTGGAATTTTAGGGCTTCATGTCAACAGTACAAGATGCCACTACCTGTGTGTGTTTAACCAAATAGCATGACTAGGAAAAATTATCAACATTGATGGATACAAAAAAAAAAAAAATCACTGGATGCCTCAGAGAAAACAGGGATTCTACCAAACAACCACAACTTCACCAGAAATAATAAGCCATCAATTTGGGTGTAAAACTAGAATTGGAATGCAAACTCTTCATAAGATAACAAGTATCAAGTTGCAAAGAGCAAACTGCTGTAACGAGTCATTTTCTTTTACTCTCACACAACAACAAGGTCAAAGCAAACCTATCAAAGCATAATTTAAAATATGGATGCAAGGTGCAGCTGCAGATGTCTTAAGAATAAATGATAACGAAGGGCAAAGAAAAATGTTACTTCACGTTTCAGTTTTGGATGTCCACAGAATAATGATCTACAGTTTCCAACAGACACAGATTATGCAACTACATTTAATAATTGTATGGTGATCATACTGCCAAGAAGCCAACACTTGGACAACCGGCCCTACATCACCACTATGTTACTCTAGCACACTCACGGATTCAAGAAAAGCATGAAAGACCGATCATCAATTCCACTCCGAGTCTTCTTTGCTGGTTGATTGAAAGATTAGTGTGCAAGTTTAAATAATTCTTATTCTTTAAGCAACTCCAGATATGACTGTCCCCGAACAAGTAAATCAAAAATTAAATATGGTAATGTAAGCTAACTGTCAATTAATTATATGCCTTTAACAACAATCCTCAGAAGTACACTGTAAAAACTTAAAACCTTCCTGCAACTGAGCTTAACAATCTTGCTTTAGGGTCACATGGCTCAACTACAGTGTTTTGTATGACTCTTCTGAATATGAACCTGTCACAAAAGTAAATGCCACCCAAGTAATTACTTTATCTATTTTAGTGATAATTACAGAAGAATTTAACAGAATTTTTAGTTGCACTTGGATGATTTCAATTAGTTTAAGTGCAAGCATCTGTTTTTTAAACAATTATGAGGTGTCATAACTACCAAGCAGCCTAAACCTTTAGACTCCTGGCCCATAACCACCACTCACTATAGCACGATGGAAAAGAGCTGCTAGTCATTTACAAGACCTAGCAGGCAGCACACTGCTGCAAGAAGTGCAGTTGCAACCTTCAACTTAGTCTATCTCCCCCTCTTTTCCGCAAGTGCTTGGACCTTCTTATTTCCCAGTTCTCCTGGGTTGTAGGGCCGGGAGCGCCTCTGAGGAGTTTACCTCGAAGTGGCGCTTTATAAATTTTTGATTACATTACATTGGGTATTAATTAATGTGTTCGGTTTTTCTGTTTTTGCAGAATGGCATTTATCATGTCACCAACACAGCTAAACCGTTTCTGCAACAGTACACAGCGAATATTTTACAAACGTTACAACTGATGTCCATTAAATGGCATACTTATAGTATCGGGGACCGCTCTATTTTGGCATGGGTTTCAGCCTGGCTTCTGTCTACTGCGATTGGTTGTAGTTGCCGCTAAAATGAATCTTTTCGAGCTAAACACTATTTGCAAAGATCAGTTAAGCGTTATTCAGTGTATACTAATCCTAACTTTAACCCTAGCCATTATTTAACAACAGGTATTAGAATCCATGTTTATTTACTTCAGTCAATGACGGAACACTTACAGAAGCCACGCCTATAATTAATTAATGTCACTGGGGCGGGCGACACCGAAAATCAAGGGCAAAAAAAGCGCGGTCCCCGATACTATAAGTATGCCCCCTAAATTAAACCGAAACGCGGTCACTCGTAAACAGCCGATTATTAAAATCTATACAAATTAAAATCTAAAGCGATTAAAGCTATCTCTAAATTTCTTAAAATTCTGTCAAGACAAAGGCCGCTGTCACTGCGGTTAGTCCCTAGCAGTTTAAGCCGGTGTGTAGTGCTACTTATAATTCAACACAACACTAATTAGAACACGAATTTAAATTACAAGAAGTGCATAGTTTACGCTGATTAATCAGACATTTTGTCACGCACAACTTACAATTCATAACGAAATTATAGTTCAGCTAAAGCCCAAAATTCAGCTTTTGTTAGAACTGCTCAGAATTTGCTGGAACCTGCAGACATTATATTTATAGAGTCAACACATTACTAATGACGTAATGTGAGTGGCACCAAACGATTAGTGCCATCTGTCATTGGAGTAAATACATAGCTAAACTACAATTGATCAAAAAATTATTTTGTTCTCTTACCTACTGCTTAATGAAGAATCTTAAAAGGTAGAAGACAGCGGACTAGGAAAAATACTTTTGTCGAATTTTGACGGAATCTCACGTTTTATCATTTGATGCAAAGCATTTTTGACCTATCATACAAACTCATCGATGCTCCACTGCTTGCAATTTCTGCTTCGGCCTTTCACTCAAAACTGAAAACATTCCTCTTTCACAGATCCTATACTGACACCCCTTCTTCTTCTTATCTCTCCCTGCTCTCCAACCACAAACACCACCGCCCCGTAGCTGCCACGCTGTCTCTCCGTCTGACTTTTGGATCTTGACCTGGAACCGAACCCTTTTGCCTATCGATTTTGTTTTCACTGAGCGCCTGTGAATAAGCTGGTCCCTGCGGCGCGGCTTTCATTGGGCGCTGTAGAAATCTCGGAATTACGATTACGATGTAATTATTGTAAGTGGAAACTGGACATTATTTCAGCGGACCATAATGTAAGTTACTTGATCAGCTCTTTATAGATGCGTCTAATCGAAATACGGGCGGCGGGGTGAATCTCGCTAAGAAGCAAAATATTTTCAAACAAAGCTTAACCAATCACATGGTGCAAAAGTAGAGGCGTGTCTCGCTAGCTGCTGGCCTCGTATACGTCATCATATTTAGATTCTAGTGAGGCGTGCTTTCTTGCTCTGGAGAAGCTTCAAAAGAAGCAAAAACATCGTGAACATTCGTGTTATCGATGAAAAGAACTCCCAAGATTTAAGGGCCTTCCAAAGATTTTAAGAACACGACTACCAGTCTCACTCGCAAATCTACGCAGTAAGGGCACGTTCTAGTATAGCCGCAAGGACTTCTGGTCTGTCGGCGTGAATGACAACGCGCTGTTTCTGTAGCGACTGTGTTAAAATCCATCGGCGACGGAACAATTATAATCTCGAAAATTTGTAAAGCCCTTCTGTAAAGCTACGCGCAGGACACCAGCTTATTCACGAGTTCTGCGTCAAGTGAAAGGGGTTGTCCAGATGCATTGGGGAGAACAAAGTCCGATTGCCGGAAGAACGGAGAGCGAAGGGGACATAGGAGCTGCTGTTAGGGTGTTGTGTTTGAGCTAACAGAACTGGGAAGGCGGCAGATATCATGGATCAGGGTAAGATTTCTTGAAAAGGTGAGACTTTATTTTTGAATGGAATGTCTGAGGTGTAAGACAGAGGGGCTTGAGATATATGGTGGTGGTTAAACGACATGAGACAGAGGAACGGAGAATTTGAAATTCAGGAGAGAGTTTGTTCCGCAGTCGAAGTGCAGTGTTAGAGAACTTAAGATGAGTAGTTACAATGGGACGCGCAAGAGTGATGTAAAAGACAAGATGAAATAAGTCATCTGCAAATTTTGAAGGAATGTTTATCGGAGAAACAGATTTAAGATAGCTATTCATAAGAATGCCAAGGCTGGACCCGATGTCAGCCTCTTGTACCACACTGCAATTAATGGAGACAGAACCGGAAACTACATTATCGCATTTGAGGACCTGAGATTGTGCAGTTAAAAATGAAAGTCCCAGTAAGGTATTTTAGGTATCACGTTTAGTACTGTCGGTCTTCGGATCCCCTTCTCCTACACTGCACTGCACTCTGCACCAATCTCTGCTCATAATACCTTGTACGAAATAACGCATTTCTACTATTTATTTCTACATACATTCATTTCTATTATCTATGTCTACATAAAATCACGAAAGTTTCTTTATTTTTCAGTTCTTCTTTTTTTCGAGAAAGTCCTTTATCACATACTGTAGATCTGCGCAGTTTCCCCATTTCCGTTGCCTGATCAGTGTTCTGTAACAACCTGCTGATCTAACTGATCATCGCCACCCATATCTTGATTGTAGAGGTGCAGCAGCTTGGTTACAACATTTGGACACAAGGATTATTATTCACCTGCATTGTCATCTGTGGTGTATCTTTCATAGCTGTTAGTCGTTGATGGAAAGTTGTGCTTCCTAGCTTGTTCATTCCGCTGACTTGTTTTATCTGTCGGGCAACAAGTACTTTGACCAGTGTTTGATTTTGTTTCACAGTGTACATCTTTGGCTTTTCTGCTTGAACTGTTGGCAACATCTGTGGTGTTACTGGCATCCGATATTTCTGAACGCATCCGATATTCCTGAACGACTGCCAACCTTGTTTCTCGGTTTCTTTGTCAGAAGGCCCACCATTGTCCATGCATGTATCGCTGACATCTGGTTCTGTTGGCAGAATCTGTCTGCGGACTTCACATGGAGTTGACAACAACTTGCGCTCCAAATTGTTAACATTGGACTTGCACTCATCATCCGACTTATCACTGTCTTGATCAGTTAGCACGTTTCATTTTTTGGTGGCTGTAAGAAGATGCCAACTGAGCCATAGCTTTTGTTGTTTTCATAATGGTCACTAGTATCTTATTCTTCTAGCTGAGTTATAACTTCAACCAAGTGCCCGTTGGGCAGTACTGAAGAAACAATAAACATGAAATTTTATAAGTGCTAAGTGAGGAGTTAGACTGGTAGGAATATGTGTCCTTTCCTTGGGCCATCTTGGTATAGACTGCGTGTAGTTTGCCGATGGTGCTTGTAGTCTAGGGGACTACAAAACAGTGAGTAGCTACTCTAAACAGACTCCAAGCTAAGGGTTACTTCACACTGCAGTAATACAATGACAGGTGTAATTGTTGGGACAATGAGGCTTGGCGATTTTACTGTGGGAGAACATGACGACATGCCCGACGTCCGATAAAACGGACGCCAACATTGCATTGGAAATTTCCAAGATAAAACAAGCAGCGATTGTCATAGTATGAACCCATACGGCTACTATAAACAACAATAACACTTTCTTTAAATAATTTTTTATTCAATACCAAATAAAAAATATACTTACTAGCGGTAACGAGGGTTTTTCGAAATTTCTGTAGCAGACGCAAACCAGACCAACAGATGTCTCCAACTGACATATTCAGTAGTGGAATTTGTAGTCCAATGGCCCAACATTTTAGAAAATTAATGGAGCCTACTATACAGCTGCCCGTAATTTTGACAATGTATTTTCTAAGCATCCGCTATAACGGACGCTGGGCACTAACGGGTTAATACAGCGTGTTCATAAAATGGGCTGACAAGAGCCATGACTAGGAATTACAATAGAGTAGTCGTTAACAATGAATTTCTTACAGAAGTCGACGAAGAAGCATCTCGCATAAGAGGTGCTTTACGACATCAAGTTGACGTAATTTAGGAAGAAGGTAAGCACACCAGTTTTATTTTTCACAAAATCTTTGGAACCTTCCAGAGAAGGCTCGAAGTTTTACTTAAGGCCGTAACCTAATTTACTCGTATATTCATACGCTGTGCAACGCTTTTGTGAGGTATTGAAAATGCGCTATAATAATTTTCCCGATTTATTCATTCAGCTTTTTACATAGTGCTCGATCCATACATAGGTCTATATACGGCCTGCAACTTTCATATTTTCATTTAGGTTTAAATCTGTAAAATTAATTAACAAAAATTGCAGATTTAAAGTCAAATCTAACCGATTTAGTGATTAGCCAACTTCCGACAATATCATCATCGTCATCATCATCGTCATCATCATCATCACCACCACAACCACCACCACAACCAGCAACAGCAACAACAACGACAACAGCAGCAACAACAACAACAACGACAACAGCAACAATAACAACAACAACAACTCTGTCTCAGTTTTCTCGCAGTATTTCCGCATTTGATATCCGCACACACGCCGCACGACATAGAAATCCGTACTTACTTACTAACATAGCGCAACATAAAATGACATTTGTCTGGATCCCCGCTGTGCTGTGCGGGGCGTTGGCTAGGCGCAGAACGCAGCGTCTGAACGGAGAACCAGATGTTAGTTAGCGGCTGCAAGCGACCGAGACGTATAGGGGTAAACTTCCCAGCAGAAGTCTGAGCGTATTGATGGCGGCCAACGCGTCGTTCCATTGGCGTCCTGGCAGCGTGTTTGTAGATACTGATGGAGTAGTACAGTTAGCGTTAATAGACAACATTTCTCGTCGGACAAGTTGAAAAAATTAAAAGATGGGCATTAGGACGACCCCCTGTGGACCGTTTTACCCCTAGCCCAGATCATTACTTGGATGCCCATGGATAGGGTGATGACCCCCGCGGGCGAGGACGATCTGGCCTCGACCGACGAGGTCAAAGTCTACAAGGATGAGGGCGAAGAAGATGAAAACAAGGCGTCGGAAAATCTATCCGAAGATAAGATCGGACTGGTTACAGAGACCGAGGAGGTAGGGTGCATGTGCGGTGTATATGTACAGATGTGTCTTGTGTATGTGCGGATGTATGCATGCAAGTAAGTAAGTAAGTAAGTAAGTAAGTGAGTGAGTGATTAAGTAAGTAAGTAAGTAAGTAAGTAAATATGTATATGTATGTATGTATGTATGTATGTATATGTGTAGCGTAACTATGGGCCTCAGGGCCTGCAATTGGGGGGGCGGGGACGGCGGTTCAATTCTGAAAAAGAGGAGGCCCTAGCAAAGGCTTATAAATAGGCCCCAGAGGGCCCATTTGAGTAATCTGATGTATATATGTACATATGCATGCATAAAAGTATGTGCATGTGTATATGTGTATGTTGATGTGTGCAAGTATATGTATGTATGTATGGATGGATGTATGTATGCATATGTGTATGCATGTATGTATATAGGTATGTAGAATTTGCTCTAAGCACAGTTTTCATGTCACTGTACAGCTACTTATATATGAAAATGCTGTATATACTAAATAATACATTACACTAAGCGAAAGCTCTTGTGTTCTTTGCAGAGAAAGGAATCCGAGGAAGAACTTCCACTTTTTTGGAGGACTAATGAGTCCGAATGTGGAACAGGTTTTCTAGGTGAGCTATATAAAGTATCAGACAGGTAAAGTTGGGTAAAGTAAGATGGGTTAATTTAAGATAAAGCAGGGCAAGGAAGACAAGGTCAGGTGAGGTCAGCATTAGTCAGATTAGGGAAGATAAGGTAGGGAAAATTAAAATATGGTAAACTAAACAGAGGTACTGTAAGGTAAAGTGAGGTAAGATAAAGAAACATAGGTAAGGTAAGATGAGGTAAGGCAAGGTACTATAAGGTAAGATAAAGTAAGGTAATGTATGGTAAGTTTGAGTAAATCATGGCATTTTTAATGTAAAGTTAGAAAAGATAAGGTGAAGTAAGGTTAGGTAAGGTCAGGTAAGGTCAGGTCATGTAAAACAAGGTTAGGCTCGGTTAGATAAGTCAACGCAAAGTAAGGTAAGGCTGAGAATGGCTTGAGATTGTACGATCTGGAATTAACACCAGTGACCTAGTTTTCGTGAGAGGTTTGGGACGCAGTCGTTATACGGTCGGTCGGAGTATGTAAAGCCAGGAGCCATATGGCTCTTTCAACGCCTGGTTGCAGCCAAATGGCTATCGCAAATCGACCCTTCAACACCATCTTGTTCTGCAACAAATTTCTGAATCCGTGGATCTCTTGATTAGTGGAGCTGTGGTTGTGTATTTGGCTCTTAGTCTCCACAGTTTTGTTGGGAATTGGACTCATTTAAGGCGAAGTGATGATAATGGTGGTGGTGAACTGCAATGAGGTGGATGGTTGTGATGGCGAAAGACTATGGTGGTAGTGGTTTAATGATGATTATGATGACGACGACGACGATGATGGATGTTATGATGGTGATGATAGTGGTGGTGTGGTGGTGGTTGATGTGACGAAGATGATGGTGATAGTTGTGATGATGATGATGATGACGTTGGGGTTGGTGATAATGATGGTGGTGGTAGGGTGGTGATGAGACAAAGGTGATTATAGTGATTATAATGATTCTCATGATGATTATGGTGATGGTTGTGATGCTGATGATGACAGTGGTGTTGTTTGTGAAGATGATCATAGTGGTAGTAGTAGTGGTGATGGTGTTTGTAGTGATGGTGATCATAGTGGTGGTGTGGTGTGGATGGTTTGATAATGATGGTTGTGATGATGATGATGATGATTATGATGATGATGATGACAGTGATGGTGTGGTGGTGATAATGATGATGATCATGATGGTTGTGATGATAATGATAGTGGTGATGATGATGATGATGATGGTGATACAGTTGTGAAAGTCAAGATGGTGGTGGTTGTGATGATGATGGTTGTGAAGATATTGATGATAATAATAATAATAATAATAATATTAATAATAATATTAATAATAATGATAATGATAATGACAATAATAATAATAATAATAATAATAATAATAATGATAATGATAATGACAATAATAATAGTTGTTGTTTAATCTAGGTACCGCAGTGAATTATCGGATTGGAGGACGCCTTCCCTTTGGATATCCTCTCATTACACCTTATTTATATTCATACGGGTCGCCTCTTGGCCTCGTAAGTGCCTTCCAGTATATTATTATTATTTTTTTAAATTTTTATTTCTATTGTTGTTGTTTTGTTGTTGTTATTATTATTTCTACTACTACTACTGCTACTGCTACTACTACTTCATTTGTTGCTATGTTAGTTGTGATGGTGTTTGAGCTTCAGCTGAAAGATTCTTCGAATTCTTTCCGAGGAGTCCCCTAGAAAGGTGTGCCAATAAGCATGTTACCTCTGTCTTTCTATAGGCCTAAGCATCTCTGACAAATGTTTGACAGGAGACATTGCGACATCTGATTTAATGAGCATCCTGTCTCGATGTGTTTAGTCTGGGCAAACTGCCTTCTGTTTGTTTGAGAGGCGAGTTCTTGATTGCTCAAGCGCCCTCGCTCTTTAACTGCTATGCTCGTTTGGCCTGTGCTAGGCGTCTTACTAATCGTCAGATTTTGACGAAGCCTTTGTGAGGTCTTCACCGCCTTCCGTCGGTCAAAATAGGCGCTATAGAATGGCCAGATGCGTGCGAGCGTTTGCGGAAAGTGGCGCCACACAATTCGCTTGCGACAGGTTTTCTCGGGTCTTGCAAGGTGCCCCTCCCGCGTGACCCCATTGACCTGTCAGATCTTAGTGGTTGACGGTATTTCCATGTCTGGACATTGGTTCAATCGTACAACGCTGGTTAATTGTTTATTTGACTGACTACTTCAAATCGCTCTTTCACTTCATTCATCCTTTTTTGTTTGCCTTTTTTCAGTCGTTCGATCATTCAGTCACTGAGAATTTTTACGCCTACTGCGTAATTCAACGCACGCTTCAGGCGCCTTTGAGAGGTTCTAAAAAGGCGCTATATAAACATTCAGATAATACATGCATTAATTTATATAGCGCATTTTCTCAAGAGGTTCTGATGGAAGACAAAGGAAGACGCGTTTCCGCTGTCACTTTAGAACGTTCTGTTCTAACACTGGAGCCTTTATTAGAATCTGTCGTTTGTCGAATTCAGTTTTTATTGTTCTGGCGCCATCTGATTGTCGATACGTGACGTTCGAATGGACTTCTATACTCAATAGTAATCGACGCAATACTCCGTGTATCGTGTATGTTATGACTGTATGCATGAATGGATGTATGTATACATGTATATGTGAATCTATCTATGTAAATATTTTAACGCCTTTTCAGAACTTCTCAAAGGTATCATGAAATGGCTATGTTAACACATACCTGTATACAAACAGCGGCTTAAAATAACTTACACATAAAAAACATTCTAATTCAAGTCTTTGCACCAATGCAGCAGGTCCACGTATCACTGCCAAGAAGTCCATTTTTAAGATCGGCGTTAATTCCATTGTCGGCGGGTTGCTGTGCTAAATGGTGAAATCATCATCCTTTCAGGGTGTGCCATCCTTTCGCCTTTCCCGTGCGTTATCTGCCCGCTGTTGAGGGGTGGAAGGTTTCTGACGGGCGTCAGGCTTTCACGATGACATTCATTTTTCACGGCTAATCTTGAATTTGACAAATGGCCCTGCTGACAAGCCTCTCCCTCCCCCACGTCCCAGTTCAAACACGCACCCTCCTTTCTGTTTGTCTAGTCCTTTTTGGGCTTGAATGGCTTTTGTTTTGAGACGGTTCAGTTAACTTGCTAAAACTCTACTTAAAAAGTTTTAGATTAGATTAGATTATATTAGATGAGCTCATGAAGTTATATTAGGTTAGCCTTGATTCGGTTAGATGAGAATAGATTAGATTACTTGATTAGACGAGATCAGACCAATTTAGAGTAGAATAGATTAACTTAGAGTAGATCAGGTATAGATTTGATTAGATTAAATTAGGATAAATAAGGTCATTACAGATTACATTAGATTAGATAGTAATGGGTCAGGTTATGTTAGTTTATCTTCAAGTTGATTAGATTAGATGAACTTATATAAGATAAAATCAGATAGGGTCCAACCAGATTATAACATTTGATTATGGTATGAATGGTAAGCTTTTATTCGATTAGACGAGATTAGATTAGATCAGATAGGACTAAAAATAGAATAGAATATAATGGAATGGAAAGATTGCAATGTAATAGAATGGGATGGAAAGGTAGAGAAAATAATATAACAGAATAGTGTAGATCAGACCAGTATCGGTTAGATTACATTGCAAAACTCCTACTGCTCACATTACTACCTGTTTTGAGTGCACTGATGTTGCATGTAATGTAACACTGTCTTGGTAAGATCATTGGATTTAGAAAAATGATTGGAAAACATTCCTTCTAGTGGTCAGTTTGTGATTAAATTTATTTTTAATTTTAATTCATTGTTTTCTAATTATTACCATGCATATAATGCTACCAATTTCACCCACGTTGCTGCAGTCTACGAATAACTAACTATACAGAATTCTAGAAGTACTCATGTACGACGCCATTAATTCGGCCTCGACCGCGCTGTGGCGCTATATAATCGCCTTGTTGTTGTCATTATTATTATTATTATTATTATTATTATTATTATTATTATTATTATTATTATTATTATTATTATTATTATTATTATCGCATTGCGTCACATTGCATTGCTTTACATTTCAATCAATGTATTTTCCAGTTCTTGGGTTCACTTCTGGGCTCAGGCATTTAATTTGCACAACGGCGTTTGTGACAGAAGTATATTATGCACCGGGTATAGCGTGAACTTAATGCGTTTTGCTAACAGATTTGGTCTCAAGTATTTAGTTAGGATGGGCACCTGGGCTGCACAGCGTTCTCTCTCATTTTGACCCAGGCTTGAACATAGTGTCTGCTGAAAGCAGAGATTAGTGTGGCTAGCTTGTTACACTAAAAAGTTAAAAACTTTCAACAGGATAATTTATTGTAGCCTATTGAAAGTCAAATGCTAATCCTGCCAGAATGCTCAGTGACCAAATGTCTGATAATAAAGCACGTTCATTATAACCACTGGGTGAGGTAAAAAAATCTGACCATAATGTGTACTTGTCTACTAATAACGCCAAATAGTCTGGTAATTGGCGACATTGAATGTAAGTGAGCAACAGACAGTTTATGCCACTGAATATTCTAGCCAAAATGATGTCTACTGTTAACAGACCTAACACTATACGAGTCTCTAGTGCTGTAATGTACATATTAGTAATAGTTTCCAGTGTCGAAAGGCGACTCATCATTCTTATGGCTGCCATGGCCGTTAACCGCGACCTTACCTTACCTTTCCGAAACACAACATTAAAAGATCTCGTCAGGATATCAGGGTTCGCAGTAATAGTCGTTTCTGTTTAACGATGCTGTATCAAAGCGAAGATGATTAACGTCTCCCTCCTCCTTTATCCAGGCTTGGGACTGGCACTACTCTGAGTACGGCAGCGGCTGAGTTTGGCGGGATTCTTCGATGTCTTAGGCCTAAATAGTCTTCAAAGTCTGTTTTAAAGGTGTGTATACTTATTGGAAATTACGACTGATGAGCGAGAAACGCGGCCGCTAGTGGCCTGTAAGAACATTAGTGTCTGCTGTTACGGGCCATGAGTTGTAGGAGTCCACCTGGGTTCCCTGGTGATGTTCTTTGCTGTTTCTGAAAGGTTATCCAGTGCGTTTAAACACACGGATCAATTCTCATTCAGCAGCAAAGATGCAAAGGCATAGACAGACATACATACAGACAGACAGACAGATCCATGCATGCATGCATACATACATACATACATACATGCAAACATACATACATACAATTACTTACATACATATACATGCATGCATACACACATACATACATATATACATATTAGGATGAGGAGGAAGAAAAAAGAGGAAGAGGAGATGGAAGAAGAGGGAGAAGAGGATGAAGAGGAGGGAAAGGTAGTTGCATCTGCTAAGGTTCTATCAACGAAATGAGGTTGATTAATCCGTTGGACGAGAGGAGAGGAAGGGAAAGAGGAATGGGGAGGAAGAGAGAGGAGAAAGAGGGGCGGGATATTTGGGCGTCAGGGCTCTTATCCCACGCTCTGAGGGCCATAAATTTATCAGAGGTCTATATCGGTGGAGGGGGAAGAGTCCGGAGAATGGGAAGGAAGAGGACGAGGAGGAGGGAGAAGAAGCAGCAACAAGAGTAGCTGGAAAAGTCGGAGGAGGAAGAGGAACTGGAGGAGAAGAAGGCGGAGGAGGAGGAAGAGGAACTGGAGAAGAAGAAGTCGGAGGAGGAAGAGGAACTGGAGAAGAAGAAGGCGGAGGAGGAAGAGGAACTGGAGAAGAAGAAGGCGGAGGAGGAATAGGAATTGGAGAAGAAGAAGGGGGAGGAGGAGGAAGAGGAACTGGAGAAGAAGAAGTCGGAGGAGGAAGAGGAACTGGAGAAGAAAAAGTCAGAGGAGGAAGAGGAACTGGAGAAGAAGAACGCGGAGGAGGAAGAGGAACTGGAGAAGAAGAAGGCGGAGGAGGAAGAGGAACTGGAGAAGAAGAAGGCGGAGGAGGAAGAGGATTGAAGGGGAAGAAGGAGGAGGAAACAGAGGAAGAATAGAAGGCGGATTTACGAGGATTAGGTTTATAATTACGCCAGTTTGTTTACAGCAAACACTATGATACGAAATTTATGGGATTGGGGGAATGCAAATAGCTCCTCCTGCTCCTTTTCTCCTTCTTCTCCTTCTTCTCCTTCTTTCCTCTTTCCTTCTCTACCTTCTCGTGTTCTTACTCCTCTTCTTCCTACTCATCCTCCTCCTCCTCCTGTTCAGCAAGAGCTGTCTTGATTGGATTCGTACTTTATTCTCACAGTGAGATGTTTGGATGGGGAGGCTGTGTAAGGATTGGGAGATTAGGTTAGATTAGATTAACGTTTAGGTTTAATCAGATCTAATCAGATCAGATCAGATTGCCTAGCTTTTTCCATTCTTTACCTTACCTTACTTTTCCTTATTTTGCCTTAAATTACCTATCTTATCTTACCTTATCTTACTTTAACTTTCCTTATCTTACATTACCGAAACCGACCAGACCTGACCTTACATTATTTCACTGTACTTACCATATCTTACTTACCTTGCCTTAGCTCGACTACATTACTTTGCCTTAACTCACCTTACCTTATCTTACCTTGCTTTACCTTGTAATACCTTACCTTACCTACACTTGCCTGAGCTGACTTTGCTTGATCACAAATTCACTGATCTTGCTTATCTTACTTTACATTACCTTACATCTAAGTACATATTAAAATATGTGTTAAATTTATGCGTATCTATCATATCTAACCCCGAAGCCATCAGTAGCTATGGAAAAATATGCACATTTATATTTGCATTTAAACAACCTGTGGCACCTGTGAATGCAATGCCTACCTGGAAACTGACTTCCAGGAAACACCCCCCCCCCAGATTCAACAGATAGGATCCTCTCGATTTAAAATAGTCGACTCCGACCTACATTCACTTACATCGCAAGATGCCTGGTAACATTAGACTGATGTGGTCTGTTGGGGCAGGTTGTATGTAGGCCTACGAATTTAGGTATGTACGTATGTATGTGTGTATGTATATGTGTATGCATGCATGTAGATAGATATGTATATATTTATGTATATATTTATGTCATATGTATTTATGTATGATGTATGTATGTATGTGTGTATGTATGTATGTATATATGTGTGCATACATGCATGCGTGCATCCAGACACTTAATACAGCGCCTTTAGTAGCTTACAAAAACTCTGCCTAAAAAGTTCATCTGTAAGGAGATAATGCTCAGATGAACTGTTGCTTTCAGCCAGACGCTTTATGATGCGAATATATCTAGCACAGTGGTGGTTGACGAGTACCTGAAAAGAAGAATCCGATGCTTTCCATGAGTTGGAAGACTGAATCTGCCAGCACGGAGGCAGTGAAGACTCCGGAAAAGAGAGGGACGAGGAAGATATCGACAGGAATGAGAGAGAGACAGACAGACAGACAGACAGATAGACAGACAGAAAGACACAGAGAGAGGTACAGAGAGACAGAGACAGGGACAGCTACGGGAGAGTCAGAGGCAGGTAGAGAAGCGAGACAAAGAGCTGAAAAGGAGAGGACGGAAAGTGAGAAGGAAGAAGAGTGAAGAGGAAGAGTGTTGACTGATTTCGATTACAAGAAGAAGGTTCTTACAGATGAATTGTGTCCGATTAGCAACTCTCCACTCTGCACCCTCGCATTCCTCTTCTCCTCCCTTCGCCTCTCTTTTCCACCTGGTGACTCTCTCTCTCTGGCTCTTTGTCTGTTTTTCACTCTCCATTGGAAAAAACAAAAAATGCAAACAAACAAACAAGCATGCATGCAGATAGATAGACAGACAGACTAATTCTGTTACAGGCGTATACCTTACTTATCGTGCGTTAAAAAAATTAGAGGGAACTTACAGTGCGTTAATTTTTGTAGCGTGGTAAATATAAGATGCAATGTTGTAATTAATTATTTAATTTATTAATTAAATATCAATTTATTCTAACGCTGCGGTTGCTAACGGGCGTTTCTGTTTAGAATGAAGCCATGCTATCCATCGGCACTAAGTATGCTACTTAACAATCCTCTCCATAATTTTTCTCTTCAACAACATTCTTCCCTCAGCAATTTCCCCATTAACAGCCTCCCCAAAACATCTCCCATCAATAACTTCCCTATAGCACCTCTCCAACTAACTATCTCAATCAACAACGTCCCATAGCACCTCCCTCAAATAACAATTACCCCACCAATGACTTGCCCATAGCAGCTTCCCAGGTAACAGTCTTTCCTACCAATAACCTTCCCATAGCACCTCTACCAGTTAACATCTTCACCTCCAACAACCTCCCATTAGCACCTCTCGAAGTGCTCTGATTCATAGCTTCCTTAAATTACAGCACGGAGGGGGGCTGGCTGTTGTAGGCGATGCTACGTTAGTACTTGCAGGTGCTCGTTTGGGTTCATTGTTACGCCCACGCTTGGCGGTCCTTTGTAATTGCTAATTAATGCCAGTCCAGGTATGCATTTAATAGATACTCTTATATCACAGCGTTACATTGATATGGTCTTCCATTGATTTTAAGTATTGTTTCATTTGACTCTACTCAACATAAATTTTCTACCTACCTACCCTCCAATCTACTTACCTACCTACCTACATATATACATTTACATACATACACATAAATAACTACCTAACTACCTACTTACGTACCTAAGTACCCACCTACCTACATACCTACTTACCTACCTGCATACATACATACGTACATACATACATAAACAAATAAATAACTACCTACCTGTCTACCTACCTACCTACCAACCTACCTACCTTCCTACAGATAGACAGACAGACAGACAGACAGACAGACAGACTGTTTACTTCAGTTTGATAACCCATTTGTGCAGCGCTGGCGGACCCAGGAGTCGAGAAGTTGACAATGGTTGAGGTCATTTATGGGGAAATATTTCTGATGACTCAGTCGTCGCCCTTTTTGGAGCTGATTGCATATGGCCAAAAATTTCTATTGACCTTTTTTAGTCATCCGCCTTTTTTCGGCCGGCTTTCTCCTATTTTCAGATCTTCTCGCTCTCTTTGGCCTTCGTTTCTTGACTTCTGTCCTATTTCGTACGGTTTTTTCTTTAGCGGTATTATCATTAACGTTTTTATTTTAAAATTTCGGTGGGCAGCCCTGGTCGAAACCAGTTTGGAGAGAAGTCAAGCTTCCATATGCTACTCTTAGGCCTTTTAGCCGGCAGTGGACGATTGATTTTAGAGAATTACAATAGAGCGATTCTAACTACCTTAGATTAAGATTAAATTGTATTATATCAGAATGGACGACTTTTGAGTTAATACGCCTCTACTGCAATGTTCCCTCTATTTTTTTCGCCATGCGCACTGGCCCACCGCATTGGCAGTAACATTTGCCACCTGCGCTTTGGTCCGCGCGTTTTACTGTATTAGGCCTAAACTGAAGGCTGTATTAAACTCGTGTATAAAACGAAAAGGCTAAGAACGAGTTAAACTTCTATTAGAGTAATTCTCATTTGTCTTTATACGATTGCCAACGAGATCACTTGATCTATGTTGATTTTAGATCAGAATTCAAAAGAGTCTTGAATCTTATCAGCCAGTCCAGGTGGTCAACATGAAGTCGATCGCGATCATATTTGCCTTCACTGCATGCATAAGGATTAAGCTGTGCTCATACTCAGTGCCTAAAAAGTAGCACATATACCTGCAAGCTGTACTAACTCACTTAGTTCTTCATTCTCCAGGTTGTATGATACCAAATATTCGTTAAATCTTGATCATTCCTACCTTAAATTTCTAGACCACAAAATAAAATCACGATGCTGTTTGTTAGCTTGCTTCTTATATTCATCGTCAGTTTTACCGAGTAGCTTCCAATACATCAGTGCTAATCTAGCAATCTCGGTTTGTCCGGTGTAGTAGTTCTTTGAGTCTGCCAACGGGAAACTCAAACAACTTCCAATTTAGCAAATGTCTTTGTATTTGCTTAGTATCTCTTCAACGTCATTACGCCAGGTTACCCAATTCTCCCGAGCGCTGAGCCCAGTTTGACAATTTTGCTTTTATTACACTGGATCACAACGATTTTGCTACTGAAAGTAATGCATGTGCCTTATGTTGATTCAAATGTGCTGATTCCAAATATGAAGTCAGAATCTGCCCAGCACGTCTAGATTTTAAGTTATGCATGCATTCAAGTAATGACGTAAGGACTCGTTTTCGGTTATGTCTGTACATTCTGTTGTATGTGTCTCCACGATTGCTGCCAATGATACGTGCATGCCTGCAAGTGTCGCCTGAAATATTCCTAACAGCAAGCCTGCAGCAGCCGCTAGACATGATTGGGCATGTCAGCGAGCTGACGTCAGCATCAATACCAGTATATAAGGCGAGATTGCGTAGAACGAAGGTGAAGTTTTCTTATATAGCTGTAGCTAGTGTGTGAGATTTAATTTTGAAATGAATAGGCGAGGCTGTGTTAACCAACCAGACAATTTTTGCTATGTTTGTGGTAAATATACTCTTTGTGACCAGCGCAAGAAGTTAACTAAGAGAGTGATGATTGCTTACAAGTATTATTTTGGATGTCAAATCGGAGACCAGGATAAAAGTTGGGCACCTCATGTCTGCTGCACCGTGTGCTACTCTGGGCTTACACAGTGGCTGAATGGCAAAAGGAATTCAATGCCGTTTGCTGTGCCTATGGTGTGGCGCGAGCCAAGAAATCATCATGCAGACTGTTATTTCTGCATTGCTAAAGTTGCTGGATTTTCAAAGAAAAATAAGTCTAAAATCGTTTATCCTGATTGCGAGTCCACTCTAAAGCCAGTGCCGCATGATGAAGAGAAGCCAGTACCATTTCCGCCTGCTGCGGGTGCTGATGAAACGGACAGTTCTGATGGTAATACAGAAGATGACGTTACTGTTTATGAATCCAGTGATCAAGATTTGGAAGAGGGTAGGCCGCATTTGATAAGGCAAGGTGAGTTAGATGATCTGGTGAGGGACCTATCTTTGTCAAAGGAGAAATCTGAACTGTTAGCCTCCAGACTAGGGGAGTGGAACTTGCTTCAAAAAGGTACCACAACATCACACTTCCGTTATCGTCACAAACAGTTAGCTACATATTAAAACTGGAAAATGATATCTGTTTCTGTACTGACGTGAACGGTCTCATGCTGAATTTAGGTTGCGAATACGTTCCTGATCAGTGGAGACTGTTCATAGATTCCAGCCAAGCGAGCTTGAAAGCTGTGTTGGTGCACAATGGTAACGAAAAGCTGTCTGTTCCTATAGCCCACGCTGTAGGCCTCAAAGAGTCATATGATTCAATGAAACTCATTTTGAAAGTGATCAACTACTCAGACCACAAATGGAACATCTGTGCGGACCTCAAAGTGGTAGCACTTATTCTAGGCCTACAGCTGGGGTACACAAAACATATGTGCTTTTTGTGCTTGTGAAACAGTCGTGATGACAGCAACCATTACAAAGTGAAACTGTGGCCTCCTAGATCTGAGCACATTGTTGGTCGGCACAACGTGCAACACGAACCATTGGTTGATCCATTGAAAGTGTACTTACCACCACTTCACATTAAACTGGGCCTCATGAGGAATTTCGTAGTGGCAATGGATCGCACTGGACAAGGCTTCCAGTATCTGAGAGATAAATTTGGAGCCGTCAAAACTGATGCTAAGCTGAAGGCTGGGATTTTTATTGGGCCAGAAATCCGCGAACTAATGCGTGATACTGTATTTAGAACCAAGCTCAACCCACTGGAATTTGCCGCTTGGGATGCATGTACGTTGGTGGTGCAAAACTTCCATGGGAATCACCGAGCTGAGAACTATGCTGAACTTGTTAGCAACATGCTAACAGCATATAAGCAACTCGGCTGCCGGATATCACTAAAAATACATTTCTTACATTCCCATCTGAATTTTTTCCCACCAAAATTGGGTGATGTAAGCGATGAGCATGGAGAGAGATTCCATCAAGACATCTCCACCTTTGAAGCAAGATATCAGGGCCACTGCAATTCCAACATGATGGGCGATTAGTGCTGGTTTCTGCAGCTGGCAACAGCGGCCACTCACAAGCGCAAGAGCAAGTGTCTAAAGCACTTTTGAACTCGTATTGAGTTAAGCTAGAGACAAAATTTCGAAATGTATGCTTTCATCTGAGTAACATACATATATTTATATTACATTTTAAAAAATATTTTTTTATTTCAAGTTATAAAAGAATAACATTTTGTTTCTTGTTATGAATACTCTGAGTTTGCATAATTACACAGTTATAAGGAAATACTAGTTCTGTAAAGAGTTTGCATAATTATTAGCATGCATGCTGCATATCTTAAGATCCTGACGTCTACACAAAATCTGACTTCAGATTTGGAATCAGCAGATTCGATTTAGTGTAGTACACATAACATATGCCTAGTAGCAGGCGAAATTTTTTTCGTGTGATCCAGTGTTATAACTGTTACGCTTCCAACGGTGTCAAAAAGCTCTTCTGGACAACTTTACAAATCTCAGCTAAATACTCAAGAAAGAAGATTTTAGAACAGTTAGTGAAATGATCATGATACTGATGATTTGTGAAACGGTTCAAACTACCGCTTGTAGATGGAATAGTTTTCAGTCACCTGTTTTCAATACTCCTACAGTATGCTTTTATTGGAGACAGCAGTCAGCATTAGACCTCTATTTCACGAAGTATCCATCATATAGAATAGTGGTTCTTAAACGTTTTAAAGCTAATCCATAGCTGGTAATGGCTTTACGCCGTTGTTCATTGACCACTGATAGCAATCGCGGAATCTTGAGCTTGGACAGCCATGCATACAGATATGGGATTTCAAGGGTTGTTGTTGCTAAACAAAGCTAAACCGCTTTTTACATTATCACGGTGCGATTTACGCTATTTCTGAAGCACTGTTATGCAAATATTTCAAATACTTATATTTTTAAAGGACAGCTTTGCGGACCGGTGACCATGCTACGCGTACCGGCACCATTTTAAGAACTACTAATATAGGGGTTTGAGGTGAGGTTAGAGTTCAGAAAGAAGCGTTCATAAGGCTCACAGCGTGCGTATAGGTGAGAATTGGTGGCCAGCTCAGTAAACCAGTGGACCAGAGGAATATGATTGTTTGTCTTTGTGGACACTTCACAACCTAGACTGCTATGCTACATGGTTTCGTAATATGGTGCATGGAAACTTTATTTTCGCTTTCCGATCTTAGTGGACTAAATTTTCCAGCAGTTGTAACAATGAACTAAATTTAATTTTGAAATTATATGAACACTAACGAAATATTCTGTGCGCAAACAGAAAATAGCTGTACGCGCTATCCTCAAAAGTCGAGCGCGCGGCGCTCACGCGCACAGCTTAACTAGTACGTCGCTCTACTAATCCTTTATTCGGACCGTTTCAAGCGGACCCAAGGGGTCGCAGGTCATTAAAAAGGTCTCACGACTGCCTGTGACGACGGCTCGTCTCTCGTTCGCGCTTCTGAAACCCGACCTTTGACCTCTGCTGAGCCGAAAAGAGGCAGAACAAAGCTGTCTACTGATTACAATGAACACAAAAATTACCAATTCAAGATGAGCGAAACGCGAGTTATCGGATGCTCTGAAAACTTAACACTCGAACGAAAAATGCGCCGCTGCAAACAAAAACCTGAGTCTGTAGCCAAAGCGAAAATCGGATGCTTTAAAAGTTCGTCGGTATTGCTTTAAAGTAATACGAAAAACAGGACGGAAAGAAGGACGGACGGACGGACGGACGGACGGACGGACGGACGGACGGACGGACGGACGGACGGACGGACGGACGGACGGACGGACGGACGGACGGACGGACGGACAGGCGGACTGCAGTCTGGACGGACTAAAGGACAGGTTAATGTAGCGAGCCCCCTAGAGACAGAGACATTGACAGACAGCCACACATATACACACATAAACATACAGAAAGACAGACAACCACATACCGACACATACGCATACGCAGACATACAAACATGCATACAATCAGCCAAATACGAATACGCAGACACACATCCACAGAAGGGCTCCCGAAACGTCGGCCGAACGTCCGCCAAACACAGTCGGTGCCCGTTTGCACCCCGGCCCAAGCGACAGATAAGCCAAGCAAACAGCGGCGACACAACCACCTGTCAACTTCCGTGAAGAGGCAGACGACACAGAAGGTGGCGATCCGCTCGAGTACCCACCCCAAACCCACATAAACAAACACATTAACAGACAGACAGGCAGACGGACAGGCAGAAATAAAGCAGATACAGAGACAACCATACAGACAAATACATGAACAGACATACACACAGACAAGCACATAGACGGATAGACCGACATACATACAGACAGCAGATACACAAACAGGTACATAGAGATACACAGGCGGACTCGAGAACAGACAGCCAGACATACACGAGACAGATAAACACGAAGACATACATACATACAGACAGACAGTACAGATTAGTTAAGGTTGAATGTGGGTTGGAGAGAGGGGGCGGGGGAAGGGTGAACCGGATGGAACATGTCGACTGTAGTATTGTACAAGTGCATAATAGGCATTGGCGCCTCACATACGAACGACTAGGTTTGCATGCAGTAGATATCTGCTGCTCAAACAGACAAAGAGACAGACAAAGAGACAGACGGACGAACCGACAGACAGACAGACTTATAGATAGGATACATGGACTGACACACAGATAGAAACAGACAAATATACAGACAGATACATATCTGAACGAACACACAGATCTAATCTAATCTAATCTACTGAATTATTTAGGCGCTTAATCATAATGCACAAGGCTGTTAGATTGGAGAAGACCGGCCGAAATCCAACAGGATTTTAGAGACAAAGACAGACAAACACACAAGAACAGACACACACAAGAACAGACACACAAAAAGCATATCCATGCATACAGACAGACAAATAACTTTAACCTACCTAGCACTGATTAGATTACCTTAGCTTAGATTAAATTAAAAGGACTTTATTCCATCGAATTTCGACCTGCTATTTCCACATAATAAAAGCTGCATTTGTGAGGTACTTATATGAGAGGTAGCTGTGCGGTGCTTGTGTGAGAGGTTCTGGCGAAGTGGTTGTATGAGTGGTACTTGTGAGATGTGGTATTTTGTTTTAGGGTGGTATATCGATAACTACAGGTGGCCCTCCGCTCTGTATGTGCAACAATGATGCATTTTCCAGTCGTGCTCCACCTCCAGCCCACCTGGGATTATCACCTGTCCCTTGGCATCTCCGTTCTCATGCAGGTTGTAATATGAATACAACATACCTTGTTACTATATTTGATCAAATGCGTTTAAAAATACTAATAATTATTATTACTTTTATTTTGGACATAGCATGTTTAAACAAATAACTTTCTATGTGAGTCATTATTTTGTTTTATAATTATGCACATTATATTAAGAAATTAGTTTTAACATCAGTTTTTCTAATTACTTTATCATTGGATAAACATAATGTTTAAACACATTTAAACAAATATGATTGGGATCAATAATACCTTGCTTTACCTTACCTTGTCTTACCTTACCTTATCTAGAGCAGTACCTATTTAGAACTTTTCAAAAGCTATGCTTTAGCACCACTGAGGAGCTATATAAATAGCAAGATACACATATATACATACATACCTTCACTTACCTAATACTACCCTGTCTTACCTAGACCTAGCCTTACCTTACCTTGCCTTATCCTGCCTCATTTCACCTTACCTCACCTTATCTTACCTTGCCTTTGTTGTGGTGTCTTTTATAGGTTTGCCCTCTCGTTCTCCGTTCCTCTACGGATTAGTGGCGACGTCTAGTCCTCCTCCGTCGTCATCGATCCTTGGCCTGCCATCGCCCTATCACCAGTTTCCGCATCCGTTCTACGCCAGTGACCTTGTGAACCCGATTGGCTGGTATGATACGTCATGCTTGAGTGATTTGTAGACAGGTTGTTTGGCTGATTGGTTGATAGGTTTATTGACTGGTGGAATGACTGAATGATTTAGTGAATGAATGACTGTTTGATCGAATGAATGGATGAATGAATCAATCAATAATGCATTCATTTATTCATTTTATTTCATTAATTAATTAATTTTTTCATCTATTTATTCATTAAATGAATGACTTGGTAAATGACTGATTGACTGACTGACTGACTAATTGATGACTGACTGAATGAATGAATGAATCAGTGAATCAATAACTCAGTGATAGTTGCATTGCCATTTATTTACCTATTATATTTCGTTTTCACTTACAGTTTGCAGCACTTTATTTTCCAAGATCACTTCTTTCTGATTCATTCTATTTATTTCACCCAGTTGTTCTTCCTTCACCCTGCCTGCACATATTTCTGGACAGGTCGAATCCTGGTATACCGATGACGTCCGCTTACCACCTGTCAAGGATAGGCCATCACCCCAGTTCTTCTTCACCTCTCGATGCTCCCCCTTCTCCAAGTGGACTCTACTTCCAACCCAGGGCCATGACCTCCCAGACTGGAGGTAAACCAAGTCAACCGCAGTTAACGGCTGCGGCCAATGCCTTCCTAGGTCAACACAGGTTCGTCGTTTGTCAAGTTCTGGATAGTCATATGAAGGTCAGGTCACTTCGGGTCAGGGAAGGAAAGTGAAGTAAAGAGAAGGGAAGTAAAGGGAAAGGAAGAGAAGACAAGAGAAGGGAGGAAAATAAAGGGAAAGGAGGGGAGTGATAAAAAAGTATGATTCAATAAGGTAGGGTCATAGAATTAAACTAAAGCAAATGCACGTGTCTTACTGATATAAATCAGTCTAACCTCTATGTACCCGTTTTTCCTGTGCACGTCTGGCTTACCTCCGTGCATCAGACATCCGTGTGTTTACCTGTCTTACCTTTGCACACCAGTCTTACCTAAATACCTGCATTCTATAAAAATATTGTAGAAATTCGATCTAAAAGTGTGGATTTAGGCTCAACAATTACGCTCATCGGCTATATGCAGACTTCTCTGCAACAATTTTTGTAGATAACTAGGCTCTGTACACTAGTGTCCACACTTTCTTGTGAAACCGTCCACATTAGTTTAGGAAAATCAGCCCAACAAACAATGCAGACAAAGTATTCCACTTTTTAAACAGTCTTAACAGGTTCTAAGCATATGTCAACCTTGCTCACCATTTGTCTTCCAGGCATCTCTTTACGCATCATTCCATGGACTCGTTTTCCACCGGTGCCACCACCACCGCCACCAGCAGCATGAGCAGCAGCAGAAGCTCCAGTCGACGCACTGTCTCCTCAGCATCCTCTGCTGCTAAGCCGTTCTTCCTGTCGTCGTCTCCATCCTCAGCATCCGGCGTTGGGAAGCTGCTGCACATCAAGAAACCGCTCAATGCCTTCATGATCTTCATGAAGGAGATGCGACAGAGAGTCATTGACGAGTGCACGCTCAAGGAGTCGGCCGCCATCAATCAGATACTCGGACGAAAGGTAGTAATTGTGTTGCTATGGCGATGAGGCGAGGCGCGGTGATGCATGGTAAGAAGGGTCAGGTAAGGTAAGGCATGATAGGGTAGGGTATGCAGGAAGGTAAGATAAGGTAAAGTCAGGTGTGGCAAGATAAGGCAAGAGAGGTAAGCTTAGGTTACTTAAGGTCACTTAAGGTAAAGGTAAGTTAAGGCAGTATGAATTAAAGCAACAAACCGCCATCTTATTCATCAGCAAAAATGTATGAGGGTTGTTGTTAATAAAGAATAGACCGAGGAACTGGATGGCTAGGAAAACAACAGACCAAGAGATGCAGAAATGAACGAAATCATCAGGGAGGGACTCTATAGATGACGAAACATGGAGCTGAACTGATAGGAGGAGAGAGGGTTAAAGAGGCAATAGAAGAAACGAAAGGCAGGTCTGAAGCTGTTGATGACATACCAGCCGAGATGTTGGAAAACCTTAAAGAAAAGGCAACAACGGAATTGGTAAATAAAATATGCCAACAGATATGCACATCTGGGGTCCGGCAAAAACGAAGATTCATCTTACTTTATATCTTACTTACTTTACTTTAGCTGGCATCACCTTCCCTAACCTTATCTTTAACTGTAATAAACGAGTGATTTTCTTACCTTACCTTGTCTTGTCTTACTTTACCTTACCTGACCTTATCTAACCTTTCATTACCTTGCCTCACCTTGCCTTACACTATCTTTGTCTTTACTACACCAGAAGTCATTTTACCTTACCTTACATGAACTTACACAATCAGAAGTAAATTGCAACTTGACACCCGGGAAGGTAATAAATCAATGAATCGAAAGAGAGGGGATCAATCTCTCATTGAATGGATCGGTCAGTTCGAGATATCCCCATTCCTCAGTCGAGGTCATGCGGCTTATGTGTTGTCTGCTGACAGTGGCATTCCTTGGACCGGACGGAACAGGCCAAGTACTATGAGCTGGCCCGTCGAGAGAAGGAGCGCCATCGCCAGCTCTATCCGACGTGGAGCGCCAGAGACAACTATGCCCTTCACTCGCGCCGCAAACGGAAACGACTACAAGATGATGAAAGAACAACGACTGACACGGACGACGACAGAGGTAATGACGACGACGACAGTAATGACGACGACGATGATGATGATGACGACGATGATGATGATAATTATGACTACAGTATTTATATAAAATATGCTGCTGTTGCTTAAGATGCTAATCAACATCTGCTAGTGATATTAGGCCATAATAATAACAGTAATAACAATAACAATACATACATACATACATAGATACATACATAGATACATACATACATACATGCATACATACATACATACGTACGTACGTACTTAACGTTTCTATCATTTTAATTTAGCATCAAACTATGCATGTACATGCATCAGCAATAACATTAATCTAGATATACATGATGATAAATAAATAAGTGAGTGAATAAATTAATGTCATTTGTTTCATTCAAAAAACCTGAATGTAATTTTAGTAATTCATGTGTTGTTTTGTCTGATCTTTTTTGTCGTTTTTTTCTGATCTGCAGAATGTCCCAACGCCAAAAAGTGTCGAGCTCGCTATGGTCTGGACAAGCAGAACCAGTGGTGCAAACCGTGCAGGTAGCTTCCTTTGCCCCGCTCTCCCCCAACCGGACATTGCCTAATTTCTTACCTGGCCTTGCTTTAACTCTTTTTTGACTGATTTCTTGATTATTGATTGATTAACTTCAGTTAATCAACAAAAAAATCAAACAACAATTCAGATGGCTAGTTGACTGATTGATTGGCTGGCTGGCTTGCTGGAAGATCGTATGAACAAATGAATGAACGAACTATCAACGATTGATTGCTACCTTGGTTATTGATCATTTGATCAAGTGAGCCATTGATTGATCAATTTATTTTTTGATCGACTGACTGATTGACTTTCTTTCCAGGCGAAAGAAGCGGTGCATTCGTTTCCTGCGGGAGAGCGAAACGTCAACAGGAGCGATGGAAGAGGGCGAGGGGGAGGAGGAACGGAGGGAGGCTGAGAGGGAGGCAACGACGACGAAGGAAGAGATGCAGTGGGCCGAGACCTCGCCTCCTCATCTGACCTCACCTGAGTCATGGACGTCTGTTGTCTAGTATTCCCATGTCCTACACTCTTAAAAGCTATATGCCTGGTAACTGCAGACACTAGTTAGTATGTATGTATGTATGTTAGTATGTATGTATGTATGTATGTATGCATGTATGCATGTATGCATGTATCTATGTATATATGTTTGTAAATATGTATATGTATGTATGCATATATGTATGTAAGTAAGTAAGTTTTAAGTAAGTTTTCTTTTATTAGCATGAGACAGATGCCTACACTTTACAACAATGTATACACAGCAATATAATAAAGGCCTTGAACAATGTAAAATAAGGTCTGAATGACAACTTAATGAAGTAGTTATATTTAAATTGTTCAGAATACAGAGCAACAACTTTTGGGAAGATCTGTCTAACAGAATTGATACATTGATCTATTGAAAAAGTTACAATTTTTTGTATTTATATAGTGAGTGAACGATGAAGGATTTTTTATGGATCAACATGTGAAAGTTCGGCAATTCAAAAGTATGTTCCCTCTCCCGCAAGATGAAATCGTGTGAGTGTTCAGCTGGAAGTAACTGGTGAAAGCAGTGGTTAGGAGCCTAGATGCTTTTAAAGAATTTCAATTCAAATTTCTGACAATAATTTTCCGATTTTAAACTATCACCTTTCAAAAGACCACTATGCTCACTGTGGCATAAAAAGAAATCGATTCTCCCAATTAATTCTATTGAGAGGAATCCACTCCAGGATGGAAAAGCATAGGTAGGCCTGGACAATACAAGAGCTTGGAAAATGCTTTGCAATTTATTGGAAGGTATTCCTTGAGATTGAAGGACTTTGAGTTGGTAAATGCGTGTGTATGTATGTATGTATGTGTGCATACATGTATGTGTGTATGCATTTGTGTATGTGTATGTATATGTATCTGTATAGGTGTGCATATCTTTCTGTGAACTGTGCTGCATCAGTGTCTGCTGACTGAAGACCCTAATTTAAAGAGTGTAGATTTCTCATGTCTTTGCCTTGACCTCTGCATCCGAGGTTCAAATCCGGTCCGTCAGGTGAAACTGACAGTTTGTTGTCAAGCCAATAGGAGAGGTTGTCTGGTTGTTTGGATGCAGTTGACAGTCAAGGTATCTGCCAAGGCAACCAATATGCAAATTTCTGTTGTGATGTAGTTGGAACTGAACTAGCGCCAGTTTAGACATGTTGTCAATATTATGCACGTATAAGAAGTTTGTATTTTGTAAAAAGAAGTTCTTTAATGGAGTATTCTTCGTCAATATTACAATGTGATAAGAATGTTAAAGTCATGCAGACGGATATACAGGGTGTTGTAAAAACCGTCCCTGTGTTTCTACAATATTAATGTGCTTCATATCGACATACATGGTGTTTAAACAAAACCGTCCCACTATTTCTACTGTTTTATTGTATCTTGTGGCATACAGAATGTTGCAAAAAAACCGTTCCTCAACTTCTGTTATATGCGAGTGTTGTCTGTGGCATACACGGTATTGTAACAAACACCATCTACTGTTTCTACTGTTTCGGTGTGTTTTATGACAATATACAGTGTTGCAAATAATCGTCTCACTATTTCTGCTATGTGAATGTGCTCTGTGACATACGGAGTTGTAAAAAAACTGCACCACAATTTGTGTTATTTCTGTGTACATGTACTTTGCAATATGCAGGGTGTTGCTTGCTAGTATGTCAGCTTGGTACTTCTACATCTTGGGTTCGATTCCGATGCATCACGTTAACGTATTGAGGTGATATGAAGAAGGTTGTCCAGCTGTTAGATTGCTGTTGTCATGTTTGTGCTTCAGGCGAAAGGTCCTTCAACTCCAGAACCACGTCTCTAAAGATTATTGTTAATAGAAGTGTGTAAAAATGAGAGATTATCTTACTTTGCCCTACCTAAATTCACCTTACCATACCTTACCTCGCCTTACCTTACTTTGCCTTACTTACCTTGCCTTACCTTACCTTGCCTTACCTTACCTTGCCTTACCTTAACTTACTTTACTGACCATGATCTGGTAGGGCTCTGAGAAGTTCAGTATAATAAGACGTTTATTGCCATTTTTTGCATCAAATAGATTAATTGCCAGTTCTCTCATAGTTACAGTCATATTTCTGAGCATTTTCTCATCTAGATGACATTATATATTTTGTGTTTAATCAAAACATGATGATAATTGAATTAATAAAAACTAGTGTCTGCTAACGGTAGCAGACTCCAGTTTGGCTACGCCGGTACAGATTGTGTTCCAACCGTTTAGGCCTACTACAAAAGTAACTTCTGAGAATTTTAGAAACCTTTTGTAACCAGATAACGCTGTCTATAAGAAATATAATGATTGTGTTTCGCAATTAACAGTGATTTGACTTTTACACTAAGGTAAAGTAAGGTCGACTTCAATGGCCTTGGCAGCCATAGCATAGCGTTAAAAATTTTACACTATTTTCGCAAATAAACTCGCTGGCTTTGGCCTGCAGCTAGACAATGTGTCTTTTGTGACTACTGGTAAGGCCATATCATTTCGATTAAATAAACTAAACTAATAAATAAATTATCGTGTACTGAAGGTAGACACTGTAATGTGGCTGGAAAACTCATGAACATAAAATGTCTGGCATCCGTTGGCTTGGCTCTACGTGTGTTTGGAAGCTCACCAGCGGTGACTTTTCTATTTATCTGAACATTATCTGATGCAGACAATATTTGTATATATGTATATGCATATGACATGTTTATTGTGGCCTTGTGTCAGACAATAACGACATGCACTCTGAGAGGTTTGAAAAACAGCGCTATAAAATGCCACATTTCATACATTTTGCAATGTTACAATAGCCAGAAATATTACTTTGTGCCTTTGACAAAATAGGGTAAAAATAAGTTTATGGCCTAAAGAGATTCGGTCACTACTTCAGTGGTAAAAAAATTATGAACAATTTTTCTTGAACAGCCAGACGCATTGTTTTAACACAAATAATTATTGATCTAATGAGAAACCAATCTTAAGATTTGTGACAACTGATTGATTGTGCTACCTGTGCTGAGTAATGTTATATCTATCTGTGGTTAACTATTTGCACTTTTTAACTTGAGTGAAAGTATTTTTACAAGTTTAATTGTTGTATGATTACGAGTGTTAATTTCAATCTACGCCGTATTTTGTTTATCTTTTTCAAATTAAATGGAATAATTTATACCACTGACTGTGAATTGCATAATCTACATTTTTAAAAGTAATGTATAGAAACTGCAGACGGTGATGCAGGCAAAACTCTAATGGACATCAACCGCCTACAGTGTACTGTGCTTAATAAATAAAACGAAATAAAATTAATAACCAAGAAAGAGCCTCTCCCGTGCACAGCATGCGCACCCTATTTCAGCAAAATGTCCCGTGTTGCTCATTAACCAAATCTCTCTCTCTCTCTCTCTCTCTCTCTCTCTCTCTCTCTCTCTCTCTCTCTCTCTCTCTCTCTCTCTCTCTCTATCTATCTATCTATCTATCTATCTATCTATCTATCTATCTATCTCTCTTTCCCTGTCGCTGCCGCTGCCTCCCTCTCTGCCTTCAAAATTCAGTCGACCAATCGTTTAAATAGTATCATTTACTTCACCAGGCAGAGCCACCGTTGGACCACATAGGGATATAAGCGTCAAAGCGAACTGTTATGGAGATCATAGCAGATGCAACAATTTTTGAAAGCATTTATTTAGCGCCATTTTAGGCTTCGCTAAAGCATCAACAGCAAACGACTAAATCTTACGAATACAGTACACTCTAGAATCGTCGAACAGAACAAACTGCATTCCGAAAGCAAACTAGAACACCTGGCTGTTCTAGGGTGTGCAAGGTCGCGAACTTATGTCCTTGTAAACAATTAGAAAATACTAAGTGCTGTTATTTCTAGTAACTATCTAGCACTCAAAGTCTTAAGTTTTTTGGGTTGGTTTTCTTGGTTTTTCGAAGGTCCAATTTGCTTTTGAAGAGTTTTTTCAAGCCAGAGAAATGGTCACACGACGTTTGGGAGGATTCGGTTGTCGGTAATGCTTGCTAGGAAGCGCCATTCGCTCGGCAGGTGGCGCTTCAGTAGCGTCCGGTTGAGGCGTGCCTCTTGCAATAGGGCTTTCCGTTCTTGGCGAAGAAGCTCTGGCCTTCCAGGTTCACCTGACAGGTCTGAAAGCGAAAATGTAACATGATCTATATAACATAATAAACTTAAACACTTCTGCCCGGTGGCCCAGCGGTGGCGCTACCTGGAGAACTGTATATCATAGAGATACAGAGAGAGAGGGAGGGTGGGATGAAGGGTGGGAGGGAAGGAGTGGTACAGGGAGATAGCGATAGGGTAGCTAAGTTAAGGGAGCAACAGAAGAGATTATTTACCGAACTAGTGCACATAAGCTGTGTGCGGGAGAGGCTTGTAATATGTCATGTAGACCAGGTTTATAGCGCCACCATAGGTCGTTCTTGATTCACTGACTTACAGTCAGTAAGTCAATTGCCTGCTTGCCTGCCTGCCTGCATGCCTACCTGCCTGCCTGCCTGCATGCCTGCCTGCCTGCCTGCCTGATTGACTGACTCACTGACTGACTGACTGACTGACTGACTGACTGACTGACTGACTGACTGACTCACTGACTGACTGACTGATTGATTGTTTGCCTGTGAATTTTATTTGCCTGCATTCCACATTTCCTGGTCGCCTGCCTGCCTGTCTGTCTGACCGTTTGTCTTTCTGTCTGCCAGCCTGTCTGTCTGACCGTTTGTCTTTCTGTCTGCCTGTCTGTCTGTCTGACCGTTTGTCTTTCTGTCTGCCAGCCTGTCTGTCTGACCGTTTGTCTTTCTGTCTGCCAGCCTGTCTGTCTGCCACCTTGCCTGCCTTTCTGCCTACTTGTCACTCTCTTTGCCTGGTTGTCTGTCTGTCTGTCTGTCTGTCTGTCTGTCTGCCTGTCTTACCGAGCAGTTGAAGCACTCTGAATGCCAGTTTTCGTTGAGTGCCTCAACCCATCTGTCGCCCGCTTCAATTGGGAACTGACAGCCATAGCACTTGGTCTGGAACAGCACCGCCCAATCTACAACAACATCATCATCATCATCATCATCATAATCATCATCATCATCATCACTATAATCAGGACAGAAAGTGCATTAACTTCTATAGAGCCATTATCTTAATGCACAATGCATCATCAGTGAATGGGGATTGGTGTTGAGGTGTGGATAGTAGTTGACATTACTTACCCACCACAGCCTGACTTCTGATTTCCCTGACCTATCAGACTTCGACCAAAGGATTACGATTTTTAATACCACTTCAATTGAGGTGACCATTGGCTAATGGCAAGTGCATTAAGATAATGGCGCTATAGAATTCAGTAGACTAGATTAGATAAGAACGTACTGGATTGGATTTGATTGTATTGAACTGAATTGGATTAGACTGGATTGGATTAATATAACATAACATGGGTTAAATGGTTCAGGAGACATGTAATCTGTGCTAGAACGACTGCAAATTACCGGAAATGCTCAGTAGCCAATGTTTCCCGGTTTCCCGTTAAAAGCTCTGTCAGTGTTCACTGAAGCTGCGCTAACATTCAAACCAATCCTCAGTTTTGCAACTCTTGCATCAACGAATATCTGCTTCAATGTTACCATCGCTTTCTTAAGTAATTTATACCTGTGGCTTCGGGTCGTCTTGTTTAGGGCAAATTCAGAGAATCTCTCCCACTGCAGTCCCTCATTTCTAGTTTTAATCTTATGAGCTTCGGTCAGATCTCCTTCTTTCCAGTGTTTTAGCTCACGTCTTTTCAACCTTTCTTCATAGGCAAGAGCCTCATAACCCTAAATCATTTTAGTGGCTCTCCTCTGCACTTTCCAGATTTGTTTTGACTTGTTTTGGTACGATTAGATTAGAACAGATTGACCTTTGGGACAGTAGATGGCTCCGTCTTCGTTGTGGAAACTTCCGGTTCCAATCGGCTGATGACATTTGCAGCAGACGAAGCAGTTCATGTGGAAGGTGTTCTTCAGGGCGTTGACCACTTCCTAAGGCATAAACAAACAGGCAGATACATATACAGCAAAAGGGAGAGGGACTGACACATACAAAGGTACAATCAGAAAGAGACGGAGATACAGAGAGATAGAAAAGAACGAGGGAGAAAGTGATCAGCAAGGCATCCAAACAAACAGACGCACTAAATCAGACACAGCTAAAGACAAAAAGTGGTCAACCCAATTTGGTTTTGTTCTGAGTGTGCGAGAGACCAGTGGAGGTTTTTCCTGCAAATGGAGTTTCACTCGCCTGCGGAAGATCTTCTTGTACTTATCGAACTCCAACAGAAGGTGCTATGTAAATTTACAGGCATATTACACTGTCATTACACATTCAGATTTACATAATCTACATACTTAATGAAGCCGTTATCAATATGCATTATGAGGCATCAGTCGATTGTCTTTTATAGTAAAACTATAGTCAAAATTCGTAATTCGCTAGAGAAGCCCGGTCGAAGTCCAGTAGGTCACGGTGGATAAGCAAGTTGAAACAGGTGAGTCTTCTTAAGTTTAGTCTAGCATTACATTAAAAACCGACAGATCCAAAGCTTTGGACAAACCACCGAGAACGCCTAAAAGCCCAACAGTGGCCTTATGCGAGGGATAGGAAAAGTGTGGCGGATCAACCACAAGGCTTGTCTTCGATAGGAGTTATTAAAAATTGGATTATATAATAGTTTCATGTTTAAGTTGTTCGGTTCGTTTTAGTTTAGTTGTAATATGTCAACGATTTATGTTTTAAGTTAATTTAATAAAATTTAATCCGTAATTACAACTGCCGAATCTAGACCAAAGCAGTGCCGGGAATCGTTTTAGGCCAATAACCGAAGTTCGGGCGCCAAGAAGTAAATAAATCGGGGTTGTGTTAAGGGTTTCTCTACTCGTGAGAGACCGCGCGACAAGATGTTTCCATTGACAGGCGTTATATGGTAATTCGATACCACAAAAGACAATACGCATCGTCCAAACCACACCGTAGGATGCAAATAGAGCAGAGGCAGTTGACTAAAGGCTGTGGTTTTAATCATCGCCCACCGTAGCTGCCTGACTCTTGGTTTTTGGGCCCTGGAACCGAACACTTTTGCCTATCGAAATTGTTTTGACTGAGCCTCTGTGAATAAGCTGGTTCCCGTGACGTGGCTTTAGTTGGCGCTGCAGAAATCTCGGGATTACACTTACAAACACTTTAAGTAATGTTTAACTACTGTATAACAGGAAATACCGCCTAACAAGCAGCACTACCAGTTGTGACCGAAAAATAATTTGGGGACACTGGAGACGAGTTGTTAAGTATGCAGTACAAACACACTCTTGCTAGAAAAGCCGTTAGAAAAAAGTAAACTACAAACTGTCGTTTGAGATTTTGTAGTTTAACTGCAAGTTACAACTACTTTTGGGAAAAGCAGCTAACTCTTCAACTACTTAAAAAGTAGTTTAGCTATTAGTTTTAAACTACATTTGGTAACTACTGCCCATCACTGTCGTGCAGGATAAGATGGGTTTCAAACAGAATTTTCTGCTCAATGGGCAGCCAGAGTAGTGAATGCAGTACGGACGTTTTAAGTTGATAGTTGTGAATTTCTGAAGTTCTAGCACCTGAACCATGTTGTAGACTTACGCCGATAATAGCACGGCTGCACTTGCCGCATCTTGGAGCGAAGTATTGTTCGTAGTCCCTTTCGCAGTAGAGCTGGCCCTCTTCCTCAACGAATCCGCAGCTGATTAGAGGGACGCGACAGTTGGGATTGGCACAGATGAAGTGATCAGGGCACCATGTCTTATCCAGCGCCGAAATGAACGGACCTCTAGAAAGAACAAGCAATAAGAACGCATTGGGTGTTGAACCCGACCCCATTCAGCTGCTGTGCTCCTCGATATTGGAATTATCTAGCACATAAGGATCGACTTGCCAACTCGCTATCGTCATTTAAATCACTTGTTAAGACTAACTATTTTACCCTGGCTTTTTGCATGATTCCATCTTGGCCCCAAGCGATAATACTAACCAAGCTTCAGATTCAGATGCGTTGACATTGCGCGTGCAATAAGTGCTTTAAATAAATATAAATAAATAAATAAACCAGCCAGACCCGACCGAGTGACTCTCGTAACTCGGTCCAGTGACGTTAGAGGGCTCTTTAGGTGCAATGAAATGTTCATTTGCATGCAGCGACCCAACGACCCATTCAAACGACCCAGTGATCTGACCCAGTGACCTGACCTACCTGATGGCAGTAGCACATTGATGGCAGATGGGTATCCTCGCAGTTCCTACGGTTGCAGGCAGCGTCCGAGCATCTCCTGGCTTTCCAACCCTCATCTTTCGCGGCCCAGTCGGCACTTGAGGGCGCCATGCAGCCCCGCCAGAGGGCGCTTTGAAGGACAGTGCTGCAGAAGGCGCTGCTGATGGGCCACTCCTGGTCACGACAAAACCAACAAAACTTATCTGTCGTTTTATTTACTTACTTATTTATTCAACTTTATGTATTAAAATTCATTTGGCAAAATATATTTATTTACTTATTCAATTATTTATTTATTCATTTATTTATCAAAATTATCAGCAAAGAAAGTCAATGCCTTTGACACCGATATCCATAAAAGGATAGAAACTAAAATTTAGAAATGAACACTGCATCAATTATTTTAATTTAGATATCCTTTATTCATTATACATTCAAATAAAATTGCTCACATTTATTTATTTATTCGTTCAAATACATATATTTACTTATTTTCAATTATATTTATTAACATTTATTCATTATTTTCTATTAAAAATTAATTAAATTCATTCATTCATTTCATTATTTGTTTATTATTGAAATTTATTTATTTATATAAATTTATCTATTGTCACTGTCTATTCCAATTGCTTGCATCAGAAGCACATTGTATTAATTTACATCTTTAAGAAATTCTGTCCAAAGCAGTTGATCTGAACAACGAGTTTTGTAACAATTTTAAACACAGTTGGCCTGGAATCGATGATCCAAGGTAACGTAATGTAACAGCAAATTTATTTAACTCCAGATCACGCTTCCAATGAACTGACTAAGTCGTAAGCAGAAAACAGTTTAGGATTACTAACATGAAAAAGTAGTCATGCATGACGAATCACTGAAGCATGCAAGAAAGGAACAAATCCAATAGCAGGCAAAACACACGTAGATGAAATGTAGCATGCAATAACGCAGTGTGACAATCAATCAATCGATCGATCGATCAATCCATCCACGTGACGACAACGATGACAATTATAATAAAAATAACATTAAAGCCAGAAGTCAGACCTTGCCAGTAATTCATAATGGCATTCGCCGTGGGTTGTGTACTTTTCAACTAATTACCTTGACTATTCATCCAACTTAATTACCTTATTAATTCATTACCTTCTGTCAATAACGATGATCTGCTTGTCTTCCGACGGAACTTCAACTAAAACTTCCTGCTTCAGTTTTCAAACAGAAACTTAATAAGTTAATTAATTTCTTTATTTACTCATTAATATGCGCTAGTTCCTAAGATTTAAATTTTGATTTTACTAATATATATGACTGACAACTATAAACCTTTCACATAAAAATATAAATAATAGAACTAACATATCCAAAAACGTCTTTTAGGTACTTTATGCACAGTGAAAAGTTTTAGGTGAAATCAGCCCCAAATGGGGTTCGATGCATCTCAAGCAATGTCGCTGTGCTTACAAATTTGACCCTTAGATCACTAGTGAAGAAGGTCAGGAAGGTCAGTCTCTTTAACAGTTATATCCAAAGAGGATGGAAACTTTAAAATTTAAAGATTACAATTTTCAGCAGTTATTTTAATTTCAATTTGTTTGAAATGTTTTAAATCTCAAGTTTATATTTATATATAAATTTATATTTATATATAAATATATTCCTACATTTGTAAATAAAAAAATGTCTTAAATTAATTTAACTTTATTTCCACCTTTCAGCTATCAACAAAGTAGGCTTAACTGGCATCACAATTTTTACCTGTCAATACTGACAATTATAGAATGTTTTTACTTACAGGCTATGATTTCGAAATGATTTAATCATTCCAGCCCAGTGATTAGCAGAGAAAATAGGCTAACCGGACTAAAAAATTCATTCTTTCTACCTAGGGTAGGCCTAAGTCTTCTTTGAGAGTATGACAGTTTGTTTGGATATCAATGACGTAATCATGTCTGGGCTTAAATTAGCCAATCAACACAATACTATAATTAAAGTCAAAGAATCCAAGATACAGAACTTTGATCTGTAATTAGTCAAGTTAAAAGTTCAGGTATAACTTTGCAACCAAAGCACGACTCTACCATCAGTGCAGCACTGAATCTTTAATGAACTAGACCCAACGGATCTTAAAATTAAACGTTTAGACACATTTTATGCATGGATTTTGCGAACTTTAATTGAAATGACCGATATCCTCCATCAAGTTTCGAGAAAGTGCAACTTTTAATGCTTTAAACCCATAACGTTACAGACAGACAGACAGACAGACAGACAGACAGACAGACAGACACAGACAGACAGACAACCAGTTGGCTATAGGCCTACTGATCCCTACAAGCATCTAGTTACCATTATGATAATTTATGTTAAGTAGAGTCGAATTGTGATACCAGGTCACGACCTTTTAAGTCACTTTGCAATCGCATGCATGCATGCAGTGAGGTTCAATACAGGTACGCACACACAGGTAAGTTTCAGGTAAGTTTCACTAGCCGAGAGCTCACCTGGCCCATGGAACCGACTGCTCTGTATAACAGTGCACAAATAAACACGTTCCAGATATACTGTGTATACACTTATATAGCGCCAGATCGTACAATTTAATCAAATTTAACCAGATATAGAGACCTGAGTTTTTAGCAGTTGTTTTAGTTAACTCCGAGAGGCAGCCGTGGATGTGAAGTGTTAGCAACTTCATTTTCTTAGCCTCGGCATATGTGGGCGGGTGCCAGTTTTCTCCCTCGCCGCTTGATCTTCCCACTTAACAGTGTGCAGTCAGAGAATCCATTTTGTAGCAGAGTTCGATAGGAGGAGCAAAAGTAGAACAGAAGTCTCTAAAACTCTATTTGCCCTGGCGGGAATTTGAACCCATAACTTTGGGGTGACACCCCAGCACGCTCATCACTAGATTATTGCGCATTCCGTCCGATCAGTCAGTAAGTATGGGAGCCGATTAATCGGCTTTAACACCTGCGATTTACGAGTAATTTTTAACGCCGATTAAATTTTTTACGCAACCGTGTGAATTATTTTCTGCAATATTATTTAAATGTGGATGGAGGCATAAGTCGGCGTTCAAACCAGTGCAATATGAACTGCTGTTTACTTGGTGTGGTATCTAGTAATGCTTAGCGCGTGCTGCATAAGTCGGCGTTCAAACCAGTGCAATATGAACTGCTGTTTACTTGGTGTGGTATCTAGTAATGCTTAGCGCGTGCTGCATAAGTCGGCGTTCAAACCAGTGCAATATGAACTGCTGTTTACTTGGTGTGGTATCTAGTAATGCTTAGAGCGTGCTGAAAAAGTCGGCGTTCAAACCAGTGCAATATGAACTGCTGTTTACTTGGTGTGGTATCTAGTAATGCTTAGCGCGTGCTGCATAAGTCGGCGTTCAAACCAGTGCAATATGAACTGCTGTTTACTTGGTGTGGTATCTAGTAATGCTTAGCGCGTGCTGCATAAGTCGGCGTTCAAACCAGTGCAATATGAACTGCTGTTTACTTGGTGTGGTATCTAGTAATGCTTAGCGCGTGCTGCATAAGTCGGCGTTCAAACCAGTGCAATATGAACTGCTGTTTACTTGGTGTGGTATCTAGTAATGCTTAGCGCGTGCTGCATAAGTCGGCGTTCAAACCAGTGCAATATGAACTGCTGTTTACTTGGTGTGGTATCTAGTAATGCTTAGCGCGTGCTGCATAAGTCGGCGTTCAAACCAGTGCAATATGAACTGCTGTTTACTTGGTGTGGTATCTAGTAATGCTTAGCGCGTGCTGCATAAGTCGGCGTTCAAACCAGTGCAATATGAACTGCTGTTTACTTGGTGTGGTATCTAGTAATGCTTAGCGCGTGCTGCATAAGTCGGCGTTCAAACCAGTGCAATATGAACTGCTGTTTACTTGGTGTGGTATCTAGTAATGCTTAGCGCGCGCTGCATATGTCGTTTACAGTTTCATCTAATTTTTTTGCAAGCACCTGTTGGCCCATCGCGTGATCGGTAACGTTTGAGACCTGCACGGTGGTCCGTGTAAGAATGGACATCTATTGGGCCTAAACTGAAAGGTTATAAAATCGCGTTGTATATAAAGAATTAGATTATGAGGATAAGCTAAACTTATAGTCAGGTTTTCTCTAGTTTGTCTTCGCGATCGTCCATAGAGGACATCCGCAAAGAATTACTTTAGACTCCTCCCTCCGCTTGTCTGCATTTGTCCGCATTTGGCATTACGCTCTCCATTTCCTTCGCGGATGTCCGCACTTAAACGGAGCACTAAGACCTATAGATTGAGATTTCCTGTTGATCTTGCAGGGCTAACTTAGGCATAAAGGGGTACTTTGATACTTCTGCGCAGAGGCGCACGTATGGTTTTTATATTTCGGTGTAAGCTCTCGGGGGCCACTTAGACTTTGTCGGCTTGAATATTGAAAATCGTGATTGGCGCCCATTGTACTTTGTGCCGTTGGCGCCCCTCGGTGTTTACACCGAAACACCGATGTTAAAAGCACCTCTGCTGCTGCGTCCAGCAGTTGTGATTTAAATCCAAGGCGGTACGGATTCCTGTCTGACTGAAGTTGTACTGACAGGCTGTACTGAAGTAATACTATGTACCAAATTTATAGTTGGACGTCCGCATTGTGTGTAACCCTCTCCTTTGTCCGCATTTGGGCGATCCCTCCCTCCGCCCTTTTCAGACGTCCGTAATGGACGACTTCTTAATGCGATTGCCAACGAGCGTAGGTATGGTCCAGGTTGATTTGTTAGGCTACAAAAGGCTGCATAGTCGATTCCTGGCTTATCTTGAAATCTGGCTTACCTAATCTAATCTCACCTAATCTTGTGACTTCTATAGCGCCGTTATCCTAATGCCCAATGCAGCAACTGATGTTCCGATTCAAGCGAAATAAAAATCGTAATCAAAATCATAATCCTTTGGAGAAGCTAGGTCGAATTCCTATAAGTAAGAGTAACCAGAAGTTAGGCTACCGTGGGTAAGCAAGTTGAAAGAGATCAGCGTTAAGTTTAGACCAGAATGACATCAAAAAACTAACACAACGAATGTAATTTATGCCTCTTTTATCTGAATATTAATTCCGACGTTTTGTAATGAATTTTATTTCAGGTGTTGTTTAGATAATCCAACTTCTATACATCCCATCGTTTACCATGGCTGCAGTGGTGAATGAAATCGACACGAACGTTGGCTTTTGCGTTATATGTGACCGTGCATGAGAAAACCCTCACATAGTCGGCAAAAACTGAGTTTGATACAGCATAAGATTGGGCTGGAATTGCTGAATAATAAGGTGAAACCACATGATTCCATCACAATTAGTAAAAAGTTACAATTTTTAATGTTTCATTTGTCTACTATTGAGAAATCATGAGTTAAAGTTTGCCATAACTACGATTAGATCTAAGCCCCTTTACTTAGGGGTTATTAATATTTTTAAGAATAATAAACTGGAGCGTATTCATAAGTCTCTGAAGAAATCATCAATGTAATCTACATAAAAAGTAGTTATGAGCAATATTTACATGATTTGTTGATTTGCATTATTATTATTGACGTGCACAACTTCAATTTGGACACCAAGGAACATGTTAAATTGAGTTTCGTTGCAGGGAATCATAGTAAATTCGAAAATAAAATATTTAGGTAAAGAAACTCCAAATAAGACTTAAAGTTTGACAGCTACTACAACAAGGAATACAAATATGAAAAGAACTCGTTTTGATCCATTTTGTGCTTATTTGCCTTATGAGTGCAATATTTACTTTTTATGACCTTCTGTGGGTTTTCTGATGCAAACAACGTAATCGGAATTGTCACGATATGTAAAGCTTCCATTAACCTAAAGGTTTGAGTTCTGTATGTTGGCAGATCAGTCTAATTATTTTATTCGTTTAACCATTCTGTCTTAAAACGTTCACAAGTTTTCTCTTGCATAGAAGTCGCCTTCGGATAATTTTCGTTTTAACATTTTATTTAATCACAAACGGTCTAATTTAAAGAGTATAAAACAATTCTTTTCCAAAAATCTTATCCTGATTCTTTCTCTTCCCCTTATCTCTCTTCTCGCTTCAATTTCAAACACCATCCACCGTAGCCGTCCGACTGTCTGACTCCTGGATCTTGACCTGCAACCGAACCCTTTTGCCTAGCGACTTTGTTTTGACTGAGCGTCTGTGAATAAGCTGGTTCCCGTGACTTAGCTTCCTTTGGGCGCTGTAGAAATCTCGCGATTACGAATACGATTACGATATTCAGTCAAGTAAGCTAGTCTACAAGAACAAAATAAGCAGACTTGTGAAGAGTGACTGCATTATATACTTGGTTTCACTGTGCCTGCCATCGACGTATCAAGGGCGCCAAGCTGTCAGGTTATACATATTAGAGTAGATTTAGTGAAAAGCATTAAATTAGAATAAATAGTTTAGTTAGAATACATAAAAATAGATTTCATTAGACTAAAGAAATTGGTAGATAAGATAACGCTATTTAAGTATGTTACTTGATTTCTCTTACCTGCATGAGGGGATCTGCAAAATAACAGAAAATACGAGTTTACATGTATATGTATGTATGTATGTATGTATGTATGTATATTATATATGTCCGTCCGTCCGTCCGTCCGTCTGTGTGTTAATGAGTCTTGGTGCGTTTTATTTCAAGCGAACATGCTTTTCCTAGACATAAACTGTCCACCAACGAGACATGCAGACAGATAGGCAGACAAACTAACGAAGAGGCAGAAAGAAGCCGATACACGCGCAGACGCAGAGAGAGAGAGACAGACAGATAGGCAGACAGACAGACAGACCAACGTACAGGCAGTAAGACTCAGAAGCACAAACAGACCGCTTCTATAATATTACGAAAGAAGTTATTCTTGTTTTTCTCGAGGACGCAAATGTATCTGAAGCCAGGATGCTGCGAGACTCAAGCAAAGTTTTGTAATTACAAAACTTCCAATGACATAATTTGTGTATGAATATGTGTGTGTAATATATATATATATATATATATATATATATATATATATATATATATATATAACTGCATGCGTGTCGGTTGCGTGGTCTGCATTAGCCCTGTTTGTCCTAACTGTTCATTGTCTTTGCCATATCGTGCCCTACCAAACAATACCACACCATACGCTATCATAACATTCCTTACCTTACCATATCTTACATCATGCACTGGCATGGTAGGACGAGCTTCCCAGCTTACCTCCTTTGTCTGTTACACTAGATCAAGAAAAATGGGTGAAATCCTTCTTGAAACTTACCCCACTGAGTCGATGTAACCCCCATGACTTCCTCCGCCGCCATAGGCCTTTGGGCAAAGAAAAACAATTAGGCCCAGTTTGAAACGAACCAGAATTTACTGAAATTAGGTCAAATAATTACACGTATTTAAATAACTAAAGAACTTTGTTACCACCACCACCCCACCGCACCCCAACATCACTGTCATCGTCATCACCATCGCAGCCGTCATCGTCATCATCATTATCATCTTCATAATCATCATCATTGTAATCTTTTTTCTTCATCATCATCATCGTCATCGTCATCGTTAAACAGATGATGATTATGATACCAATGATATTATAATGTTAATCACATCATCATTATATCATTGCTATCAGCATCATCAGTTATCATTGTCATAGTCATCATTAACGTCATCATTACCACCAATACCTTAATCACCACCAGCGTGAAGACTTCTGAAAATTAAATTGTTTCACCAAAGCGCCCTATCCATGCAGCTTCCGCGCAAGGCTGAACCATAATTATATTACTTGAGAGAAGAAACTGCTAGTGCCACCTACCGGCTGAGGGGCTCCGCCGTACACGACGCCAGATGGCTGCGCTGCATAGACCGGATTATCCACTTGTTGAATTATCTGCGGAGCACCTCCCCTAAGAAAGTAATTCCGACAAAACGGGATAATGATGTGATGTGATGATGTGAGGTGACTTATGGGATATGATGTGATGTGAATATATCGTATGATGTGGTGCTGTGTGATGTGATATGATAAGATACGAAATATTTATAATTATATATTGGAAGTCGTAATGTTTTGATCAGTTACTTCGCCAACTGTGTAGCGTTTTTAAAGGTTTCTAAACTCGTCCATCCATCAATCCAATCATTCAATCTCCATCCATCATTTCCTTTCTCCATTCCGCCCTCCTTTTCCTCTTCCTTTCCTCCATTTCATCTGTACCCTCACCCATTCACCACCATGCATTCATTCATTCATCCATCCATTCATCCATCCATCTATCCACCGACCTCTCAAGCGTCAACTCCAACGAATTGCCAGCATCGATGATCCTCTGCTGTGCGTCCTTGTGCCTCAAACCATCCGCGGGCGTCGCCCCTATCCGAGTAATGGTATCGCCCGTCTGCAGGCCACAGCGAGCAGCTAAACTCCCAGGCGTGATCTAAAAAGGGGATGACAGGCCAGAATAGAAACGACAGTACAGCCAACTGTATTATCGCAGCTCGACCTCGCTAGGTATGTACAGATTCCTCTAAACCTGGCGCAGGGAGTCCATAACTATTTTTGGCCCACACTGTACAGGCGTCTCTAATCGCGGATGTTTTGCCGGCTGCCTCAGCAAGTTACAGCCTGGGCGATAAAACGATAGGTCTACGAAACATAACCGCAGCTCGTGCAGAGAACGAGAACAGGCGGTTGCTAGCCAAATTTGAAAGAAACCCATTATATTTTCATGATGCGTTCCGATCAGCGATGAATAATATTCTGCACCAGATATCAACACGACTTCGAAATGCATGCGGGTGGAAAGACACTACATGCAGATTTTAGTGTAATGATTAGGCCGTAAGAGGCGCTGTATAAATGTCTAGATATGCGATGCTTACGGAAGTCTGATAAAATGACAGAAGTATTCATGGCCGTTGTACGAACTTAATCCATAGTTCGAACTTCAAGATAGTCATGCCGTAGCGCCTTTGTAAGATTCTTAAAACGCGCTGTATAAGTTCTTTGATACATACATACATACATACATACAAACATACATACATACGCCTACATACATACAAAGCACTCGAAAGTCAGGCAGTTTGTGTCAGGTCACAGTTTCTTTAATTAAGGACTCGAGTGAAGTACCAGTCGAAAGCCTTGCTGATCACCTACAAAACTATGGTCTAATCTAACTTAATAACATACAATAAAATACTATCTGATCAAATCTGATCCATGCGGGTGTCTAGTCTCTATTCTAGTCTAGTCTTGTCGAGTCTATATAGTGTCGTACAATATAGTACAGTACAGTGTAGTACAACACAGTACAATGCCATGCAATACAATCCAGTGTAGTCTAATCGAATCCAAAGACTATTAGTAACCCAAGAGGCATCCGTCGGTGGCTACAACCTAGCCGAGTTCAGGCCAAGCCAGGTCAGGTCAGACCATAAAACATCCACACCAGGCTGGGAAGAACGTTATTCTTGCACTGGCATAACTTTGTCTCATTTATCGACGGGGTAGGGTGGGATGATTACACCTCCCATTTAGACCCGCACCCCGGCCTCTCATGGGTGGTACGGTGGGTATACCTCGTCGGAGTTTTACTTCAGCAACTAAAGTACGAATCCCTGGTCCGTTATCTGACATTGACATCATCATCGGTATGGATACCTCCTTAAAAAACACCCTAACCCTCTAAAACCATGATTAACTTCTGGTTTGCCTGAACCATCAGGTTTCCATCGGGTGTCTCCAACAGATTATGATTTTTAACTGTGGCTTTACTTGAAGCGACCACCGACTGATGTCATGTGCATTAGAGGGCGCTGTAGAAGTCATTAGATTAGATTATGTTAGATTAGAATAGATTATATATGATTGGATTAGATTAAGTAAGTAAGACTTCTGTTAGCATGCCGTGTGTCCATTAGCTGAGGAAGGAATCGTAGACGATGAGATTAGATTAAATAACCACTTTTTACAGCGTTTCTTCCACCAATTTTTATTTTTGTCTGGATCATCGTTAATTCTTGAACATATTAGAGGAAACTCTAGCCATGCGTTTCATAGTATCTAAACCTGGTAGCGGTAAAAAAATTACATAATGCAAACATTATTACACTATTTTCGCCATTGTACTCATCATCATCATCACCACCACCACCACAACCATCATCATCATCATCATCACCACCACCACCACCACCACAACCATCATCACCACCACCACCACCACAACCATCATCATCATCACCATCATCATCATCATCATCATCATCATCATCATCATCATCATCATCATCATCATCATCATCATCATCATCATCATCATCATCATCATCATCATGTATTCATCAACAACAACCACAAAACAACTGCATTAATAATAACAGCAGCAGCAGCATACAAACATGCACAAATACATAGATACGTATATACATACAGACATAAACACATACACACATGCATACATAAATTCATGCATACATGTATACATATATAATGCCTTTTTAGTCGGGAGGACATTTTGATGTTCAAGATACTTAAGCCCTTCTCGAAGGTGTCTTCAAATGGAAGTTTTAAAACTAGTGCTAGAATTTTGTATGCATTACAGTGGATGACATGTAAACTCTTACCCTTTGAATCGTGAGGGGGGTTCCGAATTCCGTTCCCCCAATCATCCTAAACCCCCATGACGTCGAGCTGTCCGTCCGATCGAGCTTGGCACTGAGCTTGAGGAGGGGCATCTTCGCTGACCCTTACCTCGACCGCAAATCGTTCGAGAAGGACGTTAAACTCCCTCGAAGTTCGCCTACCTACGCCCAAACAGTCCGTCCGACCGCGGTCGATATGCCTTCAACTACGTACTGGAGATTAGATGGTCGTATCGGCTGCGCTGCCTGTTTGCGCCCGAAATCCAGCAAACACGCGTAGCCTACTTGGCGTTTGTACGGGTGCGTAGAACGGCTCGTGCCGAGAGATCCTCGAGCCAAAGGTGGGCAGTCGCGAGGGACGGAGGAGCAGAGGGACAAGGCGGAGAAGAATGAGAAGCAGGTTAGCGAGAAATAAGAGAATGAGCAGGGAGAGCAAGAACGGGAGTTAAAGGAAGGGGAGGTCCAGAATGGAGAGGAATGGCAGGTGGAGAAACACAAGGAGAGGGAGCAGGAGGAAGATGTAGAGGAGGAGGAGGAGAACGAAATTTATGATAGCAAAGAGTAAGAGGTACAGAAGCTCATCTAAGATTACAAAAAATTCCCTAGCCTAATCTTATTTTGGCTTCTACTGTGAAGTTCGTGAAATTAATGTCTCATAGAAAACCATGCTAATTTTAGGAACGTTGTCGTGCAGTGTTCACCAAATGTATTCATTTGCAACCGATTCACTAGGGGGCGATAGCGACACCGCGGACACCCTTTAAAGTGATTCCCAGTATTTAACTTACGCCCTAAACTCGTGATTAGCATCCTGGACTGTCAACTCAGATGTCGATTTTCAAATCCCTGCAAGGGCACAAGGATATTTCTAGCTTTATGCTCAACTTGCGAACCCCGCTATGAAATGAGTACAATGACGGCATACTGTCGATGGAAGGTTAGTCGGCAAGGGCGAGGACTGATCAGTGGCCAGCTACTTCGTCTTCTTCTTCTCTCTATACATAACCAACATTCGAGCTTTAATAATCTCAGCAGAAAGAAATAAACAACATAACTTCTCAGGCACATACTTACTTCATGTATGCATACATGTATTGTAACAGATAGCCCCCATTTCCTCAGGGAGGCTGGACCAAACCTACACCAGGATGACTAATCAGCGCCGTTCTGGGGTCGGTCTGCTGGGCAAGGCTCCCGTGGTCTGTCAGCAGGCTGAGCAACAAACTCTTCACGTTTCGATCGCTTATTGTTCGCAACTTAAAACTCGAACTCGAACACTGCGACTACTGACGGACAGCTCTGCTGACGGAGTGGCTCTGCTGATGGACTTTATAGGCATCCTTAAACGCCCATTAGCATGTTAGAGGTGCATTAGCATACAGGCTTAGAGGTATCAGAGGCTAATTAGCATGTTAAAGGCTCATTAGCATAAAGGCTTAGAGGCATTAAGGCTTAAGGCTTAAAGGGGAGACACATTAAGGCTTAAAGGAACTTCTTCACAGTATGTATGTATGTATGTATGTATGTATGTATGTATGTATGTATGTATGTATGTATGTATGTATGTATGTATGTATGTATGTATGTATGTATGTATGTATGTATGTATGTATGTATGTATGTATGTATGTATGTATGTATGTATGTATGTATGTATGTATGTATGTATGTATGTATGTATGTATGTATGTATGTATGTATGTATGTATGTATGTATGTATGTATGTATGTATGTATGTATGTATGTATGTATGTATGTATGTATGTATGTATGTATGTATGTATGTATGTATGTATGTATGTATGTATGTATGTATGTATGTATGTATGTATGTATGTATGTATGTATGTATTTATACTATGATCAGGCTGTATCAGATGGCATGGAAAATTTTGAACTCGCGAAGAACTCAAACGTGCGTTCGTGGACATGCGTAGTGTATTAAATGTTTGCCTCTGATGTGAGGTACGGTCAAACACGGTGGGGTAGGGCAAGGTAATCTCATATATTAAACTCCTCTTGCCATAGTATGCATATTCTTCAGAGGTGATTGGTCCTGAGGCTAGAAGATGTTTCGGCTTAAGCGCAAACACAACACAATCTAACAACCAGACAAATTCTCCTGCAAACAAGACACGGCTTACACCACTCGACTAGGAATTGTCAATTTTTCACATCAAGTCGCACCGGGATTCGAACCCCAGCCGCAGAAGCAAAAGGCAAACGCATCATCATCAGCAATCTGCCACGGCGTGCCACTCCGAGCGGCAGTTTGTCCCAGGAGAATTCATTGTGACAATCTGATAAGAGTTTCATCAAATCTGACGAGATCATTTCGGCGTCGGGTTCTGCCTGTAAGGACTTATCGATGTGGGTGGGGATGGGGTTCGCTGGATGGAACAGAGGGAGTAAGGAAAGCGAAATAACATTGAGAGCTAATGTAATGTAATGCATTAGAAATCAATGGTGTGTAATGTTTATTTACCCATGAAATATTAACATTGCTGTATTGAAGTTATTTGCCTTTTTACTTATTATTATGCATTTATTAGTCCATTTCCAGTTTTAAGATGTATGCTAGTTGAGTCTACCGGATGTGTTGATTTAAATCCCTTGACACATTTTACATGAATTTTGTCGTTTTAGCAGCTATATTATCGATTCTGATCCTAAAATGTTTCTTTGTGATTAGTTTTCTGCATTCTCGCTGTTCAAATAAGGTTTAGTTATTTCCTTCTTTCTTGTATTGATTTTTATGCCGTTATGTACGGACGTTGGCTGACCTGTTTGCTCCATACTTTGTGACCTAGATAGACACAGCAAAATCTCAACCAAAATCTCTTAATTTTACGGGTTTTAGGTCCGCACTAGCACATGCCGGCACTGTTTTGATTATCTGCGTTCTTGAGCCGCCCATGCGCTAAAGAGCTCTTCTCTTTGCTCAGGTCATGTCTTTTTTATCTTTTTTATCTGTGGTACCTGTTTTCCTTGTGCTTTCAATATCCGTGATACTGATCATAGTTGCCTCGTTGCGTTGCTTGCTTTTATATTGCATGTTGTTTACTTTCTTGCTCCTTGCCAAATCTGGTGGAATGATGTATGTTCCTGGATTTACACACGAATCATTGCAATCTGATCTATTTTAATACTTGGCTCAAACCCATTCATTTGCCTGCTTTCTGTTGCTGCACTTTTAATTCTGTCTGATGTTCTGCCGCTGTGTGATGCCAGTAACATTATTTTTGATACTGGGTTGATTGCAAGTTCACGTGGAACATCTTTGGCTACCCTTAGTAGGTCGTCTATGTATTTTCTTCACTTTTTTTCATTTGGCTGGTTATATTTAAATAAATCTTGAACTAAATCTAGAGTTCAGAGACTGGATATTGGTCAATTAAACATTTATTCCCTTCGAAATAAAACTATGGCGCTACATAAATTTCTTTGCATTAATTAGTTGTCTATATTTTATTTATTTATTTAACCCATTTCTTGTTCAAGTTTTTCCAGTCTCATTTTCATTTGTCTTAAACTGTTTGATGTTAGAATAACTATGTCAAATTAATTTTCATGCACTTCAAGAAATTCCACCTGAATTTTGATTTTATGAAAAATTTTGTTTGGGTCATCTGAGTAATTTCGAAAAGCGGTAAGTCTGCGCGATTGTTATCCGAAACTGCAAAAAATTCCTGGACTGGTCAGTTCTTTCTTCAGTTTTCTGTTTAGCTGCCAAACACTAAGTACACTGGTCTCAGTTCAGAACACAAGAACTGGCCACCGCCATTTATTAGATCGCACACCAACTCTGTAGTTGCCAATGCTCTGACGCATATGATCAACACCTCTCACGGACATATGATATTTCATGAATACACCCGGTACCTGAGGAGTCTGTTTCTCTGCTGACACCCAAAGCACTCATTATCCAACTGGATTTACACCATGCATGAACATTGTTGATCATGTACACCAGCCGATTGTCAATCCATGCAACTAACCAAATAACAATAGAACACAGAACGTGACTTTGCATCAAGTTCGTAGTCAATAAACCCTCGAGGCTGCTTGGCCAGAATCTTATTAGCTGCTATTGGACAGCTCTCCATCCTGTTCAGCATGTCTGCATGGCCAAGGGGACTCAAACAATCAATAAAGGCTTCGAAAATGTCCACATTGTCAAATTAATCATCTTCATCCAGCTGATCAAGGACTTACTTCACTCACTTCTGCTTTCTGTATGAGGCAAAATTTAAAAAAAAGTAGTTTGCATACAAATACATTCGTCAAACCCAGTTAAATTACATTGTGCATTGCCAAGTATTTAGAGACATGTGGTATCCAAAATCTTTTCTGCCACATGTGCCCTGTTTTCCAGTAAGCTTAATGGAACACATATGTAATTGCAAAAATTCAAAACAAAAATCATTGGAACAAACTGGATAGCATTATTGTGGAATATGATCGATATTAGAGTCATAATAACGGAAGGTACTAGAAAATTCTTTATTCAACTAAGTTTCAAATAAAAGCAATTTTTCATCACTATCTGTCGAAATTTTTTCACTCAGAACTGCTCACATACACCCTCTATAACAACTATTAGCCACTCAAAACAATTGTTTCAGTTTATAGATATATATGAGAAAAATTGTGTATAATGTATTCATTTAAATTCACTTTTCATTCAAAGAAAAGGCGCTATAGAAATGTTCAGTTAATATTATTCTAGAATTTTCTGTCTCAATGCATCAGTTACTAAGCTTTACTCCAGCTCTTTTGAGAGATATCTCAAAGCGCAATATAAATATTCATATACATAAAAACATACATAAATACATACTTACATGCATACATATATAATACACGCATACAAACATATATATATATATATATATATATAGACAGATACATGCATATACAGGCCTACATAAAGTCTAAGGGAGGCGACTCGAACCTGCATACTTTGCGTTACAAGGCATCCAACCAATCACTGGGTGGCGCTTCATATATCTTACATTACGTCATCGACTCGTGTCGCCTCATAATAAGCAACTGTTTTCGTCCTCTGATGACAGTTCAGCGTTTTCACCGCTGTTGCTTTGACTGTGGTCATCGATGTTTGACCTTTCGCCATCGCAGCTGTCCACCTCTTCGTCTGACCACTCTGAAATTGATTAACATTTAACCTATTATTATTATTATTATTATTATTATTATTATTATTGTTATTGTTATTGTTATTATTATTATTATTATTATTATTATTATTATTATTATTATTATTATTATTATTATTATTATTATTATTATTACAAGGTAAGGTAGAAAAGCTACAAAACCGTTACAATGCAATTTGTTGAGTCGTTGCAACTAATAATAATATCACAGTAATGCTGACTATGATGATGATGATGTTGTTGTTGTTGTTGATGATGATGATGATGATGATGATGATGATGCTGATGATGATGATGATGATGATGATGATGATGATGATGATGATGATGATGATGATGATGATGATGATGATGATGACGTTGAGTCGTTAAAACTAATAATAATAATAATAAATCTAATGTTGCTGGAGCAAGTAGAGCTGCTGTGGCGTGCAGGCTGGCACACTGGAAACAGGTCGACTAGCTGCACCTCCGAAAATTATTATTATTATTATTATTATTATTATTATTATTATTATTATTATTAAAGTGCTCCTACCCTGTAAGTGACCATTACCTTTCTGCATAGCAACACCCTGGTGGTCGATTTCGAACTGTCTGTTCTTGATCGAGCGGACTTACTAAGTCTTACCTAAGTCACTGTCGGACACAATATTCGCCGAACTGCCATCCTCCGTGTCTCCAACAGCATCCTCATCGTCAGTCTTCTCTGACAGGCTCTTGTCCTCCTCCTCCTCTTCTCCATCCTCCTCCTCCTCCTCCTCCTCTTCTTCCTCCTCGTCGTCGTCGTCGTTCTCCTTCTCTTCCTGGCCCAGCTGCTGGTAACCCTTCCTCGCTTCTCCTCCGATTGCAGAGGCTGGGGACGAAATTTTGGCACCTGACGATCAAGACAATAACATAAGATATGATAGTTTTATTTCTCATTTTTATATGGCTTCACCATCTCATCAGAAGTCATCAGTCGTTTGCGCAAAAGCAAGTTTTGTGTAAGTCAGTTCGTGCATATGTGTGTTAACCAATTTGTTCATGTTTCAGTGTGTATAGGCCTACGTGTTTTGTTTGCGTCTGGGGTATCTAAATAAACAAGTAGGTAACTGATGCATATTTGTTAACACGGGTAACTAATGCACATTTGTTAACACGCCATATGTCCATCGACTGAGCGGAGAATCGTAGGCTAGTTTATGTGTGAATGGGTGTCTAGGGGTTTGTTAATGTATATGTCAGTGCGTGGCTAAGTGTGTTTTCTGTGTAGGTGTATGTTAGTGTGTTTGTCCGTGTGTCTGTTAATGTAGCTTTGTTAGTGTATGGTCGTCTGTGTTGGTTTGTTCGTTTTTTATCAATGCGTGTTTCTAAGTGTTTGTTTTGCGCCAACATCTGTCCACGCGTCTGTTTGGTTGCGTGCTTGTGCCGGCGCGTCTAACTTTTTTGGTTGTTATGTGTGAGTGTCTTTCCATGTATTGGCCTTTGTCTCTTTGTTTGTCTACGTATTAATGCGTCAGTGATGGTCTATTCGGTAGCCCTACAGGTCTGCAATCCAACGATTGCAAGTTCAAGCCAGTAGATGCAAAAGGGGGCTTTTGGCCCAGTTTGCACTTAGATGACCCCAGCCCAGTGGTCATGTGATCAAACCGGCGACGAGTCATCGATGCTGGGGCGATCGTTATGTAAAATAGCGGGTTTGATTCAATTTGCACTTAAATGACGCCGTCGCACTTAAATGACCCCGCCAGTGTTTTTCTGCCCCGTTTCGATGATGAGTCATCAACGCTGGGTGTCAGTATTTTTCCAACCAGATTCAACGACGAATCATCAACGACCCCAGCGCCGATGACTCATCGCACACAGCCGGTTTGAAAAACAGTCACGTGATCGAACCAACGACGATTCACCGACGACCTCAGCGCCGAAAGGCCAGTTTGAAAACAGTCGAGGGCAAGCGATAACTCATTACAGAGCACAGTCCGGTTTGAGCAGGTTTGAGTTGACCCTTTTGCACTAAAAATCTTAATGCCGCGTCAGCATTTTTACTAGCCGGTTTGAAAAACAGTCACGTGATCGAACCAACGACGAATCACCGACGACCCCAGCACCGATGACTCATAGTACACAGCCGGTTTGAGCGCAGCCACGCGATCATCGCGCGATTGTCATGTGATCGTTACGCGATAGTTGCATGATCGCACCGGTTTGAATTCAGTCGGTACTTAGATGGCCCCGCCAGTGTTTTTCCGCCCCGTTTCGGCGATGAGTCATCAACGCTGGGTGTCAGTATTTTTCCAACCATCTTCAACGATGAGTCATCAGCGACCCCAGCACCGATGACTCACTGCACACCACCGGTTTGAGCACAGCCAGCGACCCACCAAGCGCCACTAATGTTGTGTCAGCGTTTTAACACCGGCTTGAGAATAGTTTGCACGCGCGGCGTTGGCACAGCACAAGCGCCAACGACGCCGCGTTCTATTTAAACAATTGCGGGTATGTATTTATCTAATACAATCTTACCTTCAGAATGGTTGGAAGAAATAAATAGGCAAGAAATCAATGTGCATGGCTCTTGGTTGGGCAGACGAGAACATGCGGCAAGCAATGCGTGTACGAGCACTGTTGGCGGCACAGAACCCGCCTTAGTCAAGATCCCACTCAACCCATACCATGTCGCGGCTGTGGCGTAGGCACACTATCCATGACTCGATTATGCCAACCATGTGGCAGCGTGCAAGGACTTAATAAGTTAAATGATATTGAGAGACGCGCTAGAAGGCACTATAAGAATGTTCCCAACGAGCTTTTGAACAACCACGAACCGTCACAACTGCATCGCACCCCAAAACAAATGAAAAAAATAAATGTGCATGGCTTTGGTTGGAGAGACGAGAACAAGCGGCGCACAATGTGAGTACGAACACTGTAAGCGGCACAGAGCCCGCCTTTTGAAAGGCTCTATCTTGCCAACGCCTTGCCGTGGCTGTGGTGTTGGCACCCAGTCAATGACCCGTTTATGTTCGTTATGTGGCGCCCCACGGGTAACACTAAAGCTGCACGATGTTGGGAGGCGCGCCAGGAGGTGTTATAAGAAGGTGCTTAACGAGCTTCTACATACCCAAGAGAGGTTTGAGGATGATCCTGAAAGTTTGGAACAACAAACTGTGATAAAAAATAATAATTCAGTTTATAAAGAAGAGCATAATGCCTTGTCACATACTATTCAAAAATGTAAACCCCCTTTTTCATCTACTAAGCCTGCTGAGTGGAATTCGTGTAACGACCCTGGGCTGGTTGTGCTCTAGCCTCAGATTCAGATTTACTGACCTTCAGCACAGAGTAAGTGCAATAAATAAATATATAAATAAATAAACAAATAAATAAGTAAGTAAATAAGTAAGTAAATAAATAAATAAAATCAATCAGTAAAAATAAATAAATAAAATCAATCAGTAAATCAGTCAATCAAAATAAACAATAAATGATTAAATCAGTCAGTCAATAAATAAATAAGTAAAATCAATCTGTCAATCAGTCAATCAAAATAAATCAATCAATCAGTCAGTCGATCAGTCAATCAATCAATGTGCGTTCATGTGTTTGTTAGGTTGAGGGTTTATGCTTCAGTAAGTTTGTGTTCATGCGTTTCTAATCCATTGTACCTTAGATGTTAGTTTGTTCATTTGAATGTTGTTCTTATATAGACACCAAACGACGTCTTAATAAAAATAGTTCGTTTCTTCTTCCGCAACCTGCCACTTTTTCTCAGATCTCCGTTTCATCAGCGTTCCACGGTTCGTTCCAAGAAGAAACCAGTCGGCGGAACAGGCGCCAAATTAATTTTTCGCCGCTATCAATTGATCTTTCGCCTACCGCGCCGAGAAGTCAGGCGTGACGGTCACGCCTCGCTAATCGTCACGGTCTGCTGAACTCGCGCGATTTACCTCGAATTCGATTGCGATCAGAGTTGACGGGCGAGGGCGGTGTGCGTGCGGCGGATGTGGAGCTTCGTTTAACGGTTGAGTGTCTACGAGGTGGAATTAGACGTCACCTGGAATTGGATTGCGGAATTAAGAAAGGTGGAGCGGATGTGCCGGATGGAATGTTTGTTTTTCTTCGAAGAAGAAGAAACTGGAAGGACGTCTGAAGTAATGGAAATATCTGGACCAATAACATGCGTACATTGGCCTACTTTGTAATGGCATGTGATCACATTCTAGTCTTATCTAATCCCAGCTGGCAAACACACGTTGGGTCAATGTTGGCTAATGTTAAGCCAATGCTGGACAATGTTGGGCCAACATTACATGGGTGTGCTGGCTGGGATCTGATCTAATCTGATGTAATGTGATTTAATCTAATTCTGTCTGTCTGTCCCGTGGCTCCGTCTCTCTATATATATATATCCATTGTCTCTTTCTATCTGTTCCTTGTCTCTGTAACTGTGCCTATGTCGCTTCCTCTCTGTCCCTTGTTCTCCATTCTCCTTTTTTCTGTCCTTTCCTCTGTCAATCTGTGTCTTGCCTTCCTATATCTGCTTCCTGTCTCTGTCTCGATATCTCTTGTCTTTGTTCATCAGTCCACTGTATTTCTGTCTGTCTGTCTCCCTATTTCTCTCCATGCATGCAAGAAACCCGGTTATATCGAGAATTCAAAGTCACGACGTTCGCAGAGCCCAACATCCTCATCCATTCAACCAACCCAACATCCACCAATAACCAACATATAGGCGCTAAATAACTTCCAGTACAGAACACTTACATTACGTTACAACTGGTGCATGCCCATCACAGCTTCCGGCTTCCAGTTCCCTTCCTGGTCGTAATTCAAAGTTTTATTTATATAGCCCCTCTTGAAAGAGATTCTCAAGAAGTCCGATGGGAGAAAGGGGGAAATTTATGACGGTTCCATGCAAAGGAACGGCTGGTGGCTAACTGAACGCTAAGCCTGATGAAACCCAGGATTAACATGCCTGGCCTTATCTCGCTACAGACTTACGTCCGACGATAAGTAAAGCACAAAATTAGTCTGTTGGGCCTTCCGCATCCAGCGAAGGCAATATGTGCACGAGGAGCTCTGACTGACTGATTTATACTGTGCATGTATATACATATATATATATTATGTATATATATACGTGGATACATATAGGCACATAGACAGATGTATAGAAGAGATGCGTGTATATATATATATATATACAGATGTGTATGAGTCGCCATCCTACCCATCCACTCTGCCTCTCATCTTCACTCCGTCTTTCCCCATTCCTGCCTCCTTCCTTTCCTTCCTCCCTTCTTTCCTCCCTTCATCCAGTCATCCATCTCCGCCATTTTATCCCTCCTTCCTTCTGTGAATCATCCTCCTCACTCCCTCCCTCCCTCCCTCCCTCCAAGTCTTCCGTCGTTCCCATATCGCTCCATCTCTCTCTCTCTCTCTGCATGGCTCGTTAGTGTCCTCCAAGCGTGGTCTGTCCTCCCAAATTCCCCTTTCGCTTGGCAATTATCCCTCCTTAATATATTTCATCCTCATGTCTAGCCTGCAGTCTGCCTGCAAATGTCCTTCCCTTCGTCTGTCTCTCTGTCTGTATCCGTCTCACTGCCCCACCTTCCAGTTCATGGCTTTATAAGAGGCTCTATATAAATGTGCAGCTACATTACGTTTACTTAGCACCATCCGAGTGTCTTCATACATAAACACACAAGACTGTGTAACTATATGCATAGGCCCTAATTATATATATATATATATATATATATATATATATATATATATATATATATATATATATATATATATATATATATGCATACGCATATATGCTATATATAAACCATATATATTCAGAATACTCTATTCTAATCTAACCTAATCTGGAAACTTCTCTAACGCGGCTATCGTAATGCACAAGGCATCAATCAATGGTCGCTTCTAAGCAAAAGCGCATTCTAATAGCTTAATCCATGGACAGAACCATGCAGTCAAGCTCCTGAGGCTACACCATATTCTATATATACTTTGCATATACAGTGGTGTGCAAAAGTCTGGAACCACCTACGAATTTTGACATTTTTTCAACTTTATGACCTTTTACTGTAATTTTTTCATTACCCCACTATTTTTTTTGTGTTTTTCGTTATAAGGGATATATTTGGCTATTATAATCATCTTTTTAATATCAATTATTTCTGTTTTTGACAGAAGTATAAGTTCTGAAACATACTTAGTACAACTTTTGTAAATTTCACAAATCCTGCGTGAAACTGGATCAAGATGTTCCAATCAGCGCGCGTTATTTCTGACCAATCAGGAGGCAGTTTTCACCAGCCAATAACAGTCCAGGGTGTCTAGGTAAGACAGCAGCTATAAAATAGGCGCGCTCTTTTGGATTTCTTACACTTTCTGCATCGACCATGACGAAGAAGCGGTGCTTGGTGTTGGAGGATCGTGTTCGTGTGACAGTGTTGAGGGAGGAAAGCTTTTCATGCCGCCAGATTGCCAGCAAAGTCGGCTGCAGTCACAGCACCGTTGTAAAAATCCTGCAGAAGAAGAACACGACGGGTTCGGTGGTAGACAAGCCTCGGTCCGGGCGTCCACGTGTATCAACATCACGCCAGGACCGTGCTCCTCGACGCTTGTCATTGACCAACCGCAAGTTGACTTCGCCTCAGCTACTGCGTGAGTGGTCAGACACGTCTCACGTCAGTGCAAGTTCATCAACTGTTCGTCGTCGGTGCCTGAAAGTATTTGGGCTGCGGGGCTGCAAGGCACGCAACAAGCCACTGATGAGTGACGTACAAAGGAAGAAACGGATCGAGTGGGCGCGGAAACACTCAAGCTGGACAAGTGACAAGTGGGAGAAGGTGCTTTTCAGCGATGAAAGTACCTTCTGCTTGTTTGGCAATCAGGCCCACACCTACGTGAGGAGATTTCCTGGAGAGGAGTTCAAGCCTGAGTGCCTCAATGTCACTGTAAAGCATCCTCTGAAGATCATGGTCTGGGGCTGCATGGCTGCCAGTGGCGTGGGACGCTTGCACATCGTCAATGGAATGGTGAACGGGGCGAAGTACATCACAATACTGCAAAAGTGCATGTTGCCATCAGCGGAGCAGCTCTTTCCAGGCCGGTTCCTGTTCCAAGATGACAACGCACCTTGCCACCGAGCCAAACTGGTGATGAACTGGAAGCATCAGCACAAGATTGAGTCACTTGACTGGCCTGCGCAATCTCCAGACCTCAATCCCATCGAGAATCTGTGGCACAAGGTGGCATTGGAAATTTCAAAGAAGCGCCCAACTTCAAAGCGTGAGCTAATTTAATCGCTCATTACTGCCTGGAATCGAGTTGTCACGCATGATCACCTCGTCAAACTTGTGCACTCGATGCCGAAACGGTGCAGACAGGTGATCAAGAATAAAGGGTGGCCCACCAAATACTTATTCACCACGGTCACACAAAATGGCCTTTTTCAAGGCCACCTAAATGATTACGAAGGAATACAGACCACACGTGACCTGTTTTTAAAGCATACATGTACGTACTAATTATTTTACACTATTGCCTAGGGATGTACGTACACGTGTACAAATTAGGAGATTTACACGCTAAGCGATTAACATGGTAACTTCAACAAAAAAATTAGAAGATTAAGGCCAAACTAGGTCAAAAAGTTGATTATAATAGCCAAATATATCCCTTATAACGAAAAACACAAAAAAATTTAGTGGGGTAATGAAAAAATTACAGTAAAAGGTCATAAAGTTGAAAAAATGTCAAAATTCGTAGGTGGTTCCAGACTTTTGCACACCACTGTACAATATAGTCCAGATATAGGCCTACTATGTATATCCATACACTATATATATATATACACAGACAATGTATACTGACTGCGTATATTCAATGTTCCAGACGAATATTTTAAACTGTAATCGTTTAAATGTATATATATATGTGTGTGTGTATAGTTAAGTATATTTAGATATGTATATATGCATCTAAAAAATTAGTCTATCAGCATATGTATATGTATATATATATATATATCTGAAATTTAGATGTGTATATTAAATATATCCGTATTGATACTCCAAGCATGTATATAAATGCAAACACACACACACACCTACACGCACACACACATATACATATATATATATATATGAAACTGTTGATGTATGAGTGTTCTTGTGTACCCAACGGTTTCGATTAATCTACGCGAAGCGTTAAATCACACGAAATTGACTTGTGCTGTATACTTTCTGCACTGTTTTCGAAATGAATTGCATAAAAAATCGACAGACATACAGAGGCTGACTGTTAATCTACGCGAGCTTTATTATTAAAGCGATGGACGTCAGTCATGGCGCTCTATAATTGCAGCCAGCGAACCGCAGGTGCAGTGGTGTAGAAACTGGACTTTTCCAGAAGAACAGATCGGAAATTCTGCGGTATAGTCAAGAAGCGAGGGTTTCCGTTAAAGGAAATTAACTACCAAGTGGTAGAAGGTGGACAGAAATAAGAGAGTTTGCCATGGATTGGACGAAAGAGATGAAGGATTACGGGTTGGATGGAAGAGATGAATGGCTGTTGGTTGGAAGGAAGACACCACTTCTTAAATTTTAACGTGCTACGGAATTTGTCATATAAGCTGATGTTTATTGTTGCTCTTGACCTCCCCTGCCCCCCCCCCCCCCTCAGCTGAAAAAGCTATTGGCGCCTGCAGCTATTGCAATTGGTCAGAGGAGTAATATTTCCCAAGGTAAAACCCTAAAACTCGTTATTAATGCCCCTGTAGGCCTATTAAATGCATGTAGACCGGGAGGACTCATATGTATGGAGTCCTGCAGCTGGTCCTTGGCATCTGAAATTCACGATTCCTGGAGCCCATAGACAGAAATTAGCCAGGAGCAGGGAATTGCATTTTAAGCAGCAGACACGGGGTTTAGTCGAAGAGGTTCTTGGGAGCTCCGAATTCTCCATGTGCCCCAACTTCTTATCCATATATGTGTTAATAATGTACAGTTCACTGAAACTCCGAATTTAACAACACGCTAAACATGTATGTATGTATGTATGTATGCATGTATATATGTATGGTTGTATGCACATATGTATATAAACTTAAATTTCCTGAAGGCATATATTCTATGTACATTATATATGTATACATATATTCATGTTTATGTATATAACATACTGTACATACACTACGTTACATTCATATATCCCTGTGGATAATCCTGTATACAGCTAACAGTTCATATACAAATGATGGCGAAACATTAATCCATTGATATATACATCATGTATCCATGCATTTCTATATCGAAAGTGATATTTATCCAAAATAATATAGACAGTATATAGTTATATATTGAAAGTTATAGTACTACACACACACACACACACACATATATATATATATATATATAATAAATTCCTAGTAATACACATTCATGTGTGCATTTGTATCGAAAGTGTTATGTATCAGTTCATATTAATCGATAAATACCATATAAATAATGTATATATATATATATCGAGAGTGATATATCAAACCATGCATAGTAATGTGTATATATGGATATGCATTGGGATTTTGACGGTCAGTAGCCAACCGATTGCGGCACCGTATACCATCTACCGAAAATGACCTTTTACTTGACTGCCTTCAATCGTTTCGCACTGCAGTCGTCCGCTGGGCCGTCGCCATATCAATTATCCGCTCCGTAATTAGTGCGGTTAAAATGCCCAACATATCCGTCACCTTCATTCGGCCCATCCTCTCTTTGTTCCCTTCACCGATTAATACTACTGATATAAGGCGCATTAGACTATTTGTCTTCATAGATAAATATCGTATAGTAAATTTTGCAGAGGTTCGGTAACAGTCCCCAAAACCGGACCTACGTCAACTTTTCTGCAGGCACTTGGCATTTGAAACCCACGATTCCTGGCAAACACAAAGTTATCCAACAGTAACACAACATAGGCTACACAACAATCTTATAGCACCCAACTTGTCTCAAAATGGTGCGTATCTAGGCTTGTCTGCCCGGATATCCGTCTGCCTAACACTGAGTGCAAGTGTGCCTTATTTCTGTCTCATTGCACGTCAGCTTAGGCATTTGTATTTGTCGTGATTTGTGCGGTGAAATCTTATGACCGACGTCAGCCGCATCACCATTAAGGACTCTTGTTCATTCATTGTTCATAGTGCGCATTGGTTTCTAAGTAAATTATTTTTTAAATTTTATTTTAATCACTTGTTACGCGTGCGATGCCAGTATACATCTGAATCTGAGGCGCACTTGTTCAAAAGTTACCAGCTTGTTCTAGTAATTTTTCACCTTTATTTTCACTTGTAAGCAACATTGAATAATTTTAATTACCTTATATATATTTTATTTTGTAGTTGCTGATACGCAGGGTTGTATGGGAACAACAATATCAATACGCAACTACCACTGTATGCAGCAAGCAAATTGCCGAAAAAATGAGTGATCTTATTGTACCGGCATCAATAAACGGGGAATCTCCTTCAGCTTTGAGGCTTGGTATATTAACCGCAAAATAGCGGTCTCTTGCTCGTTTAAAAACAACATTTTTACGGTGTTGTCTTTGAGAATAGTTAAGCAAATGCGTATTCTGATTGTGTGCTTATTTATAAAAGGTTATTTCTAGTCTTTTGAACACACCGTCTTGGATTAACACAATCTTGGATACACATAATCTTTGGATTTTATTGTCTTCTGATTTTCGTGTAGTCTTTGGATATTTGATTAAATATCTTTGTATATTAAGCACAGGCTATGAATATTTGAAGTCTTTGGATTTTCATGTCTCTGATGTTTATGGTTTTTAGGGTTTTGAATTATACACGTACTTATATGTTTCAATATCTACCCATTTTGAGTTTTTATATACGTTTTGTATAAGTCATTGCAATGCAAACTTTCTAACGGTAAGTACACAATTATATCTATCCTTAATTGCAAACTTTGTTTATATGGTCATATTATGAAAGGAGTCCCTTTACAATTGCATTCGTGTCGACGACCTTTCCAACTTCCAATCGATCGGGCTTCGAATCGTCGACTTTTGCTTGATTTTTAGCGCAGCGTTAACTCGAGAAAAAACACACAGTCTTCGATTTTCGATGTATATTATAGAAATGAATGAACAGTTCAATCACAACAGTACATGAATCATCACAGTTTCTTAACGCACAAATGACTATATTCCTTCTCTCAGTGTTCACTCGTTGACTGTCTGACTCTCTTCTTTGGTCTCTTGCTCCATTTATATCCACTTTATATCCAGGTGGCTAAGACCGGTAGCTAAGGGGAACCTAAATATAGCTAAGAGCAGTTAAGTGTAAACTTAAGAATAGCCAAGGGCGGCTAAGCTTAGCTAATGATAGGTAGGTGTAGACAAGATAGGTAAAGGAATGTACCAACTGCTAAGGCGCGGAAAGCGATTATGTCGCAAACAAGGAAAAATCGCAAGTGTTGAAGAGAGCCATGAAGTCTCAAACAGAACGACGTGTGTATAATAACCTTTGCATGCGTACAATTCGAAATAATTAGTCTTGGGCGTATATTTGTAGTCTTTGGATACGTTGCGCGGTTCTTTATTTGTAGTGTTAAGTTATGCATATGTATAATTTAGTCTTTAGTTAAGTAGGCCTACTGATATTTCTTGCCTTTGGTATATTCACGCATAGAATTGCGTAGTCTTTGGATGTACGTCATTTTATGCGATGTTTCTCGTCGGCCGCCATTCTGTGCGAAGTGTGTAGATAGAGGCACAAAATGGCGTCAGCTGTAAGCGGCCGAAATCTTTCTCCATAATCTTTGGCCGAGATTTCAAAATAAGCCCTATCTCGTAATATTGGCGACACATATCAAGCAGCTTTCACAGCACGCATTTGGGACTCAAAATAAAACATCTGATCACCCATCATTTAACAGTGAACCTGCGTTTTATCTTAGGACCCAACAGTCTGACAACATGGTCGACTACCATTTTCTGTCTAGCTAAAATAGCCAGGAAGACCATTTTCTAATTTTAAAAGATATAATGTTAGGCTATCCAATGATTATGTACCAGCCATTTTTTAAACCACCAGGCCAGCAGACAGTTTTCCAGGCAACGTCATACATCGTTATCGCTTTATGAGCTAGGTAACCGAAATATTTAGACGAAAGCAATGTGCGATTAGCTATTGGTTAATAAAGAATATACTTACTTACTTAAATACAGTTAATTGCTGGATTCGCCATTTTCTTAGTAATAACGTTACCTTCGTAGTTAACGTGATCGCGATTTTTGAACTGGTTGCCTATAAGTCAGCGATGATAACGAACTGCAGTGAAGTCATTTTCTACGTCATAACACTATCCGTCGTCTGGCTACAACTGCAACGGACGTTATTTTCCACACGTGACAGTGCAGACGATGGCGTATAGATCACGACAGACGCCATTTTGAATTGGTTGGCTGCCAAAGAAATGATGATGGACTTAATTCTCTAGTACATAACGCTGCTATCGTAGATGGGATCTGCGGGACAAAGCGAATGAGTGCGGGTACTCTGTGGAATCGCGCCATCTTCTCTTCAATCTCGTCCCGACAATGAATGGGCGACACAATCAGGCAGACGACAGTGGCTGCAGCGAGGGTGCGATTTATGAGCAGATTCTACCGAAAGATGTGGTAAGTGTATTGCAGTGGGCATTAACATACTATGCTGTCGAAAGATGTAAATGTGCTGCGACGAGTCTTAACTCTTATATCGAGCTGTTGTATGTCGCACGAATCCGAGTAAGAAAGTCAAGTGAGTATGAGCAGTTTTTACTGAAATATGCGATAAGTGTATATATACTGATAGGCATTAATGTAAACTGATACATGTATCACATTAATGTGTTAGTGTACTGTATTGTGTGATGATGTATATTGCGATTCGATGAAAATAGTAAGATGCGTGTTATACATGATGATTAAGGTGTACTGCGGATGTATTTTCTTTTAACATACTGGATAAAGTGATAAGGGAAACGAGCTAGAAAACTGATTTCATGGTATAAGAATCTCATCTATCAAAAAAGGCTGAAAATGTTGCTCCAACAACATTTGAAAGTTAAAAGAGCCGGACGACCTGATTGACTCTAATAGGCTGCTTTGTTGAGTTCTATTATATAAGATAAGGTAAGGCAAGATAAGGTATAAGCTAATCACTCGTAGGCCCATATTAAACTCCTCTTTCAAACGGTGTATTTAGCCATTAAATAATTAAGGCGCTATATAAACGCTCAGATACATAACTCCAAGGTACGGCACGTTTTGTAATTAGAACAACCGGAAGTTGCCTACTTTTTTGTGTTACCGTTGTCTTTGACGTCAGTTCATCGTCACCAGAAGTAAGGGCGGCCGGCAGGGTCATGAGGTCACGCACGTTCAAGGGCACCTCGTGACTAGGCACAATGTCGACCCTGACCTTGGGACAGACGCCTCCCTTCTCGAGACGTCGACAGAGCTCTAGCTGTGCGCTGTTCAGTGCGAACCAGTTCCCGTCCTTTTCGACGATCTGGATCTTGAGATGATGTGCCTGGACCAGTCCTCGGGCAGAACTCATCAGTTCCGTAACGGTCCGATCCACATCCGATTCCACTAACTGGAAATCGGTTGAAGTCCTGGCGGAAGTTGAGTCCGCGTGAATGTAGTGGATCGAAGACGGGGCCATGTACTCGACCTTCGAACCGGAAGCCAATGTGCGCCGACTCATCGCTGGTACCCCTAGCTGGGAAATCTTCTTCGACGACGAATGAGACACTGACTTACTGGTTGACTTACTTTCTTTGCTGGTTCGTTTCTGCTTTGTGTCTTTTGCGACCTATTAATAGAAGGTCGTGCTTTAAAATACGGTCTAAATAAGGTCAAATAATATATAAATACGTTGTAAACGCGGTCTCATTAGGACCTAACTGCGTTCATATAAGGTCCGTTTGTTCCTCCGATGGCCTATCATATCCTAAAACTCCTCAACCGGGTTTCAGTCTGCACGAACCAACAACTCTGACCGAGATTAGTAATCTCATTTTTCGTCTCCTGTTAAAAATGTATCTTTGATGTTATTCTTACCGCTCTTCTGAAAGAATACTTCGATGTCTTGGGCCCATTCATCACATCCATTGTCAACTCCTGTCTTGCTTCCCTCCCTCCCCAATTTCGCTCATGTCATGGTTTACTCTCTTCTAAAAAAGCCACCTCTTTCTCCTGATGATCTTTCAAAATATCGCCCATCTCTTCTTTCAATTTATTTTTAAAATTCTGGAAAAAGTAGTTGCTAATTGCCAGAGCTATCATCTTTCTTCCATAGCATGTACTTCCTTTCCAATTCGCCTACCACAAATTCCTTTCCCCTAAAACTGCACCTCTTACCATTCACAATCACGTAACCAACCGCATGGATAAAGGAAAATTAACTGCTCTCATTCTCCTTGACTTTCCTGCTGCATTTGATACAGTTGATCATGAAATAAGCCTTCACCGTCTCGAATATTGGTTCGGTCTATTTAGGGTTCCGCTCTCAGTTGGTTTCACACCCTCGTACTCAATCAGTTCGTATAAATCAACTCACTTCTCCGCCTAAAGCACTGTAGTAATAGAGCTTGTTCATATTTGGCAGTGATGTAAATTTACCGGTAAAAATTGTGCAGTAAAGAATCCAGATTTTTTACCAATCGAAATGGTAAAATATGGTAGAAATGACAAAAAGTGATTTAAATGACGTAATCTCTTGTTTACATCCCACAAAGCTGTTTCTTTATGTCACAGTAAAAAAACTGAGTTGAACAGTAACTCTGCCCTATTATTCACTTGCTAAACAGTTTGTTTCCCATAATATATTCTTATTACAAAGCCTATGTTCGTCCACTGTCACAAATTGTAAGGAATGTTTTATCACAAGCAATTCACTTAACTCAGTTGCGGTGTTCCACAAAGTTCTGTACTGTGTCCGCTCCTGTTTACATTATATACCACTCCGCTTGGCTCGATACTTACTTATAATTGTACTGCCTACCATTTGTATGCTGATGACACCCAACTCCTCCTTTCATCTGATAGTTCCACTTCTAATTCTGCTTTCCAACTACATGCTTCTTTTTCTGACTAGGTGCAATCTTAGATGGCTAATAATAAACCTCTGAATCCTTCTAAATTTCTTCTCCTAGGTACAAACCAACAACTCCATAAATTTTACTACCTTACGTCTGCTCATTTTGGGTGGCTTACTTATTACTTATGCGCGAGCAGTTTGGACTCAGGTCATATGCAGATGAGCTTAATTTTACATAATGGATAATCGTAGAATCATATCTCTTTTGTCTCAAACTGTCTTAATCCAGTGAGCAATTGCATTGGTTTCCAGCAGACTTGACTATTGTAACTCACTTTTAATTTGGTTTCTTTGAGGGAGATTTGCACAAACTACAAATCGTTCAAACCTCTCTCGCCACAGCCATATCAGCACAGTAAGTCAATATTACATTCATTGCACTGGCTGCCCATTCAGCAAAGAATTCATTTCAAAATTTGTCTTGTAATTTAAAAAGTACTTAATTTTAATCAGGCGACGTATCTACGTTTTATGCTCACCGCTCACACTAACAGATATTGCATTCGAGCAATGGACACCGTGACTTGCTGTGCCCGTAATCGAACCAGTGTTGGACTCTCGGTAGCCGGTCCAAAGCTTTGGAATTCACTGCCCGGTCCAATTCGTTCTGTCAGTTCTTAGATGCCATTCAGGTCTAAACTAAAGACGCACCTCTTTCAACTTGTTACCCACAGTAGACTGTCTTCTAGTTTCTCTGACCCGTCGGAATTCGACCCGGCTTCTGTAACGTACGATTTTTTATTGCGATTTTCACTTGAAGAGACCATCGACTGATGCCTTGGGCATTATGATAACGGCGCTAAGAAGTCTTTAGAAGTCTTTGAATTAGATTAAAATCTGAATGCGATGTGAATAAGGTCCGAATAAGATCTTAATACGATCTATATAAGATCTAAATATGGTATAAATTAAATAGAAGGTCTTACGAAATAAATAAAATTGAATAATTCCTTAGTAGGGGAAGCTTACCTTCTCTGGGATGTAGGTCCAAACTCTGAAATAAGGTCCAAATACGGTCCAGCTAAGGTTCAAAGGTGGACGGCTATGTACATCGAAGGTCTCATAAGATGATATTCTTCTCTGAATATAAATCTTCGGCAGATTACAAGAATGGAGAGCGACGTACGCGATCGCTTAGAAGTCTTTTGTCATTTGTTAGTCTTTATCTCTGTGTGTCTCTGTATATGGTCGTCCCTGCGTCCGTCTGCTTACTTCTCTCGATCATCTGTGGTAGTTGGCCGAGTGCCTGTACTCTTGTATGTCTGGTATAAGCAGAAACTAACATTGTATGAATGCTTGCTCGACATGAGATGTTCTGGCAATGAAACACAGTCACTGTGGCCTATCAACTAAAAATCCTGAAAATGTTCAAATATAAACTAAACTACCAAAAAACAAATGTCATTAGAACGTTAGTAGGCATAAATTGTCTCGTAATGAAGAACCTTCATTGTGGCCTGTAGCCACACATTACTATGATCTACTGTGGTTATTAGACAAACTTCTCGGGCAACGTAGACTCTACAGCAATCGTTCTTTGGCTGCAGATAGTTTATATCCATCAGCGCTTTAGCCATTTTAGTGTCTACTCTTAGCAGGTATTACTCTATAATTTATCAACACGTGCCCTAAAGTAATGGGTCGTTTCTGTTTGACGACGCTTTGTCATAACGAAGATGATTAGCGTCGCCCTCCTCCTATAGCCAGACTTGGGACTGGCACAACCCGAACACGACAGTGGCGGAGTTTCCTCACCTTAAGCAGTAGTAGATCCAATGTTCAACGACATATTATGGCATCAAAAGCCGCTGATGTCGCTCAACTCCTTTATCCAGGCTCGGGACTGGCACTACCCAAGTACTGCAGTCGCGGAATTCTGTGTTAATAAGATACAACCCGCGCTCTTATAGGAAACTTCGTCTTTAAACGATGTATAAACTAATCAGAAATTATTTCTGTATAAGACGCGGAGAACACGACCCTTAGCGGCCTAACCAATCTAAAGACCGATGTTAGCAGACTTTGCACTGTCTACCTGCAAACGTACTGTCTGTAGTAGTAGCTTAATAACAGGCGGAAGACGCGACTCTACAGCTTCCTATAGCCACACTAGAGTCCACCAATGTCAGCAGACAGTCGTCTTCGTAAGCTGAGGCTTCCCGGTCGCCCTGGGATTTGGGTCCACGGAGCCGCCAGTGTCCCCGAGATGCGAGGCATAATAGACCGCGCTCGCTCGCCGCAGATGTCTCGGCTGCTGCGGCTGCTGAGGAAGCATCGGCTGAAGAAGCATAGCTAGGCAGTGGGGGAGGGGCTGCAGAGACTGAGGTGGCTGGTTGCTGGGTGACGCCTGTCATCGCCCGATAGAGGGAGGCAGCGGACGAAAGGACTGCGAGAGGGATTAACAGACAGACGGACGGATGCACGGACGGACAGACAAAACCACTACAAACACTCAGACACAGACAAGCACACAGAGAGATCGACAGACAGCTTAAGCATCACACAAAACGGTCTTCTTTATTGAACCGGTGGGCTACACCGTACTTGCCTCAGAGTATGTACCTCTTGCGACTGGTATTCTTTATCACATCGTAGGTATTTCATTCGCATTACTCAGGTTCCCAAGTGAACTGTGATGCATCAATGAACTGACGCTGAGCAAATGGAAGCGCTCGTTGAAACTCTTCCTGCCTTCCCGTTCACTCAAAGACGCGCCCATGATCGCAGCAAATGTGTGCCATGGGTATATATATATATATATATATATATATATATATATATATATATATATATATATATATATATATATATATATATATATATATATATATATATATATATATATATATATATATATATATATATATATATATATATATATATATATATATATATATATATATATATATATATATATATATATATATATATATATATATATATATATATATATTATATATATTATATATATATAAGTAAAGTTAGGTAAAGTAATATAATGTAGCGTAAGGTAAGGTAATATTGTAACGCAAAATAATGCAATATAAGAAAAAATTCTATTTCTTTCGTTTAATTTCTCAGAATTCTACAACTTCACTAATCCTCAATCAATCCTCCCCATTTTGCACACTATGAGCATCTGCATATTATTCTCTTTTATAGCTATCTGAGCATTGTTTTGCTAGCGTAGAGTGCCCCTCTGATTAGGTTCTCTTGAAGCGCCTGTGAATAAGCTGGTCCCCGCAGCGCGGCTTTCGTTGGGCGCCGTAGAAATCTCGTAATTACGATTACGATTACCATTACGACGCTAAACAAATCGTCAATCGAAAGGTCGGAAGTTCAAATTCCCGCGAGAGCAGAATTTTTTCGAGATTTTGGCATACATACATACGTATATACATGCTTACTAACTTACTTACTTATTTACTTAATTAATTAATTACATGTACACAGGTCAGTGATCGAAATGTGAATGATTCTTACCATACGGAATGCAGTTTTACCGTTCGCGTCGCTTTCTGCGCAGTAAATTTGTCAATTTTTAAACAACGTCATAAAATATTCAGCAGCGTCTCAGCAAAAGAAGGAATTCACTTCGGCGAGTTTCATGTTGCGGCTCTGTCCCCAATCGACCCATTAGTGGGACAGTCGACATCTTGCATAGTGCACTGGTCCAAAAAGCCGTCCCAGTAACTCGGAACAGGGTAGTTAGACTTCTCGCTCCTCGTAGGCCCTGTACCTGACTACCCTCTTATGGCTAAAATTATGCTAACTTCGTTATGATGTCAAACACCATCAACGGAGGACGGCCAATATCTCTGCTTTGAAGAGAAGGTGCATCATTGAACAGTACCGTCTCTGGGGCATATGTGGTGAAAGGGACGTCGGAACTTGATTTAGGCCAACGGCGTAAATTTAAGGCGCCCTTAGTTAAACTCAGCGCTATACTCCACGCTAGGGAAACCAAGCGAATTCAAGTGAAATCTTACACACAAAAGCAATAAATTCGTGCGGAAAACAACAGCCGTCGGGCATCCCAGACCATAGGTTGCACACTGAGCAGATACAGTGGTTGAATAAAGCGCGTCGCGCCGTGCGTTGCACTAAATGTAGAGCGGCGACGCGTGGCTATGCATGTACACAAGACAAGTCATATTGTTTAGTCAGTGATATACACAGTGCATTCGTGTGCTTGGGGCGAATTACAAAATAAATATTCGGACAACAGGGCGTTTGGAAAATGGTCCAATCAATGCGCTACCGAGTCACAGAACTTTAGGCCAAATAATGGAATTCTATACGGGTACGAAGTGCTAACGACTTCATCTAACCTAATCTAATGACTTCTGTAGCGCAGTTAAAATAAATTACAAAGCCTCAGTTAATGGTCGCTTGAAGTGAAACCCTAGTCATAAATTGTACTCCATGCTCTACGTTAGTTATTTTTCAACAGCCTCTGCCCAAAGAACCGGTCCTTAAGCCAAACCCGAGACGCAGATGCAGCTGAGAAGTTAGCCTGACGCTATTCGTTTATATTTATTTCAGTGCTTGAGTGCGGGTGGCTAGTCGGCTCCCTCGCGGTCCAAATGTCCCAGTGACTGTAAACCCGAAAAGATTTTGCAGAATTCGCCAGGGGGAGCCACTGCATTTAAAATCGTTCAATTTGCACTTACATGTTGCTCAAAGATCTTTGGTAATTTGAATTTCTGATTTGGCCTAAGTCATGTGGAGTCATATGGGGAGCATAAGCAGGCCATGCCAGATAAGCTTTACGACGAATATTTTGCCTAATTCTTAATCATGCCTACATCGTAGACCTGCATCAGCCTTAGATGGCAAAAAGTTTAGATTTTAGCCTTATATATATACACGCACAGTCCAATATATATATATATATACATATATATATATTTTTATATATAAGGCTAATGTGCGTTAACTGTTGTGCTCTGGTCTATTTAGTGCAGTTAGATCGTCGCTCGGTCTGTCGTATCTTTAAATGATGCGCATGCATTAAAACAAGATCTACATATCGCAATCTCGGGAATGAAAATTAATTTCTTGTAACCGCATCTCAGCTGCGGTCAACATGTAGCTCCAAATTTCTGTAGTTCGTGCGCATGAAAACGAGAAACGGCGTTGCCTAAATTTTATTAGATGTAAAATCATACAGAGAGAGACAGACAGAGAGAAACAGAGAAAGGCAAAGCATGAGTTTTGGACGCGAGATTTGTCATAAGACCCCTCTGCCCCTGCAGGAACCACGAGAACGACTGGTGTCTCAGATTATTGGCTGCAGCGTGAGAGTTACGAGATGTAGAATGGTGGTGACAAGAAATCCCGTCGTATAAAAGCCACATAGAAAGGGAACGACTATTGCCGGTAAAGGAACGAACCCAGGGCCGAGAAAAGGCCAATCCTCAGGACGCTGCCCACCCGATGACCGCGGAAAAGGCAAAGTCGAATCCGAGACAGAGCTATACCGTGTTGACTCCCTTATTAAGGAATCGCGGCCAATACTAAATCTTTCTTGGGGTGAACGGACCCTATGGGCAGAGAAGATACTGAAAGGCCATTTTACGACGTCCGAAGTAGAAGGGTAAGTGAGGCGGGTGGATCTGAGCGTAGGCCTTAGGGCTGCCAGTTTTTCATTCTGCCAATCCGGGACGCCGGCTTGGTCACTCGATATGCGAGTACCAATTTACCCTGTCCACATTACAGTATGTAACTAATGTTGCGTCAGCCTAAAGTAGGATCTAATGCAAATAGTCGTTAAAAATTACAGTCAAATGATTTGACTAAAATATCAAAAGACAAGTGGCCTATATTTAAAAATTGAATCAACTTCAAGTGCAAAACGTTTATTAAATTCCAGGAACCTACCAGACTTATTTACGGCCCGCTGTTCGAGTTTAGCGTGCGAAAGAAAGAACGTTTGGCGAATTGGATATTTACACCAAGTTCCGGGACAATTTGGGATCAATCCGGGACACGGGACGCACACGGCCGATTCCGGGACTGTCCAGTCGTACATGGGATGGTTGACAGCCCTAGTAGGCCTAGAACTAAACCGAAGTTGACCCCGCCCTGCGAAGTTACATCCGGACCTAGAACGCCAAATAGGGGCCTATGTAAGTATGCGAGCATACATAGGGCCTATATGTATTTATGCATACATATATGAGTATGTGTATGTCTGTGAATATTGTAATTGTAATTGTAAATTTATACAGAATCACTACAAGAGAAACTAATCAGAGGCGCTGACTCTACTAGCGCTAACCATGTATAATGTCATTAAGAACAAAAAGTTTAGACTTATTAATTGGCTAGTAGTGCTCAGTTACTATTAGTCACAAATGACCTAGTTAGCTACATCAGTAGCCTAAATGAGTACGCCAGGGAGCCTCTATGCGTGAGGATCCCCGGTTCGCGTCCTGATCGTGGCTTATTTAAGAGATTTAAATCTCGAGCTAGCACGGTCTGTGCATGGGGACCTTAAACGACGTGGCGCCCATTCAGACGGGCAGCGGTGGTGAAGGATTTCACTCGATAAATTCATTGCCAAATGAGCAGGGTCGAGGCTATACCGTCGCTATATAAGGTCTTTACATTTACAGTTTCATTTCTGCAAGGTCGCACAGCCCAGCCAACGGATTCCCTGCCAGAGTTGACAGATGACGTCATGCTCAGAGTTCCTCGGTCTCGTTGAATCGAAGATGAGGAACGACGGCAAGTGATGTGGTCTGTTGCCCGGATGACATGATTGCCTCACCGTTTAACGGTCCCTCGCAGTCTGTATTTAAGTCCGGACATTTCTATGTTCGTTGCTATTTAGGCCTAATATGTGAAGTAAGCCCTGATGTTTTCAGTTTCGAAATAAAGTGCATATAATTTGCATAAATTATTTTAGGGGCCTAATATGTTTTCCTTTTTGGGCTATAATGAGGGATTATACTGATATTAGCTCACTTATTATCTAGGTGTGTTCAGCTGAATCCATATTTGTAACTACTAAAATACTATAGTAGGCCCATAGGCTCTGTAATGTTAAAATAAATGAAAGTTGTTAAATCACGGAGTCTTTATTTTGCAGATGAAAAGTCAGCTGATAGAGAAATAACACAGAATATCCGCCTAATGTTGGACATCTTGTCGCCAAAGAATTTGATGAAACGCCAGCCAGATGGCGAGGTCCTAGGTCTTGGGTAGAGTGCAATTTCCTATGGAGTAACTTATTGAGAGCCTTCCATAGGGATTTCTGGCAAGATGAGTTTTCTGAAATTTTGTTTGCAAGATAGGAGGATTTGGTCTTGGATATTAAGTTATGAGCAATTTTACACTGTTCTTTGAAATTCACATGATTGAAGGGACGTCATAAGCGGTGCCAAGCGCGGTGAAGGTGCCTACGTCGACGTCGAGCTTCAGCAATTTCAGGGTTAAACCAAGGCTATATATGGATCACGAAGGACGACTTTTTTGGATTTAAGAGGAATACTCTTCTAAAGCAGTTAAGTTAGAACAGATTGGTGTTGGTAAGAGAAGGCATCCGCATATAGGTTTGAGTCAGAAGAAAAAAGTGAGGAGCAGATGTGCTGTATAACGGAAGTTGTGTAGGCCTTCATAGGAGTTATTCATTAGTGACGTACTGTATTTTAGAATGGCAAGAGTAACTTGTCAGAAACGACAGATTTTTTGAACAAGTTCTGCGTAATGGTGCGATATTATACAAATAACTGAAACATTACTAAATTTCCTTTACGTTTGAATACAGGAAATCGTAATCTCGAGATTTCTACAGCGCTGAATGAAAGCTAAGTCGCCGGAACCAGTTTATTCACAGGAAAAGTACTAAGCTTACAAAACTTAACACTTCCAGTCTGTTTATGGCTCGTGCTATTTTCTGTTCCCCGGCTTCAATGTGCACTTATGAACATTTTAAGGAGGGCATTGTCAAATTACAGTTATGTAATGTAAATTTTATTTATTTACGTTTGAGCAATATTTTTGGGGCTAAAATGTCGGCGAGCTTAGCGGGTTGTCTTCGAAGCGTTTGGCAACAGTGACTAAGTCGAGATTTTTGTCAACAATAAGTGTTTGTTTTAATTTTGTACATCTGTTCCTTTACATTTGTTTCCACAGGACGAAAAAAATATTAATCGCGTATGTTTTGTTGTTACGTGCTGAGTTAGTACGAGTAACAGTGTCGATTAAAGCCGAATAGAAACGCTTTCGCCTTGTCGATCCTCGCGATTCCATACTTCCCGTACCGGTTTCTTCATACGGGACATTAAAAGCCCCTACCGAACTTTAAAAACCCTCTACCGATCATTATTTAAATATTTAATATGCGATTTAAACATTTAATAATTTAATTTACGATACCAATGCCAGTTTTATATATTGTTTGAGAGGTTTTCAAAGAGTAATAAATGCCCTGATATATACGCGCATATATGCATACACGAATACATCAGAGAGCTTGGAGAAGTAAAACTAGCTATTAACTTTGTTTTCTGTGTCTGTTTCTTTAGGTTGGCACTACCACGATTTCCAAGAGAATTATCGTATTCAAAGTACAGCGTAAAGTTTTTGTCAACTGAGTTGCGGGCTGTTGGTTCGCAGGCTTTGGTTTCATCACGTAATTTTTGTCAGGTGTGCGGTTTTCACAGATTGAAGTCTCATATCTTCGGTTGATTGTGTTTGACATTATAACACAGCATAAGTTTAGCAAACTGATTAGCCTTAAGAGGGTAATCAGGTATAGGGTACGATTAAGGAATGGGTTTCAAGACAGAAAAAGCACTGTGTTAAAATGTCGTAAGAAAAAAGCTGTTGGTCTTTCCCACTATGACAGAACTTCATTGTTGTCATCATCATCGTCTCTGAACCCAAGTCAAGAATGCTTATAAATGCTGTGCATACACACCAGATGCAAACTGCCCACCCAGAAAGGACAAAGTGAGATATCCATTAAATGCAGCTGTAAAATGAGAGTACCTATAAAAGCAAACCAAAGTCAGGCATAATAATTAATATTCGAGGCCATCTAAGCTATGGTTTGCTTATGTGTTTATGTTTTAATGCACTTAATATGGCACCTTTTTAAGACCACGCAAAGTACTGCACATGACAGTGTAATTGGTCTAAAGAAGTACATTTTAGAGCAGTTTGAAAATGCATGTTGAACAAGGTCAAATGCTACAGTACTTGTTTGTCATGGGAGACAGTCAAAGAGGAAGGGTCAACACAGGAGACGGCACAATGCGCTTGAGTTGATGGGAGGAAGTGTGGTACCAGCATATCCCCATGGGATATAGAGCGCCACAATCGCCAACATGGTTGACTCTGTACTGTGCTTCCTGAAGTATGCTAGTGCAGCGCTCACAGGAGAAGCCTGTCTCAGCAGGAGAATCTTGAATTTATTGTGTTTGATAACAGGAAGCCAATGCAATGTTTCTTGCATGTATTCTGAAACATGCGAAAATTTAAGATTTCAGGCAGCACAGCTGAGAATGGACTGGGTCTGACTATTGATTATATGGCTGATGTCATCTTTAAAACATTTGCTTGTTATCTTTCTGTAGATAGTTCCCATTCAACACTGTCTGCATGGGTCCGAGGCCAAAAACCGCTCAACCAACCAGTGAATTGTTAGATGACGACGAGGCATACCGAATGAAGCGCAGCCGAAACAATATGGCTGTGAAGAAGAGCCGTGCCAAGAGTCGCCAGAAAGCAAAGGAAACTAGCGAAAAGATTTCACAGCTTCGCGAGGAAAACTCTGAACTCGAAGAGCAGGTTGATAACCTGACAAATGAATTGAACCATCTCAAAAAAACACTTCTTGCGCATGTTGGTGTGCGCAGAAGTCCGCAAAATGCGGACGTGGCGCCGCAGCCTCCGACTTTTGCGTTGAATGCCGAATCAAAACTTGCACTTGCTGATCCGCAAACGGTTAGCCGAGATCATGAATATGCGGGGCAGAAGTCAACTTCACAAAGTCTGTTGACTCTTTGAGCATTTGTTGGAACATTTGTGAGCTTGAAATCACAGCAGCTGAAAATTCGTGTAGTTTTGCAGCAGATTTGTTGGTTTTGTTTCTGACAGCATCATCTCTCTCAATCTGTTTTTTAATCCTACATATAATAATAATGTTAATAAACAATGATTATTATTCATAAATAATTAATAATAAATTATGATAATAAATAAGTGATAATAAATACAGATCACAAGTAATATTAATAATACAAAATAATGATGTTGCTTATGCCTTAGTTCATCCCCTACTAAAGAAGCCTTTTCTTGACCCTGGCTATCTCTAATTATAGGTCCATCGTAACTAATTTATTTTAGAAAATTCTTGAACGGGTAATTCTCAAGCATATGCAAACTCGTATATCTTCGGACTCGTTAATTTCCCCCTTTCAGTCAGCATATCGTAGGTTTCATTCGACGGAATCTGTGCTTCCTGCTGTTCATTATGACATTATGTGCTGTATGGACATGGTCAGGGCGACAGCACTTGTTCTTCTGGACATGTCTGCTAGTATTGACACTATAGATCATTCACTTCTTTTGCATCGCTGCCAACATTGGTTTGGGGTTTCTGGTTCTGCACTGAATTGGTTTGTTACACATCTCCATTCAAGAACCCTGTCAGTATACTTAAATGGCAATTTATTCGTCTAATGCTTTGCTAACATATGATGCCGCACAGGATTCGGTGCTTAGCCCTCTTGTTAACACTGTACACTACATTATAAAGTATGCTACTTGGCAATCATTCACTGGGATACCATTTCTGTGCAGAGCATAATCAGATTTATATTTCGTTTGACAGCTTGTCTTGTCATTCATCTGTGCAGCTGTTGTCCACTGCCCTTGAGGAGGTACAGTCTTGGATGGTGGCTAATAAATTCCTCAGCCCATTAAAATACTAAATTTCTGCTGTAGGGCACTCCACAGCAGCTCAAGAACTTTTAATGGCTTAAATCTTTAAAACTAGGCAATTCACTTGTATATTTGGCCAATTCAGTTTGCAACTTGGGCATTCGCTTTAACCAGACTACGTCCCTCTTGACTATGTGAAGAGTATTTGCAAATCGTCATACATGCATATTCGTGACATGGACAGAATTAGGCGTTACGTCCCCAAGTCGTTTAGGATATCTCTGGTGAATGCATTGGTCTCCAGTCGCCTAGGTTACTGTAACTCGCTTCTTCTTACAGGTATCATAAAGTGAAATTTGCAGAAACTCCAGAGTTCAGAACTCTTAAGCTAGAGCCATAACTAATACATCAAAGTATGAGCATATAACCCCTGTAATTAAATCATTGCATTGTTTTCCTTTTCAGCACAGAATCTGCTTCAAATTGGGGCTTTTGGTTTTTGAAACATTGAACTGTAGCCAACCACAGTATTTAAAATCACTCCCTATTCCTCAGTCTTATCACTATTCAACTACGTCATCTGATTGCCTTTCTCTAGAACAAGCTTTTTGGTTGCTGGACTTCTGTCCCTCTATCTGTTTGTTCTGCTCAGTCAGTTGTGACATTTCATTCTCAGCTCAAGACTTAACCTTTTATAAACTGCTTTTCCACCGTATCTTTGTGAACTGGCCTTCTAGACATTGAGTTGAATGCGGTTTGGTTTTGGTGTGTCATCGGTCGATGCCTTGTCATTATTCACCAGCACTACAGAAGTTACTAATTAGTAATAATAATGCGATCAATTTCTGTGATTCGTTCAAGGAACTAGACGTCTGCAAATACTAGCCATTCCAAATATCTATATACTCTCCCTTGCATATGGTTTTTCACTCTGGATTTTATCCTTTGGGTTAGAAGAAAATTGAAAAATGATAATAAAAAGGGGAATAAATAATATTAATAACTAATAAGCCCAGAAATATTTGGATATTTTTGGCAATTAGTTATTTTGAATTTATTTTGAAACATTGAAAATTTGAATTTCCATTATGTGGGGTAGAATAAAAAGTTTTTTATTTTATTTATTTTTGTGCCACATTTTTTATTTTGCCCTGTGGATGGCTAAACAGACATAAGTCTTGGGCGGCAGCTTGATGCCATGGATACGACACTGGCAAGCAGAGCTTTTTAAGCAAGATCAAGCACAATCGTAATTCCAAAATTTCTACAGCCCCCAACGAAAGCCACGTCGTGGGGACCAGCTTATTCACAGGCGCTCAGTCAAAACAAAATCGATAGGCAAAAGGGTTCGGATCCAGGTCAAGATCCAAAAGTCAGATGGAGAGACAGCGTGGCAGGTTAGGGGGATGGTGTTTGGGGTTGGAGAGGACAGAGAGATTAGAGGAAGAAGGCACAATAGCAGCAATCCTATGATAACTTATAAACTTGGAACAGTCGGGCAACCTCTACTAACAAAACAACAAGGATTTGTAGATTTAACTTAAGTTTAAACTCCTGAGGTAGAGTTAAAAGGCAAATGGAAAGGAGCAGGGCCAGCCTTTGGTATAGCCAGAGCAGGCAGTTGCCTGGAGTGCCACAATTTAGAGCTACCATTTTCCTCAAAAAGTTATTTTATGTTTTTATGTTATTCAATCATTCTTTCAATGATTTTTCGTTTGAATTCATTGATTTTTCATTTGAATTCAAATAGTTTCTTAATCGCGATCTGGCCATGACATAGGGCTATTTAATCACTAATAAAATTGTGAGTGAAGGACTTGCTCAAGGTCCCTATGCAGTAACTGCCTACCACGTTTAAACAGCATGTCTAGCGAATCGCGAGACGAATAAGAACAGGCGGCAGGTGTTGCATTCGGCCAGTGCCGGTGTTAGATGTCTGGTCAAGGCTGTGAGGCGGCCTGACTGGGCGATTGCTGGAGATGAATCCGATGCAAGAGCGGCCAGGTTCCGTGTACATCGGGGCTGGTCTCCGTCGGCGCCCGGATCTGCAGCCTCGGGCTGTCCGTCTGGTAAATTAATGAGTCAACATGTGTACCAACGCACCGATCTGAAGTTGGCCCAAGGGTGCACTATCGTACGCAGGCGGCAGGCGGCAGGCTTAGTAGTTGGCCACATGTGTACGTTGTACGCTTCAAGTTATCGTTTATAGGCATCTTCTACACACTGATGGAACAAAACTGTGTGACACGAGAAAAACGAATAAAAGCACGTCCACCACGGTAAAACACGCGAGTGCCTGCGGGAAATACGCTAGTTATTCATATCTTTTCTATTTTGTTTTTGCAGACGTTGTTTTGGCTAATTTGATTCTTTTTCGAATATAGTTTAATCTTTAGTTTTAAATAGAGTTCTCTTAATTTGTGAAAAGCTTAAATTATGATCGTAATATCGAGAACTGTACAGCTTGTATAGTTTAGATCTTATGATAATAAAAGTAAAATAATAAGAAATAATCCCCAAACCCACGAAGCGTCAGAAATTTTCGGAAGCACAATCTTGTAAGAAAAAATTGCAAGCAGATGTTCGTATCAAAAAGCATAAGGTTTGATAAAAAGCTTACTCCTAGAAAAATTGTTAAATATATCACTTTCCATTATCGATAGAAACTATTCAAAATGATTTCTATGATTACATTAACAAACAATTTAGGAACAGGTCTATTTTGAGCAGATCTTATTGTTCTGCAAGAGTTGAGAAGTAATAAGTCAGGTATCGGTCCTCAGTTTTAAGGTGTTTTGGCTAGCGTAATTAAAAACAAAAAATGCTTGCAATTAGGTGAGGTCGGGGGCCCCAAAATGTATACTTTGCCTGGAGCGTCATTGAGGCTAAGGCCTGCCCTGGAAAAGGGCCTATATAAATAACCAGATAGACCTACTAAATAATGGTGCTATATGAATGAACGATGCATGCGACGTCACCCAAATAAGATTGGACTATATTGCACATCATAATGAAATAAGTCTTTGAATACAGTAGAAAACATGTAGCACGAAATATTGGTTAACACGAAAAGGATGCTTAGTCCATTCCAGCAGTACGGCCCAATCTGTTGCGAGATCGCAAGGCGGACTGATTACCAATAGTAGAAAGATGAGGTTGTGCGAAAATCGGGGAACGACATGTTTGCAATTCCGAGAGCGAGTCAAATACACAGGTTTAAATGAAAGAAAGAGGTAACGCTACAGAATTTACCTCACCGGCGCTGTTAAGGAAACGAATATGCCCAAAGAGACGAAACCAAACTGGTCAGTGAGCTTCCGGGAAATTCACAATCATAACGTTTGCTGTCCGATTCAGAAGCCGGCATAATGGATACGATTTGCGAGGTCGTGTGGCGGACTGATTCTAGGTAGCAAAACGAGGTTATGCAAGACTCGACGAAGGACACGCTTGCAGTATGCGTACTGCACGTCGAATTTAAACGGTGGGAAGAGATAATGGGAAGATCTAGCAGGTCAGTGTTCCAAGATGAAGACTAAGAGTCCACACTCAATCCATGACAATATAATAGGAAAGATTAAATCGGACCAAGACAATAACCGATAGGCCTGCGTGAAAGTTTGGACCGGGTTATCCAGGTAGATATATAATCTTCACCAGAAGTCGACACGGTCGATTCCGACTCCATATGTGCCTTTCTGACCTACAGTTGGGGGAACTGACTGAACTGCGAGGTCGGGATCCCGGGACGTAAGTCTGTGCTAGCGCGGCAAAGGTTAAAGGACCTTCAATGTCAGAGTTCGATAGAGACCCTACCAGTATCATAAGAAGCTGAATTTAATAATTGCGTCGGTGTGGAATTGCCAACACAGAGTCCCGGTACGAGAACTTACTCTGCAAGTTGTGGTGCATGACAATACACGGAAATGGAGCGAGAGACGTGTGATAGTGTAGGATGCACATGAGCCTAGGGCGGAAAGACTTCCTCTTCCCAAAAACTAATAGAATATCTGATGTCTCACATTATTGGCGATAGTACCACAGTTACGAGATGCAGAATGATGGTGAACAGATAGCCCGCATTTACGTAGACATACGAAAAGGGAACGACCATCGCTGACGAAGGAACGAAACCGGTTCTGAGAAAAGACCATACTCATGAGGTTGCCCATCCGATGACAGCGGAAGAGGCAGCGTCGGATCCTGAGTAGACCTTTACAGCGTTGCCACTGTTAAGGAAGCGGCCAATTCTGAACCTTCCTTGGGGAGAGCAGACACAATGGGCAGAAATAGTACGAAACGGCCAGTCTATGTTTAAATTCAAAAGGGCAGTGATGCAGATGGCTCTGGGCGTCGCTCTGGGTTGGATTCACACCCGCCCCGCGAAGTTATGTACACACCGCGACCGCCACAATATCATTCAAGTTTGCATCTTCAGCGTCAAATTTTTTTTCAAACACTCACTGAATTAATGAATTTCTGTAGAATTGTATTTTGATGGTTATAATTAGTTTCCTCCATAAGCGCATTCGCTGTAGGCGATTTATAATTTTATATTTGAAGCCTACACACAATTTACACTACCTCAGAACTGTGTAATCCGAGTGCAGCAAGCATTTGTAAGTTCTAAAATTTGACTTTAAAAGAATTTCAATAAATAATGAATAACTCGTCCACATAAACGAAAAAGTAAGCTGCTTTTGATGGTTATTAGTTAATAAGAAAAAGTTGTTCTATATCGTAGCTTTGGTTGCCCTATAATTTAGCGCTTCTAACCTAGTTCCGAACCTGACCCATATCTGGCCAATTGCTGGTTTTATCCAGGTGGCGAAGCGCCGACGGCCGATATAGAAGCGTGGTTGGCTGTCAAGATTGCAGCATAACTGGTAGTTCCAATGACCTAGTTTTTAACTCGACCTATATCTGGCAAATGGTGATTATCATTGGGGTCAGAGAGACCGAGAGCACAGCGTGATTGGATGTTGCTATTCACCATCCGAAGGCGATTTTGCACTTGTTAACTTCGCGATTTAATGAAAAATTAATTTTCTGTTATCGTTATTTAATTTAAAATAGCACGAAAAGCCAGAAATCTTTTCGTACAACATAGGTTTGCTATTACGGAATTTAATATATTTTTCTCTTCTTATTCTGCGGGCGCAAATATCGGCATGGGGTGCATACGGCTTAAAGGGTCTTTACAAGCCTATTGATAAGAATTCTCGTTCATTAAAGCAGTTACCACTCAAGTAAGATACCTGTTTCATGTTTACACCACACGTCGTTGATTTTGGTAGAAATAAATTCAGCAGACCGCCATTCACACTTAAGTAGAAAGATAAAACGTGGCTTGTGATGTTACTAGTAGCAAGTAAGTAAGGAAGTGAAGAAGTTAGTGAGTATGTACACTAGCGTTAGCGATGATCACGTTGAGAATCGTATTTTGGATGAGGACATTCAGTATTGTTAGTTTGAATATATTATTTGGGCGTTTATCATCTCAAGGACAATTTTATACAGTGTGGGTCCTTAAAAACTTTGTAGTTATTTTGATTACCGTAGTATTGTTGGCAGTTTTCTTGAATATTATTACAAATAATTATTGCTGCTTATATAACTCTCATGGTATCATTATTCCATTGTTGTTACCTTTATGATGACATATAACAGATCTTTCAAACCTCACAACCGCGCCTCGTATTACAAGTTTTGGTGTAGGCACATAAGAAATGAGGGTTATATATTGTTTTATGCGATTACTGGTATCGTTTGAGCATCCCAAATTCATTGCATTTATGAAGAACACAGTGTGACTGGGGAAGAGTCTGAAGTGTTTCTGTTAGATGTTTCCGATCAACGAGCAGCTACATACAAGAACTCATTCGTCAGCACATTCATCGGGAACGCTTATGATCTCTGATGGACGGGTGGCACACGTGATTATTGGTTAAATAATATGGGATGCTATAATGATAAATTACCAAAATGAGCAATTACCTTATGTTACCTCGTGCTGTCACCGAAATCTCCAAACATCATCATATCACTCCTGTTCTCAAATCACTTCAATGGCTTAAAATACCTGAACGAATAGAGTACAAACTCCTATCTCTTAACTGCAACATTTTTAAATCCTTCCAACCATCCTATCTTCGTTAGTTATTTACATTACGACCATTCCATTCACCCCTCTTTTCTTCTGCCCTAACACCTCTCTGCCCTCCAGTTATCTCATCCTTAAAATTTGGAAATTGCTTCATAACCATAGCTGCTGCACCCTGTGGAATAAACTGCTGCTGCCAGAATTACGACAGTTGTCTGAGCCATTGTGCGAACTCGCCAACAATTCACCCCTTGCAATCTCTGCACAGGTCTTTCACTCAAAACTAAAAACACTCCCCTTCCACAAATTTTATCCTGATTCCCCTTCTTGTCCTTAGCTATCTTGCCACTCCAATTCCAAACACCATCCACCATAGCCACCTGACTTCCTGCTTCCCTGACTTATGGATCTTGATCTGGGACCATTTCTGATCCTCCTGCCTAGTGATTTTGTTTTGACTGAGCTCCTGTGAATAAGCTGATTCTCATGACTTAGTTTCGTTGGGTGCTGTAGAAATCTTGAGTTTTACCTTACCTTATGTTACCTTACCTTATGCTACTTTACATAACATTACGCTGCCTTGTGCAGTATTTTGGAAAAGCCCTTACTTAGGGTGCATACTGTGCACTTATCGAGTGTTCTTAGAGCAAATTCTGAGCACTATATAACACAGGATGAGTTTCTTGGGATTCCCGTTAGGATAAGGTCAGACTTGAAAGGTGAAGTTCTCAGTTTTCTCACACCTCATTGAGCTCATGTCCTTGTGGGCTTTCATCTTTATTCTGCCTTAACATCTTATCTTTTGACTGTTATTTTCTTAATAAGACTGATACCGCTGTTACATTTACTAAGACTTACCTGCCTTTTTTACCTTTAATATGACTTACCTGGGTTGTCTTTAAAGTGACTTACCTTTATTACCTCTAATTTGACTTACCATTGTTACCCACATTTTATTGATGTCCTGCTTACATTACCTGTCCCCACCTTTAGGTTGTTTCTTACCTTACCAAGAGATCCTTCAAGACAGCATTTGACATCATATTCAGAACTACGCGTCTCATGAGCATTTATAAAAGTGGGAACAGCTGTCCGATCTCTTTCCTGTTCAACATTTCAGGAAATATTTTCTGCCCTTCTCAAGACATTCCTCTTTAGAGACTATTAGGTAGCCGTACTGCAGCGCCTTTGTAAGTTACTTAAAGGGCACTGTACAATTTTAGTGATACTAACATGCATACTATGTTTACCTATGACTTCTCCAGATTTCTTGAAATGACTACTGTCTTATCGTTTGCAATACCGCAACTGTTTCACATTGTCAGTAGCAGACCTTGTTTCTTAGTATGCACATAATCTCTATGCGTTTGTATAAAGAGATAGGGTGGCTCAGTTAGCAGGACACTTGGTCCTTTCTGAGCTTTGCTTTTGACATAAGTAATGTATGTATGTATTTATGTATCTAGACAGTTAATATAGCGCCGTTTTAGTACCTCTCTAAAGTGGTGCACTCACTAGCTTCGGCAGTGTCAAAGTTCGTTGAGAACAGCAAGTTCATCTGTATGCAAATAATGCTCAGTTAACTGACGGGCTGTCTCCCACTCATAGGGCCCCGCCAACAGTGTTCCATCCACTGTTGATAGTTGAAGCCATGTTCTGAGTTCTTTTGTATAATTATTGTGTATGATGTACATCAATTTTGATTGATCATCAATGAAGCTTGTATGTAGTTCAGTACCTTTTCACCTTAACCTATTTTGCCTTTACCTTTTTTACCTTTACCTTCACCCATTACCTTTACCTTTGTATTTTCCTTTATCTTTACTGTTTTTTGTTTAAATAGGATGAGTCAGAAGCGTCAAAGCTCCGGAAACTGTGAAGTTACGGAAAAGCGACGTAAAGTTTGCGAAGATGTTATCGAAGTAGAGTCCAACTCCAACGATTCAACTCACATCGCACAAAACGGGAGTGCTGATAATACAGGTAGAATATTGACAATGCTGGCAAAACTTTGATAATGCAGATAGAGTATCGATAATGAAGGTAAAACATAGATAATGTAGGTAAAACATTGATAACAAAGATAAAACACTGACCTGTTAGGGTTGTGTTTGTTGATACTGCAGATACGTGTATCTGCTTTAGTAACAACTTTTGCTAAGAGGATTAGTCTCTTGATTAGATTTGATTTCTGTTGAAGTGAATGATCTTCTGAGAAAAATGTTGAAATTGAATAAGTTTCAAGATCCTCTTTCTGGAGTGGATAGTCTTGAGTTTACTGGGTACCAACTTTTGCACTCTGCTGCTAGTGGAATTATGCCACTCGTCATGCCTTCTAGATTGGATTTTCGTCTTGGAACAGTCTTCAATTGCATATGCATACTATTTATTTTAACTCTGCTTAACCATAGTTTCAAAGAACCTTGAAACACACCAGTTTTGATCAACTAGATAGCCACTTGTGCTGTGTTTTTGAGAGGTACTTAAAAGGTGCTACTTAGAATGTGTCTTGCTTCATACATACATACATCATTATTCTTCTCTGCTTCTGAGTAGATGTCTTGAAGAGATGCTGTATAAATTTACTGACTTAAGTTTCCAGTGTATACTTGCATTGCCTTTTACAGAAACGAACAACATTACGTGTAATGTAAATGGCGTAAGCACTGAAATTGTCAGCGACATCGGCACAATCAGTGTTGTCACAGGCGGCGACGTCAAATCGACACTCGAGTATTTGCGCGATTGTTTCCCGTTCCAGAAGTTCCAGCTACGTCTACCTCCAATCATCATCAAACACCAGATCTACTGTTTTGTTTATGATCGAGAACTGGTCGATCAAGTGCTGGTTAGTAAAAGTTTACAATTTTGAAGTTTAATGTAAAATGTTTTTATTTCAGAGTTTCATGAAGTGGTTCTATATGATTGTCAGTATATTGCATTTCAGAACGAAACTGCTTTAAGCAAAACTGTTTTCAATTTCAGAGTTCATTAACGGCAAATGGTGAGATTGTTCAGATGAATTGTTCTCACTTGACGCTAATCGTCTTCACAAAAGATTACAAATCTCACGTCATACAACACATGACGGAACTACGGGTCAATGAGGATCTTATCAGTTAGTATTTAGTTTGCTTGGTTTTTAAGAATCCGGATCTTCAGGTAGTTGGTTTGCTTGGCTGAGTTTGATTTGCTTTGGTGTCAGTTTCAGTGTAAGTTTGTAACAATCTCAGACCATTATCTGGTACTTTGAAAAGACAAAGCCTTCATTGCACAGTGTATCACACAGGTAGTTGGTTTGATTTGGTTTGGTTAAAATGGTTTAGTTTAGCTAGTTTGTTTAGTTGGTTGGTTTGATTGAGCCTTGTTTGGCTAGGCTGAATTGGTTATTTGACTGATTGATAGGTTAATTGATGATTGGTTGATTGATTGATTTTGCAGGTGAGTATTTATCTCTGATCAGTGTGATTGCAAGTGCTGGTGGTGTCATCGACCACCAGCGAATTCTGCAGAGTTCGAAAATATCCAATGATGATATCAAGCAAGTCACATATTACCAATCTGTTTCCTAGCTTGTTCAGTAGTAGATCATTTGAGTATTGAGATTAAGATCAAGTCTACATTCATACTAGGATTAGATTAGGATTGGATTAAGATTATAATAAGACTACATAAGATTAGATTGATTAAATTACTTTAACACTGAAGATTAGATCAAAATTAGATTAGATGAAGATTATTTTATTGTAGATTTGATTATTGCATTGCACCATGTCTTTGCAAAATGAATATTTTTGATGAATATTTATGTTTAATATGAAATCAATTGGATTAAAATTAATAAAACAGTAATGAAATCAAATTAAAGCAATAATAAAGAAACATCCTTGGTGAAAGAGTATGGTTTTCAAGTGTTGATAAAGTTGCATGCCACATCCCTCATAATAATTATAGCAATAAAATCGTAATAATAATAGCAATAATAATAAGATTAATAATAATTATTCTTCAGAGCTTTTTTGATGCCTGATGGATGGATCATTTCTACTTTCGATAAAAAATACTAGCAATGATAAAAATACTGAGTTGTTTCTGTGTACAGATATCTTGTACAGGAGGGTCTGCTGCAGATGTGTGACGTCAGTTCCTACGAGTGTGCTCTGCCTCGTGTATCTGTCTTTCTTCGATGTTTTGGCTTTGGTCGAAATGCTGTTCTGACGATGGTAAAACGTTCGAAGAACCAACAAATTCTAGAAGAGGTGTGTGAAAACAGGCTAAACTTTTCCTTCATAACCCGTCTTCTGGTCTCGACAAATTCTCTCAAAAGGACTCTGATTTCGGAATGTGGTTGTGCTTAGGAGCCACGTCAGTTGACGTTTTGTGCATTAGGATAAAGACACTGTCACTTAGATTATATTAGATATCAAATACTTGGACTTCTATATGTTTGAAAATCAGGATATTTGGATGTTACTAAGGTCGCTTTTGTATGCTTACCTTGGCTGCCTGTCTGGGTTGACTTAAGGAACTGCTCTTCACCATGTAACCACTCGGCTGTTGTATTTTCAAATTTCAGTTGTATTGTACCTTACCTTGCCATGCAACTATTTACCATACCATACTTAAATTGCCATAAGGAGTGCACGACAGTCTAGTGGTTAGTGTGCTTTACTGTCAGCCCAAAGGTTTGGAGTTCAAATCCTGAACAAAAAGATATTTCAAGATCTCTCTTCCACTGGTTCTATGTACAAGACTTAGCTATAAATGAGTATTTTGCTTAGTATTCTCCTACTCAACTACATTGATTGTACACAGTTGGGAAGTTCAGATGGCAATGAAGAAGACTGTTCACCCTTCCTCATTTGCCAACACTGGGAAAACAAAGTTGCTAACACTATTCTCATGGCTGCCTTTTGGGGTTGGCTCAAGGAAACCCTCAAATATGCTGAGGACAAGAGCATGAAGTTGCCCAGACTTCATACCCGTGGCTGCCTCTCGGGGTTTGCTTACAGTAAGGAACTGCTCATATAAACTACCTCATCATACCTTTCTTTTCTTTATCTGTTTTTTGGTTTTGTTTTGACAGGATCTTACGAGTCGTAAACTTCCGAAGCTTGCTCGACTTGGAATTGTCTTTCATATTCGTGATATCATTGGTGCTGAGCTTGTTGAGAGGTCTTGATTTTGTAGTTTTTTACTGTGTGTTGTTAAATTTGGAAAGACTTTGTTGATTGATAAAGAAATCACGAAGATATTTGGTCGATTGAAGAAGTCATGGAGAGATTTTGTCGGTTGATTAGGAAGTCACAGAGATTTTGTTATTTAATTAAGAAGTCACAGAGATTTTGTTGATTGATTCAATAGTGAAGGAGAGATTAAGATAATTTGCTAAGCATATGCTCTCTTGCTTTATTTGTCACTTCCATCTTGTTCCGTCTAAGGTTACCTATCTTGTCTGATCAAATTTGCCCTATCTCTTGGCTTATTTCTCATGTAGTTGATCTCCCTTGTTTTATATTTCATGTCATTTATCTTGCTTGACTTTTATCTCATTTCTTTTATCTTGAGTGACTTGCATCTTGCATCTTTTGTCTGGCCTGAAGTGTCTCACTTGTCTTTTCAGAGTAAACACAACTTACGGCCAACTTCTCAGACTAACTTCAACATTGGTAGCAACATAGAGACTGCAAAAGAACGCAAAGAACATGCCTCTGTTGTTCTCACTTCGTTTCCGTCAGTTCTTACCTGACAATGGCGTCACCACCTCGAAGAACCAAAGGACCGTGAAACTTTCCAGATAAGGATTTTCAGAGAGTGTCGCCAAGATAATATTTTAGTCTTTTTTCCGAACCGTGATTCTGAATACGCATGCATTGTGATAATTTGTGTCAACGGTTAACCCACAGTCAACGTCTCATGCTAACCGTTCTTGTGGCCGCTTCATTGCTGTGAATGGCTGGCTGCAGCCATGCACATCTATTTTCTACAGTGTGAGGTGTCCGGATGTAGCTGTTTCATAGCAGTATACAAGCCTTATAGAAATCTAACTTTCCAACGTTCTTCAGATCGTGAACTTTGTACAATTTCCATTGAAGTGATCTGAACATTTGGGAGTTCAGCTGAATTGGTCGAACTTTTAAATGTTCAACCTCGGTAATTTGAACTTGTTAAACTTCAGCTGAAGTTGGCAGACTTGTAAATGTTCAACCTCAAAAAGTTGAACTTGAAGAGTTCAAGTTCGGTAACACGGGAACCTTTTTGTAATGTTACATGTGTGAGACTAGTTATTTACCACTTTATTGTGAGGTTGTGGATATAGATATAGGTCATGTTCTAAAGCTGACTCAGTCACGTGTTATAAAAATCACCTTATAATGTTTTATGAGTAGGTTCCAGTGTAGTTAACTTTTAAACATGTAAACAAAGTTATTTAAACTTATAAAACTTTTAGGTTCTAATGCGTTTAGGGAACCTGAGACAGTTCAGGTGCAGTTAGTGAACTTGTTAAAGTTTAAAGGAAATTAGTTAAACTTATAGAAGTTCTGACTTGATCAGAATTCAAACTGAAGTTGAACTTCTGTAAGTTTTATAGGAAACTTGTGAAAGTTTTAATGCAGGTAGTTGAACTTGTACAAGTTCAAATTTAATAAGCTGAATCTGTTTAACTTCAAACAAATGTATTTGGGTTTCCATAAAACTGTGTAACTCATAAGATAATTTCCTGCAATGGGATATATAAGTAAACCATGGCATTTTGAACATTTAGCCACATTGCACAGAATTTCTGAGGATTCAAGTAGTTGAAGTCTTTGAGATTTAAGTCTAAGCTTTGTCACTCTGTGACAGTTTAAAGCCTTGAAACTGAACCAAAATGGAAACTTACTCTAACCGTGAGTGATGTTGAAAGTTCTTTGTGCTCTATAAATATCCTGTTGCATTTCATTATGTTGGCGTTGTATGGTGTAACATCTTATTGCATTACATTACATTGCTTTGCACTGAATTCAACTGGATTGCATTTAACTGCATTAAATCATATTGAATTGCTTTGCATCTTGTTTTACTTTGTATTGTACTGTTTTGCAGTGAATGGCATTATGTTAAATTGCATAACAATACTTCACATTACGTGACGTTTCGTTGCTAGTAATATCAGTACCTTACTTGCAAGCAGTCTTGCATCGTACCTGAGCAGCTGTTAGCTATCCCACTATACACGTGACTTTGACATGTGACTTTGGCACATGATTTTGAAGTTGTGGAATTTGTGCTAGTTGGCACTTTTTGGGTGCCAACTCTGATATGTTGCAGGCACTTTATCGAATTGGTGCCAGCAGTCACAGAATTAGTGTTTAATAGAATCTATAAATTGTCCTTCAAAGGCACCACTAAGTGCTGTGGTTCACAGCTTCATGCATATGTATGGAATTCGTGCTGGCACTTTGAGGTCTTGCTGGCACCTGTCAAATCTCTTATATTGTTCTCTTGTTATTCATTTTGAGTGCCAGTGCTTAGTGGATTTGTGCCATAACTTAAAGAATCAGTGCTAGCTAGCACTTTTGTGAATTGGTACTGTTGCAAGCACTTGCAGTTGGTGCCTGTGCCTAAGAAATTGGTGCACACCTCAGTTGCTAGCCTTTGAAATGTTGATTGACATTATGTTTTATTCTGTTGGGTTATAACGTTTTTGTCATTTATCAGTTTTGTCAGCTTTTTTGTGTGGTAAATGATGTCTTTCTGCAAAATGTTTAAAAACAATGTGGTGAAAATGAAAATGGACATAAATTCTGTAACAGACTCTAGTGTGATTCGTATGGATTTCTGTTATTGTGACTTATTATTGTTGTTGTTTTTTACCCAGAGGTACATACGATTCTTCAGGATTAAAAAAATTAAAGGAGAATTATTTTGGGAAGATTATTGTGTATAATTACTAATACTAATATTTTATTGTTATTATTACTATTATTATTAATATTAGGAACATATCCAAAGGAATTGATGACATTTTTATTATGATAAATAATTTTTATTATGATTATTATTATTATTACTATTATTATTATTATTACTATTATTATTATTTTTGTTATCATTATTATTATTATAGTAGTTAGTATCACAGGGTTTCAAAGGATTGTTCCATGTGACTAAAAATCTACAATAAACAATACAGGCACAATTTTGTCGGTGAATTCCTTAGCCATTCCTTTAACCTCTTTTCCTCCAGCGGTTGAAGACCACCTGGTTTGATGGCGATTTTGTGATGCAACATGGAAGCACCTCTGAAGAGTTTTCTTGAATTGGAGCTACTTAAATGCTCTGATTCGATTTGTAACAATACGTGTATTAATATTCATAATTATAATTTTTAATAATATTACTATGTAATAATATTATTAATAGTTTGTAATGGTACATGTCTTGTCATTCTGATCTTCGTTTGGTTATGATTAAAGCAGATAATATCGAATTATTTTAAGATACCTTCGAGAGGTGCTGTATAAGTGATCAGTTACTTTACATTACACATCATGTTTATTACATTATATTGCATGCCTTATTCCTTCTGACTGATAGGCTGGTAATGTACATATATGTATCTGGGCATTTGTATAGCGCCTTTTAAGTACTACTCGACAGCACTGAAACATGGATGTCTACCAGTTCTAAAAAGGAGGATCATTAAGGTTAGCTGAAAATGCTTCTTGTGCATTAGCTGAAAACAGTTTGGATTTCCAGCAGAAGACTGTTCCAGAAAGATGGACCAGTGGATGAGAAATTGTTCGAGCCACAGTGTGGAGCATGGTAGAAGAAGGAGCCCATGAACTGCAGAACGCAGCGATCGATGAACAGGCTGACCCAAGACTGGAACACAAAGCTCCTTGACGTATTCCAGGGCCGTCCCAACTACGGTGGTTGGTCCCGGTAATGTATCGAGTGCCAATGAGAGATTCTTCAGAAACACTATACAAATGTTCTGCTACATTTATAGCTGCAGGTAGAGGTCGTTTTTCGTATTGAGATTGATAGTGGTTGGTGGCCCGCATTTCTGTTGTGGAATTGTTGCAATTACTGATTATATTGGGCTATTTTCGGTTTGAGCGGAAAATTGTGCGACTGTATGAAGCTGAGGTTTGTTTGGTTTCTGAATCAAAATGTTGATCATTGGAGCTACAATTGTCATTAACCCCAGATGTCGTAACTCCCCGAGGGGTTGACAGCGGTGGCGAAATGGGAAGGAGCAATGTCGAAACCAGACGTTTATAATAGGGTCATGAACGGACCTTGTCCTTTTATAAAGGACAAGTTCCCTTGTTTCCTGGGATTTTTATGACCTATTTTTAGTTTTTTCTCGACCAATTTCTAGTTATTTGTTGATCAATTTTTAGTTGATATTAGTTGACCAGTTATTTTAGTTCCCTCTGACAGCCATGTTTATTAGACCCGTTACTGGTCCAGATTGTGCCACTGGTGGCAGTTGGTGGCCAGTTAGGGCCTAATGAGAAGCCGGTGACCCTGCCTTTCACGGCTATCATCACCTTTTCGACTTTTATAAGTCTAGTTGACAACGCTTGCTGTAACCAGTTTCGAGGGAGACTCATAAAAATCAAATACGGGGCATGGCTGGATTGCCCTTTGGATCCGCCCTTGGGTATAGGAACGAAATGTAATGTGTAGTAATTCTTCGAAGGGAAGTCTATTCCCATACAAATCGCCCCTATCTCTTGCCGGCTGCAAAACGAGTCCCGAATGACATTTTTTATTACTGTATTTTCAATTCAAGACCGTTAATTAAATCGCCACCAATAGTAGAAGTACGCCTACACAATAACATTAAATGTAAAAGTGGATGCCGGTGGCTTAAAATCGAGTCAAAATGAACACAAGTCCTGCTCAAGACTGGATTACCTCTCGTGTATTATTCTGGTGTTTGGTCTCAAACTTGCACCAATTTGTAAAAGAAGTGATATTTTCCATAATTTTACCATATTATGTACTAATGATTTATAATACATAACCATATTATGTGCCACTAATTTACCACACCTTACCTATTCTACCTTAGAGCCTAAGTGATGAATGATTTGGAAAATTTTCCAAAACACGATCTAATCATATGACTTCTGTGGTGCCGTTCAATGTACGGATGGATGGTAATCTAGTTTTGGGTAGCGCCAGCCACGTGACCACCGAGTACACGAAGATGCAGCGTTGCACGCGTTTTGTTTTCCTATCGTTTTCAGCCGACAATGGGTAAATTACTTCCTCTAAAACACAGTGCAATAAAACGATCAAAAGCAACAAAGGCACACATAAATAACAGACGGAGAGATATACATGAACACGCACACGCATACATACGCACACTTTGGACATTTACGCTAGTTAGGTCCATGGCTGTTTATCTCACTCGATACAATTATTTTGCTACTGATTATCGCATATAGGCCTATGTACATTATACATTATTGTGAAAGTACGTACATACACTGGTCCTGTGTGTATATATATATATATCGGTTTTCTAGTATATTATGCTATATTATACATATAGTTATCTGCATTGGATACACATGTGTGTATATATATATATATTATATATATATATATATATATATATATATATATATATATATATATATATATATATATATATATATATATATATATATATATATATATATATATATATATATATATATATATATATATATATACTATCGATGTTCGTCGAATGCATCAGATAGGCCTATACATATGGGATATATATATATATATATACACTGACCGCGTAGGTGAAACTCAAAATTAGTTTTATTTTGGCCTAAATTTGGCTTACTCCAATACTCGGATTGTTGACACCTCTGTGGCGTCCAAAGAGTCCACATGTACAGCACCTATGTAGTGCGCATTCTGTACACCCAATTATACTTAACGGAGAGTCGAACGCTCTGGGAGCATAGGGCATGCCCCACAGTAGTGGACATGTTTGCCTCTCCTCGTACCATACATGTTCAGAAGAACCCAAATGGTATGGTTCAACCTTTCCAATGTTAGCGGCGTCGAGGATCAAGCAGTGCTTCTCATCGTTTTCCATGTGCACTGTGTAGTCCTACAAATATACTCAACTGTGAGGGACCTTTTATTATTTCTGCATTTACTGGGCGCACTATCTAACGACTTAGCATCAATCGACGGCGCCGAGCAATTGCGAGTGAAGGACTTGCTCGAGGTCCCTACACAGTAACCGTCTCGGAGGAGGCTCGAACCCGTCCTTTCCGCGTTACAAGCCGAGCGCTCTATCCAATATGCTACCGTGCCCTTAAGAAAGCCCTTCACTCACAGTTGCTCAACACTGCTGACTGATGCTTAGGCCTACTCTTTATACAGTGGCGCTTAACAAATGCAGAAATAATAATAATAATAGTAATAGTAATATACTAATAGTAGTAGTAGTAGTAGTAGTAGTAGTAGTAGTAATAATGATAATAATAATAATATTAATAATAATGATAATAATAATAATAATAATAATAATATTAATAATGATAATGATAATGATGATGATGATGATGATGATGATGATGATAATAATAATAATAATAATAATAATAATAATAATAATAGGTAACAGCTCGAAGTATAACTTTTTGTTCCAGAGGATTACACTTACCTCGGGCAAAAAATAATAGTAGTATAAAAAGCATGTCAAGAAATGTATTTGCGTAATAGCTAAGCTGATTTTATAAGGAGGGAAGCCTAGGGTGGAAAGGATAGGGGCCTGTGTCCTCCAAATGTTGGGAACGGATCAACAACCCTGCACGATTTACAACTTTCGATATTGGGTCTAAATTTATCCGACTTCATTACCCGGTATTGTTTCCGGATCTGTTGAGCCCATGCAGTCAATAATTGGCCTTATAACTGTTGAAATATAATAAGTAATCGACAGTATCTTGCGCTGCTCATGAACACGCATTTATATATAGGCCTAGGCTATATATTGTATTGTTACTTATTTCCCATTCGTAAGCCTATCTACTGTTCATTCGCCGGCTAACAGGATGTTAACCTATTATGACAGATTTTCTCCACAGCGTCCGCATGTTGTATTCATAAATAGACCAATTTAGTACAACCAACATTTGGCTGTAGGCTACAATATCTAGGAAGCCTTATGGCTGATGTGGACCTACATATCTTTCGAAATTCTAATGTTATCGAAGTTTTTCAGCGCAGGGATGCAAAATACTGCTAGGTATGCTATCGAATACCTTCTAATATGCAGCTTTGGTGAATTTGTTGCATGCTACTGAAGGATTTTCAGGTAAGGTTATCTACCTAGTAAGTATTTTATATGTGTGCTATCGAAAGCCTTCCTCTAATCTATGAATCTGTATCATGCTACTGAAGGATTTTTGGGTGAAGGTTATCTACCTAGTGTACAAATTTGATATGTGTGCTATCGAAGGCCTTCCTCTAATCTATGAATCTGTAACATGCTACTGAAGGATTTTCAGGTGAAGGTTTTTCGCCTAATGTAAAAATTTGTTGATTTGTAGGCCTAAGCTATCGAAGATGTTCTTCTATTCTATGAATTTAGTGATTTCCTATATGCAAATATAAATTATAAATTTAGAAAAGTAGTTTAATGCCAAGTCTTTTACAACCGTTTCATGATGTTATTGATTGCTGTGCATGAATTTGATGAATTGATAACAACAATTAATTTTGATAAATCCTCATCCTCATCTTCTTCCTTCTCATCCTCATCCTCATCATCACCATCATCATCATCGACTCCTTTTCCTCTTCCTCATCATCATCATTCTCAACGTCATTCCATTCCTCCTTCTACTCGTCGTCATCATTGTCGTTACTACTGCTGCTGTTGGTGGTACTACTACTACTATCATCACCACAACAAATACTATTTTTATTCTAGGTAGAATAAAATGTACGACATTCACCTGGTCTACAGTTTGGATACGGTCCAGTGGGCCGACTACATCCTCGGGTACTTGACAAAAGAGTCCTACAACCTCAAGATCCTCCGCCAACAGGATATCAATATCCTCAGCGATCAATCCTCCTCCCTCCTCAGCAACGCCAGCACTATCAGCAGGAACCTACCAGCACCATCATGCCCAGCCAAGACCCTGATCGTCATTGTCTCGCCACTCCATCTGCGCTTCCTTCACGAAAACCTCGATTTCCGGTACGACGGACTGATCGCGGACCCCTGTAAGGGTCAGCTGTTACTCTGCGGCGCCGAGGCGGCAGACTTCGACGAGTTGGATGCCAGTGGATTTTCGCTTAGCCAGAGGTTCCCAAGATTCGAAGAGTGGACCAGACTCGACCACGACGAACATGCCACCCTCCTGACGAACGCAATCATCTTCGTTGAGACTCCGACTGATCCGGGTCAACTTCAGAGGAACAGGTCGACGAATGGATCGAGAGAACGAAGCAAGGTCAAGTTCACGATGAAGCCTGAACAAGTCAGAAGTCACGTAAGGCCTGATCCAATTGAAGATATGATCTATCTCAGCTGAGCTGATCTAATGTAATCTGATATGAACAGAACTATTAGAATCAATCAGATCTTATCTAATCCAATCTATGCCAATCAAATCTCATCTAGAATCTAATTCATTTTGTTTTATTTTCTATCTGTCCTTCCAAATCCTGTATTACGTTGCTATGTTGTATTGTGTTCCTATGTTATACAACACTGTTACTATGTATACCATAGGCCATACTATACTAAATTATAATAGTATATCACATAGCTATAGGATAAACTACACTACTCTACTCCATACAATATGTGTGTTTTTGAGTAGGATTTGACCGTGGTGACTCTTTTCTTTGAGAAGAAATTGCCTGATCCAGTGGCGGGTAGCGACCCTGGTCAGGTGGTTGTGGTCTTTGATAGCTATCAAGGTGGTGGACAGTGGAATACTTCAATTATCGCCGATCGCTGTAACCCCTACACGTGCCAGTTCACAGCACCTCGTAAGCTAAGTACTACTTCACCCGACGACATTGCTGAGAAAAAAAGTCGATCATGTCACTATTTTTCAGAGCTGATCTGATCTAATATCGTCTAATCTAATCTAGTCTAATCTATAGCGCCAATGGCCGCTCAAACGGCAACCGTAATTAAAAATCGCAATGAAATGGAGAAGCTTGATTGCAATCCGATAGGTCAGAGAAACCAGAAATCAGGCTAAAGTAGTTACTCAAGTCGAAACAGTCGTGTCTCAAGTTCAGTTCTGAATGACATTTAAGAACTGACGTAACGCACACAAATGGACAGTGAATCCGAAAGCGTTGGACCAGCCTTCGAGGACACCCAAGACCCGAGTACATCCCAGATGCAAATAAAGGCTTCTTACTTACTTCTCTACTGTTACCATTACTGTAGTTTAAAACAGTATTTATTTAATTACTCTGTCTCCGCTACTGCGGGGTTACTTGGAGTGGCCACCGATTGATGCCTTGTTCGTTTTGATATAAGCGCTACAGAAGTCATTAGATAAGAATAGATTAGATTTGTATGGATTAGATTACTAAACTACTGCTATCACACCATCTCCGCCTGTATTGGTAAAACCAATACCACAAAAGCCACCACCACTTCCACTACAGCCGTCAGCACTACCCCTTCAACCATCACCACCTCCGTTACCACTCCCACCACCAACAAGATAAAAGCCACCACCACCACTACCAACACCAAAACCACCATCGTTAAAATGACTCCCAACACTATCGACTCCAACACCACCAAAACCAGCACCACCACGACCTCCGTCACCATCACCACCACCATTACCCCGCCCCGACCAGCACTGCCACCAATGCCATCACCATCACCACAACCACCACCTCCACGACCACCATCTCCACCATCCCAATTGCAAAAGAGTGTTAAGGAAAGAACAGGCAAAACAATCAGCTAAATTAATATACAAGTATCATTATTGTTTTATTATTCTAATTCAAACTGGCAGCTCATCCGGTGGGTTATGTACGGGTCAAAGTTCTTCTTGACGGCCTTGAACTTGGCAATCAGCTGTTAAACTACACGCCTTCGCCAACTGTCGGCGCTATGAAAGACCTTGTTGATGTCCACGTCCAGCTGCTTGCTGAGTTGATCGAGTGTCTAGAGGAGGCTGGCCACTCCCTGGTGGACCTCGATCAGAGGCTTGTCAAGAATTTTCAGGAGAGCCACAGAGCCTCAGAACAAATGTTCACCTTGATTCAGTTCACCACGCGCACAGGTAAGACCACAGCAACATCATAAGGTCATAGGACCATAATGAGATCACAAGATTAAAATGAGATCATCAGGTCATAACGGGATAATAGGATGATAACGACATCATAGGATCATAAAGAGATCATATGATCAAAATGATCAACTTTTTCAACTTTTTCTCGCTAAGAGAAGCAATTCAATATAATGCTATACAATGCAATGTAGCATAATAACAATGCCATCCAATGCAATACAAGGCAGTATCAAAACAGTCAATGCAATGCATATGCAATGCAACATATGTAAGGTTGTTTATATTCGATAGCGAGTCTGATGCGTAATAATGTGTCGAGCTAGTTAAATGTTGAGAGCCGTTAGTGAAGACACAAAGACTTGGTTGAATTGCTCACAAATGATTCTGACTCATTCACATTGTTGACACAAATTCATTGTTCTCGTTGATAGAAATTCTTTATCTAGCGCCCACGGCGTTGGCTGCCTTTCTAATATTAATATTAATATAGCTCTAATATATACTAGTATAAACACAGCTCCAATATATGCTAATATAAACATGGCTCTAAGTATTAATACTATTATATTAATATAGCTGTAAAGTTTAAATCTTGATTTAAATTTTCTACTCTCTAAGAAATAGTGTAGAGAATCGATCTACAAGTGTAGACTTCTATGCAACACTTAATGTTGAGGTCTGGCTCATCGGCAATGTGTGGACCTCTATGCAACACTTTTTGTAGACGAGCAGGCAGTCTACACTAGTGTAGACACAAATTGCAACACTTTTGTAGAGAACGAGGTCTACATCGATGTTGCATTTTGGCTACATTTATGTAGCAAGAATGTCTACACAAATGTAGTGCTATCGCTACATTTACACGGAGCGGCATCTACATTTATATAGCGGTCTTGTCCACATATACTTAAATCGTAGCTGTTGCTGTGGTTTGTTATTCTCTGCCTTTTTTCTTAGGGTTCTTTAGGCTGTCGCGTCGTTGCTACTACTGTCATCATCATCGTAGTCGTCGTCAACGTCGTCATCATCATCATCATCATCATCAATCATTGTATTTGCAGAAATTATTATATATTCCGCATAATAGTAAACATCAATATTATTATTTTATTTGGAGAAAATAAATTGTATAATTCTTATGATTATTATGTTTATCATTATTGAAATTATTTATTTGTTTATTATTAATATTACTGTCGTTATTATTATTATCAACATCATCGTCGTCGTCGTCATCACATCCACTAATTTGTTAACTACCTAAAATTCTGAGCCAATCTGACCAAGATTCCATTTTGTCCAATTGTAGACCCAACCCAGTTAAAGTACCCTACCCTGGTTCACGTGGCAGCTAGACACGGCTTGGATACCCTCTCCACTCTGCTGTCTGACCTGCCGGACGTAAAGCTGGCCATTCGAATGATCAACGCCGATGACCACACGCCAGAGCAAATAGCCAGAGCGAATGGCCACGACAATCTTGCTCAAATTCTTCACGATCTGGACACTGTGAGTGTAAATCAGTTGAATCCATCCATCAATGAATCAGGCAATCTTAGTCATTTCTTAATCCATTCACTCGCGCACTTACTCACTAAAGTTAAGTCAATCACTTCAAAAAGCCTTAAAATTAAAATTTTCTTTTTTGTCAATAAAGATAATAAAAATTCAAGTAATGAACCAGAGAACCTATTAAAAATTTGATTTAATCCGATTAAAATATCAAGTGAATGATATTCGCCTCAGAAGGAGCCTGACGTTTGCAATTTCTGTGGGCCTAATACGCCTAAATTTTAGTATAAAATTAAAATTATGACTGAAAACCTTACTAACAAAATAAATATTAGTCAAACTGAAATTTCAGCATTAGGTAAGTCAAAGAAGAATAAGGAAACAATCATCAAACCGGCAGATTGGGTATTTGGAATTGTAATTCTAAATACCGCTGATACGAGAACAAAATATTTGAACGCCTATACAGTGATGTAACATACCACAGTCTGTCAACAAGATTGTTAGATAGCCCGTTAATATCACAATACCTTTTACTACTAAAAGAAACAATTTATATGGTTCAAAAAGAATAAAAATGTGTGGTCTTCTGAAGATTCATAAACCAGGTTGTCCGTTGAGACCAATGATCTCCAAATTTATTACTATTTCTGCATTTATTTAGGGCCACTGTCTCTTGACTAGGCATCAATCCACGGCTCAGAGCAACTGTGAGTAAAGGACTTGCTCAGGGTCCCTACACAGAGAAGGCTCAAGCCTGGACTCTTCGCGCAAATGGCGGGTCCAGTCTGGCAGTCCACCATGCACAGGTCTGGTCTGAGGGCGCCGATATATAACGAAGAGGGGCGGAGGACGAACCTCCATCCACGCCTATAGCTAAATCCGCCATTGCTCCCCGCTCTAACCAGTCGGCTACCGTGCCCCACTAAGGAATAATCTCATGACCAAACTATACAGTTTTATCAAAATTTGAGGAAAACAAAAAAACTATTATAACTCAAGACGCAACTGATTTTTTGAATGAGGTTAAAACATTTAAAGATGAAATAACAGAAGAAACGCGCCAAGTATCAATAGACGTGAAATTGTTACATTCAAAAGTACCTCTTGAATTGGGGGTTGATTAAGGAGTGTCATTTGTTACACTGTGACTATTTCTGCACGGAAATATTGTGACATATATTAAACCGATTTTACTGAGATTACTGAGAAAATTCTTGGACTTCAGCTTGAAAAATTGTTGCTTTACCTTTAAAGATTCTTTCTTTAAACAAAAGCAGGTTCTTTCATCTTCTCCAAGCAGCTAACATTATGCATAAATTTTTTTAACAACTTCGTAATGATTATTCAAAATTTATTTGGAGTCACCAGATTTAGCGATGCTTTGGAAATTGGAAAGATACAATCCCTAGCCTCCTTCAACATTTTAACACCTTTAATAATTATCACCCCAATTTTAAATGTGTCCTTAAGTAATCGAAGTTAAAGGTCTTTTAGATTAAGTATGAGCAGATTACTAACCACTTTATACTCTAATTAACAAGAAGTTATATCTAACTTATAACAGTAACCACCCAGTACACTTGAAAAATGCGATTCCATATGGTCAGTACTGTTGTTAAGAATAAAAAAATTACTTCTGAATCGAATGAGCTATATTGGCAAAAACACAAATTAACTTACTTTATTAATTCAGACTTAGAAACGATCCGGAAGATATCTTAAGATATCATAGCTAAGTGGAAATTATTACACATAGATAGGATTACACTTTTAAAATATAAAGATAACAGAAGAGAAATAGATGGACCAATTTTATTTCTCGTATTTAGAAATAAACATGCACAAAATAACATCATAAAAAGAAAACTCAGTGCTTAATGGAAAAAATAAGACAAAGACTTACCTTAAAAGACATTTCCCAAAAGCCCTATAATCACATTTAGAAATGCTAAGACTATCAAACAAATCTTAATTCATTCGAATCATCCTGCTGCTTGACTCCTTGACAGTCGAAATTTGAATAACGCTGTTGATAGGGTTAATATTGAATCTTTAATTGCTTTGCTTATATATAATTAATAAAAATTATATAATCTGGTTTCTTGGTAAACTCTGATGGCTTATTCTGAGTCAATGAACTCTGCTTAGAATGTGTGATATATAAGTTTTTGTTTGAATGTGTTTTTAGTACTCTTACTTAAAATGCTTGTAACCAACAATACTTATGACCGGTTATACTCTCGGGAGTTCCTGGACCTACACATTTTAATAAGTGCTCCCATTCAGCACACAATCATTCATTGATCCGTTCAGTAGCACTTACTCACTCACTCATTCACTCACTCAAAATCAGTCACTCACTTTCAGTGAGTCAGTGATTCAGTCATTGAGTTAGTTAGTCAGTCAGTCAGTCAGTCAGTCACGCAATCAATTTATTTGTGAAACAATCAATAATATAGATTGATTATTCTTTTTAAAATGATTGTAGAACGACAGTGATGATGAAGGTGATTACGTTCCTTTGCGTCCTAATTACATCATCAAAGTGGATAGCGGTAAAACACATCATCATCATCACCATCATCATCGTCGTCGTCATTGTAATCGTCATCATCATCATCATCATTATCATCATTGTAGTAATAGCCTTAATAAGCTCATGGCAAAAAAAATTATACTAAACGTCTGATTGATTGGCTAGGTGAATTATTGATTGATAAATGAATGAATGAATAAATGAAGGCATTTATTGAGCCATCACCAACAGAAAAATACAATCATGAAAGGATAATAGCGTAAGTTATAAAAGTTTTCTGCCGATGCTGTCAAAATGATAGTCCAAAAGGGTTAACCATTTCTCTTGGCGCATGGTTGTCCCCTTTCCATCAGAAACATTTCGTGTGGCAAAATGATTTATGTCCATTTAAATTGTATGTGAATGGATATAACTTAAAGAAAATAAATGGAAATATTTAACTAACAAGTTTTATAGTTCACAGAACAGTTGAGTCTTTTATAATTACACAGTGCAATGATCGCACAGGCAGTGGCCTGGGAAGTGTTTGAAAGTTGTGTGAGCCAACCTCAATGCAGCACAGTACTAAGGTGGATAACATTATACATTATATTCGATATAATCTATAAGAATAGGTAGATATCTCCGTTGCCCATAAAAGTTGTGTGAGCATGCTCCTGCCTCGGCGTCACACAGCCAAAACTTGTGTGAGCATCCGCGCCTTTGGCGCCATGACTCCCGGGCATCTGCGCACAGGTTTAACAGATACTGCTTTAATTCTGTTTTGAAATGCGATAAAGACAATGTATTTGCTAGCGCTACAGGAAGAGTTCCAAAATTGAGATCCCGAGCATTTGATGGAAAACTAGTTTATATTAGGCCTACTGTGTGTTCCCTCAGATCGACATTTAATGTGATGTTCTCGTGGTATACTGTGAATGGCCGCCGCAAAGTGGTGAAAGTAGTCATCAAATAGTGAAGGCAGAGGTTTACCGTGGTAGTGATAGGCCTACATGATAAGCCAATTTGAAATCTGGTAATATCTGTTAACTTTAATACACTATAGTCTTTAAATTCTGGTTTCTTATTGACCGACCATTCTAGCATAGGCCTACAGGTTATGCGGATGGCGCACTTAGGTAAGATTTCCAAGGGCTTCAGTCAAGATAGGTGATTTGAGTCACAACAAATCTTACAATAGATTAAATATGGGAAAAGGAAGCATAATTTAGGCGTTGAAGTACTTGGTTAGGTAGATAATGTCGATATCGAAATAATTAACTAACATTCTTTGCTAGTTTCGTGATACATGTAAGTCTTATGTTCTTAAAGGTAGGCGAATAAAATTAATGCTAGTTATTATGTTTTTGCACAGTTCTGTTTAATTGCGAAATTGTTTCTTTGACCCCGAACCCCCCCAAAATGATGATATGGCCCTCTGTCCAAAATGTTTGGACACCTCTGATGTCAGATGTCTTCGTTCCACGTTCAGTGCTGCAACAATTTACTAACCATCTTTACTAACCTCTCTCATAATTTCAGTAGCTCGACACAATGCTATGCATCAGATTTGCTATCGAAGATACACAAAATTACTTGTATTGTACTGTATTGCATTCTATCATCTATTGCATTCTATCATCTATCGCATTCTATCATCTATTGCATTCTATCATCTATTGCATTCTGTCATCTATTGCATTCTATCATCAATTGCATTCTGTTCCATCTATCGAATTTTTAAAGCGCGGGATGGAGCAGGCTTACGATGAGATTCCAACAGTATAAGTCTTTTCTAAATTAGCCATAAGCCTTGTAATTGTAATTGTAATTTAAAATTTGTATAGAGCCACTTCAAGAGCCTTACTGTTATTATTTCCAGTTCATAATTTACTTTCTGTTAAATGGAATCAGCAGAATTATCACAACAAGACATTGCTGTTATCAGCAAATAATATAAATTGCATTTACTAGTAGTTAGTGGCAAATCATTTATATAAGCTAGGAACAATAACCCCGATCCCAAAATGGATCCTTGGGAAACTCCACATCGAATAGTTTTGTAGCCGAACCGATGACCTTCATAGGGGAAATACTCGCTCTATAATTTAGATAATGTGACAACTACTGATGCATTAGTTCTATAATGCCACACTGCTCATGTATGCTGAAAAATCATGATGGTTTATAGCATCGAAAGCCTTGGACAAATCGAAAATAATCCTAAGGCCAATTCGTTTTTTATCCCTGGAATCAGATACTTCAGCCTGCATTTCAGACGTTTGGGACTGTTTCTGAATGCTGTCCAACTGTAGCAGTCCCAGCTGGGGCTTCTGAAATTCCGTAATGTAATCGTAATCGAAAACTCGAGATTTCTACAGCGCCCAAAGAAGGCTAAGACACGGGCACCAGCCGATGTATGAGGTTATATAAACGGAAATGACTCTCCGTCGATTCCATCTGCGTATTCAACTCGGCTCTTCTATTTTACGTAGCTCATCTACATGTATTTATCATGTATCTATCTATCGTAGGCCTACGGTTGTATCATGTTTTAAAACAATTCAGCAATTAATTTCTTTACCAATGGTTCGACCGTATCAATTAGCGAAGATGTCAATGTTGACAGCTGAGGTGTGAACATCTGTTCTACGGGCGATGTCAGGTGTGTGCTAAAGCGGGAAACCAGCATCTGAAGAACACGGTCGTCCATCAGCGCCTCAAATAAATCATCCGTTTCAACAGTCTTTTATGACATTTCCACACAGTTCCAATTTCGTGAACATTTTATCTATATTAAATTTATATGTCTTCAAATTTAACGCCATTTGAAACGTAAACGTCCTACTCGTTCGCGGTCTTGACTGATTGATTGATTGCTAAACGACTAATTGCTTTGCGATTAAAATGAAGATTGACTGATTGGTTGTTTGACTGATTGGTTGATTGATTGCTTGCTTGCTTGCTTGATTGATTGATTGATTAACTGACTGACTGACTGACCGACCGATTGATTGATTGATTGATTTATTTATTGATTTACGATTAAGATGAGGATGGCAGCTCAGCTGAAGATTCGGGTGACGATGACGGATACATGGAGATGAGCGGTGAGTAACCTGGCGTCATATAAATCAGCGGTTTTTGTACTGTTTCAGATGGTTTGAAGGTGGGCGAGAGGCTCTAATAGGCGACACTCAAATGCTTTGATACAATTACGATTACGATTACAATTAGTACAACGAAGAGGCGTTATACAAAATGTTCTGATACAATTACGATCACGATTGTAATTCTGTTAAGTTACATGTACCCTTGATTGTAATTGTAATTGTAATTGATGTTTATGTGACTGGGATATCAACTGATACCTCAGTATTTCAGAAAGCTTTCGTCTCAGTTTGTGATTTACAATGTTTCCGAAATTTCCATGTATATGAATAATTTATGTAAATTGATTCATACGGTTCTGAAATGTCCGCCTCCTTAGCCACGCCTACTGGCGCCTACGATTGGCACGTGGTCAGTGCGTGTAAATCAGTTATGCAAATAGATGCGGGAAAGAGAAAGTAGCTTGGGATCGGACGAAAGGAAAAACAGAAGCGGCAGCTATTAACGATAAACACATAAGCACAGGGACAGAAAGGTATTCTTGTAGACAGAGAGACAGACATACAGATAGACAGGTAGACAAACAGGCAGACAGACAGACAGACAGACAGGCAGGCAGACCAAAGGATTGAGTCAGACGTAGAGATGCAGAAAAAAGGGATAGTGAGAAGATATAGTAAGAATGAAAGCGACTGAGCAAGCGGAAGAAAATGGGAGAGGGAGTGAGAGAGAGAGAAAAAAAAGAAAGAAAGAGAAAGAGAGAGAGAGGAGGGCAGACAGAGGAACCGATAAACGGGCAGAGAAAGGGACAGAGTTGGACAGGGCTAGAGATAAGGACAGAGGAGCATAGAGGGAGGCAGAGAGAAAAGAGTTCTAGGAGAGGAACATAGAGATGAACAGAGAGGCATTGGGATGAGGAAGGGAGAGGGACAGAGGAAAGGGCAGAAAGTGGTACAGAGGCGAGGATGGAAGGTCAAAGAGAGGGACTGGACAGGAACCAGAAAGTGGGAGAAAAAGGAGAGCGAAAGCGAAAGACAGGGGACTGAGAACTTATTGAGTGCGTGAGTGAATGAGTGAGTGAGTGAGCATGATAGATAGATAGATAGATAGATAGATAGATAGATAGATAGATAGATAGATAGATAGATAGATAGATAGATAGATAGATAGATAGATAGATAGATAGATAGATAGATAGATAGATAGATAGATAGATAAATAGATAGATAGATAGATAGATAGATAGACAGACAGACAGACAGACAGACAGACAGATAGATAGATTAGATAGATGGATCGATGGATCGATGGATCGATCGATGGATCGATGGATCGAAGGATGGATGTATAGTTTAGTTTAGTTAGTTAGTTAGTTAGTAAGTTAGTTAGTTAGTTAGTTAGCTAGTTAGTGTAGTTAGTTAGTTAGTTAGATAAAACATTTACAGAGTGCAACACAATTGAAACTCATCATGCAACCTTGTAGACGTAATCCTGAAGGTAATGAAGGCACGTGACTCACCCGACATATCGACAAAGAGCGCCTTCTTCCGGTCGGAGGACGAACAACGGGAAGTCATTGTCGAGAACCCGGAAGTGCAAACGGGTGGCGATTCAAACGGCGCATGCGCAGTCGACGAACCACAAGGTGCCACTCGACCCTCTTCCGGCCAACAGGAAAGGAATATCGTTGGCACAGGTAGAGACCCAGTTATAATTGTAGCTGATAATTTATGTAGCGCCAGATAAACGGAAACGGCGACGCAGAACGGTGGAGATATAAGGACATGGCAGAAGTACAGAGCATGGATAGAGAAGGGGCACAAAAACAGGCAGGGAGAGAGGGAGAGAGGGAGTGAGAGACAGACGGACGGACACCAAGAAAGAAACAAGAGCAGGGACAACGGAGACAGAGTCGACAGACAGGCAGTGTTTGGGGCTGCGCTGGGAGAGTTTGGGGCAGTAATAGAGCACAGAGGGTTAAGGGTAATATAGCACAGAGGGTTAAGCGTAATATAGCACAGAGGGTTAAGGGCCGATACATCACTTCGTCGGTTTTATTACGAAGGAAATCTCTGTTTCTGTTGGGTCATAAAAATTCCGAATCTGACAGTGACGACGGTAACGATAATAATTATTCACTGTCCAATTACGTGCGTTCAGTCACTTCTTTCACTTAAAGCTGAAAACACTCCACGAATCCAATCCTGATACTTCCTCTTTCCCTTGTCTCACTTTCCTGTTCAATTCCAAACACCATGATGCACCATAGCCGTCTAACTCATGGATCTTGACCTGGAACCGAACCCTTCCTGCTTAACCATTTTGTTTTGACTGAGCGCCTGTGAATAAACTGGTTCCCGCGCTTTAACCTTCGTTGGGCGCTGTAGAAATCTCGAGCTTAACTCATCTGTTTCAACTTGCTTACCCTGACTTCTGGTCTACCTGACGCACGGGATTTCAAGCGGGCTTCTCCAACGGATTAAGTTTATTGACTACAGGTTCACTTGAATCGACCATCGATTGATGCTTTGGGTATTATGAAAACGACGCTGTTGAAGTCGTAAGATTATATTGAATTCGATAATACAGTCATGTATACACATACATACACACATACGCACTTGCTTATATATACTTACATACATGCATACGAACATACATGCATGCATACGAACATACATGCATACATAAATACATACATGCATACATACATATATATATGCATATATTCAAAAATACATGTATATATTCATACATACATACATACACATGTTGCTGATGGTGAAGCTCTTGTTGTCATTGCTGTTGTTATCATTTACATTATGTTCTTGTTGTGCGTAACAGCTGATAACTATGAACAAGCCCCTAAGTCTTTGACGACCCAGTCTCAGCAACCTAAACCTGAGCCATCTGGGCCTGAGCCACCTGAGCCTGAGCCGCATGAGCCTGAACCACGTAAGCCTGAGCCAACTGGGCCTGAGCCATCTGGGCCTGAGCCAACTGGGTCTGAGCCACCTGAGCCTGAGCCATCTGGGCCTGAACCACCTGAGCTACCTGAGCTACGTCAGCCAGGGAAGACTGAGCCATGTGAGCTACTTAAGTCACATAAACCACACGAGACACCTAAAACACATGAGCCACGTGAGCCACATAAGCCATCTGAGCCCCTAGAGCCATTTGCTTCTACGTGTCCCACTCTTCCCCCTCTCAGCCCTAGAAATAAAACACAGCCGCAACACCATCACCCGCTTCATCAGCAGCACTTCGAGCCGTTTGAGTTTCCGTATCCGCATCCCCGTCAGCTTCAGCAACAGCAGCTGTCGCAGTCCGTTTCGCAGACCAATCTGTCCAGCATGACCCAGCTGGGTCGGATTCCTGGGTCAGGTGAGACAATAAGTCTATCTGCTGTTTTATGTGCCTATATGCCTGTGTAATTATCTGTGTGTGTTTGACTTCTGTTTCCGCTGCGTCTGCGTGTTACCTTTCTTATGGTAGCTCACGTTACCTTACTTTGTCTTACCCTACCTTATCTTGCATCGACTTACCTTACGTCATCTTATCTCAACATACCTTACTTTACTTCTTATACTTTACTACCTTACTTTAATCCATATGACCTTACCTTAGAGTACATTCTGTTACTTGCCTTCCCTTATTTTACTTCACCTTACTTTACCTTGAGTTACTTTGCCTCACCTTATTTTACGTTACGTTACCTTACCTCATCACCTTTTGGACAGGCATAGGTGTAATTTTCGGGTTGTACGGGAGTACCCGTGCCCCCACTTTGAGAATGGGGTACCGTACCCTGTCCTTTTTTATACCGAGAATAAACAATACCGATCGCTATCCAACCGCCCTTATCTACTTCCAGTTGTGTTTCTCTATGTATTGTTGTTTCTGCCTACATTCGGATTTTTGGATTTTTAACAAATTACAATTCTCTACGAGCCACGTTCGGATTTTGTCGATCCGGATAATGGATAAAACTGCTCTGTCAGAAAATGCGCAAAATTCAGGTCGCTAGTCAAAGCATAGACACATCATTTGTTCCACTGGCCTTTGAGACACTTGTCCAATCAACAACAGTGGCAGGGCCTTTCTCACGGACCTCGGGACTTCTCCCTCCTACATTTCCGGTGACGAGAGAAACGAAGTTATATCATCGAACTCGTCGCAACAGTGATCCAACGGTGTAAATGCAGCAGTCGCTTTTTTGCGGTACCTTTCAACTGCCGGATGTCGACGAGTCGTAGCTGTTCCAGATACATTTGGCCCAGACTAAGGTTACATATCCCTTGGGTGCATAACACCTTAAGGCAAAAAATAAAAATTAAAATAATAAATGAATAAATTAATAATAGCAATAATATTAATAACAATGATAATCATAGGCTTAATAATAATATTAAATAAATATCGTCAATATAAGTGTTAGGCTGTAAATACTGGTAGCCCCCACGAAATCTAGACCAGAATTGCGCCACTGTGGACAGGTATGGATGATTCGCCGGTGGCGACAGTGCCGGAGGGTCAGAAGGAGTTGATCGACATCCTGAACCAGATCGTGTCAGGACAGATGACTTTGGCAGAGGGTGAATGCCTGGCCGAAGAATGGAAGATGCGTCATCCAAAGTCTAACCAACAAAATCAGGTCAGAGGTCACGAACTCGGCCCGAGGCCAGAGGGTTTGAGGAAGGTTAGAGATTCTAGAGGTCAGAAAACACCGATTTTGGTCATAAGTCACACATATAAACATACATTACGTATATATATATTTATATTATATATACGTACGAACATGTGCTTTACAACAGTGACTGCATTTGGCCGATATTTCTGCTTGATGATGATGATGATGATGATGATGATGATGATGATGATGATGATGATGATGATGATGATGGATGATGATGATGATGATGATGATAATGATGGATGATTGATGACCATAATAATGATGGCGATGACGATGGATGATGATTGATCAGTTGGCCGATATTTCTGCTGGATGATGATGATCATGATCATGGATGATTGATGATGATTGATCAGTCATCATCAATCATCGATCCTCATCATCATCATCGTCATCATCGTCATCATCATATATTAATATTATATAATAATAGCAATAATGATGATAATAATAATAATAATTATAATTATTATTATTATATTGAGACATTTTAACAAGGTAATAAATTATATGATTTATTCAGGCGAAGTTGGCAAAGCTTCGAGTGGAGGTGGACAAGAGCCAGACGAAGGGTCGGTTCTTTTGGTCAAAGATTGGTCGAAGGCCTTCAGACGTTGCAGACAAGACCTCATCGTCGGCCACTCCCTCGAAAGCGACTGTAGGCCTCAGTCGATCCACCAGCTTCAGTCCACTATCGAACCCGGCAACGATGAAACCGAAATCCAGCCGCGTCGCCATGGTACGTATAATGACGTAGGGTAACAAAGGTAATTATTAAGAGAAAGGCAAAGGTAATACACATATTTATACGTCTATCTGAAACTTTTCAGAAGCGTGGTCTCGAGGTCTAAGGATCGTTTAACAGGCGCAAACACGACCACAGCAATACACCGTTTGAATTTCCCAGTTGCCTTGGTACCCTTTTAACTTTCCCGAAAGGATTGATGGCGGAATTGGGGCCATCAAAGTCTAACCCGGGTCGATTTTGTATAACTTCACTGCTTCTGGTAACAAAACTGAGCTTAAGGAAGGAGAAAAGATACTGTATGATTATATGTCTGTCTGTATCTCTGCCTGTCTATCTTTAGGTCCTTTTCTCTATCTCTTTCTCCTTTTGTCTCTCTATCACTTTCTCTCTGATTTAGCTTTTCTCCTCCTCACACCTCTTCCTCCTCCGCTTTAAACTGCTCCTCTGTCTCCCTTTCCCTCCCTTCCTCGCTCCCTCCACCTCTCCCTTTAACCTTTTTCCTCATCACTTTCAATTTCGTGTATATATAGCTTCACATTTTGCTTTCGTGACAGTTTTGAATTTCCCTTTCTTCACCTGAGTGACAGAGTCATTAACAAATGGAGTGTGTTTATGTACAAATAATATTTATATATATTTACATAATAAAGTTACATAATATATAAATGCGTATATTAGGTATATCATTATATGTAAGTACATGCATATAATTCCGTCAGTGGTTCAAAACCATCTTGTTTTGTATTTTTGTGGAGATCCAGTTTATTTTGCAAACGACATACGTACATACATACATACATACATACATACATACATACATACATACATACGTACGTACGTACATACATACATACATACACACATTGCATTGCATCATTTTTAAGGCTGCCATCTTGCTGCTCGTTCAGGTGGGTGATAAAACTAGAAGATACTCAAAGAGACCGATGATCGACCAAGTGGCATATCTTTGCCATCAGCTGGATACCACTTCTACATCTACCACCCTTACCATGACCGTTCCCATGGGTGATGAATTTCTCTCCTCTAGCATGGTTGAAGCAAATTCTGAAAACCGATGCAGTGCAGCATCTGAAGCAAGCAGTATGTTCAGAGATACACCGCATTCTAAAAATCAAGAATGCATTGTAGTATACAGCGCGTGTCGAGAATTCGAGCCATTTCACTTTCTTGCTGTGATGCTATTCTTCGTCTTCCTTGTTTGCTTAGTGCAGTTAAAATATTGAATTTAGCCTAAAGTCTAGTCTAGTCTAGCCAGTGGCGTATCTAAAGTCTTCTGCAGTGGGGGACAAGACAAAATATGTGCCCCATATCCAAAGTTTAAGCAAAATAATATTTTGAACGAGGTAAACAGAACTAATACCAAAGGTTGCACATGATTTTAGTGTAATATACGTTTCTGCATAAATAATATTGTTCTTGTTTACATAACGAAGGTAACTGCACCTCCCTCAGCTTTGCGCCCAGGGACAGCTGTCTCCTCTGCACCCCCTTGCTTCGCCTCTTCTAGCTTAATTTAATTTAGTGCTATAACTAGCCTCGTTTGATCTATACTGGCCTAACCTATTCTAATATAATCTAACCTAATAATAATAATAATAATAATAGTCTAATAACCTAATAATAGTCTAGTCTAGTCTCGTCTCTTCTATTTTATTTTAGTACTTTACTTTAGTATAATGACTCTAATCTAAACCACTCCAATCTAATTTATGACACAGTATGTCTTAATGCTATAGAATCAAATTTGTTAGGCTATGATTGCCAATTCATGGTTTATACATGTATTCATTAATTACTAATTTACTATAGTTTGTGTCGGTGTATTTTCGGTGTATGTTTGTGTCGATGTAGGTCGCGAAAGTTACAGAAGCGCTACCAGTCAAATAAGTACATCAAGCGGTGTTGACATTGATGTAATAATTACATTATTTATTTACTTTAATTTTCTGTAGCGCCATTATATTGTTGAGAAAATATCAATCGATGTCGCTATAAGTAACAGTGACTACGAGACACATTACTGTCTGCGCTTAGTTTTAAGAGTCCAGCTCGAAACCATTTAACTAATTGGAATTGGAATCAACTGAACTGGCAGACCAACAATCTTAATCGTAAACTAGAAAATTCCTAAAGCGCAACTTACATGTAGGGGCTAAGTGCATGGAATCAGCTTATTCACGAGCGCCGCGCAAGTCAGACTGGTTGTCCATGGATACCGAATAAAACGACCCAGTTGCCTCGAGAACAGAGAAGGAAGAAGACAGAGGAGTTGTTATCTGGTTTGTGCTTAGGTTGAGAGAAATGGTGAGGCGCCAGACTGTTTGGAATAGGGAAAATTTTTACAAGACGCTTACTACAGCATCTCTCAAAAGCGCTGGTAAATTGATTACTTCTTTAGAATGTAGAAGATGAACAACCACGGGAAATGGAGAAGGTTCGCCTTCGTTATCCGCACCTGCAAACAGTTGCCTCAGAACATATGTCAAAAGTCATCAAAAGGGTAAGAGCGTCACAAGTAACTGTGCCTGAAATTTTGACAAGGTGAACAAACGAAACGTCTATAGTAAACATGATCTGGTCTTATCTGATCTTTTCGAACCTCTCCTTCTTATAGTCTTTCTTTGTCCTCTCTCTGCCCCGCTCGCTGTCCATTTTTCTGTTCCTCTCTCCGAGTTTGAATTGTCTCTTCTTTTACTCTTTGTATGCATCTATGTGTGTATGTATGTATGTATGTATGTATGCATGCATGCACGGTTATTTGTTTGTTTACTTGTATGTTGTATGTCTGATTGTAACATTTCTTTAGCGCCTATAAGAACTTCTCAAAGCCGTTCATCATTAGCCTAAATGGTGTTACAGTTCACTAAGAAAAATATGTTTATCTGTAAGCAAATTTTAGAGCTAATTAAGAACAATAACTTCATACATAGGTAAACGATGAGAAAAGCTGTTATAATAACCGAAATTATCATCTTGTGTCAGAAATCAAGGAACCTGGAAATGCTGGAGGAGGAACTGAGCAGCACAGATGCCCCGAGTCCTCCGCCAGTGCCAAAGGCAACCTCAAAGTCCACAAAGAAGAGTCACGGGACCGTTTTACGCCTGCAGCGCCTCAAAAAGCACGACAACCCCAGTTCTGGTACCAAAGCAAAGGCAGAAAATCAGTCTCAGGACGGCAGAAGACGATCGCACTCGGACGGCAATATCGGGAAGCCTTCATCCACACCAGAAAAGAAAAACTTCTGGCGATCTCTCGTGTCTTCGAGGAAGAATTCGGCTCCGGAAAAATCCTCTCCTTCTCTTCCGGCGTCCCAGGGTAATCAACAGCCTATAAGCGGATCTTCCCTTTTTTCCAAAATGCAGAAGAACCGATCAAGGTCTCCTCAACTGACGACCGTAAAGGCATCACTGACATTGAATAAGGGCTCCAGCGAGAGGTGTCTTCAGGTTGGTAGCTGCAGTCAGGGTTGTAGCCAATTACTCCACACCCAAGCAAATGCTGGTTGCACGCTTCCTTCTATCCAACTCCAACCGGTACCGACTACCGGCGGTAACATCGAGCAATGTTTAGCCCACGACAACGAAGCCAATATCCATGTTCCAGATGAGGCGTCATCGAAAACGCCTTGGACAATCTATGAACACTATGAAAAGAGTCCAAAGATTCCAGAAAAAAATAATTTAACACTCATAGGGACTGAGGATTCTAAGAACGTCTTAGAGAATGAAGAACGCAACGTCGGACATCCTCGACCATCAGAGGGTCTTATTAAGAAAATTAGTTCTTCAGGAAGTCCTCAGACACCAGAGGTAGCTTTACCTGAAAGAAGAGCTAGAGAACAAACGCCAGCACTTCAAATGCCCTGTGACAGTTCAGCGAAGGTCATAGCTCTTTTGGGAGAAGAACATGTTACACACAGTGGCTCAGCAAATTGTGACGCTGCTCCAGAATTGCCACCTCTTAATGAGAGGCCCTTCAAGAAGGCCGCCGGAAGAAGACCTCTGCCGATACCATCCCAACCTCCAGCTACGACAGATGGCACTCATCTGATGGCCCAAACAATGTGCCTCGAAGTGGGAAGAGAGTCGTCAGGTAAAGTGAACACGGAGGAGGTTCGTGCGGAGAAAATACGGATAGTTCATCCGCCATTTCCAACTTTGCCTTGTGTCACAGTGCCCGAGCCCCTGTCATACGATACGCTTGAACAGCCACCTTTGAGGAAGGAAGCAGAAATTCGAAAAGTAGATACAGGCAGTAAGAAAGATCTTAAGATAATTCAGGAAGAAGACAGTAGAAGCGAGAAAGGGAAAGCATTCTGTGTAACTCAACAGAAAGAACATGAAAGAGTTTTAAAAGCAAACAGCGAAACTCAGAATGAAGACAGCTGCAGCAGAATTGAGAAAGCAGACAAAGAAAGAATTCTAACTGAGGAATACGAAAAGCAAATATACGAAGACAGAAATCAGCCAGGAAAAGATAGTAACGAATCTCGTAAAGTGGAATGCAAGGCTCTGAAAGAAAATAAAAACGAGAAAGAAAGAGTTTCTCAAGATCTTGGCGGTTTAGAAGCGACACCTATCGAAGACACTGGAGAAAAACTTATTCATGGATGCTGCGATAAAAATGAAAACCAGAATTGTTCAGAAATCATTCTTTCTCACATTGATCATCGAAGCCTAGATAGTGACTCCGAGAACAATGCAATGGCGGGCAATTTAGAAAAAAACGACTCTTCCCAGCCTGACCTTGGTCGCATAAGTAGCGAATTTGAGGCAGAGAGAAAAGAGAAACATGAATCGTTCTTAAGCTGTTCTTCCCAGAGCGCACCAACAGTGGAATCTTCCACAGAAGCGCAAGGACTCGATGAAGATAACTCCACTGTATCCTCTTTAACGCAACTAGGAAAATCAGACAAAGAAAACTTGGAATCAACCACCCAGAAAAACTCACTGCAAGCTTTGACATGGCTTCTCCATTTGCCAGCGAAAGCCACTCTATCGACTAGTTGCACTGAGCGACCGTCGGTTTCGCTTCCAGGAACTCTTAAACGTCGCAGGGTTCCATCGCCAAGTAAACCTCTTCAGTCACTTAGGCTTTCCACAATCTCTGTACTGCCTGCCCCTGAACAATTACAACCTTCGACCTGGAAAAGGAGAAGCAGTCTGGCGGGAAATACTTCGATCTTTGGAGCCGATACAGGTATCAGGAAGAGTATTCTGAGACGCAGTCAATCGATGGAAGGTGCACAGTTCGATTGGGCTTCACTTCCGACTGAGGAGTCTAATACAATATCAAAACAGGATAAAATCTCCGACCCAGATGCAAATCTACCGGATCCTAAAACAGACACAGGAAGTCGTCATCCTTCCTTGTCTTCTGAACCTTCCGTCTCATCTGTCCTCGTAGTGACTGCATCCGAAGCTCTAAGTCCCACTTCAACATTGAATGTTCTAGTTGAACCAACGACCCGAAACGAGTCTACAAAGACGGATGCACCTCTGAAAGTTCAAGATAAACTCGGGCAAAAAGAGGTGGAAAACAGTCCAGGACCTGCGCATAAACTGATACCGAACGTGTCCTCCGTCCAGTTGCGGCGAGACAAACTACCCTGTCGAATCCAGACGAAGACGGACAACCAAGATTTCTCCTCTAGTCAGCTGACCACATCACGGCTTTCTGTCTCTCGTCGCTCGATGCAGTGTATCGAATCGTTACCAACAAAACTGAGAGTTTTTCTGGAACGCCAGATTTCGCCTACGACCAAACGCCACTCGATATCCTACTGCCACACTGGTCCGTATCACAGCAATCTCTCATTCGCCACCGAAGCAGTAAACACTCGAACGGTCACTCCTGCACAGTCCGAGCAGGATGAAGATTCGAGCTCGATGTCAAGAACTAAAAGTCATTCGATCTATGGCGACCCGTGTCACTTCAGTTCGCTTGTCTTGGAAGCTGACAGCACTTCAACTACATCTCTTAAAAGACGTGAGCAAGAAGAAATGTGTTCGATATTGAGGCCTAAACAATACTCTTCCTCTTGCCAGTATGGTAAGTTTAACAGCACTCCATCACTTGCCTCAAAAAGGGAAGGCGTCTCAGATACAACATTCGGAGCAGCTGAGCAAGAAAATGAAAGCTCAATAGCAAATGATAGATGCCAACAAAACCCTTACCCACCTGTTCACTTCAGCAGTGCCCCTTCGCTAATCTCGATAGCGGACAACACCATCAGTACAGCTTCTGGAAGCTACGAGTCAGATAAAGAAAGCTCCATGCCAAGAACTCGACGTCCTCTGATTGCTAGTCAGTATGTTCACTTCAGCAGCACTCCTTCACTTGCTTCAGAAACCGAGAACACTCCAGCTCCTTTTCCTAGAGTTATGGAGCTAAGAGCAGAAAGCTTGACCTCGGTAACTTGCAAAAAGAAAGCTGGTCTAACGGTCTCCAGCGCTCGCTCAAAATGTCCACCGCCCGTTCTTCCAAAACCGAAGCAACGCCCGCGATCCCTCAGCGATCTAACCGCGAAGCAGAGGAAAACGACCAAGGCGTCTGACAGCGCTGGTATTCAAAAACACAAAATCCATATCAGCAGTCTTGTCGAAAAGGAAAATGCGATGGTAAGAGCTAACGTTGAAGCAAAAGCGACCATGTCGCTTAATATTGTCGACACCGATAAAGCATTCGACTCTGTTGCTACACGCAAACTTATGCCAGCCGAAAGCGACGTTTCTGACAAGGATAAGGCATTCGATAGCGTCTTTGCCGACGATGCCATGAACCAGGCCTCGTCGCCTGATAGCGTTTCTGAAGAACTGAAGACAAGTGGAGCTCGAAATAAACCAAAGTCTTCCCCTCTCCTTCGTCCTCTTCTCCTCGACAACAGCTGGGCAAATCCTCGCCTTAGAAGCTTCGACCTGCCAAGACCTCATTCTATCTGTTCGCCCATTAACGAGGAGTGCTTTGCACTTACTTCGCTTGATTCCGACGTGTTCAAAAAAGGCGATGATGTCAGTTCCACATCATCGGACGACCATGTCCAGCGTCCTAAACATGGCCCATCAGTCCTTCCAAACAGAAGACGCAGCGAATCCCTCGGCAAGCGCTAAGTCAATGTAAGGGTTCTGGTAAACTGAATGTGGACCTTACAGAAACGAGTTACCTAGTAACGAACCCATCGCGGAATCGAAAAATGTTAACTGGAGTTCAGACTACATGGCGACAGAAGTGCTTAAAATTCGGAAGTCCCGCATTGCATTCACGTTATTTAACGTTGTTAAATACGATACTTAGGCCTACGTACAAGATAAACAATAGTCGTAAAAAAGAAAAGGAATAACGATGATGATGATGACGACTACGACAATAATGATGATAAAATTATTACAAAAACAGCAGCAACAACAGTAATTATAGTTGACCTAACAGTAATAAGAGTTGTAAATATAGTAGGCCTAATGCAAGGGAGAGAACAGACAAGTATCGCTAAATCATTACTGCGGGAGCATAGCCCAAAGCTAAAATTACACATGGAAGGGCACAATCTGAACGACTGTCTTTCTCTGGACACCTGAACTAACGTTCACGGACAAGTTTAAGTCCAAACTGACGTCTGACTGGGAACTACGAATCTCTACTGGGAGGAGAAAAAATCGTTTAATCGAGAATTACATTTCTGCTTATATCATGAGAACTACATTTTTCTTAATCAAGGGAAAATTGAAACTTTGAAAAAATTGACTGGGCTTATTTCTGCCTATCCTGCAGCATCCTCAGCAAAAATGATCAACCTGTCCGCAAAAACGGCGTCATTAATAAAAAAAAACGTTTTCATGGTGAACTCGGAGTTATGGAATTGCCTACACACATCTTTCAGCGCGAAAACCAGTCTTGCGTGACGACACTCCGACACAAGTGTGCTCAGCAGGCGTCAGAGAGTAAACAATTACTGTATATACGCGAGATATTCATGTCATGAACCAGATATCCATGCAGTTTGCTATCTACCATTAGCTGGGTATGATTTTTAGACGGGGAAGGGGGCGTCATTCCTCCTTCAATATTTGGATAACTAATCCACACAACTGTGACAAAATGAACCTCTATGGCCCTGTAATGACTGATTTTTTATTTCGTTACACTGTTTAACAGATAAATTTGATAAATTCACTCATTATATTAGATTTAATGAGATCAACACGACCACAGTAGATTTTAAGATGTTATATACAGTTGTTCCATAAGTTAGCTTTCAATCAATCAATCAATCAATCAAAATGTTTATTGGAACATTTTTACAGCAATTACACACATAAAAGTTTAAAAAGTAGAATGTAGATATTGCTCCAAAAAAAAGACGAAGCCATTCAAGCCTATTTAGTCATCCTTGCCATGTTCAAATCGCCCAGATAAATTACTTGACCACCGTGGACAAAATGAATTATATGTATAAGTGAAATAGTAAAGTACAAGCAAATGCCACATTAGAAGTTTAGAACTCTCTCGGTAAACAGATTGTTTGTGTAAGGATAGCAAGTGCTGATTCAACTTTGTTTAAATACACTAAATGTGAATAATTAACTAAACTTATAAATTGTACAACCTTTTTAGTAGCCTGAACATCCTTAACACGTGAGATGGATTCCTTCCAGCTTAAACAATCCTGCAGTGTTGCAGATGTTAAAAGTAAGGAATGATATAAGGTTTCCAAGATGTGTAGGAAGGATCCATTTTATCTTATTAATTAATCCAGTAGATTTACAGATTTTTCTTTTAAGAATTTTAATGTGGCAGTTCCATTTCAAGTTTTCAACAAAAAAACTCCAAGAAACTTTGTCTGGTATGCTCTGGTTAACTGGACACTACAAATCTTCACAGCCTTACTTACTTTATCAGTAAATAATTTTTTCCTGAAGATATTAGTTACAAGGATTTAGCCAGTTTTAAAGACAACTAGAAAACAGACTGCATCATTAGTAAACAGCAATATCTTCAAAATTTTAGACGATTTAACAATATCAATAATGTAGAAGATGAACAATACTGTCTCAATACTGAACCTTGGGCCACTCCACATTGTTAGCTTTACAAATTGGAAGAAAGTAAGAAAGTAGTCAGTATGTTTAAATTTCTATAGCACCGATATTCTGAAACAACTACTCAGAGGTACTCTTGGCATGAAACCCTGATGGGCGAGTATTGTGTATTTATGTAAGAAAGCTTGCATGTTTGTATACATGGATGAATGTATGTATCGATGTATGTAAGCACGCATGTATGTATTTGGATGTACAGTATGTGTACATACATGTATATGGATGTATGTGCATGCATGCATTTATGCATTTAGGTATGTACATGTATTTATGTTTCATGTGGTAAGGTAAAGTAAGGTAATTGCTCATTTATTATGCACAGCGCACAGCCAAAGAAGACAACAATCTTTAGACGAACACAACAACAGCAATCAAACAACCAGACAAGGTTACATGGCTTGACAACATAATTTTAAAGTTCTATATTGATCCACCAAGATTTGAACATTATGCACATTGGTGAAAGGCAAACTTAATCGTAATCATAAGTTATATAGTAAACTCCTCAAAAAACTGCTCACAGTTGATGGACCCTGTATGCCCTGAAGAAAACAATTCATCAATCTTCTTATTATCAAAAAAAAAGGTTATTATCTCTACGGGGTCCTTTGCAATCTACCTATAACATGCTAAATCAGATCTTAACATTTATTTTCCATATATCAAACTCTGACTTTACTTAAAATTACTTTCCTACTCAGCTGAAGCACCATTTCTGTTGAAATCCTGTTCATCATAAAATTCGACTTTTGCATAATAGATGTCCTTGTCTTTACATCTTATGACAAAGTAAATGCTCATTGGATCTGCATGATCCTCCCATGTCATAACCTGCAGAATGTCACCTGCAAATGACTCTGCCACATGAATTCCAGAAGCTGTCTTCGCCGGATAGTAACATATGTCCTCATGAATCCTTGAATAGAATCCTTCAGCCGCCGCCCGCGTCGCACACTCAAAAGCGTACAACAAATAGGAGCCTTGGTTTGCATGAAACATGAAGTCTAAATCTGCATAGCGCACCACAACCTCGTGAATGAAACATCTCTCCGGTACCAAAGCCGGAACAATGAAGTGTGGGAGCTCCAGATTCTTGCTGGTTTTGGACAGCATCTTCTGAAGATCACTACGGGTCTCTTCAGGCAACGGCACAGCCTTTTTTGTATTGGAATTTATATTAACGACACGAGAGATTCGCTGCGCCAAAACAGTATTTGTTTCCTCCTCAATGAACGAATTAACCAAGTCGATGGAAGATTCTCCGACACGGCTCATCTGCACGTGAAACTTCATTGGAAGCTCAAAAGCAGCAGTTCTGTAAAGTGTTTTCGATGCATGCAGGTGCGTTCCAAACATGAAGAATGTCAGGTTCTTGATGTTCTTAATAGTGCTCCACTCCCACTTGGCAACTCGATTCGTTTCCATCATGCGATTGATCTTCACCATGTTCAATAATCCTACAATTATCAATTTAGAGGAAGAATTTTACCAATTAATCCAAGTAAAAGTTTCATGTTATCCAATTACTGTTTTTATAATTTAACCCAAATGATAAAAGTAATGGTATGTGGAAAAGGTTTGATTCATTGCCATCACGCAGTTGATCTTCATTGAATTGCGACTGTTCTCACTGATACACTTAATAACATATTTCATTCAAAGCACCTCTTCTTTATCTCTTGAATTTAGTGCTTCAATTAATACTGTAGATCATGGGGCTTTGTTGTCTCGCCTCTCTACATCATTCGGAGTTTCGGGTCATGACATCTTCTTAACTTAGTGATAATTTTTAACAAATTGCAACAAACTCATCTCACTTTGATCCTGCTGCCTGTCGTTCTGTCTACTTCACCTAATCATCAAACTGCACAAAACAATGGTCCAGCAACATCCTTATGACACTCAACTCTGCTTTTCCCTATCTGCTAATCATCCCCCAGCTAAAACTGAACTTGAAATCGGCTTGTCCTCTCTTCACATTTAGTTCAACTTTAAATGACCTTGCAATCAATCCAGTTAATTCAAAGGCAGTTCCTTTTACAATCCATCAGCATATGCATTCTTTCACTTCACATTCATCTGTTGACATTGCAGGAACCAAAACCTCATCATCAGATAAAATTAAAATTCTTGGTGTCACCACCGATAACTCACTCACCATGACTTCACACATACCTTCTATTTGCAGTTCTTGTTTCTAACATATAAGGGCATTTCATAACTTCAGGCATTCTCTGAATGATGGCATGGCTAAAACAGTTGCTCGTGCACTTGTTGGTTCTCGATTAGTGCTATATGGTATATCCTGTTTTCATCTAAAGAAGCTCCAGAGGGTTCAAAACTCTTTCTAGGGTTGTTACATGCTCTTCTTCTTCATCAAATGCATTAGATGGAATTCTTGAATTTCACTGGCTACTTGTTGAATGGTGTATAAAGTTTAAGATAGTATGCTTGACCTTTAAGGCCCAGAACACTAGCTTTCCATGATATCTTAATACATTGCTAACTCCATATCACCATCTAAGACTTGTGTTTTTCTGATACTGGTTTGTTGCTAGAACCTAGGTTCAAAACAATTCTATGATCATATGCCTTTTAGCTGCTGCATTCCTCATGTTTGGAATTGTTTACTACAAAAGTCCCAACCTGCAAACTCCCTATCACCTTTCAAATCACTTGTTAACTCTCACTACTTTACCCTGATTTTTGCATGCTCCACCTTCGTCTCTAGCGAACATACATCCGTGCCTCAGATACAGATTTACTGATATTGTGCAAGTAATAAGTGCTTTAAATAAATAAATAAGTACTTCTGCGTGTATGACCTGGGTGAGACAGTGGATCAGAAATTGACTTTCTCTGAGCTTGCGAAAAAAGTACGTCAAACAGACTTTTATCGTCTGCATAAGATCTGCACTAAATGCCATGTTATACTTTCCAGTGCAGTTGTGGTCTTCTTTTGTTTTGCTTTTCTTTGAACATTGCATGTAATGCATTGTGTGGCATTCAATTTACTGGCATTCTTTCCATGCAGCCAAACTATCAGTCTTTGCAGTATGACTCTGTTCAGCAGAGTTGTTTCGATACCTAAAAACTATCATACCTGATCATTTAGAATTTTTTGCAGTCTTGAAATTCCTTCAGTTTCCATAGCCTACCAATATTTGTTCTGAGGATTCTTTCCTCATCTTGCTTCTGCATTATCCAGCATTCTGATTCATCGATGAAAAGTGGTTGTATCGTCATCTCAACTATTCTTGCCTGGGTTTTCTCTGTTATTTCCCTGCTTCCCTATATCTTGTTCATTTTTGCCAAATGCTTGTGAGGCAAGTCCAATTCTCTCTTGTGTGTCCTTTTTTGCTGTCTAAATCTGCAGTTAGAAAATTAAGCCATAAACTACTGTACAAGTCAAATGAATGAATGAATGAATGAAACACTTTATTGAATCCAAAAAGAACAAAGAAAAGGACAAATTCATTGACCATTGTATAGATTGTTGGGATACAAATGGTAGACCCAAAAGGGACCTAAGTCCCGCTAAATTAGGGCCACCTATTACAGAACGATGCATATGGCGATAAAAATGTTTAACCGATATCAGGTAAAATTGAATTATAAAGAAAGTCTTAACTAAAACTTAACTAAAAAGAACCTAAGAGAGTGGATCACCATTGTGATCTCTATGAAACTGAAAGTGAGTCATAACTGTGACTTCCAGAAACATAAATAAAAAACTTATAGACTAAACAGATATGAGCATTATAATCAACAGTCTAGTGACATTATTAGGAAATATTTTTAATTATGCCAAAACAACAGCGATGGTATGGTAAACAGGCCTACAGTACTAGAGTTTAGCTAGAGAACATTTTAGGGCACTAGAGAACATTTTAGGTTATTTCATCATTACCCCCCCCCCCCTAACAGCCATGTTCATTAGGCCCATATGTGACTCATAGATGGCCACCAAGTAGGTCACCCAGAGCCCAACAAACAAGACTATCTGAGCCAATTAACATTAACATAAAGCCTGGCTTACACGCCATTTCTCTGACTTGAGCCCTGACAATTTCGTATTAACAGGTCCACGCTGTATTAGCGTATTCTTATAATTATCATGTTATTACCGAATTTCAGTCAAATTCATTTCAAACTTTAACTGAACAATTAGCTTAGCAAACAATACATAAAGCAAAAAAATTTATATTGTAAAAGTTTCAGATGTCACACACTGCATTACATTACATTATATAACCTTTGACTATGGGTTTTAAAAGTCTGACTGTGTGTTAACCTGCTCGGTCAAAGTCATCATACTTGAACCCTGGCATCCTGAAGCTGTAGGAGATCGTTTTGTCATGCTGCAAGGGCTTTATGTTCATTGCACTGCAAAAAACAACTAAATTCAGAAGTTATTTGAACCAATTTTCTCTTTTCACTTTAGGCTTTAGTTTATAGTTTGAAGGTATGTTTGTTTGACTCATGTACTGCACCTCTGCACCCACCCAGAATATTATGGTGCACTATAAACAAGCAGGTTTGTAAAAATAATGATAAGAACAAAATAATAGCAATAAACTACTATGGATAATAATAACTGATAACAATTTTTAAAACAGTGTTAGCTAAAACCAAACAAAATCCATTGCACATCGTCATTCAGTTTCCACATGGGCCACAGACAATTATCTATGTTGCTTCTCCGCTATACAAGACTGAGGTTTTCCCACATAATCAGCCTAGTTTGTCGAGGCACATCACACATAAAATAAACAGGTTCTCGAAAAAGCTGGATGAAAGCGCATTTTACGCTTTTGGTTCAACCCAAGCCGGTGATAAATTCCTGAAATTCAAAACCATACGATCTAAAATTTTCAAGCGACTTTAATGGTCAAAGTCCAAAACGCTAAGATTCTAAACTCGGATTCCGATATGGCGACGAAATTTATACAAAACGTCTGCAGTCACCCTGTTCCGTCAGACTAGTTGATCAAATAAGTATCACTTATGGCGGTTAACAAATTCCGGATTATGTTTAAGTTACACGTTTGCAACTAACCGCTTAAAACGCTCCAAAATCAGTGGTAGTCGAGCCGCAGCATTTGATCTTCCCATATTATCGAAAATTCACTAGCACCAATCAAACGAACTGATTACTAGACATTCAAATAAACAAATTTATCTGTATATTTATTGAAGTTTAGTAGGCATTAAAATAAACAAATTTATCTGTATATTTATTGAAGCTTATTAGTAATTTAAATAAACAAAATTATCTGCCTATTTATTGAATTTTGTTAAATCTCCAAACTCCTAACAGCACTGAAAACTGCATGACACAGATGAAGCATATTTGATGGATGCAACACGCTGTGTAATGGCGTCACTTCAAATTCTCGATTCTTCCTCTTCCCCTTATCTCTCTTCTCGCTTCAATTTCAAACACCGTCCTCCGTATCTGTCCGACTGTCTGACTGCCTGACTCCAGGATCTTGATCTGGAACCGGACCCTTTTGCCTATCGATTTTGTTTAGACTGAGCGCCTGTGTATAAGCTGGTTCCCTCGACTTAGCTTTCGCTGGGCGCTGTAGAAATCTCGAGATTACGATTACGATTACCGCGACATACATTAAGCTGAACAGCTACCTGATATCCATCTATGCGTACTTTAACTCCATCACCGTCTGAAAGTATCACCAGCTCTTACATAACCGATCACTAAATGCAAAAACGCGAAGGCGACAACTGGGTTCTCAATGGGAAGTTGGCAGCCACTTCAGAACATTCATTTACTTTATCTTTAAATCTTTACGCTTACATTACCTTGTTTGAGTTTTCTTGCATTACGTTTAATAATTATTCATCGTTTACTTTAGGTTTCGGTCTTCGCTTTACGGATGCCAGCAATGTCCAAGTTGGAAGTCGTCTCTATCTGGCCGACAGCAGTGCAACACATCAGGTCAGCGTCACTTGCTAGATGGCTATCACGCGTCAGTCGCTAGATGGCGGTAAGTAAGTCTGACAAGAAAATTAATAGATCGGTTCCGGGTGAAAGAACGAGAGATTGAATTTGCCACACGGGCGACCGGTCACCTAGGAGGACCGTCCCACGGATCGGTGACCATGCCTAGCCTGGCGTGGACGGGTACCGTGAACCCGATCTCCTGACCATATCGATCTTCCTTCTTTGTCCTCTATCTCCTGTTTTCCTTCCTTCCTGATTGGGAAAGCAGGATATGAATTGGATCCCTTTGCACATTCCTGGAATTGCTGGGTACAGACTATACTGACTGACTGATTGACTGACTGACTGACTGGCTGGCTGGCTGGCTGACTGCAAGCCAGCATGCCCAAGTGGGCCTCGAAGTGCCTTCCAACCTCTCTCAGCTTAAACACAACCCACCCTAACAGTTCCTTTCCCCTTCTCTATCTGGTTTTCTGGCAACCATTCTTGACATGTCATCTTTGGACAACTCCAATGACTTGACACAGCGCTCATGAATAAGCTAGTGCCCTGCGCTTAGCTTTTAAGTAGCGCTTAATAAATGTTACGATTACAATTGCGAACTTTGTGGGGCCCATATAGGCAGCCCAGAGAGGTCCATAACACCTTGGACACATGCCTGAATTGGGTCATAATTGGCAGCACTCTGGTCTTCCTACAAGGGCTGAATATGGCCGCTTTTGGGCCGCAACGCAGTTGCGCATAAAAGTGAGGATCTTAAAATGGACACTCGGTTTAACGGGGAGCCAGAGAAGAGTGTCTCGAATATAGGACGAGATGTGGCCATATCTGGGAATGTCCCCATTGAGAAGAGCAGCTGAGTTCAGCACAGACTGAAGCATAGCAATGCTAATATAGGCTATATAGGTGTAGTATAGGCTACATGTAAGCACCCCTATAGTTTACCTATGTGGGCATAAAACGTGCAAGCGATCTGAAGCTATTATTACTAACAAAGCACCACTGGGATAGGCCTACTAGAAATGGTGCGATATTCAGAGTGTAACAACTATCATAAATCATTCAAAATCCAGACTGATACTAATTTATATATATATAGCATTTACTTACTACTTTCAACATTTTAATAACTAAATAAATGAATTTTTTGAAGTCAATAAAAACTCAAAAAGACAGGATCAAGAGACATTCAAAGTCAATTAAGTGACTGTCATAATTGTTATTATCAGCTGCAGAAGAAGGAGCATCATGCTTTCGCCTGCTGTGCGCAACTTTCCTGGCATCGTGATCTTTGGAGATGAGAAACACTTGCTAATTTAACATCTTTCTGCTCATCTCTAACGGGATCAAATCAAATTTGTCCTTGGATCAAAATGAATATACCCAAAGTCCCAGAATTCAGCATTGTTGTCCAAAAGTTGAACTTGCTTAGCAGATGACAGTGTAACGTACTCTTGGTCAGTTGGATCTTACTGACCATTATATCTACTGTTCATGAAATGGCTGGTGTAAAGAGAATAGCAAATGTGTAAACTTTTGGGCGATAATAAGACTCTTTCTTTCAATTTAAATAAAATATTTAAAATGAATTCAACACAATTCTAGCAAACAGTAAGAGCAATAAACTAATATTATCTCTATCTGCCCTACGTAAAAGCCTTACTTACTTAAGCCAGCATTAATTAAAATATCTAGTTACTACTACTTAAATTCGCCTTCCACGTTGGCGTGCATACTGAAACTTGGTTCTTTCTTGCTTAAGCTCAGTAGGCGTATAGATGTAGACTCCTTTTTTGACGACTGCAAGTTCGTTTGCAAAGATGACCTTCACACAGTTATACACAACAATTCACGGTCTGGCGTAGATGTCGCTGATCGTCATGCTTCCCAACTATCTAGTCCGATTTCTTTAGTTCTTAAGGTTCGTTTTAGAGCATGATGTCGACCAAAAATATTTAGACCCGAGGATTATACGTAGCCCGAAATTCCACCTCCACTAAAATGTAAATGTACACGGTTTTATATAGCGACCTCTTGGTCTCGACCCTCCTCATTTTTCAACGAACTGAACGGGTGAGATCCTTTACGACCACTGGCTGTTTCACTAAGATTTCAGTCGATCCTCTAGAGTCCAGATGTCGGTTCCATGCTAACGAAGCGAAGTCGCCATTTGAAAGTTGTACTGGTCGGTGTCGTCTTGTACCGCTCCATAAGTTCGCATTTTCTTCCAGAAATCTTGACTCTTCTTTGCCTGCGCTCGGCTTTCAAAATTTCTATGGTTCAATTTCCGTATTTATCAATTATACAATTATATTTAAATCGTATCACCCAACAATCTGCCTTAAACATCGACTACATTCTCCCCAACAATAGGATTGTTTGGACCACTTTACATACTGACGACACCTAGCGCCACTTATGAACCTGCTCACAGAGTCTTCTAATTATTTATCAGAATTCTGCAAAACTGTTGTCACTTGATTTAACAACAGTGAAGACATGAATTTTTCTTTTACCGTTTGCATGATGATACCAGGCATCGTTTATTAAGAATGTCCTTTTTGTCCTCGGGTTTTGCAGTAATACGCCAAGGAAAATCCGAAATTGTTCTTGATTCGTGAATGCCTTTCTTTCTTTTATCATCATACTCACGCCGTTTTTTTTAAAGCGATTCACACGCACATCAGTTGCCATTTCTCTCCCACTCATATTCTTCTGACATTTCAATTAGTGTCAGATCCTTCCACTTTTCTGAGTCGCCCTTTAACCCCCTTGCTCCGTTTCGGATGACACCTAAAGAATCTTATCCATCCATCCATCCGTTCCACTCCAGTTGGCACGGACGATTAGCTTGGCCGTTACTGAATGATGTGGCGTTGGTGGGGCTCTGGAGGCGCGTGCCCCAACATCTGGTGCCTGTTTTGCCCTAAACATAAGACTAAGTTGATAGTAATCGAAACTTGCGCCTAGAGAATTTTGCTAACGTTAAATTACATTACGCATACGTCAAAGGCAGCTCGCAGTATAGTCGTTGTAGACTCGCCAGTGGGCGATATCTTTTCGATGCTTGATTTTGCAAAGCTCTTGTGAGTAATCATCACTTCACAAACACTTCACCCCTTTCAATCTCTGCGCAGGTCTTTCACTCAAAGCAGAAAACACCCCTCTTCCACAAACCCTAGTTTGATTCCTCCTCTTCCCTTTATAATCTTACCGCTCCAATACCAAACACCATCCTCCGTAGCGGTCTGACTGTCTGCCTGACCCTTGGATCTTGACCTGGAGCTAAACCTGACCTTTTCTGTCTATCGATTTTATTTTGACTGAGCGCCTGGAAATAAGCTGGTTCCCGCGACTTAGCTTTCTTCGGACGCTGTAGAAATCTCGAGTTTACGATTACGATTACGATTAATCCTTACTCCTCGCGGACAAAGGCTCCATAGCCATCTAGCGGCCATCTTCCCACGCACAAAATGGCCGCCAGCTGTAAATCTAAATTAGACGACGGCAAATTGTGATTAGCGTTGGATACGATCGGTGGTTTGGAGGCGGATGTAGGAGAAGCAGCCGGGGAAGGAGGTTGCGAATGGGATGGACAGAGAGAGGGGTAAGAGTGAGTCTTGTGTGCAAGGAGGATGGGGAAGATGGTCTGGGGTAAGATGAGTGTAAGCGGGAGACCGTAGTTGCGAGACGATCAGATACAGGATGAAATCGACTTATGTCATTCCGCCACCTGTCGCTCAGTTACAGAACTACTCTGTACGAGACGGACGGACGGACGGACGGACAGACAGACAGACAGACAGACGGGCTGAATACACATAAACGGACGGATAGGCAGACAGACGCCAGGCGGATAAATACACGCAAACGCAAAGACAAATAAAACACAAACGTAGATATATATATATATATCATAGATAATATACATGCACATTTATGTATATATATATATCACCGTCTTTTCTTCCACCAGTAGGCAATGTATGCAAATCCGTCATTCCTCCGTTTTTCCGTCCTTTACGCCGTCATTCCTCAGTCCGCCATTTATGTACTCCCGTCCGTCCATCCCTCTATCCGTCAGTCTGTCTGTCTGTCCCGTTGTCTTTCTCCTGACGACGCTTCCTTCTCTTCAATCCCCGCCTATTTATCAGACTAAAGCCAAATGACGTCGCATTAATTGCAGCCATTAATTTTCGCCCCTAATTAACGAGCAGTCTATTAATTGTTACGAAACTGCGCTTTGTTCTCGCTGCTCAGCGAAGCGTGTCCGACAAACTGAGCTCAAGTTCCGGTGTTCTTAATCTGTACATAACGTCGAGTTGGTTCAAATACGTATGGCAGCTTGGCTGGTGTAAAGCAAGGCAAAGCAAGGCAAGACAAAGCGCGGCAAGGCAGGGCAAGCAAGGTAATGTAAGACAAGGTAAGGTAAAGTAAAGCAAGTCAAGGGAAGATACGGTAAGGCAAGGCAAGGCAAGGCAGGGCAAAGCAAGGCAAGGCAGGAAAGCAAGGTAATGTAAGACAAGGTAAGGTAAGGTAGAGCAAGGCAAGGGAAGATACGGTAAGGCAAGGCAAGGCAGGGCAAAGCAAGGCAAGGCAGGAAAGCAAGGTAATGTAAGACAAGGTAAGGTAAGGCAAGGCAAGGCAAGGGAAGATAAGGTAAGGCAAGGCAGGGCAAAGCAAGGCAAAGCAAGGCAGGGCAGGGCAAGCAAGGTAAGGTAAAATAATGTGAAATAAAGTAAAATAAGGTAAAATAAGGTCAAATAAGGTAAGGTGAGACTAGATGAAGTGAGGTCAAATGAGATGAGATGAGGTTACATAAACATAGATCATGTAAGATAAAGCGCTGGTTCAGACTATCTTCCATTGATTACATACATTTCACCATACATTTCGCTTCTGCCCAGAGGGGGTCTCTCCATCCCAAATCGCACTCTCACTCCCTCCACCCGCTGGTCAACCTCCCCCAACCCTCCTCAGTGGGACCTAACAATCGTGCACTTCGGGACAGCATCGGACGGACAGCGAAGCGGAATTTATTGAAAACTTTTCAATAATTCACGGATCGAATCGTCGGCGCTCACCATCGAAATCCATCATCGAACCAACTCAACGTCGTGATTCTTATCCTTCAGCGCGGGGCCCCGGCGAAATTTATCGCTCCTTAATCCATCCCCGGTCGGCTAATTTATTTGTTCCCGCTGCGTCCTAATCCCCTGGAATCAGAAGTGAGATGGGAAATGCCTCCTCCCCTCCCTACCCACTCCCTACCCACTCCCTGGAAATCGAAGGCCTTAGCCAGTCGACAAACGAGGCTTTAGCGAACATAGGTTTATATTGACGCCATTCGGGTACGCGCCGACCGTGGAAATCGCATCGGGTCGGGTAATATTTTTACTGACTGCTGTATCACATCAGACAGTTGGTGTCTGTAGGCCTAGAGTACCATTTAGGCTACACTAGTTTGTGTCTGCTGTTCCCTTCCATTACTTTTTAGAGTAGGTCACAGTGATTAATGCTTTGTAATCAGACAAGTGATGTTCTGGCCACATTAGTGCCTGCTTCTGCCAGAAATTACTTAAATTACTTTTAATAGTGACTTTGACCGAATATTTAAATAGCTCATCTAGAGGCGTGGCTCTCCAAACTTTGTACTGCTACATCCAGCAAATGAAATTTAATTAGATTCAGCACAATATCGACTGTCTGCGTCTGACTTAAGAAGCTGATGATTACGGCATGCTGTACTGAAACAACTAGATGTACCGGATATAGACGCGGACGTCCACATTGGGGAAACCCTCCCCTTGTCCACATTTGGGCGACCCCTCCTTCCCCATCTTTGTGGACGTCCTTTGTGGGCGACCCCTAAAGCCACGTTCCCATTCAGCAGCTCAAAGTTCAGGTGTCGGATCTCAGACCCGGCGAGATCCAGCTGAATTTGACTACAGCTTTCACCAGTGACTGTTGCGAAAGTCCGCCTTTATTCCGCTTTGCTTTTAAAGAGAAGACCAAAGAACTGTGAACTGTTGAACCGGATAATTAGTCTAGTTAGTATTTATGAACATTCTGGCTACATTAACGTCTGTTTTTTTCCTGACACTTTTCATGAGTGCGTTTAGTGGAAAGTTTTCCGTCTTCCTAAACCGCAAACTGTTTGCACCCAGTGCGATCGTCCCACATCCACCGTCTCCGGCTCACCAGCTGACGCTAATGGTCGTTATGGCGCGTCGATAGGCGATCCAGAAATTATTTCCAATTTACATTCGAATTATTTTGTTGTCGACGCGCGGATAAACATGGAATTAAATTAGTAATTTGCATTCCCCTCCCAACACCCTTCGTCCCGTCCCGTCTATCCCCACCCATCTGGCTTTCCTTCTTGGCAAGATAGAGATATCTGCGCAGCGAGGTAATGACGTCAATTTCATGCGGGATCATTGGCGACGATGAGACCGTTTCCGATCACGTGATTCGCGCAGATAGCCAAGTGACCAGAGCGGGAAGGTCATGTGGTCCTTCAGGCACCTGTCTGTTAGTGTTGATCAACAAGTTGTTCGGGAGTAAGATAGGTTTAGCATTCGGGTACACCAACAGGTTTTTATCTATTATTAGCTATTGAGGATTGGCTATTGAGCATTTCAAGAAATTTACAGTCATTTATTTATTACAATTACTTTATATACGCGCATACTGTAACTAAATCGAATCTGCGCGACGTAAGTTTGTGCGAGAACAACTTGTCCAGGAAGTCCGCTCAGCAGACGCGAACCCGCAATCGTGAGATTACAGACCCAGCCATCAGATAGACTACTGTCCGCACCATAAACCACAGTGCCGCAAAAGAGGTTGACTTATTAGCTCAGTACACTATACTTTCAATTGTGAATTTGACTGCTATTAATAACTTTGTTTAAAAACGAGGTCTGTCTTCCTATAAACACTTCAATTTTTCACGATATGCTTCTTCTAGTTAAATCTCCAGTTTCACTTATCATTTTTGACCAATTTCTTAACTTCAAAGTTTACAGAAACGAAACGATCTCCGACCAGAGTCTGTCTGTCTCTTCGACTCTTTTACTTAGTTAATGTAACTTGGTTACTATTAGCAACCGATTTATGTTGGACTGGACGCTAGGAAGGATTGGCTGAGTATTATAAGAAATTTGCAGTGGTTCTAACACAGTGTAAAGTCTTCTAAGCCACTTACACCTCACGTTATTTGTGTAAAGTTCTGTTAAGCGAGACAAGGACGGAGGCGTTGCACGGCGAAGGTCAAATACGTTTATATTACGTTACAGATGCAGTCGTTAAATATCACCGATTACACCTATAACGTAATATAAACGGATTTACTTAGCGCCTTTCGTGTGTGGTGACAGATTGGAAGATGAACACGTATTAAGATACTGTGTAACCATCCTTCTTGAAGTAGGAGAGCTTAAGATATCTTAAGACAATACTCAACACTAAACTGCATCACAATACTCAACACTAAACTGCACCACAATACAATACAATACACTGTACTACGTTACACTCCGTTGCATACTACATTAAACGGAAAATCGGGAGACCGTATAGTGTAAGATCGTTAACTTATTGTTAGCGTAACATGAAAATCGTAAATATCGTTAATGAATTTTCATAATACGAAATGTTATCAGCAGCCAATAAGCCCGAGGTTCAGTTAAATTCGACCAGTTGCCTTGGACGTTGAATTGAATTCAGCCAATCAGATTGAACTGCAGTTGAATTCGACTAATTTGCTTAGGCGTTGGATTTTACTCAGCCAGTCAGATTGAACGTGCATTTGTGTACGCATGTGTGAAAACAAATATGTATATGGTAATTTATATGGCGCATTATCAAACCACAGCAACATGAAATTTAAAATTATTTATCAGTTGTGACTGCAATTGCAACATAGAAATTTTCTAGCACAACAGAGCCTCTCAATTTTCAATATGCAGTTAAATTAATTAATGAACAATTAACTCATCGAGTGTTTGTAATTTAATGAAATTTAAAGTAAATTTAATATTAACAAATTGAAAACGGTTTTCGTGACTGTCTGAGCACTGGAATGACTGTTTTTGGAGATCGTCTGGGTTGAATGTCGTGAGGTAGCGTAAGGTTTCGAAACTAAGGTAAGATTAGGTAAGGTTAGGTAAGGTAAGGTAACAATTATAGTCAAGTCAGAGCAGAGCAGAGCAGGTCAGGTCAGGTCAGGTATGGTATGGTACTGTATGAAGGAAAGGAAAATAAGTAAAGTGAAAGATACAGAGAAGGATAGCAGTAACAGAAAGATTATGAGGAGAATAAAAGGATCAACAAGATGAGAAGGAAGAGATGGGAGGGAATGGGAGATAAGGTAAGGTAAAGTCAGGCAACGTTAGGTGGGGTAAGCTAAGGCAAGGCAAAGTAAGATCAGGTATGGTATTGTCTGGCATGATGTGGTGTGGTATGGTAACTAGAATAGGTAACTAGACTAGACCACTGGAGTAAAGTGGGGTGAGATTGGATGGAAGGGAATGGAATCTGGCAGGATGAGGTATATAGCACTGGAATGGAGTAGAATCGAATGGGCTGGAATGAAATTGGGTTTGATTATGGTGGACTAAGAAAGAAAGTGGGTCGAGATGGAAGTTACGGCGGCGATATCCTTTCCACCTGGAACCCAATCGGTTGCCTGACGGCAGACAGAAGTCCCAGAGCAAACGTCGCTGATGATTTACTAGCCTGGACCTTCGAAGGTCCTGGCCTGTCTTCGTGAGGTTCGCTGCTCGATGGTATGTCGAGGATCCGCCAAATACTGAAGGAGCTTCCAGTTGTGTTGGAACGAAGGGTCAGCCCAGTTCCTTCCTCAGGGTCTAGTTCCTTTTCTACCAGACGAGGTTCGTCGACATTCAGCAAACTTTTGTCCCGCGTCAATGACGAAAGATCTCGACAGCTAGATATCGTGTCACTTCCGCCGGATGTTGCAGCCGTTGGTCCTGTTCTTTCGCTGTAGCACCCGCCAGCTTCGTCCAAAACAACATTGTCGATCTCCTTCAAATCGCCGTAAGATGTGGCTCTGCCAAGTCCGCAAACCGGGATTAAACGCTCATCAGAAACGACGTCGCTGTCACCAACGACGTCTACGACCACTTCCGTTTCCGGAATCTTCTCACCGGAAGCGGAGGTTGAGAAACAGCTCTCGGAACTGGAGTCGCGCGTTGACAGACTTCCGATCTTGCGCGCCTCGAGGCGTTTCAGTCGCTCTTCCTGTTTCCGGCGCTTCCTTTCCAGCCGTTCCAGTTCCCTTCGCTCCAGTTCCTCCGGGGGAATCGGATCGCCGCTGCATGTCTGGGGATGGGAGTTGTGCGCTGGTCGACCAGGTCCCTTCTTCGTGTTCTCCCTCTTGCGCCATTTGGCTCGACGGTTTTGAAACCAAACCTATGCAGGACAGCAACGTCAACTGTGTCACTAGGCATTATCGCTATCGTAGTCTTCATTATCACCAGCATCATATAATCACCATCACCATTACTACTATAACGACTACTTTTGCTACTATTATCGTAGTTGGTGGTATTAATATAATGAAATATTATTATTATTATTATTATGTATTATATTATAGTATTATTATTATTCTTATATTAATAATAATATGATAACATAACATAATATATAATAATAATATAATAATAATAATATAATACATAATAATAATAATAATAATAATAATAATAATAATAATAATAATAATGATAATTACAACAACAACAACATCATCATTACAAATGAATTTTCATAAATGTCGTCTGACTTATGACTGCTGGTTACGCATACAGATCCCGGATGAAGGAGTCCATGACCGACGTCAGATGGTGCGATTTCTAATAGAAATGTGTGGGAAGGTAGGGAAGGAGGGAGGCAGAGAGACAGGAAAGAAGGAAAGGAAGGAGGAAGGAGAGAGAGCTGTAAGGGGACAAGTTAGGGGATTAGAAAGCTAAGGGTGGGAGATTGATGGATAGAGGGGAGGGAAGAGAAGAGGAAAGGCAAGAAGGAAGGTAGGGAGATAGGGAGGAGGGGATTTGGAAGGTATGATATGGAGCGAGCGACAAGGGAATGAGAGAAAGAGGAAGAGAGGGAATGATAGAGAAAATGAGGGTGGGAGATAGAAAGAAAAGGATGATCAGAAGGAGGAAAAGAGAAAGTGACAGAATGAGGACAGAAATGATGGAAGGAAAAAAGAGGGATGGAGTGAAGGAAGGAGGAAGGTAGAAATGGAAGGATGGATGGAGGACCCAAGGAACGGAAGGAAGGAGGGAGGAAATGAGGGAAACAGGGAGGAATGTAGGGAGGGAGAGTGAAAGGAAGGGATGGAAATGGGAGAGTCGGAGGTCATCAATTTTCATTAGGCGAGCTCTTTGAGAAACTGCGATTCGAGGCGTCTTGCATGGCTGGCCGTATTAGGGAAGAAAGCATCGAAGCCGATCGACGTCGAATCAATAGACCATGACGCCGGAAGCGCAGGTCACCAATCGATGGACGAACGGATGGAATGATGGATAGACGGGGTCCCGGATGTAAACAGCATGGCATCGGAGGAGCAGGGAGAGAAGGAATGAGTGAAGGAGATGGAGAGAAGCAGAAGGCGGAGGGGAGAAGTGAGAGAAGGAGAAAGAACAGAGTCGCCTTCCAGTCACGGCCCACATTAGATTTCTTCTGGGGACGGCAATGAATTGGCAGGAAGACTAAGAGGAAGCAAGAAGGTCATAGAAAATCTGGTAAACTAAAACAGGTCACGAAAATCTTGATGATACAAAAGATCATCAAATTGAAAATGACTTTGAGAAGATCGTCAAAACAGAGGACATATTTCTCCTTCCTAAATCTCTAACAAAAGGTTTAGTAAGTTGAAATTTCAGTTTCAATATCTACGCTCTTTAACAGTGGCTGAAGAGCGTAGACATTGAAATTGTTGAACGTGGCTGAGCGAACGCGTCGTTTATCCATCGGTTTGCGACCGTTATGACGTGTTAATTAAATCGATGAATGTCGCAGCGTATACGATGCAGAACGGTTACGCGGCGCGGTTAACAGAGCCTAACACAGACTAACGCAACGATAAACAATTGCATCCATGGCGTTTGCACAGTTCTGATGAATGTTTGCAGGCGGCTAATGACTGGTGCGGCCTTTCACCACTCCCACCGGGGTTCAAATCCTCGGAAACAGGGCTACGTTGACCAAACGTTGACGTAGTGATTTCTAATGTAATGTTATATGATGCAATGCTATGTAATGTGAATCTATATAATGTAATGTAATATAATGTAATGTAAACAACACGGCTAAATCAGCGCAATATGTGGTCACTTTCAGTCTCTAATACGATCTTTTGTCTATCAATGTTCATGAATTTCGATTGGTGCTCAATTCATTTCAGTTCTGTAATGTAATCAGCTTTAGATGCAGTGAACGTAATTTTTGGACTATTGAGTAACCGCGTGTTTGTATGGGAAATTTCTATTACGTGAAAATAAAAAGAACGAATCTGAAAATGGCCATAAAAATTGTGCTTTGAAATAAGACAGTCTTAGTCTGTGAGCGCTCTGGCTACACGAGTGTCTGTTGTTTCTAGACATTACTTCTAAGGCAATGCTACATATCGAGATTGTAGTTTTAATTGTTAACTGGCATCTTATGGCTACCAGGGTCACTGATGTCAACCTTGCTTTACTTTACCTTAACCGTAAATGGCGTAGCGTCCATATAAATGGGCATCGGTGGTGAAGGATCCCACCCGATTACTTCATTGAAAAATGAGCAGTGTTATGACACTCCATACGGTCGCTATAGAAAACCGTGAACATATACACACACCTTAAAGAAATCTACCTAGCTGATTTTTAGATTGTAGTAGAGGTTTCAACTGTTTGACGACATCTTGTGGCTGTCAGGGCTGTTGAAGTTGACCTTACCTTACTTTTTATATAGGGGATTAATGTTTTTGCTGGTATTGTACAGTCCAGGTCTACTAACAGGGAGACAAAGAAACTAAAAAGAGGGGTCCAAGATATCAGCAGACAATCGAAATATATGACCTTCTAGCTACATTCACACATGCTCTTTCCATTACTGCTTAGAGTGTCTGCTCTCATCAGACATTAGTGTTGCCCGAGTATTTTGCTAATGACGCCTCGACCGGAATTATTTTCCTCATGGGTCGGTCACGTGCCGTTCGCCATTTTCTCCCCCGCTTCTAAGAATCTATTAATTCTGTTAACTTAGTGACTAGCGGAAGACCCTAAGGTGGAACGAGGGGTCACGGGGCAGGAGAAAAGGCCTCCAACCGCTGGACCGATAACTACACGGGATTTCTAGACAGCGATAAATGAACCCGAATCTGGGTGTTCAGGATTTCTCAATAACAGCAGTTGAACCTGAAACTGTGAGTAGAACTTCTGTACAATAAGAGCGACTATATCAAAAGATTTTTCAACTAGGGGCGGATCCATAAGAGTCCATCTGCCATGCCCCTGCCCATTTCATTTTTGCCTGGAGAGATCCGATCTCACCCAGCCTAAGGGTCTTACAGACCCCCTGAACTTGTCCCTATCAGATGTGCAATGGTTTCAATCTTCACTTCCTTTTAGGGGTGTAAGTCTGGGTATACGAAGCGCATCCTCGCTGGCACTTCCTGCCTTATCGGCTTCAGCCACAGGTACTACGTCTCTCCAGGGTTCCATCTTAGCCAATTCCAGAGTAGCAGAGGACGAAATGGTTCTTTCAGCCAAGGTCCAGTGGTGTCCAAAATTCCTGATGACCTTGCTGCCATCAAGCAATCAGTTTGGGACCTCTTGTCACAAAGGACCTTGCCGTTTTACAGAAATCCACTACGTCTGGCTATCACTGGGTACGAGTTAGGACACCAGCTTCGTCCCACGTAGGTGATATGCTTCTTGCCCTCCCCATCAGTGCCTGCGGCTTAAGGCTTGACGATGAGGCGATTCGCCTAGCTGTGGGTTCGTGTCTTGGAGTCGAAGTTTTTGCTACCTACAGGTGTTTTTGTGGCTCCATGGCTTTGGCTCATGAGCCACACGGTATGGTCTGCCGTCTTGACCCCCATAGAACTGTTAGACATTCAGCCTCAAAATGGCTTAATCTGTCAAGGCCTTGTCAGAGCTGGATTCTCCACTTCTAGGAAACTAGTTGGACGCGTGAGGTTTGATGGCAAGCACCCAGTTAGTGCAACTATCATACACAGGGCAGGAATGTCGCCTGGGATGTGACTGTTGTAGACATCTGGGCTGAATCATATCAGCCGCGTGCAGCTGGCAAAGCTGGAGCAGTGACCGAGATGACAGCCGATAGGAAGACTGTCAAGTATGAAAGATGTCTGCCTCTTTCCAGTTCGTACTTTTGGCGTTTAAGACATGTGACCTGCTCAATCACCAGAGATTGATGTTCTTGGCCAGTCTGGGTTGCCATTTGACGAGGGGTTCATGAGACCCAAGAAAGACTTCTCTTTCAACGTCTTGCCGCAACAACCCAACGGTTCGACGCAACTGCATTCCGGGTACGTTTGAGGAGTTGTACATCTGAAATGTATTCTCCCTTGCATAGAGTAGTTTATCATATCCCTCGGAGTTTATCCTATGGGTTAAAAATTAATGTAAACACACATATATATATATATGTATATATATAAGTATATATAGGGCCGTAATACAACCGAGACCAAGGAAATGGGCGCTGTACATGACTCAAAAGAAGTCCGTGTCTCTCGTTTATTTGCTAGTAATTAGAAGTCCGCACACGATCTTCGTGTCCATGTGCCGTCATATAGAAGTCCACAGGCAGGCTCAATGTTCCGATGCTCGGCCGTCGTCTTCAACGTCCGCGTAATTCAGTTGCGACTGAGATTCAGAGCTTGAGGGGGATGGGGATGCACAGAGGAACATCCGAGAAAGACTCTATCTCTGTCTTTGCCTCGGTCATTTTCTGCCTCTGTTTTCATCTGTATCTCTGCCTGTGTATCTCCATCTCTCTGTTTCTGTTTCTCTGCATCTTTGCTTCTCTTTGTGTATCTCTGTCTCTCTGTCTATATCTCTGCCTTTCTCTGTGTCACTGACTCTGTCTCTTTCGGTCTCTTTCTCTGCTTGCATATCTGTCCTTCAGTCCCAGTCCCAGTATCTGTCCCTGTCCCTGTCCCTCCCTCCCTTTCCTCCCTCCCTCTCTCCCTTCCTCCCTTCCTTCCTCCCTCCTTTCCTCCCACCTTCCCTCTCTTGCTCCCCTCTGTCTGTCTGCCTGTCTGTCTCTCTTCGTCTGTTTCTGCTTCAGCATCAACCTCTATCTCTGTCCTTGTAACCGGCCCCATCATTCCATCTTTTGTCTTCTCCACGTCCATCTGTCCATCTGTCCGTTTATCAGACCGTTATTTCGCCCTCTTTTTCTTTTAACTGTCCGCCCTTCCGTCTATCTGTCCATCCGTCCGCCTTTCATTCATCCGTCCGTCCGTCCGTCCGTCCGTCCGTCCGTCCGTCCGTCCGTCCGTCCGTCCGTCCGTCCGTCCTTTCTTCTTTACGTTCGTAGTGATTATAAGGACCGGCGCTCGTCTGTTCCACCGATGACACCGCTGATAGCTCTGCTCTGTGGTCCATGCGCGGCGAATAAAATACGGACGTCCGTACAAGAGCATTGGATCAGAAGCGATGTAAAGGTAAGCATTCAGATACCTGAGGAGTAATAGATAGCGGGGCATGAGAGAGATGATAGTGGGTGAAAGATGGAAGGGATAGAGGAATAGAGAATTTTGCAAAAATCAGGAGGGAGATCGTTCCATAGTCAAGGTTCAGTTTAGTGTGTGGATCGGTTAGAGAACCTTAAGTTACATGGTAACTACTCATCTACTCATCACAACTATCATGTAAATTATATGATAAAGTATTCAAGCTATATCTCTTATTAATACGACATTAGTATTACTGCTTAAGACAAGGTAAGACATTACTATAATAATTATTATTATATTTTTATTATTATATCATTTTATAATATAATTGATGTACAAATAATAATATGTGCATTTATGTCTGAGCAGGTAGTTACGTTACGCTCATTTCATCGGAGTCAATCGGTTCAGTCGGAGTCATTCACCCGAGTGGGTGTGGTACACCGACCCGAACCGATCCGATCCGATTGGAAAAATTGCATCGGATCGGATCGCATCGGATCGGTGTGCAGCCGGCTTAAGACTATGTAAGACATCGGCAGCCACGAGGTATTGTTAACCGCTAAATACTATGAGCGGCAAACGCAATGCTCGGCTTAGACACCTTTAAAACGTTCTCATCAGTGCTATAATAAACTCGTCATTTGCGTTTACACGCTGGAAACTCCGCCACTGCCTTGTTTGGGGATAGTCCCAAGCCTGGATAAAGGAGGAGGGCGACGTCAACGGCCTTTGATGTCCTGGCAACCATGAAATGTGTTAATTGAACGCTATAACCACTGATACGACCACAACAATCCTCTTTGCAGGCACCGAGTTTCGCGTACATATACTAGTGTTAAGCAGTCTACAGCAAAGGAAAGGGTCTGATCACCCGGTGGGGCAATCGGGGAATCGTTGTTCCTCTATTAATTAGCATGAAGGGGTTCTTTACAGCCGTTTTGTGTACTGCTCGGTTAATTGAAGTCGCCTTCTCTTTGGGGCTAGGGTGTTCGTTCAGGGGAGGGTAGATATTATCGGATAGGGCTAGAGTTAACCCCTCCTCCGTCTGAGCGCCTGTCCGTCAAAGACACCGCCGGGATTAGGACAATCGCGAGATCGCGGCATTGTTTTTGACAGCAGGCGGCTGGAATCAGAGTCAAACGGACATGAATCAGTGGACGCGAATCAGTGGACGTTAATCAATGGACATGAATCACCGATCCTCTATTGACCCTCCCTGTTCTCCTCGTCCTCGTATTCTTCCTCGCCTCCTCCTCCAATTTTACGTCCACTATTTCCCCCACCCTGCTGTATCGCTCCTCCCTTTGTCTCTCTCCATTCTAACCCTCCTGCTGCTGAACTACTCACGTGTGTATACCCGTGATGAGGCTAGGTCAAGCCGGAGTGCCAGGGACTCTGAACACTTATTGGAATTTTTGTTACTATAACTCTACACTCTTGACCCTCTCCTTCTTTCCTTACTCTTTCTCTTCTTTAATCCCTACTTCGTAATACTACCATCTGGATCGGATTCGTCTAGACCGAGGAAGAGACCGAGTAAACACACATTTTTGATATCCTTGTATCCTCTTTTACCCTACAGTCCTCCATACTCCTTCTCTCCACCATGCCTTCCCACCTTCCAGTAACACGTCATTCTCTACCCACCTGGATCCAGGGCTCAACCAGGTAGAACCGGAATGTGTTGGACTTCAAATCCTTCTCCGTTCTTTCCCCCTACCTTCCCTTATCCCTCCTCTCTCCCGACCCTCCTCTTAACACCCTATGACCTCTTCCCAAATGGATCTGGGACTCAGCTTGGTCGAGTCGAAATGCAATTGCCCCCAAACCTCCAATCCTTCTTCCTAATTCCCCGACCCTCTTCCCTGCCTCTCTTCTCCCTCCTCCATCCAACACCCTCTTCTTAATAATCCCCTACTCTTCCCACCTGGATCCGGGACTCGGCCAGGTCGAGCCGAAGTGCCAGGGACTCCCTCATGAAGACGTCCGGATAGTGACTGTCGACGAACGACTGCTCCAGTTCCTGTAGTTGCCAGGATGTGAAGTTCGTTCGAGTTCTTCTTCTCTTCTGCTGCTGCTGCTGCAGTTTGTCTCCATCCTCCGCAGCCGAAGCCCCTCCTCCACCTCCACTTCCTCCGCTCTCGTGGTGTTCACCCACTGCCAAACCATCTAATGAATGAGTAACAGCAGATGAAACAACTACTGGCATCATCATCGTCATCGTCGTTCTCATCATCGTAGGCATTAGATTCGCGCTATCAGCATTTTCATCACCATAACAATAATAATTATCATCATCAACACCAGCAACAGCAATTAATCTTCAGTTTATTACGTGTGCATTGTTATAACAGCGCTGTAGAAGTCATTAGGATATATCATATCAGATCAAATAAAAGGCAAGACCAAATCAGATTAATTTCAACGACCGCAGTGGAGTGCCTCTGTTGATCTGAGGACAGCCTTTGACTCAGTGGCTCGTGGTGCCATCTGGAGTGGAGGCTGATACTATCTCATGGATTACCGGAGAAGATAGTCGGCCTGAAGGGATTATAAACGAACAAGAAGATTGCGGTTTTGCACTGATGGTGTTAAATCAGAATGATTCAGGGTGGATAGAGGAGTGAGAAAATGTTGCAGTATGGCGCCAGATCTATTCCTGCGCCCTATGAATACATGGATGCTAGTTAACAATTTTTGCAAGGGGCAAACCTTGTTGCGCAAAAGGCATCCATACCTTTACAAGACATGAGCGTTTTTTTGGAAGGAAGCAGGAAGGTATGGATTTTTATAATCATAATAATGATAATAATAATACTAATAACAACAACAGTATTATTATTAGTAGTAGTAGTAGTGGTGGTGGTAGTAGTGGTATATAGTAGTAGCAGTAGTAGTAATAGTAATAATAATAATAATATCGGCGACGGCGACGATAATAATGACATAATATCAAAATTTGACTCCACGAGAACCCCTTTCTTTCGAATTCGGAGCAGACCTAGACCTCTAAGACCATTTCATCGAAATAGAGTAAATCCATGTTTTGCACTGTGATATATTGCGCACCTGTTTTGTCGACGGTCTGTTGCGAGTGTTCGTCCGTCTGGTAGAACCTTTCAATCGGAGTTCGCGGCTTCGGACAAAAAGTCTGGTCGCTGTGGATGCGATGATGGAAAGCACCGAGCGGCAAGGGTGAAACTGAGCCCCTGGAGTCCCGCGTGTGGCCCGGTCGACAACCCCCGTAGGGTTCGTGATAATCCCCTCGAGTGGCGTCTAAACCCCCACCAGCGAAGGACGGAGGCAACGAGTTGAGGGCGAAGAGCGAATGGTCGTAGGGGAACATCACCCCACCGAAGGCTGAGCTCAGCGAAGGAACGCTTGAAAAGTAACTGGCTTCCATGCTCCTAACACATAGCGCTGTCAATGTACCCTAGGAGTATGCTAGAGTACTTATGTAGAGCCAGTATATCATGGCTATTGTTGTATGTCCAAAAACATCGAAAACTTGCAGGTGAGATCTATGAAGTTCCAGCAGGAGTGAATTCACGAAGATAAGCCGACGCCTGTATAGAATTTACCTGGCTACTGTTCTTCATATTCTCCGTAGTCGATTGTTTAGTCTGACATGCTCCATTTAAAGTTTCAGTGATCACCTTCAACTTATCAGTTGTAACATCTTCCCAGCTTCCGTTTTGAATTTCCAAAATACCTCCGTTAAGATTACGTCATTGCGCTGAAATCTGAAAAGATCGTCACGCACTTGAGATGCTTGATGTGCTTCAGGATGTCATGTACCTTTTGCGACAGCCGCTGATGACCTGAAGATTCCTCCGTACACGATTACGATATGCATTCTAGATCTTTAAAATATCCCTTCGGTGTTTAGGTCATTGTGTTGTATCTAAAATATCTGGAGTCGCGATTTGTTAAAGTTCATCTGAAATCTAAAAATATCCCTATAAAATGACATTATGGTTTAGTGGCGTAAAACGCACTTCGTCGAACAATGTCGCATAAATATAAATAGCTTATTATTACATCATAGCACCAATTAAAATTGCATAGAAAGAGCGAATATAGCACTTTCTTTAGCGCCAGTTTTTTTATAGCGCAGATTATTGATGGTCAGGACGGTATGTATATATGATGAATTGATAAGTACAGATGTTATCTAACGTTATAATATATGGCTTCACTGTATACAAGTTATATGCTACTTAAGCACGATGATATTCTTCTGGAACAGCATCGCTGGATATATCCACTATCCGATATCGTCTTGTATCTGTCACAAACCCGCAGGTATATCCAGAAACAATGCAATTCATTCCAATGCCTTCTGTAGTGCCACAATGACACAGTAAAGCTCGATTTTAAACCACATGCTCATCATATAGGCTAATGTACGCCAATGATTATAATGTAGTCGACTTGTTATATAGCGCCTTTAAAATTCATCCACATCTTATACGGCTTGACTTGTAGTTTCAATAGCTCGGTACAATCCAAAATGTATACAGCGCCTTTATAAATCGACACATCTTAAGACTGAATTTGCAGTTAAGTCACCCAGCACCCAGCCTAATCCAACGATTTACATAGCGCCGTTATTGCTACAACGATCGGGTAACAAAACATCGAATCTACAACAGTCCGGTTTAAGAGAATGTTGCGCTTTTCGCGGTTGTTCCGTTTACGTAGAAAAACCGCGTGCACTGTTATTTCATTCATCCATCCATCCTTCCATCCGGCTCTCCTCCGCTCTCCCTCTCCGAACGGGCCTATCAACGACGCGCCCTGCTCTCAGATGCGCTGGCCAACCAGACAGGCAGCGCACGCAACGCTCCGCCACTTGGGCTAAGGGGGCGGAGCCTTTGAGGGACTTTCCCAACGACATCGTCGTTGACTTAATACGGCTAATCGTATTCGTAATCGTAATTCCAAGATTTCTACAGCGCCCAACGAAAGCCACGCCGCGGGGACCAGCTTATTCAAAGGCGCTCAGTCAAAACAAAATCGATAGGCAAAAGGGTTCGGTTCCAGGTCAAGATCCAAAAGTCATACGGAGAGACAGCGTGGCAGCTGTGGGGGGTGGTGTTTGGGGTTGGAGAGGAGAGAGATAAGAGGAAGAAGGGGGCTACGATTCTAAATGTTGATTGAAAACTTGACCGCCAGGAAAAGCGGTCCCCGATCGCTCTCCGATAGCGTCTCAGGCAGAACATAGCCCTGCACACCCATCACGCCATGGGTCGACAGGCAGCGGGCAGCGAAGTCACGTGATTTATGACCGTTTTTATCTTCTGGGGTGCCGAGGCAGGCCTAGTTGATTTGTGCAATGCGAAACGGCTCCTTCAATGGAGAACGAGTTTTGACTAAGCTCTGACTTGAGGCGACTATTGATAGATGCCTTGTGCGTTATAATAACGGCGCAGTAGAAATTTTAATATTATAATGATAAACTGAACTGTGAATTATTGTTGATAATGTCAGTATTTTTACTCAGTTTTATTCCACCAGGACAGAATGATAGCCGAAGATTTCTGTTCTACTTGCGCCCCTAGTGAACTCAGCTGTGATATGAATACATCGACAGTACACGGTCGGTCTGAAGATTAGCTGGCGAGGGATAGCATTGGCCTATGCCCTGATACACCGAGGTCAGGGAAATGAAGTCGCTAACACTTCACAGCCATGACTGCCTTTCGTAGCTTGCCTGAGAGGCTGCTGTTTTTCTTCTTCTTTACAGAGTTTTGCGCCGTTATTTACCAAATTTTAAATTTCTCACAAAAACTTGGGATTTGTGATGCATCGATAAATCGTTCTCTAAAATGTCCCGCTGTTTTGATAATTGTTGTTTAAAACATGTACTGCTAGATGGTGCGATTCTTAGCGGAGCAAGGGGATACGTCCCCCTAACTGGCTCAGCCTACCTCCCGCTGGGATGCACTTTCACCATTCAGTAAACCAGAAGGAAAGATTGTTCAGTTTTTGGATTGCTATTGTCGTGTTTGTGCCGCAGCCGAAACACCCTTCAACCCCATGACCAGGCCTTTGAGTACGAATATGTGGCATGGTGCAATAGGGCGCTGGGTCTCAAATCGATCAATTTTGGGTTCGAACCTGCGATAAGCAGACTCCGTGTAACGACCCTCCCTGGATTAGTTGTTCGCCTGCACTTTTCTCGCGCTTTAGATTCAGCTTTTCGAACAGTTTTGTTAAGGAAAGTCAAGCTAAATTAAATTCAGAAAATTATAGCGACGCTCACATCGTATTCGTAAACTTACAATTGTCTAAAGCACAATACTTAGAAGCTAAACGTCGGACACAATCGCACACTCTTCCTTATTCCATACAGTCTCTCTTCAACCTTAAAAAAACTTAACTCTCAATGGTAATTTGAAATGCAAACAAACATCAGAGTACAGAGCATAATACTCAAACACGTGTAGCATATTTACTACATCAGTCGCAGAATCTTCATCTATGCACGAACGACTTTAGAGGCCCTGACTCCTATTTATCATAGAATATAATCTTCCACGGAAAGTTCGAACTCTATTCGTCACAAACAGCATAAATCGTATTGTTATAAAATTCAAAGAAGCTATGTTGCAGCGCTTTTTAAATGTTCCTAAAATGTGCTATATAAATATTCAGATACATACATGCATACTACCTAACCTTACCTTGTCATATTTAACTGTTCTTTGTCTTTTCTTGACTTGTCGTATGTAGCTTAACTTACCTTACCTTACCTTGCCTGCCATGCCTTGCCTTACCTTATCCTACCTTAGCACGTCTTGCAGGCGATACCTTACTGTGATTTACGCTAACTTATCTTACCGTGCCTTACCTTGCCTCACCTTTCCGTACCAGGTATCTTTTCAACGCCCATAATTTAATTAGTTTCTCTCGAAATGCTTCTATTAAAATCACTGTCTGAAAACAGCAGACACTAATGTGGCCAGAACAATTTGAAGTCCCAAGGGTGAAGGAGGAAAAACATCTGACTAGCATACACATTCTCCCAGTCCGTCGATTCTTGCTTAAAAGGTCACCTGCCCTCCCCAATGCTTTAACAGCAATTCGTATGCAAATTTCGATGCATATTCGCCAAGGTTTCTTAAAAGGCGCTACACAAATAGCCAGATACATGCATAAACGCCGGTAAATAGGCTGGTTCCTCTGACGCGCTTATGTTTAGACATTACGCAAAGCATTCTGGGTATACATTAGGGTTTTCCGGAAGCAGACATTAGCTTAAATATTGTGCTATATGTTGAGCTTGTATATGTCGGAGTTTCCAAAGGCACACATATCAAAGATGGTGGCATTCGAGGTTACGCACAGTTCGACTATGCCATGCATGCCTATTTCTCGTGACCGGCCCAGGATTCGAACCCAGGTCGCAAAGGGGAAAGGCCGACGTGTTATCCGCCCGGTCACCGTGCCACCTCTTGAGCTTGTGCTACTTCGTGCTGCTTAAAGATAGCTTATGGTTGCCACAGCCATTGACATCGACCTTATCTCACCTATTAGGATATAATAAAATCTGGTTGAGATCTGTTGCCAGGCCCACTTAAAGGAAGATCGAAACACTTCGAGATGCGTGTAAAATATCAGCAGGCAATTAGTGATGTCTAGCAACATTAGCATCTGCTATTTTCAGACATTAATTGAACGCATTCATCTGAGCGTGCGTGCGTGTAGTGCGTGTTTCCCGGAGGGAGTATTTCACGCGCTTCTACTGCCCTCTGCCGGAACCTGCCTCGTTCCTGGCGGCGCCTGTCAAGATATCAAACGACGCCGTGATCGGCTAATTAGAAGCGGGCGCCGCTCTTGGGCCACCCACGTCGCCGATCGGAGACAAAGGAACATTTGCGTCGGTGTTCGATATCCTATTCTGCAGTTGGGTTTTTAGCGGGGAGCGGGTGGAGGGTGTTCAATAAATGCGACAAGCGATTGAAATACCTGGATGCGTGGAGGATTGAATTGATGCAGGAACTAATTTCATGCTGCGAGTACCTTTGGTGAAGACATGAGGAGAAGATTGGGGACAGGAAGGTTGAAAAGAGGAAGTGAATGATTGTTTGCCATTGGGGGATTTGTTGCGGCTATGCCAACACGCAGTTACAGGAAAGCTAAAACTGATGTATGGATGGATGGATGGATGAATGGATGGATGGATAGATAGATGGAGAATGGATGGATGGTTGGTTGAATGGGTGAATGGATAGATGGGTGGGTAAGTAGATGTATGGGGGAATGGATTGTTGGATGCATGGATGGATGAGTGGGTGAACAGATGGACAGGTGGACGGATGGACGAATGTGTGGATTGTTGGGTGGATGGGTGGATGTATGTATGGACCGTTGGTTTGGATTAATAAGTGGATGTGTGGATAGGTGTTTGGATGCATGGATGGATGGGCAAGTGGGCGGTTGGATGGATCGCCGGAAGGGTAAATGAATGGACGTTGGGACCGACAGAGACAGAGAGAGACAGGCAGACGCACACGCACAGACAGATAGACAAAGACACACACACCACTTGTTTCTTAACAATGATCTGCTGTTTCTTCCTGCTGTTGCACACATGTGAGAACCTTAACTCTCGATTATATGCCGAGGCCGAAGAAATGCAGTCGTTATCACTACTCATCAGCCAACAGCCTTACTTGTCGGCTGGTGGCTGATACAAACACTTCTGCCATCTGTCGAACTGATTTGTAACAAAAGCATCACAAAATCACCCACGTTCAGCAAATGCGTTCACATTATTTGTAATCGTGTAAAAAACCAACAGGGTGGGGATAATGAATGTAATTTCTATAGCGCACTATTGTGTTGTCCAGTTGGACGAGTTTTGCAGTACTGTGAATTACAATGGCGCCATAAAAGTTCCTTAAATTAGGTAATTAGATTGTATTCTCTGTTTAACTGCATCTATACCTGTGCAGCGTTGTTCATTACCTGCATCCCTGCATCTATCTATCCCTAGATAGATAAGACTAGATTAGATGATTAGATTAGATTTGAGGCATACGTGATACGTTTCAGTTCACCACCGAGATTAAGCAATAGACCAGAGATAATATTTTACCGATAAAAAATGTCAAAGTGAACACCGGGTGGGGGTAGGGCACGCACCCCTCGTCCAGCATTTTCCAATCCAGTATTAGTCAATCAGATTACATGTCTTTCACTTTCATTTTCAATTTTATGAAATTCCGCTCTTCCTCAGTCGCTATCTTATCGCGTCTTTCTCTCTTTTTCAATTCACTAATTCAATTCTCTTGTGTCCCTGTGCCATTCTTTCAGTTCCACTCCTTGAAAGCATACCATTACAATAGGTGGCGAACTTCACACATTTCTTTCCAGCTTTCCACTTGTCCAATTCAATCCACGATCCATCCAGGATACGTTTTCCACCTTTCCTGTCTTTCCACTTTGACCTGCACTTTACCAAGTAGAAAAAGCGAAGCACGCTCTTTCCACTTTTCCAGTTTGATCCACTAACCGTCCAACATACATTTTCCACCTCTCTAGCCTTCTATTTTGACCTGCACTTCTCTGAAGTTTCCATTTCTCCAGTTTAATCCATGATCCCTCCGGCATACACTTTCCACCTTTCCTGTACTTTTTCGACGAGAAAGAATGGTGAACCACGGTCTTCCAGTTTTCCAGTTTCAAGTTTCCAGTTCGATCAACAATCCCTTCAGCTGCGACGGAATCCGTTACACAACTCTCCCCCACTCAACCCCCTTTCGCTGCTTCCGTCTGACAGACTCACTGGCGAATTTCGTTCCGCTATGACCGGCAATACGTCAACACGCCCCCTCGGTTTAACCGAAACCGGTTCCGACAAATGAAACGGGTTCCAGGTCGATTTCGTCGGGGTTCCGTTGACCGCTAGCAGAAGAGGAGGGGCGGGTGGCTGCTCCAGGTCAGCGGTATCGTCGTCGAACCGTGGAGGAGGGGGAAACTGTGTGCTGTCATGCATGACAACGATTGTGATGTCACCTACGATGCTAGTAAGTAAGAGGACGGCGGCGTCATGCGTCGCTTCAGACATGTCGTAGTCATTCACCTGCAAATGACGTGGTCACAGTTAATGGTAATTGCAGTTGCAAATTTATGAAGCTCCATTTTAAGAGAAACTGCTAGTGGACCAAGTGGAAAGAAATAACTTTGCATTAAATGGCCCATTTAGGAACGTCCCATTTTGGAACTGTAATAAATGAAAAGCCGAACGTCAATCTATTCCAATCTTATCTACTGACTTTTATAGCGTCGTTCTCATAATGCCCAAGACATCAATCAATGGTCGCTTCTAGTTACATTGCAGTAAAAAATCATAATGAGATCGAAAAACCAGGTCGAACTCCGATAGGTCAGCGAATGCAGAAGTTAGGCTACGGTGGGTAAGGTAAATAAATTCAAAGATGAGGCCTAAGTTTAGACCTGAATGACATCAAAGAACTGACAGAACGGATAGAACTTGGCAGCGAATTTCAAATTCTTGGACCAGCAACCGAGAAAGCTCGAGAACCCATATCTGCGCTGGCACGAGTCACAACCACAGTCACAATGCCATTGATCCAGAGTAATATTAATCGGTATGAGGGCTGAGCATGGAACAGAGATAGGCTGACTAATTTAAATGTAAAGCTTTGTGAACTGTAACACAGATTTTAAACTGGATTCTTTGCTCGATGGGCAAACAGTGTATCGAATGCAATTATGGTGGAATATGCTGATACTTAGATGTTTTTGTTATGGCTCTGGCAAGAGAGTTTCAAACTATTTATAGTTTGTGCAGATCACCTTTTGTTATGCCAATAAGAAGTGAGTTACAGTAGTGAGGTCTTATGTATATAAATATAAATATATATATAAATATATATAAACATAATATGTATATAACGACTGGCTTACAGATAGCAGTCTGTCACCGACCCGAAGTCTTCCATCCTTATCAGCTGCTCCACCGTCTGTTATCCATGATATGTAGATTGACTGAAACACAGAAAAGAATAAAAGAATAAGCTATGTAATTAAAATCAAAGCAGGGTTAGGAAAGGTAAGGTGAGGTAAAGTGAGGTAAGAAGAGGCAAGCCAAGTTAAGGCAAGGTAAGGTAAGGTAAAATAAGGAGAGGCAAAGGAAAGTTAAGGTAAGGTAACATAAGCCAGGGCAAGGTAAGATAAAGTAATTTAAGATGGGGTATGTGAGCAAATCAGGGTAAGAAAAGATAAGGCAACATAAGGTGAACAGGCAAGGTAAGGTAATTAGGAACAACAAGGTATGTTAAGGTACACTATGGTAAGGAAAGGAAAGGTACAGCAAAGAAAGGCAAATTAACCAAAATAAAGTAACGATAGGCTGGAATTGGGGGAGTTTTTAACATAATAGTAATGATGATGATACTGATGATGATGATGATGATCATCATCATCATCATAACCTGATCATTTCCTCTGTAAGGTGTTGACCCACGTCCTCCAGCGATCGTAAAACCTAAACCGTTTTTGTCACGTCTTAGTCTTAAAGTCTCCATCTGGAAAACCAAGATCATTGTTGAATTACTTTCAAGAACAGTCATCAGTTCAAAGAAGACCCCAACTTTATCACCCCTTTTTACC